>OZ004726.1:28615367-29890117 GCA_963924685.1 Dexiosoma caninum | reverse complement strand
TCAACCGACACCCATATTTTTTTCACTACAGAATAAAAGCACCATAAGATATAAGTCTAGAAACCCTAAATATTTATGCTTTTTGTTTTACGAATTACGCTCCATAGTGTATTATTAATAATAAATAACCGAAGTAAAAATAAATACATTTAAAAAATTACTAGCTCGCGGAGACTTCTCTCTTTATGCACCATAAAGGTAATTTTGACAGACATGCACAATTACAAGTCAGACGTAAAAAACATGTCGTCTACGGGTACCTTAAGCTAACTCATAATTAATTAACTTTAACTGATGTAGAGTGAGTGAGTATTGACTCGTACTACTGAGTCATTTGTGATCCATATATAATTAGCCAAGAGGTTGAAGTTAACTCAAATTCGAACAAGGTTATTCTGTGTATGCGATGTTGTAGTTATGGGTTATCATAGTTAGTTGATTAAAATTACTTTTAATTGCTGTTTTTTGCTTCTCGTGCATAAAATATAAAAAATACAATAAAATCAATAGATGGCTAAATTGAAATTGGAATTGAAAATTTATGAAACGTATTAAATTCAGTTACATTTAAAATAAAAATAATTGATGCGTGAGAAATGCTTGTAGAAATTAAAAATGGTAAATAGCTGGTAAACGATATTTACAAAGCAACAGAGAAAACGCAAAGAGAATGAACATTTGAAATCTACATTAAGAATAGAAAAAGAGAAACAGATGAGTAGAATAATTAGTGAAATAGTACAAAACGGATTTACTTTTTCATCAATTAACAGAAAAAATCGGAAGAGGAGAACAAATTGTAGTATATATGTACTTATAAAAAATTTTAAATACCATAACAAGGGCGATTAAAACTATCGTGGCAAAAAATATCATAATATATAAACTATAAAAATATAACAAAATTCACTGTTTGATGAATACAAAATGTACGAAATTGTATTTGCAACGTTATTGAGTTTCCAACACACTGAAATGGTATAGGTTTTTTGCTATGGGTTGTCGTTTTTATAACTCACTCTTTCTCTCACTCTCATTTGTAAACAAAAATTTATTTAATACTGCATTTACACTGCACTGTAATCTAGTAGATTTGATTAGAAATCTATTTCTAAATCTAGATCGTTTATACCATAGTGTTTCACATTACTAGATTTCGAGTCAATGCAAATACACTATAATAAACAAAACTAACAACCTATCGGCTGGTATTATAAAAAAAAGATAAAACTGCAAAAAAAAAGATAAAGGTGAGAAAAATTCGTCCTATTCCAATGACTTTGTTAAAAATAGCGCTAACTATCACTGACAAAACAGTTGCAATCCAAACCAAACTAAACAAAACTAGAACTACTCAATAATTTTAAATTATAGAAAATTCGGCGAAAAATAGTATAGATCCCAAATATCTGGGTATTTTTCTGTTAGTTATGTTTTTAGTGTAAATTTTTTCATTATAAAAAAAGATTCGTTATTTGTGGCAATGCCAAAAATGTTCATTATGGTTTGCCATTTCAACATTTCAAACAACCAACGACTGCAAATAATTACTTTATTATCAAAATTTCTGCTGTATGAGAAATGCGTGTCGTAAATTACGTCCATTTCAATGTTGTCATAATCGACCTACCGAACAGGCTATTCAAGCTGTTGTGACCAAATTTCGCACCAGTTTCACTCTATTGGATTTTAAGCCGCTAGTATGCAAAGAATTCGTACCGAGGAAAATATTGCTGCTGTATCGGCCCGTGTACTTTTTTTTGGTTCAAAAAAAGAATTGGATTTGGTTGACATGTGATTTCACCAATACCGATCCACATGCCACGCGACACGAGAGATCATGAGATCATTGTTTGCCAAGATCATGCGATTTAACGCTAACAGACTTTTGTGCGGATATAAGAAGTCGCTCGTATACAGGGCAATACATACCAAAATGCTGGAAAAAGTTTGCATAAATTAGAGGCCATGGATGGACCCCGGCGTAGCTGCGGGCAACATTTACATGAAATGATCTCTAAAAATTAAACGGCGGGTATTCGTTTATGGATCCTGACTTCACTGGCATTATATGGCTACTGCTGGATATAGGGGTGGCGATGGCAGGATGGTTAGTAGTCTGCACGTTGACTACAAAACCAAAAACAGACCTGGGTTCAACCTCAGTTTCAGACTAAAATTATTTAAAAAAAAACATATCGCATTTTTCTGATGTGCATTAGTGTGTTTTTATGTGTCAGTTGTTGTTGGAATGTTCCAGTGTCGCAGGCATAGTCACTGGTCACTGAACAATACCGGCTTCAGCTGATAGCAATCAACAATCACATCAGAACGCCCTCCTTCGTCGGAATTGTGTAGCACCGGCGAAGTAAATTAATAATAAAAATGGCTACTAAAGAAGCTTCAGCACTGCTGCGAGTATAAACAAAGAACATACAAAAGCAGAGCTGTAAAATCATTAATTAAGCTTCACCTCCTGTCGTTTCTCCTACTATCCCGTTCCTATAGTTCCAGCAAAATGCTTCGCATGTGTAGGAGTCATCTCCTGAGTTAAAAAAAATTCAGTTAATATACGTAAATATTAATACAAAACAAACAAATGTTTTTATTATTATTATAATATCATTTCACAGGTCAATAGCAAAAAAAAGGTTTTTAAGGTCACTATTTTATTAATCCGCCATAAAAAACTGGTAAACTGGTAACTATTGGTGCTTTCTCTTTTTTGATGAATTTTTTGAATTCAAAAATTTGGTAATTTTTCCAAAAAAAAAATTTTTGTTTTTCACCTTTTCATCAATAACTCTAAAACTAATGGGTAAATCAAAGAAAATTATAGTAACAAAACATAAAGCCGCGTAATTTCAAATTTGTTGACGTATTGCATAGCAAGATTGAGTAAGTCTTTCCAAAGTTACGACCAGATGTATGTAGCAGCCTCTTCAAAAAGCCCAAATTTTAGAAAAAAATTTGTTTTAGAATTAGAAAAAATTATGATTTTTCTTACTTTTCCGCGGACACTGTCGTGTCTGGGAGGTCCTCTTTATTTTTTAGCAAGTGTCCGGAGTCTGTTCTACTTTTTGTACTTTACTCTATACAACCTATTTTTGTGTCATCATATCTTAAACGTTTGCATGTTTTCTCGTTACTGTTTCAAACGACTTGGCATTACTTGGTTTGATTACAAAAGTTAAAAGCAAGAAAAAATTATCATCACCTGTGCTGATAAGGTTATCTGCTGTTAATTTGCTAGGCTAAAAGCCACTACACAATCCTAATATTGAAAGTTAATTTTCTTTGATTTGAGCATTGGACGCCAGAAAGAAATATTCCAGAAACTATTTCTGACTTTATTATAGTAAAAATTTTATATAGTTATATAATTATAGTAAAATTTTAATATGAATTATCAGGAGTTTTACGAATAGTAAACTCAAATTGGCAGCAGTGAAAAATGTTTATAAAACATTTAACGATTCATATTACTAAATATTTTGTTAATTTTTTTTGTTTTTCAAATGTATGTACGTTACATAGAAATAAGTATTTGTCTACGTAAACAATTAAAAAACCAATTCGATTTATATACAGTGTAAGCTCGTTAATCCGAATTAATTATTGCATGCCCCGGATCGGATTATCGAAATATTCGGATTATTGGATAGGCTGTTATAATAAATAAAAATAAAATAAACTCCTGATATTATTTAAAAACAAGTTTATTTCAATCAAAAAAGGAAAAAACAACGATTTTTAAAAAAAAAAACAAAAAAATATTTCATATAAAAAAGTCAACAAAATAAAAATTATATTTTTTTCAAAAAGTTAGTAATGTATGTTTGCTGCTGTTTCAATGCGCATCCTTCTAAAGCTTTATTTCGCAATTCTTTGAGCATCAATATATGATTTGTTTCTATTCCACGTTCCTTTGCCCAACCTATTGATGTGTTTAAAGCCTGTACAGCATCACTATTTTTAACATGCTTAAACAAAGGAGGTTCTTCTTCTATGTTTTCTGCGTCTGATTGCGAATTACTGCTCAAAGTAAGAAGATTCATTAATCATAAAAAAATTAATCATAAAAAAAAATTAATTAATTAATTCATTAATTAATCCAGTCAATTATTTCATCTTCAGAAATTTGCACGTCATTATTACAGAGAAATAAATTTTGTATTGTGCGTACTTCTTCACTTTCTTCAAGACAATCTGCAGAGTCAATCTCAACTAATTCTTGTTGCAATAATGCTAATGGGATGTTATCGTCTGAAGTCCATCTCTGAGAATGAATTTGTTTCCAACACGACTTTAAATTAGAATTGGGCACCATGTCCCACGATCGCTTAAGCAACTCACAAGCGTCCTTCATACTGAATTGTTTCAAAAAGCCATCTGTGTTGTTAGCTTCAGAATTCACCAATTCACACAAGAGGTCTTTCTTGTAATATAATTTTGTATTTTGAATTCCGCGAACAATGCTATCTAATAACTAAATCTGTTGTAACAAGACACACTACATATTCATCAAAATATTTATTATTATTTTACTTCGCCGGTGCTACACAATACCGACGAAGGAGGGCGTTCTGATGTGATTGTGGATTGCTATCAGCTGAAGCCGGTATTGTTCAGTGACCAGTGACTATGCCTTCGCCACTGAAACCTTCCGACAACAACTGCCACACAAATACACACTAATGCACAGCAGAAAAATGCGAGATGTTTATTTTTATTTAAAAATTTTTTTGTCTGAAACTGGTGTTGAACCCAGGTCTGTTTTTTGGTTGTGTAGTCAACGTGCAGACTACCATCCATCGTGCCATCGCCACCCTCATATGTGCATTTTCTCGTAACAACTTTGACAGTCCCACAACACCTTCTTCTGTTAAGATAGGTCATACTCTTTAATTCAGATCGGCTTATTTGCCCGTCGGTGTGGGGGTGGCTCCATTTGTGGTTGTGGCTCTAGCTCAGGTTGTGAATCTAATGACATATCCTGTTGTGAATTCAATTGGATCTCTTGCTGTGGATTTAATTAAAATTTTAAATGTTGATCTGGTATACTGCTCGGTAAAAAATTTTCCGAATCGGCAACATGCTCTGAGACTTTTTGTTGGTCTTCTGACAGCGGCGGTGGAACTTTAGGGTGTGCATGTTTTATTGAGGGTTCAGCCAATTAGGATTAATTTGACCACCTTTGGGAATTTTACCTTTTAATCCATTTCAAATTCCATTATTAAATACAAAATTTTTATTAAGTTCTGGAGTATCTGTAACTTGAGCTCATCATAGTTTATTAGTTAGAAATTATTCTCAAACAATTCAAAGTTCATTTTTTATGAATTTATGAATTTTCAACTTTCAGTTTAAAAACCCTGCTGCTGGAGTACCACAGGTTGGTATATTGGGGTTTGAAGTTGATCTGTATGTCTGTAAAAATTTTTGCAAATTCTCCATACGCGTTCCTTAATTTTTTCCTACTGCTCTCTTTAACGTGTCCACATATCTCTCCACCAGCCCATTTGATTGAGGATGGTACAAGATTGTGCGTATATTTTTTTTTTATTTTGGACCAGCACTAAGAAGATGAGCCCTACACATACGGTGCATTGTGCTGGAACTAGAGGAAAGGTATAGTAGGAAAAATGATAGGAGGTCAAGCTTCACTATCTTACAACAATGCTCTTTACACGTTATTCGTTTTTATAGTAGTGTTGTAACGTCTCTGATCTTAAGGAGACGTATTAAATTTTGAAGATTCGTTTTTAGTAGCCTTTTTTAATAATTATTTTACTTCGCCGATGCTACACAATACCGACAAAGGAGGGCGTTCAGATGTGACTGTTGATTGGATGCAGCTGAAGCCGTTACTATTCAGTGACCCGCCACTTTGCCTTCGCCACTGAAACCTTGCGGCAACAACTGACACAAAGTCACACACAAATGCACATCAGAAAAAATGCGAGATGTTTTTATGAGTCTGAACCTGGAGTTGAACCCAGGAAAAATTTTTCATTTGGCAGTCAACGTGCAGACTACTTCGCCCATCGCCACCCTCTGTTTTGATGGAGCATCCAATTAGAACTGTAAATAGTCCAACTATACAGATTGATACGGATTCGTTCGCAACCATAATTGGCAAGCAAAGTTGGATTAAATTGGGCAGTCCAGACGTAAAACTTCATAATAACCACGCTATGAGTGCATCACAAGATAAAATTCGTTTTAAAGCCGAATTCGGTTGTGAAATTCAGGTCAACGGAGAAGTAAAACAATTAAAAATTTTTGTAGCCGAAATTAATTCTTTAAAGACCTCGTGTAAAATTCACAGGTGCATAAGTAACAATGTGTTCATGGGTTTCGATCTAAAGAAATTCGTAAAGCTACGTTTACGAATGATTTCCCCGTATAACCGAAGACTTGGTGCCAAAATTATCGATTGATTAAATCCCTTGCCAAAAGATTCCACTGCAGTAGCTTTAAACGTAGTACCATAATATTCAAACGATTTTGCGTGATTTAAATGTGACATTTTATGACTGATACACCGACAACAGATTTGCAGCCGCAGATTCAAATATTGGTGGCACACTGTGTTCGGTTGAGATTGGTGTTTTTCGGAAAAGAAATTTCAGCTGAATGCGGCTCTGCTATTGGGAATAGTAAGTCTTTCCGCTTTATGAACACTTTTCAACCTCTTCCTAATAACGATTTACACATGAATAACGGTTATCTCAATCATGAACTGCACGATATATCCCAGTGATAGGAATACTAAATAAGATATCGTCAGAGGAATTTTTCGATTTATTCAGATAAATTATACAGGTCTGCATTTTAAAACATTTCATAAGTTTAAACATTCCAACTGTTTTATATAAGTTCAGTTTTCTCCCACCACGTAAAGATTTTCCACAAAATGGAATCGAATTTCAAACAAAACAGTGCAACCGAACTTTTCTCATTTAAAAGAGTTTTATAATAAAAATTATTATGTACATGGTTAAAATATATTTACATTCATTTTAACTTTTTTCTGACTAATTAATTAAGTTTTTCAAATATATACATATATTACACGAGTTGAACTGCGGACAAAGAAGGCAAAGTAAAAAAAGTGTTATCCGTAGTAATGGAACAGAGTTGTTTTAAGTAGTATGTACGATATGTAAATTAATAAAAGTAGTATGAGCATATGTAACCATACGTAAACTTTACACTGCTGGAATCTATCCCATTGTTCTTCACTAACACCCAGATTCTCTGAGCAAAATTCTATGGGAATGCAGAAAGTATTCTCTTGAGCGGCTTCGAACTTCAGCTACATATTTCATATTTCTTGAGTTATCGCTCTTTTTATTGTTGACAACATCTAAAAACTCTCCATTCGTTTTAGTCATACTGAATGTTGTATATTGAAATAGGGACAAGGAAGAGTCGCTTAATAAATTTTTTTGTTATCTTTAGGTTGGAATCTTGGACTTGTATAGTACAGAAATAGCAATCATCAATGGAATTTCGGGGTTCCATCTATGCCGTTTGTTGTCCACAACGGAATGATTTCCTTCTTAATTTGAGACCACTGTCTAACAAACTCGACACAAACAGAACAGATATTAGGAGGGGTCCGTGTTTTATCTTGATCGCTTAGGCATATCCCGAAATAAGCTTAATCTCTCACCATAAGACCAGAAATATTCCGTTGCTGCTTCTTAACAGTAAAGTCACCACAAATGTAGGAAAAGTTGTGAGGTGGATAACTGTAAAGACATAAGCATGAGCTCCTTCTAAAGATCGGGCAGAATGAAATAAGTGAAATACTGTTATATGCGATATAGGATCTAATCGAAGTTCGCAAAAACTAAATTTATTGGAAAACCTTACTTGATTATTTCTTAATGTTCTTTGTCTATGAGTTTATACACAAAAAAAGTTCGTATTTTTTTTAATGAAATGAGTGGGGAACTGGTATTAACATTGTAACACCCTACTAGCAAAGACAAAATTAAAATTATGGGAAATCCTGACATAATGGAAGTTTTTCTTGGTTTTAGCGCATGAAAATGCTCAAGAATCACCTTTTACTATAAAACAATTTTCTTGTAATGAATAACGTTCAAACGTCAAGTAGATGGTGCGCCACATTTTGAGAAAAATATTGTTCATACAAATGTGCGATTTTCGAACTAATTTTATGAAGACTGGGCTTCTACAGAGATAACAGAAATTATTTCATTTTGAGCACTTATTCATTTTATATATTTTGAAAAAAAAAATTTTATAGCCTTAGTGCTTTTTTTGTGTAAACTAATTATTTTATTTTTTTTGTTGATACGGCTATGATACTATATAATATACTAATATGATGATATTTTTCTGCAATTTAATCCGTTCTGATGCACTTATTCTGCTACCAGTAGAAATACTAGCACTGGAACCACTTTTTGCCTTGATTTTTGCAGCAGGCACTCGAATTGGAAGCTATTCTTAGAATATTTCGCCTCTCTATACCTACTGTGGCCATTGTTTGCCTTAGTTTCATGTTTTTGCAATATTTTTCCTTATTCCTTAATAATTCCACACAACGTTAGCACTTTTATTAATCATAGGCATCGATTTTGCCTTCTCTTCCACCACGGCCTTTTTCCAATTAAAGCCGATCAAAATTTATTTTTGTTGTTCGTTTTTAAAAAATGCTAAGCTATTTTGTAGATAAAATTTACACAGGCTGGTGATGGTACGATGGATGGTAGTCTGCACGTTGACTACAAAACCAAAAACGAACCTGGGTTCAACTCCAGTTTCAGACTAAAATTATAAAAAAAAAACATCTCGCATTTTTCTGATGTGCATTAGTGTGTTTTTGTGTGTCAGTTGTTGTCGGAATTTTTCGGTGGCGAAGGCATAGTCACTGGTCACTGAACAACACCGGCTTCTGCTGATAGCAATTCACAATCACATCAGACGCCCTCCTCCGTCGGTATTGTGTAGCACCGGTGAAATAAAACAGTAATAAAAATGGCTACTAAACCGAAGCTTCAGCACTGTTACGAGTATAAACAAAGAACATGCGAAAGCAGAGCTGTAAAATAATTAATTAAGCTTCACCTCCTGTCGTTTGTCCTACTATCCCTTTCCTATAGTTCCAGCACAAAGCTTCGCATGTGTACGAGTAATCTCCTGAGTGCTGGTCCAAGATAAAAAAAAAATACCTTACAGCTTTTTTCAAGATGTTGGTTAAAGATGTACTGAGGATTTTGGTGTTAGCGCCAAATGAAATGTGCATATAGACCAGCTAAACCGTATAACAAACATAAATAAATAATCGCAATGAATTTTGACAAATGTTGAATAATTGAAAGAATAGTTACATAATTGTATTGGCAGATTTAATTTTTCTTTTTGCTTTTGAAATACAATCATTGTCAACTAAAGTGTCGAGTAATTGTAAGAAATGTTTAGAAAAATTAAATAGATTTGAATCAAATAATAAAATGTTTGTTGTATAAAAAAATTTGTAAAGAAGTTATTTGCTTTGTGTTTTGTGTCTGCAATATTTTTTACAGGCAGTTGCGGCAAACAATGATGTCTTCAAAATCAAGCGAAATAGCTCCTAAGTGGACAAAGTGGACGATTTTCAAAAAGGAAAAGATAGGATATTTTGATTGCAGTTAAATGGTACGACAATAGTGCTGTAACCGTGGGGTCGAATTTTGAATGTCTTGAGCCAATGCATATGGTAGACAGATGGGGTAAAACTGAAAAAGCTAAAATTAGTGTAAGCCAACCGAGATTGATCGCAGAATATAATGCTGGAATGGGTGGCGTTGACCTCCACGATCAAGCTCTCCATAACTACAGAATAAAATTCCGAGGAAAGAAATGGTGGTGCCCGCTATTTACCGCAATGTTGAGTTCTACTGTGGTAAATGCATGGAAATTGTTTAAAACTGCAAACAGATCTCAAATGGACCTGCTGGAGTTTCATCGCAATATTGTCCGATTTTATTTGCGAAACTATACCCAGAAAACGAATATTTCGAAACGGTCGCTGGCGTCTGGTGTTGCATTTAGTGGTGAAAACCACTTTCCTAAGAGGGTAAAAAATCAGTTACGATTTCGTGAATGTCATAACAGAATAAGATGGTTATGTGAACAAAGCGATGTTGCTCTATGTGTTGAAAAAGTATGTTTTAAAAACTTTCATACCTTAAACAAATAGCATACTCAAGACGCCACTGTACTCGCCCGAGTACAGCTCTAAAAGTACACTTTCAAATATTTTTTTTTTAATTTTTTGTTTTTTTTATATATCTTAATTGTATTTAAGTATAAAAAATAAATGAGTTACAATATTTTTTTATGTGTAATGATCTTGGCGTTTAATGGGTTAAGGGGCTAATTGTCAATTTGTATATGTACATAGTTAATAAAATGCAAAACAAAAACAAATTTGTAAAAATTGAGTAATTTTGTAATTGTTTCCTATGTAATATAAAAGGAGAGTATACATAAAATAAAAAAGTATTCAATTGCTATAGATCTGTTATTGTTCGTTTATGAATACAACTTTTAAAACCCGATTTATAAGACAAAAAGTCTGTGATAACTTTTGTACTCTTTAAACATAAAATAAGAATTTATTTAGAATACGGCTGTATGTCTGTAAGAATTTATATTCCATAGACTTAATTAATTTAAATAAAATGAAGAAAGTTTTTTAATCCTTATTTTTTAATCTTATTTCTTATAATAAATAATTCTATATTATCTTTTAATCTTAAAGGTTTGTTTTTATTTTTTATTTTTAAATTTCAACCATCGGCTAACATTTTTTTTTATTTCTTTATAAATTTTTTTTTTAAATTAATATAAAAATTTTTTTCCATAACATGTTTCACAAAAATTGTGTAAAGAATATGATTTTAAATATTTTAAAATTTCTTACAATATTAACAAAATGTATAAAATTTAAAATATTATAATAATTTTATATATATGTATATATATCACTCAAACATATTTTAAATTATTATCATTACATTAACACAATATTAATTTTAACATAAAATTAGTATATGTAAAACAAGTAACAAAAACAAATTAAACATCATATGCATATAAGCCTAAAAATATACTTCAAGTTAATAGTATTTTTTAACATATGCATTTAAAATATCTTTTTCTCAATACTATTTTAAATTTAAAAATATTTAAATTTATTATTATTACATTAACAAATTATTAATTGTAAAAATTTTTAACATAAACAAATTAAACCTCATGTGAATTAAAAGTTAAATTAATAGTGTCGAATATTACGTGGCTATAGTGGATTCAATCCAAACACATAAATCTGAACTGACACTATATTATGGCCGAAATGTCCTTCAAGCACTTTAACCAGAAGGACATTGATGATGACAATCGCAGAAAACACGAATAATAATTTTATTACTGCCTTCAACTTTATTTCATTATTGACTTATATACTAAATTAAAACTGACAATAACAACAAAATTAAAACAACTAATTAATATACTAAACTGCTTATGCATACATACGTATTACAAAACCGTAGTGGTTTTGGTCAAATCCCCAATTATATTCTGTGTAATATTTTATTGCACCTATAGCCAGAATTATAAAAAGAAAGTACTTCCACATTGCAAATAAATGCATGTACGCAAATTAAATAAATGAAATATTTTAGCCAGAATTATTAACTAAAAGTTATTTTTTATTGCAAATAAATGCATGTAAGCAAATTAAATAAGGGCAATAAGTGAATGCCCGAATAGAATAAAATAAAATTAAATACATCGTAACACCCTCTGGGTGTTAACATTCTCCTCGACATTAAACAGCGTTTAACATTATGCGCGGAATTTCGCGGTCATTTTTGATAGTTTTGGTCGGATGTTTTGACTTCAGTTTTACTATTGCAATAGCAATAAGCGCAATTATGACCAACACCAGTGACGTGTAGCTCACCGCATGATGGTGTTGGCTATTTTATCCTATTATTTATGGTATATGAATTGAAGTCGCTTAATTTAGTTACTGGTAAAGTGTGTCAAGTTTATTTAATTCGGCTTGTATATTCAGATTTGGAGTGTATCGTGCACTTCTTGCGATGTACTGATTAGATCGATTTGTTTAAAAGTTGAATATGTATGAACATTTTTAATTATTTCGAAATGAGCCTGTTTTGTTATGGCGTCATTTTTAATTATACAGTTTGGTTTTATTTGCATTATTCTGGATCCTTTCAGTGCAAAGAGGATTGTTTCTGTGTTACAAACTGCTGACATTTCAGTGACATTAATGATAGAATATATCCACTTATTTTGGTCTGATAATTGGGTCCATACAGAATTTCCTAGTAATTGTTCCAGTTTGCAATTAGTTGTGCTTTTGTTATTAATCTCGCATGAATTTATATCTGAATCCCTTCCATGTCTGGACTGTTTGTTTCTGCGTATACATTAGGGCGGATCGATTTAAAAATCGCTCGAATTACAAGGAAAATCATATTCTAGGGATCAAAATAAGAAACTTTGCCGAAGGAACCATACCTCTACAATGTATTTTGATGTCCCGACTTTTGAAAATTTTTTTAAAAATCTCACTTTGACCCATTTAGAGTGCCTCAATCGAGGCAAAATGTATGACCGACCCCCACTAACTTTTGAGGGCCGACCCACCTATGCCAGTGGCACACCCCCTCGAACCACCCCTGGGGGGTTCGCCATACAAACATTTCAAAAAATCACAATTTTTGGCACTTTACAAGAAAAAATCAGCGAACTGGCTATGTTTTTGTATTGTGTATTGTGAACTTGTGCTTCTATCCATATCTTCTTGAACCGATGGCGGTGCGTATGTTGAATCATCGGGATCTTCGTATGTTGGCATTGATGACATAGACGTTGCTCCTTGCTCTTCAATTTCCATCATAAATGCAGCCACTGTTAGTCTTCTCTCATTATGTTGATCGTGCATAAACTCTTTGAGGCGTTCTGGAACCAAGCCGCATGCACATGGAGCTGCCTTCAAATCGCATTTACATGTTCCAATATAAAAAATTATTTCCAGAGATTTTAGAAACTGTGGAAATTTTTGGTTTTTCTTTTTGCTCTTGATTTGTTCTTGATATTTGTCAAGCAATCTATTCAATTTAATATATACACAATTTTTCGCGATTATTTCCATACCAAGTTTTTCCTAAATTTCAATCCACTTATTTTGTACTTCAATAGTGAATGATTTATAAGAAAACTTTTTTTGGTCTGTTTTAGCACGTTCGCTCAAATAAAAATAATATCTCAAAATATCCAGATGGGTAGGTAGATCAAGATCGAGCAACATTACCAACAATGTAGAATGCTACTCTTTAGGACTTATAGGAAAATATTTCTCTTTCTTGCAATAGATCATCCTTGATTTTCTCAAAGTGTTTAACAAAGCTATTGCTAATATATGTCCGTTGACAGTTTGAACATAATTTTCCTAGTGCCAGTATTCCTGATCGTAAGTTATTAATTTCAGATAAAAATGGAATCACATTGTAATAGGCTATCATTTTCCATTCTGCTGTTATTATTCTTGCTGTTCCTAGGCCTTCAAAATATATACCAGGATCATTCTGAAATTTCTGTATTTGATATTGTTACTAAAAACAGCTGGAGTGAGCGTTAGTGTCAGCAAAATAATAGAGGTTCCAATAAACTGACGTTTACCTGCAACTGTGGAACGCTCTCTTGTCTTCAGGATTTGTTATCTTCTTTTAGTGAATTCTTATCTTCATGGAACAGAAGAGCCAGTCGATGTATAGACCTTGTTAATACTCCAAAGCATGACTGGTAGATTGTCTTAATTTATGATGATTATAATAATTATAATAATTATTTGTCCTCCCTTATGTTTTCGTATGATGATTTCCATTTATGTTTTTCTTGTAATTGCTGCAAATATTCGGATGACGAGCGTCTTCAGAACTCATGATAAGCTAAGACACTAATTTCCATCTGGCGATGAGTGTTGTGTTTGTTTGTTCTGCTTTGCTGTTCTCTTGCGCTATGATTGGTTCTCCAATTACAAAGTGCCTTGGAGTTAGAGCAGTTAAATCATTTGGTTTATATAATATTGGAGTCACTGCTCGAGAATTTATTATGGCTTCTATTTCAAGTTTTGCTGTTTCAAGTTCTTCAAGTGTTAAAGATGCAGTCGAAACAATTCGTAGTAATAGTTGCTTAGCGGATTTAACTGCAGCCTCCCATAAACCTCTGAAATGAGGATCTCTAGGTGATATGAATTTGAACACAATCCCTTCCTTGCTCCATGATTTCAAAATCTTTTCTTGTGATGTATGGGAAAAGATTCCGTCATTTAGTCCTCCAGTTGATTTCGGCCACCAATGAAATTTGTAGCGTTGTCCGAATATATAGTTTGGCTACGTCCTCGACGTGATAAAAATCTTTTAATGAGTAATAAAGGCATCCCTTTTTACTTCAATTACCACCTCCAGACGTACCGCCTTTGTTGCGAAGCAAACAAACACAGCTACGTAGACCTTATGAGGTTTTTTACCCCTTACATTATAGTGAACCCATAAAGAGGCACAATAATCAACTCCGGATTTAATGATTGGACGTGCTGGTTTCACCCTATTCGCTTGTAAGTCTCCCATTATCTTTTCAAAAAGTTTTGGTTTTGCCTTTGTACATCGAACAAGATTCTTATCAATAAATGGAGATAGACAACTAATAGTACTTGACTTTTCGAGTTCCTTATTAGATTTAAGTCTAGTGATCTCTTCCTTGAATTCAGCACCTTGAGTTGTTCGAACAATCATAACTAGCGCTTCTTCGATAATTTTTTGGTGTTTTTAAATTGCTTATGAATCGAAGAACGTATCCCAAAATTCTATGCAATGTTTTAAATGAATGTCTGTGGTTAATTGTGTATATAATATTGTAATTGCTTGATACCAATGCTGTTGTAACCATCTTTTTCTTTTCATTGACATTCGATATTTGAAATTGTGAGGATTTTGATGGCCACGCTACTTCCTTCCCATGAAGGAATAGTGGTCCATAGAACCATAGATTGCACGTTGCCAATTCCACCGCATTAATTCCTCTCGATAGTATGTCAGCTGGGTTGTTTTCTGATGCTACATGACGCCATTGTTTGGGTAGAGTCAATGATTGAATTGTTGGTACTCTGTTGGCTACAAAAATTTTATATATAGATGACTATGCATTTATCCATGATAGTACAATTTCGGAATCAGTCCATGAGAATGTAGTTTGGTTTTATAGTTTCATATCTGCTTTAAGGCTATGAGCAAGTTGGGCCGCTGTTACTGCAGTACATAGCTCCAATTTAGGTAATGTTTGTTCCTTCAATGGAGCCACCCTTGATTTGACATATACCAACCTCACGAAGATTTGTCCATTCTTCAGTATAGCAGGAATATATGCAACTGCTCCAAAAGCATTCTCGGAAACGTCTACAAATATGTGAAGTTGTGTTTTTACTGCCCGTACGCCATGAGAGATGTGTCGTGGTATGTTGAAGATGTTAAGGCTCTCAAGATCATTCCGGAACTTCATCCAGGATGCCCGAAGATGGTTGGGTAGTGCGTCATCCCATTCCAATGCATGAAGCTAAATTTTCTGAATAAATGTCTTTGCCTTTACAACCGCGGGAGATAAGATGCTAAGAGGATCAAACAGTTTTGCAAGATCAGAAGTTGCTGTACGTTTTGACATTGTCTGATGATGACTGAAGTTGACCTTGATGCAAAAATTGTTCTCCGCAGGTAACCAATATAATCATAATATTTTTATTGTGTTGGTGTCATTGTTATCGAAGTCCAAATTTACTTCTTGGTTATCTGCTGCAATATTTTCGAGTAGCTGTGCATGATTCGCGCACTATTTCCTTAACATGGAACTAAGTTCCTCTTGCATTGTAATTGCTGTCCTAAGGCTGTCTGAACCTCCAAGACCATCGCCTACATAAAAATTATACTTTAAAATTTGGGATCCATGCGGAAAGCTGTATGACTTCTCGTCAGCTATCTTTTGCAAACATCTAGTGGCGAGATATGGTGCAGTGTTCCATATGTGACTGTGTTAAGTCTATAGTATCCAATTGGTGATGAGTGATTTTGCCTCCAAATAATGATTTAATATTTTTGGTCGCTTGGCTTTATGAGTATTTGTCTGTAAATTTTTTCCACTTTTTCCACAGAATAGAGAATAATTTGCTTTGGACGACTGGCCTATTGAACATTAAATAATTCAACGAATATCCCAGAGAAATGTTTTTTCAAAAACAGTTTAAGCAGCAGTTTCAGATTTTTCTGTTGGTCTCCAATTTAGAAAAGGAATGCGAACAAAGGAAAATGGAGCTACTGTTGCATCATTTGGTGCCGGCATGTCTGCATATTTTGAAATCGTTTAGTGTCAATATGGACATTATTAAATACAATGATTTGCTTAAGTTATTTGAGGCGTATTTCATACGTAAAATTAACATATGGCAATGTTACGACATGTATTTTTTATGCGACAACGGAAATTTCAGGAATCAATGAGCCAATATGCCACAACTTTGGAGAATGTAAGTAATTCTTGTGAGTTTGGTTCGATACGTGAAAGCTTGGTGAAGGATATTTTTATTTGCGGTCTGTCACAAAATAATAAAAATATCAAAGAACGTTTGCTAAGTGAAGGAAATATTTATTGGAAGAAAGCTTTAGAGATTGGCAAAAGTATAGAGATGGCGAAGGAAGATTTAGCCAGTATACAAAATTTACAAGAAGAGGAAGTGCCAGTGGTAGCAACAATCCAACGTTCACAAAAGAAGCAACCGTATCAACAACAACAATAACAACAACAGCGATATAAAATGCAACCGTATCAACAGCAATAACAAACATCGGCCATTTGTAAAAAATGTGGCCAATAGCATAACAACAAGTGCCCAGCCAAAGGTACTACATGCTATGCGTGCGGGAGATTAAATCACTATGCGAGGATGCGTTTTTCAAAACATTATAGCAATTTAAATAGGAAGAAATATGTAAAAATTGTTTTTGAGAACACTGAAGAAGAAGAAGATGAAGAAAGTCTATTTGTTGGGACCATTGCTGCAAGATTAGCAAAAATATTTGGGAGCCCAAAGAAATCAGTGTCATTTGAAGATTAAAGCAAATTGCCAACCGGTAGTAGATCCACTGCGTCGTGTACCATTTAGCCTTCATGAGCCCTTAGGAAAGAATGGTTAAACTGAATGTAATTTCTGAGGTAAGGAAAACTACAGATTGGGTAAATTCAATTATATTAGTAACAAAATCAATTTGTTGTGGTAATTTGAGATTGTTTTTAGATCCGGGGAATTTAAATAAGGTAATTGTGAGACCTACAATAGGTGAATGTAAATCTCTTATGCTTAGTTTGCTAGATGCTAATTCTGGTTTTTGGATTATTCGACTCGATGATGAATCGTCAAGGTTATGTACCTTTAACACCCAATTTGGTAGATATTTTTCTACGTTTGCCATTTGGCATAAGTTCAGCACCTGAGATATTTAGTGCTGAAATGATGAGACTTTTTGGTGATATACCCGATTTAGTAATATATATATGGAAGATTTTTTGATACATGCACCTATTGTGGAGAGGGATAACGAAATTTTGAATCAAGTCTTGGAAAGGGGGGAAAAAGTGGGTTTAAAATTTAATGAAGCAAAGTCGAAAATTCTTAAGACTGAAGTAAAATTCATTGGTCATATTTTTAGTGAAAGGGGTGTAAAACCCGATGTCAAGAGAATAGAATCGATTGTTGCAATGCCCGTACCGAGGGATAAACAGGTATTGCCATGATTTTTGGGAATGGTTACCTATTTAAGATCTTTTATCGATAATTTTTCACATAAAAACAAGCATTTGAAAGATCCTTTGAAGAAGGACTCTGTCTGTGGATGCAACAATGAACAGCAGATTGAATTTGCGAATTTCAAGAGGGAGATTACAAGACCGCCTGTTTTGGGGTACTATGATACGAAAAAATCTATTACACTGTCAGTAGATGCTTCGAAGTTTACGACGGGAGCGGTTATAATGCATGGTGAAAACCCTGGTTCGTATGCATCTGCATCCCTAACTGACAGTCAGATGAATTACTCGCAAATTGAAAAGGAACTGTTTATTGCCGATACCTTGTCTAGGGAACCACTTAAAGAGAAAATTCTTTCGGAATTGGACAGGGACATTGATTTACAATGTAACTCGTTGATATGCCAATTGTCACTACCCGGAGATCAGATTGAGAGGTTTAAACGGGAAACTGGGGATGATGAGGTTTTTATGAAAATTATAGACTATGTGTGAGAGGGTTGGTCAGGTAATAAGAAAGTATATGTAGATCAACAACAATTTTTCCCCATTAACAAGGAGATAAATAAGTGTGGTACAGGGTTTTTTGTTTAAAAATAAACGTATCTTAGATCGGAAATGTTGCAGTATGTGCATGAGGGTCGGGTGCGATTTATTTTAGTTTGATAGGAGAATGTATTTAATAGCAGTGGACTATTACTCGAAGTGTTTTGAGATCGAACTTTTGAGGTCTGGTTATTCTTCTATGTATGTGATAGCGGAACTTAAATCAATTTTTGCCAGATATGGCATTCCTACTATTTTAATTTCTGATAACGGGCCGCCTTTCAATTCAAAGGATTTTAGACAATTCTGTGCCGACTGGGGTATTGATAGTGTTACATCGTCCCCGTATTTATCTCGTTCTAATAGTCTTGCAGAAAGATCCATTCAGACTATCAAGAATATTTTATGTAAATGCAGGGATTTTGATACCGATCCATTATTGCTTTTTTATAGCATCGAACAAAGTCAAGAGATAGTTTACCAAGCCCTTCTGAATTGCTAATGAGCAGAAAATTACGTACGAAATTGCCTTCATTGCCGAATGACTTAAAGCCAAATTAGTAAATTCAAGAAGAGTAAACGAACAATTTAAATTTAGACAGAAACAATGAAGATCATCTCAGAATTACAATAAGAGTTCCGTGTATCTAAAACAAATTGAAGTAGATGAACAAATTTATTTTAAAAAAACCCTACATAATGAAAAAAGCTAGCTTGGATAATTCGGCAAGGGAAAATATCTGAACTTGAACATGACAAAACGTATTTGAAATGCCATTGGTAGCTGTCACCTTTACTTTTGCTGTGGCTAATATAACCTATTCTGGTGTGCTGACTTTGCTGATGCGGATGAAACTGGAACATTGTTACCTTTTGCGGACGAGCTCTGATTGAACGGTTTTACAACGTCTTGCGTGTTTCGCTGTAAATGCAATAATGTATTATGTTTTCTATTGCATTTCCTACATCCATTAGAGGTGCAGACCTTGGCCGCGTGATCAGCCCTGAAGCAGTTAACGCATAGTCTTTGTTGTTGTACCCACTTCAGTCTATCTGATTCTAACATGTACAAGAACTTTTTGCACTGATAACTATGGTGTTTTCCATTACAGCATAACTTACAAAAATTATGGCCCCTCATTGATGAGACTGATGAAATAGTTTTGATGAAATTTTGATGAGTATTTGCCCTTTCTTTATATCCAATAGAATCCATTCACTGAAATTGCATCTCGACAAATGAAAAAAGCTCTCCCATGGTCGGCATCACTTTTGGTTTAATTAATGATTGTATGAATCGGATATAAAGAGACCGATCCAGTTTTTAAAATCATTAGCTGGATAAGTATAGCGTCCCTAAATGCCGTGTTGACGTGAAAATTAGACCAATAGACATTCTTTTGTAGTGTCATGAAGAGCCCTTATTGATGAACTAGACAACGTACCTGCTGGTTGGTTCCGAATTTTGTGTACCACTGTGACTCTTTTGTTGTTGAAGTGTGTCTGAAGTAGCGTCTAGGCAGTCTTATAGTTTTCTTCTGTTAAATGGCTTATGAGTCTTGCGGGTTCTTCCGACACGTTTGCTTTGAGGTACCCCATTTTTTTTACCTGCGGCAGAGGTTGGTTATCGACCATTTCTGTAAACAGCTCATGGAATTGTTATTTTCGGAAGAGGCATCGAACCATATACTGATGAGTTGATTGCTAACTGTGGTGCTTCGGTTATGATTTGCTTGGCTTGATCTCTTCCTCCATTCAATTCCACCAAAAGGTGTTGAACAGAATCTTCCAAATTGTAATATTCATTCTGATCAAATCCAAACATTGAAGGATCCTCCACTTCCTGCAATACTTCACCATACAACTTTCGGATTTGTGTTTACATGTTTTTTATTCCCTCCATTTTAATATCATAGAATTGTGGTATTTGATTCTTTTCTATGAAAGTTGATACTTCTACCAAGCGTGTTATATCCGCCATATTCGACTATAAACTTCTAACCAAACCGCCGACCTAGACTGGATTCAATTTTTTCCATTGCTGTTTCTCTTATTGCTGGCGAAGGCTTCGTACTATGCTTGATCAAGCGTAACTTCAAAAGTTGAGCCAAAGTGTGTTCAATTGCTGAGTTGTGTATTTTTCGAACTAATTTTTGCCAATCTTTAACAAGATACGTGTTATTATCTGTCAAGGTTGCATCTCTTCCTATTATATTCTCTGTTTGTTCGAAATTTTGCCATAATTCAACCAACTCTTTGTATTTGGTTTCATAAAATTACAGTGCCCTCCTATATCTTGTGGTGCCATTTTAATATTAGGAACTAATCTTTCGATCTCAATCGCCCTCACCTCCTGCTGAGAAATCAAATCATCCAAGTATGACATGTTGTCTATTTGTGATTTTTCTTCGAAGATGAACTAGATATGTTGATGAGCAATTGCTTTGATGATGAGCAAGATGTCCTGATGGATTTCTGCTTTGAAGATAAGCAAGATGTCCTGATGGGTTACTGCTTTGAAAATTAGCAAGATATCCTGATGGATTATTGCTTTGGTGATTAGCAGATGTCCTGATCGATTTCTGCCTTGAAAGTTAGCAATATGTCCTGCTGATTTCAAGGATTGTATTCATTGTTTGTCGGGGTCACCAAAATGTAGAATATTAGGTGGCTATAGTGGATTCAATCCAAACACATAAATATGGACTGATACTATATTTTTGCCGAAATGTCCTTCAAGCACTTTAACAAGAATGACAATGACAGAAAACACGAAGAATAATTTTATTACTGCCTTTAACTTTATTTCATTAGTGACTTATATACTAAATTAATACTGATAATAACAACCTTGACAAATAATTACAAAACCGTAGTGGTGTTGGTCAATGCCCCAATTATTTTCTGTGTAATATTTTATTGCACCTATAGCCAGAATTATTAAAAGAAAGTTATTTCTCATTGGAAATAAATGCGTGTAAGTAAATTAAATAAATGAAAAATTTTAGTGCACTCCTACCCAGAATTATTAACGTAAAGTTAATTTTTATTGTAAATAAATGCATGTAAGCACATTAAATAAGAGCAATAAGTGAATGCCCCAATAGAATAAAATAAAATTAAATATACCGTAATCAACTGAAAACAATGAGATGATAATGCTGTTTTACCTGAATAAATTTGTCTATATTTCTGATTGCTTTTATGTCCTGACATCATAGCTTTTCACGTATTCTTTGTTGTACTTATACATATAAGTATACCTTACTGCAATTATCACTTACATTACCACCACAAGGTATGTTATAAACTATATTTGACATATCCCACTTCACCAATCCGTCCTTTACTTTACTAAATTATCTATTATTTGTGTTAAATGTTCTGAAAGTAATCCCATATTTTTGACTATAAAATATATTAGATTTGTTCAATCTTTCCGACATTCCTGGTATGTAAGTCAAATATTTATAAATCTTTGGTTCTATATTATTCCTCATATTGTTAACTTAACTCTGTCTATATATCATTCTAAATTAATATTCTTTCCCTCTTATTTATATGAAATTCCCTATCACTAATTGTTAAAACTTTCTTAATTAAATTCTCGGTGGTATTAATTATAATTCGCCCCGAATAATAATTATCATAATAATTTATCAACCTCCGACATGCTGTGGTTTTTTGATACCAATCCATAACTATATTTTTTCCTCTTCTTATAACTAACGTATCTAAATAACGCAATCTATAATTACATTATTTCTCCATCGTAAACCTAATATCATCATTAAACCTATTCACTACAACTAACATATCATCAAAGGTATCCTGAGATATTATGAAAAGTACTTTGTAGTTATCTTCGGTTTTACACTAAGGGTATCAGTACATTTGTTTAATAACTGCTCCATAACTATTTCTGCTACAATAGCCGGAGAACTCATAGTTAAACCCTTATGCTGATAATAGGATTTTCCATCATATTTAAAATATCTAATATCATCTAAGCAAAATCTTAAAAATCGCATGACCAAATTCTTATTCATTATAATAAATTCTGTTAATAAATTTCATTTTTCTTCTATTATATTTATTGCTAAATTTATCGGTACACTTGGGGACAAAGATACCACGTCAAAAGAAATAAGTCTATCATCTTAAGTTTATTCTTCTCTATTGTTGTTATCACTTTATTCCTAAAAACTTCTTCTACTAGTCCATTATTAATCCTCTTCAGTCTACTTGTTTGATATTAATTCAATATCTTATAACTAAAATTATCACTCAAAATATTATCAATTCTCATAGTATAGTCCTGTCTCTTAATATCAACCGTTACGTTTCCCTTATCCGCATTAAGAATTAATACATCCTTATTTATTCTCATGGATAATTCAGCTTTCCTAACTTTTTCTAAAGTGTACCTATCCTTATTGGTAATTAAATTAATTAAAACAACCAAATTAAAATAATGCAAAGGCAAGTCAAGAACCAACTTGATTTTTATTGTAGCTGTAAATATTTTTGGGTTTTGTTTTACGAATAACATACAATACTATGTTATTAATAATAAATAAAAGAAGTATAAATAAATACGATTAAAAAATGTATTAAAAAATATAGCTCTTTTAATATCTAAATTACATAATGACTTCTTCTTTATGTACTACAAGTTAACCCTTAATAAACTAATTCGCGATTAAACTGATGCAGAGTGAATGGGAAAGCCGGCGTGAACTGCTTGTACTCTTATTCAGTGCAATATAAAATATCAAGCATTAATGGTGATATTAATTAAACAAACTCTCTGTATGACACCGGCATGACACATTTAGACAATAATGAAAATATACGCGAATGAAAGTTTTAACAATTTATATCTAAGTATCATTTAAAGGGGTTGATGTTCTCATCTTTAGCAAATTATTTTAACTTTATAATGTTTTCGGCAGTTTTACGGAAAGCCTTACTGTTGCGTTGTATGCGTTCTTTGTATTCTTTTACCTAACAGAAATATAATAGTTTAAAACATACTAATAAAATGTCCTTGTGAGATTTTACGTAAAAGTAGTGAAGCACAAAAAAGATGTATGTTGTTGTCAATCGAGAACATTTAAAAAATAAAACACTATATGCCGTTTTTGGTTATTACCTTAATTACATTAATTGGTTATATTTTTTTTTAATGTGTAGATATGAATTTTTTGGGTTTGGTTATTTTCTTACAAATCTTCGTTTTCAATGAGTATGAAATTGCTTTTTACAAGAAAGGCCGCCCATAAATTTGCAATATAATTTAGACTTTTTCGTATTTTCTGATAATACGCCAATGTGTATGTCAAATTCAAAGGTGCAGAATATTGCCAAAATTAAAATATTTTTGATTTTTATTGTACATCCGTAAGCTCTTTCTAGTTGCGAAATAGCTTTACAACCACTACTGTTATCTTATATATAAAAATTATATGTTTGTATGTATGTATGTTTATGCCTTATAGACAGCTAAACGGCTGAACCGATTTTTTTGTATATCTGGAACGTGCTATAGGCTACATAAATGAAAAATTCCAAAGTAAATATTTATTTCTGTAAATCTTAAGAACGGTTGAAGTGAAAGTTTCTGAATATAGACCAAATAACTTTGTAGTTAAATCAAATCATCAGTCAAAATTTGGCAGGGATTGGACATGTGGGCGTGGTACCTCACATACCAAGTAAACATTGATTTCATTATATTTTCAGAACGATTAAAGTTTCTGTATTTGGTCTGAGTAACTTAATGGTGAGTACAAATCATTAGTCAAAAAGTGAGCGAAATTGGACAAGTGGGCGTGGTAACTCCCATACAAACTAAATCTTGATTTCTGTGTATCTTGAAAACTGTTACAGCGAAGTCTTTTAAGTTTGGTAGAAATGAGTTGTAATTAAAAAAATCATCAATCAAAAACTGGGGGGATTGGACAATTCGGGGTGGTACCTCTCATACAAACTAAATATTGATTTCGTTAAATCTTGATAACGGTTAAAGTTAAAGTTTCTGTATCTGGTTTAAGAACTTAGTGGTCAGTAGCAATCATCAGTAAAAAGTGGGCGGAATTGGACAAGTGGGCGTGGTACATCCCATACAAAGCAAATAAAGATTTTTGTATATATTGAGAACGGTTAAAGGTAAAGTCTCTCATATTGATCTGAATGACGTGATAGTAATTTTTTTTTGTTTCGGGAACTTTCAATATAGCTACAGAGCTGATATTCGGTATACGGCGATTAAATAATGGGGAAAATATTAAAACTGGCAAATTTTATCCAGGAGACTAGGCAGATCCTTTTTTGCATGTGGTATTCCTATTTGATGTACCGGTGCCAGAGAACTGAAATTGGCAATACGGGTAGGCACTTGGAAGGTAAGGTAAAACATAGATAGCTCTAAATGGATAAATATACTATATATTTTTTCAAAGATAAGTCAACAACGGGTGGTAAGGGCAACTTCCACGTCTCTGACGAACTAACCGATTTTAATAAAGGACACATGAGACATAAAATTTTTTTTAAATAAAATTATTATAACAGCTAAAGCAACGCGCCGGGTGCTCAGCTACTATTTTATAAATTTAACAGACGTTAATGAAGAAAAGATTTTATTCATATGGAAATTACTGAGATTGTCCAACATGGAACTAGAAAGTGATATTGATATACATTGTATAAAAATTTTGGGATAAAATGTCGAAATACAAAAATGGATTGAAAGAAAATTGTTTTGAAACACTTGTATATTTTGTACAAAATTTAATATCATTGCCATTTCATAGATAAACGAGTTCAAGATTAATTCAGGGGTACCACAAGGCTCCATTCTTTCTCCTACCCTATTTCTTATTTTTCTTAATAATGACCTTCTATGTCAAACTTCCATCCCTATCCACTCTTTTACAGATGACAGCAGTATCTGCTCTTCATATTCATTTAATCGTAGGCCTACATCGAATATGATCGCGGGGACGAGGCAGAATATGAATAATTCGCTAACAGATGACCTCACGAGAATATCGGAATGGGATCACGCGAACAGGGTCGATTTCAATGCTCAAAAGACCCACTGCTGCATGCTTACGCATCGATGCATGCCAGAATGAGTACCTCATTTGTAATTACGGGCGGTATAAATATCCAGGAATCTGAAGCTCTTGATGTCCTTGGCATGAAAATACAGTTCGATTTTCGATGGACTGAGCACATTTTTCAGGTCTCAAAGGAAGCATTCAAGTGCCTCGATTTTTTAAGACATATCTCACCCCATACTTCATATTTGACGGGGGAAAATTTAAATCAAATGTCAATAAACACTACTCCCTCTATCCTTTCGCCCAAAACCTTA
Source organism: Dexiosoma caninum (assembly GCA_963924685.1). NCBI lineage: Eukaryota > Metazoa > Arthropoda > Insecta > Diptera > Tachinidae > Dexiosoma > Dexiosoma caninum. The sequence continues at coordinate 29,864,274 of OZ004726.1, read as the reverse complement.
TTTCCTAGTTCCGGCACAATGCAATGTATTATTCTGAACTAGGAAATGTGCTTATGGAAAGGAGGATAGAGGGAGTAGTGCTTATAAACATTTGATTTGTTTCATCCAACTTCAAAAGTGACAGAAAAGAGCTATGCGTGAAGTTTCTTCCAAATACGAGCTGTTAGGCCGAAAAATTATTTTTTCTCTGTAAAGTGCAATTCGATTCGCTGCCACAAAAGAATGCGCCCTTAATGATGAACGCGTTGTCCGCATGAATGAACAGGTTCCGGGAACAAGTTCTAAGATTTCATTAGAGCACATCCTATTATAGTACGATAGAACAGCGAAACACACCCCCCATTGCGACGATTCCCAAAACAATCAATAGAGTTGGCTATCTCATCGTCCCAATGGCTTTATTTGCCCTCTCCTGTACACGGTCGAATCGCTTACGTCATCCTTAAATTTATCTTGAACTCGTTAGATGAGGTCCCGTCAATAATAAGTCTTATAGCGCGATCCTACGTTATCTCCGGATATAAATCGAGAGAAGACATCTCTGACAAAAACAATAAATTTGAATTGCCACAATCTATTAAATGCTTTAGAAATATCCAGAGCCACGACGTTACTCTCGCGAAAATGATAAATAGAACTGCAAAATTTTTCTCAGAGGAAAGCCAATAACTCACCCATAGAGTGCCCTCTACGAAAGCCATATTACCGGTTGTTTAGTAAATTGTTGGACTCTAGATATTGGCAAACTTCCAGAATGATTGAAATTGACCGGTATGATATAGAGTGCTGAAAAAGATTGCCAAAAGACATGTTTACGTCGAAGAACACTGTTTCAAGACCAGTGCAGGAAATTCGTTCTGCACCTTATGCACCTTGCTTATGTTGAAGTCACCTGAAACCCTTTTAGGTACACGAGTTCCAGTGTATATCTTTGGCATAGTTGCGGTTATACTCTCGAGAGCGAGCAGTGTTTTGATGCTTCCCGCCAAGTGAGAATTACTTGCAAACATTCCAGCTTCGACGTTAGCTTTTCAATCGGGTCAATGAATTTTTTGTCATCCTTTAAAAGTGCCGGAATAGAAGAACTAACATTTCTCCTTCACTATTTTAACGAATGACTATACAATTTTACTGCCTCGTTGAGCAGTAAGAACTTTAGCGCTAAGACGCTGCTCAAACAAAGCTTTTTCACGACATAACACTTTGGCACACGAAAATCTCGCAATAAATCAGTAATATCTCGCCAGATATTAAATTTTTCTTCTCTGGATCTGGCTGCAATGCTACACGTCTGATTAAATCATGACTTCGATCTGGTCTTAATTGAAATTTGCTTCGATTGTATGAACGTTATCATTCCAAGCAATATTATATTTTCAACCATTTTTGCCCCGCCATTGACATTATTGTCGAAGAAAGCAAAGCCTCTAATTAAAATGCAGAAAGAAATCAGCACGACATGCCTTTTCGTAAATATATTTCAAACGTTTCGTAGCTGGCCGTGAAACGTTACGACCCCTTCTCACGCGGTGGATTGTGTTGGAACTAGAGGACAGGGATAGTAGGAAAAATGATAGGAGGTGAAGCTTCACTATCTTACAACACTGCTTTTGCTCGTTATTTGTTTTATAGCAGTGTTGTAGCGTCTCTTATTTCAAGGAGACATATCAAATTTTGAGAGCATCGTTTTAGTAGCCATTTTTATTATTTTTTTTACTTTGCCGGTGCTACACAATACCGACGAACGACGGCGTTCTGATGTACCTGTGGATTCGATACAGCTTCGCCACTTAAACCACATAAATGTACATCATTTACCAGGAAAATGTTCAGTTTTGTATTAACGTGCAGACTAGGATAAATTAAAAGTGAAGAAAAGCTATTTTCACAATATTTAATTCAAAATTTTGGTTTCAAAGTTCCAAGAGTAGACGTCTGTTCAAATTGAATGCAGTCGTGTGAAATAATGAAAAGATGAACATTTAATAAAAAGGAATACATACTGTGACGACACGGTTTTCGCTATGATGCTGGGGTAGGTCAGCGGGGTCCAGTGTCGAGACAGGAAATAATAATTCGAGGTTCCAATTGTGCTTTCAAATTCATCTTCAAAAAGTGAATTCATTTTGTTAATGTTTTCATGAATTTTATTATTCTCTTCTAACTGCACGGCTACTTTATGTACGAGTTTTTAAAATTGTAGATTGTATATCGTCATGTAATTTATTATTATAATAAAATATTGTTATCTACCTTAAAGTGTGTTAATAATTTGATTTAATTTTTTTTTGTCAATTGAGCTTGCAAAAACAATTTTTTATAACATTGTTTTCCTCCAAAAGTTTTGCCACATTTTTGTTTCTTTTGTTCTGGACATCAATCTTGTTGGCCGTATCCATAAAGAACCCCCACAATTTAAGAGCATTTCTTGTTAAAATTATACTACTAACATCGTTTAGATAATGTCCGAATTAATCAAGAGACATACTTTACATATTTTTATATTATTCTATTATATTAACTTCACGTGGTTCTTCAATAATTGATACAATTTAGTTATTATGAAGCTTTGTGTAGCTTCTTCAGGAAATTTCTTCAGTAGCAGTGCTGAAGCTTTGTTTTAGTAGCCATTTTTATTATTATTTTACTTCGCCGGTGCTACACAATACCGACGAAGGAGGGCGTTCTGATGTGATTGTGGATTGCTATCACCTGAAGCCGGTATTGTTCAATGATCAGTGACTATGCCTTCGCCACTGAATGGTCGAGGCAGAATGAGTAATATCGTTTAATTCTCTACAATATGTGCCTTAATGTAATTAAACTATGTGGGTTCATTACGTGGAGTGATTCTTTTTTCTGCTTAAGTTTGCGACACAAAATGTCAAAATTTTATGCAAACACCTTTCTTTAACTATTTTTAACAATTATTAACAAAACGTGATAAATAATTCAATTTGCGTAATTTTATTGGAATCGGTGTTTTGTTTAAAAAAATATATATTATTTGTGCTTAAATATTGGGAGTGGAAATTTTTTCGGCCATTTTATGTCGCAAAGAACACGCGAATGCCTGCAATAGCTTTAATGTTGCCACCTTAGTAATTACATCATGATATCGAGCCTTTGGTGCAATACCGTAATAATTCAAAATTTTAATTTTTTGAGCTGGGTATGCAGAAATGATCTTTGGGGAAATATATATCTAAAGGAAAAAAGATTATGGTTCTATCTCTAACTGTTCAGATTCTACAGCTACGAATGTCTTTATTGCCTCCAGCTATTTCCAACAATATTTATTTGCAATAGTGAAATATTTCCTTTATGACATTAAATTTACAAACAAACGGGTATCTCTGCTTTACAGCAATGATTTTAGCAAAAAATAGAAATACAGTTTTTGAAGAATAAGTTCACGTAAGGACAAGTGTTTATTAATAATACAGTTCGGATCTGTGGTCAACAATATATTTATATAATAAATAAACACTACTTAAATTATGAATAATATCGAAATAAAGTTACATTAGAAAGGTTTAAATTTCCTTTTTAGAAACGTGATTTAGCTTTATATTATTTTAAAACCTGGTAACACAGATCATACTTTATATTTATGAGGGCTAACGATGTTTTGATAGACCATTTTTATATCCCTGCAAATAATATTGGACTACGTGGTCCATTTCAGCTGCAATAGACTGGTTACAAACATGGTCCCATGTGCTACAGTCATGGAGCTGAAAACAACAGCATATTTTTATACAAGTATTGGGGCTTGTCTTCGTATTTGCGATTCTTCCGTTAAATAGAGTAGCTTTTAGATTAGTTCGATGGGTTATATGGTCTACCCCTAGGACATCATTATGTTAAATTGCCCATTTTCGTTAGTCTTGGACTGGACCTAGTCCGCTGTGGACTACACTATACATGCATGCATGAACTATTAACATTATTTGACGGGATATGGTAAAATTTATTTATATGTATTACTAAAAAGGGTCTCTAGAAGGGCGTTCGGTAGGGTCTTGCTGATGATCGAAATCATGTAAGTTTGTTTAAGTGCTTTCAGGGTTTTATTATCTAATTTATAATACATGTTTAATTTGGAAATCGGATTTAAATTTTCTTTCATGAATTTTGGATACATATATTATGGTCCGATTTCAGTTGAGTTTCAGGCTGGACGATCGTTGCAGCGTGGTACAAGTCTGCATTTGCACGTTTTTTTGTTTATAGGAGTGTGCAACACTGAAATTTTTCTGATGTGCATTAGTGTGTATTTGCGTCAAATTTTCTCGGAAGGTTTCAGTGGCGATGGCATAGTCACTGGTCACTGAATAGGCCGGCTTCAGCTGAGAGAAATGCACAGGCACGTCAGAACGCCATCCTTCGCCGATAGCACCGCCAAAGTAAAATAATTACTAAAAGTGGCTACCAAGGCAAATTCATTACCAGGTAAACTCACTAGAAAATTCGCCTGTCAGCTGATTCAAGAATATGTATCGTATTTTTATGCCGAACGTCAAAGTTGTTTACTTTTGTGAAAAAGTGGTTCTGAATTTATGAAACATTGCTTTGTATTTTATGCTTGTTTTATGAAACATTGTTTTTTCTAATTCATTAAATAGTTTATTGTGGTTTCCGTTTTCATCAAATTCTTTTCAGGTATAGTATATACATATGTATATATCATCATTTTATTTTAATCATTAATTTCAATTTCATTTTAATTAAATTTTTAAATTGCTTTCTGTTTTAATTTCATTTCAAAATTATATAATGTTCATAATATTTGAATTTGATTTTGTTTATAATACATACATAAATTTTGTTGCTGAAACAATAACTTCATTTGTATTATATAACATAAATATTATAAATAAACTGAATTATTTTGAACTAAAAAAAAAAACACAAATATCTAACAAATAATTCTAAATGGTCTTTCTTTTCATTACTTCTGGTCTGTTAGGTTAAAATACGCCAGCTCGCAAAATTTAGAATTTTCCCAGAAATCAATTTTTTTCATCATGTTTATTTATATTGCAAAATTTGTTATTAATAGTATATATATATATTTTTGTATTTAAACAAGTTTTTTGCTTTAAAGAAGTTTTATGAAAATTGTTAATTATAATCTTTGTATTTTTTTTGTTATTTCATATTACTAATTGATGAGTGAGTAAAATGTTAAGGATAAGAATTTTCATTTTAATCTATATCAATCTAATTTAAAATGTTTCTCTCATTAGCTTGAACAATAGTTTTTAACTTTGTAATGGTATTTTAAATGACATTGAATAATTTAAGTTTATTATTAATATTGTTACGTTTTACAATTTTAAGGACGTGTATTTTACTTGAATTTGTGATTGCAAAAAAAAGCACCGAATTATTACGTTTTAAATTTCAAAATGTGTATTCGTTTAGTTACTATAATTTAAAATTTAGTTTGATAAGCTTTTATTTAAAAATTTCATCACAATGTTACTTTAATTGAATAATGTTCAAAAACTGTAGTTGACTTTCAGACATTTAAAAGTGTTCGCTTGAAGAGTGTTATCACAACTGCTTTTTGACTGCTCACAAACAGCTTTATTTATACTCCAGGCCTGTGGTACTAGATCTTGGTAGAATGTTATCATTTGCTTATGTTACCTTACAATTGTTGTATTAGTGTGAAAGTGTCAGCCTATCCCTGCAGAAATTAGTGGATTACATGATCCATATTAGTTAAAAAGAAGTAGTTACAAAATGGTCCCATGTAATGCAGGCATGGACCATGTTTCCATCAAGCAAGGGCTTATTGCTGACCAACAAGTGTTCGTATTTTAACGACTGTATGCTTTAAGGCATCGTGTTTAATTCGTGTTTAATTTTCTGCTGATAATGCGCGGAGTAGTGACATAGAGTAGTTTTGGGATTACTCTGATGTAATGCATGGCTGGAGTATATGGTCCTCACCTAGGCCATCGCAATGTTAAAGGGAACACGTTTATTTCATACATTTGGGTTACTTTTGGACTAGTCGTAGTCCCTTATGGAGTATACTTTACAGGCGTGTGTGGAGTAGCCGCGATTTCTGGAGGGATGTAGTTGTTTATTGTTTTGCATTGCGTAAATGTGGTATGTGAGTTTTGTTTGTTTACTGCGTTATACGTCATTCAAAATCCAGAGCGTTCTATTGAAATGCCTTTATACGAGGGTGCTTTACAATTTACTGGTAATAAATGTATTTCCGTAACACTGCCGCCCACGTAAGCTTGCTCGTACCGAATGGGCAAACATTCTCCTTTTCTACTTCCATTTTGGTTCTTGGGCTATTATGTTTTTGTATCCTGTAAATGACATCATTTAATCTCTTTATAATTTTATAAGGCCCATTCCAATTGTTTTTGTATTTTAGGAGATAAGCCTTTTTCCATTGTGGATTATAAATTAGAACCAATTCTCTATCTATCTATCAGAAATCGCTGCTATGTCCCATCTGGCCTTCATCTTGTCACTGACCATTTTAATGCGACTGGGCACAAACTCACGAAGGTTATTAAGATCTCTCTTTTCCTGGAAACAACTTACTTTATCATTGAAGCAAGTTGGCTTTACTCCTAACTGCAAATCACCAAGTAATTTTAATTCGGTCCCGAATACAATTTTGGCGATTGTTCGCGCAGTTGAGTCATGCACTGCTATCTGTATGCAAGTTGAAATTTTGGAATATGTCCATCCCAATTTTCTTAAGTATTCCTCTAGTGTGCGATTTAATCTCTCTGTGGGTGAAGTGGTGTTGTTCTTGTTGTCCGTATGCTATACAAGTCACACTTCTCTGCAAATAAAGCTGACTCTAAATTTCTGCCCTAATCAGAATGCAACTCAATTGGAACAATACACTCAACTACTCACGAACATATCAACTATTGTCTTCGCCTCCTGATTTGGCATGATTCTGGCCATTTACTGAAGTAGCCCACCACTACCAGTACATAGCGATTACCAGCATTGCTGACTGGGAAAGAGCCTGCCACGTCCATCGCTATACTGAACTGTAAACCAGAGTTGTACTGTACCAATTGAACTTCATTCACCTTTGTAGATGGTACGAACATTCACTTATGTCGTCTTACCTTCTGTACTTTCCCATGTACGATATAAGCAGTCATTCACTAACTTAAAGTGTTCCTCAGGTCCTAATAGGATTTTAGAAGCGGTCTCTCTGCTGATATTTCATTCCGAATATAATTTTGGTAAGGGTAGGGTAATTTCTTTGGGCTACTGATTACTTATCATCACATTCCAGATGCATTAGACGAATATACACAATAGATTGTTTTCAGACTTAATGCAATGTTTGCACTCCAAATTACACGGTCGTCGTGTAGTCATAGCTTGTAAGACGCTCCATCCAATGTGTAATTGTTCTTCAGGACTTTTAAATTGCAACAGCCATCTCAATGCAGCGTGATCGGTCCTCAGCGTAAAATGTTGGCCATACAAATACTTATGGTAATGCTTAATCCACTTTAGTACTGCCAGAAGCTCTCGTCGCGATACACAGTAATTTCTTTCTACGTTAGAAAGTATTCGGTTGTAGTATCCAATCACTCGTTGATCATTTGTGAGATTACGCCTCCTATGCCATATCCGCTCGCATCACAGTCCAGCACAAATTTTTCTTCCGGAATCGGATAGTTTAAAACTGGTGATTCTTAACAGTATGGAATGCTTGTTCCTGTGATTCGCGCCAGGAATAAGATAACCACTTTTTGTCATGAAATGAAATCATGGAGACTTGAGGCTATACTAGAAAAATTTGGCACAAACCGCCTGTAATATGTGCACAGGCCCAGAAAACTTCGTAATTCATTAAGATTTTGTGGTTGAGGCCAGTTCTTTACTGCGCGTATTTTATCTTCATTTGTAACTCGGTGGCACAAGTACTTAACCTCTTTCTGTAACAATGCACATTTTCTTACGCTGAGTTTTAGATCCGTTAAAAAATTTCTTTTACGTTTTTCAGATGTTCGTCAAAAGCGCTTCCCATTACAATTATAACGTCTAGTTACACTAAGCATGTCGTCCAATTGAGTCCTTTCAGCACACGCTACATCAGGCGCTCAAATATGACTGAACCATTGCAGACACCAAATTGCATCACTTTAAACTGCCATAAACCGTTGTTCGCAAGAAATGCAATTTTTTCCTTATCTTCTTCTGCTATCTGTACCTACCAATAGCCGCTCTGAAGACGTAGTATAGAAAACCATTATGTTCCAACTAGCGTATACAAGGTATCGTCAATTCTTGGTAGCGCGGGTAGCTATCTTTTTTAGTAACATCGTTCAGGTTTCTGTAGTCAACACAGAATCTAGTATTGTCATATTTCTTCTTTACTAGCATCACAGGTGAAATCCACGGGCTTGAAAATGGCTCTACTACGCTGCTCCGCTCCATTTCATTTACCAGCTCCTTTACTTCATAGCGATTTGCAAAGGGAATGCTCCTAGGTGTCTGCTTGATTGGTTTTGCGTCGCCAGTGTTAATTTTATTTTTCACTATCGCCATTCTACCATGGTTTTGATCTTTTAAAGCTAAAATACAGGTATGTCTTCCGGATAAGTTGACTTGTTCTGGTTTTACTTCACAGTTTATTATGGTCTCTACTGGAGTACATTTGCCCACACAAGAATTTTGACTAATCACTGCTTCCTCGTTTGATAAATTCATTATCCTGATAAGAAATGCTCCGCCCGTGCCAGTTTTGAAGAGAGATTTCGCTGTTAGGAGCTATTGTTTAATTTCTGTTGGTTTTACCACTCACAGACGGTTGTCCTCACAATCTGCCTCCACAAATGTTCACATCAATGATTCAGTCTGTAGTGGTAGCTTATGATTCCCGACGGTAACCAGTTTTCAAACATGTAAGTGGTTGTCATATCCAACATCAAGTGATGATAGACTGCGACGCTCCACTGTCTATAGTAAAGATGTGCTTACCGCCATTGATGTATCCACTCGCTGTCGGATTGTTGTTCTTCTGCTGTATCACTGATTTAGAGACGGTGGGGCACTCGTCTGTGGGAGCGAGCTCATTCCCCTTACCGATAGCTCGTTTTAGTTTAACGGCGATTCTTACGATATTTCTTGATTTACCCCTTTAACGCTTCTTTATGGTGAGATGGATCTAGTTCTTTTTCTGACCGCTTTATAATTTCTTTGATAATGGCCACTTTTCCGCAATTATAGCATTTTACATTGCTTTTATTTCTTTTTCGGCAAGCGCTTGCATCACTGACTCCTTAATGTTATTAACTAAATTTCCCTTACTTTTCTCAACAACTTCCACTGTTGATACTTCGCTTACTTGTGGTGCATACTGCAAGCTTAACGACAGGGTCGCGAACATCATTAATAAATGCTTCCATTTTTAAATTGTCCAAAAATGTATGATTTTCACCAGGATAAGGCAGCTGCACCAGACGTTCTATTTCAATTGCAAACACTTGCAGTGACTCACTGAGCTTCTGCACTCTTCAGCGCAATTCCATTCGGTAAGTATAACGAATGTGTTCACCACGATACTTACGTTGTAGTGTGACATTATTTCATCATTATTATTTCTACAGCTCATAGGCCCGCCGCTAGAACTTCTGCTGCACTACCTTTTAACGCCAAGATTAATTCAAGAGCCTTTAATTCGTGGTCCCATCCATTTTTTTTCGCAACAGTATCAAACTGAAATCTCAATAGCGAATCTCAAGGGCGAACTTCCAAAAAAGTAGCTTTTATTCTACCAGAAAGTTCTGGGATGAACTGTGAATTTGCAGGCTGTTAATTATTGTTTTTAGCTTGTGAAATTTCTCGTCAACATGCATTTCAATGCGATCATCTTGTGTTTACCATAGCAACTTCTGCTAAAAGCTTGTCATTGTTGATTCTACTTGCTACTTGCATTTCTGAAAAAAGTTTTTTATTGTTTGCTCAACATGTTTCCTGAACTTCTGATAGAAGTTTCTCATTATAGACTAGTAGTTCTCATTATTGGCTCTAGAGGTTTCTAGAACTTCTGTCAGTTTCTCACTATTGGCTCTGACGTTTCCTCAATTTCAGCTTAAAGTTTCTCATTATTGGCTCTAGAGATTTCCTGAACTTTTGCCAGTTCCTTACTATTGGTTTTATAGATTTTCTGAACTTCAGCTAAAAGTTTCTCATTATTGGTCCTAGAGGTTTCTTCGAGTTCAACTAGAAGTTTCTCATTACTGAAAGTCATTTTCTCCATCATAGCAGATAATAATGAGCTGAGGTCCATATTAATTGCCGTTGGGTGCCTAAATACTTCTATTTCCTCTTTTCCTTCAAACTCTAAAGTAAAAATATCGATACCACGCTGCTCATAGTCTTCCATCAATCGCTTTTGTAGCTCTACCTTATTGCCTGTAGTAAGTAAATTCAATTTACCCAGTTCCTGTTTCAACTGGTCCACGTTAAGTTCGTCAAATTTCAATGTAGTTTTTTTTTTTACGTTTTACTTTTTGAAAACGTGTATTCATTTATTTACTATAATTTAAAATTTAGTTTGATAGGCTTTTATTTATTTGTCCTTTTACTTAATAATTTCCTCGCAATGTTACTTTAATTGAATAATGTTCAAAAAGTGTAGTTTACTTTCAGGCACTTAATTTAAGTGTTCACTTCAATAGTGATATCCCAACTGCTTTTTGACTTGATCTTGATCGAATGTTCTAGCGCCTTCGATATTTATGTAGATTATTCCAGAAATCCGTTAATATTTTAATTTTGCATCTGTGTTTGCGCGATAATTATATTTAAATTTATCTTTTGCTTATGTTATCTTACTATTTTTGGATAGGTGTGAATGTGGGTTGTCAGTCTATGTAGTTGTTTATTGTTTTACTTTGCGTAAATGTGGTATGTGAGTTGTGTGTTTGTTTACTGTCTTATCAGTCATTATCAGTTTGGCGGTCTAAGCTGAATTTATAGGAGACTCTTGTCTATATCACTACAACACGTAAAAATTCCCTAGGATGACTTGAAACTTTTCGATACGCCAGATTATTTATTATATTTAACTGTGAATAAAATATGTTGTATAAAAAATAATATAAATGTATGTATGTATTTTCATGCTTACAGCACTGATTTCTATTTTATTAGATCCTGTAAATATAATTCCACAAGATGCACTATTGTCGGTCTTAGACGAAAGCTACATTTGAATACCACTGTATCTCTAATAAATTTTAAGAGTTCTGCACACACGTTCGACTCATTCTTTTCAAATATTTCGACATCTGTTGAGGAGGCGGTAATTTTGCCACTACAACTGCCATTTGATGGTGATAAGTATTAATCCGATTCGTGTTTGACGCACACATAAGTCATGTTGAAGAAGATTTTTCGTCACCAGGATGTTTTTTCGAACTCCGCCTTCCGGACGTGATGCAGTGATCTTGATGTTGTATATTGACACATCACGGGACAGTACTTTGAAGAACAACTTCCACACTTCGTTCATCACCGCTAACTCTGTTTTCTCACTGGTTCGCCATGTACCACAGCTATTAAGGCATGCCCGCTGTTATATTTTAATGGAAAGCTGTAGTCACTTTTTGTTCGTAATAGTTTTTCGAACATTAAAGCGCGGAGATAATTAAATTATAAATAAATAGCTTTTTTTATCTTGAACCAGCACTGAGGAGATGACCCCTACATATGCGATGCATTGTGCTGGAACTATGGGAAAGGAATAATACGAGAAAAGATACGAGGTGAAGCTTCCCTATCGTACAACACTGCTTTTTGCAAGTTAATTGCTTTTTACAGCAGTGTTGTAGCGTCTCTGATGTCAACGAGACGTATTAAATTTTAAAGCTTCGTTTTTAGTAGCCATTTTTAGTAATTATTTTACTTCGCCGGTGCTACACAATACAGACGAAGGAGAGCGTTCTGATGTGCCTGTGGATTGGGTACAGCTGAAGCCGTTACTGTTCGTCACGATGCCTTCGCCACTGAAACCTTCCGACAACAACTGACACAAACACATAAATGCATATCAGAAAAAATGCGAGATGTTTTTATGAGTCTGAAACTGGGGTTGAACCCAGGAAAAATTTTTCGTTTTGTAGTCAACGTGCAGACTACTTCGCCCCCCTCAATATATATATAATTTATTATTTTGTGGTCATTTATTTTAGTTTTACTTTGTACTTGAACATAAGTGTCCAGTTTTTATGTTTCATATTTAACTTTTTTTCAAAAAAGATTTGAAATTTTTTAACCTTTATATGTTCCATTTTCCATTTCCATTAAAAATAATTTTTTTCCATTTTGAACTCTCTTGGCCCTAATATATTTAAAAAAATGTTTGAAAAAATTGAGCTGCTCCAACGAAGTTTGGTGCATGAGAGGATTAAATATGAAATGAGCATGCAAATGTTGATGAAAACGAAAAAAGTGAAATTGCTTTATTAAAACTACTTCTGTATATAGATATATGTATACATATACATACACATATAAATATTCAATTTATTTTCTTATTTTTAATTTTTTGGCAGGTTGAAATTTAATTTTTACTTAGATATTTTTATTAAGTATTTTTTTTCATTGTTTTTGTGTGGAAAGTTCATTATTGCGGCTTCAATTATACACACACATTTATGGTATCACTTAATGGGAATTTAGGTCTATCTATTTGCGAGGTAATTGGCGATTTCATGAGGCGTGAGCAGTTTAATTTGAAAATTGGAATCTTCCTCATTTCACGTATTTGGAGTAAAGTAAAAGTGGCTTGAAAATTGGACAGAGTATGAAACCATCACCTTATTCAATGAAATTCGCTTTGTTCCAGATGGAACTGTTTCGTTACCTGGATATAATTTCTTTAGGAATGACCGTCATGTAAGGAGAGGTGGGGGTGTATGCATATACGTATCTAGCAAACTTTCGTTCTAAGTGCTGGATAATGAATCTTGCTATGGTGAGTGCGAAGTACTTTTTATGAAGATCTATGGTGGTGGTTTGACAGTTTTATGTGGTGTTCTTTACTTGCCCCATTAAAACCTTGATATTTTTGAGTCTACTGTAGGGCACGTTTTCAATGAGTATCAGAGGATAATAGTTGTTGGAGACTTCAACAACAATTGATTTGATATAAATAAATCCAGATGTCTTAGATATTTATGTGATCGTATAAATATATCAATATTCCACAATAGTTTACCTACACATTTCGATGTCCACCATGGGTTTACCTCACATTTGGATTCTTTCTGGTTCTTACCTGTGGACAAATACAATGTCCATTTCTCTTGCATCATTCTGTGATATATTCTATCTTTAGCTTCAATTGTTGTCCCTATTTGATGAATTTCGATGAGTATATTGAATATACGAACTAATCTCTATCTAATATGGATGATCTACCTTCCGGCATTTCTGAAAATGATTTTTCTTCCTTTTATAGTATGAATAATATTAACAATCAACTCTTTTAACTAGATTCTTTGTTATATAGAATGCTTTCCTTTGTTCCGGTATCTAGATTTAGGATTGATGGTTTGAGTATGGGGCAGATGTGGAACCATTTGGGAAATACACTTTCAAGAAAATTTAATAGTACTGGTGATATGTTGGACTTGGATCAGTTGAATGTGGACTTTACTTGCACTGCTGATTCTAGTTTACCTGATTCTACCTTACCTGATACTGAGCCATTTAAAGATTTTTCTGAAAGTGTTTCCTTTTCCGGCATTGGGTTGGATGATTTATTGATAGCATTTGACAAGATTAAATCTGTTGCGTGTTACGTAGATAGAATACGTCTACGCTTTTACAAACTAATTTTTTCTTTGCTTTCTAATTATTAAGGTGACAATAAGGTGCAGGAACCTTATCAACGTACCCATATAGAAGGAAGTCTGTTAAAGTGATTCCTATTCCCAAAATTGGAAAATATTGCCGGTGTTGTCGAAGGTACACATATTATGATGTACCAGATTTGTAACCATGTATCTAGATCTCGTTTGATTAATGATAAACAAACTGGATTTCGCAAAAATTTCAGCACACCTTTAGCTCTCTTGGGAATTACTGAGCCAATTAAAAATAAAATGAATGAAGGTAATACTTGTGTTCTGGTATCGCTTGATCTTTCTAAGCCATTCGATCGTGTGGAGCATAGGGAGATGGTAAGAAAACTTAGTCATTAGTTTAGATTTTCAAGGACGGTATGTGCGCTCTTATCTTCATATTTGTGTAGTCGTAGTCACTTTCTTTCTTTTGATGGAAGGAGGTCTCAGGTACGAGATGTGAACATGAGCGTAGTCAGGGTCTGTACTTGGGCCATGACTATTTGTATTGTATCTTAATGATTTGTTAAGTTTTACTGATTCACGGTCGTGTATGGCTTATGCGTTTGCGAACGACATACACATTTTATTTTATCAGTGTGGTCCTTGGGAGACATGCAGGCCGAGATAAATAGTAAATTAGGTGAGGTTGAGGTCTAGATAGCGTCACACAATTTTTTAATAAATTCGTCTAAGACAAAGGTTATCAGATTTGCTCTGTCAACCACTGAAAATTTTAAAGTGTTGGTATGTAGATCTGAAATAGAATGTGTTAATAAAAAAATATATTGGGTGTGTTTTTATTATTCCGATCATATAAATATGATTATCTCTAAGGTAAACTTTACAATCCGTCAATTGTACTCTCTTAATATGTATATACCATTTCACATTCGCTGTAGGGTCTCTCAAACTATGTTGATGTCACATATTTTATATTGCTTTGAAGTTTTCTCATACACAACTTTGGAAATATCAGTACTATACAGCTCTTGATGAACAGTATAATACGATATGTTTTACGGCTTAGGAGAAGAGATCATGTCACAATATATGTCTGTCAATTTCTGAAGTATTCATTCCAGGACTTTATGGCTGTGAGATTACTATTAAAGTTCTACACTATTGTTTAAAGGGCTACTCCATCTTTTTTGTTAAGTCGTGTAAGTTTCACCCATTCCTTTACAAATACGCAGGTCTTTGTACCCAGGATTCATAACTCACTCTTTGAAAGATATTTTTTGGTAAGGATTACTCGTTCATGGAATAGTTTGCCTAAAAGCTTGAGGATATTTTGTTTTTCCTCAATGGCATAGAGGAAGACTCTGATTGATTACTATAATCGTAATTTTTGATGATACTTGTATATATGTATATCTATATTTTGTGCATCGCAAGGTTGGTACTGATTCTTTTTTGCTTCTCTATATTAATATTTTTTTAAGTGTTGTTGAGAGTTGATGCAGTATTATTATTATTATTATTATTATTATTATTATTATTATTATTATTATTATTTCAATAATATTTAGCATATATTTTTTTTTATATCTATACTATGTGTTACTTTTTATACATTTTACGCTATGCGTATTAATTCAAATCCTTTGTAATATTTTTCTGTCGATATGAAGGCTTATATTATTGCATTAAATTATGAATATATAAAAATAAAAAAATTAATATTTATATATATGAGTGCTTTTATTTAATCATTTCTTTTTTTATTTTACATAATTTATAAAAAAAAATATTTTTGTTAATACAAATTAATATTTCCTGACGATGCTACCTATTTGTTAGCGAAATATTAAAAATAACTAATTAAAATAACTTTTCGTAAGAAAGAAATATAATTAAAAAATTTATAAAGAAATTTAAGACAAATAAATGGCCGCAGATAAATGTATTGAAATTTTGATTGTTGATTATAGTTGTATATGCTATTTTTCCCCAAATATTTGACTACTTCTGAAGGAGGTTTTAAATTCCCTAAACTAAACAAAAACAAAACTAAACTAAAACAAAATATTCATTTTGTTATCTTTATAAAGTACTACCCAATGTGTACATACATCAATGTATTATACATCTAAATTGATTATACCACATCTTTTTTTCTTAGTTCAAGAATCCAGCATGAAAACTCCTCTAAAATGTGGAATACTTATTGAAAATTTTTCAAATTGATATCAATTATGGGTTCAGTGCAAACTAATCCATAACTTTTTTTTACGGTTTAACGTAAAGTTATTTTCCCAGAGCTATTGACTCCATTGCTTTATTATGCCTCGCTGCTTCCTCAAGTTTATTTTTAACATTCTTTGTTGCATTTACTGTCTTAGCTATAGGATCACCTCCAGTCGCGAGCCTACCTATCGCACCTAGAGCATTTTATATTGGAATTAATGGTAGTAAATCACCAATTTTTGGAATACGGTTATACGTGGTACTTTAATTTGTGATTTATTTCTTTTCACGGGAGTATTTATAGCTTTACGTGCAATCTTGATAGCAAAGTTAATATCTAGTGGTTTCTCTTTATTTAAAATTTTTCTTGCATGTCGAACTGTTGTGTTGAATAGTTGTTTTTCATTTACTTTATTGTTATTCTTCTTCCTCTCCACACCAATTCCTAGTTTCATTGCGTTAGTAACTATATACGCAAATGATTGTTCTGTAAGACTACTATCTATTGCAAGAATCCGCTCCCAAACTTTGTTTTCAAGAATTTTATCAGCTTGTGTCTAGTGTTTAAGTCTTTCATTTCAGAATAAGCTATATCATAATTTTGCAAGTCAAATAAATTTCTTTATATATTCAAATCTGCACTATGCTTCAAATTCTATATGCCCATTGGCCAACATACTAATCTATTTTAAATCAAATGAAAAATTAAAACTAAAGAATATTAAAATCAAATATCGCGCACATTGTATGTATGTATATTAAATGAATTTGAAAAAAAAAAATAATGAGAAGAAAAATTTAAAAATAGAAATATGTATGTGTAAAAAAAGTAAACTCATGGACTGCTATGCTTTTGTTTATATATTTTTTTTGAAGTATTCAACTTTAATTCACTATTGATTATATGAATTTTGAACATAAGAATCTGAGATTTATTGTGAGAAATTAGGAAAAATCCACTAATGAGCTAACGATATGGATATCATCCGCAATTTTTGAGTTTACTTTTAGAAAAAATACTTTATGACAATATCATAAAGTATGTAATAATACATTTCATATATTTGTTTTCGGGGGAAAAAGCACAATTTTGAAATTTTAAAGAGAAATTCTAAAAATAAATTCACTTAATATACAATATAAATTATCTTTAAACAAAATACATCTGATATGATACCGCATATCTAATCTGAAAGCTGATCTGAGAACACATACCTGATTACCTGATCTTATACTTAATAATCTGATCTGATAACTGATAAGCTGATCTGATACCTTCTAACTTGATCAGATACACAGATCAGCTTATATCTGTGGATTGGGTACAGCTGAAACCTTCGCTACTGAAACCTTTCGACAACAACAGACACAATTAATTAATTGAAAATTATATTTATTTTACACTAATTTAACGCGTTCTTTTTAGATTTTGTTATTTTTAACAGAACACATGTATACAGAAAATTTGACTTTCGGCTGCAAAGCGAATTGACGAATTCACCTTGCGACGACCTTGTATTAATAAACCTGGATGGCTATTAAAACGAAGATTCAGAAAATTTAATACGTAAGACAAAGAACGTGCAAAAGTAGAGTTTAAGTTTGGGACAAGTTTTCAAACCTACGGGTGTTTAGCAATACCGCGGTACCTAGCTAAAGGTCTAGCATTACCTTAAACATCCTTGGAGTTTGAATATGACAGAAGAGGCGACTCCTCAAATTCTTACTAGAGATTGAGGAGGCTATGTTTGCATTTCCGTGTGACTGTAGAAAAGCAGTTCAATTCTAATCTAGTACTACGGGGCCAGCGAAGCCCCACAGCTCTAACACTAAGTAAGGTGTCCACGCCGAAAAATGGCGTTTGGGTGCTGGTTTGGGAAAGGATTCGTAGTGGCTGTGGTTGCCACCAAAAGATACGCTTGGAGATAAGTTTTTGGTCTGTTCTGGATATATGTAAGTAGGTAAAGGCACATATGTTCTGATACGACTTTTACTTAACTATGTGCTGTTGCCATTCAACAGTAGTCACCGGAATGTATCTCGAACAAACAGTATTACTGGCTTAAGCGGTCTTAACTCAAATACATTTTGATGTGAGACAGAGCAAGGTGTAATTTATAGACCAGGGATAACTATGAATTAGGCTTGCAACCCATGTGTACTTGTAATGGTACATGATGTTGTATTTCCGAGTTCCCCAAGTGATCGTCTTTTTTTCACTCAGTGGTGAGAGCACCGTGTCCACGCAAAACTTGAACACATCTGTAATTTCTCTCACTATCCCTTTCCTCTAGTTCCAACAAAATGCATCGCATGTCTAGAAGTCATCTCCTGAGTGCTGTTCCAAGTTAAAAAAAAGTAGCAAATGTTCACTAAAACAAATTATAACAATAAGAACTAATAGGGAAATGATGTAGTTATTTGTAATGGATCATTTAAAAGGATGGAAAGGGTATATAATATCGTGTTTTTGAATTTGTAGTTTGTATGAAAGAACTCAATAT
Organism: Dexiosoma caninum; assembly: GCA_963924685.1. Classification (NCBI taxonomy): domain Eukaryota; kingdom Metazoa; phylum Arthropoda; class Insecta; order Diptera; family Tachinidae; genus Dexiosoma; species Dexiosoma caninum. The sequence continues at coordinate 29,845,712 of OZ004726.1, read as the reverse complement.
GACTGAAACATGTGAGTAGGTGAGTCGTAGCCTTAGAGATATCAGTATTAAAAATGGAGGTGTAAATTCAAAAGGATTGATATGAAAGTGTAGATGTGTAGCAAACATTTGAGCTTATAAATTATGTAAAAAGCTATGAATTGCAAAAGGATTAATATGAATGTGAGATACTGAAATAGTCGAACGAATTACATGGTAATAAATTTTGGTGAAAACCGTTTTAGGGTTGGCATTAAACTTACTAATAATTTTGTTTTTGCAAACAACAAAAAATAAGTTTGATATAAATAGTGTGTTACAGCTATAATGTATCGCCAAAACAATATTTTTAGATATAATATTTAAGTTTTATCATCATCAAAACCAACCGCAACGCGAACAACATTATCATTGCTATACAGCCGATGAACACACTAACAAGAATAATAAAAACATCATTAACATCAATAAGAACAACAAGCAGAAGAACAACACCAACAAGAGTAATAAGAAGCATACGAACAACAACAATACCAACAAAACCATTCGTCTAACAACAGCAACGCCATTCGCTTCAATAAGAACAACAAGCAGAATAACAACACCAACAACAAGAACAACAACAATGCAAACAACCACAACCCCGTCATTATTATTAACTATTAAAGGGTGCTTTACATTGTCCCACAAGTCGTACGACATGCCAAATTTTTGTGTAGAAGAGCACAAGTCGGATCGTCTAAACGTAATATGTAATGAAACTAAAAGGTTTTGAGAGAAAATACGGATGAAAATTTGGCTCTCTTGACTTTTTAAAATTTTTCAAAAATCCAACACACACCATTAGATCAGGGATGTATTTTTATGTAAACAAATGTGAGAAAGCCAGGGAGGGAAAACTGGTTTCATAAATTTATACCAATTATAAAATCAAAATGTACATTTTAGACCACGACAGCACAATTTTATAAAAATAAACGTATATTTTCCAAAAGTACACTAAAAATTTTGACCACGAAAATAACATATTCGAAAGTTATAAAAATATTTTCAAGGTTATTAAAAAAAAACTCAATTGCACAAGAACTCCATCCCTGGGGAAAACAAGCACACAGCTGTAGTTAAATTAAATGAGAATGTTTTCATCTTACTTGATTTTATCCATACCAATGGTGTAAACTTTACACCTGTAATGGCCAGAAAACAACCATCCGATTTTTACTCTCTTTTTTTGAAATACGAATGGAATTTCATTTTATTTTCTCTCACATTTTACGTACGACAAATCTTATCGTTTAAAGCACCCTTAAGATAGTAAATTTATTTAATGAGTATAAGGCGAAAGCATTCAAAACAATAGATTCAAAGAGAAATGGCATAATTTTTGTAGGAACCATCGGAAATATACAAATAATTTCAAAAAACATTAAAAAAATAACGAATTATATACGATTCTAATTTCAAAATTGTGCTATTTCCCAAAAAAGAAATATATAGTAGATATGAGATATATTCTCTCAATAGAAAATGAAAAAAATGTGTTTCTTAGTACTGTGGTATGCACAATTAATATGTACAATTAGTGTATTTTTGTATTTTATTTTTGTCGTGTTCAAGTTCACAGTTAATTTATCACAATATTGTGAAGAAATTACATTCCTGATTTGAATAAAGGCAAAAAGACCAGTTAATCTCCAACACTAGTTGAGTATAATACGCATTTTCTACGCCACTACGCATGTCATCAGTACTCTTTGTCAACAGGGAGGTAGTTGTAAAGTCATTAACCTTCCTGACTATTTTCAAATTCACATTTCTCGGTCTCGCAGACCGATTTTAAGTATTTCTCGGTATCTCAAAACTATTCTAAAATTTTCAAAACCTGTGCAGTGGACATATTTAAAAAACTAATCTGAAATAACTGAAGTAAGAGAAAAACAAAATTAAGTGTTTTTTTAGCTCACAGCATCAATTTATATTTATATATATATATATATATTTGATCTTAGACCCAATATAAAAATAAAAAAAAATCATTCACAAAACACAACATTTATAAAATGTTGCTTTTCTATTAACATATATCTTAAAAGTAAACAAAAATATAAAATTTTTTTTTTTTTTTAATTGCTTTTTTTATTTTATATTTTACAATATTCAGTAAATTCGATAAATTTAACCTTTATGTCAACAGCAGAAAAATTATACGTACGTCAACAGCAGCATACCCGGGTATGCACATACAGTTTATATGGAAATTGGTTGCGTTTTAAAGATTCTTTGTTGCTAAGTGTGTTTGTTTTACGTTGGCTACTGTGTTTTTGAATATTGTGATAACTGTTTTTGTTTTTGCTTGTAAGTTTTGTTTTTTGCATTGACCATAGACAGGGCATCATTCAAATAAGTTCTAATAAGATTTTCAGTCGTTACTTTTAGCTGGTGATTAGACGGTGACTGGCTAACTCGACGACAATTTAGTACACTGGGTTATGAAGACAGAGAAGAATACATTCGTCAGAGATTAGAGGAATTAGTTGCAGAATATAGTGATGATGAGCCATTAGCATCTGAGGAGATTCTGGATGATAATGAAATTAATACGACTTCAGATTACTCTGATGTAGAGCCAATTCAATTACCAGAATATGACCCGGAAGATGAAAGTGAATCTGATGAAGAACTTGGTGATACCAAAGATTTGTGGAAAATGACCTCACATCCATTGTACCGTGCTTCTATGAGTGTAAGAATATTTTGGCAAATAAGTCGTTTTATACGTTTTGATAACGGAAATACGCGCAAGCAACGCAAGCAAACCGACAAAGTAGCAGCGATATCAGACTTTTTTTTTATGCTCAACAGCAATTTACACACCAATTGTGTTGCAGGCGCTAACGCCACTGTTGCTGAGCAATTGTATCCCTTCCGTGGAGGTACTGGTTTTCCGCAATACATTCCGTCAAAACCTGCCAAATATGGAGTAAAAGTGTGGTGGGTATGCGACTCCATTTCATCTTATCCGATGAAGGGACAAATTTACACGGGAATGGCGGCGTCCGGTGAAAGAGAAAAAAATGTTGGAGAAAAGAGTGGTGAAAGATTTGTGCGTCACTCTCTTCAGCGGAAGTAGGAGAAATATTGTATGTGACAGTTTATTCACTAGTTATAACTTGGCAAAAAGTTTGATGATAGACAGCAATTTGTACTGTGAATAAGAGGCGGTTATTTGTGCCATCACAGTTTTCTCAATCGAAGGGACGTGCAGTGGAATCCACTATATTTGGTTTCTGCAAAAACATTTCTATGTGCTCCTTTCAACAGAGCATTATACCACCGAAGTACAAGGTCCAAAAAATAAAAGCCAGTAATGATATTGGACTATAATAAAAATAAAGGTGGCGTTGATTGCATGGACAAATGCCTGGCAGAATATTCTACAAAACGTGGAACAAATAGATGGCCTTTGGCTTTTTTTTATAATATTTTATGTTATGATGTAATAATTTGTGTTATGTTAGTTATGTTCTCTTTTGGTTCTGTTTTGTTTGCAAAATAATATTTTGTTTGAATTTATATCAAAATATTTGCATGTTTTTTCCTATACATACCCAGGTATGCAGCTGTTGACGTAAAGGGTATATATCGAAATATGACCATATATCTAGTCCAAGTTGTCCAATTCCACTCAGATCTGTGTATATAATGTAAAACACTTTTTTTTACGATATCATGAAATCTCAGATAATTCTGATAACTACTTTCGAAGATATATCGATTTTAAAACGCAAAACATACCCGGGTATGTTGCTGTTGACATAAAGGTTAAGATACAATCACATCCTTAAGTTATTAAACAACAATAAGTTTAATAGACTGTTTTAGGAAAAAAAAAGCATTAAATTAATGTTATGTGCATGTATTTTCTATTTTCTATATTGAAGATCTAACAAATGAAGCCTATTAAGTCTTCTAATTTCATTTGATTCATCTAGCAGGGAAATTGCCAATATATTGCAATGATTACTAAGTCGGTTAACGTATCGTATGCTAAATCTGTTTATTTCGTCCAGAACAAAAGGAATTTTTAGATCTCTGTTTTTGTTTGTTGGTCATATACCATGGAGCGTTGGCTATGAGCCGTAATGTTTTTGACTGATAACGTTGCAATATCTCAACGTTTGAATGACTAGCTGCACCCCACAGCTCTATACCATAGGTCCATACTGGTTTTAAAATAACTTTTTATAGCTTAATTTTGTTTTCCATACTAAGTTGGGACTTTGTACCAAGTAACCAGTACATTTTTTTTGTTTTGATATTAAGCTGTTCTTTCTTGGCCTTAATGTGATCTTTCCAAGTGCTTGCTTAATATTCAAATGCTTGCTTAATATGTAAGAATACCGCTGAGCAATACATTTTTCTTTCTAATGAGTCCGATATAACATTGATTATCCTGTGACATTGTTCTGGAGTGCCATGTTTTTCACGAAAGCCAAATTGATGGTCAGGTATAATTTTTTGTTTTTACAAAATTGGTTGTAATCTGGATAAAAACAGTTTTTCAAATATCTTCGAAAAACTTGTTAGCAAGCTTATGGGTCTATAGGATGCAACGGAGTTTTCGGGTTCATTGGGTTTTTGAATCATTATTATTTCAGCACATTTCCATTCAGATGGAAAGTAAGAAAGTCTCAAAATAGAGTTATATATTAAAGTTAAATATATAATGCTCTTCTTGGATAATGACTTAACAACCGTAGAATCAATTTTGTCATGGCCTGGAGACTTTTTATTATTGAGCTTACAAATTTCACTATGTACTTCGCTAGGAGAAAAAGACTTAATCGGTACATCCATTTAGTATGGAGATTCTAAAAAATTTAGTATTTCACATTCATTACTTGTGTTAGACAAACGGAAAGGTTCAAATGTATGTTTTAAATGTTCGGAGAATGCCTCGGCCTTACTTTTACTATTTCTGCACCAACTGCCATCTTGTTTTACAATAGGTATATTTCTTTTGACCGGATGTTTTAAATACCTAGTGGCTTTCCACAAACTATAATCAGAATCCTTCGATGTGTTTAATTTTATTAGAAAATTTGATACCTCATTGTTTTTAACCTCTGCCATTCTCCTTTTGAGATTATTTGAATCTCGATTGAAATTTGTTTTATCTCTTGGATTTCTGCTTTATTGCCATATTCTATGTAATCTTCTTCTTTCTCTTAATAGCTCTCTTATTTCAGTTGATAAAAACACACTTTGGCCGTTTTTTAGCTGAATTTGTGGAGTAGATATTTCAGCAGCATAGTATATAAGATTGGTAAATGTTTCTATGGCAGCATCCATTTCTTCAGAAGATTTAATAGATGTATTAAGATGTAGATTTTGGTCCATACATTCCTGAAAAAGGTTTACGTCAGTTTTGGACGAAATTATTTTGACACTTTTAGAGGTAGTTGAAAACATTGTACTATAACACAAAATTATAGGTGTATGATCCGAACTAAGGTCGTCCGAGTCGATTATATCAAGTAAATTGCTCGAGATACCTGAGTAAACGAAGAAGTCTAATAAGTCTGGAATTTTGTTTGGATCAGATGGCCAGTATGTGGGCCTTCCGGTGGACAAGGTTTTATAGCCGTATTTTACTACACATTCATAAAGTTCCTTTCCTTTTGGATTTGCAAGTCTAGAACCCCACCAAGGATGCTTGGCATTAAAATCTCCGCCTACTAAAAATCTGGAGCCGAGGTTATGAAAGAAGATTTTAAATATAAAATGAATTCAAGAAAAAACAGGAACACTAAAAAAAATTTATTTCAAAATTCTTAAAATATATGCCTCATTATGAGGTACGTCTTTGTAACTTTCAATCAGTCGTTAGAGCTTCAGCGTCCTGTGAATCTTCAATATCACCTTCCTCGGAGTCTTCTTGTTCAGTATCAGTGTTTGCGTCATACACATCAATATTATCTTCGTATTCAGTACCACTTTCCGCATCAGAATCTGGATCTGAATCGATTTCATTCAGAATAGGTCTCACGATAATTAATTTTGAACATAATTCCGTTATTAAAAGATAAAAACTGGTAGTTAATTGTCCATTTTCATCTAAAAATTTCTAATTTAGCAAAACCAACTTACCTGACGAAAATGTAACACTTAACTATAAGTCGGTCTCACAGACCGCCCGATTAGCAATCACCGGTACAACACTTCAACTCAAACGCACTTGTTACACTAAACGTTGTATAGTGAGAAATAATGAAGATACTGAGAGAATGACGGAGTTGTCATTTTTTGTTTTCGTGAAATTAACACAAAAGTTATTCGTCGGTCTGTGAGACCGACGAAATGGACAGGAAGGTTATTATCTTCTATATACATATATATGAAGTATGACCATTACTAGAAACATAAAAAAAAAACAATTAAGTGTTTGTAATTCTATGTATTTATTTTGATTCGATTTAATTTTTATTTATTACTTATTATTAACATATTAAAGCTATTTAGCTTTTTTAAAAATAATATATTAAGGTAGTTGGTGACATTAAGTAAAAGTCTTAAAAGGAATGTTTTATTAATAAACGTCCGAATGAAAGTATCAATACCTTTACTACAGTGCACATTCTACATATTATTACCTTTGCTAATCGCAAGAAAAATTTGTATTATCACGTATTAAATATTTTAAAATAAGTTCTGTTTTTCACATGAGACAACTCCCAAAAAAAAGTTGCCGTAACCACAAATAACTACTGATTTATTGTAATTGACTAAGTTCAAAATATTACACGAAGACAGTTTTATACTTACGATTAGGTATATAAAAAAATCCTAGCAATACTGTCTTTTCATATTTTATAGCACCCCTTTTTACACATCTCCTCTCCCTCTAGCAATAATTATTAAACTCGGCTTCATCAAAACACACATTTTTCCTACGTACACCCCACCTACAATTATTAACTTCTTTCACTTTCACTTATTCCCGTACTTTTCACATTTATGTAATGTCAAACAATTTTTTAAATCTTTTTTCAAACATTCACCTACATTTTTTTTCATTTCACAATTGCATATTCATATTTCTTTTGATTGGCTTGATTAAAACCTTTATTTAACATACACAGTTCCACCGCCCACCGGCAATTATTATATTAGGCTTCATCAAAACCTTTCTTCAACATCTGGCAAACACAACTCACACTTCCTTTTTCTCGTATACTTTACCTACCTATAGTTCCATATATAACCCTTCTCTGCAATTATTAGACTTTAATTCATCAAAACCGTTCTTCAACATCGGACACATACAACTAGCTTTACCTTTTTCTCTTTCAGTTTTCGCATTTATATAACACTAAACAACTTTTAGAAATCTTTTTTAAACGTTCACCTGCATCTTTTCCCTATTTTACTTAATCAAAGACTTTCTTAAAGTCCTGTCTTTTTTGTTACCTTTATTCACTATTGTTCTATTTACCAATTGTTCTATTTGTCTATTGTTTTCTTTATTGGCCTTTCTTCAACACCTGAGCTTTTTGAAATAGGTTATATTGTTCTTTGACATGGGTTTGACAGTTTTATTGCTTTCCCCAAATTTTAATTGCTTTTGCCACTTTGTTATTGTTTTTAATACAGTTTTGGCAATTTTTGACCGGAAGTGATTTAGAATTCTAATTAATAACTTCATAGATCGAATTTTTAATGAAATCATTTTCTGTGATGAATTTTTAAATTTAAAAAATTAGTACTTAGTTTGTTGTTAATAGTTGTGCTTGGAGAAACAGCACATACACATACATATATATATGTAGACTAGTTGTGTTCGAGAGAATTAGTGAGAGCAAATTCGAATACTTACGCGTCTTTTTCATAACATTGCCGCCAACAACACCAACGGCGCCAATGCTATCAATCGAAGGTGATGAATCGTTACGATTTGGCCGTATGTGTACATCGCGTGTTTGGTATTGAATGTTCGGTACAGAAAGCAGTCGTTGATTACGTTTCTCCTTGAACTTTTGTCGTGGAGGTCTAGTTGGGAGCAAACCTTCATTAGAGCAAGTCGTGATCGTTCCCACAGTAGATGTTAGTGGCAAATTGATTGGCCTTGAGTTTTGATTGCCAATTGCATTAATAAAGTCTATTCGTTTTGAGGTTTGCTGAACTGTTTCAAAAACATACTCATTTGCTGTAGACTCTTTTTCTTCTTCCAAGGACAAACAACCAGCATCAGCCAAATTATCTACCGCATCTGCAATATTAGTCTCATTCATGCTTTCCCGAGTTTCAACGCCCAAAGGAATGGTGCATAGGCATGTCGAATGTTCGCTTTCTACTGGGGAACATTGTCCTTGAGTATAGAATACACATGTACTCTTTGTAGTCGTTTCATTTTCATTATTCATATTAATGCCTATTTTCATATTGACTTTTGATAGTTGACGTTTCAAATTGAATTTCTTCCACGACATGGACATTCTTCTATCCGGTAATTCTTTTTGGGGAATTGGCACTTCTTCGAGCGTGGGAGTAAAACCACCAACTGCACCCTTCTCAGTGTCTGGCGATACCGGTGGTGACGATTTCGATTGGTATGGCCTTTGGCTTTGATTTGATGACTGCGTTTCATATATTTCTGCTGTACATTCTATTGATGGACTTTCCGGACTTGTGGTGTCGTTGAGCTAAATCGATTTGCAAATCGTTCATACCAAATTAAATAAGGAAACATCAATAATTTGCCCTAAGAAAAATTATTATTTTTGTTGCTTTTGTTTTATATATTTCTACATTATAATAAAAATAACTCGTGTAACTTATTCTTAGATCATTTGATTTTCTGATTAACTCTAGAAAGATAATTATGTAAAATTTACGCATGCGTTTTAGAATAATCAATATTTCTCTCAAACTAATGTAAAGCCAACGCTATGCGTCACAAATAAGTTGCAATATAAATAGGATTCCTAAGTTAGAATTAATTTTTTTTCTTTTTTTCCGTAACAAATCTATCTTTAATTCTGGTTTTCTGTTGCATTTATACATCTGAAATATAGTTTAGATTAGTTTATTCCAAATAAATAAATAAAATAAGACAATATATCGAATTAAAATGATGAGTCAATTTCACGTACGATCACCTTTAACGTATGTCAGAATATGATTATCTCTCTAAGGTTAATCACAGAAAAAAAATTATATAATTAAATAAAAACTACTTATTCATTATTATTAAAGGCAAATTCATACCAGGTATGTCCACATATAGAACTATAGAAGACCAATAGGCGGTTTATTTCTGTAAAATATGTTTTCGATGTAAAAACATATGTGTTAATGTGCCTTCTCGTACCATAATAACATAAACAAAAATAAGTTACACAAAAATGGTCAGAAGAAAGGGAACGTCAAAATCTATTATATTTAAATAAATTTTCTCCTCAGCAATACAAATTTAAATATTCATGCGGTAAAGAATAGCAAAGAAGGTAGGATTTGTGTTCGTATTGTAGCATAGCATGAATCAACAGTCACTATACCGACATGTAGTACAAACAGAAGCGACGGCACGGTTTGTAACTAAAGGAAGGAATATCATATGCACAAGCATCAGTCGAATCACACGTTATGCTACACATTAGAGTGACCGGATCTTATGTGGGGGGATAAAAATGTCGGAATTTTTTTGGTCTTAATCCCACAAAACGATTCCCCTTTTCAGATATTGATATAGCCAAAATTTTAGCTGGATTAAACAACGCTGACTCATGCCGCTCGTCGTTCAGCATTTGGAAAAATCGATATTTTTGTTATTGTTGTTATTTTAAGTCAAACCGAGTTACAACAGCATTTTTGCCCCAAAAACGTGACCTGCTACATATTTTATTTTAAAATATAAAAACCAGGAATATAATACATACAAAACAGATGCAGAAAAGGTACGGACGTAGTACCTACATGAGTTGGTAATTTTACATAGTTATATAATCTATCCTAGATCTTTTGTTAAACCAGTTTTTGTAACGTCAGGATATAATGCTCGGCATTTGCTTACAACTATTTACTCAATTTAGTTTTTAAAGTGCCTTTAAGCTGGTTAGATCGAACAATTATCTAGAGAAGATATTTTAATTTCATTATTTTTAATTTTCCAAGTGTGGGTGTTATTGTTTTTATAACTATTATAGTATTATTTTAAAAGACATTTTTTTATCTGGGACTAGCACTCAGGATATGACTCCTATACGAAGCATTGTGCTGGAACTATAGGAAAGGGGTAGTTAGAGAAATGACAAGAGGTGAAGCTTAATTAATTATTTTACAGCTCTGCCTTTGCAAGTTTATAGCAGTGTTGAAGCTTTGGTTTAGTAGCCATTTCTGTTATTATTTTACTTCGCCGCTGCTACACAATGCCTACGAAGGAGGGCGTTTTGATGTGATTGTGGATTGATATCAGCTGAAGCCGGTATTATTCAGTGACCAGTGACTATGCCTTTGCCACTGAAACCTTCCGACAACAACTGACACACTAATGCACATCAGAAAATTGCGAGATGTTTCTTTTTTTATAATTTTAGTCTGAAACTGGGGTTGAAACCAGGTCTGTTTTGGTTTTATAGTCAACGTGCAGACTGATTCAGCCATCGCCACCCTCATTTGAAAATATTTTATTGAAATTAAAGATTGTAATGTGGACTCTGAAATGGCATCTACATCATGTGTACAAACCAGTACCAAAGATAAAATATATCTCGCTGGATATCCCATTCACCAGATCACCGGTTGTAAACTACCCTCAAATCGAAATTTCAAAACAAAATTAAGAAAAAAAACAACAACCTCTACATTACAGCATATATTATTATAAATTATATTATTATATAATAAAGAAAACAAAAAAAAGCAATAAAAACACTAAAAAACATAATAGCAAATTTGTTTTTGAAAAAAAGAACAAATTTAAAGAGTTTGTTGAAAAGTTGGATGATCTATTTGATATTGCTCTACAAGATACCTTGACTCTGATGAAATCGGAAGAAGATAGGACATTTCTCGTGAAACAGAAGCAGAAGGGCCGCCCAGGTTCCTTGGCTGGAGTGGATCTCAAGCTGTCTCGAGCCAAAGAAATCAAGGCGCAAAAGGAACTTGCAAAAATTAACCGACTAATTCAAGAAAAAACTTTTGATATTGGAGAGTTTTTTTTTAAATATTATTATTGTAAAAAATTAATAAGCAAATAAGTAAATAGTTTCATTATACATAATTGAAAGAAAATTGTACGTGAGAGTATCATTTGGCATCTTTATGATTGAGTTTATATTTTTTAAATAATACCTATGTATTATGACTATCCTGCTAAAACGATAAGTTTTAATAGTCTTTTTTTCTCTTCTTTTGTTGCTTCTTAGAAACGGAACATGAAGACAATTCCGAAAAAAGAGAAGACGTTGAAGAGGACAGCATTTACTAGGAACTTGAGAGCTTAGAGGAAATGGGCATCCCTGCAAAAGCTGCAGAAGATCCAGGACCATCTGAGAGCAAGAGAATTAAAGTATTATTTGCAAGGGGTGTTAAAGAAATTTTAAACATGAAATTGTCCATTTTGTTAGATCGATGTAAGGTATTCGACAGAAATGCCACGAGAATTGTAATAGCTACTCTAGAAGCACTAAATCTTGACCCTCTTGAGTACAAAGTCTCGAAAACTTTATTACATTGTAGAAGGAAAATGTTTAGAGAACAATATGTAAAAAAATATCTGATACATTAAACATTCCTGAAAAGGATCCCGTGGTTGTCCATTGGGACGGTAAACTTTTAACTATTTCATATGGCGAAAAGGAACAGCTGCTGGGAGTACCTGTAGTAGCCAACAGCTCTGGAGAGGAGCAAGCCGTAGTCGTACATGGATGCCTCCATAAATGGGGTCTTCCCAGCACCGTGAAGGAGATGTGCTTTGACACTACAGCATCCAACACGGGAAGAATTAAAGCATGAGTCATATTGCTTTCCGTCACCATATCTTTCAAATTCTGTTAAGAGGCGTATTCGACACAAAAATGGGATCAACCGCTGGACCTCATCCAGACATCTTTAAGAGATTCCTCACTGCGTGGCCCAAGATAGACAAAGGAAAATACTACACAGGTATCAGTGACAGTCAAATACAAAAGCGGCTAACTCCAGAAGTAATTGCAAATATTACTGCTGAATTCGAGACCAAATTTACTGAGAGCCACCCCAGAGATGATTACAAGCAGCTATTGCAGTTGGTTCTCATATTTGTTGGATTACTAGACGACAATGTTGTGGGTTTTAGAACTCCAGGAGCCATTCATCACGATACGTGGATGTCAAAGGCTAACTACTGCTTAAAAATGTTAATTTTTCGTCATCAATTTAAAATGTCCAAGGAAGATGAAAGTTCTGTGCGTGCCATTTCTGTTTTCCTAGTTAAAATTTATTGTAAAGCTTTGTTCAATGCTCCGAAAGCTCATCTTGCACCGAAGCAAGATTTAGGTATTTTGCATAGCCTTTTAGACTATAAACAATGTGACAACGACATTGCTGAAATAGGGCTGACCAAATTTTGGAACCATTTGTGGTATTTGAATGAAAAAATGGTGGGATTATCGTTTTTTGATCCCGCCATTACAGACAATGAGAAGATGTTAATGGCAAATAAATTGCTCTGTAGCACAGATGAACCATCAGAGCACGCTGATGTTGTAAATCCAAAAGTTAGGAAAGAAAAATTAAAAGAGGTAGTTGATGGAGGATTGGTAAATTTACTAACCAAAGAAACATTTAAATTCATTCACCGATTTAATATAAAAACAGATTTCTTAAGATATCATCCAAACACCTGGCCTCAAAATAATGACTTCCAAGAAAGATTCAAAATTGTTAAAGAATTAAAAGTTGTTAATGGTATGGCTGATCGTTGTGTTAAATTAATAACAGACTTTAACGACCTTCTGACATAAGATGAAGACCAAAAGCAATATCTCCTGCAAGTTGTAAGCAAATGTCGAGCATTATAACCTGACGTTGCAAAAACTAGTTTAACAAAAGATCTAGCATAGATTACATAACTATGTAAAATTACCAACTCATATAGGTACTACGTCTGTACCTTTTCTGCATCTGTTTTGTATGTATTATATTCCTGTTTTTTATATTTTAAAATAAAATATGTCATTACAGTTATCAGTATTACTTGTTTTTTTTATTATATTTCTACTTTAAACTCAAAAATATGCCAAAAAAAACCATAAATGTATCACTTAATAACAAAATATACGAAGTATGCTCCTAATGTACCAAGTCACGTTTTTGGGGCTGAAAGCCCCGGTTTGACTTAAAATAATAACAATTATGTAAATAATATAAATTGTAAAGAACAATATTAGCTTTCATTTGAGGTATAAAGCGTGTTTTTATTATTTACAGTTCTGGAGTTATGGCTCCATATGTAAAATTTTTGGTCAAAAATATCGATTTTTCCAAATTTTGAACGACGTGCGGCATGGGTTAGCGTTGCTTCATCGAGCTTAAATTTTGGCTATCTTAATATCTGGAAAGGGGAATCGTTTTGTGGGGTTAAGACCAAAAAAAATTCCGACATCGATTTTTTGTGGTCACTCTACTAGCCATGCATATTTGCCGTCAACAAGTTCAATCACACATACGTTTGTCGCTGCAATTTCCTAGTTCCAGCACAATGCATCGCATGTGTAGGGGTCATCTCCTGAGTGCTGGTCCAAGATAGAAAAAAAAGTGCTTTTCCAATGAAATATGTTTTGTACTTGACAATGTTTTTGTGCATAGACTAAATAGCTCACCTTACTTGCTGTGTTTGAAATGAGTATTTCGGCAAAGACATTTTGCTGGATAAAATCTTCACATCATCATGCAGTTTTAAATTTACTTGGAAATTCATGATCATGTATTAGCTAAAATTAATAATAATTGTAATAATACCAGAATTAAGTTATGCGGGAATTTTTGTAAAACACTCCACTCTAGACAACTAAGAAAATTCTCATAGCAGTATATAAGCAGGTTAATTTTAGGAACAATGACAATTCTTGTTATTATTCAAGCCGGCGCAACTAACGTGTTCGGCAAATTGCACAATAAATTCCATTCGAGCTCCTCGACTATGCTCAGGAAAAATAAGAAAACAAACCCATTTGTTTTAAAAATAGTACAGTATATTAATTTTATTTCAACATATCGTCATTGAATTCATAAAAACCCTAAGTTACGTTGAATAAATTTTACAAGAGAAGCAAAACACTTTCAAAACAACTTTTACGCTTGCGTTTAGGTCTTTTAGAATTTTGTTGCTAATAGCGTTGTTTCCAATTGTAGAAGTGTATAATTATGGAGGAAGATATACTTTGATACTGTGCTTTATAATAAAAAAGTCGATCTTGAGTTTTTTGTATCATATGAAGATATATTTAGAAATAGCGCTACGAAAGATGAAAATTAAATAAAGTTTTCATTTTACATTACCAAAATTTTTGTATATGGTCATTATTTTCTTCGCCTTAGAATTCTGTAATTATGACTTCTTAGTATGAGCTTGAGACTGAATAAGAAGTTATAATTAACAAATATTAGTAAAACAAAGGATAAAATAAAAAATTTGTTCTAATTCTGAATATATGTACATACATATATATAAAATTTGTCTTACATGCCAAATGCTGATAGCAATCCACAATCCCATCAGAATGCCCTCCTTCGCCGGTATTGTGTAGCACCGGCTAAGTAAAATAATAATAAAAATGGCTTCTAAACCGAAGCTTCACCACTGCTATAAACAGAGAACGTGCAAAAGCAGAGCTGTAAAATAATTAATTAAGCTGCACTTCCTGTCGTTTCTCTAACTATCCTTTTCCTATAGTTTCAGCACAATGCATCGCACGTGTTAGGGTCATCTTCTGAGTGCTGGTCCCAGATAAAAAAAAAATAATAACATGCAAAAAGCAGTGTTGTAGATAGCGAAGCTTCACCTCCTATCATTTCTCCTACAAGCCCTTTCCTATACTTCCAGCACAATGCACCCATAGATAATAAAATTAATACAGTCCACAAATTAAGAACTTTTATTATTATTAAAATATTCTGTTGCAATATTTCTAAGCGCTTAACCATGAAATTTTCTAGTTTTTCTGGAAAAATATCTAGAGGACGACTGTTTCAAAAATGTAATTTTAGTGATATACGAATATTAACACTCTTTTCTCCATTTCTATAGAAATTAATGTTGTACTGCGAGAAAACACGCCGCAGCTTTCGAATAGAATCATAAAATTACAAAGTCTTATATAACTAGTTGACGTTAGGTTACAACATATAATTAAAAAGAATTTTTTTTTGTAAACTTTCAAGGATAAAGAAGGATATTTTTGTAAAGAACATTTTTTTCATATTTTTGTTCAGGGAATGGACAGTAAATATTTTCATAAAATTATACAGATTTTTTCCAATATTGCTTGGCAAATATTTCATCTTGCTTAGTTTGAGCTAAAAACATTACTGTATCTATTAAAAAGCAAGTCAGAGTGCTATATTCGGCTTTGCCTCTCACCAAGATACATAATATATATGTATTGCAAACTTTTATTGTACTGAAAAGAACTCTTTTACGAAACTTAACTTCATGCGTTCTGAACGATGGAAAATGCTTTTTGGCCGTTTTAATTTTAATGCTTATAACAATTTTGAAATCGTTTCCCATTTTCGAATTCTTTATGATTTTGGGTTTATCATTTTATTATAAACAAAATTCTATCGAGGTAGCTGTATATTGTTGGATAAATTTTATGGTCGCTGTTTCTTTGATTATTATTTTGAAAAATTCAGTCAATATTTGCAACAAGTTTCGTACTCATTTTTATGAGGACTGTTTACAGGATCGCACAATCTTCTGTTGTGGTTGTAGGGAGAAAAACAGCTACAAGCCACAATGCAGCAATTGTGCGCATCGTTAAACGTCAAAAAACTTGAAAGCTGCCGTTCTTTCAAAGGAACGAAAGTAATGCTAATAATATTCCGGAAATTCTGGTGTATGCACTTCTAACTCCGGATATTCGACTACCTAACACTGATTTGACTAAAAAAAAATCGGATTTACAACTGCGTACGATAGCACCGCAAAAAATTCTAGCACTTTTAATTTTTTGAAGCGTGATCATTGTAACCCTAACTCTAAAGTGAATAAATTAATATATCCCAAAAGACCCTACCATGAACCATGGGGAAATTAATGCATAAAACGCAGCGAAATATTTAATGATGTTTCGATTTCCAGCATATCATCCCGCCGTCAGAAAAAAGTCGTCGCTGCGGCTGCGTAACTGCTATAAACGCCGTAAGCAGAGCAGCAAACTATTAGTATCAACTATCGACAGTATACCAACAGACCAGAGATATTACGCCAAAGTAGTATTTTTTAAGTATACCGAATATGGATTTCTGGATACCGGTGCTGACATCAGCTGCATTGGTTCTGACCTTGCGCGTGACAATTTGTCTTAATATTCGAATTTTACTAAATTAAATCCTATGTCAAAACAGCCGACTCACAGTGGACCATTTCAGAAGAATGCGGTCACAAATCCATAACTTTTGATTGGATTGGAATTTTGATACGTGGTTTAGTACGTGGGACTTTGGCCTTTAATTTTTGGTATAAAACGTAAAAATCGAACGATAAGAAAAAAAAAGGTTTTTTACATATACTTCAGGTTTTAGTTGATTTTTAGTATAAAAGTGATGTGTTAAAACAGGTGTTTTAATATAATGTCTTGTTTTTTCAAAACTTTTACAAGCAATACTTATTAACAATTTTCTAACTTAAATTTTGTCAGAAAATGCCAAACTTTGGCCCCCGTAAATTTTTAGCCCTAATATTCGCAAGGCCCAAAGGTTGGCTTTTTGAAACACCCAGAGCAAAAATATAATTAATTAAGTAATTAAGAGAAGTTTTAATGAAAAAGTCGTATGTTTCCCTTTTAGGTAATTTTATATTTTTATAATAATATCTCTATAGGAGTATTTAATTTAAAAAATAAATATTGATTATAACAATTGTTATCTATATAAAAACGTGTATAATTTAGTGCACTAAAAAACTACTATAAATAAAACAGTTTTATTAAATATTTCTTCTAAATAGCTTTGATTTTCATCTTCTAGAAGTTGTTTAGCTTCTACGTCTAATTCAACAGAGATAGTTTTATATTTTTGTCGAATGTTGGACATATATGGACCTGAAGTGCACAACAAAATAGTGATAAGGTCTTCATTAGTAGAATATATGGACATTTTTCTTTTCGCGAAAGAATCTGTAGTCTTTGTTCCTTTTTCCTTCCGATTCTTCAGATAGATCTTCCATTGGTAGCATATTATATTGAATTATTTGTTCCCTATGGTACAAAGTTTTATGAACTAAGGATGGCATAAATCTCCAAGAGTATTTTTCATTACAAAGTACAGCTGTTCTGTTGGCGTATTTTTTTGCATTTATGTTTTGCTGCATGCTTCTAATATGATTTTGAATCGTCTTATTAATTCATGATCTGCACCTGCGATAAATGCTGCAGTTTCTGGATCGGAAAAAAATCTCCTTGCAGTATTCCCATTATTTGAGTTTCCTTCTCATTGTTTTGGTTTGTCGATTATGAGGCCTAGCTGAAGATATTTTTCTTGAATTTGTTTTTTTTCTGCTATCTTTTTTCTTAATTTTCTTTGTTTTTTCTCACTGTTTCACCTAGAGCACCAAATTCTAAATCATAAACCAATTTAAGAATGTGCTCCATAAAACGTATTCTAGCATGAAGAGGTGACAATTCAAATTCGTAGGTTGCCTTAAAACTGTCGTCTTGTGGCGGGGGTTGGCTTAATTGACTTGATGTTATTTGGCATATAATGCAGCTTGACGATGACTTTGTTTCGGTTAAAGCTTGTGCAACTTTTCTATCAATCATTGTGTTGCGCATTTTGAAATTTACTTCGATGTGTTGGTCTTCAAATTTAAATATTACTGGTTGAAGTTTTTTAATTTGATCTTTTATATTTTGAATTTCTTCAGTTATGACATCTTTTGTTTCCTTTTTGAAGGTAAATTTTATTGGTCTGCAATACTTTGTTGGAGAGGGAATTTCATTTTCCCATCAATCTCTGTTGATCTACTAGTTGACGGCTCTAAGCCGGTCTAACTTTTTGTTAAGCGCAATGGAACAAAAGACACCATAAATAAATTAGCATCTGATGAATTTTCAGCATTGCATTGTTTGTATTGTTTCTGACCAGAGGATCCATCACATCCCCATTTACAAATTAAAATAATGCTGCCATTTCCAACTTTTTTCAAATGATCAGCATCAAGGGTCTTTAGCAATCGTTCTGTTCGTATGTTCAAGAAGATCTTGCAATTCTATTTCTGCTGAATTTGAAGTGACACTAATAGCAGTTTGTGAAGGTAAGCATTCTTTTTTGACATAAACTAAATTTCGAAACACCGGAAAAATGCCACAATTCTTTTCATTTGTTCGTTTTTACAATTCCTTATACTGATTTTTAGTCAATTTCAAATCCAAAAATAGTGCAAACGCATCTTCTGGAGTAAATTTTTTATCTTCAGTTGGTGTAGGAACACTTTTAAAAATTCTATTTGTGCACTTTGAGCTGGCTTCTAGTATTTTTTCAATTATTTCAAATTTAGTTTTCTTATTTTGTGTTGGTTGAATTTGGTGCAAAAAGGAACCCTTAATGATTCTTTGAGAAACTTCTTTATTGATATTCTTAAGCTTGCGTCTTCGAGATCTTTCACTACATTCGTCAGATCGTTTACATCTTTTTGTTCGAAATAAATATCAGCGAGATCTCTATAACAGTACTTATCCATTTTTTAAATTCTAATGAATAATAATTATGAAAACATTACTATAAATACATTTTCTTGCAACTACCTTAAATACAATTTTTTTTATCTCTTATTGCCACCATTATAATCATAAAAAAAAAACGCTGAACCTAACCCCTATTAAAAGATAAAACATACCTGCTCTTATTTTGAAAAAATATCACAAATGTGTGTTGTACAAGTTTTCTACTTGCTAATTAAATATTTTAAATGTTTTTCCGTTTTTTTAGGTATTTAATTATGTAATTTGTGTACATTCTAAATCTGTGTAGAAAAATAATTTTTTTTTCTAACTTTTGTATTCATAAATTTTGCACAATATCCGACCTTGAGATATAAAAATAGTTCTGGTGCACACGGGTGGCAACTGACGGGTATACAATATAGGGTATAGGGGAGGCTTTAAACTACAAAGTTTTTTTTGTAGGCTTTTGAAGCTAAGGAGTTATGCTCTGTTAAGTGAGAGATTTTCGAACAAATTAGACCTTTTATTAAAAAAAAGTTAAAAAATTTTTAAAAGACACAAAGTTTTTATTTTTTATAGCACTAATAGCTTTTAAGTTTTGAAATCTTTTAAAACAAAAAAGTTATAGTCATATTAAAATTAAAATTTACTAATTAATTTAATTTTTAATTTTTGCAAAAGACTGAGAAAGTTCATTTTGGATCACCCTGTTCGCTGTGATGTGGTTGAAATAGAGTTGTAATTTTTTGGCTCCCGAGGTTCACTGGTATTTACTTTCAAATGAGTAGCATACCTTTAAAATCGGTGACCATGAAAAAAATGATTTTTGGCCGCCTTCTCGTGAAATGTTCCACAGTGCGACAGAAACTCACAACAGGTACAACTTTTTGAAGCAGTTTAAGTTAATACCTGATATCATAAAATCGGTCGTTGTAATTGACACATCTATCTTGAGTCTATGTACCACCGAGCTTACTGAAAACCAGAAATTCCTTAGCCCGTCGGATAATCATGATCCGTCTAATCCGAATGACTTTAATGTTTATTATAAACTCGCATCTAATCATCACAAACAATTTTCTACATTTATCTCTTTATTTCCAAATTTTGAAACAGCCGGGGGAGGCCGTACTACCCTGGTCAAACATGATATTGACGTCGGTGATGCTAAGCAACGGTTTTACCCAGTTTCTCCGGCGGTAGGAAAATTAATGTTTGGGGAAATCCATAGAATGCTTTCATTATGGGTAATAGAGCCTTCATCCTCTCCGAGATTGAGCTTGATAATCAAACCCTTCGTTAGTGCCTTGATGCTGGGAAGGTAAATTTAGTTACCCGAAAAGATGCATACCCATTGACATCTATTGAAGGAATTTTTCACGGTTGCCAAGAGCTAACATTATTACCAAATTAGATTTGAAGCAGGCATATTGGCAAGTAGAGCTTACGGAAAAGCCGACGGAGATAACTGTTTTTACAGTACCCGGTAGGCCCCTATAGATGTTTGTGATTATGCCTTTTGGTATTTGTACCGCTCCTTTCACCATGTGTCGTTTAATGAATGAAATATTTAACACCTGACCAACTAGCATGGTTTTTGGTTACTTAGAAGATCTGTTGGTTGTTTCCGACAATTGCGAGCAGCATTTGTTCGTTTTGATACGTAAAAACTTAATTCTGCACAACGCAATTATAGTATAACGGAACGAGAATGTCTTGCGGCGATTGTAGCCATCCAACGTTTTCGCTCATGCGACAGCCAAATCTTAGTGGTCAGTTAACACTATGGATTTTGAAGGTACAGGCATATAAGTTACCGATAGGGAAGTGAAAGTATTGTACCCGATGCGCAATCTAGAATCCCTTGTGAGGAAGTGGCTCAAATTGAAATGCATGTTCGCCTTGCTTTAAAGACTGCGATTATACTATGCTTATTGGGACAGTTTACGGAAAGGAAGCGAAATACCCGGATATAAATGTCGTGGATAGTTTCTGTTATATTAGAACTCAGTATTATGATGGGCTTGAGAAGTTCTTTAGTGAAGCGAGTACATACATCATACGATAGAAATGTTGAAACGTAATTTCTTTTGGGCAGGATTAGTTAGGGACGTCAGGAAATTTATTGGAGAGTGTGTGACATGTAAGACAACAAAAAACCATAAGTATATAATGAAGCCGGAAATGGGACAACGAACTGTATCTGTCCGTCCATTTCAGCGTTTATATATAGACCTCTTAGGATCATATCCTCGTAGTAAATGTGGCAATATTTAACCCATTATACCCCAGCGTCCTATTTATAGGACAGTACAAAAACAGGTGTTTTTTTGCTCTGTATATAACTTGTATTTTCAAAATAGTTTTTTTTATAGATAGGTGGAATCCCATTAAGCCTTTTAAGACGTGTTTGACCATATATAGTTTGTACCATTGAAAAGTTTTTTTTAATCCTTACGTTTAATCCCAAAACGACGTTTTTATAACGTTATATATATGTTTGTAAATCATATAAAAAAAGGTTTAACGAACATTTACTATACTATTCACTCGAAAAAGAGGTCACCAAAGCTGTTGCCACAGTTATTTAAAAAAAAATATTTAGAAACTTCACAATATAGATGGTCTATTATTGCTGTCCTATTTATATGACACTGGTACTTCGCGTTATCAAATCTACAAGCAATCGCAAAAACGATCAAGATTTCACCGTCACAATAGACAAACTAAAATCGTTTGTGGGTATTTTGTTGTTCAGCGGATATCATCAATTGCCATCTTAGAGAAATTATTGGAGCGAGGAAGAGGATCTTGGTATAAATATTGTCAAGGCCTGTATCTCCAGAAATGAATATTTAAAAATAAAAAAATATATACATTTTGCCGATAACTTGGTAATAGACAAGGATGATAGAGGATTCAAAGTTAGACCTTTGCGAAAAATGATAAACTTTTCGTTTCACGTATTTGAGAAAGAATTAGCAATCGACGAAATGATTGTCAAATATTTTGGACATCATGGCCTAAAGCAATTTATACGTGGAAAGCCTATTAGATTTGGCTATAAATTGTGGGCTCTTTGTGGCGTTAGTGGATATTGCTATAACTTTGACCTGTATACTGGAAAATCAATTGCAAAAAATGATCGTGAAGATTTGGTCTTAGGATCCAGGGTAGTACTTGATATGTTAGATTGTGTATCAAAACCCACAAGTCATCAGATATATTTCGACAACTTGTTTACAAGTAGAGACTTACTCATTCATCTACAACAGCTAGGATTCCGTGCGACTGGAACTTTAAGGGAGAATAGATTATCTTCATGCCCTTTAAAAGATTCCAAATCTCTTGGAAAAGAAGAACGAGACTCGTATGATTACAGATTCGATACAAATGCAGAAATACTTATTGTGAAATGGAATGATAACAAGTGCGTTACAATTGCCACCAATTTTGATTCAGTAGAACCTCTCCATAAAGCAGGCAGGCGGGATCGAAAGGCTAAAGAAAAGCGAAGCATACCACAACCGCTTTTGTTGAAGAATTACAACTCTTACATGGGTGGAGTGGATCAACACGACTGGTTGGTGGGCAAGTATGCAACAAATATTAGAGCCAAGAAATGGTACTGGCCTCTATTTATTAGGTGTATTGATATGGCCATGGTAAACTCATGGCTCGTTTACAAGCTAGTTAACGATATTGATTTGAGTTTGCTAGAGTACAGTCGATCTGTTGCCGTACCATACATGAAAATAATTCAAAAACCATTTATCGGTAGGCCGAGAACGTCTGCAACAAAAGTTTTCAAAGATGTAAGATATGACAACCATGGTCATTTTATGGAAAAAAGAGAGAAACAGCGAAGATGTCAAGGAAAAAACTGTTCATCCAAACCTCTTTCATTTTGCATCAAATGTGATGTGACACTCTGCAAGGAATTCTTCATTCCTTACCACAAAAAATAATCTGCGTCTTGATTTCACCTATAGTACGGTTGATATGTGTAAGTGCCAGTGTCCTATATTTAGGACAGTTTATATTTACGTTATTTTCATAAAAAATGAATAAATTTTTGTATTTTCGTATTATTTTACTTCAATTAAAAACGTTTCACTAAAAAAAAACTTTTTATTGTTAATTTTTAAAAGTTGGGCGTTAATAGTTAACTATTAATAGTGCTCGACTAAATTTCATTGGCTGCACCCGCTTAAGAAATTCACATCGAAAGCAATTAAAGAATTTATGGAAAAAGAATTAATTCACACCTATGGCGTCCCGGTGAGTATAGTCAGTGACAATGGTGCACAGTTCAAACCCAACGATTTAAATGTATTTTTCACATAACTGGGAATCTAATATGTATACACTGCTCTCTATTCGCCGCAATCTAATGCTTCAGAGCGTTTAAACCGTTCTCTAAGAACCGGTATTCGAGCATACTTGAAATAAGATCACACACAATGGATTGAACATGTGAGCGAAATTATGTATGCACTCCGAAACACGTACCACCAGGCAATTAAAATTTCCCCATACCATGTCCTTCTCGGTTTTGATATTATTACACATGGCTCCTCTTAGAAATTGTTGCAGAATCTAAAAATGCTCGAAGAACCATCAATTCGGCTGAATAGGAAGAACAATTTGCACATACGAGGAGATCTTCGAACGAATATAAAATTTGCATGTATTCATAATCAGTACTTAGAATTTGAGACCTCGACACAAAACATATTCAATTTGACAGGAAGAATTCTGCCGCATCTTTGTGCAGAGCAGTGCTGCTAATAGATTCAATGCAAAGTTGGCTCCGTTGTTTCAAAAGGCAAGGGTAAGGACCAAGTTGCGTAGTAACTACTATCAGCTGGAGGACCTACAGGGTAAACTAATGGGTACTTTCCACGGCAAGGATACATGTTAGGGAGAAGTTAAATTTCTTGCTAATATTATTAATCCAGGAGTCTATATTATCCGGTTTTGTGGTATGCTCTTGGGAAATTTTTTGGCGAGTCAGGTTTCATATTCCGAAAAATTTTTTTTTTTCTTGGACCGGCACTCAGGGGATGACCCTACACATGCGATGCATTGTGCTGGAACTAGGAAATTAGGTTATGGGAAGGAGGATGGAGGGAGCATAGGCATTGATTTAAATTTTCCCACGTCAAAAGTAACAGGAAAGACTTCTACGGGTAGTCCATACCACATACGTGCTGTTCGGCCAAAAAACGAATTTTCTGTGTAATGCGTAGTGCGGTTTGCTGCCAACTGGACCACATATGGATGCCCTCTTAATGATGAACGCGTAGTGAGCCTGAATTACCGGGTTTCATCAAAACACATCCCATTATAGTAACGATAGAACAACGAAACGCACCCCACGTTGCGACGACGCTCAAGAGTGTCAATAGAGTTGGCTACCCTACTGTCTCCTATGAGATCCTTTAAAGCACCGGCCCGTACATGAGAGTTGTATTCCATTTTCGGTCGATCGAACATCGCAATGAATTTTCATGCCAAGAACATCAAGAGCTTCTGATGTCTAGATGTTTATACCGCCCATAATTACAGATGAGGTAGCGCAGTCGGGCATGCGTCGATGGGTAAGCATGCAGCATTGTGTCTTTTGAGCATTGTGATCGGCCCTGTTCGCGTGACCCCATTCCGATATTCTTGTGAGGTCACCATTTAATAATTTATTCATATTCTGCGCCGTCGCCGCAATCATATTCGACGCAGGCCTACGATTAAATGAATATGAATAGCAGATACTGCTGTCATCTGCGAAAGAGTGGATAGGGTTGGAAGATTGACAGGTCATTAAGAAAAATAAGAAATAGAGTAAGAGAAAGAATGGAGCCTTGTGGCACCCTGAATTAATCCTGAACCTGTTAGATGAAGTCCCGTCTTATAGCGCGATCCCTGAGAAAGGTCGATATAAATCGAGAGAAGATATCACCGACACTAAAAGCAATAAGTGTGGACAAGAGTGCTTCACGCCACACTCTGTCAAATGCTTTGGACATATCTGGAGGCACTACCTTACTTTCGCCGAAATGGTGGAAGGATCGACACCTTTTTTCCGAGAGGAAGGCTAATAAGTCTCCCGTGGAACGTCCTCCACGGAAGCCATATTGCCGGTCGTTAAATAATTTATTGGCCTCCAGATATTTCATTATATGGAAATTCAGCATACTCTCCATTACTTTGGAAATGTTGGAGCATATTGCGATTGGCCGATAATTTTCAGGGTTGCTTGCCTCTGGCTGCTTGGGTATCGGCGTTACATTTGCTACTTTCCAGCACGATGGAAATTCGCCAGCATGGTATAGCGAGCTGAAAAGTATTGCCAGAGGACGCGATAACGTCGAAGAGCACTGCTTCAACCCCAGTGCCGGAATTCCATCCGCTAGAGGTATAAAGCTTTTGCATGTCTTTGGCACACGAAGATCTCGCCCTTTTGCGCATCATATCAGTATCTGCGTCTTTATCATTCCGCCAAATACTAAATGCTTCCTCTCTGGATTTGACTGTAAGTTAGCACGTCTGATTAAACCAAGACTTCGGTCTAGGCCTAATCGAAATTTGGTTCGATGATATGAACTTTTTCATACCAAGCAATATTATATTTTGGACCATTTCAGCCATTGCATTGACATCATTGTCAAGGAAGCAGAGCATCCAATTGAAACGCCGAAAGAAACCGTTGAGCTCAGCCCAACGTGCGTTTTCGTAAATATATTTCAAACGGTTCGTAGGTGGCGGTGAAACGCCTCGAAGTTCCGCAAACGAAAAGGAGACATAAATGGTGCAATGAGCCGAATTACCGAGAGGTGCGCTAATGTTAATTTCATACTTGTCAGGGTATGAAGTGAGAAAAAGGTCGAGGGTGTCGTGTTGATGACCGACAACACATGAAATATGTGTTGGTTCATTCACTAATTGCGCAAGGTGATTGTGTGCTGCGAATAACTCAGCATATTGGCCTTCTGGAGTTGTATGGCTCGAATGGCGGAGCCATGATAAATTATGGACATTGAAATCACCAGCAATAATGATTTCACTGTTCGGGTAATTTTCGAGGATCTCCGATATAGTGTCGAAAAGGGCATCGAAGTTGTATATAGTTTTCTCCCTTTCCGTATTTGGGTTTCTATAAAGAAATCTGAAATGCAAATGATGTGCCCTGATTTTGAATTTAACCCAAAGACAGCTAAATTCGGGATCATGCGTTCCTAAAGATTACTGGCACTGGTACACAACTTCATTGCGTATATAAATAGCAAGTCCCATATGTATAGTGAAAAGAGATAGGAGGGTTTCACTTAAGGCGAAAATATCCGGCTGTTGGAGACAAACGTGACCATAGACAGAGAAGAAGTTTGCCTTTAGACCACGTAAGTTCCAGAAGTCAATTATGAATCGGCCAGTCATGATTAACACGAGAAAAGTCAAATAAAATGTCTATCTTCTGTATTGCAGTCGGCACTGAACTAATCGTTACTTGAACAACAGCCGGTGATCAGTGTTACTCTATCATCACCAAACAGTCTAGCAGGAACCAACACAATGGCACCAACAATACAAAAGATTTAGTCGGGTATGGTAAGAAGATTTAGTACAATGACAGGAATAAAGGCCATAACAGCCCTGATCCGGTCACCGTGACCCAAAGTGACAACAGCGGTTGGTGGTGTCAACACTGATTTGTATTCTTCGCCCGTCACTGGTATAGCGGTTTTCTCTTTTTTTTTCCCAGTTATTCCACCGTTTAATTGTTATTGTTTTTCGTATTTTATTTATTTTATTCAAGTTTATTATTTTTGATATTTGTTAGTGTAAGTAAGTTATTTAAATTTTCCTAAGTTTATTTTGTTTCTTTGTTAGTCACTATGTTATTTTTTATTTTTTCCACTTGTACTTTTTACTTTTAATTTATTTCGATTCTAACTATTTTAATAATATTTACTGCAAGCCTGAACAGAGGACCAAAAGAAGACGCGTGTTTACCAGTCGAACGAATAAACACTACTGTATTTATACGTTTTTCAAACCATGACAAAAAATCTTTAACTTCGTTTGGCATTACAGTCTCCGAGATGGATATATTATTAATATCTATCTACAATGATTTTATTTAAAAAAAATATTTTTGCTTGAGCGAGTCGTCCTTGTATTACCAAGTTCGTTGAGCTAGATCAAATACTATGCCATTTTTTTCCAAAAAATCAATACCTATTACAGTTCTATTTCCTATAGTCTTCGGTAAAGACATGAATTAAATTTATTTAAACCGATTGCCTAAATAATATCAACAGTCGTAGAATAAACTACCAGGAGAAAACCTGCAACCCTCGTTCTAGCAGCGGTGTCGAAATAACCTCACCTTGTAGTCCCAAAACCTCTATTTCCACTAATTGAACATTTCGTCCAAATAAGGATATGTGTAAGGAATTGAAATCTAATTTCCCTTCTGCTTTTCCTTACTTTTCTTTATTACAGGATGGACAATTCGAGTGGTAAAATCCTGCTGCTCCACATCCATAGCAACTAAGTCCATAGTTAACTAAGCTGTGCAAAACGTCTTCTTTTCCGACATATAAAATTACCAGTGGTCTCGAAAATTTTCTGCTTCTCCTGAAAAATTTCATGAAAAATTCGGCAATCAACCTTGGGGGGGGGGCGAAAACTCCTCTGCGGTACACATGCGATGCATTCCTGGAACTAAAGGAAAGGGAAAGTAGGAGAAATGATAGGAGGTGAAGCTTCACTATCTTACACTACTGCTTTGTGCACGTTAATTGTTTCTTTATAATAGTGTTGTAGCGTCTCTGATGGCAAAGAGGAGACGTATTTAATTTTGAAGCTACATTTTTAGCAGTTATTTTACTTCGCGGTGCTACACATAACGACGAAGGAGGGCGTTCTGCTGTGCCAGTAGATTGGTTACCGTTGAAGCCGTTACTGCTCAGTGACGAGTGACTATGTCTTCGCCACTGAAACCTTCCGACAACAAATGACACAAAGACACACAAATGCACATCAGAAAAACTGCGAGATGTTTTTATGAGTCTGCAACTGGGGTTGAACCCAGAAATTTTTGGTTTTATAATCAACGTGCAGACTACTTCAGCCCGCCTCCCTCAGGCACAGCAATTTTCTAAAAAAATTCGACTTCCTTATGATATATGAATTATAAATTAGATATACTAGGAGTAAATCGGTGGCGACGGCTCTTCAATCGCTCGTGGGTCACATAGTGGCATTTATGGACAATATGGTCAAAATGGTCTTCAATAATGTTGATGCAGCGGCGATTACCCAGGCGCTCGATGGCGCGGGATCGACTTGCTGTTTTGTTGGGAGTCTGCCTACGCGCAGGACAACTGTGTCCACACAGGGTGGGACGCGTGCATCTCCAGCGGACCCGGCGGGGTACACCACAGGAAGGCTTGTGGACCACTATCCTGAACGGATTGTTACTGGAACTGAAGTCCTTGGGCATAACGACCGCGGCGTAAGCTGACGACGCGACGGTTGCGGTGTCAGGCTCCATCTTGACACGATGACTGGCGCTGGGGAGTGTCTGTGCATTGTGTGCACGGAGCGGCCTTAGCGTGAATCCTACCAAGAGGGAACTGGTGCTGTTCACGAGACGATACAAGATCCCTTCGTTTCCGCTACCCATGCTGTACTAAGTCACCTTGGCCCTCTCTGCGAGAGCTAGGTACTTGGAACTGAACCTGAACAGAAAACTAGCTGGACGCCGATTGATCTATGTTTAACTGACGCCACCGACTGTTAGTTATTGACTCCGATTTTTTCTTCCAAAATAAACAAAATATAAAATATAATACTCATAATTATGAAACAGAAAATTATAATATGGAAAATAAAAGGGTTAAAAGTGTAGGGACAAACGAAAGAAAAAGTGGAATATTTCTGAATAAATGTAAAAATCCGTTTTTCAAAAATTATTGCAAACTTCGGCAAAAAAGCCATTCACAATTTATAGCAAATATTTGCAATTGCACAATTTTGCAATCTCAAATCTACAATATTTTTTCTATGAGAACTGCCACTATTGAACTATTAAGAATAAAGTTGAATTTCTAGTTAGTTTTTTCATTTATTTTTAAAATACCCGTAATTTTTATAATTTCTATATTTTTTCCCATTTTGTTTACTTTTCAGTTGTTTGCAAAAGAGATATCATATGTATATACATACATATGTATATAGAGATATTCAAGTAAGATTTTACTTCCATGCGAGACCTCCACGACTGAATTGTTAGTGTGGTGCTGGTAACACAATTGGGTCGAACAACGAATTTTTCTTTGCGAACTTACGTCATCAGAAATTAAACTCATTTATGCATATGAAAGGTAACAGAACATCGCTATACGTAATATGTTGTGCGTGACGAACTCTAGGATAGATTTATTTCTATTACATACGCCGCACGGTGGTTCAGAATCAATTTTCATTGGCCAAAACCTATATTTTTTTTTGACATAGATTCATAAAATTTTTACGCCTTCAGAAGGGAAACATATCAAAGCTAAGGTAGCCAAAAATATGTGTCAATATATTTGCAGTAGTGTGCGTGGCATGCTGCTAAAAAGAAAGAATTTATGTTAATTGAAAAAAAAAATTTATCATAATCTGAAATAAAATATGATTGCTCGAAAACTATTATCGATTATTAAACAGTTGTTTTTAATAAATGTTATGTGCGCATCGTGTACAATTTATAGTTAGGGTGCTATGTAATAATTTTTTAACAGTAAAGTAAAAAAATAGAGATTAATATTTAAAAGCAAAGAAACAATCATAAGTACAAATCGTTGGTAGCAAAACGTATTATGTTGATTGTTTTCTTGGAATTTTGTATAGATTTACAAATGTTATGTAAGGTAGACAGGTTGCTGGAAAGATATAGCTATAAACACACGTCCATTTCGAAGGTCATTTCATGCTTACCTGAATGAAAATATACATGGAGAGAAGAGAGAGGGAGCGAGCGGAGGAGTTAATTTTATTCACAATTGAGAATTTAAGTATGTAACCTAGATTAGCTTTAAAATTTTATATTGAGTATATAAGGAAAATAATTAGGAAATAAATTTTTGTTCCATAAAAATATTTTATTCGAAAAGTTGGTAAATTTTTGCAAGTCTTTCTTTATAGCCCTTTAGCAAATACATTAATTTCAGCTTAATAAAAATATGGAGAAATTGACTGAAGAATATTTTACAAACAGAAATGATGAAGATGTTCTAAGCAATATTCAAAGAAAACTAAACTTAAATTCTTACAGCATTGAAAAACAATCGGACTTACAAAAAAAGTATCATAATTGCAGCTAAAAAGGAGTTTCATGCCAAAGTTAAGAGACTAATACAGAGCTGAATATGGAATATTTACAACCAATATTCTAGCGAAATGAATATACGAAATGAAATTTGCTTTTACTATCATTTGAGTGAAATAAAGTATAAAAATATTAATAATATAATTTTATGTTATTTAACTACAATCTATTTATGACTGAAAAACTAGGCTTATGTATTAAATTTTCGAAAACCTACTTCGTTACCGTTTTTTATTATAGTTTTCAAATATATTAGCAAATACAGTTTATTTGTATTTTAATAATTGTATAACTTTTAAAATAAATTTTATAACTTAAATTTACATAATTATTTACCATAAAATAGCGTTTTAAATGTTTAATCCTTTCAAGTATTTTTTTCAGTAACAATATCACCTGTCATATGAAAACTAAATTTGAATAAGAAAATAAATAATATACATATCAGTGAAGTAATAATTGCAGAAGTAAAAAATTATAATGCCTATACAATCAGGCATCGAAAGATTACAAAAATATTGAAAGAAAGGCTGAAATATGTGATTATGACAGCTGTAATTTTTTCGTCGTAATTGTGCGCCGCGCTGCAAATTTACGCAAGGAACTTTTTTATCCAGCAAGCATAGTCCGTGCAATAACTATAAATTTATGATTATATTTTCATTATGTGTATATATCGCCCATTTACTTCAACAACCTCATAATTTCAAAAAACTAGTTTTGTACTTAAAGTTTTCAATGTTTAAGAGGCATAAAGCGAATGAAAAAATATTCTTCCTTTCACGAGGTGCGTTCTGATTATTTGCATGAATTTTTTACACAAGATAAAGGCCGATATGAAGAATTATTGTGCATTATTAACTCTAAAAGTGTATTTTTTTGATAATGATGTTATTGAAATGGGAGATATATATGTACATTATCTGCCCATGTAGCGTAATAAACTGTAGTTTAGCACTTAAATATGTTACATGTGAGTAAGTGTAAAGACGCTACAAACGGCGTATTTAGAAAGCAATAAAAATAGTGATATGAACACTACGTTAACAACACTGTTTCTGTATTCTCATCTTCTCTGTCAATATTATACTGCACTGGCTATGCTTACATAAGATTAACGGTTTATTTGCTTCATTCTGATATTTTGTTTAAATTTTTACTATAAAATAGAACTCAAATACTGTCAAGTGCTTGGAAGTGCTGCACAGTAGTGGTCTCTGTATTTTAGAATATCTTGAGCAGCCATTTAGTAAGTATCCAATTACATTTCGTTTAAATTAACACTTAATCGCATTCCAGTTGATGTCATGATAAAGGCGATGACTATCGTAGCCTACGAGAAGACGCAGGAAGACACACGCAGGAGCTGTGCGACAACTCAACATGGCAAGAGATCAAATCGAAGCTCATACAACAAGAAAAACCGAAAACATTTTATGGAGATATTTTCAACAAGCGCAGGAACATAAAAGTAAGAAATTTAAGAGAATTATTTGATTATTTTCAAAGGGCTAAATTTGATATAAACCAAATTTATTTATTCGATGAAGATATACCTGGTATGCTTGTACATACAGAGATGGTAGATAGAGATTTAGTTAGCTTATTGATTGCGATCACATCTAAACGAGGATTGCTCTCTTAACGATATTATGAAAAAATATTCACAAATTAACGCTTTAGATGACATTAGAGCTACATATACACATCATACACAGAAAAATCTTCAACAAACAGAATCTTACTACAAATAACACACAATATTTTCAAACAAATAGAAATAGTACAGTTACACGACTTAAACCAAACACTAGTGTGTATAGCCAAAATTACCAAAACATAGAAAGCACTAACACACGCCAAATAAAACAATATTCACAAAATTATACACAAAATTGTGGCAAGCGAAACGGTAGAAACCAGACCACTTTTTCTCGTGGAGGCACTAACAACAATAATTACCCATCAATACCTGAACCAATGGAAATAGATACGCTTCAAGAAAATGAAGTAAGTATTTTGATAACGCATCAGGAACAAGATTGCCCATGATACATATAACGATAGGAAAAACTAAAATTATATGCCTTGTAGACACAGCATAAACTACAAGTGTCTTGACGGGAGGAATATTAGGGGAAAATTTCCCCAAAACAATATTAGATAACCCTATAAATTACAGAACATTAAACGGTATGAATCAAATAAAAACTATAGTGACCACACCATTCCCGAGGGAATTCGAAGACCTTTTCTTTAAAGAATGAGATAGGCTATCCTGTACAAACGAGGTGCGGCATGAAATTATAACAAGAAATGATAGGCCTCTATATTCCAAAATGTATAGATATCCTCAGGTGCATGAAGAGGAAAGAGCTCTAGATTGGGGAAATGCTATGGCAGGAGATAATGAGGGAAAGCAACTCACCCTACAATAGTCCCTTATGGCTTGTAGAGAAAAAGTTAGACAATTCAGGAGAGAAGAAGTATAGAATAGTTATCGATTACAGAAAATTAAACGAATTTACTGTGGATGACAAATTTCCAATTCCAAACTTAAATTCAATCCTAGATAAACTAGGTAGGTCACAGTACTGCATCAAATCTCAGTCAGGGAGAGGATAGAAGAAAAACTGCATTCTGAAAACCATTTGGGCATTACGAATTTATTCGAATGGTATTTGGTCTAAAAAACCCACCATCAATCTTTCAAAGGTCGATGAATAGAGTCCTTGGCGAGTATATTTATAAAATATACGTTGTATACATGGACGGCATTTTGGTATTTGGCACTTCTTTAGAAGAACATTTAACTAACTTGAAAAAAATATTCAAGGCTCTGAGGGTAGCAAAATTGAAAATGGACAAAGTTAATTGTTTAATTACCTTCAGTTCCAATCGCATATGCGACTAATACAAAAGAAACTTACGAAGTGATGAAAAATATACTAATGTTTGTTAACTATACCACCCATGAATGGAAAGTCGTCGCTGACTTAAAGGTTTTGACAATTTTATTTGGTATGCAAGGTGGTTACACAAAGTATCCGTGCTATCTTTGTGAATGGGATAGTCGTGCACCGAATCGTTTATTTTCATGAAAAGTTTAATAATTCAGTCAATTATTTATCTATTATTAACCCCAAATATGCGTTGTAATCGATAATAAACGTACTTTTTAAATAAATTCAATAGTATTATAGTTTATTACATTATAATGTATAAAAACGTCACCAAAGTTGAAAACTTTTTGAAAAATCTACAAAATTTGTGTTTGCTCGACAATAACACCCAAATTTCTCAAGTTTTCTTAGATAAATTATATATCATTCGAAAGATCTCAGTTACTTCTTTCCAAATTTAGAAATTGAAAATTGGATTATTATCAACAAAATTACAGGCTTATAAGTGCGCAAAGGTAAAAAAAACCGGTTTTTTAACCGTAAATCCGGATTTTGCAGGTGTCCGGCATATTTCACTATTGGATTCTTCTTTAACTCGATAACACCTACTAGAAAAATAATATCCGGTCCCAGGTTTTTTGGACTGTCGGACCGTGTAATTGCTATATATGCTCAGGAGGCAAATATGGCCGAAACCCCATAAGGAGCAAATTCTTGGTTAACGCGCGCCCAAAACTACTAATGAAATAATTTATGCCGATACTTACGTGAATAGCAAGCATTGATTTATCATCTTCATGGACAAATTTTCAAAACATGCTGTTTGCCTACCACTTGCAGACAGGAATAGCAGAACCATTGTAGGTCAATTGGGAAAATTCTTGTCCATAAAGAGAATGGTAAGGAAAATAGTGTTCGACGACGATTTAGGAGTCAGAATATCGAAGATTTTCTGAAAGGAAAGGAAATACAGTACCACATTAGGGTGGCCGTTAATTTTTTTTTCGTATTTTCACTTGGCAAACCCCTTAGATTGGTTCCAAATTAAAAAAAAAAAAAATATATAAAAAATTTTAGATTGTTTGCATAATTATTGGGCGTGCCTTGAGCCCCCAAAGTTTGCTAAAAATGCTATTTTTCTCACTATGGCTCGCTTTAATTGTTCATAACTTCAGTAATATTTATTTTAGAGAAAAACCTTATTCACAAATATTCTAGGGCTATATCTTATGAACAATTTTGCTGTATATTAGTTTTCTTTAACATTAATATTTAATCCCGAAAAAAACAAATCAAAAAAATAACAACGAAATTTTCACATATCTTCGCATTCTTTGCATACAAACTTATTTTCTTAGTATTTATTGCTTTTGTTCATCTGCGTTATGTTTTTTTTATTTATCAATCATAATATAATATAAATATAATATAACTAAAACGTGAGAATGAAACTATATAAAACGTAGATGAGAAATAATTGAAACACACAGTGTTACCGTACAAAAATATAACCAGTACATTTAATTCCTTTTTATTCCTTTTAAAAAATATAAAAGAACGTTTCAACAAGAACGAACTTGGTGCAATTTGTTTGCACTGGGACGGAAAGCTGTTACCAGCTCTTACTGGGAATGAAAAAATTGACAGACTTCCACTCATAATTTCATGCGGGCGTACGGAGCAACTACTTGAAGTGCCCGCACTTAAAAGTGAAACTGGCAGAGAGCAGGCGTCTGCTGCTTGTAAAGCTATATTTGAATGGGGACTTCAAGATCATATAAAAGCCTTGGTGTTCGATACAACTGCCGTAAATACAGGCCGTTTTAATGGAACCTGTACGACTATTGAACACAGTCTTCAAAAGCAGCTTCTTTGGCTACCTTGCCGTCACCACATTTTGGAAGTCGTATTAAAAAGTGCCTTTGAAGTTAAGATGAGCAAAACCGAAATCCCAAATGTAAAAGTATTTGAGCAATTTAAAAATACATGGGGAAATATAAATCAAAATAATTATCAGTCTGGAATGGAAGATAATGATGTCAAAAAATACTTACAGATAAAGATAAAATAATTGAATTTGTGAACGATGCGATCAAAACTAAACAGCCAAGAGATGATTACAGCGAGTTTCTTGAGCTAACACTAATATTTCTTGGCGAGACACCACCTATTCGCAATGGAGCTTTTCGCGCCCCTGTGGTTGTCCACCACGCGAGATGGATGGCAAAAGCTATATGCTGCTTAAAAATATTTTTATTTCGACGTGAATTTGATTTGGCAGTAAAAGATAGGAAAGCTTTACGTAATATATGTATTTTTATTGTTTCAATATATGTTGAGATGTGGTTCTCTGCCTCTTCTGCTACTCAAGCACCATACAAAGAATTCCAGCTTTTGAAAAAACTGGATTCTTTTAAAAAAAATTGATGCTGATATATCTCAAGTTGCATTACACAAATTTAAAAACCACTTATGGTAATTGAGTCCTGAATGTGTGGCTTTAGCATTTTCTGATAACAGTGTTTCTTTTGAGTCAAAAAAAGAGATGGTGAAGGTATTGAGTCGTGAGGCTTTAGATGAAAACGTAAAACGCGCCTCAATTCAAAATTTAAATGTTATGCATGTTATCGAAGGCGGAATGGATCAGTTCATTTCTTCTGAGACAAACAATTTTTTTCTTCGCTTTAAAATCAATACAGCATTTTTGAAAAATTATCCAACTTCATGGCCCACTGATAATAATTTTAAAACTGCTCTTCAAATTGTTAATGAGATTAACGTGGTAAACGATACAGCTGAACGAGCGGTGAAATTGATGCAAGACTACAACACAATGCTCACAAAAGACGAGGAACAAAAACAATATACTATATTGCAAGTAGTCAAAAACTATCAAAAACAATTTCCTATGAGCACGAAGGACATTTTATCACAAAACTTTTTATAATTACTGCACTTAATAAAACAAATATTCACCAGGCAAAGAATGCGAAGATATGTGAAAATTTCGTTGTTATTTTTTTGATTTGTTTTTTTCGGGATTAAATATTAATGTTAAAGAAAACTAATATACAGCAAAATTGTTCATAAGATATAGCCCTAGAATATTTGTGAATAAGGTTTTTCTCTAAAATAAATATTACTGAAGTTATGAACAATTAAAGCGAGCCATAGTGAGAAAAATAGCATTTTTAGCAAACTATGTGGGCTCAAGGCACGCCCAATAATTATGCAAACGATCTAAAATTTTTTAAATATTTTTTTTTTCTAATTTGGAACCAATCTAAGGGGTTTGCCAAGTGAAAATACAAAAAAAAAATTGTCCATATAGCTTGCGGTCACACTAGTACCACATAACTAAGCCGAATAGTCACACTGGAAATAGTAAAGTTGCAAGGTTAAATAACACAATCACGGAGAAGATTCGGACTGTGAATCTTGAATACTATTTACCAACCACACAACAAATTTTTAAGAATTCACATACTATAATGATACTTATCATAGCACAATTCCAAAGAAAGCGGAAAATAAGATAATAGATCACAGATCATTTATGATAGGCTACGTAGAATAAAACAATCAAGAATAGATAAAGCAAATAAAAATAGGGAAGAGTATAGGGAAACTAGACAAAAGAGATTTATAGCCACGTAAAAACATAAGGAATAAAAACTCTTACGGGGAATCCATGCCACCAATATGAAAAGGCCCACCAAATTTGCCAATTAATTATGCAGCTCCCGTATACTTTAAATTACAGATAATAATATGAATACTAGTTTTATTCTCATCATCTTTAGTAGAAGTCAATTTAATCACTCACCAAATAACACAGTTTGTATGAATACATAGAAATTTACAATAATAACCGGAGCATCTCCATAGAATCACATTTAATTTTACATAACGCAGACATTCATGAAATAAAAAATCTACTCGCACTAATGAATGAAAACACAGACATTTTCGGCGAGAGTCAAAGAATGTACATATATAGAAAATCAAGTTGACACACTGAAAAGTAAATTACGAACAATATCACATACAGGTAGACAGAAAAGGGAACTAATAAACATGGTAGGCAATGCATGCAAATATCTTTTTGGTACGGGAGGGGGGACAGGATTGACCCGGAGTTTGTACGGCGTCTGAGGGACGCTGTCCGCGAGACAACGTCGGTCGCGGAATTAAGACCGAGCGCGACCGTGGAGATGCGGGGTCTTGACTCCTTGACGGTCGTGGAGGAGGTGGAGATGGCGGTCCGTGGTCTGCTCGGCGGGCGCGAAGAGCAGCTACGCGTGAGGGTGACGGCACCGGACGTGCGCGAACAGGTTCGGGCGTACGTTACTTTGTCGGTGGAGGGCGCCGCGAAACTGATCGATATTGGCTACGTACGTGTCGGTTGGATCAGGGCTGCGATGCGGATGACCGAGAGTGTCGGTAGGTGTTATCGATGCTTTGGGGCGGGACACACCCAGGCAAAGTGTACTGGGACAGACAGGAGGCAACTGTGCATAAGGTGCGGAGGAGCAGGACATAAGATGAAGGACTGCACAGCGGTCCCCAAGTGCGTTCTGTGCTCGGAGGCGGGGCGCGGTAGGACTGACCACCTGCCGGGCTCGAAGGGCTGCCCGCTATCCCGCAGATGAGGGTGCTCCAGGCGAATATGCACAGGAGCAGGACGGCGGATGCTCTGCTATGGCAGATGGTTGCCGAGAGGGGCGCGGACGTGGTTGTTATCAGCGAACAATACGGTCCGATGCACCGGGGGTTCTGGCTCGGGGACGAAACGGGTACGGAGGCACTCTGGCTACCTGTCGGCGGTGAACTCGCGGTTGCCCGGTACGGGATCGGCTGCGGCTATGCGTGGGCTCGGATCGGCGGTTTTGTGCTGGTGAGCTGTTACCTCACTCCTAGCGATAGTGTGGCGCGATTTAGGGCGAATATGGCCGCTATCGTGGACGCCCTGGCTGGTATGGCCGGACCCTTTGTGGTGGCCGGTGATTTCAATGCCAGGGCTGTGGAGTGGGGTGATCCGGGGCCGAGCACGAGGGGGAGGTGCGTCCTGGATATGGCGGCCAGGTTGGGCCTGGTGTTCATGAACGCTGGCGGTGCGACCACCTTCAGGCGGCCAGGGTGCGAGTTCACCACTCCTGATATCACTTTGGTATCCGAGAATCTGTCTGGGATGATCGAAGGATGGAGGGTACTCGAGGAATATACTGGGAGTGATCACCAGTATGTTGAATTTGGGATAGTATCGGAGGCGGGCGTCGCGCGGCTGCACGGTGGGAGAGGCGCGCGTGGATGGAACGTCGCGGGGTTAGACCGCGGGTCGTTCTTGGCCGGTTTCGACGGTACTACGGTTTTGGACGATGGGGGAGACGCTGACTCCTTGGCGGGTGCTATGATGCGGCGCATTGTCCGTGGATGCGACGCATCGATGCCCCGATTGTCGCGAAGGGCGGGGAGGCGACCTGTGTACTGGTGGACCCCGGAGATTGCTGGACTCAGGCGTGACTGCCTCCGCAATAGGAGGGT
Organism: Dexiosoma caninum; assembly: GCA_963924685.1. NCBI lineage: Eukaryota > Metazoa > Arthropoda > Insecta > Diptera > Tachinidae > Dexiosoma > Dexiosoma caninum. Next base: position 29,806,983 of record OZ004726.1, on the reverse strand, counting down.
CTATACTAGGGCTAGGCGGGCCGGCGAGGCTCTACTGGAGGCCCAAGAGTACAAGCGGTCCCGCGGGGCGTTGCGTCGCGCGATTATGGCGAGCAAGAGGGCGAAATGGGAGGAACTTCGGAGCGACCTGAACCGTGATCCATGGGGACTCGGCTATAGGATCGTGGCGGGAAAATTGGGCGCGAGGCGCGCTGGGGTGCAATTGGACGGCGCGCGGATCGATGCGATTGTGGGGGGCCTGTTCCCCACACACCCTCCGCTGGGTGGCGGACGTGGGCCCTACGATGATGAGGTTCCACCGCCCTTTACCGGGGAGGAGCTGAGGATCGTCGCCGGGGCTCTTAGGACGGGGAAAGCCCCTGGCCCGGATGGGGTACCGTCGGAGGTGCTCAAGATCCTGGCTGAGAGCTGGCCGGAAGCATAGCTTCCGGTATATGATGCTTGTTTGGTCCAGGGCGTCTTCCCAAGACGCTGGAAAACACAGCGGCTCGTGCTTGTTAGCAAGGGCAGGGGCGATCCCACCCACCCATCGGCTTATCGGCCACTTTGTATGTTGGATGGTGCCGGCAAGCTGCTGGAGAAGCTACTGCGAAGAAGGCTGGCGGAGGCCGTGAGGATGGCTGTCGGATAGACAGCATGGCTTCAGACCTGGCAGGTCAACGCTCGGGGCGATTGCTGATGTGGTTGAGTGCTTCGAGCGCGCTCAGAGCGAGAGGCGCTATTATCCGAAGTGCATAGTTGTCCTGGCAACACTCGACGTTCGGAATGCCTTCAACAGCCTACGATGGGCTGATGTTCTAGAGGCGCTACGGGGGAGGTTTCGTATTCCCGGATACTTGTATAGAATTCTCCGTAGTTATCTGGACGATCGGGTACTGTTGTACGATACGCCGACGGGGCGGAGGAGCAGGACGATCACGTCCGGCGCGGCCTAGGGATCTGTGCTGGGCCCGGACCTATGGAATCTGACTTACGGGTGGAAATGCCCGAGGATGCTCAGCTCGTGGGATACGCGGATGATATAGCGGCGGTGATCTTGGCGCGGGATATGGATGACGCCAGGGGGAAGCTGAACCGGGTCATGATTAGGACCCGGATGTGGCTTGAGGACCACGGCTTGGAATTGGCCGGGGAGAAGACCGAGGTGATGTTGATGACGCGGGCACACATACCACTCGATGTCGGCATGCAGATAGGGGATGTGTCTCTGGTTACCCAGAGTACCATAAGGTATTTGGGCGTCAGACTCGACTGTAGGCTGACTTACTGGGCCCAAATACGGTATGTGGCGACTAAGATGACTGGCATGTTGAGCAGAATGTCGGAGGCCCGACACAGAGCAAGAGGAGGCTGATTATGGCGGTCACGAAGTCGATCTTGCTGCATGGGAGCGAGATTTGGGGAAATGTACTGGGTGAGAGAACCAAACGCAGGGTACTCGAGGCGGTACAGCGGACGGCGGCCCTTAGGGTTGCTTCGGCTTACCGCACGGTCTCGGGCGCTGCGGTCCTGGTGATATGTGGGGAAATACCCATAGACCTCTTGGCGCGCGAGCGGTGGGAGGCTTGGAACTCGAGGGGGGAGGACCCTGGTATTGGTGCTATTGGTCTGAGACCCCAAACTGTCCGGCGATGGCAGGACAGGTGGACCGCGGACACTGTCGGCTGGTGGACGGCGAGGCTCATTCCCTGCGTGGAAGTATGGATTCGGCGGAAATTTGGGGAGGTTAACTACTTCCTGACACAATTCCTCTCGGGCCACGGATACTTCCAAAAGTACCTGTACCGGATGGGCAGGGCAGATGGTCCGGACTGCATTTACTGTGGTATTACGGATGATGATGCAGAACACACTTTCTTCCACTGCACCAGGTGGCATGCTGAGAGAGGTGCAATGGCACAGCGGGTTGGCGGGTTCGCTCCTGCCACCGTGATAGGGAGGATGGTCGATTGTGAGGACAATTGGGACGCTGTGGCACAGTACGTGGGATACGTTCTGCGGAGGAAGAAGAGGGACCTCGATGCGCTGCTGCATAGCGGGGCCCCCTCTGACGGGGACCAGGCGATACAGGCCGGGGCCATGGCGCCGGCTGCAAACTTGGCGGACCCAGACGTGGGTGAGTGAGAGTGGTCCTGATTGGGACGTGGCTCTGGGCCTTCCCGAAGTAATGCGGAAAGCGGTTCCGGCGAGGAATCTACCCAGAGGAGGAGGAGGGAATTTTTTAGTGGCAACACCACTCGATGGAGAAGACGACGGTCTCTGTAAGTGCGAAGGCATTTTCAACCCTACCTCACACGCCAAAAAAAAAAAAAAAATATCTTTTTGGTACCATGGATAACACTGACCAAGAAGATTTCGCCAAGTACTTTAACACTGTTGATTCTAACTTACACAATTATATAACGGGCATCAATCGACAAATAACAATCACTCAGATTAACAATCACTTTAATGTTACAATACGGCTTATTAGAGAAACAATATCACAAAATCAGAAGAACATTCTGTATGAAATGGGGGACTACATAAACCCATAAGGGATGTTCTGTTACGAAATACCTCCCTAGACAAACTACTCATCTTAAATTCAATCAGGAGCCGTATTGAGCATATCCAAACATATGTAACTACGCCGCAAAATGGCATAAGCGACGACAATATCCTCACAGAGGAGAAAATAGATTATTATAGCATAAATATAAGGAAAATTCTAGGAGCGGCAATATTCGAAAAAGAAAGAGAGTTAATATTTTTAATTAAAGTACCTAAAATATTTTGTAATATACAGATAATAACCGTAATACCTGTTCCGTATCTGAATAAAGAAATAAATGCCGAAATTACAGATGTATTGAAATATAATGATAAGATACAAGATAAGGTAAATATAAGGAAGGTAAATATGTAAATGAGTGTACCATATCACAACATTGTACAATATACAACACATGTGATTAATCACAAATGTAGACTCAGAAATAATTAACATTAATTATAACGTCATAATTACGAAAAATTAGAAAAATTATCTAATTCAAAATAATTGTGGCTCGGAAAACCTTCACTTAAACGGAAAATGGCGGCCAATGTCAAATCTGTTTTGGCATTTGTGAACTAGACATATGTAGAGTACAAGTGAACAAGGCATGGAGACGCTGCCAAGCTATCAATCTCAAGGCCGAAGTGGACGATTTTTCGACCAAAATCATAATGAGCGATGAGGCTCATTTCCACCTCAGCGGGTACGTGAACAAGCAAAACTATCGCTTCTGGGGCACCGAAAATCAACGAGTGGCACGAGGAGCTATTACACCCGCTCAAAGTGACTGCATGGTGCACTGTTCACGCTGGAGGAGTCATCGGGTAATTTTTTTTTCGAGGACGCCGCTGGTCAAACGACAACAGTGGACGGTGCGCGCTATAAGGCCATGTTAAACAAGTTTTTTCTGCCGCAATTGAACGAATTAGGACTGGAATTTGCACTGGCCCGCAAGATCGCCCGATTTAACTGTTCCAGACTTTTTTGTGGGGTTTTTTGAAGTCCCGTGTTTACGTGAACAAGCCCGAGACCCTTGCCCTCAAAGACAACATTCGACACGAGTGCTAGAATCTGTCGCCCGAAGTGATGAAAAAAGCCATAAAACGAGCCTGTATAGCAATCAATTGTGACGGCGCACAGAGGGTTAGAATAGCCTGATTTCTTGGATTAATTAAAAAAAAAAAATTTTAAGTATCGTCAAAATTTTTTTTTCCCGGTTAGAGTATATAAAATTCTACATCACTTGTCGTTAAAATAAATGTCAAAAGTGCTCTGGTGTTTTTGTAGTGAAACTTCAAAGTCAAACTTTATAGAAATTTTTGTGCAAAAAAGGCTGAAAAAAGTGAAAACTTTCCCGTTGAAAATTTTATTTAGTTTAAAAAGTATTGCAAAAGTTAACAATTTTTCAATGGAACCATCAAGTTCAGGTTATTTTGCAAATACTTCGTTAACATTTGTTATCAAATTGTGTGTGGAAGTGTTTTAGATTTAGTTATTTATATTGGAAATGCCAAAAAAATTAGCATTTTTATATTTTAAATGGACATATAGTTATTATTTGTCCACATTCGTGTCATAATTTTTAGTTTATATTAAAGAGGACATAAATCTGTATTATATTGCAAAATTTTATGCTGCCTTTTTGTGCCTTTTAGAAGCTATGCATTATTTAATACAAGTGTTGCAGCAGTCAAATTAGCTAAAAATCACATTGATCTCGCGACTGCTGCTGTTGTTGTGTGTTGTGTTTTGTTGTTTTTCATGTTACTTTTTTCTATTTATTTGTGCTCTTCTTTTCAGTATATTAATGATGTTATTTTTGTCTCTTTTAGTACCCGTCCATACTGTTGAGTTTTTGCTGCAAAAGTTTTATGAATTCTCTTTTGAGACTGCAGCAGTGTCCATACATGAATCTTTTGCTTCATGTTTAGTATTTTTTATTCCTCCCTTCTATCTTCTTTTTTTAATTTTTTTTGACATTTCTCAATACCTAATGTAAATATAAAATAACTACCCTGTGATAGAAGGTTTGAATATTTTTTAGACATTTGAAGCACAAGGTATAATTTGAAGCAAAATGGACGCTAAGAAAAATTATATAATAATTTTATATTTTTCTTTTTAAATTTTTGATTATATTTCACAAATAATTAACAATAAAACAGGGTAGCTATTATTATGATAGATGTTAACAGTATACCAAACGAAAAGAAATAAAATGAAACGTCAAATACACCTCATGTCAAAAGATGCAAATAAGAAATTCAACAAAAACTGCATGTACATGAAACAGCGTACATACTTCCACTCTTCCCCTTCTCATCAACAAACTCAAAAGTTTTGCAGCATATGCTTCACAGTATGGACGGGGACTTAATAATATTCTTTGTTTGAATAATATTTTGTTTTTGTTTATTTTAATAATATTCTTTGTTTTGACAAATAGTGATCGTGTTGTGCAGTTTCAAGTAATCGGGTAAAAGGGATCTTTGAAATTTTTTTTTGTATTACCATTATTTTTTTTTTGTAGAAACAAGTTCGAACGTTGTTTTTTATACGCGTCGGAGCTTATTTGATATTATGATGAATTCAAGCGCTCAAACAATGAATGACAGATGAAATTTTTAGCTGAAGAAATCAAAAAACGCACCAACTGCTCTAACGATAATATGTGTGATTTTAATAAAAGAATTGATGTTTTCTTTTATGAATTTAAATCTAGGTGGACTAGAGCGCATAGAATGGAAATGAGGTTTATTACTCAAAATAAAATCTGGTTGGAATCCTTTATTGGTTTTACTCTTGCCCCGACTGCAAAACGTGGTCGAAAAGAAATTAGTTTTACCGAGTCCAGTGGTTGGAGTAAATATAAAAAAACAAAGATTTTAAGAGACACCATATCATTGCCAGAGTTACTTTATGCTTCACAGGTTAAATTACAAAGCACAGGATATGTTGAGGAATCAAAAGTGTTGCGAGCCATATATGAAAAGTGTTGCAAGGACATAAATTTAAAAAAAAAGTTGAAACAACCACTTCCCACCTTGAAAATATCGAATACAAAAGCTTTGGCTGTTTTTGTAGAAGCTAAACTAACACGAAATCAGTACAATGTTGTTAGACAAGATGCTCCTCAAATATTTCCCTCCTACAACAATATTCAAACTGAAAAAGAAAAAACTTACCCAGAATCGACCACCTTTAAAATAAGCGAGACCTCCGCTGAAGTAACTTTACAAGGTCTTCTTAATCACACAGCGGAGCGACTAATAGAACTTCAAGAAACTGTTATTGACTCATTAGGTATTACGAACTCGAATGTAGTATTATTTCAAAATGGGGCTTTGATGGAAGCTCTGGCCATAGCTCATACAAAGAAGCCTTTCATGGATCTGATGCTAGTGATTCATCGGTTTTTTTAACCACAATTGTACCACTTAGGCTTATGTTTGAGGAGAAGGTAATTTAGCACAATCCACGGTCGTCTTCACCTAGATTTTGCAGACCCTTGAAAATTGAATTTACCAAAGAAACCGCATATATGTCAATTAGTGAAAAAAAAGAGTTGAAGAGGAAATACAGAATTTAACCTATTCAACTGTCACGATTGGTGAGAAAGTTGTACATGTTTTCCACAAATTAATTTTGGCAATGGTAGATGGAAAAGTTTGCAATGCCTTAACAGAAACCACATCAACACAAAAGTGTTACTTATGTGGCGCTACAAGTAAGGATTTTAATAATATAGAAGCCATGATCCAAAGACCTGTACATGTAGACAATTTAAGATTTGGTATTCCATTCTTCATGGCTGGATTAGATTTTTTGAATGTCTTTTGCACGTGGCATATAAAATACCTTTACAAAAGTGGTAGGCTAGAACTGATTCTGAAAAAAGAACAGTAGCTGAAACAAAAAAAGAAATTCAGAACAAATTTAAAGAGAATATGGGATTAATAGTTGACCAACCCAAACCTGGTTTTGGAAACACGAATGATGGGAATATGGCAAGACGTTTTTTTCAAAACGCTGAAAAATCTGCCGAAATAACAAAAATAGATGTTAATTTAATAAAAAAAATGCACATGTTGCTTATTGCTGTATCCAGTGGCCATGAAATTAATAATGAAAAATTTTAAATATATGCACACAATACAGGATGACTTTTTGTTGAAACGTATCCTTGGTACAATATGCCTTCCACTTTGCACAAGTATTTTATTCACGGACCCGAAATTGTGTCAAATGCCATTTTACCAATTGGGCAGTTATCAGAAGAAGCGCAAGAAGCTCGAAATAAAGATTTTAAAAAATATAGGGAGTTTCATTCACGAAAGTGCAATCGCAAAAAATCAAACCAAGACATTTTTAATATGTTTTCGATAACCTCTGACCCAATTATTTCAAGCATGCGAAAATTGCCTACAAAGAAGGTTCAAAGCTTGCCAGAGGAGGCAATTGATTTAATTGTACCTGCAGCTCCGAACAAGAACTATTTCAGTGATGTTGAAGTTGCTTATGATGATGATGATGATAATGATGATGATGATGATAATGTTGATGATGATGATGATGATGATTAACTTTAAGATGTATAAAATGTAATATTTAAGTTCTCATACTGTATTCCTTGCACTATATACCTACACTGATATTTGGCATTATTTAATAAAATATATACTCAAATATACTTTGAAAACATTTTTTTTACTTATTTTAATGGTATTAACTAAAAAATAAAGAAAAATTATCCGAACATAGCTTCCCTGATTTGATCCAAGAAAACATGCTATTCTAACCCACTGTGCGGCGCGCATTTGGCCGATATCACCTTCTCGACTTGACCAATAAAATTCCAAACGTTCAGATAAACATAATAAAAAAACAAAATCGAAGTTTTTCATTTAGAAAAAAAATGACAGCCAAACAACATCGGATGACTTCTTTTGGCCCACCTTGTAGTATCAATAGCTGTTTCAGCAATATTGTTGTTCAAACATTGTAAAAGAGGCAGCGAAAGTATTCAGGGAAATCGTTTGACCAGGGGTGGACCAATTACGTATGTACTTTCACAAATGCTTATAAGCAGTGTTTACATACATACACATTTTCTTATTCTCTTTTTTTATAAAATTAAAGAAACAAGCGGCGTACACCCTGCTTGTTTATGACTGAATAAAACAAGTAAAGTTGATATATTCAGTGTTGCCGATTACTAAAACTGTAATCGTAACCCTATATGTACATCACTAGCTCTTTTTAAAACTTATTCTTCTTTATACAGAAGTACGAAGGCTTAGCCGAGGTAAAAGTTTGGAAAGATTATTTCATTTAAGAAAGGAGATAGTTGAGTTTTTGGTAGAGGAAGGTTCGTCTGATTCTGCTGAACTTCTTGACTTTCTCAAAGATCAAATATTCCTGCTGGACTTGGCTTTCTTATGTGACATAACAGGTTTTATTAACCAGTTAAATCTTTCACTGCAAGGTAAAAATAAATCAATTGCTGACTTAGTGCAAAATGTGAAACAGTTTCAACAACGGCTAGAAGTTTTAAACGAGCAACTTCAGTCAGAAAATTTTACAAATATGCCTAAAACCAACGAGTTAGTTCAAGAATTCACCATTCTAAATCGTAAGTCGCAATTTTCTGACACGTTAAAAGATCTTAAGCAAATTTTTGAAGATCGATTTCACGATTTCAAAATAATTGAAGACCCAGTTGTCTTGTTAAATGCTCCACTGCAGTGTAATATTTTGGATCAAAATACTGAGCTCCACGAAGAACTGCATAGAATGAGGTGTGACATTTCATTACCTCTTGGCACGGGCATAGAATTTTTAAAACAAATAAAGGAAGAGAGTTATCCAAAAACTAAGGACGCTGTTTACCGAATTCATTCAATGTTTGTCTCCATGTATAGCTGCGAAGTTGCATTTTCTACTTTGACAAATATTCTGACCAAACACAGAAACAGACTTTCCGATAGTCATTTGGAAGATCTCATTCGAATAAAATGTTGTCCTTATGATATTGATATAGATGAAGTCATAAAATATCGGAACAATTAATTCGCATATTTCAGAAAAAGTTCGAGTGAAAATTTTTTATTTATTTTTTATTTCGATTTGATTTTTCTTATTATTATCATTTTCTTGAAGTTAACTTTATGTTGTTGTTTTATTTTTTTAATTAAAGTTCAATCAATATTATTAGTAAAATTACTGTGGTTTGTTCTTTACGAAAAAAATTATAGCGTCCGCATTTGTACTTTACCCATTTAAAAAAACTTAAAAGAAGTCACGTGTAATAATTCTTCAAATGCGTAGTTTGAAAGCCAGTGGTGCGAAATTCTTCACTGGAAACACTTGTAATATTGCTCTTTTTCACTTCAGCTCACACGTATGAGACACTAACACATAAACAATGCCCGCGGGCGTTCTAGTGGTAAATACTGCTTATAAGTAAACACGAATGCGAGACTACCAACATAGAAGAAATTATGAAAAAGGAGTTGAATAGAACCAACGACACTACAGTGTAGAATAGGTGACGTTGGCTAACCGAAATTTTAAAACATTTATGACACTTGCAATATAAACAAAATATGTAAGATTTATTGATCAAACAGTTTTACTAAACATAAATGTCACTGCACTCATTGAGTTGTTACTTTCCCTTTCATAACTATTAAACTGCCACTTGGGCAATTTTCGTTCATATTTTTTTATGTTCTTTGTATTTCTTATTATCGAATTTTTATTTTTAAGAAAAAAGTATTGTAAAAATTAGTCTTAATAATAATTTCAATAAATAAAGTAATGTTTGTAATAACAGCAAAGAAATTTAGAGCTTTATTTAATTGAAACATATAAGTCGCGCACTTACGCCCACTTTTTGACTAGTGATTTGTACTGACCGTTAAGTTACTCATACCAAATACAGAAACATTAACTTTGACCGTTCGCAAGATAAAATTAAATCAATATTTAGTTTGTAATTGTGATTGCAATTTTTCAAATTTATATAGGTTATAGTTCCTTCCAGATATTCAGAGAGATACTGTGAAAATTTCAAGAAAATCGTTTCAGTCGTTTAAATGTCCATAAGGCACAAACACACATACATACAAATATACATACATATGTACATACATACATGCAAACATGTCATTTTTAAATATAAGATTATTCATCATTGCATTCACACTACCTCAGTTGCAAGTAATACGTTAATTTTTGACATGACTTAATACAAAGTATTATAGGGCTTTTTTCATTTTAGGACTTTTTAATTTCTTATGACGATATGTACATTCTTAAGAATATCAAATTCTGACATTTGTCGCAGCTTAGGAAAATGTATACGAGAATAAATGTTACTGTCTACATACTATTAACACGTATACATTTTCCTAAGCTCTGACGCGTTAAATAGATTATATTAATGACTTAACAACTACCTCTCTGTTGACACAGAGAGTACTGATGACATGCGTAGTGGCATAGAAAATGCGTATTATACTCAACTAGTGTTGGGTATTAACTGTTCGTTTTTCTTTTATTCAAATCAGGAATGTGATTTCTTCACAATATTGTGATAAATTAACTGTGAACTTGAACACGATAAAAATTTCATCAATAATAATAATAAAATATCATCAAAATATAATAACTAAAGTTCGATTAAATTCTATTCTGAAAAATTTTTTAAATAAATAAAGCTATTTGGTTTGTTTTGTCAGTATATTATGTAATTCTCAAATATTTTTTGGGCGTTCTTGTGTCAAAATGTGAAATTTCTTAGCTTAAACCTCTGCAGGGAGTTTGTTCCTTATACGCGATGTTCTGCCGAAAAATAAGTTCTCTCTGTAATGCGTGGTGCGATTTGCCACAAATCGACCACAAATGAATGAACAGGGTTCGGGATTTAGTTCCCTGATTTCACCAGAGCACATTCCATTGTAGTAGCGATAAATAACGAAATACACCCCACATTGCGACGATGCTCAAGGGAGTCAATGGAGTTGGCTACCCCACAGTCCTCAATTACTTTCTTCGCACTCTTCTGTACATTGCCGAGTAACTTCAAAATAGTCTTTGAAGCACGGGCTCATACATGAAAGTTGTATTCCATTTCCGGTCGGATGTAGGCGGTATAAACAGTGAGGAGATCAGATGGGGTGAAGTTTGTCTTGCAGCGTCTTAAAAAACCGAGGCACTTGAATGCTTCTTTTGAGACCTGAAAAAAGTGCTCAGCCCATCAAACATCACAATGAAGAGCTTCTAATTCTTCAATATTTATACCGCCCATAATTACAGATGACGCAGCGTAGCATGACATAGGAGGTCATTAAGAAAAACAAGAAATAGGGTAGGAGAAAGAGTGAAGCCTTGCGGTACCCTTAAGTTTATCTTGTACTCGTTAGATGAGATCCCGTCTATAACAACTTTTATAGCGCGATGCCTGAGAAAACTCGATAGAAATCGAGAGAAGATATCACCGACACCAGAAGCAATAAATTTGGACAGAATTGCCCAATGTCAGACTCTACCAAATGATTTAGAAGTATCCAGAGCCGAGATTACCTTCGCCAAAATGTTGAATAGAACTGCACCATTTTTCCGAGAAGAGTGCCAATAACTCGCCCGTAGAGCGTCCTCTACGCAAGCCGTATTGGCGGTCGTTCAGTAAATTGTTGGACTCTAAATATTTCATTAGGTGGAAGTTCACCATACTTTCCATTACTTTGGAAATCGCGGAACAGATTGCGATTGGGCGGTAATTTTCAGGTTAGTTTGCCTCACTCTTTTTGGGGATCAGCGTTACATTTGAAACCTTCCAGCATGATGGGAATTTACCCGTACGGTACACAGTGCTAAAAAGGATTGCCAAAGGACGTGATAACGTCGAAGAACACTGCTTCAGGACCAGTGCAGGAATTCCATCCGGCCCAGGTGACTTGTTTTGTTTTGTCAGTGAATAATTGATCTTCCTTTAAAAGAGCCGGAATAGAAGAACTAGCATTTTCTTTTAATCTTTTTACGAAAGACCAAAAGCTTTTATTGCCCTATTGGGCAGTAAGAACTTTAGCTCGAAGACGCTGCTCGTACAGATGTTTTTGACGTCTTAGCACTTTGGCAGACGAAGATCTCGCCCTATTGCACAATAAATAAATATCTGCGCTTTTGTCACGCCACCCAATACTAAATGCTTCCTTTCTGGATCTGACTGCAAGTCTGCACGTCTGATTAAACCATGACTTCGGTCTGGGTTTAATCGGAATTTGCTTCGAAGGTATGAAAGTTTTCATACCAAACAATATTATATGATTAAAGGTCTACGGAAGATTTTGATATTAGCACCAAATGAAATGCTGCAAATTGATATGCTGCATAAAACATATAACAAACATAGATATATAATCGTAATTAATTTTTGACTAACGTTGAATAATTGAAAGAATAATTACATAATGAAAATATTACTCAGCGCATTTTTTGGAAAAATTACCAAATTTTCGAATTCAAAAAATTTATAAAAAATAGAAAGCATCAAATAATTATCAGTTTTTTCCAATTTAAATAGGCTGAAATTGTTATCTTTACAGGTAATGAAAATTACATGAGATAGTTACATACTAAGAAACAAAATAAAGCAAAAGAACAAAATTATAAATTACACTGATATACTCTAGCAGAAAGGAACAACATGCCGTTTTCGAAAGTTGCTGCACTTTCATCATCAGCGTTGTTCGCGTTTTGTCCACTGTGTGCAGTTGACGGTATTACTTTGAAAATTTCGTATTATTGTACTCGAGAACAAGGCTTACTTCATTATTTTGTTGTATAGGATGGTTTTATTTACTGCACAGATATTTCTCGTTTGATGACTGCCATGGGCTTACATAGATACGATTCAAACGAATGGCATTTATATATCGACTCCATACCCATCTCACATTCAACGAAAGTAAAAGAAGAATACTATGTAATTGCATTTGTCATGAAGAAGATAAAGTATGCTGAACATAACTGAGTACTTTAAGTTGATCTTAAGACGGTAATTTCCTCTTAGGTCAACAAAGTGGCTTTACCAAATATCATATGTTTATATGTTTATGGAACAGCAGATCTAAAAAAGAACTTAGGAAGAGAAAACAATGGCCTTCCAGGGAAACACTGGTTCCAGGTATACTAAATGTTATAGATGTGGCTCTAATGCACCGAGATCGCATCATATTACACCCACGCATCATTTGTATGGGTTATTTAAAATTTCTTAGGAAATAAGAAGGGTGATGATTACGGTGCGCATGCTGAAGAGATGTTAACTCACTTCCAGAATCTTGGATGTAACATGAGCATCAAAGTACACTACTTGCACACTCACTTACATAATTTTCCTGCAAATCTAGGAGACTTGAGTGAGGAACAGGGCGAACGATTCCACCAAGATATCCGGAGAGTGGTGGAACGATACCAGGTTCACTGGGATACACACATGATGGCTGAGTTTTGCTGGAGTATCGTTATTCAACGACAGTTGAAAATTGAATAAAAGAAAATTCCAGAGTTTGTAGTTTATAATAATTATTAATTCTATATTAACTGAATTTATTTTGGGAATATCTCTTTATATATGAATAATAATTTGTAATAATAAATTTCACATATATTTTTTAAGGGAAAAAGCACAATTTTAAAATTAGAATCATATATTTATTTATTATAATAATAAATTTAAATAATAAAATAATAATTTTCTACTGTTTAATACATTTAAACTCATCTATTTCAAATATTTTTCCGAGAGAGAAGGGCGCGGACGTGGTTGTTATCAGCGAACAATACGGTCCGATGCACCGGGGGTTCTGGCTCGGGGACGAAACGGGTACGGAGGCACTCTGGCTACCTGGCGGCGGTGAACTCGCGGTTGCGCGGTACGGGATCGGCTGCGGCTATGCGTGGGCTCGGATCGGCGGTTTTGTGCTGGTGAGCTGTTACCTCACTCCTAGCGATAGTGTGGCGCGATTTAGGGCGAAGATGGCCGCTATCGAGGACGCCCTGGCTGGTATGGCCGGACCCTTTGTGGTGGCCGGTGATTTCAATGCCAGGGCTGTGGAGTGGGGTGATCCGGGGCCGAGCACGAGGGGGAGGTGCGTCCTGGATATGGCGGTCAGGTTGGGCCTGGTGGTCATGAACGCTGGCGACCACCTTGAGGCGGCCGGGGTGCGAGTTCACCACTCCTGACATCACTTTGGTATCCGAGAATCTGTCTGGGATGATCGAAGGATGGAGGGTACTCGAGGAATATACTGGGAGTGATCACCAGTATGTTGAATTTGGGATAGTATCGGAGGCGGGCGTCGCGCGGTCGCACGGTGGGAGAGGCGCGCGTGGATGGAACGTCGCGGGGTTAGACCGCGGGTCGTTCTTGGCCGGTTTCGACGGTACTACGGTTTTGGACGATGGGGGAGACGCTGACTCCCTGTCGCATCCACGGACAATGCGCCGCATCGATGCCCCGATTGTCGCGAAGGGCGGGGAGGCGACCTGTGTACTGGTGGACCCCGGAGATTGCTGGACTCAGGCGTGACTGCCTCCGCAATAGGAGGGTCTATACTAGGGCTAGGCGGGCCGGCGAGGCTCTACTGGAGGCCCAAGAGTACAAGCGGTCACGCGGGGCGTTGCGTCCCGCGATTATGGCGAGCAAGAGGGCGAAATGGGAGGAACTTCGGAGCGACCTGAACCGTGATCCATGGGGACTCGGCTATAGGATCGTGGCGGGAAAATTGGGCGCGAACCGGGGTGGGGTGCAATTGTACGGCGCGCGGATCGATGCGATTGTGGGGGCCTGTTCCCCACACACCCTCCGCTGGGCGGCGAACGTGGGTCCTACGATGATGAGGTACCTATGATGAGGGCGGTGGCCCTTTACCGGGGGGGAGCTGAGGATAGCCGCCGGGGCTCTTAGGACGGGGAAAGCCCCTGGCCCGGATGGGGTACCGTCGGAGGTGCTGAAGATCCTGGCTGAGAGCAGGCCGGAAGCATTGCTGGAGAAGAGCCGGCAAGCTGCTGGAGAAGCTACTGCAAAGAAGGCTGGCGGAGGCCGTGAGGATGGCTGGGGGACTGTCGGATAGCCAGCATGGCTTCAGACCTGGCAGGTCAACGCTCGGGGCGATTGCTGATGTGGTTGGGTGCTTCGAGCGCGCTCAGAGTGAGAGGCGCTATTATCCGAAGCGCATAGTTGTCCTGGTAACACTGAACGTTCGGAATGTTTTCAACAGCCTACGATGGGCTGATGTTCTAGAGGCGCTACAAGGGAGGTTCCGTATTCCCGGATACTTGTATAGAATTCTCCGTAGTTATCTGGACGATCGGGTACTGTTGTACGATACGCCGACGGGGGGGAGGAGCAGAACGATCACGTCCGGCGCGGCCCAGGGATCTGTGCTGGGCCCGGACCTATGGAATCTGACCTACGATGGGATCTTTGGGGTTGAAATGCCCGAGGATGCTCAGGTCGTGGGATACGCGGATGATATAGCGGCGGTGATCTTGGCGCGGGATATGGATGACGCCAGGGGGAAGCTGAACCGGGTCATGATTAGGACCCGGATGTGGCTTGAGAACCACGGCTTAGAATTGGCCGGGGAGAAGACCGAGGTGATGTTGATGACGCGGGCACACATACCACTCGGCGTCGGCATGCGGATAGGGATGTGTCTCTGGTTACCCAGAGTGCGATAAGGTATTTGGGCGTCAGACTCGACTGTAGGCTGACTTACTGGGCCCAAATACGGCATGTAGCGACTACGGCGGCGAAGATGACTGGTATGTTGAGCAGACTCATGGCGAATGTCGGACGCCCGACACAGGCCAAGAGGAGGCTGATTATGGCGGTCACGAAGTCGATCTTGCTGCATGGGAGCGAGATTTGGGCAAATATATTGGGTGACAGAACCAAACGCAGGGTGCTCGAGGCGGTACAGCGGACTGCGGCCCTTAGGGTTGCTTCGGCTTACCGCACGGTCTGGGGCGCTGCGGTCCTGGTGATATGTGGGGAAATACCCATAGACCTCTTGGCGCGCGAGCGGTGGGAAGCTTGGAACTCGAGGGAGGAGGAGAGGTGCAATGGCGCAGCGGGTTGGCGGGTTCGCTCCTGCCACCGTGATAGGTAGGATGCTCGATTGCGAGGACAATTGGGACGCTGTGGCGCACTACGTGGGATACGTTCTGCGGAGGAAGAAGAGGGACCTCGATGCGCTGCTGCATAGCGGGGCCCCCTCTGACGGGGACCAGGCGATACAGGCCGGGGCCATGGCGCCGGCTGCAAACTTGGCGGACCCAGACGTGGGTGAGTGAGAGTGGTCCTGATTGGGACGTGGCTCTGGGCCTTCCCGAAGTAATGCGGAAAGCGGTTCCGGCGAGGAATCTACCCAGAAGAGGAGGAGGGAATTTTTTAGTGGCAACACCACTCGATGGAGAAGACGACGGTCTCTGTAAGTGCGAAGGCATTTTCAACCCTACCTCACACGCCAAAAAAAAAAAAAAAATATCTTTTTGGTACCATGGATAACACTGACCAAGAAGATTTCGCCAAGTACTTTAACACTGTTGATTCTAACTTACACAATTATATAACGGGCATCAATCGACAAATAACAATCACTCAGATTAACAATCACTTTAATGTTACAATACGGCTTATTAGAGAAACAATATCACAAAATCAGAAGAACATTCTGTATGAAATGGGGGACTACATAAACCCATAAGGGATGTTCTGTTACGAAATACCTCCCTAGACAAACTACTCATCTTAAATTCAATCAGGAGCCGTATTGAGCATATCCAAACATATGTAACTACGCCGCAAAATGGCATAAGCGACGACAATATCCTCACAGAGGAGAAAATAGATTATTATATCATAAATATAAGGAAAATTCTAGGAGCGGCAATATTCGAAAAAGAAAGAGAGTTAATATTTTTAATTAAAGTACCTAAAATATTTTGTAATATACAGATAATAACCGTAATACCTGTTCCGTATCTGAATAAAGAAATAAATGCCGAAATTACAGATGTATTGAAATATAATGATAAGATACAAGATAAGGTAAATATAAGGAAGGTAAATATGTAAATGAGTGTACCATATCACAACATTGTACAATATACAACACATGTGATTAATCACAAATGTAGACTCAGAAATAATTAACATTAATTATAACGTCATAATTACGAAAAATTAGAAAAATTATCTAATTCAAAATAATTGTGGCTCGGAAAACCTTCACTTAAACGGAAAATGGCGGCCAATGTCAAATCTGTTTTGGCATTTGTGAACTAGACATATGTAGAGTACAAGTGAACAAGGCATGGAGACGCTGCCAAGCTATCAATCTCAAGGCCGAAGTGGACGATTTTTCGACCAAAATCATAATGAGCGATGAGGCTCATTTCCACCTCAGCGGGTACGTGAACAAGCAAAACTATCGCTTCTGGGGCACCGAAAATCAACGAGTGGCACGAGGAGCTATTACACCCGCTCAAAGTGACTGCATGGTGCACTGTTCACGCTGGAGGAGTCATCGGGTAATTTTTTTTCGAGGACGCCGCTGGTCAAACGACAACAGTGGACGGTGCGCGCTATAAGGCCATGTTAAACAAGTTTTTTCTGCCGCAATTGAACGAATTAGGACTGGAATTTGCACTGGCCCGCAAGATCGCCCGATTTAACTGTTCCAGACTTTTTTGTGGGGTTTTTTGAAGTCCCGTGTTTACGTGAACAAGCCCGAGACCCTTGCCCTCAAAGACAACATTCGACACGAGTGCTAGAATCTGTCGCCCGAAGTGATGAAAAAAGCCATAAAACGAGCCTGTATAGCAATCAATTGTGACGGCGCACAGAGGGTTAGAATAGCCTGATTTCTTGGATTAATTAAAAAAAAAAAATTTTAAGTATCGTCAAAATTTTTTTTTCCCGGTTAGAGTATATAAAATTCTACATCACTTGTCGTTAAAATAAATGTCAAAAGTGCTCTGGTGTTTTTGTAGTGAAACTTCAAAGTCAAACTTTATAGAAATTTTTGTGCAAAAAAGGCTGAAAAAAGTGAAAACTTTCCCGTTGAAAATTTTATTTAGTTTAAAAAGTATTGCAAAAGTTAACAATTTTTCAATGGAACCATCAAGTTCAGGTTATTTTGCAAATACTTCGTTAACATTTGTTATCAAATTGTGTGTGGAAGTGTTTTAGATTTAGTTATTTATATTGGAAATGCCAAAAAAATTAGCATTTTTATATTTTAAATGGACATATAGTTATTATTTGTCCACATTCGTGTCATAATTTTTAGTTTATATTAAAGAGGACATAAATCTGTATTATATTGCAAAATTTTATGCTGCCTTTTTGTGCCTTTTAGAAGCTATGCATTATTTAATACAAGTGTTGCAGCAGTCAAATTAGCTAAAAATCACATTGATCTCGCGACTGCTGCTGTTGTTGTGTGTTGTGTTTTGTTGTTTTTCATGTTACTTTTTTCTATTTATTTGTGCTCTTCTTTTCAGTATATTAATGATGTTATTTTTGTCTCTTTTAGTACCCGTCCATACTGTTGAGTTTTTGCTGCAAAAGTTTTATGAATTCTCTTTTGAGACTGCAGCAGTGTCCATACATGAATCTTTTGCTTCATGTTTAGTATTTTTTATTCCTCCCTTCTATCTTCTTTTTTTAATTTTTTTTGACATTTCTCAATACCTAATGTAAATATAAAATAACTACCCTGTGATAGAAGGTTTGAATATTTTTTAGACATTTGAAGCACAAGGTATAATTTGAAGCAAAATGGACGCTAAGAAAAATTATATAATAATTTTATATTTTTCTTTTTAAATTTTTGATTATATTTCACAAATAATTAACAATAAAACAGGGTAGCTATTATTATGATAGATGTTAACAGTATACCAAACGAAAAGAAATAAAATGAAACGTCAAATACACCTCATGTCAAAAGATGCAAATAAGAAATTCAACAAAAACTGCATGTACATGAAACAGCGTACATACTTCCACTCTTCCCCTTCTCATCAACAAACTCAAAAGTTTTGCAGCATATGCTTCACAGTATGGACGGGGACTTAATAATATTCTTTGTTTGAATAATATTTTGTTTTTGTTTATTTTAATAATATTCTTTGTTTTGACAAATAGTGATCGTGTTGTGCAGTTTCAAGTAATCGGGTAAAAGGGATCTTTGAAATTTTTTTTTGTATTACCATTATTTTTTTTTTGTAGAAACAAGTTCGAACGTTGTTTTTTATACGCGTCGGAGCTTATTTGATATTATGATGAATTCAAGCGCTCAAACAATGAATGACAGATGAAATTTTTAGCTGAAGAAATCAAAAAACGCACCAACTGCTCTAACGATAATATGTGTGATTTTAATAAAAGAATTGATGTTTTCTTTTATGAATTTAAATCTAGGTGGACTAGAGCGCATAGAATGGAAATGAGGTTTATTACTCAAAATAAAATCTGGTTGGAATCCTTTATTGGTTTTACTCTTGCCCCGACTGCAAAACGTGGTCGAAAAGAAATTAGTTTTACCGAGTCCAGTGGTTGGAGTAAATATAAAAAAACAAAGATTTTAAGAGACACCATATCATTGCCAGAGTTACTTTATGCTTCACAGGTTAAATTACAAAGCACAGGATATGTTGAGGAATCAAAAGTGTTGCGAGCCATATATGAAAAGTGTTGCAAGGACATAAATTTAAAAAAAAAGTTGAAACAACCACTTCCCACCTTGAAAATATCGAATACAAAAGCTTTGGCTGTTTTTGTAGAAGCTAAACTAACACGAAATCAGTACAATGTTGTTAGACAAGATGCTCCTCAAATATTTCCCTCCTACAACAATATTCAAACTGAAAAAGAAAAAACTTACCCAGAATCGACCACCTTTAAAATAAGCGAGACCTCCGCTGAAGTAACTTTACAAGGTCTTCTTAATCACACAGCGGAGCGACTAATAGAACTTCAAGAAACTGTTATTGACTCATTAGGTATTACGAACTCGAATGTAGTATTATTTCAAAATGGGGCTTTGATGGAAGCTCTGGCCATAGCTCATACAAAGAAGCCTTTCATGGATCTGATGCTAGTGATTCATCGGTTTTTTTAACCACAATTGTACCACTTAGGCTTATGTTTGAGGAGAAGGTAATTTAGCACAATCCACGGTCGTCTTCACCTAGATTTTGCAGACCCTTGAAAATTGAATTTACCAAAGAAACCGCATATATGTCAATTAGTGAAAAAAAAGAGTTGAAGAGGAAATACAGAATTTAACCTATTCAACTGTCACGATTGGTGAGAAAGTTGTACATGTTTTCCACAAATTAATTTTGGCAATGGTAGATGGAAAAGTTTGCAATGCCTTAACAGAAACCACATCAACACAAAAGTGTTACTTATGTGGCGCTACAAGTAAGGATTTTAATAATATAGAAGCCATGATCCAAAGACCTGTACATGTAGACAATTTAAGATTTGGTATTCCATTCTTCATGGCTGGATTAGATTTTTTGAATGTCTTTTGCACGTGGCATATAAAATACCTTTACAAAAGTGGTAGGCTAGAACTGATTCTGAAAAAAGAACAGTAGCTGAAACAAAAAAAGAAATTCAGAACAAATTTAAAGAGAATATGGGATTAATAGTTGACCAACCCAAACCTGGTTTTGGAAACACGAATGATGGGAATATGGCAAGACGTTTTTTTCAAAACGCTGAAAAATCTGCCGAAATAACAAAAATAGATGTTAATTTAATAAAAAAAATGCACATGTTGCTTATTGCTGTATCCAGTGGCCATGAAATTAATAATGAAAAATTTTAAATATATGCACACAATACAGGACGACTTTTTGTTGAAACGTATCCTTGGTACAATATGCCTTCCACTTTGCACAAGTATTTTATTCACGGACCCGAAATTGTGTCAAATGCCATTTTACCAATTGGGCAGTTATCAGAAGAAGCGCAAGAAGCTCGAAATAAAGATTTTAAAAAATATAGGGAGTTTCATTCACGAAAGTGCAATCGCAAAAAATCAAACCAAGACATTTTTAATATGTTTTCGATAACCTCTGACCCAATTATTTCAAGCATGCGAAAATTGCCTACAAAGAAGGTTCAAAGCTTGCCAGAGGAGGCAATTGATTTAATTGTACCTGCAGCTCCGAACAAGAACTATTTCAGTGATGTTGAAGTTGCTTATGATGATGATGATGATAATGATGATGATGATGATAATGTTGATGATGATGATGATGATGATTAACTTTAAGATGTATAAAATGTAATATTTAAGTTCTCATACTGTATTCCTTGCACTATATACCTACACTGATATTTGGCATTATTTAATAAAATATATACTCAAATATACTTTGAAAACATTTTTTTTTACTTATTTTAATGGTATTAACTAAAAAATAAAGAAAAATTATCCGAACATAGCTTCCCTGATTTGATCCAAGAAAACATGCTATTCTAACCCACTGTGCGGCGCGCATTTGGCCGATATCACCTTCTCGACTTGACCAATAAAATTCCAAACGTTCAGATAAACATAATAAAAAAACAAAATCGAAGTTTTTCATTTAGAAAAAAAATGACAGCCAAACAACATCGGATGACTTCTTTTGGCCCACCTTGTAGTATCAATAGCTGTTTCAGCAATATTGTTGTTCAAACATTGTAAAAGAGGCAGCGAAAGTATTCAGGGAAATCGTTTGACCAGGGGTGGACCAATTACGTATGTACTTTCACAAATGCTTATAAGCAGTGTTTACATACATACACATTTTCTTATTCTCTTTTTTTATAAAATTAAAGAAACAAGCGGCGTACACCCTGCTTGTTTATGACTGAATAAAACAAGTAAAGTTGATATATTCAGTGTTGCCGATTACTAAAACTGTAATCGTAACCCTATATGTACATCACTAGCTCTTTTTAAAACTTATTCTTCTTTATACAGAAGTACGAAGGCTTAGCCGAGGTAAAAGTTTGGAAAGATTATTTCATTTAAGAAAGGAGATAGTTGAGTTTTTGGTAGAGGAAGGTTCGTCTGATTCTGCTGAACTTCTTGACTTTCTCAAAGATCAAATATTCCTGCTGGACTTGGCTTTCTTATGTGACATAACAGGTTTTATTAACCAGTTAAATCTTTCACTGCAAGGTAAAAATAAATCAATTGCTGACTTAGTGCAAAATGTGAAACAGTTTCAACAACGGCTAGAAGTTTTAAACGAGCAACTTCAGTCAGAAAATTTTACAAATATGCCTAAAACCAACGAGTTAGTTCAAGAATTCACCATTCTAAATCGTAAGTCGCAATTTTCTGACACGTTAAAAGATCTTAAGCAAATTTTTGAAGATCGATTTCACGATTTCAAAATAATTGAAGACCCAGTTGTCTTGTTAAATGCTCCACTGCAGTGTAATATTTTGGATCAAAATACTGAGCTCCACGAAGAACTGCATAGAATGAGGTGTGACATTTCATTACCTCTTGGCACGGGCATAGAATTTTTAAAACAAATAAAGGAAGAGAGTTATCCAAAAACTAAGGACGCTGTTTACCGAATTCATTCAATGTTTGTCTCCATGTATAGCTGCGAAGTTGCATTTTCTACTTTGACAAATATTCTGACCAAACACAGAAACAGACTTTCCGATAGTCATTTGGAAGATCTCATTCGAATAAAATGTTGTCCTTATGATATTGATATAGATGAAGTCATAAAATATCGGAACAATTAATTCGCATATTTCAGAAAAAGTTCGAGTGAAAATTTTTTATTTATTTTTTATTTCGATTTGATTTTTCTTATTATTATCATTTTCTTGAAGTTAACTTTATGTTGTTGTTTTATTTTTTTAATTAAAGTTCAATCAATATTATTAGTAAAATTACTGTGGTTTGTTCTTTACGAAAAAAATTATAGCGTCCGCATTTGTACTTTACCCATTTAAAAAAACTTAAAAGAAGTCACGTGTAATAATTCTTCAAATGCGTAGTTTGAAAGCCAGTGGTGCGAAATTCTTCACTGGAAACACTTGTAATATTGCTCTTTTTCACTTCAGCTCACACGTATGAGACACTAACCCATAAACAATGCCCGCGGGCGTTCTAGTGGTAAATACTGCTTATAAGTAAACACGAATGCGAGACTACCAACATAGAAGAAATTATGAAAAAGGAGTTGAATAGTACCAACGACACTACAGTGTAGAATAGGTGACGTTGGCTAACCGAAATTTTAAAACATTTATGACACTTGCAATATAAACAAAATATGTAAGATTTATTGATCAAACAGTTTTACTAAACATAAATGTCACTGCACTCATTGAGTTGTTACTTTCCCTTTCATAACTATTAAACTGCCACTTGGGCAATTTTCGTTCATATTTTTTTATGTTCTTTGTATTTCTTATTATCGAATTTTTATTTTTAAGATAAAAGTATTGTAAAAATTAGTCTTAATAATAATTTCAATAAATAAAGTAATGGTTGTAATAACAGCAAAGAAATTTAGAGCTTTATTTAATTGAAACATATAAGTCGCGCACTTACGCCCACTTTTTGACTAGTGATTTGTACTGACCGTTAAGTTACTCATACCAAATACAGAAACATTAACTTTGACCGTTCGCAAGATAAAATTAAATCAATATTTAGTTTGTAATTGTGATTGCAATTTTTCAAATTTATATAGGTTATAGTTCCTTCCAGATATTCAGAGAGATACTGTGAAAATTTCAAGAAAATCGTTTCAGTCGTTTAAATGTCCATAAGGCACAAACACACATACATACATATATACATACATATGTACATACATACATGCAAACATGTCATTTTTAAATATAAGATTATTCATCATTGCATTCACACTACCTCAGTTGCAAGTAATACGTTAATTTTTGACATGACTTAATACAAAGTATTATAGGGCTTTTTTCATTTTAGGACTTTTTAATTTCTTATGACGATATGTACATTCTTAAGAATATCAAATTCTGACATTTGTCGCAGCTTAGGAAAATGTATACGAGAATAAATGTTACTGTCTACATACTATTAACACGTATACATTTTCCTAAGCTCTGACGCGTTAAATAGATTATATTAATGACTTAACAACTACCTCTCTGTTGACACAGAGAGTACTGATGACATGCGTAGTGGCATAGAAAATGC
The DNA here is from genome assembly GCA_963924685.1 of Dexiosoma caninum. Lineage (NCBI taxonomy): Eukaryota > Metazoa > Arthropoda > Insecta > Diptera > Tachinidae > Dexiosoma > Dexiosoma caninum. Next base: position 29,783,151 of record OZ004726.1, on the reverse strand, counting down.
GTATTATACTCAACTAGTGTTGGGTATTAACTGTTCGTTTTTCTTTTATTCAAATCAGGAATGTGATTTCTTCACAATATTGTGATAAATTAACTGTGAACTTGAACACGATAAAAATTTCATCAATAATAATAATAAAATATCATCAAAATATAATAACTAAAGTTCGATTAAATTCTATTCTGAAAAATTTTTTAAATAAATAAAGCTATTTGGTTTGTTTTGTCAGTATATTATGTAATTCTCAAATATTTTTTGGGCGTTCTTGTGTCAAAATGTGAAATTTCTTAGCTTAAACCTCTGCAGGGAGTTTGTTCCTTATACGCAATGTTCTGCCGAAAAATAAGTTCTCTCTGTAATGCGTGGTGCGATTTGCCACAAATCGACCACAAATGAATGAACAGGGTTCGGGATTTAGTTCCCTGATTTCACCAGAGCACATTCCATTGTAGTAGCGATAAATAACGAAATACACCCCACATTGCGACGATGCTCAAGGGAGTCAATGGAGTTGGCTACCCCACAGTCCTCAATTACTTTCTTCGCACTCTTCTGTACATTGCCGAGTAACTTCAAAATAGTCTTTGAAGCACGGGCTCATACATGAAAGTTGTATTCCATTTCCGGTCGGATGTAGGCGGTATAAACAGTGAGGAGATCAGATGGGGTGAAGTTTGTCTTGCAGCGTCTTAAAAAACCGAGGCACTTGAATGCTTCTTTTGAGACCTGAAAAAAGTGCTCAGCCCATCAAACATCACAATGAAGAGCTTCTAATTCTTCAATATTTATACCGCCCATAATTACAGATGACGCAGCGTAGCATGACATAGGAGGTCATTAAGAAAAACAAGAAATAGGGTAGGAGAAAGAGTGAAGCCTTGCGGTACCCTTAAGTTTATCTTGTACTCGTTAGATGAGATCCCGTCTATAACAACTTTTATAGCGCAATGCCTGAGGAAACTCGATAGAAATCGAGAGAAGATATCACCGACACCAGAAGCAATAAATTTGGACAGAATTGCCCAATGTCAGACTCTACCAAATGATTTAGAAGTATCCAGAGCCGAGATTACCTTCGCCAAAATGTTGAATAGAACTGCACCATTTTTCCGAGAAGAGTGCCAATAACTCGCCCGTAGAGCGTCCTCTACGCAAGCCGTATTGGCGGTCGTTCAGTAAATTGTTGGACTCTAAATATTTCATTAGGTGGAAGTTCACCATACTTTCCATTACTTTGGAAATCGCGGAACAGATTGCGATTGGGCGGTAATTTTCAGGTTAGTTTGCCTCACCCTTTTTGGGGATCAGCGTTACATTTGAAACCTTCCAGCATGATGGGAATTTACCCGTACGGTACACAGTGCTAAAAAGGATTGCCAAAGGACGTGATAACGTCGAAGAACACTGCTTCAGGACCAGTGCAGGAATTCCATCCGGCCCAGGTGACTTGTTTTGTTTTGTCAGTGAATAATTGATCTTCCTTTAAAAGAGCCGGAATAGAAGAACTAGCATTTTCTTTTAATCTTTTTACGAAAGACCAAAAGCTTTTATTGCCCTATTGGGCAGTAAGAACTTTAGCTCGAAGACGCTGCTCGTACAGATGTTTTTGACGTCTTAGCACTTTGGCAGACGAAGATCTCGCCCTATTGCACAATAAATAAATATCTGCGTTTTTGTCACGCCACCCAATACTAAATGCTTCCTTTCTGGATCTGACTGCAAGTCTGCACGTCTGATTAAACCATGACTTCGGTCTGGGTTTAATCGGAATTTGCTTCGAAGGTATGAAAGTTTTCATACCAAACAATATTATATGATTAAAGGTCTACGGAAGATTTTGATATTAGCACCAAATGAAATGCTGCAAATTGATATGCTGCATAAAACATATAACAAACATAGATATATAATCGTAATTAATTTTTGACTAACGTTGAATAATTGAAAGAATAATTACATAATGAAAATATTACTCAGCGCATTTTTTGGAAAAATTACCAAATTTTCGAATTCAAAAAATTTATAAAAAATAGAAAGCATCAAATAATTATCAGTTTTTTCCAATTTAAATAGGCTGAAATTGTTATCTTTACAGGTAATGAAAATTACATGAGATAGTTACATACTAAGAAACAAAATAAAGCAAAAGAACAAAATTATAAATTACACTGATATACTCTAGCAGAAAGGAACAACATGCCGTTTTCGAAAGTTGCTGCACTTTCATCATCAGCGTTGTTCGCGTTTTGTCCACTGTGTGCAGTTGACGGTATTACTTTGAAAATTTCGTATTATTGTACTCGAGAACAAGGCTTACTTCATTATTTTGTTGTATAGGATGGTTTTATTTACTGCACAGATATTTCTCGTTTGATGACTGCCATGGGCTTACATAGATACGATTCAAACGAATGGCATTTATATATCGACTCCATACCCATCTCACATTCAACGAAAGTAAAAGAAGAATACTATGTAATTGCATTTGTCATGAAGAAGATAAAGTATGCTGAACATAACTGAGTACTTTAAGTTGATCTTAAGACGGTAATTTCCTCTTAGGTCAACAAAGTGGCTTTACCAAATATCATATGTTTATATGTTTATGGAACAGCAGATCTAAAAAAGAACTTAGGAAGAGAAAACAATGGCCTTCCAGGGAAACACTGGTTCCAGGTATACTAAATGTTATAGATGTGGCTCTAATGCACCGAGATCGCATCATATTACACCCACGCATCATTTGTATGGGTTATTTAAAATTTCTTAGGAAATAAGAAGGGTGATGATTACGGTGCGCATGCTGAAGAGATGTTAACTCACTTCCAGAATCTTGGATGTAACATGAGCATCAAAGTACACTACTTGCACACTCACTTACATAATTTTCCTGCAAATCTAGGAGACTTGAGTGAGGAACAGGGCGAACGATTCCACCAAGATATCCGGAGAGTGGTGGAACGATACCAGGTTCACTGGGATACACACATGATGGCTGAGTTTTGCTGGAGTATCGTTATTCAACGACAGTTGAAAATTGAATAAAAGAAAATTCCAGAGTTTGTAGTTTATAATAATTATTAATTCTATATTAACTGAATTTATTTTGGGAATATCTCTTTATATATGAATAATAATTTGTAATAATAAATTTCACATATATTTTTTAAGGGAAAAAGCACAATTTTAAAATTAGAATCATATATTTATTTATTATAATAATAAATTTAAATAATAAAATAATAATTTTCTACTGTTTAATACATTTAAACTCATCTATTTCAAATATTTTTCCGAGAGAGAAGGGCGCGGACGTGGTTGTTATCAGCGAACAATACGGTCCGATGCACCGGGGGTTCTGGCTCGGGGACGAAACGGGTACGGAGGCACTCTGGCTACCTGGCGGCGGTGAACTCGCGGTTGCGCGGTACGGGATCGGCTGCGGCTATGCGTGGGCTCGGATCGGCGGTTTTGTGCTGGTGAGCTGTTACCTCACTCCTAGCGATAGTGTGGCGCGATTTAGGGCGAAGATGGCCGCTATCGAGGACGCCCTGGCTGGTATGGCCGGACCCTTTGTGGTGGCCGGTGATTTCAATGCCAGGGCTGTGGAGTGGGGTGATCCGGGGCCGAGCACGAGGGGGAGGTGCGTCCTGGATATGGCGGTCAGGTTGGGCCTGGTGGTCATGAACGCTGGCGACCACCTTGAGGCGGCCGGGGTGCGAGTTCACCACTCCTGACATCACTTTGGTATCCGAGAATCTGTCTGGGATGATCGAAGGATGGAGGGTACTCGAGGAATATACTGGGAGTGATCACCAGTATGTTGAATTTGGGATAGTATCGGAGGCGGGCGTCGCGCGGTCGCACGGTGGGAGAGGCGCGCGTGGATGGAACGTCGCGGGGTTAGACCGCGGGTCGTTCTTGGCCGGTTTCGACGGTACTACGGTTTTGGACGATGGGGGAGACGCTGACTCCCTGTCGCATCCACGGACAATGCGCCGCATCGATGCCCCGATTGTCGCGAAGGGCGGGGAGGCGACCTGTGTACTGGTGGACCCCGGAGATTGCTGGACTCAGGCGTGACTGCCTCCGCAATAGGAGGGTCTATACTAGGGCTAGGCGGGCCGGCGAGGCTCTACTGGAGGCCCAAGAGTACAAGCGGTCCCGCGGGGCGTTGCGTCCCGCGATTATGGCGAGCAAGAGGGCGAAATGGGAGGAACTTCGGAGCGACCTGAACCGTGATCCATGGGGACTCGGCTATAGGATCGTGGCGGGAAAATTGGGCGCGAACCGGGGTGGGGTGCAATTGTACGGCGCGCGGATCGATGCGATTGTGGGGGCCTGTTCCCCACACACCCTCCGCTGGGCGGCGAACGTGGGTCCTACGATGATGAGGGCGGTGGCCCTTTACCGGGGGGGAGCTGAGGATAGCCGCCGGGGCTCTTAGGACGGGGAAAACCCCTGGCCCGGATGGGGTACCGTCGGAGGTGCTGAAGATCCTGGCTGAGAGCAGGCCGGAAGCATTGCTGGAGAAGAGCCGGCAAGCTGCTGGAGAAGCTACTGCAAAGAAGGCTGGCGGAGGCCGTGAGGATGGCTGGGGGACTGTCGGATAGCCAGCATGGCTTCAGACCTGGCAGGTCAACGCTCGGGGCGATTGCTGATGTGGTTGGGTGCTTCGAGCGCGCTCAGAGTGAGAGGCGCTATTATCCGAAGCGCATAGTTGTCCTGGTAACACTGAACGTTCGGAATGTTTTCAACAGCCTACGATGGGCTGATGTTCTAGAGGCGCTACAAGGGAGGTTCCGTATTCCCGGATACTTGTATAGAATTCTCCGTAGTTATCTGGACGATCGGGTACTGTTGTACGATACGCCGACGGGGGGGAGGAGCAGAACGATCACGTCCGGCGCGGCCCAGGGATCTGTGCTGGGCCCGGACCTATGGAATCTGACCTACGATGGGATCTTTGGGGTTGAAATGCCCGAGGATGCTCAGGTCGTGGGATACGCGGATGATATAGCGGCGGTGATCTTGGCGCGGGATATGGATGACGCCAGGGGGAAGCTGAACCGGGTCATGATTAGGACCCGGATGTGGCTTGAGAACCACGGCTTGGAATTGGCCGGGGAGAAGACCGAGGTGATGTTGATGACGCGGGCACACATACCACTCGGCGTCGGCATGCGGATAGGGATGTGTCTCTGGTTACCCAGAGTGCGATAAGGTATTTGGGCGTCAGACTCGACTGTAGGCTGACTTACTGGGCCCAAATACGGCATGTAGCGACTACGGCGGCGAAGATGACTGGTATGTTGAGCAGACTCATGGCGAATGTCGGACGCCCGACACAGGCCAAGAGGAGGCTGATTATGGCGGTCACGAAGTCGATCTTGCTGCATGGGAGCGAGATTTGGGCAAATATATTGGGTGACAGAACCAAACGCAGGGTGCTCGAGGCGGTACAGCGGACTGCGGCCCTTAGGGTTGCTTCGGCTTACCGCACGGTCTGGGGCGCTGCGGTCCTGGTGATATGTGGGGAAATACCCATAGACCTCTTGGCGCGCGAGCGGTGGGAGGCTTGGAACTCGAGGGAGGAGGAGAGGTGCAATGGCGCAGCGGGTTGGCGGGTTCGCTCCTGCCACCGTGATAGGTAGGATGCTCGATTGCGAGGACAATTGGGACGCTGTGGCGCACTACGTGGGATACGTTCTGCGGAGGAAGAAGAGGGACCTCGATGCGCTGCTGCATAGCGGGGCCCCCTCTGACGGGGACCAGGCGATACAGGCCGGGGCCATGGAGGAATCTAACCAGAGGAGGAGGAGGGAATTTTTTAGTGGCAACACCACTCGACGCAGATGACGACGGTCTCTGTAAGTGCGAAGGCATTTTCAACCCTACCTCAACACCAAAAAAAAAAAAAAAAAAAAAATTTTTTTCCGAATAGAATCAGTTTTGTTACCTACCAGGATACGAATGTTACTATGTAATGCATTTTCGATGTGAAAATTTATACATAGCATGCGTAAAATATTTTCAAATTTCAATCAATCGAAAGAAGAACATTAACTACTCAATTTTATGTATATCAAGGAAAAAACTAAAATAATTCTTCAAGTTTTTGACATCTTTTTATATTAATAACTTTTTAATTTTTTAAGCTGTAGGTCTTTTTAATATATGTAATATTTATTTTTCTTCGATATTTCGCTACTCCATACTCCAACTAAAAACCAACATTTGAAATGAAATCATGGCCATTACATCCGAAATTTTGCGAAAAGTTATGGGAAATATGCTAAAAATAGCACGTATGTGCGAAGCAGAAAATGCACATACTTACAAGATATCATTTTTCAAAGCTAATTGCAAAAAATTCCCCAATAATATACTGTATTTAAAAAAAAAATTATAATAATCGCATAGCTAACAAAGTTATAAACAATTTAAACCATATAGCTCATTCTGCGTCACCCTGTATTAAACAAAATGTATTTTATATATAAAAATTTCTTTAACAAAAGTAATTTTTGGTTATATATGTATGTGTGTAAAAAAAACTGGTTTTTATTCCCAAATGATAAAAATTAATCAAATATGTACAGATGTTTGAAAAGTAAATTGTTTCTTATAATTATATTATTAATAACCAGTGTTACAAAAACTAGCACTTTTTTAACCGTGGAGAAGAGGTAGGCAAAACCATACAATGACGTTTTTTCGTTGGATGTTTACATATATTCTCTTTCTGAGCAAGAGCCGGTGTTGCCAGACTAGAATTGTGTCTCATATACCCAATATAAAAGGAAAATTAACTATGGAAATGGAAAAAAGTTACAAAAGCATTTTTGGTATGCATTGCATCTTCAATATTTATATCTTCTGGGCTACTTTTTATACACAATAAGTTTTCAAATTGTTTATCTGTCATAATGATTCGATTTTTGTTACAATAAGAAAATGTTGACAGACAAATATAAATAGGTCAATACAAATATTAAATATAATTTGTTCGCTTATAACATACATATATCTGCAGAAATATGTCTCCAGATAAAATTATATATAGTTTTTTACAATCATAAAAACGACAGTTGTAATTAAATAATATAAATTTAATGTGCGTAGAATGACATGTTATCTTTTTCATGCGTGTTAATAAACTAAATAGTTTAGTTTGCCAAATAATTATCTAAAAATAAGTTTAGTTCATATTGCCCATTAAACATATTTTCTTTCAATTTGTTTATATAAGGGAACAAAAATTTTTGCTGGGGAGAAATTTTTTTTTGTGGCAACACTTATTTTAAGCAACAAACGATAACACAGCCCGCTTCTTTGAATGTTGAAACCAGAATCACAAAATACCCAGAAGTGCCAGCTAGGGTCTGCAAAAATTTAGAATCAGCTTTTTCACTAACTTACTGTTAGAAAGAGACAAATATACAAAGTTCACAAAAGAAGAAAAGTAAACAAAAAAAATGCCATAAAGTGAAAAATTTTGTAAACATAAGCCACAATTTGTGCATAAGCACAAATTTATTTATTTTTAATTGCGTTGTGTTAATATTATAGCAAAAAAAACATAGTGAAGCTTTTTTTAATAGTGCTTTGTGTTAATATAGCAAAAAAACATAGCGAAGCCAAAAAAATACCAAAAAAACATTTGTTGTGCATAAGCCTATAAAAGAACGTTTTAGTGATTTTGTGGTTTTTTGGTATCTATTTGTTTTATTAAATAAAATTAATTTTTATACTTAGCTTCATAACACAAAACACCACATTGTTTTGTTTTGTAACATTGTTGTGCTAAAAATTCCGAAATTTTGAGCATAAAGTAGATGAAAACTACGGCAAATTTTCACATCTAGAAAATAAAATTCAAAACGAAACCATTTCGGAATTTAGAAGCAAAAGAAAACAAAGAACTCAAGTTATTGTGCGAGAGAAACAAAAAATCAAAATTTCTGTTTCTTTCTCTGCTCGTTCGCTGCTTGAACTGACCCTTCTGGGTGTTTTGTGCCAGAACGAGTAATATTGTTTAATTCTCTACAATATGTGTATTTGACTATGGATGTGTAAACAAGAGAATAACAAAACTGTAGAGCATTTTAACACTTCTTTTTTCGTTGATTTAACACCATAGAATACCTAGAACTGTCAGCTGGGGGTCTGAAAAAATTTTAAATCAGCTTTTCTCCAAATAGGGGGAGAAAGAGACAAATATACAATTTCACGAAAGATCAAAAGTAAACAAAAGAAAAATGTAAACATAAGCCACATTTTGTGCATAAGAACAAATTTATAATTTCTTGTGGTTTTAATTGTGTTTTGTGTTAATATTATAGGTAAAAACATAGTGAAGCTTGTTTTAATAGTGTTTTGTGTTAATATAGCAAAAAACAAAACATAGCGAAGCTAAAAAATTACCAAAATGAAATTTGTCAGTATTTTGGTGTTTTGTGGTGAAAAATTTTGTTAACATAAGCCACAATTTGTGCATAAGAACAAATTTATAATTTCTTGAGGTTTTCTTTGTTTAATTGTGTTTTGTGTTAATATTTTAGTAAAAAAAAACATAGTGCAGCTTGTTTTAATGGTGTTTTGTGGTTCTAATCGTGTTTTGTGTTAATATAGCAAAAAAAACATAGCGAAGCTAAAAAATTACCAAAAAGAAATTTGTTGTGCATAAGCCAATAAAATAACATTTTAGTGATCTTGTGATTTTTTGGTATCTATTTGTTTTAATAAATGAAATTAATTTTCATAGTACATAATTTTCATAACACAAAACACCACATTGTTGTGTTTTGTAACCACAGATTCCTATAACCTATGTTTGTAACATTGTCGTGCTAAAAATTGCGAAATTGTGAGCATAAAGTAGATGAAAAATACGGCTAATTTTCACATCTAGAAAATAAAAATCAAAACAAAACAACAATATGGAGGAATTTAGAAGAAAAAGGAATCACCGAACAAAGTTAGGGGGTAAAAGAGACAGCAAATCTCTTGATGATGTCTCTTTCTCTGCTCGTTCGCTGCTTTGAACTGACGGTTCTGTATATTTTGTGTTTAACACTTTTGTGTGCTTCTGGCGACACTGGGTATATTTGTTTTTGTTTTTACTTATATCTAATAAGAAGACAAGTGTTTTGTTTAATGATGTAAGTAATAACTTTAAAGCCATATTACTACTAAAGTACTAAATCGATAAGGATAAAGTTAAGATTGTGCACATTTGTGCCGAAAAATCTTTTAAACCATATACATATATCTTTCTAAAATCGGTGTAGTAGTACGGCTGTAAAGGGGATTACAAAAAACGTTTTTGCCTATAATCATTCGTTATATCGGACTTCGACTGTGTATCCTTTTCTTAATTATAACTTTTTGTCTCCAATCTTTCCAACTGAATCCTTAATTTGATATGGAAAAGTCTAAATTTGGAGTTAAAAACTTATAAACATATTTTTTATAAACATCAAAACACATATTTTAAATTTTTGCTGTTCATACCCCCCAAAAACAAAACATTATGTCATAGATAAACTGAAACAAAACAAATAAATCCCGAGGAGAATTGTAAGTTATACGCCTTCATCATGGAAAAAAATAACGGGGAATTATTTTTCGTATTATATTTAAAAATTTTAACTAATTGCAACTGTAAGTATAGTTTTAACAGAAGTTTAAGCATTAAAAAAAAATTTTATTACGCTATGCAACAAATTTATTTGGATACATTGAACCAAATATCGTAGCTAATAATACCGAAATAATTTATTAAACCTTCAACGAAGGAAATAGTTAAATCTATTGAATTTCTATTAAAGTGAACGTATGAATTATCTAAATCCACATGAACTTTATTTGGGAAAACGAATATTCCTCAAATCAACGATATTTATTTTGCTAAAAAAGTGTAATAACTTTTGTTAAATCAACAAAAATTCAGTTAAATCAATAACAACATAGGTAAAATAGTAAGAATACATCGTAACAAAAATAATACATAAATTTAATTATTTTTTATTCATATTCAATAAATTTTTTAGTTAAATTGAAGAATATTCAGTAGAAATGATGAATATACATTCAAAGAATATTTTTTTTGCAATATTTTCCCATTTAACTCAAACCATGTAGAATTCATTCATTCTAGTAAAATTGTATAAATTTCTTAAAAATGATAAAAGCCTTGAACTAAAGAAACTCTTGTAGAAAAATTTAATAGAATTCTTCAGTTGTTGTCGGAAGGTTTCAGTGGCGAAGGCATAGTCATTGGTCACTGAGCAATACCGGCTTCAGCTGATAGCAATCCGCAATCACATCAGAACGCCCTCCTTCGTCGGTATTGTGTAGTACCGGCGAAGTAAAATAATAATAAAAATGGCTACTAAACCGAAGCTTCAACACTGCTATAAACGTGCAAAGTCATAGCTGTAAAATAATTAATTAAGCTTCACCTCCTGCCATTTCTCTAAGTATCCATTTTCTATAGATCCAGCACTATGCTTCGCATGTGTGGGAGTCATCTCCTGAGTGTTGGTTTCAGATAAAAAAAAGCATGTGGAATTAATAAATACATGTAAATTTTACGAAATTTAGTTAAATTTAACTATTTTATTTTAGTAAAATTGAATAAAAACAGGTAAATTTTAAGAAATTTCATTGATTTGAATACAATTCTTGAACATTAACATAAAAAATAGTGACGGGTGGGTTGCGTAATCTCTTACAACATATAAACATTTGTATTTAAAAAGTAAAGTGGTTTGAGTTCTTTATTTTGTTTAATAAAAGTGTAAATATTTGATAAACTTTATAACTGTAATATAAATATTTAACCATGAAGTGTTATACATATATGTTAAGTTCAAAAAAACCCAAACAAAAACAGAGTGGTGTCGTCCCAAAAAAGCCTTATTCTACAACAAATTTACAAGCTGATCGGAAAAGGGTGGTAAGAGGCCTAGAAGCTTATTTATAGCGGTCTCTTCATATTATAAAGAAATGTATGTATGTGTGATTAAAAGGAAATATAGAAGAGAGTATTGAATCGATTCTTCTGGACAACTGCTTTTAGGAGGAAATTGAAAGTCATATAGGATTTAGTGCTATGAATGTAATGGAAAATATAAGTGAAAGTACGTTCATCTTTAAATTGTATTAAATTTAGTATTGTATTAAACATATTTTTTTGGTGTTAGATGGTCATTGTATTGGCATTTTTTAATCTTTTACACAGTATTTTAGACTGCGAAAACTTTGAAAAGATATGTAGAAGATTTTCCATTTGTACTCCCAACACAGTCCGCATATACATTAACACGTTTAAAATTGCAATTTGCACAATTGTGCATATTTGTGAAACTTGTATCATGAAGGCCCTTTTAAAATTGCCAGAACAGCAATAAAATTTACTAGAATTTAAGCAACTGAGAATATCTTTTAACATTTAAAATTGTTTTTTAATACAGTTTTTGTATAAGTTGTATTTATTGATTATAAAATATACAAAACTGCTTTAAAAAAAAAAAGTAAATATGGAAAAATATTCCTACTGGCGCTTCGGAATTGCATAAAGCAGTGTAGTTAAAATTAATATTAATTCTTCAATTAAAAATAAAAAAATTATTCACATTAACTAAATTTATTTGTTTATTTAAGTAAAAATTCTTCAATATGAATAAAATTATTAATTAAATTTAATACAAAAATTTCATTATAAATAAAATTATTAGTTAATTTGAGTATTTCTTTCATAAATTGAAGAAATTTATTCAAGATGAATAAATTACTAAATTTGTTAATTTTAATAAAAACAGGCGTAGACTTTATTACTAATTTTGTTGATTGTATAATAACTTACATTTCTTCAATCTTATACCCAATTTTACTGTATTTAGTTAAATGGATAATTTTTGTTTTACAAATAGTTTTTCTAAAATATGAGATTTTTGGAAAGGTTGCTTCACACATTTCCTAATAACTTTAAAACGAGGTATTCGGTTTTGTTACGCAGTATGTCAAAGAATTAGAAATTATAAAATATAATGAGAAGACAATCTGATATATTAAAATTTAACTGTTTTTATTGCATAGAAAGGTGAGAAGTGAAAAGGACGCAATATGAGCTGGTTCTTTTACATAGTTAAACATGTAGGATTGCTATATTCGGCTGTCCCGAATCTTTGATGCCGCCACTGGCAAAACTTACATCCCATATTCGTCTGAATTTCCGCCTAAACGTACTACCAGATTTTTATTTAATTTTTGGAGCTGGTTCTTTCCACCAGCTCTTTCACTTCCGAAATCGATTCAACAGTTTAGGCCGACCGGATTTTGACATATTTTTCGAGTTTGGTAACACGGACCAACTTTTTTTTATCTCCCATAACTGTCTAACCACCTATCTGAACATTCATACCACATTTCATAAACATCTGTTCAACCGTTAACCGGACCGAATTTTCACACATTTTTAGAACTTAGTATCCCAGACGAACTTTTTTAGGACACATATCGCCGTTTTGGCGGACCGGATTTTAACCTATTTTTTGAACCCGGTGAACCTCGGGCCACATTTTTGAGTTCAAATCGGTTATCCTTATGTATAGCATAAATACCAAATTTTTTAAAAATTTATGAATAAACTGTAAAAATGGTAAGTATTTTGGGGTTTTCTATTTTTTGTGAATTTTTAGAAGTGAATAATTTTATAATTTTTTAAAATATTAATTTTTTTCACTTGTTTCAATAATTCGAAAAATAATGGTAATACTAAAAAATTATATTAGAATAATCTAAAGCTATCATAATTTACTATTTTTAGACATACTGCAAATAACAAAATCGAATACGTAGTTTCAAAGTTAAGATAAGACCTGTTTTATTTACGGTGAAATATTTCAGTTCCCAACTGGTCACATTGCAAATACAAATATTATAAAACGGAAATGCGACGTCAAACACAGATGGCTAGTTTTTGTAGTTAATAAAGTTTTTTAAATAATGTTAAACATTAAAAAATAAGAGTATATACATATTTATGTATACGAGTATGTATATTACCTTAATTACAATTGTATTTGTAATTGTTAATTCTTCGTGTGCATAAATCTATAAATGTCAAGATATACTAGCGAAACACACTCTTCGTTGGAAACTGTCAGTAAAAGCCTTGCAGATTTAGCAAACCTGCTGGAGTGCGATTCAGTAACTTTTAAGGATTCGACTAAACATTGAAATTAAGTGCCATCTCTGTGAAAATATACGAAAAACACAAAACGATCATGTAAAAAGCACACAAATGTTTCGTATTTAAAACAAAATCAACAATTTGTTTTATTAATTTTATTTTATTTAGTATTTACTAGTTTGCATAATGTAATCTAAAGTATTTATTTTCATATATTTATATACACAAGATGTTAACATTTTTTGGAAATACGTAGCAAATAAACAGGCATAAGATTTAATGGTATGTTCACACCCAAATATTTTAACAACCACATAATTATGTCGATAAAATAAACAGCACACAAATAATTGTCGTAAACTTAACGATAACAACTGACTTGAATCGATAGGGAATATCGGTAAAAGTTTTACTGAGTTGCAAATTGGATAAAATTTCGTTATACGTACTCTAACGATACGATTCTCGTAATAAAAGTTAGTGAATCGTACTGCAAATGTGCTACATACTGCGTTGCCATAACCCAACAAAATTTTTGAAATTGAGATGTCGTACACTTATTCCACAAAAAACCATTAGAGAATGATGCAAGTGTTTCAAACGCAAAACCGTCGTGTTTTTTACTTGTTTTTTTTTCAAAAGAAGATCTATTAGTCGTATTTAATTAATGAATTGTCACATTTATTAGCACGGTAAAAGGGATTTAATTAATTTTTAGAATATATATTACTTCTCAAAAAGCATTTCGATTCAGTGATTTAATTTTTTAAGGCACGTAATAAAATTTAATATATGTATATGTACATGCATGGTAAGAGATACACAAAAGAGGTGGTAGAGTAGAAATCGAGAAAAAGAGTGGAAGAATACATTTATATATTCTATACTTTAAATAATAAGTATTGTACTTCCACTTTACCTTTAATGAAATAATGAGTAAAAAATATTTCAATTTAAGACGGTTATTAATTTGAAGAAATCGAAAAATTATTCAAAACTACCAATTTTTCCAAATAAAAAACCAAAATGTTAAAAATAAGAGGGAATAAAAAACCTTAACAGCAAATTTAAATAAAATTACAAAATTTAAAATAAAATTCGTTTAAACAAGCAAATACAAAATTAATATTATATATGCATTTTTATATTTTGTTTTATGAAACTACGGAATGCAATTTAGAATTTCGAAAACAAAGTACAAAATAATATTTTTATAGAGGCATAAAATTTATTTGAAAATAATAAAGTACACGCATAACAACATGTATTTAACTTACCTGATCTGAACTGGGTGAACAACTTTGATTTTCTTTATTTTCTATACGCTTAGGACTTTTTGGTGTTCTTGAATACGGATCGTGGGCTCCATACAGATCTGGACAGGCAACACTAAGCAAACAAACCTTTTGTACAACATCGATTATTACAAGGCCATATTCAGTGCCATAAGCCATACTATAATAAATCAAAAGTGAAAGATTACGTTAAGTAAATGTTAACAGTCTGTTTAATCTTGAGCTTAAACTTTATATTTTTGAACAAAATTTATAGCATAAGCAATTACTAACTTGGTCAACTTCAGAGTTTACTCGTGTTATTAGCATCCTTGCTATTTTGGAGTTGTTCTGTTTTATATTAACCAAGTAAACCTATTATTATCTACATTTTTTTATACACTTACTTGATTACCAGCACTTGTTAGAATCATGCCATTGTATGGAGGTAAATTCAATAAAGTGTAGTATACTAATAAAACTAAAATTTTATTATTTAATAATTTGCCAGCCTTGGCACGCAAACCCATTCTATGGCAGATTTGCTTTGTTAGGACTATAAAACCCCGTCATCATAAATTCACCAACATTAATACTAAAATCGTGTAATTGCAATAATGGGTAACCAATGTACGCAGCAACGGACAGCATAAGTATTACTAGTGTATTATTTAAAAAAAGATTACTTTCTTACAATAATATTTATATAAAATATTTGAAGTATAACATCTGGTATACGCGGAAGTTACATATACGACCACTGACACCCTTGATGAATTTGATAAGTTTTAGAGACAATAGCCATGTTAATAAATTGTAAAAAATGCTGTGCTGGCAAATTTTAATAAGTTAAATTCATTTCCGTTCTCACGAAAAATTTATTAAGAATTGTTTTTGTCAATAAAGTGCTGAATAGCGATTTATTGAAATTGATAATTTTAAATGTCTCAACCAGTAAGAATATTCAAATTTTAATGCTTTTTCTAATCAAATTCATGCCAATGCAACAAATGTTTTTAAATCAACGTGTTTAAGCAAATGAAAATTTGGTATTAGTTTCTACATGAAATAGAAGCGTCGTAGGCGTAGTTAATTAAGGAGGCGTTGTCGGTAACATTCTTTCGAAATTAAAAGGATCCCGTGAAACGTACCTAAATAAATAAATAAATCCTGCAAAGCCCGAGGGACCCTCCCGGGTTATAAAATAAATAGTGCAGTGAACATTTAAACCAAAAGAGAACACCACAAAAAAAATAGAGCAGTGCGCATTTAGGACAAGTAAACAACACTAAAATAAACAACAGTGTAGTGAACATTTATGTCAAGTGGACACCACTTAATAAAAGAAGTCAATCCTTTTTCTCTAAAATATTATTCGAAAAGACAAAAAGTCTTCGACGAACAAACTCACACTACATCCGTAAATGTGGCAGAAGAACTGATCCAGAAAGGAACAGCAATAAGAACGCTTACACCAAGCATATATAGAAATGCAACAGACAATATTTTAAAAACAATAATTCATTTACCCACTTTTACTGGCAACGAAGAAGTAGCAGTAAAGAGCCTTTTCAGTGGAACTGAATATTTGCTTTCAACTATACAAGATGAAAATATTAAGAAGGAAGCTATAAGAACAATATTCTACAAAGAGCGATACCATCATAAACATCCCCAAATCGGACAACTGACAGCAAATCAAGGAAACATTAAAATTGCGGTACGTGCCAAACGTAGAGTCTCATCAACTAAATATATAGAATGATAGCTAATTTGAAAGTCCACTCGGTAAGCGAATTAGTAATAAAGATACAAAGTATTAAGTATAAATCCGATGAATTAACGGTATATTATAACAAGTATCACTATATTGACTTATCGAAGATAGACAGTTTACTTGTGAACACGTTTAAAGACATGGTACAGTGGTCTTTGCTGGATAAAATTTACGAAGAACGGGACATTAATGACATACTGAGAATATTGACTAGAAAATTTGAGGACACATGTATTAGGCCGGAATATAGGAAATGTATGACTAAAGACAAAATCGGCCTCAGAATAGGAATATTTATAATGACCATATTGGTAATAATAATAATCAGGGATACAATTTTTTTTTTTTTTTTTATCTAGGACCAGCACTCAGGAGATGACTCCTACACATGCGAAGCATTGTGCTGGAACTATAGGAAAGGGATAGTAGGAGAAACGACAGGAGGTGAAGCTTAATTAATTATTTTTGCAGCTCTGCTTTCGCACGTTCTTTGTTTATACTCGTAGCAGTGCTGAAGCTTCTTTTAGTAGCAATTTTTATTATTATTTTACTTCGCCGGTGCTACACAATACCGACGAAGGAGGGCGTTCTGATGTGATTGTGGATTACTATCAGCTGAAGCCGGTATTGTTCAGTGACCAGTGACTATGCCTTCGCCACTGAAACTTTCCGACAACAACTGACACACAAAGACACACTAATGCAACATCAGAAAAATGCGAGATGTTTATTTTTATTTTAAAATTTTTGGTCTGAAACTGGGGTTGAACCCAGGTCTGTTTTTGGATTCGTAGTCAACGTGCAGACTACCATCCATCGTGCCATCGCCACACCATTAAGACAGAATCATTTTAGGCAGGACACTAAAGAGGCGCCGAATAATGGCAACAATAACAATATTAGGGACAATTATAATAATTCAGGGCGAGCTAGATTTCAGTATAATAGGGATAATAATACATCGGGCAAGTTCCAGCTGTTCGGTCCGATAGGATATCCTAGGACAAATTTCAATCAAAATAGATGGAATAATCCGAGGCAAAACCTAAACGAACCCTTGTACGGAGATAATATAGAGAAGGTTCATAGATATTGTGATAACTTAGAACGATATGGTCATGTTTAAGCCAAAATCGCTTGAAACAACCTGGGCAAGAACTAAATGCAGCCATGGATTATGTAGTACAGGATATTAATTTGAGGTAAACGGCAGAAAATTTTGAAAGCAACTAGTGTCAATGCAATGTGGTAATTTTAGACAAGACACATATAACCAGAACAAATTTTTTTGGAAACAACCTCGGATTATTTACCCCTCATGAAGATAACAATTAATAATAGATAATATAATGCGCTTATAGATACAGGTGCATACGTGAACTTGATGATAATGATATAAGGGAATTTAGAAATATATTACTATTGAAATCAATCGAGATTAGTACAATAAATAGGAACGGCCTCCTTCGTCGGTATTGTGTAGCACAGGCGATGTAAAATAATTACTAAAATGGCTACTAAAACGAAGCTCAGAAGTTTAAAGCATCTCCCTGCTTCAGAGGCGCTACAACACTGGTATAAAAGAAAGAACGTGCAAAAGCAAAGTTGTGAGATAGTGAAGCTTCACCTCACGTCATTTATCCTATCCCTTTCCTATAGTTCCAGAAAAATGCATCGCATATGTAGGGACCATCTCCTGAGTGCTGGTCTAAGTTAAAAAAGTAGGATATAATAAAGTGCGATGTAGTGACTGACACCTAAAGAATTTAATGTGGAGAAGAATGCGAGAATTATATGGTAAGTGACCCAACTGAGAGAATGTAAGTGCAGTTTTATTATAGGAATTGTTTTAATGAACTGCTGACACATCTGCTAGACGGACATATATCACTCAATAATAGGATAACTAGCTTTATGTATATAGAAACCTACAGTTTGTACATTCGAGATATCAGACTTTGACTGGAACAGGATATAGTTGCAGCATTCGAAAGAGGAGGAATATGGAAAATCTTGGGTAGATTCGGGAGATTATTTTGAAATGATAATTCAAGAGAGCAAAAATATAGAATCTGGTAGACTATAGTCTATAGAAAACTTAATGAAATAACTATAGATGATCAGTTTCCATTACCGAACATAAACGCGATCTTTGAGAAATTGGGATGGGCATAATAAATTACAACCTTGGAGTTAGCGAAAGTAGACAGAATTTCTAGGCCATATTTTAACTTGGAAGGAATAAAGCCGAATTCTGACAATATTAAAACTATTCAGAAATTAAACTACCAAAAACTGAAAGACAAATGAAAAGCATTCTCGGGCTTACCGGATATTATAGGAAATTGGTGAAGGATTATGCTAAGGTGGCACAGCATATGACAAAATATTTTAAAAGGAGGGTAACGATAAATGCTAACCACGCGTCATATGTGGAAGCTTTCTAGAAGCTAAAACTGTTGATAATATCACATTAGATTTAAAGATACAAAAATTTGGAAACAAATTTTCATTGACAACAGACGCATGGAATTATGCCATTGGCGCCGTCCTTTCAAAGGAAGGACATACAATCTGTTTTATATCCAGAACAATGAACAATAATTATCAGCCATATTGGAGCGTTAACTACTTTAGACCATATCTTTATGGCAGAAAATTTAAGATTTGAGTGCGTACGACTTCGAGATGGAATATATAAAGGGGAAGGAAAACAGAGTTGCGGGTTTTTTGACTATGCTAGAGGCGGTTAATGACACAGACATACAAGAGGTCTTAGACAATGCATCGAATTTTAATACAATAAAAAATATAGAGGATGACAATGTATCTATAGAAACAGTCCATTCGGCAGACGAAGATTTATAAGATAATTTTTTCTTCAAGGAGAAGTGAGTTAATAAATACATGACCTAGGTTATAATAATAAATAAAAAGGTAGAAGAAATGAAAATCCTTCACGGTAGAAGGATTATTTTTATACCAGAAGCAGATTTCGGGCAAAGGGGAGAAATATTTAGAAAATATATTACAAAAGAAAAAGCTAGAGTTCAGGAAAAATGAATATATATGTTTTCTAATGATAACCAGATAAGTTTCACGTGACAGCCCAAGACATAGAAACAGAAGTAGAAGTTAATATCGCTTTGCTATGTCAGGAAAAGTATGCATTTTGGAATAGTTGAAACATATAACCAAATTAAGCATAGAATCTATTACGAAAAACTGATAGAATTGATACAAGTATTGTTTAACCAATGCGAAATGTACCAGGAAGTAAAGTATGATAGGAAACTAGATGAATCGAAATATTTAATTAACGAAACACCTTCGGAATTAATGAAGTTTACATGTAGACTCTTACGTATTGAAAAGATATGATTTTTTAACAATAATAGATTAATTTTCCAAATTAGGAGTGGCTTATCCGTTTAATGACAGGAATCCCATAACAATTATCGAACAGCTATTAGAGCATTTTGCCAACGAAACCGAAAAAGATAGATAAGTCCAAGGCCACTCTGATAAAGGAATTTTTAGATATCGAAAATATAGAATTGCATCTTACAAGACCCAACAGTTACACAAGTAACGCACATTGAATGTCTGCAGAACACAATTGCCGAAATATTCAAAATATTGTATAGAATAAAGAAGCAAACTCCAAAAATAAGGGTGGCGACGGTACGATGGATGGTAGTCTGTACGTTGACTACAAAACTAAAAACAGACCTGTGTTTAACCCCAGTTTCAGACTAAAACTATACAAAAAAAAAAATATCTCGCATTTTTCTGATGTGCATTAGTGTGTCTTTGTGTGTCAGTTGTTGTCGGAAGGTTTCAGTGTCGAAGGAATAGTTACTGGTCACTGAACAATATCGGCTTCAGCTGATAGCAATCCACAATCACATCAGAAGGCCGCCTTCGTCGGTATTGTATAGCACCGCCGAAGTAAAATAATAATAAAAATGGCTACTAAGCCGAAGCTTCAGCACTGCTACGAGTAGAAACAAAGAACGTGCTAAAGCAGAGCTGTAAAATAATTAATTAAGCTTCACCTCCTGTCGTTTCTCCTACTTCCCTTTCCTATAGTTCCAGTACAATTTTTCTCATGTGTAGGAGTCATCTCCTAAGTGCTGCTCCCAGAAAAAAAAAGTATATGCACGTATTTATACATAAGGATATACTCACATGTACATATATGTAAAAATCCAAAATAAAGGGTATTATTCTCCAACCAGAAAAAGTAGAAAAAACCAAACATAACATACACTAATATACGCAACAATTATCATACATAGAAACAAGCAGAAAATGGTTTCAAAAACTGCTTACTTAGCAAAAATATAGTGAAAGAAAAATTCCCGAAAAGTACACAGCAAATGGCAATTGAAGCAGAAAAACAAATCAATAAGATCGAGTATTACATACAAAGAAAAAACGAACTTTAACATAAATACGCGCAGTAGCAGTTAATAGTTCTCTCTGCCCATATCTCCACTGCCACATAGAGCGGCAGAACAAAACGATGAGATGGCAACAGGCAATTGGAGCAGCAAACCAAAGCAACATAAAAACTACATACTCTCAATTTAATATTTCTCCCTTCCACTGCGACATAGAGCGACAGAAGAAATCGATAAGATAGCTACAGGCAATTGGACCAGAAAACCAAAATTAACAAAAAATACATACACTGAGCAGAATGTAATATTTCTCTCTGCCCACATCTCCACTGCCACATAGAGCGGCAGAACAAATCGATAACATAGAAATAGGCAAATGGGGCAGCAAGCCAAAACTAATATAAATATATATACGCTCAACATCACTCCATATATCCACGCCACATACCCGCAGGGGGGTTCTGGAAACTTGTGAATCAAGTATTCTGGAACCTACGGGTGTCTGAGCGACCCCGCGGTGCCTAGCTCAAGGTGCAGCATTACCTTGTTCCTCCCTGAGGTTCGAAAATGACAGAAGAGGCGACTCTTCGAAATCTCACTAGAGATTGATGAAGGACTGGTTAACGCCAGTTTGATTCGAATCTAGCACTACGGGACCAGCTTGGCCCCACACTTCCAACAATAAGTACGGGTTTAAGGACTGATATACTCCTTGCGAGTATTTCGTGTCTACCCCGAAAGTTGGATAGTGTGTGCTGGTATGGGTAAGGACTCGTAGTGGCTGTGGTTGTAACCCAAAGTTACGCGGGAAGTGGAGTTTTTGGTCTAATCGGAAATATGTGTGAGTCGTAACACACTTATTAATGATATGACTTTTACTTTACTAGGTGTTGTTGCCATTCGACAATGGTCACCGGAATGTGTTTCGAACCAACAGTATTACTGTTAAATGGGTCTTGACATAAAAACATTCTGATGTGACAAGAGTTTAGACCGCTCGAACACCTCAACAAGGTGCATTATAGAATTCAGGGATAACTATATATGATTTGCTACCCAACTCTGGAAGTAGGTGGCCTAAGGGCTCATTTGCTTATCAGTGCTCTGGGGGCGCTAGTGAATCGTTACAAAAATTTACTCGGTGTTAAGACCACCGTCAGATTAAGCCCTATGGGCAGGTGCTGACGTAAATCTAGAACACCAATATCCACGCCACATAGAGAAGCAGAACAAAACAATAAGTGTACGCGCGCACACACAAACCAAAACAAATTCAGCGCAATAGAAAAAAAAATATTTACAGCACAAGAAAGTAACTATCAACCATTCGACCATTTATGCTCCATCTGTGTACAAATTAAGAAAATTAATAATCTCTCCCCTTTCTGCACAACGCATCTGAATAAATTGTAACCATCAAGTACATATGTATGCACAACCGCATAAGCACAACAGACAGAGCCTACAATGTAATTCATTGTGAGTGTGGCGGAACCTCGTTTTATATAAAAGAAAATCTCAAATTTTTACTGCGAAAGTAAACACTTTGTTGAAGCAAATCAATTTTCGTTACAAACTTTTAAAGTAAATGGTAAATTCCTTAAAATTTTTGCATTTTATCGGTCTCAAAAGTGTAATACTCGTACAAACACATTTTGTGGTTCTATTGACAACATTTTAAAAATTAATTCTCGATTACCTGGTAAGTGGAAACTCAAATATAGTTTCTTTTAATGAAACCTTGTATACTGATCTCTGAAACACTATCACATTATGACTACTAAAATTGTCATGGTATGATTACTCGTCCAGCAAGTGGAAATCCATTTTTCTAATATACAGTAATATATCAAACAACATTCTTATTGACGCTATTGAATGTGACAATACTGATCACAATAAGCTTTCATGAAAAGTAACAAATAGTATCGAAAGATCAGATGGACTGAAAAACGACTCAAAATATGCGACACTGGGAACTCTTCAAATTTGATTTCATTTGTCAAGATTAATAAGCACAATTTGTTCGCGTAAGAGAGAAATTAGTATTTAAAAGGTGGAAAAAGTACAAACAAAATATCGAATAACGCCTTGGATAAATGAAAGCATTCGCTGTCTTATAAATTTAAAAGAAAAAAATTAAGATACAGGGCTATTGAAAATAATGAAGACGTTTGCGCAAAGTAATAAAATACGCTAGTGAAATATGCATGAATAATTTTTAGCAAAATAGTTAAACAATCTTCAAAATAACCCCAATAAGTGCCGGAAATTTTTAAATGAAAACCTAAAGCAAAATTTGCAATTAAAGAAGCATAACGGTGGTATCATTATTGATGATATACAAAAATGCAATGTATTCAACTGAGATTGCAATACCGAAACTCCTGCACGAAGAAATAATAATTGCAGACGATAATTGTTAAAGTAACAAGCAGTTTTCTTTTAACTACACAAGTAATTAAGAGATTGTGGAAATAATTTCAAGCCTGCAATTTAATAAAACCCCAGGCTATGATGGTATATCGAACAAAGTTCTTTTTAAGTACATATTACTATCAAAACTTGTACACATCTTCAATGGTATTATAAGCTCATCGGTGTATATTGCAACTTGAAAAAATTAACATCTATTCCAAAAGGCGTGTACAGTGGATAAGTTTAGATTGTTGCCTAAGATTGATAAAGTTTTGAAAAGGTTCTATATAAACAACTATCAGAATATCTAAAGCTAAGCAACCTCTCATATAAATTATAATTTGGTTTAAAAAAAATATGGGCATGCAGGAAGCAGTTGAAAACATAGTAAATTATATATGTGACAGCCTGGATAATGATAACGGTGGTGTGGGTGAAATTTTGTATGATTTTTCAAAGGCCATCTACTACATACTACTACAAAAACCTCTTTACTATGGTTTTCAAAAGAGTCCATTAAACTTAATTAAAATCTACCTAGAGAATAGATTGCAGTATGTGGAAATAAACAGGGCGAAAAGTGACATTGAGCCGGTTAAGTATGTACCACAGGGAACTGTACATACATACATTCATACATATATCTAATCATAAACTGTATGGAAAGGTGACAATATATGCTGACGACGTCATCCAACATGCTTCTTGAATAGGTAAGGCTTAACAGGTGAATAAAGACAAAACAAAGTTGGTTCGATTTCGGCCATACTTTTTGAGAAATACAACAGTTTTTAATATTTCTGTAGGTGATGTAGAAATTCATGAATGTGGTACTTGAAAATTCTAGCTATTCATTTCCAAAATAATTTATATTGGAACAAAGGCATCCAATATTTGAAAAGTAAAATAACTCCAGCAATCGGAATCCTCCATAAATTTAAAAACCTATTTGATAAGAATGCTAATCTCCTATTGTATAAATCTTTAATACACAGCCACTTATCTTATCTGCCAATGATTATAAAAAAAACTGCGGACTTCAAATCACTTCAAAGTGCACAAAATTAGGCTTTTGATCTGCTACGATTGTATTCAACATTGTTTCTATTCAAGAAAATTTTTTTTTTTTTTTATATTTTTACTTATTTATTGAATCTTCAATTTAATAAATTGAACTAACAATAAGTATTCAAATCTTAATACTAATAGAAATAATTATTTATTTTACCTAGCCAGTGCTAGACAAAAAACTTGATGAACGTTTGATTAAGAAGTAGGTTTAAGTTAGTCGCACAAGGGTATCCCTCCGTCTCAGTCGAATGTGGCCTCTACAATTAAGGATGCTGCGTGCTATGGGATTAGGGTGTAGATAAAGCTTCTTCACATAGGTATTCACATGTTTAGAAAACACAGTCTTCACCATTGGGACGTCTAGATCTCTATGTATGCGTGAGTTTTTTATACCAGGGAACAGCTTTAGTTGTTCGAAGGATTCTGTTTTGCTGTCTTTGAATTTTCTCAATATTTAATGCGAAGGTCTCAGGATCGATTTATATAAAAGTAGTTTGCAGTCTGAACTAAGTTTAGAGTTCCTGCCAATCAGCCAATTAATTTGAACTGCCTTTAACTTCATTTGAGTCAATTTTGACTCTATGTATGTCTTCCATGTTAGGCGACGGTCTACCTAACCTAACCCTATATGCCATACTTTGTCAACAGCTTGTGAAACAGCAATGAAAAGAGCAGAACAATACTTCTTATCTTCAAAAATTTTTTCTGACTGTATTTACAAGTCTATGCGTTTGTTCAATAGTACTGTGTTTTGATCTGAAACCGAATTAATGGTCAGGAATACATCCAATTTCATTTATTATTGGATTCATCTTTGTCATTAAAAGTTTTTCAAATAATTTCGATAAATTCGATAATAGACTAATGGGTCTATATGATTCCACCTTGGTACGATCTTTACCAGGCTTTGGTATCAGAGTAATCGAAGAAATTTTCCATTCTGTTGGATTGTACTGCATACGTAAAATAGCATTGAATATAAAAAGAATTATTCTTTTCGATGTGAGGGGTAGTTCGAAAAGCATCTTGTTGCTGATCTTATCTGCCCCTGATGTTTTCTTCAAGTTCAGTTTAGCAATTGAATTTTCTATTTCACTTATATTAAAGCTGATGGGTATATCTGATGTGGCGGTGATTGCTTGCAGAACAACAGCGTCTGTAGATGTGTGTGGCAAAAATTACTTTTTTAAATGGGTAGCAAAAAGACTGCCTTTTTCTTCATCTGTTGTTGCCCAATCGCCGTTAAAGTTTTTCATGGTGGCTTATTTATAACAGGTCTTCTCAGTCCTACGGCTGCTTTCCAAAGCGAGTAGTCCGATTGTGGTGTAGCATCAAGTCCTTTTAGGAAAGTTTGAAGAGATGCTTCTTTTTGGGCTTTTAGTAATTTTTGAATCTGTCTCGTGTATTCATTCAGTCTACTTTTCAGATGAGGAGATCTGAATCCTTGCCATTCTCTCCGGACTCTTCTTTTTTCAACCAACAGACGTTCAACATCAGCTGAATAAATGTTATTGTATCGCATACGTTGGTGGGTAGAGGTCGCATGTTGGGCAGCTTCCTTGATTTTGCCTCCAACATTTTAAAAGATTTATCTATATCATCAGGCGTTCTCAATGGTATTTCCTCTGTGCAATGAGCGCTCAGATATTTTTTGTATTTTAACCAATTAATACGAGTGGTTGTTAAATCACAAAAGAGTGACGAAAATTGATACAGGCGTATTGTAACTATAGTAGGCGAGTGATCTGATGATAAACCCAAAGACGCCTCAACCTTTATCTTTTCACTGGGCACTCCCTTCACTACTCCGAAGTCAATAACATCAGGAATTTTTTGGCGATCAGTTGGCCAATACCTTGGTTGTCCACTTGAAATTACATTCAGGCTCATTTTCGAAATAGTATTAAACAAAATACGACCTTTCGGTGTAATAAGTCGTGATCCCCAAAACGTATGTTTTTTGATTTTAAAGAAACTTCTCGACGTCAGATGCGTCTACGATATAAGCATTATATCTATTTGTTTGTCCATCAGGAAAAGTTCAAGTTCGTTTTTGTGCTGGCGGATGCCGTTTGCTTTCCAAAAACAAATTTTTATGTTCATGGCTTATTAACCACCGCCTGCAATAAAGCCGACTGCATTTTCCTGCATCATGCAAGTCATGTTGGTTGTAAATATATTGATTGTTTGAACTAGCATATCCATTGACGCTTCCAGTCTTCTAAAGTTATAGCCAGCAGTTTCGTCGACGGTTTGTGGTTTTTGCGGTAAAGTTAGGTTGTACTTTAACGCACTAGCATATGGAAACTGACTGATCGGTTGATTAGCCTTGAAAGCATTTACATGTGAAATTTTACCACTCGTTTGATTAGACTTGGTTGTTGTTTTAGGTAAATGTGGAAAATAGTTACTTTGAATATCTATCTGCTAACCGCGAGTGCTAACAGATTTTTTTTTCGCCATAGAGTATTTGACTAATGAAAATACTGGACAACCCCTATAATTAGCGGTGTGATTTCCACCGCAATTGCTAAATTTTTGTAATTCTGCGTTATCTTTTCGTTTATTGCATTTGATAGTGGAATTTAATTTGCCGCATACAGCGCAGACAGTTATTAACTTGCAGTATGATTTTGTGTGACCATATTCTTGGCAATGAACACATTGAACAGGTCCACTTCTTTCATGTGGCTCTTCAACTATCACTCTACGGTGTAGTAGATATCTCAAGCTGTATATTGGATGGACTTAATTTTTTTTTAACTTTATGTCGCAAGGTTCCAACTCAATTCTAAATATTGGTTGGGGAACTCTTTCTCTACTTTTAATATTGGTAACCATTATTTTCCAGTGCATTCTTCACATCCACAGGATCTACACAAGAATCAATACCTTTAATTACCACCAGTAGGCCTTTAGCACTTTTTAGTTGATAGGTGTAGAAGTGTTTGTTCTGTTTTTCAAAGTCTGAAACAGTTTTACGGTAATCCTTCTCACTATTAACTTGAATCTTTGTTTCGTGAATATTTCCACGTCTAATTGGAGTGATGTAGAATGAGTTTTCGCCAATTATCGGCTGTCTTTGCCACCGACGCAAATTCAGATGATTTTAGGCTGCGGCCGCGCTTTAGTACGGTTATATATCGGTCCATACCGATTTGTACCTTATTTGCTTCTTGCGAAGTAATTTTAGGTATGGCCCCGGAGACGCGTTCATTGTTTTACTATTGGTACCAGTTGCAATTATATTTGTTGTTGAATCATTTGTTATTGACTTATTAAAGTTCGCACTTTCCTTGCTTTTACTCGATGATGTTGTGTTTTTTTGTTGTTTTTTTTTTTTTTTTTTTTACACAATATATATATTATTTATTGAATCTTCAAAATCAATTGAACTAACAATAAGTATTCAAATCTTAAGAACTAATTGCTAATTATTATTAAGTACTAGCTGTACAAAATTATTTATTGCTCGTATAGTTTTATTTCCGCGTCTACTACGTTCGGGCTAGGGAAAGAGTATCCCTTCTTTTCAGTCGAATGAACCCTCTTTCACTTAAAATATTTCGGGCTAGTATATTTGGATGATCTTGGAGTTTGGTTAGGTATGACGTTGCGTATGTTGTTATCTCTTGTTTGACTGTCGGAATATTTAAATCCTTGTGTATGTTAGAATTTTTTATATACCACGGCGCATCTGTTATCATTCTCAGTATATTGTTTTGACACCTTTGAATTTTTTCTATATTGGAAGCTGAGGCAGTGCCCCATAGCTGGATACCATAGCTCCATATTGGTTTTAAAATTGCTTTGTAAAGCTTACAGTCCAGTTTTAGCACAGAATTTCGACCTATAAGGCAATTTAGTTGAGTTGCTTTTAATTTCATTTGAGTTAATTTTGCATCGATGTGCTGTTTCCCTGTTAGCCGTCTATCAATGTGCATCCCTAGATACTTGACCTCCAAACGTTGAGGTATTAACTGGTTGTTGATCAGAATAGGAGGACATGTGTCTCTGCGCAGGGTGAAGGTTATATGTACGCACTTATTCTCATTAACTTTGATTCGCCATTTTTTTAGCCAGCTTTCCAGCTGCGAAGTTTGGTGCTGTAGGCGACGAGATGCTTCGTCAGCACTTTCGTGAATGCTTAAGAAAGCTGTATCATCGGCAAAAGTTGAGGTATGGATGTTAGCGACTGTTGGCAAATCTGCGGTGTATATCAAGTACAGCAATGGACCTAATATGCTGCCTTGGGGAACTCCAGCTTCAATCGGCTGCGGTGATGACAGCCAATCACCTTGTTTTAAAATAAATTTGCAACAAAGCAGGTAACTTTCCAGTAGCTTACAAATATTTTCAGGAAGGTACTGGGTCAGTTTATATATTAATCCCTTATGCCACACTTTATCAAAAGCTTGGGAAACATCGATAAAGAGGGCTGAGCAGTACTTTTTTTCTTCTAGGGTATCCTTTATAACATTCACAAGTCTATGTGTTTGCTCAGTTGTGCTGTGTTTACTTCGAAAGCCAAACTGATGGTCTGGAATGCAGCGCTTTTCGCTAATGATTTTATTTAACTTGATAGCTAATAATTTTTCAAAAAGCTTAGATAAATTTGGCAAAAGGCTAATTGGCCTGTAGGACTCAACTCTGGTGTGGTCTTTACCTGGCTTAGGTATCATAGTTATTAGTGATATCTTCCATTTAGATGGAAAGTATTCAATGCACAATATCGCGTTGAAGATGCGGAGAATTCTTTTAACTACTGTAGTTGGGAGCTCTTGTAGCATCTTGTTGCTAATTTTATCGATGCCAGGAGATTTTTTTAGGGTTCAAGTTGGCGATAGCTTCTTCGACGTCTTTCAATTTAAACTTTATCGAACTGCTGCATCCGTAACTACCGATGGAAGTTCTTCAGGGTCGCTTGGTGCATTGGGGGTGAAAACATTTTTTAAGTGCTCAACGAACAGCTTGCCTTTTTCTGTGTCGTTTCTTGCCCAATCCCCAGTTGGGGTTCGAAATGGAGGTTTACGAATAACCGGTCTTTTGAGATATCTGGTAGCACGCCATAGTGAATGATCGGATTGCGGTGTTGCATCAAGACCTTTAAGATACTCATTTAAATAAACAGTTTTTTTGGATTGTAACATCTCTCTTAGAGTTTTGGTACACTCTATTAGTTTTCTTTTGAGTTGAGGGGATCTATGAAGCTGCCACTCTCTTCGAGCTCTTCTTTTTTCAGTTAATAATAATTCGATGTCTGTGGAGCAAATTTTGTCTTGCCTAATTTTGCGTGAATTAATAATAGCGTGCTGTACCGCCAGCTTGAGACTTTCGTCCAGTTGTGTAAGAGATGCATCTACATCGTCTGGAGTACGAAGTAATACGTTTTGACAGCAGTGAGTAGGAAGGTATTTGCGAAATTTCAACGAATTTGTGTATGTTTTTATTTTTTCAGCTATCTCAGTCGCGTGTGAGTTTTGTGAGAGTGATATTGTAATTATAGTTGGTGAATGATCTGATGATAAGTCAACAGAACATTCAACAAGAATGGATTTAGCTGCAATGCCCTTTGTGATTGCGAAATCTATGACGTCAGGTATTTTGTTACGATCAGTTGGCCAATATGTTGGTTGTCCGCTTGAGGCGACCGTCAAACACATTTTGGAAACTACGTTGTATAAAACGCGACCTTTTGGGGTAATCAGGCGTGATCCCCAATACGTGTGCTTTGCATTAAAGTCGCCAGCAGCTAGGAAACTATTGCCCAACGATTTAAAGAATTCAGAGTACTGATCCTCAGCAATTGAAAACCGCGGAGGCGAGTAAATTGACGATATAACTAAGCCTTTGAAAAATTCTTCAAGACAGATCGAAGTTGCTTGAAGATAGTCTTTGCTGACTGCACCCACTAAGTAGTGCTTTATTCTGTTCTTTATTAATATAGCTGAGCCCCCACATGCTCTACCACGGGGATCTTTGGCGTCATAAAATGTATAGCCTATTACCTTAAAAACACTTCTAGGTGTTAAATGAGTTTCGGCAATGAGCTTAACATTGATTTGTTGATCCGCTAGGAAGTGCTCAAGTTCGTTTTTTTGTTGGCGTATGCCGTTAGCGTTCCAAAAACATAACCTTAGGCAGTTCATGGACTTTTTGTTACAGCCTGCAAAAGCGCAGTTTGCATATTTATCAGTGTTTGCATCATTGGCAACATGGTATTAACAAAAATTTTGAACTGTTTGCACCAACATTTCTATTTTGGCTTCCATTTGGCTGGAATTTATGGGTTGTGGCTGCACTGTAGGCCTGGAGCTGATGTTTGTGGTGTTATTGTTTGTCTTCAGGGCACTGCGCGTTAGAGGCGTGGCTGAATTTGCTTTTAGAATGTTCGCATATGAAATTTGTTGATTATTTGATGTCGGCAGCTGAGGGTAATCATTGGTAACGAGCTGTTCTTGTGTTCGGGAAGCAACATTTCGTATCTGGTTTGACGAGCTTCTAACGAGAGAGTAGACTCTGCACCCTCTATAATTTGCGGTATGGTTTTCGCCACAGTTTTGGCCTTCGGGTCACCTTTTGGGTTTTTGCAGTTTGCTGTACTATGTAGGTCGCCACACACTACACAGACATCATGTAGCTTGCAGTATGTCTTACTATGGCCAAATTCTTGGCAGTTTTGGCATTGCACAGGTCCTGATCTCTTGTAAGGTTCCTCTATTGTCACCCTACGATGCAACAGATATCTCACGTTGTATATTGGGTGAACTTCACACTTCTTTAATTTTTTTTTATCTGGCTCAAGTTCGACACGAAAGATGGGCTGTGGTACCTTTTCTTTATTTATTAAGTTTATTGCATTTTTTACCTTTAAGCCTAGACTCTCCAGGCTGTCCTTTATTTCCTTTGTAGCAACACTGGGGTCAACACCTTTTATGATCACTTGAAGGCCTTTTTCACTTTTAAGCTGATAAGTGTAAAAGCTTTTTTTGTTTCCTCAAACGTCTTTACAACTTTTCGATAATTGTCTTCTGTTAGGACCTGAATTTTCGTTTCACTGATTTTACCGCGTCTTACCGGCACGGTGTAAAAAGAGTTCTCACCGATAGTTTCTATTAAGTTTTTTATTATAATGTTCGAGCTTGCCTGTCTTAGATATATTGGAGGTGGTTTTGGGGATTTACCCGAGGTCGTAGAAACGTTATCGTCATTACCCAGAATTGCAAATCGGTTTTGAGAAGCAACGCTAGCGGTTTCCGAATCTCTAGCTACCTTATGTTGAGATGCGATGTTGGCCGATTTCGGGCTACGTTTCCTTTTCGTCACTATTACGTACCTGTCCATACCGGTTTGTGCCTTTTCCTTATCCGAATTCGGAGGCAATGTACCGTCTAAGGGCGTTTTTAAGGCTGCGACTGATGTTTTTGGATCCTCTTTAGATCGCGAGCAATCTGACTCTGATTGTGTTCGCTTGGGTGTTTTAATGGAAACGTAATTACTGTTGTCCACACTCTTCATTAAGTTGTTGCTTGAACGAGTTTTACCTTCATCCGATTTCGTTGTTACGTATATGTTCCTTTCGGGAACACTTGAACGACTAGGGCTTATATTTAAGCCATCATGGCTCATTTATTATTTATTTATTTATTAATTAATTTTTGTTTGCTGTGTAAAAAAAAGAAAAATACACAGCAAGTAAAGCAGAGCAAAAACAACATAAAATAAAAACTAGCGGTATTTGGTATGCTATATGTTGTTGTTTAATTTATATTGTTTATTATATTATTTTTGAACTAAAAAAAAATTCTTAGCACTTCACTTCTCACTCTCACTGATTTGTTTATTAAAAACACTTTATTGTTGTTAGCTTGTATATTTATAATTTCGTTCGATTTTGTTAAACGGGTTTTAATTATACATTATTAGGGCCTTCACAAATTAATTTTGAGGCTGAAGAACATGATCTCGGTCGGGCTATTGTTTTAGCTGTTAAAAATTGGCTATCATTGGTATTCTTACTAATATTACATGTATTGTCAGCATCAGAAATAATTGTTACATTAGCATTTCTGATATTTACTCACTATCGGAAAAAAAAACACAGAAATATTTTTTTTAGGTTTTTTTTTGTATATTTTGCATTGTTTTTGTTTCACTCATTGTTGCTTTCAATAATTGTTTTTGTTTGTATTATTATTATTACACGAATATTCAGTTGCGACGGGACTTGAGAGAAATACTTCTGTACAGTTTAACTGTAACACGATGAATGAGATTCAAGAAAATAACGAAAACTGTTTTACCAATATATGGATTGCGTTAAGAAACATCTTCATCTATTGAATACCATTAATGTTTTATTACAAGTCAATAAACACTTTAGAATGCTTATTCAAATTTGATTTATTAACAATTTTAAAAATTCTTATTCGAATAAAAGCACTAAATAATTACGTCAAGCACAAAAGAGCAGCTTGCAACAATTTATGCAAAATTTTACTTTAAGCTTGTTGTTATTATTGTAACTATTTTATTTTAGTATGTAAAATGGAAAAAAAAATATATTTATCGTTCAGTAATTAAAGGCTTTTGTTTTAATTTATTGTGCACACCATCCCTTTAAGTTCTAAGTGCTTAAAGGTATACGATAAAAAATTAGTACAGCTCAAATTCAAGTGTTTGAGCTGAATAATAATAATCATAGTCATAAGTTCAGTTTAACAGATTGTACAAAGCAATTATTAAAATAGTATAATCACCTTTCAGCAATATTGAAAAATATGCTAAGAATATCGGTGTTTGAAATCGCTTTAAAACGTTATTTACTTCAAGATATAAAAATGATTATATGTAATTGAATTACTACTATAAACATAGTTCGTTAATTTTTTATATTTATTTTTTGTACTATCAATTTTTTGTTAAATAATTAATTATAATTCATAAGATATTTTTTTTGTATAAATAATATTGCCAACTCGCCCCATTGATGCCTTAAGACTGCCCCAGCGTCTCTATTGTTATTATTGAATAAATGAATTTATTAAATAAAAAAAAATAAATAATATATATGATTTTAATTGTGCTTTTTCCCTTATAAACTATATGAAATTTATTATTACATACTTTATGATATTCTCATACAGTATGAAAAATATCATAAAGCATTTTATTACAAAAGCAGCTCAATAAATGATGAAGAAAGCATATCCATATAGTACTATTTCGCTAATGCTAACTTAGCTCATCAGTGGATTTTTCTTAATTTCAATTCAATTTCAATTCAATTTCAATTCAATTTCAATTACAAACCCAAGATCTATATGTTTAAAATTCAATTAATCAATCGAGAATTGAATTGAATATCAAACATACAAACCAAAAAATCTATAAACATCTGATCCGGTCACTGTGACCCGAAGTTACAACAGTGGTTAGTGATGTCAACAATGGTATAGCGGATTGTTCTTCTTTTGTCAAAAGATGTATTAAATTCTGAAGCTTCTTTTTAGTAGCCATTTAGTAATTATTATTTACTTCGCCGGTGCTACACACTACCGACGAAGGGAGGCGTTCTGATGTGCCTGATGTGTTGTTGTTTATTCTTTTTCGTTAACTTCTTCTTTCTCTTTTTTAATACGAATTTATTTGCAAATCAACTATTTTAATTATCGCTATTCCCAACCCGAACAGCGGACCAAAAGAAGGCGCATGTCTACCAGACGAATGAATAAACAGTACTGTTGGAAGCGTCTGTAATAAGTTCAGAAGTTTTCTCGTAATTGGGTTGAAATAATTCGACCTCTTCTTTTAATTTTAAATTTAGTAAGTCTTCTATGCCTGCCTGGTGTAAATAAATTTGTGTATTATTAATTTTATTCTTTCCTATATGTCCATTTAAATGGCTCGTTAGTGGCTTTGCGATTTGTAGAAAGTTTTGCACAATTCGCCTACAATAACGCGTTAATCCTGCAAAATCTCATAGATCCTCAAGTGTACTACGAATTGTAAATTTCTCAATAGCTCTTATTTTTTCGGGATCTGTTGTTATTGTGTTGTGTTTAATAATATGACCTAAATATTCAACCTAAGTCATAAAAAATTTAGACTTCCCATTCGAAATTTTAAAAGTAGCTTATTTAAAGCTTCATGTTCTTCTAGAGAAGATGAATAAATTAAAACATCGTCAATGTAGATGTACACGAATTTTCCTATGAATTCTCTCAGTATGTCATCTACACATCGTAGAAAAATTGACGATGCATTTTTCAGACCAAAAGGCATATGTACAAATTCGTACTTGCCTCCATCAATACGGAAAGTTGTTTTCTCTCTATCATCCTGTTTTATCTTTATGTGGTGAAAACCAGATTATAAATCTAGCGTCGTAAAGTATTTATCAATTACCAAGTTTTTTTTATGTAACATTGATATCAGGTATGATATATCTATCGGTTACAGTAGCTCATTAAGTTTCCTAAAGTCTATAACCATCGACGCTTTGGCTTCCCATTTTCATCTAATCTTTTTTTTTTTTTATCTTTCAGAGCATTTACAAAAGATGAGAGTCGTAAGACGAATAATTATGAAAGTACAATGCTATGAATTTTGGAATTTGGTAATTTAAATTATATTTTTTCTGGCCTGTACCTTTATATTTTCCACTAATATGACAGTGATCTCTAACACGATCATTCCCTAAATATTTTTTAAGCCTTATTTTTTAACTTTATTCCTTTTAATATGTAACAATTTATATATTATCTCGTAAGCTTAAAGGTTTGTTTTATTTTTTATTTTTCTATTGCAATATTTCGTTAACCATCGGTTAACGTCTTCAGGAAATTTTTATTATTTTTTAAGAAACAGTTACATACAAAGAGCAAACACTTATTTGTATGTATGTATGTATATTTATGTACACATCATATTTCATAATGAGTACTGAAATATTTATTAGAACTTAGCACCCGTCCCCTATCGTACTTACATATGTACATACATATAATAATTTTTTTAATTGCCGTAGAACATATATTCCATATCTACGATTGTGCGGTGCAGATAGCTTAGCATATTGGCCTTCCGACGTTGTATGGCTCGAATGGTGATACCACGACAAATTATGAACATTGAAATCAGCAGCAATATCGATCTTTAAAAATCGAATGTTTCTCCTTGAATGAGAGGCACTGCAACATTGCAAAAACACCACGTGCGAAGGCAGCTTTGTAAAAGCAATGAAACTTTCTTCTATCTATCTCACCATCACCTGCGTTCTCTATCGCTATCTCTTTCCCTAGAAGCTAACACTCAGTAGCCTACTAGGCATTGCCTGAATGTTACTTATATAAAAAGAGGCCCCTGTGGAGAATGAAAAGAAATATGAGAAATACCTAGGTATGTGGAAATCTTGTGGGTCAGCATCCTCAGACAGCTGGGTTTCACTTAAGGCGAAAACATCCGGCCGATGCACTATGGTCTCAATGACAAATTTAACACGAAAAAAGTCGTTTCTTCGAATGGCACAAAAAAAAACAATTTGTTTGGTATTTTATTGGCAACAATCCACCGTGCATAACTGTATATTTTTTTCTTGTATGCTTGCAATATTTTCGCTGCAGCATTGGTTTGAACACAAATAATTTTTGCATTTTGTTTTTATTAAGAAATTAGTCGATATTTGTTTGTGATTTGGAGAGCTTATAAAATAAAATTAAAACATTTTCGTTGATATTTCTTGTTTTTATTTACAAATTATATACATACATACATATATAATAATATATATATATACAGTGAATCAAAGTAATATTGGGACAAAGCTAAAATGATTTATGTGGAGATAATTAAGCACTAACACTGTGCTAATTGCCATCTCAAAAGATTATGATTCTTAAGTTTGTCAAAATTAATTTATAAATAATTATTCACAATAAGTTAAAAATGCAGTACAAAGTAATAATGGGACAGCTGCCATCACTATATAATCTAGGCTTTATAACGGAACATTTTGCAAAAATTTTTTGTTTCAAAGTTGCTAGAGTGTATTACAGATTATATTTTGATAAGTTTTTAAAGAAAATTAAAATATGGCGCCACGGGGTTCACACACATCGCCTCAAATCAGAAAACTGATATTAGAACATTCGAAATCAGGAAAAACCGTGAGAAATATTGCGGAAATAGTAAATAAACCAAAATCTACAGTGTTTAACATCATAAAACGATATGGAGGTACAGAAACTTTTCAAAATGTAGCAAAACCAAGCAAAAGAAAAATATTTTCCGACGCGGATGAACGATGGCTTATGCGACAAATCAAACAAAAACCATACTTAAGCGCTCCCAGACTTGCTGCTGAAGCGGAAACACATCTAGCAAAGAAAGCTAATCCCGAAACGGTAAGAAATGTGCTAAGGAAACACAATTATAATGGCCGGGTAGCTAGGAGAAAACCTTTTATTAATAAGGTTAATAAGCTTAAACGAGTGCGCTTTGCTAAAGACCACAGAAACAAGGATTTATCATTCTGGAATAAGGTAATATTCACTGACGAAAGCAAATATAACATATTCAGATCGGATGGAAGGTCATTCGTTTGGAGAAGACCAAATGAAGAACTGTCAGAAAAAAATTTGAGACCTACTGTTAAACATGGCTTGGGGTCAGTTATGGTGTGGGGTGCAATATCAGCAGCTGGTCCCGGTAACCTTCACATTATTGAAGGAATTATGGATCATAAATATTATATCAACATCCTGCGTGCTAATCTTGCAGAAACAGCAGAGAAATTGGGACTGGCGAATGATTATTACTTCTACCAAGACAATGACCCCAAGCATAAGGCTCACAATGTAAGGTGTTGGTTGCTTTACAATTGCCCACATGTGCTCGAAACGCCTCCGCAATCACCCGATCTCAATCCGATAGAGCACGTATGGGCCTATTTAGAAGAAAAATTAAGAAATTACCAAATAAGTTGCAAATCGGACCTAATTAGTGCTCTGAAAGAGGAATGGGGTAGAATAACCCCATAATTCTGTCAAAAACTTGTGAAATCTATGCCGTATCGATTGAAGGCTGTAATAGAGAAAAAAGGCCTTCCAACTAAATATTAAACATTATATATTTAATACTTAACTTGTTACTTTATTACATTGTCCCATTATTACTTTGACAGGATTTTCTGTGTTGTTTTAGTTTTTTTGTTTTTATATCCCAGTGACGGTAGTCAATGTATTTTTTATTTATGTTCTTAATAAATAATAAAAATAAAAGTATAAATATAATTTTATTTTCTTCTTAAACCAATAAGTTCAAAAAAATAATTCGAAAGTTATTGGATAAACAGCTTGTCCCATTATAACATTGAGTCACTGTATATATATATATATATACATATATGTATATATAATATATATACAATATAATATATATAATACATATATAATATATATAAGTATATATATAAATATATATATATTTTTAATTCTTGATTTGTCGTCGAATAAGTATTCCGTTTAGAAAAAAATTATGAAAAGCAAAACGTATTCGTTAATTATGCATTTTTATCTGTTTTATAAATTGTGTTAGAGTTTTAAATGTGCATTTACCTAGCTTTAATCCCAATTTTTATTTCTGTGTGATCTGTAGCATGTGAATTATTAAGTATTTAATGTATTAGGTGCCAGTTTTTGCCATTAAATTAAATATCGAAATTTTAGATTACAATGTCTATCACCAAAAGAGATTTGTTTAATATTTGGTTCGCTGAAAAGTATCAAAAAAAAACTAATGCTGTTATATATTATATTTTCATCAAAATTGATATACAAAATGACGAAAATAGTGAATATGAAAATGGTTTGATGAGTTCTTTCCGCAAGCATGCATTAGAAACAGATACGCATTTATTTGTAATATGTTTGTTTCCTTTGGAGTTGAAAAATGGAGACAAAATTATATGGCAAAACCCACGGCCTTCTTCTACACGCTTTTGCAGACCGATTAAGCTTACATTTGACCGAGAAAATAAGACATTAATTACCCAAGAAATTTAACTAATACAAACTCAAATAGCAACAATTTTTCCAACTGAAATACAGGTTCATTATTATTTATGTTAACCACCATTTCTTTTTGTCGCCGCAAAGATATGGAATTTGTGGAGTTCCACCTTCCGTAATGAATGGCATAAAAACAAGTAAGAGTGCTATATTCGGCTGTGCCGAATCTTAGATACCCTTCACTAGCTCCCTTTATTTCTGAAATTCGCCTGAATTGCCGGATAGTCATTTAGTAGTGCCGAATTTTTACTTAGTTGTTGGATCTGGTCCAAAGGACCAGACCTTTTCGATCAATATACTTATAACTTCAAACAGCCAAGTCATCATGCAAACCAAATTTCACCGTAAAGCTACCAAAAACGAATTTGCATTTGTGGCTTACGCCATTCTTGCGTGATCAGATCTTTCAAACAGAGACTTACACTAATGTATATCGACCCCTGTGCGCGAAATTATCGTATGTTACAAAAAGTAAAATTTACAGGAGAGCGTTTTAATTTATTTTCCTGGCAGCATTAGCTGTTCCATACGATAAAATGTACATAGTGTTGTCTTCATAACTATAACAACAATCGCTATAATATTTGATCGAGAGATGAATTAATGGATTTAAAACAAATTTGCATAAAAAATGCGATTTCGAAAAAAGTGTAACATACGATAATTTTGCGCACAAGAGTCGATATGATTATAGACCTACATACATACATATAGAGTATATTAATAATGCATATGTACATAATTATTAAAATTTCAATACGTAGAATTAGAGGAATACACTTATTTTCAAAACTATTGTTTTCTTCCGGCCATATGCTTGTTCTAATTTTTCATTTCTGTATATTTCTATTGAATATATTTTTACAATATATTGGAAACTAAATCACATTGGACGAATGATCCCAATTTTTTAGAAGAATTTTTATGCACCAAACAAGCGCTTTTCATTTCAAATGGAAATACGAAGCAACGAAAAAAAAATTATTTTCTTTACACATCCTTCCTAACGTTAAATTAGGCACAACTGATGTTCCTTTAGATGAGCTATGAATATTTGTTTTCTAAATTAAAAAAAAAAATTTTTTACTTTTTTCCAATTAATGTGTTTCAAAATTATTAATTTCTATAACCAGTGAAAAAAAGAGAGGCAAGTTCTGAGGGACACCTATGATTCGAAAGCTTAGTATGCCAACGCACGGAATAATTAGTGCATTCATTTATTCTAATATTAAAACTAGAATAATAAACTCTAAATATTTTTCTATTTGTGTAGATGAGTGCACTGATATTAATGACAGTATATTTTTCTTCAGCGTTTTTTTTTAATGGAAATAAGAAGGCAACACTTAAGAAATGTAAATATTATACACTTAGTAGCAAAACTCTACATACGATTTAATTTCTTCAATAAATTTTAATTTTTCAGAGAAATGCAAAAAAGTTGTTAAACTTTTTTATTTCATAGGATTAACGATCTTTACAGAAAATAAAAAATAAAAATTCAGGCTGTTTAATATTATAGAATGAAAAAAATAATAAATTTTATAAAAGCAAAAGTCTACATAGGATACATTATAAAAACTTTGGGGTGACTTAGAAAATATTTAATGGATTGTCTGGTCTTTCTTGCATCTTAAAATTCTGCCTTTTAGGCATCGAAAAAAATTATTTTTTTGTTATTTCGGGGAAATATTTCCCTTTCGTCTTTTAAAATCAGTTTCAAGTGAGAAGTGGATGAAGTTCTTCTATATCTAAGTTTCTGTTTTAAATAAATTAATAAATGTGCCCTGTTAAATACTTACAAGTAAGAATTTTCAAAATTTTACTTTACATATAAAATAACGATCAGATTAAATGCATTTTCGAAATCATATGTAGAATTTTGTGACTAAGTGTATATTGTATTTCTTTTTTTCTGGCTTTGCTGCCCCTTTCTATTGATAGATTTATATTAATTAATGAAAAATAAATTTAGTGTCATACGGGCTAATAACAATTATTATTCATACGAGTATATATTGAAAGTGGGATTTTTTTGGGTATTTTTATTACTTTTTTTTACATACTGGCAGCATTACTGAAATGAGGGAAAAATAATTACGCTCAAAGCCAAACAACAAAAACAAGCATAAAATGTGAATGCTTGAGCCAGAAGCCACAGCTCATTTTTTTGCTTATTAATAGCGCAAAATGAAAGAGCGGTAAACATCAGTGTAGAAAATAATATTTCTTTTTAAGAAACTGCCATAACAAGCATAAATGTAGAACTTGATTTTTCGTTGATAAAATTTTTAATTCAAATTTGCAAACATTGGCACAGTTTACTGAATGATATTTCTTTTATTATTATTATATAAATTTTATTATAAATTATGTAAAATCGGAAAATTTTTAATACATTATGTGCTTAAAATTTTGAAAAAATCAAATTTTTTAAAAGTCACACTTTTAAAATTGTTACTATTTTGCAAAATAAACAAATTCCCAGCAGCAATATTCTCTTCGGCATGTGCATTTCTTTGTTTAGTGATGGTTTTGAATCACCAGGCCATAAAATAGACTCTATGAACCTCGCGAACAGACTTATTTTTGTCAAATAAATGTTCACCATTATGAAGCGTTGTTTTAACTTTAAACGATTATTGACGACTTCAAAAGCCTTATTTAATATAAATTTCAACTCAGTTTGACATTCTCAGGTCTCAAACGACAGTTATCGATATCGACAATTCTCATGCAACGAAACAAACACCTGATAGATGATTATCCGCTTTTTAATTTATATATGAAATCTGACATTAAAACATAACGCAAAGAATTGAGCTGACTAGTTTGCTAGCATTGATTGTGCCAGTGGCAATTTTTAAAATATATATGTACATACAGTTTGTAAAAAAAATGTTTTCAAAACTTAGAAAAATTAAAAAGTTTAAGAGAAACTCTTATTTGCAAGTAAATTATATAACTTTTATTAAATTTTTTTCTTCATGTATTCAATTGAAGAAGTTTATAAACACTTTGCACAAAAAAAAACAAAATTAATTTAAATAACAAAATAATAATCGTAACTTAAAAAATACTTCCAGTTTCTACGCTGTAAAATAAATGTTTTCAAAATTGTGTTAAATTTAATTAAATTTA
The DNA here is from genome assembly GCA_963924685.1 of Dexiosoma caninum. Classification (NCBI taxonomy): domain Eukaryota; kingdom Metazoa; phylum Arthropoda; class Insecta; order Diptera; family Tachinidae; genus Dexiosoma; species Dexiosoma caninum. Next base: position 29,741,794 of record OZ004726.1, on the reverse strand, counting down.
TTCTAAATGGTAAAAAAAAAAGATTTCAGGGTGCTAATACTTGGTGTGCCCTCCTTTAGCTTTAATTACAACTTCTAAGCGTCTAGACATTGAATGGATAAGCTTTGGTATATCATAATTTTCAGGTATTTTTTCCCATTCTTCTTTAATAAATGTTATTTGTTTTTTGGTGACCTTTTTCCGACTTTTTTTCTTTGGGTGGACCCATGAATTTTCTATAGGGTTTAAGTCTGGGCTTTGTGCTGGGCTATCGATCACTTTTGTACAATTATATAACAACCAGGATCTACAAATTATGTCTTATGCTTAGGGTCATTATCCTGCTAAAATTTATATTTGAGCTTTTCTGGGTCAACAAAACCGAATTTCCGAGCACTTGCACTCAATTGCTTTTTTAAAATGTTTAGATAGACTTCCTTGGTCATTATATCCACTAATATTCTTATTTCGCCAACACCCTTGCTCGAAATACAACCCCACACAATAACAGATAGTTTACCGAACTTTACAGTGGGTATTATATTTTTATTTTTTAAAGCCGCCAGGGGTTTTCGCCAAACTTTTTGAGGTCCATCATTGTAGTAAAGCATCACTTTCGTTTCGTCACAAAAAATAACATCATCCCAATGCTCCGGAGGAAAAGAAATGTTTTCAATGGCAAACTTATACCTTTTTTCAATGTTTACCGCGGATAGCAAAAGTTTTTTCCTCGCAACTCTTGAAGAGTATTTATGGTTTTGTAGCACATTTCTAACAGTCTGAGAGCGATACTTACTCCACATTCATTACGGATGTTAAGTGCAATTCCTCTAGTGGATTCTCATCAATCATTTTAAAAATTTTCTTTCCAATTCGCCGAGTTACATTTTTTTCTCTGCCTGGTGTTTCTTTTGGTTCCAGTCTACCTTCTTTTTCAGCACGGTTAATAACATTATATACCGTCCTTAGGTTAAGAGAGAACATTTTAGCAATTTCTCTGTGAAATTTTCCTTTATAGTAATTAAAATACACCAGTTGGGTAATGTCTTTGTTCAGTCGCTTTCCTGGCATAGTTTATATATAATTGGGTAATCATTTGTTTATTCTATGAGCTTAATTTAAGGAATGAAAGACAACTGCTACTCTTAGCGTCCGTATAAAACTATTATACGCAATACATATGCAAAAAACTAACGGTTCTTTCTTGTCTTTGCATTTTTGAAAACATTTTTTTTACACTGTTTAAAGTATGCAAAATTATTTTGTAGCGTTGTTGTAGTAATATGTTCATAAATTTATATATGATATATAAAAAAACGGAGGAAACTAACGTTCAAAGATTTTTGAATGTTAAAGTATTTACATCTATAACGGATATCTTTAAAGTCACAACAAAACATGGAATGCATATTGAGTGAATAATTTCAAATAATAATCAAAGTAACTGTGAGGCTAAAATTTATCCCACAATTCACAACCACTGCGATAGAATTTTAAGTGGAATTAAGTGCTATTTAAGGGAATAAAAATAACCAGAATGAAATTAGCAGTTAAAGACTTTGTAATTCAACGCAAAATGATAAATCCAAATGCGTTAAGAATGCCAAATTCGGAAACGATTTCAAAATCGTTTTAAACATCCACAAACGTAAAGATTCTTAAAATTAAGACGTCCAAACGAATCCATCGTTCAGTACACTAGAAGTTTTAAGTTTCGTAAAAGTGTTGTTTTCGGTACAAAAAGTTTTAAATACATACATATAAGCTTGGTGACAGGTGTAAAGGATTCGGCAAAGTGTCTTACTTATTTTTCACTTCGTTGTTCTAAAATTGTCTTCGCTCTTGTTTCCTATTATTTGAACTTTGTGATGTTTCTTCTATTTTTTGTTTTTCCTTTTAATATGAATTTATTATATGTTCAATTTGTTTAACTGTTTTTGTTTTATTATCTGTTTTTTAACGCCACTATTTTTGTTAATATTTTTTTGCATTTTTATATTATTTTAAAATTAACCACCGGACGACAAAACATATACTTAAGTCGACATATTTTTAGTATGTATACAATAATTCTTTATTTTATTTGACACTAGCTTTTACCGGCGGCTTCGCTCCCGTTGCTATCTTCATCGGTTATATAGTTTCGGAGAGGCATATCTTACCTTTACGTCGCCTCCTGGTCCTATTTCAAAAATATATGTGTCCTTCAAGATGCAAAAATATAAATACATTTAAATTTCATTAAAATCGGTTAGATAGTCTCGTTGGCGTGGAAATTGCCCCTACCTTCCCTCGTGGTCCTAGTTTTAAAAAAAGTATAACCCTCCCGGAGTTGCACAATTGCCAATGTGTCTTTTAAACTCCAATACATCCAAGTTTTAAAATTCATCAAAATCGGCTATGTAGTTTTGGAGATGCCGAAATTTTCCATCTATCATCCTCCTGGTCCTAGTTTTGAAAATGTACATTACCGGTGAGCTTTTTTAAATGCAGATCTATCTATGTTCTAAATTTTATTAAAACCGGTTTGAAGGTTTCGGAGGGGCAGAAATTTCCCCCCTATCGCCCTCCTGGTCCTACTTTTTGAAAATGTATATAGCCTATCAGCGTTTTTAGATGCAGATCTATCTATGTTCTAAATTTCATTAAAATCGGTTTAAACGTTTCGGAGGGGCAGAAATTTCCCCCCTATCGCCCTCCTGGTCTTACTTTTTGAAAATGTATATAGCCTATCAGCGTTTTTAGATGCAGATCTATCTATGTTCTAAATTTCATTAAAATCGGTTTCAACGTTTCGGAGGGTCAGAAAATTCCCCCTATCGCCCTCCTGGTCCTAGTTTTAAAACAAGTAATACCTTATAACGTTCCCGGAGTTGCACAGACTCGCGATTGGTCCACAAATAGCGAAGTTAAGCTCGTTTATATTATAAAATCTTTTAAAAATCATGAGGAAGGAGTAGCATAATTAAAAAAGTAGGCGTAAAGGTGGGCGTGATGAAAAAAAGTAGCCTATAATACATTCAAGAATCCCAATTATATGGTGTGAAAATTTCAGGAAGATCGGTCCAGCGGTCTGGGCTCCTATTAGGTACAAACAAACAAACAAACACACATTCATTTTTATATATGTACATAGATATAGGAAAATTTATTTTATTTCGAAAGATGCTTCCTAAATAAAGCAATAGGTTTTTCTATTATTAAAATATTTTACAACTAAAAAGAATAGACTAATTTTTAAAAATAGAAGAAATGTAGTATTGTATATAAATTATATTTTTGATGTTCAAAAGGTAGTCATAAAGTCAAATATTTTAAAATAAAAAATATGACTGTTATGTTATGTCATAATTTAGTGCGCTATTTCAAAAAATTTATTCAGCTGTTAAGAATAAAACACTTTTAATGTTTGATATCAAAATGCTAAAAACAAGTGTAGAAACTAAAATAATTAGACTTTTTAATATAGACAATAAGTCTTGTAATAATTCCATTTTTAAATTAAAATCAATAATTGCTTTTTTGGCACATAAAATTGTTGAAAGAAATACAATCAAAACAGATGTTGCCAGTGATAAGAGCTGGATAGTTTTTTTGGACGGCGGTGGATAACCGTTAAGTGGATGACAGCCAGATGGGTTACGCGAACAAAATTATCTCACTTATATATTGCGGTTTTTCTTTCTTGCTTTTTATAAAAATAATTTAATATAAAGTTATAAAAATTTTAAACAATTTTTTATTCTAATATCATATTATATATATTTTAAGTAGCGGCGGCTTGTAAATATTATCGCCGGCTTAACTGAATAGTTTCAGTGCACTACTCAGATTCCGCTGTTATTTTTAAGACAAAACAATAAACATACAAGCTCGAAAAGATTTATTACTTTTTTGTTTGAAGCACAACAAAAATTTGTTTAAACTATTTTAACAGACATTGTCAATACGCCAATTATAATTAAAATATAGTGCGAAATCAAAGCAATACTTTTATAATAATGTACACAATATTGTATGTACCATGTACACACGAAGTCAAACCTTTGAACTAACATGACTTTATCATGTCATATTAGCACAATTCTGAAAACTTTTTCAAAGGTGTGAGTTTAACACTTGAATTCAAATTGGTAGTACATTTTACCCTTTCTTAAATTTTTTTATTAATTACCTCTCAATTTAATTCGCATATTCCTCTTAATGTTATGCTAGGAACACAATGGGGCGAATGACGAATTACGTCGTACTCAACGAATTCGTCGATAAAAGTTCGCAGTTTGGCACACAATAACGACGATAAAGTTGCAGCTGTCATAATCAGCAGAGTTGCTTGCTGTCTGTGTTACTGTATAAAAAAATATTACTTGAAAAAATTCGACATTAACAGAAAACAATTAGCAAGCAATTTTATGGTAAATAATTGTGTATATTTAACTTAAAATATTTATTTTAAAAATTAAACAACAATTAAATAAAAATTAACTTTTCTTTCTTTTCTAATAATTTTTCAAATATACAAATTAAAATAAAAAATCTAACACAACAGTGTGATAAATGAAATATCTCCAAATTTTTTTCGTATATAATTTTTGTTTATTTTGTTATTAATTTATTTATTTCATGTGAAAAACTGTCACTTGAGTTCGTGATATCTTGAAATAACATTTTTTTAAGTTAAGTATGTTAATAATTATGTGGAAAAAAGTGTATATGAAATAAAATCCTTGTTTTGCTTCACTACAACTTTGATTTTTTAATTTTAATATTTTATTAAATAAAAACTATGTTCTCCAGTTCCTTTTAAAATAAAATATTGAAAAAAAAAATTTTTTTGGTAACAACTTTTGATAAACCAAAAATGGGGTAAAATTTACCACCACCAAGTAACTACTGCTAAATACATCACCGCAGTTGTTAAGGTTAATGAAACATTGGAAAGTCAGTGTTCAATGAACTTGTTTTCAATTTGATGTCAAGTAGTAGTATATTATAAATAAGCGTGACACCACTATTTAAAGCGAAAAATAGTTTATAAACATTTCGTTTATTACAACTAAAAAATTTTACATATTGGTGTTTGTGAGCAAAGTATATTTATCAAGTAGCCGCATATCTACAACAAAACAATACCAAAAAAAAGCCTTTTTTTGTGTAAAACTAACCAAATATGTCAAACTTGATTTTTTACTACTCTCTCAAAAGTAAACACATACAGGCTACAATAGGAATTAAAACATTGCCGCGCATAAATATAAACAAATTTTTACAAAATCGAAAAAAAACTAACGTGAAGAATTGATTTTACTTGATAAATATACTTTGTTTGTGAGTAAGAAATTATTTGTTATAATAAAAACCTGAATAATACACTAATAAAATGCGAAAAAGACTTAATAAGTATAAAAAGAGATGCAATTTTTAGTAATTATTTTACTTCGCCGCTACTAGACAATACCGACCAAGGAGGTCGTTCTGATGTGCCTGTGCATTGGTACAACTGAAGCCGGTACTATTCAGTGACTATACCTTCGCCACTGAAACATTCCGACAACAACTGCCACAAAGACAAACTAATGCACATCAGAAAAAATTGTAGATGTTTTTATAATATAGACGGAAACGGGTCGATCCCAGGAAATTTTTGGTTTTGTAAAGGGTGGTTAAATTTCAAGGGCCGATGTTGATTTTGAATAAAACACAAACTATTTAGGAAATTTTCCTAATTTAGTCCAAATTTTCGATGACCCTGAGGCATAATGGAGGTTCTATGCCGTTAATGTGCCGAATTATCTCATCCTTTAGCTCTTGAATTGTTGCTGGCTTATCGACGTACACCTTTTCTTTCAAATAACCCCAAAGAAAAAAGTCCAACGTTGTCAAATCACATGATCTTGGCGGCCAATTGGCATCGCCATTACGTGAGATAACACGGCCATTGAATTTGTTGCGCAAAAGAGCCATTGTTTCGTTAGCTGTGTGGCAAGTGGCACCGTCCTGCTGAAACCACATATCGTCCACATCCATATCTTCCAATTCGGGCCATAAAAAGTTCGTTATCATCTCACGATAGCGAACATCATTCACAGTAACTGCCTGACCGGCCTCATTTTGGAAAAAATACGGCCCGATGATGCCGCCAGCCCATAAACCGCACCAAACAGTCACTCTTTGTGGGTGCATTGGTTTTTCGACAATCACTCTTGGATTCTCATTCGCCCAAATGCGGCAATTCTGTTTATTGACGAATCCACTGAGGTGAAAATGTGCCTCATCACTGAAGATGATTTTCTTCGAAAATTGATCATCCACTGTTGCCGTGGTCGCGGCGCCCATTTGGCCGATATTTTGTTCCATACATAATTGAGTAATACCAATATATCATAATAAAATAAAATTACAATAATTTCCTAAATAGTTCGTGTTTTATTCAAAATCAACATCGGCCCTTGAAATTTAACCACCCTTTAGTAACGTGCAGACTACTTCAGCCTTCTCCAGCCATCGCCACTTCTTGAAGAGAAGAGCTGGTTAAGTTTTTCACTTATTTGATTTGAAAAAATACATTTACGATATCTACTTAAACGAATCGTTTCCTATTATCATAACAAACACGTATGTAAGTGTACTAAATATCTTATTCATTTCGAATCGTTGACCTGTTCTTAAGTCATGAGATATTTACATACATAATGATATCATCGCGAAAGTAGTCAGAATCGACTACCATTTTCAAAAATTGGGTATAAAATCAGAAACTTCCTATAACGGGAAGATAAAAAATTTAAAACTTTAAAACTTTTTTTTGGCATACAAATTTGTAATGCTATATATTTTCCCAAGTAATTTTATGAATAATGATGATTGTGAATACCTATTGAAACATACGATACGAGTACGTTTAACTTTTACTGAAAGTAATAGTCTTTTTCAGAGTCTTATTTATACATAGATATGCACATGTGAAGAAATATAGCATAGTTTATACTTACAGTCCATAATTTGAGTTGATGCAGAGCGAAGTCACTTGAATGACTTTTCTATTCGGACCAGTTGTTAAACAAACAAGTTGTGACTGAAATCCAGGAGGTTTCCTTTGCGCGCCTGTTTTGACTCGTAATAAATTATCCGTCTATTAAAAAAGTAAACAAGTAGTCGCCAAAATTAAAAAAAAATACAAAATATTTCAAAATACCTTATCGGATTCACTAGATTCGGTTTTTTGAACCTGATGAGGAATAAAGTCACATTCGGGACTAGTACCATAAATATCATCATAGTTCTCGAAGAGTATTGGTATTTCTAGAAGTAAAATATCCGAAGTCGATTCAACTTTACCGAATTTAAATAATAAAACTTGTCCTAATGAACCGGCAATACACAAACGTCTTGACTCGGAACACAGATATATTAATTGAATTGCCAGCGGATGATCAATACCGGAAGTATCAGATTGTAAACTTTTCGATTTTTCAAATATTTTTGCCGTCTTAAGTTTATATAAAATCTATAATACAACAGTTGTGATACATTTTTATTAAAAGCACAGACGACATATGCAAAAGTGACAAATTAAGTACCTGTAATGTGCCAGCACCAGAATCCCAGAACTTCAAACTACCATCCTGATGGCCAGTTATGACAACTTCCGAGTAACTACATGATGCTGGTGACCATTCCCCACCTGATATAGGCCATTCTCTTTCCGAAAATCCAGTTTTCTTAGACGTCGTAGTACGACCAACCTTCCATACAGAACAGGAAACTTATTAACAATTATAAATATTTTAAGTAACAATTTGTTTTACCGAGTAAAATGCAGGAACCAAATCCGAGGGGCAATCAGTTAAGTAAGTGCAACATGTAACAGGTGATTCGTGTAAGTCCATAGGATAAGGCGATTCAAAACATGGAAAACCGGGTGTGAGTAAATCTATTAATACTAAATCATATTGCAGCAGCACTGCTATAGCATATGGCTCTTGGGTTTCTATAAAAGGGAAAATATTTGCAATATCTTTTTTTTTAATCTTATGAGCAAGAAGTATAGATGTCAGTCCTGAAGCACTATATAACGAAGATATTAAACGTATATATCAAGGAGTTACAATCTCATGCGAATGGAAACAAAACGCTTGCAAGTAGCAATGTAAATAGCATGCAAATTCGAAAGTTTATCCGATGGAATCTTAATAAGAAACGAATTTTGTTGCTTTTTAAAATCAATATTAAATATCTCGAATAATCCATATAAGAGTATACAAAGCAGAATGTGTGTTTGTTTTTTTGTAAGGTTACAAGTTTACACGACCCAAAAATCCAATTTGCAAAATTCGTTGGAAAAGGTCCACTAATTTTTTTTTAATGGGGGGGGGGTAGCACGTTGACTATAAAACCAAAAATTTTCTGTGTTCAAACTCTCTTTCAGACTAAATCATAACAACATCTCGCATTTTTGTGTCAGTTGTCGGAAGGTTTCAGTGCTGCAAGCATAGTCACTAGTCACTCAACGATAACGGTTTCAGCTTTAACCAATCCCTAAGCACATCAGAACGCTCTCTTTCGTCGGTATTTTTGTAGCACCCCAGAAGTAAAATAATTACTAAAAATATCTACTAAAACAATTAATTAATGCAAAAAATTAATACGTCTATTTGACACAGTGGCGCTACAACACTGCTATAAAACAAAGAACGTGCAAGAACAGAGTTGTAAGATCTTACGTATCTCAATATCAAATAAATACTAGTCAGTTTTTTAATTGCTTACAGTAAAACCCAAATCATCAAATCTAGTGGTCCATTTAATAACAATAGTTTTTCGCAGCAAGGACATTCGAATTTGAGTAAACAAGCAACTGATTTAGCCAAATGGAATAATTAAATCAATCTACAATTAGACTGTAGGGAGTACCTGTTCCAATGGAATTGGATACATCGAATTTTCATTTACGAGACAAGGAAAATACCAATTGTAACACTTTATATAGAATTTCTATATTTCTAATTGATATAGAATTTTCCGTTAAGATCATTAGAACAAATGCTCTGCCGTCGGTAGTAGAAAGAACAACCCCAATTATTTTAAAAACAGCAATGGCCTCAATGCTTTAAAAAAATGTGGAGACCTTGGGGGAATGAATTTCCACTTTATACCATCTTCTGTGCACTGTTGATAAATTTGGCTTATGTTAGTATGATCAAGTAAGAGGTGCTACCCTTGATTTGGAGCACAACAAATAAACTCTTATTTTGTTAGTTAACTGAGATCTAACGTATATACAGGCACTGTAGGCTGAAAGGCTGGCGTCACAAAAGGTGTGTATTTGAACATGAGAATCTGGACAGGAGACAAGGCGAGGAAATGTAAATTTGTGCAAGGTTGAAAAGGTCGATACAAATTGTATCCACGACGAATGTAAATATTATAGTAGGCTTTCATCCCAATCCAATTTGGGTTTCCATAGACTTTGCATGAAGACCTTTGCCTTGGTGATGACTTGTCCTATTAATCCCAAAGAGTCGTAACACGGACAATCGTTGACAAAATGGATCGCTTTGAAAAGTTTTAATTTCATCAATATGAGGAAATGTGAAAATGAAAGAATCCGCTTTAGGATCCCATAATAAACCCAATTTTTTCGTGATATTTTCGTGGAAATTCATTTAAAACCGATGCATTGCTGGAACACCACTTCCTTATTTGAAAATTTCCGCATGCGAGCAACCTTGTTACTTGTTATCTGATTTCACTAACTTCCTAAAATGAATTTCCACCTGTTACCAAATCAGCGACATAAAAATTTTTTTTCACAACACAAGCTTTTTTACAGGCTGTTGTTGCAAACCAGAAAAATAAAAATCCAACTTCTTCACAAGTTGAAAAACTGAAACTTTATTTTTCACTGTTACAAATCGAACTGCCTAAAAATCAAATAATGTAAATCGATATTAAAGTATAAAGCAAAAGCAAAGTGACTTTATTATTAAGTTGTAAATTAAGTGTTAAGTTGAAGCGCTAGGTAAAAAAAATTCTTAAATTTTTAGCGAATATGTGTCGTTGCTAAAACTAAGTGCATAAAAAATACAGAATTCGACAACGTACACACCATGCATTAAAGATAATAAAATATAAAGCAGCCGCAGAGTGGTTAATTCGAACAAACGTACTATTTCTATTTACAAAGAAGGTGACAATTTCACATTCACTCATGCAACGAAACATTGCATTAAATCTATTCATAAAGACCCGATCTATAGAAAGTATTATAGATGCCCTAAAATTCATAGGAAGGCGGTGGATCGACAAATAAGAAAAACGTTGGGGCAATACATTATTTGCCCTAATACTTCTCCCTCCCCATCACCAATAAGGGTAATAGCCAACAAAACCTGATGTCTTGGGAAGAAAAAATGGCAGATTTTCGTAGATGATTGGAAGTTAAACGAAGTCACGATGATATTTTAGACAAGTTGAGAAAGTGCCAACGTTTGACCTGGCTAATAGTTTCCATTAAACAGAGATGTACTCTGCGTATAGGAAAAGTAGAGCATTAAAAATTTATGAGAATCCCATTTGGGCTAAAGAACGCCACTTTAACGAGGTATTGTCAGGCCTGGTAGGGAGGCACTGCTTGGTTTATCTCGGCGATATTGTCGTCTTTAGTGCGACTCTGCATCAGCATATTGAATCACGTGATTAAAAGATTAACAGTGGCAAATTTGTAGATTCAGCTCGATAAATGCGAATTTTTACAAAGATAGCCTGAATTCTTGAACCGTGTAGTGACTCCTGAAGGGGTCTAACCAAATCCAAGGAATACGAGTGCTATAAATGGATATCCAGATAAAGAGAAAAGACAAGTTTTGGGTTTGGCGGGATTTTATAGAAAGTTTTAAAGGGACTTCGTCGAATCACAAAGTGTCTTTGACTTCCTAGTTGAAAAAAGGAAATAATATAAATTATAATAGGAAGGACAGTGATGCTTCAAGCATTACTCTAGGTGCTGTTGTGGGCCAACAGGGGAAAAAAATTTTAGTGAATAGTGACCATAAGCCCCTTCAATGGGTACACAACCTCAAGGAGTCAAACACCAAAAGAAGGCGGAGAATTAGGCTTGACGAATTTGATTTCGATATAAAACATAGTACTGGGAGGATGGTAAAACGAAAAATATTTTCAAATACAGTTAATACTATAGACTACGTAGGAGTTAGGTCGTGATGGCATCAGGAATAATAAATAGCATTTAAATGGGAAAAATTCGGCAATTTTTTTGTGCCGAAAAATACAAACTTCGGTTCATCTATTGCATCAGGGAATAGAAAAGATTGTAACGGTATTTTCAAAAAACTATTAATATTCAAAATATGTTAAGGACACCTCACAGATCATCAATGCGTGCGAATTATGCAATTTATGCAATTCGGACCATATAACCCAAAAATTACATTTTAAAATAACGCCGCCGGTATATGAAATTCGAGAAAAGTTTGTTTTCGAATTTTGGCAATGGAACAAGGAGAATTACTTAACATATTTTCCGAAATATCTTAACGATATCCACAGAAAAAACGAATTCATGAAGCCGAAATCTGAGAGAAACACCGAATAGATTGCGTTGATATGATGGTCCTACATACAATCAACCAATAAGGGATATGCCATTTGCATTTTTGAAGTATCCATCAAAAACAACCGTTAGTGTGGCCCCAATAATCGGCTGATGAGGCAAATAATAGCAATCATCACGGATATAAATTTTGTTAGGGGAAAGTTTCCTTATGTGGCCTAAACTCTCGTACTCTTGCATAAATCTTACATATTGGGGCTTTAATATAGGATCTCCTAATAGCCTACGTTCAGTAGCAGCAAAACGTTATTTATCCTCTTCACACGTAAATAAAGTAGAATCAAAGATGCTGCTTGAGGAACTTGGTAATGACGCAGAGATTTATCTCAAAACGTGTGCGCAAATATTAATTGAATCTTGTGATGATCTTGACCTTAAATTAATGTAAAGTGATTGCGCTTTGAATCAGCTTTGATTGAATCCCAGAAAGAGGCATGCGAGTATCATGATGATGTAAACCCAACCTTTTAATGCAATCATCTCACATGTCTAGCAAAACGCGGCATGCGAAGAAGCTTCCGGCATAATTGCAAATAAAAACGGGTGCAGTTGGTAAAATCCGTTTAAGCCCTGGTTTTCCAAAAGATCCAATACTATTTTGCGAGCTTAGCATATTCAGCACATAGGTGTTTATCGTTCACCAATTTACGACGTTGATCAACATCCAACGATAAGAAATGTTGTCATTGATAAACATAATGTTCGCTAGAATGACAATCTGCTCATTCTAGAAGACCAATTCAGCTTTGAGTTATTAGACTTGTACTTGATTTTCTTGTCAATGTTCTTAACTAGCTCAATTTCTTCGCAACGTCTATCCAAAAATTTTAGAAAGGTATTGATGCGCACTCTGCATCGATTTTCGTCTGTAGTATATGTACCAATGTAATCCAGGAGAATCTTCATTCTTCATTGACGAAAACGAGACGAACAATTCAATATATGCGTTAACTATGTGACGTTGGCGAATATAACGTTCCCTTAAATGTTCCCAAGAAATAGCATATCAAAAATCAGAAATCTGTATGTGCTTTTTGTAGGTATGTACATATGTATGTATGTATGTAAGTATGCATATAGTAAGGATATGTATATATTCTTATAACGGCTCTATCTGCTGGTCAACAAATTCTTTAAAAGAAACTGTAAAATAAAATTTTGGTTCTTTTAAGGTTGATCAAGTCAGTGTTAAGCAATTGTTTTAAAGCCGGTCGAAATCAGTTTAATTGTACAAAAATATTTTAAATTAGTAAAGTGTACAGAGTCGCTCTTAAAAATTGTCTTTCTACTTGGTGCAACGAAAGTGCCAACAGTTAGGATATGATAGAAGACACTATAGATATTAACAACAGGATTGCTAGCAATGATTTGAATACGAATAGTATTATTGAGCATGTTAATGCCGGAAAAGCGCTGTTGAATGAACTGAAGAATTTAAGAAATACACTTCAAAATGCACTTGTTACTAAAATTAATGCTGACATTTTTCTCGACAATGTCAAAACCCATTTCGGGTATATTTAGGTTGTTCAGATGAGAATACAATTGGCTAAATTAAGCGTTATAAATCCAAAACTCGTTGAAATTTAAATTATCCCCTGTTTTGTAAACCTTGTCGATTTAAGAACGAGTGATTTCTCAATACGTAAGTATGTGTATTAGGGTGGGTCAATTTGTTCGGGTGAGAAAAAACGTGACGGGCGTATATCAAAATCGAAAACTTCACAAAATTTTAAGAAAATTACCCAAAGAAAGTATGGGTCTAAAATTAAAACCTACATCCCGCCGAGAGACATGAATATTTTAGTTTAAAACTACATACATACATACATAGATTTAATAAAAAACAACATGTTATTACTAAATCCAAACATAATATACCATTAATTTGGGCGAGTTTTAAAGCAAATTTTATAAGATTTAAGAATCTGTTTTCATTTTGTTAAAATTTTGATTACTAACCCGTGTTTTATTAAAGGTTTAATTATGAAAAATAAAAAACCAGCAACTTCTGTTATATCACTACAAGTAGCCTTTGCAAAAATTATTTTATACAACAAGTATAGTTTTATTTGATGTACATCTATTTAAAGATTTCCCCTATTAAACAACTGTATACTTAACTATTTTGTAACTAATAAATTACAGTATAAAATAAATACCTATATTAGAAATCTCTAATGACGTGTTTTTTTTAAACCGACTGACATCCCTGATACTAAAGTGAATATAGTTATTACCAGAAGTCCACGGATTTTCACATAGCGTTATGAAATCTACAACAGCATGTTCCATTTCCAAAACTGTAGTTGTTTTGCCAACCATAACAGTAATACAGTTGGATTTGGTGCTCTTCTCTGTCGGCATGCCCCCAGAAAATATTGTAAAGGTTTCACTGTAAATAACAAAAATATATTAAAAATCTTAATTTTTAATATTTTTCTTTTCGATTATATATGTTATTGTACTCATTATTGTACAATATATATTATTTGTACTTACCCGGATAGAGAAGCTTTTAAATCAACTTTATAAATGGAATTGCATTTTTCTAAGGAGCCATCTTTCGATGTTTTGGCTTAAAAACAAAGTAAAGGGTAGAAAAAAGGTAGAAAAAGTTAATATATTTTGTAAAAAAAATATAATATTTTTATTTAGTATTTTCTTAACAAAAAACTAGTTTTTTAACGTATTATATATTGACATATTATTATATTGTTATTTAGGATAGCTAAGACTTCTATTACATTTTCTTTTCTTCTTATTTATAATCATTTCTGCCCCTCCGAAACGTTCAAACCGATTTTAATGAAATTTAGAACATAGATAGATCTGCATCTGAAAATGTTCATACGTAATGCAAATTTTCAAAACTAGGACCAGGAGGGCGATAGGACGAAAATTTCGGCCTCTCCAAAAAAGTTTCAACTGATTTATAGGCGAACGTGCAGTTGAAATACCAATCAGATATTATATATTAAATGATAGAGTTGATTATATACAGGAACAATACAAACGCTACAGACCAGCAAACAAAATTTATATAGAAGCTAATAACAACACAATGCAAGTTAAAATCAACAACTCTAAGGGATCAATATATTTTAATAAAGAAAATACAATTGGAAAACTTTTAAGATTGAATAACAAATTATAACTCCGAGCGAAGATCATTAGTCTCATCTCCCAGTTATTATTTTCAAGGTGAATCTTTTGCGAGTTGGAAGCGGTATCGTTGTTAATACATATATGAACAATTTCAAAGCACATACTCTGCGTGAGTTTCCAATTAATGTTCCGCCAGGGTATATATTCTGAGGAATCTCATCTATTTACCAGTGAACTCCAGATAGATTAGTTCACTAGCTCTACGTGTGGTTAATTACCACGGTAATTTATGTATATCTCTATCATGATTCACAACTCAACTAAGTTGAATTGTCAAGTCAACTCATTTTTTGCATTATGATATACAACTAATTTCAGTTGTCTTCGTTGAGTTTTTGCTGGTATTATGGTTTACATGATAAAAGCTTAACGAGCACAATTAAAATTCGTTGTGGACCATAATACAAAAATTAAAATTGGTTGTGGACCATAATAAAAAAAATTAGTTGAGTTAAGTTGTAACATTGAGAACTCCACTTATTTGGGTTGTGAATCATGATAGGAGAGGATATAACTATGCGAATACATTTAAGGCCTACTAAATAATGATAATATACAATGCAAGTATATTGAAAAATAACGCTACATACAATTCTCATACTATATTAGAAGCGAAACGTTATTTAAAGAGATCACTTCAACATAAAACGCTAACAACAGCAAATAAAAACTTTCTCAAATCTTTGAATTTTAAATTAAAATAATCAAAATGAATTCAATAATAGATTTTCTAGATAAACCATTATCTGATGAAAATATAATCAAAAAGGCTTATCATCATACATATCATATCTACAATCTTATAACAATAATGATAAAATTCGAATTCAATACAAAATCAAGATTTATATGTGCAACCTAGTGAAAGCTATTTATATGTAGTAGAATTTGTTTTAGATGAAAAAAGTTCAAAATCATCTGAAAACTTAAACTGAAAAACAACTTTGTTATGAATTTAATCGTATTGAAAAAATAAAAAATTTGGTTTCTCTATCGCCGGCGGAAAGCATTTAGATAGAAAATGCTGGATGGAATAAAATTGAAGATGTTAAACTTGTAAATGGATATTTAATTTCTACGTATCGCTTAAAATGCTTTTAGGATTCGCTGAAGACTACAATAAAATTCTATTAAATGGTAAACATGAACTGATACTCTTACGTAATAAGAACAATTAATATCTTGAACGTTGAACGTGAATAACTCGAACGTTTCTGCTGAAAAAGCTAAACATACAATTTCACTCATCTCACGGAGAATTTAACATGTACAATTATTCGATCACAGCAAATTAAATATGATTAAAATTTTAACAATGTTGCTCCTATACCGATAGCCTCTCGTAGTTGGGATTGTCATGTAAATCCACAACTAAATATGGGAACTAGTAACATCTGGAATGTTAAAATGGCTGTAAATAGAGAACGACCTATTTTTAGCTTAATTGCATTTCAACGAGAAATTAACTTTGTTCACTGTGACCACGCCAATTTTAAAATACATCTCAACTGAGTCTCATATCCATATGATGATCTTAACATTAAATTTAAAAATGAACGATCTGCAATTCTTATGATATGTACGTAAGATTTCGGCAATGCTACTATATGAAAGAATCTCAACCGCTTCTATCTGCTTAGGTATTTAAAAATAATGCACCAATTATTGTAGTAGATGTTAGGTATCAAAACGAATCACTCAATAGCGGATTGTTATGAAACTGTTGTAAAAATTTGAGACAGCTATAAATATTCCGACAAAGACATCAGCTTACTCTATTCTTATTCATTATCGCATTATTGAATATATGTATACCTACAAAAAGACAAGGTTGGAAAATCTTGTTAATTAGTAATGGCTAACAACAAGAACAACAACAACAGTAACAACGACAAATAAATAATTTTCATTGGTTTACAATGTTTCAAAAGTAATTTAAATGATTTCATCGCAAAAGAAGTAGCAGTCATATTCAGCAGTAATGAACATATAAATTTCATTAGAAAACCTCCATATCATTTTAAATGTTTATCAGCAAAAAAGCACAGAGAAGGAAATTGGTTAACAAGAAACTCGTAACATTTAAACTCGTATGACGGATCAATAACGTTTCACCAAAGACTATAGATAGTATATAAAGATGTTGCACTGTCAACGGAGAGCAAAATACCAGAATCAAATTAACTCTCAGCAAAAGCAATTCATTCTTATGAACATTATTTATGTACATACATACATATGTATGTTTACAATGCCAATATTTTGCCCACCAAGCAAACAGTTTTGCTTTCAGAGAAGTCCATATGTATGTACTTATTAAAAATATTATGTGATTAAGCATTTTCTTAGTCCATTAGCATTTAAAAAACAATTAATTTCTTGTTTCTAAAAAAAAAATAAAAATTATACTAAACTTACATTAAATTATATATGTACTATAAATACAATTACAGTCGAACTTCTCTATCGCGAACTTCTCTATAACAAATAAAATTCGTGAATACAAAATTTTTGTGAGTATTTTCATACATTTTGATCTCCCTATAACGAACTTCCCTATAGCGAAGTTCTTTCTGTAACGTACAATTTTTTAAGACCTAAATAGAATTTTTCACAATAAATAATCTCTCTATTGCGAAGTTTTTAGCAATCGATTTTTTGCATCAATTTAGTCACATATGTATGTATTAATAAAAAAAAAATTAATGTGTTCATGTAAAAACAATTTGTCTTAATAAATATACAAAGTGTATAAAATAAAAATACAAATTGTCTTAATAAATATATTTTCTACATAAAAAAAATGTAGTCAAGATTTTCTGCAGTTTCTCTATAACGAATTTTCTCTATAACGTAGAAATTTGACGGTCCCCAAGTTCGATTGTAATTAATTAATGAACAACGTACATCAACGTTTTTATATTGTTTGTTGGCCTTTACAAAATCAAATAATATTTATTATCACGTATTGTATGCAAAACAAATTATGTATACATATGTATCTTCTGTGTTGCCGTAGCAAAATTATGCAGTTTTTTTTTTAAGTATATATATATAAAATAGCATGGACTGTCGTAGAAGCTTAGATCCAATAATTTCATTAGGGCAGTTGATATTGTGATAATTTTCAAACTTTCCATATACAATATTTATCGCTTATATGCATTTATAATTTTGCACGACTTTTTGTGCTTATAAACGAGAAATGCATATGCGAAAATTCTTTTATATGCATCGGCAGTGCTTATATAAAAAATCGCTTTTATGCATCAGTGGTGCATGTATAAAAAAACTCCGGTATATGTATAACTAAAATTTTTATATCTCTTAAAAAAAAAACCAAATTTAATTTGCATTTGGTTTAATTTAATTTGATTTTGGGTTAAATTAATTTGCGTTTGGTTAAAATAAATTTGCGAATTCTACATACATATGTATATTTATTTGTATGTAAACTTTTCCAATTTAATTTAATCTTTAGCAAAAAAAACTGTTATTTTTCTTTGGACATTTCCGCAGCATTTAGAAAAGATAAATTGTTCAACCATTTCTAATTCTTCGGCACATCCATTTTTTGAGAGAAGAAAACTACGAAGAATGCTTAAAGATTCCAAAGCGTTACTTAACGTTGGTATTTGTACGTACGCATCACTATCGTCCGCCTCGTCATTTGATTCTTCACCAGATATAAGTTCGAAGATTATTTCAGCGTCGGTTGGTGGTGCAAAGCATGGCAAATCATTATCAAAATCAACGAAATTTTCAAAATTCGTACCGAGATCAGGATTAGAAATAGTTGTTGCTGTCATTTCGTCTTCTTGTTCTGACAGTTCTAAAGATTGCGGAAAGAATTTGCACTGAAAAAAAAATATAAGTTAATACATATGGATGTATGTGCTCACATTAATACTTACATGTGCAGATGTAAGGTTAAATAAACAAATATTACCTTTTTAAAACAATTCAAAATTGTGTCAGGCGTCACCATCCAATATGCCCCCTTGGCTATATGTATTGCGGTTAAAATGTTTATGGAGTTTTTGAAATCTTAAATTTTTTTTCCTGTTTCTAAAAAAAAATCTGTTTGCGTATTATACTTTGTCGATAATACGCCTTAAAGCAGTGAAATATACCCTGGTCCAATGGTTGTAAAATGGAAGTAGTATTTGCAGGTAAATAATGAATATTAATATTCTTTAAATTGACCTCTTTATGAGCTGAAGCATTGTCCACGAATAAGATAACTTGGCGATTTTGTCGTACCATTTCCTCGTCAAAGGATATCACTATTTCCTTCCAAATATCTTGTGTCATCCAAGCCTTTTTCTGGGAAAAATATTTTATAGGCAATTCTCTATTTTTGAAACATCTTGGATTTTTCGGTTTACCTATGGCAAACATTTTCTTATCGTGACCAATGGCATTGCATAAAAGTAAAATTGTAATGCGATCCTTGGGCGATTTCATGCCGGAAATGTTAAAATTGTTCCTACTAAGGGTAGAAGGAGGCAGTGCTCTAAAAAGAAGGCCAGTTTCATCGGCATTAAATATGTTGTCGGGAGTGTACTCGCTGATCAAACTGGGAATAATTTTTTGAAAGTTTTTAGCACCATTTTCATCAGCTGCTGCTGCTTCTCCATGAATTTTTTTTAACTTTATGCCTTCTTTTCTTTACCATCGGTATAGCCAGCCAAGACTTGGATCAAACTCATTTTCATTTAATGAAATGGCAAATTGTTTTGCCTTTTCTATGATCATATTGCTGGACACTACGGCACCGGATACACGGATTTGGTCAAACCATTTTGAAATGGCTTGATTCACTTTTTTAAACTTTCCTCAACGCTCTCTCTTTCTGGACAAATTATTGATGGTTTAGTTTTTTGAATAATTGAACTTTTATTTCTTATAATTCGATTCACCGTGTCTATAGATACACCGTATTTTTTACAAATTTCTTGTTTTGTGCACTCCTTAAGTTCATTGATTATTTTAACTTTTAGTTTCACAGACAAATTAATTCTTTTCCTTTCACTCAATTGGATTTATGTAAATATTTTGTTTTCTTTCATCTATTTTCAAAAATTTTTCCACAGCAGTACGTTAATATGTCTAACGTACTGAATTGAATTGAATAAAACAGCTGGTTTTACACACAGATGTAAACTTAAGGCATTAATAGAGACGGAACTTTTTATTTGCGGTTGGAAAATTTATGGACAAATTTTAATTTTAGGAAAATAAACTTAAAATGTACCCTGCATATATGAGCAGTTTTTTCATAGATTTAAAAAAAATGTATATTTGTTTACGGTGCATAAAAGCGAGAAATGCATATAAGCGAAATGCATATATTAAAAATAATTGCGCTATTTTAAATACGAATAGAAAATTACTCATGTTGGCATGCATATAAGCGTTAAATGCAAATAACCGACGTGCTTATAAGCGATAATTACTGTATTGAATTTCAGTAGCGGTATTTTAAATATGTGTTTGCTACATTTGTTGCGAATTTAACATCGCAATGGCAAAGCTGATATCTTTAGATATAAGCCAGTTTAGTTCGCCAAAAAATTGTGAAAACGACGATACAACATTTTTACCGCTGGATTTACAAAGCTTCGTCGAATATAGTGAAACTGTATCAAATGATAATCAATCTCCCGTGATAGACATCGTAGACATATACCAGAATAATAAATATTTTGATAAAAGTGCCGACTGTTTTAACTCTCCGAATGTCTCAATAGAACTTACTTCAAGCCGATATTTCATTGGATACTTAGCGCAACGAAAATCTTGCAGCAAATGTAGAATGGATACAATAAAACCTTCACAAATTCTAACATATCCATCAGAAATGTACATACATACATACATATATCCACACAAAAAACTATGAAAAACTAATTTGAATATGATTCTAATTTTAAAATTGTACTTTTTCCCTTAAAAATATGTATGTATGTATATGTATGTA
The DNA here is from genome assembly GCA_963924685.1 of Dexiosoma caninum. NCBI lineage: Eukaryota > Metazoa > Arthropoda > Insecta > Diptera > Tachinidae > Dexiosoma > Dexiosoma caninum. Next base: position 29,721,032 of record OZ004726.1, on the reverse strand, counting down.
TGTCAAATTTATTATTACATACTTTATGATATTCTCATAAAGTATTTTTTTTACAAAAGTAAACTCAATAACTGAGTTTATTTTTATATACATATAAAATTCTTGAGTATGATGGTCTCCACCAGTAACAGCCACGTGATTAATAACGAAAAGGCACAACAACCGTAAATGATACAGTTAGCCGTGGCAATTCATTAACCAGTGCAAGTGAGACGCAAAACTCTCGAAGACCAAAACAATACACACACCCACAGACAAGTATTCATGGTAAGCATATACACCCAGCAGTCCGGTTACTCATTACAAACTGAAAGCCATCCGATTGTATAATTTTATGTCAAAATAAAACGAAAATAGTTAAGCCCTTACAACTCGCATCTGATTCGGATTTGTCTTTTTCTCATCCAATTGTAAAGTTAAATGTTTATTAGAAATGAAGATCAAAACAAACACAAATAAAAATTTTGCATCGCATTACCATCTGATTTGGATGGCTTTGTAATGTATCATATTGTCATTTCGTTTTAATTATGAATTTTGTTCTTTTTTCTGAAGTAATTTTTCCGTTATTCTTTCTTTTTCATTTTTATTATTATTTCTTCGAAATTTGATCATCCACTGTTGCCGTGGTCGCGGCGCCCATTTGGCCGATATTTTGTTCCATACATAATTGAGTAATACCAATATATCATAATAAAATAAAATTACAATAATTTCCTAAATAGTTTGTGTTTTATTCAAAATCAACATCGGCCCTTGAAATTTAACCACCCTTTAGAAATTGTATACAGACATTGGATGGGTCTTGCTTACATTGTCATTGCTCTCAAATCGAAGATGTATGTAGCAAAAATTTCACTGGGCATGAATGAGTGTGTGTTTCTGAGTGTTGTTGGTTTTGCTCAATGCAAAGACAATATTTTCTGTTTACCCTTTCAACTTTCCTTCCTCGTCCAAAGTAGCTTAGAATTTCTGTTTATGAAAATTGTTCGCAGTGCAACATCTTTATAAATCTATAGTCTTTGGTTTCACAGTATTGGGATACATACACACACAATTTGATAAAAGCCGTTGTTGAAAAATATTTGAATATTTGTAAACATTCTCACGAATTCTTATGCACCTGAATAAACAAGGTCTAAACTAAGTTGAAAAAATTCTTTTGTATAAAAAAAGTTAAACACGCGCCCACATACTATAAACAAATGACTATTTCATATATGCATGTATAGTGTAATTCAAAGAAGATAAGAACTAGTCAAAGCATAAACCAAATGTATTGAGAAAATATGAACTATTTAACATTACGATGTCTTACGGGTAGAACATATAACCTATCTTTACATTATATTCGACTAAGCCAAAAATTTCTCTATGTAACCACTCTGCAGGGCATCTCTGAGAGTAATTTAAGTGGCGGAATAATCCTAAATACTTATAAAAAACAGACATTGTCCACCGTAAAACCAAAATAAAAGGATGTGAAAATAATAATTCATGAGCCGTAGAATGTATCAGGTAGTAAAATATTACCTACGGGGTAATTAAAAAATGCTTAGTTTGAAAAAAGAAACAAGACAAATTCCCAAATTTTGTATAAAGGCAATGCACTCTCCATTCAGACATATAATCATTACATACATATATAAAACTCAAACCAAACGCTAAATTAAAAACTATAGACGGTGTGGTAAACTTATAGACAAATACACACACAGTGCAAAAGTGCTAAAATTTATATATAAGACACTAACTAATCATATCCTAGAGACACGCGCCAGTTTTGCAATCTTCACGCGAGCATTATCCGAACTTTGTGATCTCGAACCCGCACAAACATACTACTAACCACTATCTCTTTTCTTCACCTTTGACGAATATTTTTGAGTATTTGACATTAGCTTTTAAAAACTCTACGACTCTGTGAAACGTTATTGATGGATCATTCCAGGGATGCTCTGAATCAATATGTCTACCCACGCTATAATACGCTATAGTACATATGAAAAGTTCCTTAGTACATATATGTATCAGTGAGAATTTCTATCTATCCAGAATGCAAATAGAATTGAAATTCAAACATATGTACGTTGAAAGGGTATTGTAGTAGACGCAGTGATTTATATTACTGTAAGAACTTAACTATATGCATAGCTTAAGAAGATTTCTGTGAGGTAAATGAGTGTTGTAGTGTGTAAAGTAAGGCTGACTTCCTAAACGTATATTTACAATGTATCAATACAGTATTAAAACCAAGTTGATAGATCGTGTAGTTACTTTTTTAATACGTTGCATACTAATACTTTGCAACCCTGAAAACGTTTAGGAACATTTATATACATTGTATTACTATTCAAAATAAAGTAAACAATGGCGGAAGAAGAGAATATTTTATTGCAATATTTCTTATGAGATCTTCTAACAGCTTGACATTCTTTTGTTAAAAACTCCATAATATCAACTCGACTGCGCTTCCGTACTGGAGGTGAGCTTTAATCTTGCGTCGAAGCTGATTGAGACGTGCATGGCTCGTTGCTATCACCGGTCAAATCTGCATATCGACCCCTGTGCGCGAAATTATCGTATGTTACACTTTTTTCGAAATCGACTTTTTTATGCAAAATGGTTCTAAATCCATTAATTCATCTGCAGATAAAGTATTATAGCGATGATTGTTATAGTTATGGAGATATCACTATGTACATTTTATCGTATGTGACAGTTACTGCTGTCAGGCAAATAAAAAAAAGACGAATAAAAACGCTCTCGTGTGAAATTTAGTTTTTGTAACATACGATAATTTCGCGCACAGGGGTCGATATAATGTGTCCAAACTCGATTCCATATTGCATTCTGGCACATATATATCACTGCACAACCATATACTTCTTCCAGTCTGTCATAGAATTCCCACGTAGTTGGTGCTTCGCCCGAAGTCTTGTTTCGTTTCTTAATGCGTTTATACGTCACCATGAAATTTAAAAATTTTCGGTATATGTCGTCTCGTGAAAAAGGGAACGTGTCATCTATGGGCTTAATATGTTCAAAAAAAAAAACAAAACATGTTCCCATAATACAACGCGTTTCTTTTTTTTCACGCAATTGCTTTTCCTTTTCCAATCGGGAATTTTTTAATAGGTTTTTGTAATCATGTGTCCATTTTTTGCTGTAAATAAGTAAATAAGTGAATGTACAATAGAAATATATTAAATTATGAGAAAATTCGCTTACTTATCTTCTTGCGTCACCATTGTATTGCGTGTTGTATTTATTTTCCATCTAAATTTTTTTGGATGCCTTCCTTGTTTTTTCTTGCGTATTAAATACAATAGTGTTGCAAATAGGAACAAAATACTCTTTGGTGCATACTTACAAAAAATGCAAATATGCTACAGTTTTTTGCAACGAAGCGTGAGTGTCTGTTTTATAAGCATATCAAACAGCTGACTGCTTATATTTTTAACAAAAAGTAAATAAATAAATTGTAAAAATTAAGAAATTTTTAAAATTTCAAGAATTCGAAATGCCTAAAGTAACAGGAAAAAAGAAAATTACAGATTTTTTGCTTAAAAATGCTGTTGATGAAATTTAAATTATAGAGATTTTAGAGCATGATGGCGAGATTATTTCTTGAACTAAATATACATATATATATTTATATATATATACATATATACCCCTAAGTAATATTTTCAATAGATTCGTGTTAAGATGAATTAGTGGACAACATTTTGGATGATCTCGTTGAAGATACAATATCCATTTTACTTTATCGTCGTGGCTTTTCGAATTTAGTTGCAAAATCCATGACGTGGTCTTTAAACATCCTTATAAAATTCGATGATAACAGATTTTTGCGAATGCTAAGAGTAAATCGACTAGAATTTAACTCGCTAGTTTCACTTATTTCTGAAGATTCTGAGTTTAACAAATCACATTCCTGTGAACAATTTCCGGTAGAATACCAATTAGCAGTAGCGCTGTATAGACTCAGATATTCAGGAGAAGGAGCAACTTTATATAAAATTGCATTAATTTTTGGAATCGGAGATGGTGGCACGATTGATAAAATAACCCGAAGAATTTTCAAATCTTTTTTAAATATGCAGTCTAAATACATATATTGGACAGATGAAAACGAAAGGGAAGCAGTTGTTGCTGAAACCTATAGTGAACTCCCATTCTGTATAGGATATGTGGATGGACCCGAGTTCCCCCATTCTGAAGCTCCAGTCGTAAATAAGATTTTATTTTTTTCAATAACACACCTCAATATCCCGATAATCGAGCAATTACTCCAAAATCTTTTTCAATTCATCGTCCGTCCACTTTATGTTATTTGGTTTTCCCGTATTTGTTTTATTTTCTTTTTTGGTTCTTCAATATTCATATTTTTATTAAATTTAATTTTTTGTGTTGTCTATTGCTATAATTTTATTGCACAAACTATGCTAAAATTTTTAACGCCGGCAAAACGTTAGCCGCTTTCAAATTCATAACGCCGTTGCTCAATCAACAGCGAATGAAAGGGAACAAATCTGGTTTATGAAAGCGCTTCCAAATAAAATAAAATGTAAATTAGGTTGTAGGAAATTGAATTCTTAGAAGGTAAGAAGTTTTTCATATCTCTTGCAATTTCGTTGATAATATTTTGATTCCGTGCACAAGAATGATATTCAAAATTTAACTTTTTATGCTTGAGATAACATTTTTTTGGCATCTAATACGCATCTGGACAAGCTTTTCAATGATATCAATATCTGCAGATATATTACGCAGAATCACCATTTTCTATTAAGTTTAGTTTACTTTAATTTTTATACCCTTCACCTTAGGTGGCAAAAAAATCCTCAAAGCTCAAGAAAACTGCCAAAACGCAAAAAATTGCCAAAATAAATAAAAACGCACGAAAATCGGCAAAACGTAAAATACTCATATAGTGAAGGGTATATAAGATTCGGCACAGTCGAATATAGCCCTCTTACTTGTCTTATAATTAAATTTCCTGTCACTTAATACAAATAATTATCAGATTTCATTTTAATAATTTTATGAAAATTTTTATTAATTATTAAGATTTTACTTGAAACTTCTTTTTTTCACTTTTTGACCAACCGTAAATGAAAATTAAAAGTTCTGGGGGCAAATTGTGTGACGGCGCCACCGTTATAAAAATTTACGAACTCAGTTATCTAATTGTTTATTTTTATTTATGTAATCAGCTGTTTTGGTTTAGCATATTTTGGCCTAGCATATTTTTGTGTATCTTGCAATGAATTTTTTTGGTGCAAATTGGATGAAGAGGTGCAAATCGCGGTTACATGTATTTTGTTTTTGTGGTATTGCATTTTATGTTAGATTTGCACTGTTTGCAATGATTGCAAAAAATTTGCACCAAAGAGTGAGTTCCGCTATTGTCATAATTTACACGGTTGCATTTACGAACACGATGCAATGTATTACTACAAAGCAACATGCGTTTAGGAAGTCAGCCTAATTTATTTTATCTCTTCGTGGTTTAAACGGATGTTGTAGTGTACATAATAATTTTTATTACTCATGAAAATTTAAGTCTATACAATTAGGAGAGGTCTGTTGGTTGAAGGGACTTTGTAGTGTACAAAGTGATTGTGTCTATACATACGATTTTATGACTACCCATTAATTTTTATAAATAATAAAAATTGTTTATTATCTATCAATTAGTTTACATAGAAATTGGTTAAGGAGTAGTCTGTCGATTTAAGGATACTATGAATAGTATGCAAATTGATTTATTAGATCTGTCCATAAAGGCTATTTATTATATGTATGTAAATTATTTTATCAACATACCTTGTTCTTAATGAAAACATATATGTTGGTATAAATATGCGAACTTTTCGGATATGCAGGACTTTTCTAGGTCACTATTTCATTCCCTAGAACCATTTCTAGCTTTCGAAGACCGATTTTCGAGTTATGGACCTACGAAGTTTCAGCATTAAATTTGGTGGACGTTGATTTGAAAGATTGGATTGCGAGTACAGATGTTTTACAAAAGTACGGGCGTAAATTTTCAATGAAATAGTAATGCTGGCTTTTTATAAAATAATGTTACTGGAAAAATATAGTTTATGATTTCAAACTAATTTACGATTTAAGATTCGAATGCGCTATATAAAACGTATCTTAAGGCCGTGATTCACTCTTCTACACAATAGCATGATCTTGCAAATAAGACATGTGCGCTAAAGAAGTAAGCTGATAAAGAAGTAAGCTGATGTGGACTAAAAATAGATCTGTGGAACAGATTTTTTGGAAAGTCCTGCGATTAGCAAAACTTCATGAAAATTTTCAAAAAATTTTACTTTTCATGGGATTTTAGTGACATAGCTGACACAAACTATTAACAATAAAGAAGTTAAATATTAAACACCTATAAATGAGAATACGAAAAGAGTGCAATTAAATTAAGTTTATTTCACCGAGAGAATTAAAAGAATATAAAAAACAATAGAATAAATGAAATATATGCGACCAGCTCGCTTCGCAGTCTATTTGATACTACTCGTCTGCCTTCAAGAGTTTTCAATCGGCCCTTCCTGACTATTCAGCGCTCTCGCTGGAACTATCATCATCAGCATCACTATCGGTTAGGGGTGGAAGAGCACACCATGGTTTCAGTCCATCAGATGCATAGACAGAACTGTAGTGACGCGTCGAACGTTTAGAATTAGGCAGGTCTTCAACCACGTAACGATCATTACCCAGAACTTTGGTAATGATAAAAGAACCCTTGAAGCGAGGTTCTAATTTTCTTGAAGTACCGGTGTTAGGAGCCTCATTGCCAATAAGTACTAAATCGCCAATGGCATACACTTTCGGCGATGAATGATGTTTGTCGTAACGATTTTTAGCCGTTTCTCGATAGATGTTAATGTTCTTCACAGCAGCTTGGCTGATTCTATCCAAGTCATGTAAACGTGCGTCTTCATCAGCAGGAATCTGGTCTTCTTCATCATTTTGCAACGTTAATAATATTTTGTTGCCAAGGATATCACGAGGTTGGTATCCATACAATAACTCGTTCGGAGACCGCTTCGTTGTAGAATTCTTTAAAGAATTGATGGTCCACTGGATCACACGAAGCTCATCGTCCCATTTACGATCGACTTGAGTAGCTGGCAGCAACATTGACAGAATAGTTCGGTTCAGGCGTCCTTGCATATGTGTTTATCTCTGCCGTTAATTTTCGCTATTATTTGTTGAAGGTTCGGGTCTTGTAATTGCATACTAAACAGCCAATCACTTTCGTCAATATTCACTTTATCTATTCGAAGAGAAACGGGTTCAGTTTCACGGGCTGCTTCACACGGAGCACGACTGAGGGCATCAACATGACACATTCTCTTTTCTGACCTATGTTCCATGCGAACATCGAACTCCTGGATGCGTAACCACCAACGTGCAATACGTGGAACGAGCTCCTTTTTAGTTAACGTGAATTTTACCGCATTGCAATCTGTGATCACTGTGACCTGTTTACCATATACGTAGTATTTAAACCGCTCGAGAGCTTCTACCACAGCTAAAGTTTCTATTTCATAGCTGTGCATCTTCTTTTCGCAAGGACTTCTTGACCGGCTATAAAAAGCAACTGGTTTCCAGGCAGCATTAACGTTTTGTAGCAAGGCAGCAGCTAAACCATGTGAACTGGCATCACAATGAATCTGATGCTCAGCATTTACGTCGTATGCAACTAGTACTGAATCACTAGTAAGTGCTGATTTCAGGTCATCAAACGCTTCTTGTTGTTGCGATTGCCATTCAAATATTTCATTTTTCCGTAACAATCTACGAAGTGGCTCGGATATAATCGAGTAGCCGGGAATGAATTTTCGGAAATATCCACTCAACCCCAGAAATCTGCGTACCTCTGTTGCGTTAGTTGGACGTTGAAAATTCCGAATTGCCGCCGTTTGAATTTCCCCTGGACAAATTCCCGCCGGAGTCAGCTGATGACCTAGAAAGGTTATGGTATTTTCAAAGAATGCGCATTTTCTTGGGTTTAATGTGAGTCCACACTCACGAAGAGCAATATATACCCGCCTTAATTTACAAAACATTTCGTCAATTGTCTGACTACCAACCAAAATGTCGTCCATATAATGGATCATGTCGTCTGGTAACGTCCTTCCCTTTACGCTGGCCATTAACCTATGAAATACGATAGGCGCGTTTTTAAGGCCGAAGGGCATACGTTTGAACTCAAATATGTCATCCGTAGTGACGAATGCTGTATATTTTGTACAATCAGCCGCTATGGATATCTGATAATATCCGCTATTTAAGTCTAGAATCGTAAATATTTTATATTTCGCAGCTTCCTGTAGCCGTTCCTCAATATTTGGCATGGGGAATATTTGTTGAGGCATATGCCTATTCAACAACCTATAGTCTATGCACAATCGATCGCTACCATCCTTTTTCTTAACCAGAGTTATTGGGCTCGCTTATTCAGACTCTGATTTTGCAATTATATTATGCGTTTGTAAATCTTGCACGATTTCGTTTACCACCCGTTTCTTAGGCTCTGGTATACGATATGGTGATTGAGCAATCGGCCTTTCAGTATCGAGCTCAATTCTGAGCTCCACCAGATCAGTTTTCCCAATTTCAGTTATATCCATAGCAAAAACATCACGGTACTCACCCATCATTTCCATCAAATTCATTTTCTGCTCTTCGTTCACTACACCATATTTAATATCATTTTCACCAATGGGCGTCAGCCCCTCAGTATAACTCCTAAACACGAACCTGCCATCCTCAACCAACCCTCGTACCTTATTACCCATGAACACATCTTGCCCAATAAGGATATCTTCTTGCAGCATATCATCGTTGACAATGAAAAATTTCATCGCTATATTCAATCTTTCGACAGAAATTTCAGTTGTCAGGAACGACGTAGCGTATACTACACCCCCGCAAATACCTTTTTTTTTTTTTTTTTTTTTTTTATATAGGACCAGCACCCAGGAGATGACTCCTACACATGCGAAGCATTGTGCTGGGAACTATAGGAAAGGGATAGTAGAAGAAACGACAGGAGGTGAAGCTTAATTAATTATTTTGCAGCTCTGCTTTCGCACGTTCTTTTGTTTTTATACTCGTAGCAGTGCTGAAGCTTCGGTTTAGTAGCTATTTTTATTATTATTTTACTTCGCCGGTGCTACACAATACCGACGAAGGAGGGCGTTCTGATGTGATTGTGGATTGCTATCAGCTGAAGCCGGTATTGTTCAGTGACCAGTGACAATGCCTTCGCCACTGAAACCTTCCGACAACAACTCACACACAAAGACACACTAATGCACATCAGAAAAATGCGAGATGTTTATTTTTATTTTAAAAATTTTTTTTTTTTTTTTTGTCTGAAGCTGGGGTTGAACCCAGGTCTGTTTTTTGGTTGTGTAGTCAACGTACAGACTACCATCCATCGTGCCATCGCCACCCTTTTATTTGTAACGGGCACGGCTCCGTACGGCTTGGTATAGATTTTGCCACAGACCTTCGCATTAAATTGCATTGACTTCCGGTATCTACGAATGCAGACAATTTCCTATTGTGACAGTAAATCTTTCTCGTAAACATCTGATCGTTTGTTTGAAGACTTCTTACATTTGCCACTCTTTTCCCACAATTTTCCGGTTCACCCACTGGATGTACTTTGTGACAATCCTGGCATCGCCGACGACGTTGAGGTTTCGAACACTTCGATAAAATATGACCTTCTTCGTTGCAATTATAACATTTAATAGGCTTCCTGTTATACGTCTCACGATTACTAGCTGCAATACTATCAGACTTATCATTTTTATTCCGATCAAAGTTCGTTTTGCTCACAGGGTTATTTCTTAAATATTCATCGTATGCTTCTCTTAAACTTTTCAACGAATGAAAACGTAAAGCCGCTGTAGCCGTCTGCAGTTCTCTATGCCTTAAACCGTCCCGCGTGTATTTAATTATAGCTGGCTCACTCAATTTATATCGACGCCCGATAGCGCAAATTCGGAAACAATAATCGAACACTTTTTCATTTAGCTTTCGATAAGCGTCGCACATCTTTTTATGAATTTCTGCCTCGTCTAATTTCAAGCCAAATTCTTCAACTAAATCGTTGGATAATTCATCCCAAGATGCATAGAACTGATCTGAAACGTCCAACCATAGCTTAGCAACGCCTTTTAACTTACTATACACTGCGAGCATCAAACTTTTCTCCTCCCATTCGTACGCGTTTTTAGCCGTATTTACCCTTTCTACAAATTGTTCTGCTGATAAGGACATATCATTGGACGGATCGAATTCTGGTATAGTTTCAGATATTTCCTTTACGGAATACGAATTGCGTGTAAAAGTTTGGTTCCGACGCTCTTCGTTTTGATTCACGTTCACTAATGTATTTCTCTCGCTACCGTTCACCTCTTCACCACCGTTTACGTTTAATCTGTTAACGTTATCGTTATTATTTACGTTGTCATTACCGTTATTTTGATCGTTATTACTTGGATTATCATTATCGCTATTACCGTCTCTATTCACGTTGTTTTCGCCATTATTTAACGTACGCGTATGGTTGCTTTCCACCACTAACATCAATCGTTCTATCATTTGTTTTAACTCGTCTATTTGAGATTGCATCGAATTCATAGGCAAATCAATTTCGACTTCATCAGTGCCTTTACTTTCTATGTAACGCTGAATTAATTCATTACGAACTCCCGCATTTGAAATACCGAGTTCCCGAAGTACCTGTTTTATCTGTTCAACTTTTAACTCAGTTATTTTAACCATTTTTAATCTATCGTTTATTTCGTTGCCGTTGTATAATACCGTTGTTTTCTTTCTCTACACACTGTTCCTACCTCCGTTTTAATAACAATAATCCACACAAATAAAAAAGCCGTTTCAGATCAAGCACCGTTATATATTCTTTTATATATGTACATATGTATAAAGTTACATTCGTATAATGCTCATATTATTTCTTTTTTTGTCTATTTGTCCATATAAACTTCTACTTCATGTCGTATGTATACATATGTACACATATTTTTTTTTTACTCATCACCATAAATATAAACTTTATTATAATGTCACTCAAAATTTTTTCCGTTTTTTCCTTTTATGTACAGAATGATATGTTAAACGTTTTTTCTTCGCATTCCTGAGGGTAGATTTTTTTATTCCACTTCTGAATTATAAATGAGAATACGAAAAGAGTGCAATTAAATTAAGTTTATTTCACCGAGAGAATTAAAAGAATATAAAAAACAATAGAATAAATGAAATATATGCGACCAGCTCGCTTCGCAGTCTATTTGATACTACTCGTCTGCCTTCAAGAGTTTTCACACCTAAATTAAGACATCATCATAAATCATTTTTTTGTATGTGCATAATTTTTAACAGAAACTTTTTGAAGCGATTTGTTATAGGACGGTCCATTTTTTTGTGGCTGGCAATGGCTGAAGTAGTCTGCACGTTGACTACAAAACCAAAACAGACCTGGGTTCAACCCCAGTTTCAGACTAAAATTATAAAAAAAAAATTTCGCATTTTTCTGATGTGAATTAGTTTTTGTCTTTGTGTGTCAGTTGTTGTCGGAAGGTTTCAGTTGCGAAGTCATAGTCACTGATCACTGAACAATACCGGCTTCAGCTGATAGCAATCCACAATCACATCAGAACGCCCTCCTTCGTCGGAATTGTGTAGCACCGGCGAAGTAAAACAATAATAAAAAAATGGCTCCTAAACCGAAGCTTCAACACTACTACATATAAACAAAGAAAGTGCAAAAGCAGAGCTGTAAAATAATTTATTAAACTTCACCTCCTGTCATTTCTCTAACTATCCTTTTCCAGCAGAATGCATCGCATGTGTAGGAGTCATCTCCTGAGGGCTAGTCCAAGATAAAAAAAAGTACCTGTTATAGAATATAACTTTTATATAAGTTAGGCATAAAATTAAATACAAAAATATTTTTAAATCACACTTTATAAAATAAGCAATGTGGACTTTTTAGAAAGCACCTTCTATTGAAAGTAATTTTTGTGAAAGTGTACTTTTTATAAAAATTAGCTTTTTATGAAAATATACAAGAATCATTTTTTATAAAAAGTATGTTATATAATAACTATTTTATAAGAACTAAGAATAGAAATTTTTTTTATAGTAATAATATAGTACATTTTATGACTATATTTTTTCTATAAAAAATTAAATTTTTTAACTTACTTTTGTTAAACAAATTTTTTATAAAGTTCACCCTCCTATAAAATAAATGTCTTTTGTAATAAGCGCCTTTCATGAAAATTATCTTTTACAAGATAAGTACTTTGATAATTTTCACAAATATACATTTTACATTTGAAAATATATTTTTTTAATAAAAACTATTTTTAAAGTAAAAAAATTCACAATTTTGAATAAATGTATTTTTTTTTTAAGAATCTATATTATTAATGTAGTCATAATTATTAATTAAAAAAATCTATCGTGTAGCACGAAGCGAAACATGTTGATTAATAAAAAGCGCTGCAATGTTAAAGGAAATTGCAACAATGAGTGACAGTTTCATTTGAATTTGTTTTGCTTACATTTTGCCAGCATTCTTATTTTATTTATTTATTTATTTTATTTTTGAAAAATAAGGAATAAATATCAAATTAAAAAGTTGGTTTGAGTTCATTATAAGACATTATTATTAATCTAGAACGTTCTAATGAAATACGTTTATCCGGGGGTGATTTAGAAATGACCTTCAGTAAATATATTTTCGTAACAGTATTTATGAGAAAACGAATGAAAGCTGAAGAAAATTGAATTGAAAAATTTGTTAATTGTCTAATAAATGGTTAGAGGATATTCCAAAATTTAGAATAACACTATTGATTGAACATAAATAACAAATAAAGACAAGAGAAATTTGTTGATCACAGTCCTTATTGTTTCGTTGCTTATTCGACAGTGAATAAGAAAGAAAATATATGTTCCAAGCTAAGGACTAAGAAGAGAATGCAAAAGAGTTTATTCCCGTTAGCTTGGCAGGTGCTTATTTACTTTTTATGTATATAGATATAGAGAAACAATTGGAAGGCAATACGTATATACATGGAATGGAAAACATGGAAGAGCTAGAAGGCATTTAAAATAATGAATTCATTATGTATAGCTATAAAAAATATTTAACAAATTAATACTAATGTGTTTCGACGGAACATTCTGCCGATGACGAAAGGCACTTTTAATTTGCTTCAATAGGTAAGTGTAAAATTTTGTGAATCGATCGTCAGAGATGTCCCTTGGATGTTTTCAAGTCAACCAGTCTTACTTTCCTATCACGACCATGAATAACTTTGACTACCCGTGCTAGGAGCCAATTATGAGGCAGTAAGTTGTATCCCTGAATTATTAAAAGAGTACCTTCTTTTAAGTTGTCACAAGTTTGGAACCATTTACATCTTTGTTAGAGATTGAGTACGTAGTCAAGAAGCCAATGTAGCCATAATTGTTGTTTTAGGTGCGTCACCACCTGCCTGCGTTTGAGATGTGTGACGTTTGTCTGGTTGTTGATATATTCATCTGACAGTGCCATCAGAGATGAACCAATTAGTAGATGAGCAGGAGTTATGGCCTAACCATCATTCGGATCATCTGATCAGGGTGATAAGGGGAGAGAGTTTAAAATGGCTTCGACTTCGATAAGTGCTGTTTGAAACTCTTCGTAGGTTAGGTTGGCTTGCGACATGTTCTTCACGGGGAGTGTTTTTGCCGACTTGATAGCGGATTCCTACATGCCACCGAACTGGGGCGAACGAGGAGGAATGAACGAGAATTCGAAGCCAGTGACTATGCTAAAGTTGATTAGCTCTTTGACATTAGGTTCATTGAAAAAGCGTTGCTTTAGTGGTAGAAGTTTGTTGTTGGCGCCAACAAATTTTGTTGCGTTATCACTGTAAGAGGTGTAGAATAGTCCACAGAAGTCGGCTCCGGAAACGACTTCTCTGGCATTTATTATCCAAACTTGTTGGCGAAGAATGCCAAGAATGGATTTTCAACCTGCATGTAAGTATTTGCGATGAAGGTATTCGACGAAAAGTTTGGTGAAACGATGATTTTTTGGCAGGAGTACTGGAAATTTGGTGTCATACGATAAAGGTGCATTTGCTAACCGACCGCCTATTCGAACGAAAAGTAAAGATGATTTACAGAACTGAGTTTCACTGGTGTTAAGGTTTCTCCTTTTTGGAGGCGAGCAGTTTCTTCTTGAAACGCTGATTGTTGACTCCTGTGAACAATTCTGAAGGATGATTTTAGTTCCTCAAAAGTAATGAAAGTGTTTCGTTTTTGTTTGTCGAAAACACAATGAATGTACGCAACAATACGAAGAATTGAGATACGAAACATTACGAGAAATGAATGAATCGATAATTGAGTCAACGACAGCAGTAGTTTTAAATGAAGATTTTCTAATTTCTATTCATGGAATTTCCATGCAGGCTCTGGACACTATATCCGTAGGATTTTGCTTTGAAGGCATATGCTACCAAGAAATGTTGCAAGTTAAATTTTGTGTTTTTGCTATCCGATTGGCAACAAAGCAATTGTAAGAAGATAAGTGATTTGAGAGCCATGTTAATACGATTTTTGAAGTTAATCAGAATAAGATTTGATATGAGAAACGATCAAATTTACATTTTATTTTGTCCCAGGTGTGGGTCAACAATAAGGCGGCATATACTTTTAGGCGTAGCAAGGATTGCTGGGCAACTGGAGCGACTTTTGGATTTGCTATTAAAAAAGTTAATTTGAATTGGTTATTATTCACCACACGTACGTAGATACAGCATCTGTAGGCTAATTGCGAAGCATCTGAAAATCCATGGATTTCGAACTTCGATTGCGATGAAGTGCTCACAAATCTCGGGATTTCAACATCATTCATGTATTTAAAAATTTGTTCTTTTTGTTGCCAGGTGTTTGTTAATCGTGCATTTAAGGGCGTGTCCCAGTCTAAATTCTGTCTCCACATTTCAAGAATTAAAATTTTACTGCGTATTACGATTGGGCTAGGTATTTCGAGAATGTCATATATTTTTGCCACTGCTGATAAAACCGATCTTTTAGTGGGAATTTCTGTACTTGAAAACTCAAAGCAAAAACTAAAAATGTAATTTTTGGGTTTTGAAGACATCCCAAGAAACTTAGTGATATACTCAGCATTTGCTTAAATTCTTTTCGTCGTTGCATTAAGCAATAGGATGGTTACAAGGTTAATGAGAAAAACATTTTATCCTATCAACCTCTTAAATGTGTCGTTTGGCTAGAAAATGCGATTGGCAAAGTTTCAGCTCAATCTGATAAAATTAACACGTACCGCATTGAGGTTAAAGTTACGAAAAACGGTGGTTTTTCAAAAAATATTCTATTTTTTCGTTCTTAAAATCGAAACAATTTTTTTTAGGAATATAACTCGAGTCTTATCTAATAGGAAATTTTATTCTTATTGATTTTTAATTTAATAATTTTTTTTGATAAAACTGATAGATTAGTGGCAGTTATGATTTATCATGCGAAGTCGGTAAAGCTTTCATAAAAATGTTTGGTAAATTTTTATTGCTGATATGACTTTATTTTACCTATTGCATTCGTTTTTTAAACAACAAAATAATTTTTGTTTCAAATATGTTCTAATAGTTCCAGAGCATCAAGGAGTATGAGTTCTAGAGTATCAATGAGTATAATATCAAGGCAGAGAGACACAATTTTTTTAATTGGTCATATGTCTCATCAAATAAGTGGCAGTAAATTACATTCTAATTGTCAAGTCTTACGTAGTTTATTTTATAATATGCGACAGGTTAGATTTACAATAAAGGTTATGCTTTTTTCGGAGAAAGCTAAAAAACCAACCAAAGATGTTCAACGTTGTGTCGCAAAGCTGTTAAAACTGTATGATGAATGGAAAAAAGTGTAAAAAAGCGGTCACAGATCAGTAAGCTGCACTCAAATTCAAAAAGAGGAGGAGTTCAAGTCGAGATTTGACGACCTATTTGACATTGCTCATCAGGATGTCCTTGCCAAAACCGCTGAAGAAGACAGGCAATTTTAGTTACTCCAGAGAAGAAAAGGACACCTTGGCGGCATGGGAGGCGTCGACATGAAATCTGTTAAGGCACGGCAAGATTTGAAAAATTATAAACAAATATTGTTCGTGTTTTTCAAAAATGATTCGTTTATTAAAGATTAACATTATTAACTAACACTAAAATTTTATTTTTACAAGGTGAAAAATATTTAGAACTGGAATCTACAACAAGTATTAGCAGCACATCAGAGAACAGCAGCCGATGCAGACACAGACTCAGAAGCAATACCAGAAATAAAAAAGAGGAGGTATTGTCCAGGTACCGAAGAGATTATCACTGAGAAATTGTCTGTATTGTTGAATAGATGTAGTATTCTGATAGAAATGCGGTGCGAATTATAGAAGCCTCAGCAGAAGTATTAGGGCATAACCCACAAAATTTTGTTATAAGCAGTAATTCCATACGAAACCGCAGACAACAATTTCGACAACAACGAACTAATTTGATCAAAATTAGATTCAGAAATTCCGATTTAGAAGGGTGCTGTTGTGCATTGGGATTAAAAATTGCTTCCAGAACTCTTGAGCAGAGAAAATGTAGAGAGTTATAGAAGATAAAACTATTAGAAATAAAATAAGTAATCCGGAACAAATTTAAAATTATCTTTTCGAAGAATTAAAAATTCGGCAACCCAGGGCTGATCATAAAGAATACATCCAACTCTGCCTAATTTATTTAGGACGCCTACCAACGGAGAAATTTACTTTTAGAGTACCTGGAGCTATTCATCACGCCAGATGGATGGCAAAGCCCATTTATTGCCTCAAAATACTTCTTTTCAGGGATAATTTTCATTAACTGATTTGGAGCAAAATGTGCATTGAAGATATTTGCTTATTTATAATCAACATTTATGTAAAAGCATGGTTTAACGCGCACAAGCCCACCCTGGCCACCAACCACGATCTACAATTATTAAAATCTTTAGGTCAATATAGAATAATTGATAAATAAGTTGCAGACAAGGCATTGTCTAAAATAATTAACCATCTATGGTATCTCAATTCGGAACTGGTTGGCTGTTAATTTTTCGAAAATAAATAAAACGTGAAAACAAGCAGGTTAGAAAATTATGGGCCGAAGAAGAAAACGATGAAGATAATTCTCATAACAGGGATCTCAAAGCAAAACTTAATTTCCCAGAAGTTGATCATTTGCATGACAAGGAAATTGATTGGTTTGTTTCTTCTCGGACTCTAAATTTTTTCAAGAGATTTGAAATCGACACATATTTTTCAAATACTGATCCTGATGTATGGTGTAAAAATCAACATTATTTAAAAGCTAATAAAATAGTGGACGGTTTAAGAGTAGTTAATGACCCGGCTGAGAGAGGAGTAATATTAATTCAAGACTTTAACTCCTGCTTGACAAAAGATGAAGACCAGCGACAGTTTTTATTACAAATTGTATATGAATATAGGCATCTTTTTCCGAACTACCGTATATGAGCAATTACCACCATAAAATATTATTTTTTATAATTATAATGTTATGATATATAATTCAAAATTATAATTAATAAAATTTGAACACTATTAAATAAAAGATTTATTAATAAAATTTTATTTAAAACAGATATAATTGATTATTACAATGTTCTTTAACATTTGCCAGGAAATTAATATTAGAAGATATTCACTACGACCTGAACTGGTAAATGCTAAATGCCACTAAATCTATCAGTTTTATCAAAAAATTATTAAATTAAAAAGCATAAAATTTCCTATTAAATAAGACTCGAGTTATATTCCTAAAAAAATGGTTTCGACTTTAAGAACGCAAAATACGATTTTTTTAAAAACCGCTGTTTTTCGTAACATTAACCTCAATGCGGTATGCGTTAATATTATGAGATTACCCAATTGGCACATTTAAGGGGGATGAGCGGGAGGAAAATCCAAAATTAATTTTTTCTAACCACCCTAATGAAACAATATCTTGGCAACTACTATGACAACTGAAGCTGGTCTTTTGTAAAACTTCAGCAATTTCACACCTTTTTGATACGAGGTCAGAAATGTTGTCTACCTCCATGAACAGATCATCAACATATGAGTCCTCCTTAAGGGCTTTAGAACCAATGAAAAATTTATCTTGAAAAATAAAATACAGCGAGAAAAGGAGGAGCTGAGATACCATTAGTAACGGTATTCAATTGATACAAGTTAATTGATTCTTTAAAGTTATCTCTCCAGTTAATTAAAAGTTGTGATCTGTTTCGTCCATTAAAAACTGACTGTACATTTTACAGATGTCAGCAAATTTATTTAATCGAAATGATAAGAGTGTGATTATAAGATCCTGTTGAACTGTAGGGGCAACCATTAAAGTTTCATTCAACGAAATATTCGAAGATGTATGACAAGAAGCAACAAAGACCACTCTAAGCTTTGTGGTTGTGCTTTGAGGGTGAAGAACAGGATGATGAGGAATTACGTAATGTGAAAACTTTAAACTATCAAAATCTACTTGTAACATGTGACCAAGTTAAATGTATCGTTCATAAAATCGGAATATATCTGACGCAATTTAATATATTTTGAAAAATGTTTTTCCAAATACAGAAATCTTCGGCGAGCTATTTCGACCGAGTTACCAAGAAGTTTTGATGTCAATTTAAATGATAGACGTACCTAAACTCTTCCGTTTTTGTCGAAAGTTGCGTTTTTAACGAAATACTCTTTTCACTATTTGTTCTTCTTCGGTGAATACAGATGTGTTGATTAAATTCTTCGATTCCCAACATTTTTTATTACTAACTACCCAACCAAGTGACGTGTATATCAAAAATGGCAATCTATTTCCGAGAGAAAGTTTACCAAGTAAAAAAAAATTTCGGCGCCAATTAGCATTTCTATACTCTTTTTTTTTGTATCTGGAACCAGTCAGCTCCTGAGTACTCCTACACATGCAAAGCATTGTGCTGGTCCTATAGGAAAGGGATAGTATGAGAAACGACAGGGGGAGAAGCTTAATTAATTATTTTACAGCTCTACTTTTGCACGTTCTTTGTTTATACTCGTAGCAGTGCTGAAGCTTCGGTTTCGTAGCCATTTTTGGTTTTGTAGTCAACGTGCAGACTACCATCCATCGTGCCATCGCCACCCTCACTCTGGGGCAATTAAAATTGTGGGTCGGCTAGTTCGAAACCATTGTGTATGTTCCAATTACACTATGCAACACGAAAAAATTGCTTTGATAACCACTATTTTTTTTATCCGCTGTGGTCAGCTAACTATAAAAATCGACATTATTTCTAATTCTATGGTAAGGTTTTTGAAAAAAAAAATTTTTTTGAAATTTTGGTCCTACATCTGTTCGTAACTTTGGAAAGACTTATTCAATCTTGTTATGTAATAATTTTAAATTATGACAGCTTTAAGTTATGTTACTATCATTTTTTTATTTAACCATTAGTTTTGAAGTTATTGATGAAAAAGTGAAAAAAAATTTGTTTTGTTTTGGAAAAATTAACAAATTTTTTAATTCAATAAATTTATAAAAAAAAATAGAAAGCACGAAACAATTACCAGTTTTGCTACTTAACTGAAAGATAAATATCATAGAAATAAAATAAAATTTATCTCATGAAAATCCATGGATAAATGCGTGTTTTGTTGCCGATTAAGTGAAAGTTCCTACTTTTGACAGAAAAGCGATTTCTTTAAATATAATAAACTTAAAGAACAGTTAATTTTTTTTATCATTTAATAGATATTTTTAACAAATAGTTGTATTTCAATCAAAAAGATGAACTAAGCATAATCTAAAAATTATGTCGACTTTTGTTTAGTTTTTTTTTTAAAAAAAACCTTACCATAGAATTGAAATAATGATGCTTTTTGTAGTTAAGTGACCATAGCGAATAAAAAAATAGTGGTTATCAAAGAAAAAGATTTTTTTTGTTATTTATTGCGTTTTATTATTCGGAGGGATTCATTCTGCAAGGTGTTGAGATGAAATTTATTTCGTTACTGAAAAAATTGTTGTCCATTCAAATTGAGAAATTCGAAATTTTATAGTAGCAACAAAGTTAAACTGAGTTCTACCATCAGAAATCCCAGTTATTTCTTGAGTGGATATTCGAGTATATTGTTTCAAGCGAAGGCGATTGACTGCATCTTGTGTGATGAGATTCACTTCTGAACAGGAATCCAGTAGAGCCTGAAGAGGTTGTATATTACCGAAGCAATCTGTGACGAAAACTATAGCTGTTGAACAACTGCGTGTTAATAATGACGAAAATTTCATGAAAAGCGTTGAGGCCGTGTTGAACTGTATTGGCAACACTGATTGGCGCCATGACCGATGGTGGATATGACGACGAATTTGATAAGGTATTGTGTTGAAGCGAAGAATTGAACCAGGGTGTGGTTGGTGCGAATAATTATTTGCATCCTTTGCAGTTGGATTATGTAATGACGTAGGATGCGACACTCGGCAGTGGCGACAACGAGATTTGGAAGGACATTTAGCTACTACATGGCCTTTTTCAGACAATTTATGCACAACTTACTACCTCTTACAAAGTCGAACCGATAAGATATTAATAGATTTAAACAACTATAGCAATTTCCTGTCAAATGATTTTTAGTAATTATTTTACGTTGCCGATGCTACACAATACCGACGAAGGAGGCCGTTCTGATGTGCCTGTGGATTGGGTACAGCTCAAGCCGTTACTGTTCAGTGACCAGTGAATATGCCTTCCCCACTGAAACCTTCCGACAACAACTGACACAAAGCCACACAAATTGACAACAGAAAAATGCGAGATGTTTTTATGAGTCTTAAACTGGGGTTGAACCCAGGAAAAATTTTTCGTTTTGTAGTCAACGTGCAGACTACTTCGACCATCGCCGCCTGTGAACCTGTTTGGCTTTAGGATCACGGGAAGGAAATACATCTGCATCGGCCGTACGACTCTCTGGAAATTGGCAACGACCACTTAACATGAGTAAAATTCATCCCATGATGGCTATGATATGAAATCTTGTTTTTCGTCATATACCATTTTTGACTGGCTATCAATTTTAGATACAGCAATCTGGATGAATAACAATATGGATGCTAAATCCATATTATCGAGCTCAGAGTATAGTGAGAGCAACGAGCTACAGAGAGCCGAAACAGAATCAAGAACTGAACGCAATGCTGTAGCATTTGGTTTATTAAGAGTTCTTATCGAAAACACTGAATTTATATTGCCTATAAACATCAATGTTTTGTTCTCATACCGTTCCACTAAACGATCGAAAACTTTTTGGTAATTTACGTCAACCACTTGGAAAGGTTCAGTTACCGCCAGTGCCTGACTAGACAAACAATTTAGCAAATAGTTGAATTTATCGATGACCGGTATGTTCGATATAAAGTTTAAAGGTACTAATGAATCGTGAAAATCGAGTTTCAATTGAGGCAAAAGTTTGCGAAAGAACGCATTAGATTGAATGGTGTTCAAAAAACTCTGTCCAATGTCACTAGAGCTACGTTTTTTATTCATAAGACGTACTAATAGAGCTTTGCAGATACGAAAATCTCTCTATGTGCGATCGAACCATATCAGTTTCCAATTGAGTAATGTTACGTTTCATCGTTGATCGTTGTGATTTTAAAGAGGCAAGTGAATTTTCTTTTTTATCTTGGACCAGCACTCAGGAGATGGCGCCTATAAAAACGAATGGTAACTAACAGTGTTAGAAGTACCAACTGTTGAATTCAAGTGGTAACACTGATCAAAGTTTGAGAAAAGTGCCAACACTGTTGTTTACCTTCATGCTGCAGCAGACGACGGCGGCTACCAAATACGACAGCGGAAACTATGAAAATGTTGGAGAAACTAATGAAGAAGATTATTGCTCGTTTGTGTTTACGCCGTATATATGCAAAATCTGTTTACATTTATGCGCGCCAATATAATTTTTACTCATTTGTTTAATTTGAGAGAGCGCGCCATTAATAGTTTTACCAAAGACTATAAATATATAAAGATGTTGCACTATCATACCAAAGACTATAAATATATAATACATACATTGTTCTGCCAATGCTAAATTTGCTGATGGTTTTAGTACAAAAACCATGCTAAAACCACTTTTTTCAAGAAAGTCATTTATTTTCTCAGAGAATTTATTATTCTCATGTCTCTACTATTCATTTACATATGTATACATGTGTTCATACGTTTGTGTCTTTGCATTCTCAAGTATGTGTTCATGTGTGTACATTTAATAAACAAACGAAAGAATCCATATAAACAAACAAAAACAGCAAAGGCTCGTTTTGTGTTCGCACAATATATGTGGACATAAGATACGTAAAGCTAATGTCACTGATTCTTATTTGATTGGCAAATATATGTATTTTATTGTTGTACTATTGCAAGAACATCGATTCGCACCGAATTTAATATTATTTAAAATTGGAAATTTATATAACTATGTATATCTATATAAAAGTAACGTGTCACGACGTTTCTTCTCGCTAATCTCCGAAACTACTGGACCGATTTAAATGAAATTTTGCGCAGATATGTTAACAGTGTATAACTTGAAATATAGGCTATATTTTATTTTGAATTTGAAATAGAAAAAATTGCTTTTTGAATAACCTGGTCATTTATAATTTCAAATTTTCAAAATTATTCTTTTGTTCTTGTTCTTGTGCTCGCTGCCGTATGGATATAATAAAACCCGCGCAAATTTTGTCATATCCATCAGAAATGTTTGTACATGCAAAAAATTACGATCAAAATTCAGATTTTGGAAGTTTGTGTGCTCCATCAGACTTATTTTTTGCAGTATGTAAGATTCATATAAAAGTTTTCGAAAAAAATTTTTCTGAATCCAAAGAAATAAAAAACATAAAAAAAACTATTGTTGAGCAATGTGTAAATTGCACCAAAAATACAATATATTCCTTTTGGTTTCAAGAAAACAACGTATGCTATAAGCACAGAATGGAGATGCTAAATTTATTAATTCTTACACTTTTACGAAAGCATTCCTCGTGGGAAACATACAAATACAAATTAACGAGCGCAGAAAAACTTAAAATTTTAAAACAATAAAACATATGCTCAATTCAGAAAATTATTAAATATGTACCAATCACCAAAAAAATTACATTTCTTGTGCTAGTTATCACTTATTAAAAAGATTTTAATAAATTTTATAATAGTTTTGTAAACAAAATAATAAATTGTATGGTTTTCGAACTCAGGTAAGCTCACGTTTTATTTGATTTATGCATATACATAGATATTATAACTATACAATTGAAAATTCTAAAATAAAATATTTAATAAAACAAATGAGTATACATAGTTCGGTGCGAATCAACATAAATGCAATAGTACAATAGCAAAAAACGTAATTTTACCCTACAGCCACAGAAATTGGTCGCATTGGCTTTGCTCTGTTTATTTGCACATGATTTATATGAAAACAAGAAACTGCTTTTAGTTGTTAATATTGTTATTGAATGTGCTTTGCACAAGAAATATAACACACACAAACACATTTCTCAATAAGCATCATTTATATGTGTAAACAACAAAAAAAACCATAATTTCTGTGGAAAAAAAATTTCTAGTAGAGTTAAAAAAAACAAAAATGTTTCAAAAACAACAACAAAATAAACTTGACAAAACCAATGCTTATTACTACATACATACTTCTGTACGTACAGACATATGTATGTATGCCTAAAATTGTTGTGTTCTCTTCTCTTGCTCAAAGACTCTCTTGCTACTTCCCCCCACAGCATCTATAAACGCAAACAATTTTTGTTTTTATTCAATGTTCTACGTGCAATATCTTTATATATTTATAGTCTTTGGTTTTACTCATTTCTTTATTTTGAGAGAGGGTTGCAAAAGCAATTAAGACTAAAATTAATGTTTTTCTTGGTATTGTACCCTGTGTGTATTTACTTTTGAGAGAGCAATAAAATAACAACTTTGAAATATTTGGCTAGTTTTACAAAATGTCTTTTGTTCTTGGTATTGTTGGTTTGTTGTAGATATGGTGGTAATGATAATGACATTTGTAATAAGGTATATGTAGTTACTACAAAACATAAACTACAAATTAGAATTTGTGAACACAAATCTGATCGATAATAGAGAAACATTACAACAACACCAAAAACAGCATTAACATTACATTGCAAAGATAATAATCATTACCCAAATTTTAAAAATACAATCATTTTACAGAGAGAAAGTAACTATAGACATAAGTACATACTTGAAATACTCGTATTATAGATTATAAAAGTATCATATACACAGCTAATTAAATATAAAACAGACACATTAAATTTTGCTGTATGTTATAGAAATTTAGTTAATAGATAATAGAAGTTAGAATAATTTTATATTGTAAACATTTTTTTAAATAATTGTTATTTGAGTTATAATATTGTTAGTACTTTGCAGAAATCAAATTTATTAATATTTGAGTTTTTTAATTTTTGATTTACCGCCTTTTTATAATAATTAATTTTGTCAATTATTATAAAATATTTTCCCTGAAGAAGTTTTACATTGTGAAAACTAAATATTGAAGAAAATTAAATTTAGAACACCAAATAATATAAGATCTGAAGCTTGTCGGGAATATAAAAAAAAACTTTTCAATTTAAATAGGCTGAAACTGAGAATTGTAAACTTTATAAGGAATGAAAATTGTCTTTGTTTTAGTATTTGTTTTGGTTTGTACGGATTTATTCACTAATAAATAAAAAATACGAGTATTTAACTGAAATTATTCTACGTGGAATAAGCCGCTTCCAAAATGGATTAGAAAATTTTAGGGATACAGTATTTTTCTATAATATTTCACTCGTTAGGTATTATTCAAAATGTTTCAAAATGGAAAAATTCCAAGAAGCTTATCCAAAAATAAATTAAAGAAATTACTTTGTGTCAAAAAATAAACTCGTCATTATTTTCGGAGGCTATTGTGAAAAAAATAATGTTTATAAATATTTTATTAATTTGTTATCTCTAGTTATAAAAGGTGAGGATGTGCCTTTTTGCATTTCAGCTCACCATATGTTTGCATAAAAGTGTATTTTTTCATTGATGACATAAAAACTCACATTCACTCCTCTAGGTTGTTGCCATTTTAGCATTTTAATTCATAGATTTAATATTTCCTTTCGTTAAAAAGCATACTACTTTTTTTAAATTCTGCGAAATGCTTATTAACAGAAAAAACATTGTCAGCACAATTCGTTGTTTTATGGTTAAATGTCAGATATAAGTTTAAAAGCGGACCATATATATATTATATATGTATACTGACTTAGCTTTCTCCATCAACACTACTAGTCAATGGCAGCGCCACGTAGTGAGCCGAAATGCTATATAAAGTCCACCTACTCACATACACGGACTAAATTTCATCAAAATCGTTCCAGACGTTTCGTTATGGAAGTTTTTGTACTAAAATTTCAAACAAAATAACGACGTGGTCGTTCTACTTTGCCTGTAGCATGCAAACAATTGAATTGATTCGGTTAAATTTAAATAGCCAGTGAGGCACATCTACTACTGACCGATTGAAACCAAAACGAATTCTGTGCGATGTTTAGTTTGGCCGCAAAGTCGATTTCAACGGACACGCAAACAGATGGATATCGCTCAATAAACTTCCCTATTTATCACATTTCGGAAAATATATAAATTTTTTTTCAGAAATTAATATTAAAGAATGTGATTAAAACGCAAAAAGGTATTCATAACTTTAGTACTTTTGAAACATATAATAAGAATTTTTTAAGAATATGGCTGTTAGTATTGAAATCACATTTATAATTGATTTACTGTGGACTGAGTGTAGAAATACTTAATTAATAAAAATAAGAAATTATTATTATTCACTTCTAAAACTGATATAACAGTACTGAAGTCAGTTATAGGGCATTATCCCATATATTTAGTATGAATACTTACTGTTAGATCAATTATTATTGACGATACACTAACTAATAAAAGAAAGTATGTTTCTACATACCATGAGGAAATACTAAAGACTGAGGTTTCGGCGTCGGCCTTGCAGACCAAGAGCAAATAGAACCATCTTGATGCGAGGATATAAAATATTTTCCTTCATAATGCCAAGCAATTGATTTTACTGGCTCCGCAGACTGCCATCGCATCTCAGCAAATTTGCCTTTCAAATCCCACAACACGAGCAAACCACATTCGAATGCAATGAGTAACTAGAAAAACGTAATATTTGGCAATTATTATATTTAAATTAGAAAAGAATTCTTTCTACCTTATTTGCATCTAACGGATTATCACTTAATGCAATCACAGCACCAGGATGACTAGCCCGAACACTTAAAAATAAACGTTTAAATTCATTAATAATGCAAGTATTATATTGGCACACTTACACTTCAATTGCCTTATTCCAATTAATCACGTAACCGCTCAGAGCAAAAGTTTCTATATTCACCACATGGATGTTGCCCTTCTCCGTACCCACATACATCCATTTGCTAGCCACTGGCAAATGTATGCAAGTAACTCTAAAAAAAGGAACTATTTTAAGTATTTTTATAAGTATATAGAAAGTACGTTTAAAGTGGTTTATTCAAATCCTTTAGATAGCGGATTGGTTAATAGTTAGACATTTAAGAGCATTTAGCATAAAAGTAATTGGCGTAAAACGGTTACATTTTAATATCGACCGCATTGATTTATTCTCAGCTTTTACAGTCTCTTTATTTGCTGTTCTGTGCATATTCAATATGTGGTTTAATAATTGTATTACATATATTATAAATGCTATCATCGCCGATACTATATTTCTCAAACTTCTAAAGCAAACGATTTTATTTCCGATTTTCCTACATACATACTTATATATTCTAAGAGAGATACCAAAATTAATTTTTTTTTGGAGTTTTAGCCACTAAAAGTATGTACATATATGGAAAGAGTACCAAACACATGTCCGCTTATTTTTCAGCAGCATTTATATGTATGCTTTTGTAATTTTTATTCTATCTGTATTAGTTTCTTATATTGTATTAGATAATCGATTTTTAACCCCTTAACATCAGAATATCGAGAAATTCCTTCTTAGTGGATCTAAACATGGAAATATGAGTCTACATCGGTATGTGGGTGGACGGTCTTTGCCTTTCCGCCTAATTTAAAAAAAAATTTTAGCGGAATTTTTCCATTTGAAAAAAGAATTTAGGAAATTGTTTCACGAAATTATAAGTATTTTCACTTTCTAAAGTCGGGCACTTAGCCCCCACATCCTTAAAATTTGGACAATAATGGATATTGAAAATGAATTTTGAAAATTGGTCTACAAATTGCGAAGTTATTTGATATTAAATTTTTGGGAAGCGTGTTTTGCCTTCCCCGCCCCACATGGCGGCCACATTTCACCCACAGAAACATGGAAAGAATGATTTTTTGTTTACCGCTATTTTTTTTTTCGTGGGTTTTTGCTTTTGCTTGTGTGTGTGTATTTTCTTAAGATTAGTTTGTTACATGAATAATAAAGAGAAATGTCAAAGCGCACGCATAAAGCTCTCTCGGTGTTACAATAACAACAAATTTGAAAGTGATGACGACGACGATGATGACAACAACAACGAGATTTTATGTCTCCAATCATACTGTGGACGAAGAAATTTTTAATTCTTTAATAAAAATAGAAAATACCTTGGACAACCTCCGTGAGAAAAGTCTGAAACAAATGCAAATCACTCATTTTTTTAAAAATTAAATTTTAGATAATGTAAATATGTATTTTAAGTTAAGAAAATAATTTGTCAGTTTTATTTTTATTTTATTGTTTTTTGTTTACTATTAAATTTACACGTATTCTACGCTAAGTAAATGAATTTGCTATTTTATTTTATGTATTTATTTTATTTATTGTGTATTTTATTTTTAACAATTGTTTTTTGTTTTTTTTATCGTTTTAGTAAATAAATTGAAAAACCCCGTTAATTCGTATTTATTTTATTTTAACCCCGTTAAATCGAAACCCCGCTAAATCGAAAACCCCTATAATTCGTAAGAAATGGCCGGTCCCTGGCGATTACAAATTATCGGGAGTCCGCTTTAATAAACCAAATAAACGATTGCGGTAGCAAACTAGTAAACGCTCATGAATGTACGTGCACTCTGCCACTTCAGCCAGCGCCACCCATATACATATCTACTAAAGAGCTGTACAAAATGTATTGAAAGTTCTGTATTCTAAAGCACACTACTTCCAAGCCGTGTTTTCCAGTGTAAACATTATCAACAAAACAAAAGTTTCTCGCTATAGTTTTGTTTGTGCTTGTGTGTTCAAATGAAGCAGAACATCAAAACAAAAACAGACAATGAAATAAAAAAAACGGTAAATTACACCAAAAGCATCGAGTACACAAGAACAAACACAATAAAGCGTAAAAATGTAAACATGAGTGAGGAAAACACCTTGCAGGTATATAATTTTTTTTCATAATTTCAACTTTCTGATTTTCTGATTTTTCTAAATTTTAGTAACCTTAAATATATATTGAAATGGATGCATTAAATGTAGGCGAAATTATAAATTTTTAAAATTTTTTGCGAAATTTTAAATATTTTTCTTTAAAGAACCTTACAAACGAACCTCAAAGCTTTCAGCTAAACCCAAAATGATTGCAGACAATAGTAAAAAAAGAACTGCTGTGGAGATATTCACAAAGTGGACAGTTACAAATTGTCGACATTTTCAAATTGTCGGTGACCCTGGATTAAAAGAAATGGCTGAATTTTTTATTTCTATAGGAGCTGAATTTGAAAAAAATATTGATATCCAAACTTTCATATCCGATCCAACAACTATATCGCGGAGTGTTGAGTTATTGTACAATACTAAATTTCTTGATATAAAAAAAGAAATGTCCGCTATTGTTGATATTGGATACGGATTAACATCGGACTTATGGACCGACAATTATTTGAGAAAGTCGTATATTGCCCTTACTATACATATCGTGAAGGGAGGAAGCATTTGTTGTAGATTACTGGGAATGAAGGCAATGAACAATGAAAGAAACACAGGTTAGCTTTTTGTTAATGTCCTTTAAAATATCAAGTTAATATTTTTGTATATATGTATATTACTTATTTTTTAGCTGAAAATGTTCATGCGTAAGTAGTTGAACTCCTGTCAGATTTTGGATATACTTTAGACAGTAAGGCAACAATGGTAACCGACAGAGGTTCGAACATGATCAGCGCATTTAGACCTTATTAACATATATTTTGTATTAATTATTTGTTGCAAAATACTAAAAAAAAATCGATGGATGAGGTAAAGGAAATATTTGATATGTGCAGTACTAGCTCAAAATTAGTAAGGTACTTCAAAAAGTCTGGAAATAATTCAAATTTTATCACAAGTTTAAAAAGCTATTCTCCGACTCGTTGGAATACTTTCTACTACGTATTTGTGTCCATAAAAGATAACTGGAACGAAATTATTCAAATATTGCAAGAAAAGAATGAAAGCCACAGATTAGGTAACCTAAACGTTGCTCATATAAGTAGTTTGATTGAGGTGCTAGAGCATTTCGAAAAAACTTTAAAAAAGCTTGAGGGCGAAAAGTATCCCACTTTGCACTTGGTCATTATGTATACTGACAACCTATTACGAAAATGTGCAATCAGCGATTGTGACATTCAGTTAGTTCAGCTTTTTAAAGAAAAACTTATTTTATTTGAACAATATAGTTTTAAATAATATAAGCATATTCCATAAAATAGCCCTCTTTTTATTTCCACCCGCAAACAAACTTCTGGAATTCAATGATGAGGAGAAATTTGCCATAAAAAAGCAACAATAGATATTATGTCTGAATTATCTAACAACATCCAATTAAGTACCACAACAACTCTTTCTGAAGGCAATATAGATTTGTTTGGTAGATTTATTTCGCAACAAAACCTAACAAATTCCATAGACATGGTTAGGGAAGATCTGAAAATGTATGAAAATACAGTCATACACTTTTACGATGACTTTGATGCATTAAAATGGTGGGATACAAACAAAAACCAATTTCCTATTTTATATACAGCTAGTCTCAGGATAATGGCCATTCCTGCAACAAGTGCTTCTTCAGAAAGAGTTTTTTCTGCTGCTCGAAGCTTATTAACTGACAAAAAGTGTATATTGGGTGGAAATACAGAAATAGTATCCCAAATTATGTTTTTAAATTATAATAATTAAGTTATTAGTATATTGACTTCACTATACATGCCAAAAATATTTTTTGTCGAATATTGTTTTTTGAACTCTTCCATTTTAAAAGTGAATTTTTTTTTCTTAATTTCTTTTAAATTAAAAATGTTGGACTAATCTAGATATATACATATAAGTGTATATATATATATATACATTTTTTTTAATACCAATTATGATATTTTTATTTTATTTGTTTTTCCAAATGTGAATTAAAAAAATTTTATTTTTGCATACATACATTCGATTTTTTATTTTCATAAAAAATGCAAAAGTTTCTTTGCAAGTTTGTCTACGAGTTATTCAAACATGTTTTGAATGTTCCAAAATAGTTTTGATGATCTACTTCATTTCTCTTCTACTTTAGCCTTGTTCTATTTTATCATTGTTTTGTTGTACTTGTGTTTTCTTCTTCAATGTTTTGATCGTGGAACAAAAGAAATATTTTCGGAAGTATGTGTTTTGGAATGAGGAAGTAATACATACACACTAATTGCTATTTCATGAAATGCTTGTAAGACATTTTTGTTGTGTTTGTGCCACACTTTAGTACTTACCTACATACATATCCAGATACGGAAAAAATAAACGGACATGCTTTAACAAATAGAAGCAAACATTTGAAAAATTAATGTAAACAAGACTTTCATGCAGAACAGCATAGGCTGCACAAAATAAAAAAAAGTTAAATATGTGATCGTCCACTATTTAAACACACAAAAAATAGGGAAGTTCACATATGTATATCATAATACAGTACCAGCTCGTTAATCCGAAGGAGTGTAATCCGAATTATTCAGTAATCCGAATTGAATTTATGATGTCTTATATACTCTATAGTCCGCATTGCTTGCAAGCTCGCTAAACCGAATTTTTATTTTTTTTATTCTCTGCTTCTCTATTATTGTCTATTGTTTTTTTACAATACCATGTGTGGAATTTTAAAACTAATGGTACATCATACATATGTATGTATGTTTTATGTCTTGTTGCAAATACTTTAGTTGTTGAATGGTATTAGTCGCATATTCATTCTCAGAGGTGGGCTTCAGAGGATAACATCCCACTATCATTGTTACAACAAGAATTGCCTGAGAATGATTGTGTTAAAGAAACAGAAGAATTTCGCGCAATAACCAACTTATTTCACCGCAATAAAGATGTGAGAATTTCTGAAGATTTCTGGATTATTAACTCTGACAATACTTCGTGTAATAGATCAGAATCAGACACAGACAATGTAGAATGAGAGCCTATAATTATGAAACACGTTAAAAATCGTGAAGCTGTGCAGGACTTAAATACTTCAATAGATTGGGTAAAGGAACGAGGTATTCAAACAGATTACACATTGATGCTGAAGGAATTGCGAAAGAAATCTTTCAAAGCCTGTGCACTGAAAGAGCAGCAAACCTACACCACAAATTATGTTAAAAAAACGTAATATTTAAACAAAGCTTTAATTTTTTCATTCTTGTTTAATAAAAATAAAATAAATTTGTTTTGAAATTCTGCCTTGTGTTTTATTTGCGAATACAGTGAATTATATTACATAATAACAGCAGATCCAGTAATCCGAATAGCTCGTTAATCCGAATCACGGTCTGCAATCATTAATTCGGATTAGCGAGCTGGCACTGTATCCACATACGCTATTCCTAATTGAAACGTCTTCCAGCAAATTTCCAAATGACAAACAATTTAATTATTTCTAAACATACACACATGCAAATGTCAATGTCCGAATATCTCACACTAACATCAAAGCTCATCTACAAAACAATTCTATCTATTTCAACAATACACCACTGGTGTCCAAAAATTAAATGAGGTGGTATTGGTGAGAGAATTTGCCCAGCAAACATAATGTCAAACGTTTCAAATAAGAAAGAAAATGCCAGCTATATACAACTTATTAAATGAATGTAATTTAAATTTTAAGAAAAAGATAAATAGCAGTTATCAATTTCAATAAATAATTTTAGAACACTTATTTGGGGGGGGGGGAAAAAAATAAAAATAAATATATATAAAACAGTTTTTTTGGGCTTAAATATTAGACTAAAAAGTTTAACCATCTGTCATTCCTCATTATAATTTTTAAAATCGCTTTGAAAATTTTAATTAAACATTCCATATTAATACTTGCATGGCAATTGCGAATTAGTAAAATATTTTTTAAATTCAACGAGGTCATTTTATTTCGCTGCTTGGAACAAACGTTTTTCATGTCTGAAAATATTTGTTCGCATAAGTAATGGAAAAAAATTATAAATATTTTAAATACATTTTTTTGAGCTGGGGACATATTGCAACATCTAAATTTTTCCAAAACTCTAGAGTTCTAATTTTATCGAAATCTTTTACCTCAGATCTAAGTATTATTAGCTCTGATTGAAACGTTTTCATTACCCGCTTTTAATGTTTTGTAACATAAAAGGCATTGAATGTTTTGAAAAGCATAGTTTACCATAAAATACTTTTCACATTTCATTTCGTGAACTTTTATTATATTTGAATTTTTTTCGTATTCAATTCTAATTGAATCGTGTGTGTTTAATGTGTTTCGTCCAACAAGAAGCAACAACAATGCTTAATAAATTTCTGAAAAAAATGACAACAACCATCCGCATGTGTATTCATCGCTTGCTCAACGACGATTGAATGAAAATTTTAAAAAAGAATAACTACTGTCTGTGTAAATTTTTCAACAATTGTTGTATGGGACGTACATCACTGCAATGCATTCAAATTATCGACAGACACAAATTCACACAGCTAGACCGTCACCAAGTCCTACAGACATACTGAAATTCCCATAGCCAGACACACTTATAATACACTGGCATACGGACAGTCAAATATTCCCACGGACAGACAAATAAAAAAAAAACAACATCATCATCAACATGAACGCTCCTATTAAACCGTGGAATATTACACACACACACTCTTACTTCCAAGCATGCCGATAGAAAAATTCTCAAATTTTACCCATTTAAAATTTTAATTAACCAAATTTTTTAATTATTGTAGAACATACATTCTCTATCTATTTACGTTCAAGGAACATCTGCAGTATATAGGTGTGAAGTGTGCAAAACGACTTCCGCACTTGCGCGAATAATGCCTAACCTAGTCGGTCCAAAGCAGGATAGGAGGCAGGTGCTGATGGGGTTGGTCAAATCGATTGCCCTATATGCAGACGTGCATGGGCGGATGCTATGAACACGGAATCGTATAGAAGGGGCATAGATGCATCCAACAGGAGGTGTGCTTTTAGGGTCGTTTCTCCCTTCCGAACGGTGTCTACGGACACAGCACTGGTAATTGCTGGAATGATGCCACTGCGACTAGTGGCAGATACCGAGAAAGAGAAATATTTTGCAAGAAGAACGGGGTTAGGGCACCCCAGTCAAATGATTGTAAGCGCAATGGAAAGATGAAAGCATGATTGGGCCACTTCCTTAAAGAGAAGATGAACACACAAACTCATACGGAAAATAGTCGACATGGTCAGGTGAACTTCTACCTCACGCAATTGCTAAGCGGACTTGAATGCTTCAGAGTATACCTCTACAAGTATGGTCACAACGATGATGATGTTTGCCCAGAATACCCCAATGTAACAATGGGACAATACGGTCCCAGATTACGCCAGACAACAATGTTGACTTGTGCTAACATCAGTTGAAAATTGGAATTCTGTGTGTGCTTTCACAAGAAAAGTTTTGGTACGGCAAAGGGGAAGGTGTGCTGAACGGGAGAGCAGCATTCGCTGACTATGGTTCCGGTGGATAACTGGACGGGAGAATGACGATAGGGGCGGGGTTTAGGCGCATTATAAGTCTTGTAGCATATCGTGCATATTGGCTAGCCCGGGCTACCAATATCTTTTGAGGATTTCCCTGCTACAAAAAAAACCATGCAAACACAAAATATTAAAATTACCAACGGTAAGACGCACACACATATCAAATTATTTACATAAAATGTTTACATAAAATGGGGAATAAAATTTCACTTCTGTTGCAGAACAACATTTTGAACACACTTTACCTTTCGCGTTGAAATTTTAAACTTTGTATAACTTGTGGTACTTTTTGTCGCAAATTCCATAAATGAATTGTGTCATCGGCAGTTACAGTCACCAATTTTCCATCATTAACAACAAATTCAGTTAATATAATAGCGCATTCGGATTCACCTTCGTGTTTTACATGAGCATCAACACCGGGTCTACCCAAACTGAAACGCCAAAAAAAAATGCGTGAAAATAAATTACTGTAATGAATTCAGCATAAAATAAATAAGAAAATAATTCTAAGAGATTACTTACATTCGTAAGCTGCCATTTTTGTCACCAATCGCTAGCAATTTTTGAACAGTATCGAATGCAAAAGCAGTTGGAGAATACGGAAATCCATGGCGAAAAGTCTAAATTAGAAACAAAAAAAATAAAATAGCTAACTTTTTAAGTACAATTTTGAAAAAAAATTTTTTTGAAAAAAGTGCTTTTTGATAATTTTATTATATTAAACGCAAGTGAAAAAAAATTACGATACGTATATGTTGCATTTTTTTGGTGCTAATGCCAAGTCATCAGTAGATCTGCAACCAATTATTGATAAAAGTTGGAAACTTGAAAAAAAAATTTAAAACTCAGGATATACGCAAAGGTATTTCTTAAGAAAAGTGATTTCTTTCTTTGAAAATCATTAGTACATATGTACATACATATTTTATTTCATATTTTTGTATACTTTAAATCAGTGGAAAGAGAATGTGCAATTACACTGCGAGAAAGATTCTATTATTTCTTTTTTCTTGCCTGTACTAGATAATTAATGAATTATGTAATATAAAAGAAATAAAATTAAAATTTAATACATAAATAGATAAAATACAAACTCCATATTCCCGCAGTAAACACATAATCATTGTTTTAAATTTTGGGTTGCATACAATACACTCTAGATCAATTAAAATATTTAAATTAAACAGAACAATCGTTCCCACTAAACGTTTCACATATTAATAAAACATAATTATGAGTAATATTATGTTTAATAAATATGTGCATACAATTTGATCTAATACTATTTGTGTTTTTTCCACGTAACTGTAACTTCATCCATCTGTAGAAAATAGAATTCTATTACATCGTTACGTAGCATTTGTAAGCATTTCCAATTTCCATTGGTTTTCATACATCAAACATTACGGTTTTATGTAACTACATCAAAATTATGGTTGGTTAAAAGTGCCTTAACATAGCGTCTAGAACAGCGATTAACTCTGAGAAAATGAGAATGACAAAAAAATATTTATATCATTATTAATAGCACACATTTAGAACACGTGTTTTTTTTCATAATAATCTAGTAGCCGAGCAGAAAATATTTCTATTTAATTTTAAGTCTGTGTGTTTTATTAACATCTTGACATTTGTTTTGTAAAATGTGTACAATTTAAATAAAAAATTCATTTTCGAACAAAAATTTTCTGAAAAATGCACAATTCTTTTCTTGTATGTATGTGTACAAATTTGACACTTCATATCAGTATATAGTTATTTAAATATATATTATTATGCAAACAATATTATAATAACCGGCAATGGCTAACACTAATATTGAAATCAATGCGATATGATATGATGATTTGATATGAAATTTGACGTTTGCTGCTATAAAAATATTTGATATTATATCACACGCTATGTAATAGTGCATTTACATTTACGTCATAAACATGTTGTTTAGTATTATAGTTGTACTTAATCATTTCATTTTTAGTAATTATTTTGTATTGTTCATAATCTACATAATGAATAGGCAAACATAGTTTTTGTAATCCATTTTACGCCCATACTACTGCATCGTTTTAAACAACAAACAGCTGATCTAAGGCCCAGTAAGATTCTTAGTCGAAAGAAAATTAATGGAAAGCATTTCAATATCAAATTGCAGCCCAATATATTACTTTTCTGATGTTTGTACGAACACAAATGTCAAAATCTGTCACTTGTGTGGTTAATGTTGTTTGAGTAAGAGTAAAACAAAAGCGTTTGTTAAAAAATAATAAAAATTAAAAGGAAATTAAAAATGGAAACCTTTAATGTAGACAAATGCATTTGGAGCTACTGTGGAACGATTTTCTAATCTGTCCAAAAAAGAAATGAAGAAAGAAATTTAGATATTTTCAATGTGATCTTGGACGATTTACAAAGTAAAAATATGGGTAAATTAAGGGTTGATTAAAAGCTGACATATGACCATTCATATTCATATTCATCCGTTAATTCGATATACATAGATTTTATTATTGGATCGCGTCTACGTTCGAGAGACAAAAATCTTCTTTCAGAATTTCAGAAAGAGATACCCAAGCAATCTGGACTTTGTTTGAAGGGCAAACGAACCTGAACTCTTCCGTACGATGTAAAGGAAGTATTTTCAATAAAGTGATATTCGTAGGCTTGTTCTTCTTGTGAACATTTCGGAGGATTACATGAATATTCTTCTACATTTAAAAATTTTTCAGTTTCAGTGCTTAACAACAATTCATTTCGGAGTGGTTTAAATAACAATGTACGGTTTCGGGAATTTGAAAAAACGACATATCCATCAACTGAGCAGATTGTTGAACTGAGATGTATTTGGTAACAGCGAAATTTTATGATAATTCGTAAAAACCAATGCGAAAGTTAATACTGGCGAAGACAGAAATTTTAATTTGCGTGTGTACTTCACTGATAATAGTTACTGGGTTGAAATGTTAGTAAATTTTTAGTAGTTTTTTAGTTGCCACCATATAGAAAAATAAAAAATAAGAAGAAAAAATAAAATAAAAAAGTGAGCAGAAACCTTTAGTTCTTAGCTATATGTTGCTGTTGAGTTAGTAAAACATAGAGTTAGTTTAGCATTTCGGTGGTGGCTTAGGAATGCAGTATCCGCGAATGCTGATGTTTGAATGTGGTTGTTAAATACAGAATTGGACATAGAATGCTATCTTGTGAAACACCAATTTCAAGAGGTTGGGAAGAGCTTATAAAGTTACCTTCTTTGATTATAAATTTACGACTACAGAAATAGCTTCTTAAGATATTGCAGCTGTTGACGAGTAAATTTAACTTTATTTTACAAATAAGTCCTTTATGCCATACTTTGTGAAATGCCTGTGCTGAGCACATTTGATGTATTTTTCGATGGTTCTGTGCTATTTCCTAAATCCAAATTAATGATTTGGGATACATGCGACTTCTTGCAACATTGGACCCAATTTTGTCATGAGTAGTTTTTCAAATAGTTCTGATATAGTTATAGATAGTTATAGATATTCTTTGGTCCTCAAGTAAGTTTTCCAATTGGTTCGTACAGTCTTTTAGTCTTTTTTTAAGCTGCGGAGAACTCTGTTGTTGCCACTCTCTTCCCTTTCCTTTCTTTTCAGGTAGTAGCCGTTCGATATCTGACGAATAAATTGTGTTCTACCTTTCCGTTTGGGGGCTGTAGGCAGCATGTTGAGCAGCTTGATTAACACTTCTACTAAAATTGTTTATGGAAATGTCTATGCCTGGTGTTCGTAAGCGGATTTTCTCCGTACAATGAGTACTTAGGCATTTTTTGTACTTCGATATTTCGAGAGAGAGAGAGATACAGTATTTGCGGGTAGCATATAGTAACAATTGTAGGTGAATGATCCGAAGAAAGTTCCAGTAAAGCTTCAAATTTTATCACAATATTTTTTACTACTCCAAAATCAATAATGTCAGGGATTTTACGTTGATCAGCTGGACACTTGATACTGAATGTAGACCCATTTTTTAAATCTTATGAAAGAGTACGCGACCTCTTGTCTTATTTTGGAATATTGAATATTGTTGACTGATTGTGAAAATTGCTGTTTAAGTTTCACTCGGATGTTACCATTAAGAATCATACAATTTCTTGCATTATGGATAACTACAAATAGTTCTTTTGGAGTATCATTACCCAATATCGCATGAAACGATTTTAAGGTAGGAAGTTAGAAGAATTTAATCTTCTTGTTTTCAAGACCAAAAAAGGTTAACAAAAATATGTTGTGTTATGGCAATTTTTCCCCCTACGGACTTAGCATAGAATTTAATTTTATTAGCTTTCGGTGTTTTTATGATAGAATCCTGTAAGTAAAATTTTTTTGAACCCGTATCGATTAATATTTTTAAAATATTCCCATCGCTCGTCCTTGCCTCAAAGTAAGGCAAAGACGATCTCTCTATCCTAAAAAATGGATATCAATGAAATCCAGATTTTCGGTCGGTTCTCCATCCTCTACAATATATTCTTCAAAATCTTGGAGATTATTCTCCAGACCATACATATTTATTTGTTCGTTTCATCAGTTTCATCAGAATAGTCCTGATCATCGAATGCTTTTTAATTTTTCTCTATATGAAAATTCCTTTGCAACTTTTTCTTTGGTAGGGTTCGATGGTCTCTTGCCCACAAAATCGGTATTAGCACGGAGTCTGTTCATATAAACCACTGTTCGCGTTTGTATGGATCGATCTATGTACCTTTGTTCGGGTCTCGACAAAGGTTTAGGAGCATTTGGACGTGGTGATGGAATGGGAAGATCTTAGGTTATTATTTGGATTCCATGAAACTGTTTGAAAATCGCCTTTGATTATGAATTTACTATGGTTCGCAATTACAATTTGTGGTAGCGAGTATGTGTGAGGATGGTTCACATTATATTGCGATTCCGGAAATTGCATTATTCGAGGGTTAAAATTGTTCAATCTGTTAGTGTTTTGAGGTCTAAAGGTTCGATTGTTTCTCGATTTGGTCTGTAGTTTTCTAGTATTCCTGTTATGAGCATGTTCCGTGCGAAAACTCTAATTTTGCAACTTTAAGCACAGATGTGGTGACTGGGGAAGAGTTGTTGGTTCCCGTATGCACAGTAATTTGGAGAGGTCACCTCTCAATTCACGAATAAACGTGTCGAGTGCCTCATCCATGTAGCTTTGCACCAAGGTGTCCATAGCATCTCTACCAATGGCCAGCATAGTGTTTCTTATAACATTAAGAATAGTGAAATATTTCGGAGTACCTCTTGAAGACTGGTAAAGGTTCAATACTCGTTCCACGCTCTTTTTCCAAGAGCTGAACTCAGAGTTGTTACCTGGAAATTCTCTCAGACAACTAATTACGTCGGGCACCTCATCTAATTTGGCATGATTTTTCCTAAAACCCTCGTCTATTCCCTGATCAGTTCCTGAAATATGCACTTTAGGATTCAAAATACTTACTACTATGCTCCCATATTGTTCCGAGAAGACTCCGTTTATTATTCTAGTAATATTCTCCTTGAACTGAGCACGTGGGTTAGCGAAAATAGAAGGAGGGTGAGGAGGATTATGGGAAGGAGGATTGGCTAATATTGAGGGACGAATATAATTCTCCGGATTGGATATTTTGGATAGCACAATTTTTTTAAATTATTTTCCGATCACAAATATTCTATTTTGCACAGTTATGAATATGGTTATTAATTTTTTAAACGATCTGACGAGGGTATTGTAAGAATTAAAAAAAAAATATTTTAATTATATTTCTTTTTGAGCGATGGTCTTTTTATGAAAAGTTTTTTAATAATTATTTATTTTTCAATAATTCGCTACCAAATAGGTAGCATCGTCAGGAAATAATAATTTGTATTAACAAAAATATTTTTTTTTTTTTTTAATAATTTGAAATTGAAAAATAAATAATTATTAAAAAACTTTTCATAAAAAAGACCATCGCTCAAAAATAAATATAATTAAAAAATGGAAATAAAGGTCAAAATAAAAATATAAAAAGAAATATTGTTAGTTTAGTTATTATCTATTTTTTTTTTCGAGTTAAAGAAAATTTTTCTCCAAAAAAGAATATTTATAGAAAAGCATTTATTTTGTATCGTTTTCTTTTTTAAATCGTTAAAAAATTTACAAACACTTTTTTAAGTTTCCTTTCCATATTCTATATTGTTCTTAATCAAAAAAATTTTAACATTAATGCTTGTTTTCTCTTTTCTTATATTCACTTACAGTAATATTAATAGCATTCTATAATATTGGATGTTGTTGGTAGCTTGGTTGTGGTTCTTCGTTTGGCTCTGTACGTCTTTAATTAGACCTTCTGTTCTCTTCTTTCGTTAAGAATTTTTAGCTTTTATTATTAATTTGAGTTTTGATTTTATATTGTTCTTTTCTTTTTTAAGTTTAAGTTTGTCAGCATTCTACTTGAGGACACTTTCCTTTTTTTTTTTTTTAACGTTTATTTAACACATATTATTATAACAAATTACACTATAAATAAACAAACATTAGGTTACATAGTATGTCGTACACTGTCTCATATTCGAGCACTCTAGTACATTTACATTTAGAAAATATATGTTCTTTTTGAGAATATTGGTAATTAATTTATGTCGTACTATAGTATGAATGTACATAGATAATTTAAATTTCTAATGTAGGAAAAACAACTGAAAAAAACCACCTTAATATTGGGACAATAAAAGTGAAAGTAAAAAGAAAAAAAAAGAGAAATTTTTTAGCTACGATATCGGTCTAGCCACCAGTATTTCCTAGTATTCATGTTTGGCAACATGTTCTTATCCCTCAAATAGAGGCTTGTATCATATCTCTTGTTAACATTTGTAATCTGCTTGCCATTTATGGCCTTAACATTGGCTCGCCTATAAATGTGGTATAACACCGGGATGCCCATACCGTTTAGAATATATCCTTGACTATCCAGGTACAAAAATGCCTCCGGAGGCACATACTCACTTTTACGAATAGTTTCGATATATTCATCGTTAACATAATAGGGGGCCATGGTTATTCACATCGCACTCGAATGTCTTTAAAATGTGGTTTCTTATCAAATGAATAATGAAATTGTCTATTCTACATATTTTTGCAGTATCATATAGTCTTCCATTAGAGATGTATTTCCTAAAGTCGCTATTAGGTGATTTAAGAGAGATGTGCAAGCTCTAAGACATTTCCGCTCGAAAACTCTCATTTTCTCCATATATGATGGTGCAATATTGAACCAAATTTGACATCCATATGTTAATATTGGTCTATATAAGGATTGATATAGCATTATTTTAATTGAAGGGCTTATATATTTGGAATAGAATAATTGTTTGTACATAAAAAAAGCTTTTCTACCTTTTGTAATTTGTAAGTCTATGTGCTTGTTGTAATATAGAAATTTATCAAGGTGATTGCCCAAATATTTTACCATTTCCTTGTTTGCTATGTTAATATTAGATCCTGACTTGACTCCAAATTCTTTCCAGTGTTTCCTTATATTGTAGTTGCACTTACCAACAGGTGGACGGAATAGGATAGTCTCGCATTTTTCAATATTTATTTTCATTTTCCAGTCATTGGAATATTTTTCTACAATGTGAAACAATTCTTGTAATTTGGAATTAATTTTCATAATTTTGTCATCTGAATGAAAAATTATTATGTCATCGGCAAATGCAACAATGTTATTATTAATTTGTTTTAATAAATCCAAAAGGAATAAATTGAAAAGAATTGGAGCGATTACTGTTCCCTGTTGTAGACCGTTTCTATAGTGAATTTTTTTTACCTATCTAGTGATTATTCGATATAAGAAAGCCTTTGTTATGCAGCATGTTGTAGATCAAAACAATTTGGTAAAAAGGAAGTTCATATTTTATAAGTTTATATATCAACCCTGGAATCCATATGTTATCAAAAGCTTTTTCAAAATCTATGAGACAAGCACCCGTAAACAGAGATTTATTCCAATTCCAGTTGATCTTTGAAACCAAAAGGTGAGTCGCATGAACAGTGGAATGCTGAAATTTGAAACCGAACTGCCTTTCTTCAACTAAACCTTTATTTTCTAAAAAAATTGTCAAATTGTTGTACATATACATTTCGAAAACGTTACTAATATTTGGCAATAGACTTATTGGTCGAAGATTTTTAAGGTTGCTTTGTTTTAGCAAAATCACTATTAAGGCCGTTTTCCACGCATGTGGAAAGTATGAGTTGTTTAATATGTTATTAAAGAGTGTACAGTATTCGAATATAATTTCATTTGGTACGTTCTTGAGTATAAAATTTGGGATGTTATCAATGCCAAAAGAGAGTTTTCTCTGCAGATTATTAAATATATAAAGAATTGATTCTCTCGATATGAAGTAATGTTCTTCTAAATCATTCGCTTTTCTATTGGAACTAAATATAGTGACCGTTGAATTGTTTTCTTCATACTCATTTTTTCCTTCCAAAAATGTGCGAAAGCCATTATCAACGTCCATTTGTATAATATTATCATCTTCAATCTCTTTATAAGAATGAACTGATTCTAAGTAAGTTCCAATTGTATTTAAAATTCTATTCTGATATTTAATTATAAGTTTGTTACCACTTATATCCCTTTCCAAAGAGTTCATATCGATTCCAGTAAATCTAAACCAGGATTCATCCTCATGGCCAATCTTCAAGGAGTCAATCCGTAATGTTCGCGACACTCTAAATTGCCTTTTAACTTCCCTAAATGTATATGAAGGGTTTCGGCGGTTCATGCTGGCCAGACGTTCCCGGAAATGGTTGTTGACCGTTAGTGTAAAGTTATCTTTAATTAACTTTCTTACTAATTTCAGTTTTGATTTTAGTAAATTTATTTCCGCCTGTCAAAAAAAGTTCCATTCTGTTGTATTGTTTTATTTTACTCAAAGTTTGACTTTTATCTAGGTGTAATTTCCTAATAATTGGACTTGAAAATTTAGCAATTGAATTCTCAGTCTCATACTTAGGAACTGATCTTTCAATAGCTGTATTAATAGATTTTTCCAATTTAAGTAAATAAAAGTCTATTTCGGAATTAGAAAGATTTCGGTCATTTGGAACATTATTGTTGTTGTCATAATCATTTATTATAATCGATTTCTAAATTTCCTCCAATTTATCCTCTTGAAATTCTGTCCCAGATTCGGAGAATCCCTGAAAAATGTGAGGGGATGGTTCTCATCCTCACCCTGAACTATAATCTCCATTGCCCTGTGATCACTGTCATAGTCCAGTGTCCCTAAACAGTTAAGTGAATTGTTTTCCCTGTGTATATCCAAACGTGTGTCCGCGATACATATATCCAAATAAGATGCGCCTCTCGGAAACGAAGGTTCAGTAGAAGCAAAAAAACTGCATCTAAAAGGAAGTTCGTTGTCATGTAACCACTCTCTCAACATATTCCCCTTCGTATTGCATACATTATTACCCCAATCTGTATGCTTACAATTTAGATCGCCCGATAATATATAAAAATTTTCAGGATTCTGTAAATCTAATAGTTGAAAAAGCTTCTGTAGTTCAGTTTTAGGAAGGCTATTGTTATTGCCTGAAGGATAGTAAACTGATATAATAAATAGCATTTTATTCGCAACTAATGGTATTTTAATTATGCATGTCTCCAGAAGTTTAAATGAATTGGATATAGTACTATTAAAATTCTTATATTTAATATAGTTCTTTATCAATATTGCCGTTCCTCCACCCCTTTGGGCATTCACTCTATCATTCCTAATGAAATCAAAGTTTTTAAAGCTGACTTTGTGTCTAGCGTTTAATTTCGTTTCATTTAATAGGACTAAATCAGGGTTGTGTAAATCAATAAATTGAGTCAATTCGTATCTTCTGTTTAGTCCTATTAGAGAGTTTACATTAATTTCTATTATTTTTAGGTTTTTTTCAATTGTTTCGACTATTTTTAAAGAATTTAATTTTCTAAGATCCAGAATATGGAATCTATTCTTGATGCCTGCAAATTTAGTTGTTTTTGTAAATTTAGTATTTGGTTAGTAAGGTTTTGCATTGAGTTTTTAAATTCTTCTAATGCTAGATTAATTGGATTGGTGTTATTGGCGTCATGAAGATTATGATCTCTTAAAACATTAGCAAAAGATACATTTGGTTTTATTTTATACGAATGTGTAGCATT
Organism: Dexiosoma caninum; assembly: GCA_963924685.1. Classification (NCBI taxonomy): domain Eukaryota; kingdom Metazoa; phylum Arthropoda; class Insecta; order Diptera; family Tachinidae; genus Dexiosoma; species Dexiosoma caninum. Next base: position 29,676,545 of record OZ004726.1, on the reverse strand, counting down.
ATTAGTTCTCTTCTCCGTCAGCCCTTGTTTTCTGTTTCAAATTTTATGTTGTAGCTCTTTGTATTTCTCACACCCTTTATATGATGTTGGGTGTCCGTACTTGTTGCATAACACACAAAATAGTTTATCCCTTTCATTTTCAGGTGTTTCGGTTAAGGAACATTTGCCTATTTCATGTTGGTCTTTGCATTTAGCACATCTTGGAGGTAAAAAGCAGTTCGATGAACTGTGGAAAAATCCTTGGGAATTTCTACATTGTGGTATTTCAGATTTCCTCAGTCCCTCCCAGCGAATGCATCGATAAGGAAGACCTCTGATGTTTTTTAATTCATTGGCATTACTTTCAGTGCTTATTTGCATTGGAAGTTCTATACCATTATTGGTTGATTTTTTTGTTGTGAATTGAGTCACTTTAATAAATTTTAAATTTTCATTTTCAAATTTTTTTAGTTCATTTAAAATATTTGTAGGCTCAGTATTAGCACTTAAACCTTTCAGTAAATAAGTTTTGGTTTTGCCATTTTTGGGTGTGATTGTGAAAAATTTCGTTTTGGTTTATTCCAAGTAAGCTTTCACTCTATAATAGTCATCTGTAGAAGCCATGAACAGGGCTATTTTTTTATTTTTTGTCCCTTTTATTTTAAATTCTTTAATTTTAAGACCAATTGTAATAAATTCAATGAGTTCATTGGGATTTACATCAATATGTATATTGATTGGTGGGATTTTTTTGTTTTTTGTATTGTTTGGTTTTTTATCATTTGCAGTCTTTTTCGTGATTAACATTAATATTTGGAAAACAGGTTTTTGATGTAGTTGCGTTGTTGTTATTAGACACATGCTTTTCGAATTTTTTAATATAATCATCATTGCATTCTTTGTCGTTATCAAGAATTGCAAAGTAATTATTGCGTGTTTGCTTGGTTGTTGTTTCATTATTCATACTGCTTTTTCTTTTAAGATTTTTTTTTCTCAATATTTAATATTGTGGACTTATTTATATTGTCTTTCTCACTATTCTTGAATGAGTTTAGAGCCGGTGGCTCACTCATTGCTTTATCTCCGAGTTGATCTTTAAACTTATTCTCTTTTTTATTTTATATATTAATAAGGAAAGTATTAATAAAGAAAACGGAATGATAAACAAAAAAGATTTTATCAACAAAAAGAAAGAAATACAATTCACATAAGGAAAAATTTTATTGATCTCCGCAAAACGTCCGTCTATCATGACAGTCACGGCCTTTTCATAGTATCACTTTCCTTTTCATAGTATACTACTTGAGAATCACTTTTTTCCGGAACACTGTTTCAGGATCCCTTTTATTGAGTATAAACCACTAACACTGCTTGAGGATTTTTTTTTGTGGTAGCACCAAATTTTTCGTTGGGCTTCAGTTAAATAAAACTAAGTTGGTTTTACTTTGTTCGAGTACTTGACTGAAAATTCGTAGCAAATAATATTTATTTATAATAATAAAATTTGTTTGTTTTACAATACATAAATTATTTCTTTATAACAAGTTTTGTCTATTCGACAGGTGTCGCATTACTTTACAAATTCAAATAACACAGTGGTACAAAATTGAATGAAGTAGAAAAAGCTGGGACCGGATATTATTTTTCTTGTAGGTGTTATCGAGTTAAAGAAGAGTCCAATAGTGAAATATGCCGGACACCTCCAAAATCCGGATTTACGGTTAAAAACCGGTTTTTTACCTTTGCGCACTTATAAGCCTGTAATTTTGTTGATAATAATCCGATTTTCAATTTCTTACTAGATTTGGAAAGAAGTAACTGAGATCTTTCGAATGATATATAATTTATCTAAGAAAACTTGAGAAATTTGGGTGTTATTGTCGAGCAAACACAAATTTTATAGATTTTTCAAAAATGTTTCAACTTTGGTGACGTTTTTATACATTATAATGTAATAAACTATAATACTATTGAATTTATTTAAAAAGTACGTTTATTAACGATTACAACGCATATTTGGGGTTAATAATAGATAAATAATTGACTGAGTTATTAAACTTTTCATGAAAACAAAATTTTTAACAAAATGCCTGCACAATGTTTTTGGTGTTGTTTTTATGCACTTTCTCTAAAATTACAAATCACTGTTAGCCTAAACACAACTTAGAATTACAACAAATATTTGTAATGAGAGCTTTACTCATGTTTGTTTGTCAATATTGATGTAATACATTAAAAAAAAAGAAAATTCAACCTTCGTTTGTTTTGCCCTTTTCTACGCCTATGATTTGGCATCATCAGCCATATCATAAACCAAATGATTGCTACTTTTGTCAAACCGATGTTTTAGGTCACTGTTTTAAAACGCGCAAAAACATTAAGTACGCAAATGTTGTAACTGTTACAAAACCAATACCTCTAAGTAATGATCTACCGACAACGAGCAAATCTGATGATGTAACAGAAAAAGATTTTGAACAAGAAGAGTTCCTTCCATCCAGATCTACAACAACGGAGCTGCATTTTTTGTCAAAAGCTGATTTCGACGATCTTGTTCGTGATTTACACTTGTCAAAGCGGCAATCTGAAGTCCTCGGGTCGCGATTAAAGCAGTGGAATTTGGTGGAAAAAGATTTCGTTATAACATCTGGTAGAAAGAGTGACCGGACTTGGTTACTTGAAGAAAATTTTAAGAGTAGTTCCAATGACAGTGATCTCGTGTATTGCGTTGATGTACCAAAACTATTTTCGGCATTAAATCACAATTATAATGCAGATGAATGGCGACTTTTCAGTGATGGGTCATGTAAAAGTAAGTTTTCTTATAAAAATGTATGACTTTATTTTTATCAATTTAAGATTTGTAATGTAATATCTAGGCTTAAAAGCTGTTTTATTGCATAACCAAAATCAATTACCTTCAGTTCCAATCGCATATGCGACTAATACAAAAGAAACTTACGAAGTGATGAAAAATATACTAATGTTTGTTAGCTATACCACCCATAAATGGAAAGTCGGTGCTACACAATACCGAAGAAGGAATGCGTTCTGATGTGATTGTGGATTGCTATCACCTGAAGCCGGTATTGTTCAGTGACCAGTGAATATACCTTCGCCACTGAAACCTTCTGACAACATATCCGGAAACATTAAAAAAAAATTATTTTTTGCTCAATGTACATATATTCAAAATTTCAGAAGAATTGGCTTTTTTTCTTATTTCAGCTTGATCTCATAATATTAACACGTACTGCATTGAGGTTAAAGTTACGAAAAACATCGGTTTTTCAAAAAAATCCTATTTTGCGTTCTTAAAGTCGAAACTTGCCTGTCTTCTTCAGCAGTCTTGGCAAGGGCATTCTAATGAGCAATGATAAATAGATCGTCAAATCTTGACTAGAATTCCTCCTCTTTTTGAGTTTGAGTGCAGCTTGCTGATCTGTGAGCGCTTTTTGCAGTTTTTTCCATTCATCATACAGTTTTATAAGCTTTGCGGCACAACGTTGAACATCTTTGGTTGGTATTTTAGCTTTCTCCCAAAAAAGAATAATCTCCTTTATTGTAAGTCTAGCAGCTTCTTTTACGACTTGACAATTAGAAGGTAATTTATGCCACTTATTTGATGAGACATATGACCAATTAAAAAAATTGTCTTGATGTCATACTCATTGATACTCTGGAACTCATGCTCCTTGAAATAATTATGATTTGTAAGATATTAAAAATAAATGCAAATAAAAACATTTAAATTCTTTGGAAATTAAAATAATTCCAATATTAAAAATGCATATTAAAATTTTTAGGAAGTTAAGACAAAGTATGGCAAATAGTAAATTAAGGTAATATTGGGAGACGCTATAACAAAGAGAATTAGTGGGAGACGCTATAACAAAGTAACTCGTGTGTTGGCCAGTTACCTGTGGTGTGCAAGACATTTAAGAACCTCTTACTTGTTTGTTGTGTGAGCAGATTTTTTCCCTTTTTCTTTAAGTTTAAAAAAATCCGCTGTCCTTCATCATTTATTGTTTTTTACGGTTTACATAGTATGCATATTGTTTAGATTTACTAAAATTTTATTTATTAATTTGTGCGATCCTCTAAAATCAAACCTAGGTTTTAAAATAGCATTAGTTTACAATTAGTTAAGAAAAGAAAGATATTTGCATTTTTGCCTTGGAATCTGGAAGCTCCGAATTAAAATAATTACTAAAAATGGCTACTAAAAATCGAAGCTTAAAAATTTAATACGTCTACTTGACGTCAGAGACGCTACAACACTGCTATAAAAACAAATAACATGTAAAATCTTGTAGTGTAAGATAGTGAAACTTCATCTCCTACCATTTCTCCTAATATCTCTTTCCTCTAGTTCCAGCACAATACACCGCATGTATAGGCATCATCTCCTGAGTGATGGTCCAAGCAAAAAAATAAGCACATGCATGCATAAGTAAATGAATAATAGAGAAATAAGAATAAAAAGTCCTCTAAAAAATAAAATAGTCTCTTTCAAAATTTGGAAGTAGTACTACTGCCAACAGTAAATATAGCACTGGACGAACAATGTAGGGAAGTAGACCATCCTCAAGGGTGGCGATGGCACGATGCATGGTAGTCTGCGTTGACTACAAAAATTCACCTGGGTTCAACCCCAGTTGGCGACTAAAATTATCACAAAAAAAAAAAAAAAAAAAAAACATTTCGCATTGTCGGAAGGTTTCAGTGTCGAAGGCATAGTCACTGGTCGCTGAACAATACCGGTTCAGCTGATAGCAATCCACAATCACATCAGAACGCCCTCTTTCATCGATACTGTGTAGCACCGGCGAAGTAAAATAATTATAAAAATAGCTACTAAACCGAAGCTTCAGCACTGCTACGAGTATAAACAAAGAACGTGGAAAAGCAGAACTGTAAAATTATTAATTAAACATCACCTCCTGTCGTTTCTCCTACTATTCCTTTCCTATAGTTCCAGCGCAATGCTTCGCATGTGTAGACGTCATCTCCTGAGTGCTGGTCGCAGATAAAAAAAAATATACAAGGTGGGCGAAAGGAAGTCATCCGATGTTGTTTGGCTCTCATTTTTTTTCTAAATGAAAAACTTCGATTCTGTTTTTTGATTATGTTTATCTGAACCTTTAGAATTTTATTGGTCAAGTCGAGAAGATGATATCGGCCAAATGGGCGCCGTGATGGATTGCTATTCAAAAAAAAGTTTGGAACTGTTAAATCGGGCGATCTTGTGGGCCAGTGCAAATCCCCAAAACGAGAGATGAGGCGACCCGGGAACGCCGCCTTAAGAATAACGGTTGTGGTTCGCGCAGTGTGTGCCGTTGCTCCGTCTTGTTAGAACCACATATCCTCCAGTTTAATTCGTTCAATTCGGTTAACATGGCCCTATAGCGCGCACCGTCCACTGTTGTCGTTTGACCAGCGCGGTCCTCGAAAAAAATGGTCGATGACTCCTCCAGCGTGAACAGCGCACAATGCAGTCACTTTGAGCGAGTGTTAATGGCTCCTCGTGCATCACTCGTGGATTTTCGGTGCCCCAGAAGCGATAGTTTTGCATGTTAACGTACCCGCTGAGGTGGAAAGGAGCCTCATCGCTCATTATGATATGAAAAATCGTCCACTTCGTCCTCTAGATTGAGGATGGCTTGGGCGTAGGTTACGCGCTTGTTCACTTGTATTCTACATCTGTTTTTGACATTGGCCACCATGTGCAAAAATAAGAGCATCTTCCAATAGGGTGAGTTCTTTTGACCCACCTTGTATTTATAGGCTTTGCCAGCACTATGCTTTATGTTTATGAGAGCTAAGGATGTATTGGTTTTCTCAGACTGTACACATATATGGTAAAATTTCTTTATATATATTGCTAGAAAGGGTCGTTACACGACTTGGATTAGTGTATTTGATTGGGTTAGTGGGAAAATTGTGACAAGATATAGTCAGCGGTGACGATGGCTGAGGTCTCAGAGTACCTGGATGGCATCTTGGAGGAGTTTTGTTGGTGGTTCGAATGTATGTAGGTATGTTTTAATTTAAGTGTCGTAATTCATATTTCATGAGGAAATCGAATAATTCGATATTTTAAATATATCTCGCGCCATTTCGAAGTTATAGAAGTTTTTGTCCTAAACTTTCAAGTAAAAAAACGAGGTGGTTGTAATTCTTCCCCTGCATCATAAAAATTATGCAGTAAAGGAAATGAATTATATTATATTTGATATTATTGTAATAATATTGGTTGTTATGATACTACAAAAAACAAAGTTTCTTAATATTGTTAGAAACAAATATGTGAAAAGGACCAATGAGGATATTGAAATTTCTAATTAAGGAAGGTGTAGGTTGTAGGTAGTAATGTTTGAGGATTGTATCTTGCTGCTGCTGTAGTATTATTCAGTATACTTTTATTGTATATTATCAGTATTTTTTTATTTTTATATCAAATGTATTCGTATTGTAATTTCCTCTCCTCGGAAAATAGTTAAATCACCATTCAGATCAACCACGCGTAGAGCTAATGAACTTATCTCTTGGGTGTTTACCGGTAAATAAATAAGATTTTTAGGAATCTCTACTATTTTATACCCTATAGGTACATTAACTGGAAAATCGTGTAGTGTATGAGCTTTAGAATTATTCATGTAAGTGTTGACAGCAATACTGCTTTAAATTCGCACGAGATTGACCTTAAAGGTATTAACTGGAAGATCAGAGTGAAGATCTTTGTTTGGAGTTAGGATTTTGCTATTGAATTCTAAAAGTCTACCGATTATATTTTCTTTATTAAAATATACTGATTTGTTAGAGCTGTTGATTTTAACTTGCATTGTATTGTTATTATCTTTAATAAAAATGTTTTTTCTGGTCTGTATCGTTTATATTATTCTTCAATTGGTATTTTAATTACATGTTCACCTATATAAAACTTATTATTATAGACACCTACATTCGGGATGCTGTTGTATGAATGAAAATCAGTTAAGGCCCGTTCAGACTATTATACAAGTATTAAGACTTTCATCACATTTTACGATACAGAAATCTAAATACATTTGTTGCGACTGTCAAAAAATCTAACGTAAACTGACATTTTGTATTCACACCATCACACTTGAAATAGAGAGAAAATAAAAAAAAAACAGATGTTGAGAAAACAATTTTTAATAAAGAAAAGTGTTTTAAAATTAAAAAAAGGGAAAGTCATGTTATTTCAAAAAAGAAATAAATGTAAATTTATGGGAGTTTTGATGGCTTTAGCTATAATAAAGAAACACAAGCAGCATGCGCATATTGAATTATTATTATTGGCTAACGGCGGCAGGTGTTTTTACGTAGATGGCAAACGTGCCGGCTCTTGAAAGTATGCAGCAGTTAAAATATTCGATTTAGATAAAGGAAATAAATCAAATGAATAATATTAAAAAAGCTTTTAAGACGAAATATATTTCTATGCGATTAAAATTTTAAAAATGTTTGGCCTTTATATGAAGAAAAAAATAACAAAAAATGGACGGCACGCCACCGGCGGCGGAACAGTTGGCTTGTGAATTTTAATCAGATGAAAAGTAGTATCGTTTAGAAAATTTTCAAAAAATGAGAAAGTATTATGGGATGTCAATTTTTTATCGTAATACTTGTGGTTTTCATAACATTTTGCGTTCACACTATCACACTTGCACGTATCCTGCTCATTTTCATACTTAATTTATAAACTGAACAATCTTTATCATTTGTATAATGATTAATGTCCAACCCCATATTTACTTTGCTGTTCACTTTTTCACAATTTATGCATCTTTTTATTTTATCCTTACTTCTACAGTCTTTTGTTATATGTTGTCCGTGACATCGTAAGCATACTTCTTGGTTTTTGCACTCGTTTGCTATCTGATTATAACCTCTACATCTCACACACTGAATAACATCAGTTCCATCAAATACCCGGCATCTTTCCTGTTACGTGTAATCTTACTTCATGCATTTACCATTATGTATTATTGCACGTACTCATCTCTACTTAGTGTTATACAGCTTTTATAATAGGTATTACTCTCTTAGGTTTAATCTTACTCATTAAGATATAATAAAGTTATTCCTTAAACAGAATCGATCGTTTGAATACATAACATTTCCCATCATATGTTAAATTTTCTCGATTCAATCATTTTTATATACGATTAGACTATAGTTAATCTATAGTTAATCTTGCGTTATATGTCGTTCTGTTTCTCCATCTAGTTTCATATTTATTTATTAATTTTATGTTTGCATTTTCAATGCTTGGATTATGTTTTTTAAATTTTTCTATTAATTCATTTTCCTCATGATTAAAAGTCATATGAATAATTTTTATTTTATACTCTATAGGCATTGGTACCTTAATTTCATAATTTTCTACCATTTTATCTTCAATTGCATTTTTTATTTTATCTCTTTCCTTAAGCATAATTATTGTTAAATTTTTTTTGTTCTCCACATTTTTTATTTTTAAATTAATTGGATTTATTTTATTTAGTTCATCCTTTGTTTTTTTAATTGATTGCTTTTCTTTTGGTTTAATAATCAGTGGTACTTATTCTGTAACATCTGGTAACATGTTTTTGTTTTTTTTACTTTGATTTTTATTTGTTTCAATTATGACTTTTTTATTTCATTGCACAAACCTATATTTTTATCCTCTATACTTTGGCTCAGTTTTTTGTTGTTGTTTTCAAACTCATTTAAATTACCACACAATTTTTTATTTCTTCAATATTATTTTCGCAGCCTTTTGATATACAAACATTTTTTTCATTCTTTCTTCATCTCTTTTCTCATAATTTCTTTCCCATTTTGTTTGAGTAAAGATTCAAATTCATTTGTATAATCTATTAATCCTTGTCTATTTTTATGCACTTCACCTTGAATATCCTTCAACACCATATCCACATTATGAACATATTGCATGCAATCATCACACATAAAACGAATATAGTTATTTCCTTCCAGTATTCGTGCTGAATATTGGTCTATACCACAACATTTAGATGCAGTATGGAATACTTTATCACACATACCCATGCGTTGAATTCCCGTTTCACCACGGATTGTCTGCTTACACCTATTGCACTCAGGCATTTCTGAGCGTCCTTTTCGTTCTTTCTATACTTAAAAGTTTTTTATTTCCACTCAGTAATATTTATACAATTTTGGACTTTTCTATTTTTTACCAATTTTTAATTTAATTAAATTAATTTAATTAAAACAAAATTTACAGAGCTTATTAAAAAATCAACACTTTCACACACCAATGTTGCCAGTATTCCAAGAAAGGCATCAGCTTACTGTATTCTTATTGATGATTATATAATTGAATATATACCACTAAAAGGATAAGTTCGTAAACTAATGTAAATAATACAAGAAGGAAAACATCAGAATAGTTTGCACATACTTGAAAGGTTTCAAAAGTAACTTAAACGATTTAGAAGTAGCAAGAATTCATATTCAACAATGATGAACACATAAACTTTATCATAAAACCTGTATATGATTTTAAATGTTTCTCAGCGAAAAAAATATAGAGAAGCTAATTGGTTAACAAGAAACTATCACCACCTTAGCCGGAATGATGGTTTAGATACATTTGAAAAGTTAATATCAAATACATAAAAATATATGTTAAATTTTCGACGATCTCCGATATGTCGGAAAGGGCATTGAAGTTCTGTATAGTTTTCTCCCTTTCAGTATTTGGGCTTCTGTAAAGAAACCCGAAATGCAAAAGATGTGCCCTGATTTTGAATTTAACCCAAAGACAGCTAAATTCGGTATCATGCATCCCTAAAGATTGCTGGCACTGGTACACAACTTCATTGCGCAAATAGATGGCAAGGCCCCTGTGTAGATGGAAAAGAGTTAGGAGGTGGTACCCAGGTATGTGAAAATCCTGTGGGTCATCATCCTCAGACACCTGGGTTTCACTTAAGGCTAAAACATCCGCCCGATGGAGACAAACGTGGGCATAGACAGAGTCGAAGTTTGCCCTTAGACCACGTATATAGCAGACGTCAATTTTGAATCGAAATGTCATGAATAACGCGAGAAAAGTCAAATAAAATGTCTATCTATCCACTAAGAACTTCATGATTTTCCGTCGTTTAGTGTTTAAAAAATTTGAGTAATTTTTATTTCTTTATTAAATTGCACTTGAGAGTTTGTCATACGTAGCTAAATGCACAAAAGAAAATGAATTGATATTGTTAATGTTCTGCAATTATATATTTATACACTGAAGCTCAAATTATTAACAGCCAATGAAAAAATTTTTAAAAATATTTTTTTGTGGTATTCAAATTTATTTAAATTGTCAAAAACCTTTATACACACTGGCATAGAAGGCAACTGGCTATAAGTTTTATTTAAAAAGAATGACAATTGAAATCCTGTGTACCCATAAGTATTTCTTTAGAATGGTTTTATCGATTTTTCTTTGTTGTTTACGTTATATACGGAACGAACAATTTTAATTTAACGAACGAAATTTAACATTGATTTACCATGGATGGAAATCATTCTCAAAGGTTTTGTTCTAATTCTCTTACCCATTACTAAATTTTTGTTTATGTAATTGTGGGTTGCAACATAATCTATGAAAATTTTATATTCTTTACCTTCTTCGTCCTTCATAAAAATATAATACAACCCATCTATTAGTTTTAAATTCTTAATAATAGACTTATTTCTATAGCACTTACTACTTTTTTCTATGATGGCACTAGTATTCTCTTTTTGTTGCGCTTTTATCTAATTTTATTTCTGAACTTTGTGTGCCTATTGAAAGTTTCCACTTTGGTCACGAATTCTTGGCTGTGAAATCCCTGTGGGTTGTACTGCTGTCTAGCGTTGTTGAAGTTATTGAAGTTTCTGGTGTTCCCTGAAGGGGTGTCTGGCTTTGGAAAATTGTTTTGTTGTTGATGTTGATTTTGATAGTATGATGGTCTCCTAGCATGTTGATTTTGATAGTATAATGGTTTTGTAGTATGTTGATTTTGATAGTATGATGGTCTTGTAATATGGTGATTTTAATAGCTCTGTTGTGTATATTCTTTTTCTTTTCTGACATTGGTATTCATAATGTAAACTTTTATGGTTGTTGTCATGCTCGATGGTTTGAGCTATTACATATGCATGCTCTAAATCTTTGACGGGGTTTCCGTGTAACGTTGAGCAAATAAATTCATTATTTATCCCATTTTTAAATATTCTGACTGCGTCTTTCATAGCATGTGCAGTCATGCATTTCATTTAGCCTGGTGGGTCTCCAGACATACATAATTTTGACGTTACCACTGTTAGTGCTCTACTAACCTCATTAGAAATTCTGATAATGATAATTTCCCTTGGGTCAATTTGGTTAATTCGTCCTTCAGGACGTATAATGGGCGCTGATCACAATACGTGTAATCCAGTCGATTAAGAATTGCCTTAAAATTAAATATTGTATTGTGATTTAAAAATATATTAGCTGCTGCACCAGTTATTTTTGATTTGACAATGGTAAGAGCTTCAACATACCTATTTGAATTTGCATGTTGACTGATGCTATTCATTACGCGAGTGGCGTCTTCTCGCCAAAGTTTATAATTATTTTTTGCCCCGTCAAATGTGTTTAACGATTTAAAAATTTCCAAATTTATTTCATTTGGATTGTTAAATACTGCAACTCTTGTCTCTAGGTTTTCCACTTGGGGGTTATATACTATAGGATTTATTGGTATCTATTCCATTCTAGTCCTGCGACGTCTTCTGCTTGAATGTTCTGAAGCATAAATTCTAAGTTGGCCATCTGTTGGATCATGGTGTTTGCGTCAATTTGTTCCATATCGTTAATGACTTCTAAATTTCTTCGTTCATTGAATCTACTTAATCTGTCAACAGTTGTCTTATCGGTTCTTTTTTAAGAGGAGTTTATTATTTGTTCACTTTTATTTTGTGTTTCACTTTTCACAATATTTTATTGTAAAAAAGACCTACAGTGCTAAGTAATATTATTACATACAGTAAAATTATATATAAATATTTTATTTTTTATCCTTTTCTACGAAGGATTTTGTATGTCCTTGCTGCGACAAGAATGACTATTTTTTCGGTTTGCTTACTGGAACATCAACGTATATGATGCTCCTGGAAGGATCGTCAATTAAGATACACTGATTTTTTTTATTAAAAAAAATATTTATAATAATAATATTAGTTATTTATTGAGTTTACTTACGAACACACGAATGAAAGTATTTACAGATCTATTTATACTTTCATTCTGTAAATCTAAGTACATATTATTGTCGACATATGTTTTCTTAATAATGTTGTCGCCATTATTATTAGCTCCTGTGGTGTTTACAAAAATATTCTTAAATTAGGGTTAATTTGCGTAAGATTATTTTTATACATATGTCATCTACTTAATTAGTGGTAATATTGGTTTTTCCCAATAATTCTTGTCTACTTGTAATTATTTTCTTGCCATAGTTGGCATCGTGCTTAACTCACACGCACAATTTTATAAAATCTTTAGTTGAAAATTATTTGACTATTTGTAAACGTTCTCACGAATTCTTATGCAGCTGAATAAACAACGTCTAGACTATGTTGAAAAAAATTCCTTTGCATAAAAAAGCTACACATGCGCACACATATTAACACACATATATCCATGTATCCATATATCCATGTACTCGTAGAATGTAATTCATAGAAGACAAGAACTATTCAAAGCCTAAACAAAATGTATTGAGAAAATATGAATTATTTACATTGTCTTATGGGTAGAGCATATAACCCACCTTTGTATTACGTCAGACTAACTAAAAAAAAATTCTCTATGTAACTACTCTGTAGGGCACCTCAGAGAGTAATTGTAATGTGACGGGTAATCTTAAATATAAAAAAAACAATGACAATGTCCACCGTAAAACAAAAGTAAAAGGATGTGAGAATAGTGATTCATGAGCTGTAGAATTTATCACATAGTAAAATATTACCTACAGGGTAATTAAAAAATTCTTACTTTGAAAAAACAAACAAACAAAACAAGCATAATTCTCAGCTTCTGTATAAAGGCAATGCACATCCATTTACACATATAATCGTCACGTATATAAAACTCAAACCAAAGGAGAAAAAAAAGATTGACGGTGTGGTTAACTTACAGAGAAATACACACACATGAAACATTCCCTAGCTATAGTATATAGTGCTACCAGACAATCATGCAAAAATGCTAAAATTTATCAAAAAGCCTAACCAAAAAACATTAAAAATTATAGTAAATTAGTAAACAGTGCTACCAGCATCTTAAAAAAGCCTTTTGAACTTTAAACTACCGTTAAAAGCAATCATTTAGCGCAAAAAATAAAAAGCTGGCAACAATGCCAATATGATCCCAACTTTGTATGGAAAAAGTGATTTGGAATCGGTATTCCCTACTACTCTTGTTGAAAAAAAAGTAAATTTAAATGAAGCTAATAAATATCATGAGAAATTTTTTCGATATTTTTTATTTTTGTTTAAATTTATTTCACTTTTCTTTTGCAAGAATGTTGTTTGTTTATTAAACAGCTGCAATAGCCGCGTGTGTCTTATGATAGTTTTCTATTTCACACTACCAAATAAAACAAACGCCAACTGTTGCAACTGTGGCTGAGTGTATTTTTTACAAAAGTTTAGAATGCCAGATACATATGTATGCGTATATTAATAATATTAAAGTTTTCTCAAATAACTTACCTTTCGAAGAGCAAAATGTTCAGTTTTTAATGTTTCTTGAATGTCTTGCTCTTGCCGTACGGTTTGGGGCTGAACTGTTTGTCGAAATCCATCTAGAACTCCTTTAAAGGTGAACTTCTTCATTGTTAGAATGTATATTGGAAGAAGGTTGAAGGTTTTTGACCTTATATTAAATTTGTCTATGTTCTTAAAAGTATACCAACAATTTCTGAAAATAAAAGTATATGGGTCTATTTATTTAAAAAATATTTATTAATATCTGTAATATGTATGTACATAATTTCACAGAAACTGAAATGAAAATGAAAAATACATACATATATTAATAATTGTAAAGAGGTTAATAAAATGGTTTTTTTTTTCAGACGTATCAACTGATTAAATGTTATCATATGTACACAGAATGCAAGATTAATAACTAATGGTGCCCTAGAGTACATATTTCTACGAGTTCGAAAAAGGAACAAAATAAACATGGAGCAGTAAAAAGAACGGCCCAAAACCAAAAGATTCGCGGTTAGAATCACCGATCAGACCGAAAATTCCGCAATTGCGTCTGAACTAAGAGCACCATCCTTCGCCGCTGTTTTAACAACAAAATGTCGGCGAAGTAAATTAATAAATAATTTATCTCTCCTTTACCTTAAAAATTAATGGGTCGATATAAGACCAGAGATGCAGCAACTCTGATTTACAAATTTTCAACAAAAAAAAAATACCACGGAACTGCAGAATTGAGCTAGAATTAACCTCTGCATCTTTCTATCTCTTCACCAGCTGTCTCTTCTCTACATAGTGATACTATGCAACTACTTCCGGTGCACGCATTGCATACGTAGGGAACATATCTGAGCACTGATTCAAGCGAAAAAAAAACCAAACAAATAAAAAGAATTATACTGGGTATTATATAATCCAATACTTATCGGAATTATATTTGAAACCGACAACAAATTTACTCTGTGATCATGAATTTTAATTTTATCTTTGAATTAGAATTACGTTTGAAAGTACTCAACTTATCGTTTATATGACGGTATTTTCGAAAAAAAATAAATAAATTTTTTTTGCCGAATGTAGGGGTCACCTTTTTAAACTTTTCTTTATATCTTTGGCATATGTAGTCGGATTTTAAAGAATGACATATCAATGGTTTTGTCTCGAAAAGCCAATATTCTGCATCAATGCCCATTTGGTTCAAATATGCCGGTCTAGTATATATTCACGATAACTTTGTTTCTACCACTCCATTGCATCACCCTAATTTCAGATAATTAAAACTCTCAAAGAACCAATATACTGTTTCTAAGAAAGTATTTCGACAATTCCTGCAGAAATATTTTAATTGTATTTACCAGACTTTTTTATCCTGTTTAATAGAATATTCTTGTTTTTAATATATTCATAAAATTCAGCAGCAGAGATTTAATTATATACAGTTTACGTTTATACAGTTTAAGTTGTATGTAGTAAGTTTGTGCGATTTCTGGAGCATTTTGTCATGGCTAAAATCACCCGTTCGTTTTGGACTGAAATATAGATGGCTAAAACCTCATTCAAAGAATTATTTTTCTTATTTATTAATTTATAAATTATTATATTTATTAATTATTGTTATTAAACATTTTTTGTACTATATCCTATACTCTTCTGCCCTATTATTTTTATCGCACCCATTATATTAATTTGTATTGTTTATACTACCCTAATGAATTATATTATTTTTATATCTTGGACCAGCACTCAGGAGATCACCCTTAGAATAGTAGGAGAAGTGACAAGTGGTGAAGCTTCACTATCTTACAACACTGGTTTTTGCACGTTATTTGTTTTTATAGCAGTGTTGTAGAGTTTTTGAAGTGAAGGAGGCGTATTAAATTTTAAAGCTTCGACGAAGGAGGGCGTTCTGACGTGCCTGTGGATTGAATACAGCTGAAGCCGTCACTGTTCAATGACCAGTGACTATGCCTTCGTCACTGAACAACAACTGACACAAAGACACAGAAATGTACATCAGAAAAATGCGAGATGTTTTTATGAGTACGAAACTGGGGTTGAACCCAAGAAAATTTTTCGTTTTGTAGTCAACATGCAGACTACTTCGACCATCGCCACCCTCGATTACATTATATTACAATTATATGGTTTGAATTCTTTAAAAGTTTTTTAATTATTATTTTTTCTTTGTTTTCTTTCAACATTTTGTGAAGAGGACTTGGGGAATTAATTATGAATCATTACACGATCGAACAACGTACAAAAATAATGGAATTTTATTTTTCAAACCAACAGTCTATTGTGTTGACACAGCGTCATTTTAATATGCGCATTGCATCCACAGCGTCAGCAATAAACCATTTGATTGGAAATTTTCGTCAACATGGGTCTGTAAGAACCCTTCCTGGTGCCGGAAGAACACCTACCGTGCACACTGTCAAAATATTGAACGTGTACGGGAAAGCGTGCAACATAGTCCATCAACATCAACAAGGAAGCGTTCAACACAACTTGGACTATCACGGCGATCGCTGCAGAGAATTTTGAGTACATTAGACTAGTTCCCATATAAAGTTCAACTTGTGCAAGAATTGAAGACGACAGACTACCAGCAACGGCTTGAATATGCCATTCGTTTCCGTGAAAAGCGGAGGAAAATCCAGACTTTATTCACAATTTGGTAATGAGCGATAAAGCCCATTTTTTTTTTAACTGCAGGTGCCTCAATGGCTTTGTTAAGGGACATATTCGGCGAACGCATTATTTCGCGCACAAGCGATTTTAACTGGCCTCCACGTTCACCAGATTTAACAGCTCCTGACAGTTTTATTTGGGGATATTTGAAAGAAAGAGTGTACGTTAACAAACCAAGAACCATACTCCAACTAAAAACCAACATTCGAAATCAAATCATGGCCATTACACCTCAAATTTTGCGAAAAAGTATGGAAAATATGCTAAAAAGAGCACGTATGTGCGAAGCAGAAAATGGACAACACTTACAGGATATCATTTTTCAAAGCAAATTGCAAAAAATTCCCAAATATAATTTAACTGTATTAAAAAAAAATCATAATAATCGCATAAATAAAAAAGTTATAAACCATTTAAACCATATAGCTCATTCAGCGCCACCCTGTACAACCATTAGCGACAAAACAGAAGTATAAACAAGGCGTCTTTAACTACTACTACTACTGGCGTAGATACCCCAGTTGACCAGTTATAAGCTGGAAATGCCAAAAACGTTAATATAATGCGTACACACAAATTTAAGTATAGGTGTAAAGGGCATTATAAAAACGTGTGTGCCTTTGAATATAGTAGAATAAATACAAACGTTTTTGATATAGCCAGTCAACTTACACAAGCAAAAGTGCTTAAGGCTATTGTATTGTAGTGCAACAACACTAACCGTCACAATTTGTTAAGCACACAAACCATATGTAACCTATATGTTCGTGTGAATGTATATTAAATTGTATACGTAATGTGAAAATGTGTATAAAACGTGTGCTATTGCCGCATAGGAGTTAGCCGGTTGGCTGTCGTCTTTGCGGTAAGAACTAGTGTAAGACCATTCTAAATAAAAGCTCTAAGTAGAGAGGATTCTGCATTAGTAAAAGATTTGCTCCGTTTGATTAGCACAGTGAAGACTCCTCCTGAGTGGGATAGACCCAGTATGAGTTGTGAGACTCCACGCTAGTAAGGGATCTGCTCTACTCGAGTGCCGCATAGCCAGGAATTGTGTTAAAGGTGGTGGCAATAGGGACGGAACACCGTTTCATGTATGTTTTATATTTAACATTCATGGTGTTGTATTTGTCAGTAAGTTTGCCACACCGTAAGTCGTTTTTTTTTCAAACAAAGAAATTTTTTAATTATATCTACGCGATCCACTTGATTGTGGGTAAATTGTAAATTGCTTTTCAACTTAAAGTCTGTACGTTTTTTCTTTTTTTATGTTTATGTAAGGGACGATTGTTGTGATTGCATATAGTATATTACCTTTGTACAAAAGCTGTGAATTGTATGGGACAATTGTTTGCGTGATTGTGTATACATTACTTTTGTACAGAATCTATGAATTGTTAACATTTATACAACGTTTTAACTAAGAACTTTATCAGACTAATCAGTTGCACGGTTCGCTGCAAGACTTACTCTACGACGTTCATTCTTCCAGTTATCACCTGGAACCACAGCCATATATTATTTCAGCGTATTAGTTATTCAGCGAATACTGCTCTACCGTTCTGCACACCTTGCTCTCTCCGTTATCCTTTGCCGTACAAAACTTCTCTTGTGAAAGCATACACAGCATTTAAATTTTTAGTTGATGTTAGCATCAAGTCAACAATGTTGTCGGGCGTATCTGGGATCCGATTATCCTCCGCCGCAATTGCCGCCGGTTTAGTACCGCATCACACATCGTATTCCATAATATTGGGCGCAACACAGAACCCTTGAGTCATGCGTGCTAGTACCGCATATGACTCCCTGCCATCTTCCGTGTCGTCCAAAGCACTCTGTCCTTAACACAGTCGGCAATGAATTCTATCAAGCATTGCCGTACGTTTTTTTCCCATTGAGTGCAGCTAGCAGGGCGTCCCAGTCAGATGAATTAAATGAGTTTTTGACATCCAAGGTGATGGTGACGCAATATTCCTAATCACCATCAAGGCACCGGTCGCCTTTGATGGCATCGTTCGCGATAGTCACGCCGCTTCTATGCCACTATTGATCTTTTTGGACCTCAAATTGGAGATTCGACACGCCTTCTTCCCCTAAAGCCAGTTCCAGTCTTCTGCAGATTATCTTTTCTAGTCGTTTACGGACCGTGTCAAACAGATAGAGCGAGCGATATCCCGATGCATCCCGCGCGTTATTGCACTTCAGAATGAGCACCAATTTTTGCCTCTTCCATATCTTAGGAAATGTCCTCTCTTAGATGAAGCCATCAAATACTTCTTTAAACGAGCCAGCATTGCTTTTCATAACCGCTTTGAGTGTAATGATTTCATCAGCCCCTGGTAGTTCTTTCAAATTTATTTCCTTACATATTACTTCACATTATTGAATGCTGACATCTGGGACGAGGACATCCAGTAGTGGTTTGTAGTCGCCAAGCTGGGGGATGTGTAGCAGCTAAAGAAATGTAATCCATTAACAGTGCTTCTCACATAGCCATCCTTTTTGTTGTCGAAATTTTCCACTGGAAATTGACGACAGGTCCATATCGATGCGTTGTTCCAATCAATGTAAGACTTTTCTTTTTGATGTTAATATTTTATTTTGCAGTGAGTCACAATTCCTGGACTTTCACGAGTCTAATATTAATTACATTCTATCGCTTGTTTTGAGCTTGGCAATACACAAAACACTTTACTTTAATCCTACTAAAGGCTTTGCTATTTGGAAAATTCAGCCCTTAGTCAATCATAATTACTTTTAATGGCGTTTGCGTGCCCTTCGTCAATTCAATGTAATGTCTGCCCCCCGATAGTAACATATGATTCTACACTCACATTTGAAATGTTTCTGCAAGGGTTAACCATGTTTTAAGATCTTTATATAGTTTTATTATTTTACTGATATTTGAAACAAGAATTCTCCTTGCTCACTCTCTGCCATATATTCGCTTAATTTATATGGAGTAAAAATGATTTTTAATTGCATCATAAGATTTGTATTTACGCTGAAAATTTATGATCACGTATCCAACTCCGCCAAAATATTTTTTAACTGCTCATTTCATGATTTTGTTAAAATAAAAGTTCTATCAAATTTGTACCTTTCTATGAAAATCTTCATCTAAGTCTAGGACACATAGACTATATACATATATATATATTTTTCTTCCATAATTAGGAGAACGAGTGCAATTTCGGCGCTTCCGAAACTAATTAACAGTAAAAAATTTTAATGGCATTTAAAACATATATAGGTCTGTTTACATAGAGTACATGCTTTTTTTTTAGAAAAATGTGACCAGAAGGGGAGATTGAATCAAATTTTCGCTTTTCCGAAACTAACTAACCGAATTGAATAAAATTTAAAACATGTTTGCGCTTATAAAACACATATGCTGTATATTTTTTCAATAATAGGTCCACAAGGGTAGGTAGAAGGCAATTTCTTCGTCTCAGAAAATAACTAACCGATTTTAATGAGTTTAGAACATACGCAGATTCATGCGAGATATTTGATTGTTTTTTTTTGGTTTAATTCTGTTATTTGACATTTGCAAAGTTATACTTATGAAAAGTAACGTAGTTTTTTTTTTTTTTTTTTTTTTTAATTTTTAAATAAAGTTAATTTATATTTTACTGGATGTTACATTTATATATTTATTTTTATTTTTTTTTTTGCAATATATTTATTAAGCTTGAGGTCTTTTTCTTTTATTTTATTTGGTTTTATTATTCGATATTTCGTTAACAGCTTGTTAACATCATCAGGAATAATAGGAAATTATAATTTTTTGAAATATAAAATAATTTTTGAAACATGTCACAAAATTTTTGTTATAAAATTTTATTGAAAATTAAAAAATGTGTAGTAGTAATATGGGCGCATATAAATATAACGAATTCTAAACTTAAATAAATATATATACATATATACATACACATATATACATATACATACACACATACACACACACAATATAGACCGACTAACATGTATATATACAAACATATATGCACATATGCACACATATATAGATACATACACAAATATAAACTTTCTTAACAAGTTCATACAAATATATATATAAATACATATATACAACGTACACACACGCATACACATACACATGTATATCCATACATAAATATGCACACATGTACAAATATACATACATAAATATATATATAAACACATAAAAATGCATATACAAACATACACACAAGCATATTCATATGTACACACTTGCATATACATACATATACACGCATTCATACATATACTCATACATATACGAATGTACGTACATACATGGAAACATACAGTCATAAACATGTACATATGCAGCCACAAATACATGTACATGTACACATACATATATATATGTATATATTAAAAAATTATTAAATAACAATAATTATAAATAAAAATAAAAAGTTTTTTAACAATTAAATGCATGATAAAAATGTATATAATAAAAAAGTGTGATTTGTTTAACAATTTTTAACATAAATATTTACATATGCAAAAATATGGAAAATATTACATAATAACAATTATAAAGAACTAATAAATGAGATATATATATATGTCAATTTTTTACAAGAAATGTTCAATAAAAATAAATATATATATGAATTTTTAACAATTTTAAACAAATAATAAATTATAACTAACAAATAATCATTATCTTTACAAATAAACATTAACCTAACAAATATTACGTAAATTTTTACTAACTAAATATCTATAATTCTGTGCTAAGTTATCCGTGTCTGCCTTAAAATTTATTCTACGTGATAATGGTGTATTAATAATTTCTAACATTTCTAACATTAAGCGCCGTTTATAATTATTTTCTGTGTTTAATATTGAAACATTCTCAAAATCAGGAAAATGATATAATTCAGAACAATGGGAAGATAAAGCGGTTTTTTTTGTGAATTTATGTGTCTATATTTTTGATCCGATTTGTGACCTGCTATTCTAGTCTTCAATTTATTCTTGGTCGTGCCAATATATACTTTATTACAATTATCCTCATCATTTCCCTTACAGGGTATTTTATAAATTACATTCGATTTATCCCATTTTTCAATCCCATCCTTTGGTTTACTAAATAATCTATTTAAAGTATTAAATGATTTATGAGCTATTCTATATCTGTCCGTATTATAAATTTTAGATTTAGCCAATCTCTCCGACATTCCGGATATATAAGTCACAGATTTGTATATCCTATGATCCGTAACATTATTTATACTACCTATTCTATCATTTCTATAATATTGACCTATTAATGTATCAATTAAATACTTGGGAAAATTATTATCTTCTAACATGTTTCTAATCTTAACTTTATTTATATTGTGAAATCGATTGTCACTAATGTTAAGAACTCTTTCTATGAAATTTTTAGCAGTGTTTATAATAATATGTCTGCTATGTTTGGAATAATAATTAATCATTCGGCCCGAAGCTGTAGGTTTCTGATACCAATCTATTACTAATCTATTACCTTTTCTAATAATAAGAGTATCTAAATAAGAGAGTTTTGAGTCACATTCCCTTTCGACAGTAAATTCTATACTGGAATTGAATTCATTAAATATCTTTAATAATATTCCTAGATGTGAAGTAGAAAATATATTAAAGATATTTAATGAATTCAATTCCAGTATAGAATTTACTGTCGAAAGGGAATGTGACTCAAAACTCTCTTATTTAGATACTCTTATTATTAGAAAAGGTAATAGATTAGTAATAGATTGGTATCAGAAACCTACAGCTTCGGGCCGAATGATTAATTATTATTCCAAACATAGCAGACATATTATTATAAACACTGCTAAAAATTTCATAGAAAGAGTTCTTAACATTAGTGACAATCGATTTCACAATATAAATAAAGTTAAGATTAGAAACATGTTAGAAGATAATAATTTTCCCAAGTATTTAATTGATACATTAATAGGTCAATATTATAGAAATGATAGAATAGGTAGTATAAATAATGTTACGGATCATAGGATATACAAATCTGTGACTTATATATCCGGAATGTCGGAGAGATTGGCTAAATCTAAAATTTATAATACGGACAGATATAGAATAGCTCATAAATCATTTAATACTTTAAATAGATTATTTAGTAAACCAAAGGATGGGATTGAAAAATGGGATAAATCGAATGTAATTTATAAAATACCCTGTAAGGGAAATGATTAGGATAATTGTAATAAAGTATATATTGGCACGACCAAGAATAAATTGAAGACTAGAATAGCAGGTCACAAATCGGATCAAAAATATAGACACATAAATTCACAAAAAACCGCTTTATCTTCCCATTGTTCTGAATTATATCATTTTCCTGATTTTGAGAATGTTTCAATATTAAACACAGAAAATAATTATAAACGGCGCTTAATGTTAGAAATGTTAGAAATTATTAATACACCATTATCACGTAGAATAAATTTTAAGGCAGACACGGATAACTTAGCACAGAATTATAGATATTTAGTTAGTAAAAATTTACGTAATATTTGTTAGGTTAATGTTTATTTGTAAAGATAATGATTATTTGTTAGTTATAATTTATTATTTGTTTAAAATTGTTAAAAATTCATATATATATTTATTTTTATTGAACATTTCTTGTAAAAAATTGACATATATATATATCTCATTTATTAGTTCTTTATAATTATTATTATGTAATATTTTCCATATTTTTGCATATGTAAATATTTATGTTAAAAATTGTTAAACAAATCACACTTTTTTATTATATACATTTTTATCATGCATTTAATTGTTAAAAAACTTTTTATTTTTATTTATAATTATTGTTATTTAATAATTTTTTAATATATACATATATATATGTATGTGTACATGTACATGTATTTGTGGCTGCATATGTACATGTTTATGACTGTATGTTTCCATGTATGTACGTACATTCGTATATGTATGAGTATATGTATGAATGCGTGTATATGTATGTATATGCAAGTGTGTACATATGAATATGCTTGTGTGTACGTTTGTATATGCATTTTTATGTGTTTATATATATATTTATGTATGTATATTTGTACATGTGTGCATATTTATGTATGGATATACATGTGTATGTGTATGCGTGTGTGTACGTTGTATATATGTATTTATATATATATTTGTATGAACTTGTTAAGAAAGTTTATATTTGTGTATGTATCTATATATGTGTGCATATGTGCATATATGTTTGTATATATACATGTTAGTCGGTCTATATTGTGTGTGTGTATGTGTGTATGTATATGTATATATGTGTATGTATATATGTATATATATTTATTTAAGTTTAGAATTCGTTATATTTATATGCGCCCATATTACTACTACACATTTTTTAATTTTCAATCAAATTTTATAACAAAAATTTTGTGACATGTTTCAAAAATTATTTTATATTTCAAAAAATTATAATTTCCTATTATTCCTGATGATGTTAACAAGCTGTTAACGAAATATCGAATAATAAAACCAAATAAAATAAAAGAAAAAGACCTCAAGCTTAATAAATATATTGCAAAAAATATAATAAAAAAGGTCAATTAATAATATAATTAAAATTTATTTTTATTATTATTTGTTACTTTATTAAAATTAAATTTAGTACTAATTTATTTATACATGTTGGACTAAGAACAATATGGGATATAAAAAGAATCAATGCCAGATTAAAGAATATACAAGAGAATATTCTGAAACTGTTATAGAAATTATAAAAATATGTTTGAAAAATTAAACGGCGATAGTATATTCGTGTACGAATTTTGACTGGACCATAGCCAAAAAACAATAGATAAAAAAGAAATAGTTGAACAATTAAAGTATTTTATACGAAGGCAACTTATAAAATATTAATACAAAATAAAATAAATAAAACAAATTAAAAACATATTTGGTCGTGTTCGGTATTTCTTACGCACCAACAATGTTATGACAATGACGAGTAGTTTGATTTCACGAGGAATATAGAAATATTGTAAAACGATTTCGCCTGTTTAAGTTCTTATGTACGATAGGAATCAGTGATGGTGAATTATTTGTAAAATAAATTGCAATTCTTTTAATATAATTCTTTAATCATAATTGCTAAATGTGAAAATTAATACGTGTTTCTGTTTAATCCTCAGAAGCAAAATTGGACAACTTTATATGTTGCATGTTATTACATGCTTCAAAGTATGCAGTATCTGTATGATGGTCAGGATTTGGTATAAAGGGTGGCTCTTCTTTTTCCAAGTGTTCCCAATTTGCAGACTTGAAAAATTTCATTAGTTGCACCTCTTTAGCTGCTGGTCTTTGAGCAGGGTTCATGGTAAGTAAGAGTTCGACTGCTTCTACTGCATCCTGTGATAAAGCTTCATCTTCCTCTGGCCATTCAATATTTTTGTAAAGAATGTTCTCATATACTTTTTGTGGAGTTTCATCGTTAAGGGGTGGTACGAACATATAGAAGTTAACAATATCTATAGTTGTGGGATTACCCGGATGTGTCAAACTTCAAATCAGTCAATAAGTTGTGTGATCTTGTCATCTCAAATGAAGTTTCTTCCTAATTTGAACAGGGAAAGAAAAGAGTTTACTTCTGACAAAAATGATAACATATACATAATATTCTCATCAGATGCCGAACCATCCACTTCAAAATACATTGATTTACTAACTATAAGCATAGAATATGAATCTCATTGCTCCGATAACTACTGCAATGAAATTTTAATGGAAGAAATATGCGATACTTGGACTCGAAAATAGACATAGTTTATCATAAATAAGTAGTGTGATTTCTCCTAAACTTCTGCGATTTTTCCAGATTCAAGAGGTACAACAAAAACTTGATACCTGACTAAAAATATTTTCAGCCATATGTTGATTTAATAGTGATCATTTAGAAAGAAAATGGCTCATCTATCTGTATGAAATCTGTATACTGTTTTTGCTGCCACTTACTTACAGTACTACTGGTACTGGTCATAATTTTGAGTTCTTTTAATGGATATGAAGATTGAAAGTAACTTACTAATAGAACTTGAGAACAGTTTACAGTACAGGCAATCAATGGTGCATTACGTTTCAAGAAACAAAACTACAGTAGGAGTTGACAAAATAACGGGAATTATTTGGAATGCTTAGAATTAATTAGTGAATTTGATATTTTCCATGCTGATCACATACGCAACTGCACAAAAGGAAATGCATCATAAATGTCTGCAAATATTTGTAATGAATTCATTAATGTAACGGGCCAGGAAGTGTTAATACGACTGTTAACGAACTAGAATCACACAAATACTACTCTGTTAACGTGGAGTCTACACCAGATCTTTCCCATGGTGACCAACTGCATTTTATCGTTAGATACGAAAAAGACGGAGAACCTATAGACAAATTTGTTTGTAATTTTTGCCTATGGATGTACATAATGCGCAATACATATGGATACCAGTTTAAACTTTTTTGAGAAAAAGAAAAAGTGAATTTGCAATTTTTGTCCCATGTGCGCACATTCACTAAATTTAGTAGGTATTAAGGCTGTTGAGTGCGTTTTAAAAGCAGCAACTTACTTTCACTAAGTCAAAAAATTATTTAATTGTTTCTCAGGTTCGACCAATAGTTTCAAAATTATTAGAGCTCATCTGAGCGCAAATAAAGCACTGAAGTTTCTCTCGGATATAAGATGGTCTGAACGAGCGAATGAAGCTAAAACATACTTGTTTTTGCGATTTTAGCAACCTATTTCTATACAAAGTTGGGAGCATGCCATGCTGGGAAACGTTTATTCATAAAACAAGTGTATGAATGTTATGGCTGTGAATTTATTGTGGGATATCCAGCTCTGGTGGATATAGAGGTGAAACTCTAATATGTGGTTTGTGTCTTTAATAAAAATTTTGCATTCTTGTGAATTTGCTAACACATTTCCCATACAACGTGGTGTATTTGCCTGTGAGTTTGTCTATTGGAGACTTTTCACACAAGGTGAGTCTTTTTTTCATGGGATGGGATATCGTTCTAGATTATATATGTTTAGGTACGTATGTGCGTATTTTTCAAAATGTATTTACTTGAGAATTTTCCCAGCACTGTAAATTATTGACAAGTAAGAATTTTTTAATTATATCTGCACGATAAACTTTTGTATGCTCTTTGTGCGAAAGATTTAAATTTCCAAATTTAACGCAATTTGCAGAATTTTGGGTTTGGCGAGGCTGATGATTAGTTGTATGTATCGATCTACATGTTATATGTTAGTGCGCGAGTGTGTTTCAGCGTGTCGTATGTGAATTCTTATTGTATATACTCGTACACCTGTGGGACTTATTTTCAAGTAAGAATATTTAAACGCTGACTATCTATTGTTTTGTTTTTGATGGGGTGGCCAATCAAGTTCATCTTCTTATATCAGATTTTTTTATGTGTTCGCGTGTGTGTGTGGTTGTTTGATACATATGTGTAATAAGAGTAGCCCGACATGTGTATCCTATGACTTATGGGTCGCTGGTGATTTGTTTGTTTGATAATCGGAGTTCGTTTCGTTTCTCGTGTGTTTGGGTGTGTAATGAAAATAACACGTTCTGCATACCGTGACACGTGGGGCTTTGTTGGTTATAATTACTTAGGATCTCAGTGCGGAAACCCATTTCCGGATAGTTCTATTGATTATTTCAATGTGTTTCTTGTGCATTGTTATTGTACATATATCCGGCCGTCGAATTTTTTTTTTCAAGTAGGCATTTTTGGATTACCCCCACACTATCAGTGTTTTGTTATTTGTCTGTACATACATTAGAATTTAAGTATATCTATCCTTCGACTGAAGGGATGCGCACTGATCCTCAGGGTAATAAGAGCTTCTGATCAATTGAGTAAGGAAAATCTTCAGCTCTTCCACCCCAACACTTTTAAAGGATGAGCAAGTATTCACTGACCCGGTTGATAAAGGCAATCTTCTACCTGGGCTGTTTGCAAGTTATTCCGACTTACCGGAAGATATTTTTGTTGTGTGTTAAAAGGGTTTTAGCGGGTATAAATAATGCTTCTCTCCCGGATGGAATTCCTTTGGCAACCCTCTTCAGCATCTTATAACATGCATGTATATTTCCAAAATGTTGGACGCTTGCCAATATAACGCCGATCCCACATTGCAATATGTTAGGCACTCTCCAAAGTGATTTAGGTATGGTAAATTACCATTACCAAATTAGAGTGCATCAGTTTACTCAGCGACCACCAATACGGCTTTCGAAGGGTCGTTATACGGGCGACTTCCTGGATTTCCTTTCAGAAAAGTGCTGTCGGTCTATACACCACTTCGACTTCCAACTCATATGCCAGTGTGGCATTGTGCACTTCTTTCAAAACTTCTTGCTTTGATGTTGGTGATGCTTTCTCTCGATTTATATCGAGTTTTTTCAGAGACCGTACGATGGGGTTTCATCAAACAAGTTCAAAATAGGTCCAGGGGTACCGAAAGGTTCCGTACTTTCTTCTACACTATTTTAAGTTTTTCTTAACGACCTTCAATGTCGAACTTCAAATCCCATCAATCTTTTGCTGATGACAGTAGCATTTGCCCTTCATATTCTTTCGGTAGTAGGTCGCACATGGCGATTATTAATGCCATCATTCAGAATATGAATGACCCTCGCGATCGGGATTTTACAACAATCTCAGAGTAGGGTCATGTAAACAGTGTCTATTTGAAGGCCCGTAAGACCCAATGTTCTGTCCTTAAATATAAGCGAATTAATAATGACTGAAAATTCTACGTCATCTGTACTTATGGATGAACTGCAAGAAGTACCTATTTTTATGTTTTAAACGAGTTGCGGTGTAGTTAACACAGCATATTGTTTTTGTATCTGCTCGCCATACTAGTGATAATTTGTGTTGGCAACATACGAGCCTGTAATAAACACAAAGAAATTTATACACGTTGTCTGTTTAGTATTGTTTCGTAAATATTTTTCTCAACATTCGACAATGGTATTCGTTCTTCTAATAAACAACACAAGAAATGTTACGAATTTGAAAGCACACTTACATTATTAAGTAGAGTTATAGTTCTTACAGTTCATAATTATTTACTCTCAGCATTCGTCAATCGTATTAATACTTAAAGCAGCGTTGGCACAAAGTTTCGGAAAAAATCAAGGAGAGGTTTACGAATTTGGAAAGGTCAGATTTTTATGTAATGTTAAAATCACAATTTTTATACGTCAATTTCATTTACATGTAAATATTTTTACAAAAATATTAACCAATGTGTGACGTAGACTTTGTACTTTTCAACCGTACCATCAGGGTTATATTTCAGTGCAAATACCCATTTGCAGTCGTTTTATTTTTAATCAATGATTGGTGTTCAAGTTTCATAGCTTGTAGCCATTTCTCAGAATCTTGGCTCTTCAGTGCTTCCGCTACTATACTGGGATTCTTGATAATTGAATTTAAAATTTGTGGTTTTGTACAATGTACTTTTTTAGGTCTACCCTTACCACCATCTCTTATGATTTTTGGCATACCACGTTTCCTTTTACGTGTTACACTATCAATTCTTCTTTCATCTGATTCAGTAGTTTCACTATTCATACCCGTACTATCGTTTTGATATATTTGCTCTATTTTGACTTCATTTCTTTTTGCCTCATTAGTTTCCGTACCACTTTGTTGCATAATATCTTCATTTCGTTGTTCAGTAACCTTATTTTGTTTTTCATTTTCATTGTCATCAGATATATTTTCATATTTCCTTGGAATAATTTCAAGAAATTCATTATTAGTTATTTGCGAATCGTACAAATCATTCTCGAAAGATTTTTCAAAAAAAAGAATATCGTGGCTACTAATTACTTGCCTTGTGTTGGTATTGCATAAACGATATGCAATTAATTTTCGTACCTTTGGACAAAAATTGTCCACCTTTCGGTTTTGGACCTTTCTTTAAAACTACGGCGTCACGGCCAAAAGTTTTAAGATGATACAAACACTTTTTCCGCATCGTTTTTCATACAGAGTCACATCTATAAGACCTTTCGTTGGAGCGTGATTTCTTAAATAAGTAGCAGCATTAACAGCTTCACTCCACAAACTTTAAGGTAATACCGACGAATTTAACAAACACCTAGCCATTTCAGCTACTCCGTTTTGTTGTGGTGAATAACCAACTGTCGTTTGATGAACGTTGCCTTTATTTGAAAAATATTGTTTGAACTTGGAATTCACAAATTCCATACCGAACAATATTTTTTGGCGGCCTGTCTGCTTATAAGTAAACATGTAACGTAAATAATCGTCAATAACAGTCATAAAATACCATGAGCCACATATAGATCTTACGCCAATTGAAACACATAGATCTGTGTGAACCAGCTCTAAAATATCATTTATTTGAACACTTGAAATTTTATTTTTAGCACATGTAAAACACTAAACTTTTAAGTATTTCTACTTTCAGCCCGTTCCCATATTTTTATTAATTAATTTATTTAAATCATTGAAATTTAGATGTCCAAGTCTTTTGTGCCACTTTTCTGCAGTAACTCCATATACAACTTCTAATTCTTTCTTTTGTGCCAAATTTAAGACAAATACGTACGTTTGCGGTTAAAATTATTTCGTTTTGTTTACTTTTCATTACCATTTTCTCTTTGATCATTAGTTTCTCTGCATTGAGATCGTATGTGTCCCCTTCTCCCGCAACAACAACATTTAATGTTGCTGTAGCAGATATTAAAATCTTGATTTATTTTCTCATTTTGATTAAATTTTTGCTGTGCATGTTTAACATAGTTAGATTTATTTTCATTTTTACTGTTAAAATGCCTTTTGTTTCTTTTATATTCTTTAACAAATTCGTTTGGTTCTGCAATTTTATTATTCTGTCCCAGTTCTTCTTCTGAAATTTTTGCAATTAAATTGTCGCTACTGTGTAAAACATCCCGGCTTTCCATAGCCACTATAAAACCTTCCAATTTCATCCGGAAGACTACAGAGCAACATAATGAATAAGAAATCATCATTAAGTTGGATTCCTATTTCTTTTAAGCTATCATCTATTTAGCATCAAATTCATTAACTTGTATGGCAAATTTCTCATTTAAGTTAACCTTGAAACGTACTAACCTCTTGAACAAGTTCACTTTTCGGGATGCCGTGCCTGTTTTGTAAATGGATTTTAAAGTTTCCCAAGCTGATTTTGCTGTAGAGCAATTTTTTACCAATATCAATTGATTTGGTTTCATAATAAAATTGATAGTTGCAAGAGCACTAGCATCTGTCATTAACCAATTTTCAGCTTCTACTTATAGACAAGACAATGTTACAGTTCTGTAAATCGATGAGCAAACTTTTTATTTGAATGGACCAAGTTGCGTAATTATCACCGCTTAATTTTTCAATGCGTGACACTGCAGACTACATTTTTCTTGTTTTTTTTTTGTAAAATCCAAATAAAACAAGGAAACCTGAACGACACCAATGAAAACTAACCTCACTTCAATTTCAACAATTTATGTATGTAAGTATTTCATATTATTTCCTGGTTCCTGGGCTCATAACCTTTGTGGTGTTATATTGTGTGACGCATAGGGAAAGTTTCAAATAAATACTATTAAAGTGAAACACCCTGTCGTTCAATTCAATATATATAAAGTTTTATTAATTTAAATATATATAGGTTTATAAAAGAAAAATTCTTGTTCATTCATTTTTCATGAAATAAAGTTTATTTTATTTCTCTTACATTCTCCTTTAAGATTAAGTAGTAAAACTCGTAACTATTTTATGCTTTCTATTTTTTATGAATTTTTGAATTCAAATAATTGGTAATTTTTCCAAAAAAAAATTTTTTTTTTAATTTTTTTATCAATAACTCCAAAACTAATGGCTAAATACAAAAATGATAGTAAGAAAACTTAAAGATTTCGTAACTTGAAATTTTTTGACGTATTGCGTAACAGTATTCAATAAGTTTTTCCAAAGTTACAACCACATATAGGGAGCAGCCTCTTCAAAAAATCCCAGGTTTAGAAAAAATTTTTTTTACAAAAACCTTACCATAGAATTTTAAATAATGATGATTTTTGTAGTTAGGTGACTACAAGCGGATTAAAAAAATAGTAGTTATCAGTGCAATTTTTTCGCGTTGCATAGTGTTATTGACGTGTTCGGCTTCTTGCGATTGTTCGCCAATAAAAATGTTCCCGAGAAATTGAATGTGACATCAATGTTAATATAGTATACACAAACATATATTCATTAAGAACAAAACATGTCGATAAACTAATTAATATACAATAAACAATTTTGATAATTTATAAAAATCTATGGATAGATATATATCTTAAACCATTTCATATATACTACATCATCCCTTCTAAATAGAGATCTCTTCTCAACCCATGCATAGACTTAAACATTACATAACCTTATAAAAACCCATAATTAAAGGAAACATTTGAGGCATTTTACATTAGGGCAATTGAAACGCAGACAGAAGAAGTTTGCTGGCGAGGGGTTAAAGAGGTAAAGTGTGTACTACAAGAGTCTCTGTACCGGACATTTTTTGTTTTTCTCTTCTACTTTTCGCAATTTTCATCTTGTTGCTTCCTATTATTTTCCTCACTTCATTGTTGATTTACTACTATTGGCTGTATATTACACAGCATATGTACATAGACCAATTCATAAATACATGTGGCTGGAAAGAAGAATTAAAAAATTTATGTCTGGCTATTAATGTTCACAATGTAAAAGCATTGGGCAAGACCAAAAGAGAATTCACAAAATGTCTGACTTTCAATTGCTTAGGTGTAAAAGCAGACTTTCCAAACCTTGAAGCTCCTACAAGAATATTCATTTGTTTGATGATTAAAAATTGCAGTCTGTAGCGTTTATTTTCACACCTGAAAATAAAGATGAATTATCAAGTGGCACTTTGAGTTAACTACCTCAAAAATTTATTAAAAATTACTGAACATGCTGAACTTATTCTGCCATAAAATAACCAGAATAGCAACAAACAAGATGATGTTAAAGACTATTTTGACGGCTTTTTTCTACTGTCGGTCTAAGTTTAATTAAATTACTAGCGGACGCGTGCACGTTTCACTGTGCAAAAACAAAAATAAACACAAAACAGTATGAATTCACATTATGGGAACAGTGTTGCATTTCATATAACTACGAGGGAAGTTCGGAAAGTCACGGACTTATTGATCCGCCCTCGTATATGTATTTAATATATATCAGAGGTGGCCATACCGCGACTTTTTAAAGTCGAATGGAGAGGCTTCTTTGCACTATATTTAATAATCTTATGCACACATTTTAATAAATTTATTAATACATTAAAAAAAATGCGGAATGTTGAGTGGAAAAATAAATTTTTATTTTGTAATCAGAAATTAAAAAAAAAACATGTTTTGTTTCAGTGCAATTGCACCAATTCATTCTCATTTTAATGTTAAATCAACCCTACATTCTCATTTTTCTTTCTGAGCACCACTGCTTGACACTGATTGACTAAAAATTATACTAACAGATGCATTTAAGAAAAAAGGAAAAATTCGACGCGTACTAATTTGCGAAAAAAAAAAACTTTCAGTTTAAAGTTAAACTATGTATTGTTTTCAGAAATAAATAAAAGGATGTTGAAAATGTAAATTCGCAAACGTTGCTCTCGAAGTTAGTATAGCTGGCCCCCTCTGTTATATATGATAAACACCATTTTTTTTTGTTTTTTCCTTTTTTTGCTCAGAAATTGTCTCCTACCTCCTCGTGGTCCTACTATTGAAAATATGCATAGCTAATGTGTCCATCTAAATAGATATATATGCAGTTATGTTTTATATCTAATTAAAATCGGTTATATGTTTTAACTTTTCTAATAATTTCCTCCGTAGTCTAGTGCATGAGCATTAGTCTTATCAATATGGAGGTGCGGGTTCGATTCCCGCTTAGGCCCTGGGTGTTTCTACAGACAAGCCTAAGAGCCTCGTAGAGTTTGTATTGTCTTAAAAAAAAAATTATCAAAGGGAATTTCTTAAACTGATACGAATTCGACATAAAAAGTTGGCCGCTTTTTTACCTCTTAAAAAGTACTCTATATTTTACACCGGATTTTAATATATACATGCAAATTTCATCAAGATCCACCAATACGTTTCCAAGTAATCGTAGAAAAACTAAAACTAGGTAGCAATTTTAGCTCCTTTCCTCCCCAAAAAAGGCTATAATGTACATTATATATACCAAATTTCAGCGAATATGCCAATTTAACACCTTTTTCCCCTTAAAAGTACCCGAGATGTTAATTCAGGGTATAAGGTATCTACGTACACAATTTCATAGAGTTGTCGCAGAAATGCCAAAAATTACAACTTTTATCCCTTTTTTACCCTTTAGAAAGTACTCTATCAGCCCAATTCTAAACTGAAACTTTCTGGGAGTTTTTTCTCTTTTCCCAGCTAACCTATTCTAAAAAAATTCTCCCTGGGAGATTTTATTTTCCTCCTATTCTAAACAAACTTCGAAACTGGGAAACTCTTCCCGGGGAAAAAAGTAGCTATTACGAATGTCATAAAAAGAGGGAAAATGATGACAAATTTTGGGAATAATTCCGTCAAAAATTTGAAGAGGATTGTGCCAAAAAATGTAAGTAATTTAAATTTTTCATTAAAATTTGATAAATACCTCAATTTGTTCATATTTGTAGGTCAAAAACAACAAATAAGAAACAGATAGAGATCCTTATAGATGCAATGCAGTCCCACTCAGATGTTGCCCGGGGATGGTTTAAAGGAAGCAAAGATGACTTAAATGCAATATGGCGCAATTTAGAGGCGGAATTAAACGCAGCTGGGCCACCACTTAAAAGTATCGCCGAATGGAAAAAGGTATGAATTATTAAGTGGCAATAAATTTTCCTTTCAGAGCAACAAATGATAAATTTATTTTTCAGGTTTGGTGCACAAAATTTAAAATTTTCTCGGGCAACTGTTGGAGGCCCAAATATGGAGCAGGCGTTTTCTGCAAATGAGGAAATTATTTACAACCTGATTTGTATGAAAGAATCTGTGGAGGGCGTTTCTAAAAAATTCGGGTTAGGCGCATCTGGTGTAGAAAAAACGCTAGAAATATTGTTGGATTCCACACCCCATGATGAGCCTAAAAGCAGTAGTGTTGATAATGAAGAAACGTCCCAAAAACCACCTGCGAAAAAGTTGAAGCTGGACTCCAAAGAGGATTCTAGCGAAGTTTTGGCATTGTTACCGAGTGACACAGAAACATCGTCAAAAGCACCGGTAAATAAATTTAAGCCAAAGCCAAAACAAACGTTCACTACCGACATTCTCAAAGAGAAGATTGGTATTCAAAAAGAAATGCTTGAGGTGATGAAGGAGCACAACTTGGAGATGGAGAAATTGAGGGTGAGAGAAATCGAGGACAAAATTGAAAAAAAAAACCGTCGTCTTTTGGAGCTACAAGAGCTTAAGCACTGAAGGCAATTATATGCCATCAAGTACCTGTTATTTATTTCTTTTTTTAATTTAAAAAATACATATAAGATTTATGAATTCGTTTTAATTTTTTATTTATTTATCTTTAACTTTTTTTTTATAAAATGTGATGAACAATGAATAAAATATGATGTTTATTTTTGAAATTAACAATATTAAAACAAGCGTTGTATTATTTTTATATTTTGAAATTTAAAAGCAAACTAAGCTCAAGTTAAAGCAAATAAAATTCACAGATTGTTTCCTATATTATTTCTAATATTTTGGGCAACGGCCAAATACTGGGGAGAGGCTAAGGATATCACATCATCGTCTTGAACGCTGAGAGTTTCTACATTTTCTTCATCGTTAACTTCCATATTGCATTTGAAATAAATGCAAACGTTATGCAATGCACAGCAAACGTTTGTTATTTTAGCTGCCTTTTCTGGAGCATAGTATAATTCTCTAGCTCCAAGAAGGCATCGCCATCTGTTTTTCAGGACAACATTTGTATGCTCAATAACGTTAGGACACTTGAAATGAATTTCCTTGAATTTTATTTCAACAGACCTGTGAGAGGTTATAAGCCATGGTTCTAATGAATAACCTGAGTCTCCTAGTAAAAAAATATATATATATTAATATTTCAATATTGTTTTGTAAATATTTAAAACCTTACCAAGGAGCCAATAATTGCTACCGTTTCTGAGGTATTCTTACTTTTGTCCAGCACTTCACTTTCATCGTTTTCTTCTTCAGCTAACATTATACATGCCGCACTAAACATTATTTTTTTCTCTAACCTCTCTTTTCACTCCAAACACTTTTACTTTTAAAATTTATAAAATTAAATTGGTAAATTTGCAAAATTTGCAAAATTTTTTTGTAAACATTAGATAAAAGAAGTAAAACAGCTGACTTCGAATGTTTCGAATTCTCTCTCCCTTCCCAGACTGTTCAGAATTGGAGGATTTTATTTTTGGGAAAAACTTATTCTCTGGAAATTCATTTCCCTGGGAGTTTTAAGAACTGGGCTGTATATGTTAATCGAGACTATGAGTTAGTTATCTGTATACCAAATTTCATTGAAATCGGTCCAGCCATTTTGGAGTTATAAATGGCGTAACATAAACGAAGACTTCCTTTCTGTATATATACTAGATATACGATAATTAAATTCACTTTACATCTCTATTGCATATTTCTTTATGTTGTATAGTTGTTTTCAAAGATATATATTTTTTATCTTTTACTTTTTTAAATATAAACTTACTCATTCCAACATACTTTACATTATATATATATATCTTTTATATAAAACTTACACGTTTTATATTTATGAAGAGAAACGTATGTACGTGGATTTTTTGTTTAGCTAATATTTTTAACACATTTTGCAATTGTATTTATTAAAAAATCTTTTTATAAGGTAAATTAATCATTTAAGATATTGACCACTTTTGCGCATACAATTCGGTTTTATTAAAACCTTTTTCAGTACTCTTTTTATTTCCATTTAAGTTACTGAATTGTGAAACATTATTTTTCATTATGTATATAGTAAAAGGATATTACAGGAAAGTAGTAAAAAATATATACAATTGATTTTTTACTTTAGATTACATACAAAACTTTTGTGTGCGCTAAATTTTTTTCACTTGTGTTAAAAGAGCATTGCATGAAACTTTCTACTCCAGTAATCTTTTTTTAATATTTTTCACAACCGAATTGTAAACTTATTTTCTTACATTTTAATTATTAGATGTTTTTTTGTTACAAATTATAAAAAATGTGTATAAAGCGTATTAATTGAAATGTTAACGACAGCCTTGTGTACATGTGTATGAATGTACGTGAATAGGAAGACGATGTAGAGGTGGTGTGTGCTCGTATGTGTTAATGGAAAGGAATTTGCTAAAATGCGCATGATGCCAACTTCATGGCAGAGAGTTTAATTGCAAATATATGTCTCAGTGTTGCCATATACACACGTGCGAATGAAATGCAGTAGATTTTTTCTATGCAGAAATATAATCATACACAATTTGAAATGAAAGAAAGAAAAATCAGAGGCAATTAATGATCCGCCAGTTTCAAAAATTTAATTTTTTGCAGAAATGTGAATGTATTAAGAACTTCCATAGTCCGTTCTCTGTTTACAGATTGAAAGCGCATACCCTAGATAAACATGTACATATATCTCATTCACTGATAAAAAATATTAACATAATATATTTTGCCCTCCACAAAGGAAAGACCTGCGTTAATATCGTAGCTGACTGCATCAGTAATAAGGCAAGATATTCTGATTTTCGTAGAGAATAGAAACTGTACCATATATGCAACCAATATTTAAAGTATGTACGTATGTACCTATATATGAAAGTGTGCATACTTTTAGAAAAACTATGGATCTTCGAAAAAGGCTACACTCCTCGTGTAAAATACAACAGCGTCTCTAACCATACGGGTCCAAATAAAGAACTATACTCCTGGTTTTGCTGATTGATTTATGGAGAGTGTTTCGACATTGACAAGAAATAATAAATAAGGCAATATAGAGACATAACCACTAAACTGGCGTAAGCGTGATGGTGGCGATGCCTGAGGTAGTTAGCACGTTGACTACAAAATCCGAACAGTACCGGATTTAGCTGATACCAATCCACAGGCACATCAGAGCCCCCTCCTTTCTTGGTATTGTGTAGCATCATCAGCGACGTAAAATAATTAAAAAAATGGCTACTAAACACAGCTTCAGAAATGAATATTTCACATCTCCTTAACATCAGAGATGCTGCAACACTGATATAATAAGAAACCTTCAAAAGCAAAGTTGTGAGGATATTGAAGCTTTCCCTTCACCAGATGGCATCTCTATCACTACCCTTTTTATAGAAAGTAACACTTAGTAGTAGACAATCATTGCCCGAGAGGTACTTCTCTTAAAAAAGCGCCAAAGCCATATCTTACATCAGAAAGTTTTTATTTTAACATACGTATATAATCTGTGCATATGCCTAAATTTTTTTTCGGTGCGGAAATTAACGGCAAATTTCATAGCTTGTCGAATGAGGCGACTGTTCGAGAACTATAGATTTTTATCAAATAATATTTGGCGATTTTGGCTGGATATCGTCTTTTGGTATGTTTCGTGAAGCAAGACAATCTTCCATACTTTGGATGTGATAGTGAGTGAAAGCCACAACTATTTAAAACGAAAACCACCTAATTGGAAATAAATAATCACAATCACAGTATAGTTATTGCAATCACGTGAACCTGCACATCTCCACTTCACATCAAACTACCAATTCTGGAAACCAATATCAAAAATCGACTTTTATATGAACGCACATCAACACAAGTTGGAAAGTTACATGAAAACGAACTGTTGAGAAAATTTAAAAATTATTGATGGCCTATGCTTCAATGCCTGTTAGTTGAGCTCATATAGAATGGATAAAAATTTGTACTAACTACATATATAAGCCAAAGGAATGACTGCCAATTTCTGATATTTTATCATTTGATAGCCAAATTATGATAAAGGCTAAATTTTTCCCAATTCAATATCAATATTTGAAAATATAATAGTTATGAATTGCATGGAAGTTTCGATTCGATTATTATTATTTCTGTAAAACACAGAATGAGATTTAAAAATACGTAATAATTTTAAGTTTTTTGCGAGTCGAATACATACAAAGCATATATTAAACACTGGACACTCAGCTGACATTGATAATGTTAAAATGCTGGACATAGAGAAGTATACAACAAAAAATTAACAAAACCATGAATTTAAAAGAGGACCAATTAAGATATGCTTAAATTAACTATAATTTTGAATGTTAAATGAATAATTTTTAATAAAATTTTAATTTATAGTTGACTTAAATGTAGAATAACTGCAAACATTGTAAGTAATGGTATTCCATTTATGAAACCCAATTTTACATTAACTATTTTGTAATTTAAATAGACAATCCTTTGAAAAACTAGACAAAAGATCTACGAAACGTCGGAAAAAATTGTTTTATTTACTTCGGAATAACCCCTGGTCAATTAGCTAAAGGAAAAACAGCAAACGGAAGAACAAAGTGACCATATAAAGATAACACCACAAAAATCATTGTACGTTGTCAATAATAATTCATATAATTTTGTCATCCAACTATGATAAATAGTCGCCAGCTGGGCTTAAAGTTCACCTGATATGAATTCGCCTTGGTTTTTTGTAAGTTTATTTAATTTTTACGTGAATCACCGGAAGGGAAGATAACCAATATAATTGGTTACAGAACATTGGTACAGATTAGCAGATGAGTAATTTTCCATTTACGGTTAAATATGTCTACACTATTTTTAACTACAGAAAAGTTGATTTCGTTTTTCTTTTGTTTTTTTTGTAAAAATTTCGAATACATTTCAGAACTTTATACTCAAGCTGAACACAAATTTTTTATGGGAAAAACTTTCTATCAATAAAAAAATTTTTTGGAAACAATCAAAGCTGTCATATTAAACCAAACCCTGTTAATTCCATAAGGTGGTAGTACTGCAGCGTTTATTTTTTTTTTTTTTTCTTCTGCAAACTACATGTTTTAAATTGTTTTCAAAGATTTTTTTATCTTGGACCAGCACTCAGGAGATGACCCCACACATGCGATGCATTGTGCTGAAACTAGAAGAAAGGGATACTAGGAGAAATGACAGCAGGTGAAGCTTCACTATCTTACAACTCTGCTTTTGCACGTTCTTTGTTTTATAGTAGTATTGTAGCGCCTCTGATGTCAAGGAAACGTATTAAATTTTTTAAGCTTCGTTTCGGTAGCCATTTTTAATAATTATTTAATTTAAATTTACGAACACCAAATGACTATGAAAATATTATATAATATAAAATTAAACCAATTCAAGTTGAGAATTGTTCTCAAAAAATTCTTTCTCTTTCTCCAAAACAGAGACGTGAAACTACATACAAACAAAATTTTAACCACACAAACAAATGGGAGCGAATGGGTGAATCCAGTTTCGAAACAATCACTCAAAAATTCTATTCCAATCGAAATTTTTCATAAACATTGTAGAGAACAGAGACTAAGTCATCAGTAATATAACGTAGTGTGATTATCATTACGAACGAGCCAACATAAATACATGTTAGAGCTTAGTTTCAGAAAAAGTGTATTTACAGAATACAATGCAAATAGCTTTCAATATAGATTCAGAGCACAATATTTTTGTGTGGATTCGTAAAAATCTGTAATCGTAAACAAGGTGTAATTTCACAAAATTTTATTAATTTTTCTTCTGGCAACACTGTGTTTTGTAAATCTTTATGCGATTTTTTATGTAAATGGTGAATAAAGTAGTTTTTTACTGCTGTTATTTTTTCAAGTCGCATGACTCTATTATATTTTATTTTTATTATATATATCTGCAATGGTGTAAGTATATTAAATTTATAATTCATATTTCTAAATTTATTAAATTATATTTCTTCTTTTTTTCTTTGCAAAACCAATTGCTTGATCCTTTAGATTCATTCTGCCGTATTCATAAAAAAAAAATAGTATATAAAATGTGTTATAGACAAATTTCCACACAAAATACTATTATTATACCATTTATAAGTCCACAAAATTTGTATGAACACCGCACGTTGTTATTAAAGTTTTTTTTCTCACTATTTGTACATACATATTTCTTTGTTTTGATACAAAACTATTTGCTTTTCCTTGGAATTTGTTTTAAATTATCTTTATAAATATATTCATTAACAATTCTCTGTATCAAATATTGTAAGTATATGTGAATATATACATATATTGTAGTTATACATATGTGACACATATGTTATGTACTTATTATAAATGGCTGTATTTCACTTCAATTACACCAGCAGACTTCAAAGGATAATATAAAACTGAAATGGTTAATAGTTTGCAGTAGACCACTTATAGATGAACTTGCTTAGCGTTTACATATGCCACTAACAGTTCGCAAAACTCAATACACTCACACTTTTTTACTAATCCATACAAATTTTTCGAACTGGCAGCTCCAGTGGCAGCAAAAATTCCATGAGAGTAGTGACATGCCACTAGATGTCAAAATAAATGACAAAACGATAAACAATGTTACCCTGTTCAAAATTTAATAAAAATATTCCGTACTACTGTAAAATTTAAATTAAAAATATGACTTTTTAAAAGTATTGTTATGATTTATTTCTTGAAATACGCACAAACAATGAAAGTTTGTTAATTCTAAAGCGTTAATATTATTAAAATAATATTAATATGTAATAACATATGTTTGCCGTTTCTGAAAATTTTTCTAACATCAGCGAAGTAAAATAATGTCGCACAATTGTACCATTTTTGGCACTATTTCATGTTATGTGGCACCATGGCACGATCTTAAATTTTTTAGCTATTTTTTTATTATTTTAAATTCTTTTTGCTAGATTTTTTTCATAATATTTACTTGATATATAATATACAAATAGGGGTTAAAAATTTTCTGGCTGCACACAATTTTCAATATAGACCTAAAATGGAATTACTGTCTGCAACACCATCAAGAAAATTTATATAAACCATAAAACGGCTGCAAAAAATTATTAAATATTGTACTGGTGGTTCAAATATACAACAAGTGGTCATGAACGCTGGCGGTGCGACTACCTTCAGGCGGCCGGGGTGCGAGTTCACCACTCCTGACATCACTTTGGTATCCGAGAATCTGTCTGGGATGATCGAAGGATGGAGGGTGCTCGAGGAATATACTGGGAGTGATCACCAGTATGTTGAATTTGGGATATTATCGGAGGCGGGCGTCGCGCGGTCGCACGGTGGGAGAGGCGCGCGTGGTTGGAACGTCGCGAGGTTAGACCGCGGGTCGTTCTTGGCCGGTTTCGACGGTACTACGGTTTTGGACGGTGGGGGGGACGCTGACTCCCTGGCGGGTGCTATGATGCGGCGCATTGTCCGTGGATGCGACGCATCGATGCCCCGATCGTCGCGAAGGGCGGGGAGGCGACCTGTGTACTGGTGGACCCCGGAGATTGCTGGACTCAGGCGTGACTGCCTCCGCAATAGGAGGGTCTATACTAGGGCTAGGCGGGCCGGCGAGGCTCTACTGGAGCCCCAAGAGTACAAGCGGTCCCGCGTGACGTTGCGTCGCGCGATTATGGCGAGCAAGAGGGCGAAATCGGAGGAACTTCGGAGCGACCTGAACCGTGATCCATGGGGACTCGGCTATAGGATCGTGGCGGGAAAATTGGGCGCGAACCGCACTGGGGTGCAATTGGACGGCGCGCGGATCGATACGATTGTGGGGGGCCTGTTCCCCACACACCCTCCGCTGGGTGGCGAACGTGGGCCCTACGATGATGAGGTTCCACCGCCCTTTACCGGGGAGGAGCTGAGGATCGCCGCCGGGGCTCTTAGGACGGGGAAAGCCCCTGGCCCGGATGGGGTACCGTCGGAGGTGCTCAAGATCCTGGCTGAGAGCAGGCCGGAAGCATTGCTTCCGGTATATGATGCTTGTTTGGTCCAGGGCGTCTTCCCAAGACGCTGGAAAACACTGCGGCTCGTGCTTGTTAGCAAGGGCAGGGGCGATCCGACCCAGCCATCGGCTTATCGGCCACTTTGTATGTTGGATGGTGCCGGCAAGCTGCTGGAGAAGCTACTGCAAAGAAGGCTGGCGGAGGCCGTGAGGATGGCTGGGGGGCTGTCGGATAGACAGCATGGCTTCAGACCTGGTAGGTCAACGCTCGGGGCGATTGCTGATGTGGTTGAGTGCTTCGAGCGCGCTCAGAGCGAGAGGCGCTATTATCCGAAGCGCATAGTTGTCCTGGCAACACTCGACGTTCGGAATGCCTTCAACAGCCTACGATGGGCTGATGTTCTAGAGGCGCTACGGGGGAGGTTTCGTATTCCCGGATACTTGTATAGAATTCTCCGTAGTTATCTGGACGATCGGGTACTGTTGTACGATACGCCGACGGGGCGGAGGAGCAGCACGATCACGTCCGGCGCGGCCCAGGGATCTGTGCTGGGCCCGGACCTATGGAATCTGACCTACGATGGGATCTTTGGGGTGGAAATGCCCGAGGATGCTCAGCTCGTGGGATACGCGGATGATATAGCGGCGATCTTGGCGCGGGATATGGATGACGCCAGGGGGAAGCTGAACCGGGTCATGATTAGGACCCGGATGTGGCTTGAGGACCACGGCTTGGAATTGGCCGGGGAGAAGACCGAGGTGATGTTGATGACGCGGGCACACATACCACTCGGTGTCGGCATGCAGATAGGGGATGTGTCTCTGGTTACCCAGAGTGCGATAAGGTATTTGGGCGTCAGACTCGACTGTAGGCTGACTTACTGGGCCCAAATACGGCATGCGGCGACTAAGGCGGCGAAGATGACTGGCATGCTGAGCAGACTCATGGCGAATGTCGGAGGCCCGACACAGGG
Source organism: Dexiosoma caninum (assembly GCA_963924685.1). Lineage (NCBI taxonomy): Eukaryota > Metazoa > Arthropoda > Insecta > Diptera > Tachinidae > Dexiosoma > Dexiosoma caninum. The sequence goes on along the minus strand of OZ004726.1, from coordinate 29,633,029 downwards.
CAAGAGGAGGCTGATTATGGCTGTCACGAAGTCGATCTTGCGGACACGGTCGGCAGGTGGACGGCAAAGCTCATTCCCTGCGTGGAAGTATGGATTCGGAGGAAATTTGGGGAAGTTAACTACTTCCTGACACAATTCCTCTCGGGCCACGGATACTTTCGAAAGTACCTGTACCGGATGGGCAGGGCAGATGGTCCCGACTGCATTTACTGTAGTATTACGGATGATGATGCAGAACACACTTTCTGCGACTGCACCAGGTGGCATGCTGCGAGGGGTGCAATGGCGCAGCGGGTTGGCGGGTTCGCTCCTGCCACCGTGATAGGGAGGATGCTCGATTGTGAAGACAATTGGGACGCTGTGGCACAGTACGTGGGATACGTTCTGCGGAGGAAGAAGAGGGACCTCGATGCGCTGCTGCATAGAGGGCCCCCTCTGACGGGGACCGGGCGATACGGGCCGGTGCCATGGCGCCGGCTACAAAACTTGGCGGACCCAGACGTGGTTGATTGAGAGTGGTCCTGATTGGGACGTGGCTCTGGGCCTTCCCGAAGTAATGCGGAAAGCGGTTCCGGGGAGGAATCTACCCAGAGGAGGAGGAGGGAATTTTTTAGTGGCAACACCACTCGACGCAGAAGACGACGGGCTCTGTAAGTGCGAAGGCATTTTCAACCCTACCTCACACGCCAAAAAAAAAAAAAAAAAAAAAAAAAAAAAAAAAAAATATACAACAAGTTGCTGACTTATCCAACAAACCATAATTGCCCAATATCATTGAAACATTGAACATTTTTTTTTCAATACAGGTGAGTCCGAAATTAGATTTTATAACTTTTTAATTGTCTTTCCTAATTCAAATTTATATTATTTGATTTATTCAATTAAAAAGTTCTAAAAACTAATTTCATTCTCACCTGTACTAAGAACAGAGCTTAGAGATTTTGGTAATACGCGGAGTCTGACCTCTACTGAAACAGAAAGAACAAAGCTTTGAGTATTTTTTTATATAGTATGTGGATAATAATACGCATTCTCGTCTTATTTTAAATATTCATTCATTCATTTGTAATAATTGTAGTTCAAATACATATCACTAATTCTAAATACAGTATAATTTTAAAGTTAAATTGGGTAGAAATTAGACTTATACATAGAAAGAAAAAGCTTTTTCTACTTAATATTACTACGATTCGTACTTACGAATTTAAATATGAATAGTTCTCATATGTACTTAAAACAAGCCGAAAATTATATTAATTACTAGAAACATACATATGTATGCAGTGCCTTATTTCGAAACACTGGTAATGCGTTAGTTAAATTTTTAAATTTTAAATACTCTAGTAAAACCGATAACATACAGGCAGTTCAAATTATGTGGTAGTTACTAACAAACAAACTAAATCAAAGACAAAATTGTAAATTACACTGACAAACACTAGCAGAACGGAACAAGGTGCTGTTATCGGAAGTAGCTACACCTTCATCTTCAGCGTTCTTCTTGTTTTGTCCACTGTGATTGGTTGATAGTAGATGTAAATTATTAGCTTGACATATTTATTATTTTTTATTAATAGAATATGGGAAATGTATTCTCCGTTATTTTTTTCTTTTAATAAAACTCTTAATGTACCGTCTGTAATTTACAATTGTCTTTAGCATTTCTTAAGTTTTGTTTTCATTATTAACTGTCCACACATGTTTTGTTTTTGTTTTCTGTTCTATTTGAGTAAACTTTTATGGCTTGGAATTTCAAGTATTTTGTTAAAATTATTCAATATATAAAAAAAAGTCACTCTCTAGTGCCATATTTCGAAACCCTTTTTATGCATTAGCTAAAATTTTTCAATATATAAAAAAACTCACTCTCTAGTTCCATAGCGGAAAATCTCAGTAATTTCCGATGGATTAAAATATAACCAATTTTGGTTAGAAATAACCAATCGTTGTTATTTTTTATCATGTAATTAAAATTTTTGTTTATAAAGGTGTGTTTAGTTACCCAGCAATAATTAGTGCTTGCCTGGAAGCATTTTTGTAAGAGAGATAAGAAACCTTAATATAAACAAATCTCCTGGGCCGGATGGAATTCCGATACTGGTCATGAAGTAGTGTTCTTCAGCGACATCACGTCCTTTGGCAATCCTTTTTAGCACACTGTGTCATGCAGGTCAAGTTCTATCGTGCTCGACGGTTGCAAATGTAACGTCAATCCCCAAAAAGGGAGAAGCAATAAACTCTGAACTTACTGCCCAATTGCAATTTGATCCGCGATTTCCAAAGTGATGGAAAGTATGTTAAACTTCTACCTAATTAAATGTCTAGAATCAAACAATTTACTAAACGACCGCCAATATGTCTTTCGTAGAGGACGCTCTACGGATGATCTTCCTCTCGGAAAAATGTTGCAGTTATATTCACCGTTTTCGCGATAGTAAAGTCGCGGCTCTGGATATTTTTAAAGCAAGAAGCACTTTTGTCCAAGCTAATTGCTTTGGATGTTGGTGATATCTTCTCTCGATTTATAACGAGCTTTCTCAGAGATCAGGCTATAAGAGTTGTTATAGACGGCATCTACTTATTCTTTTTCCTACCCTATTTCTTAACTTTCTTAATGACCTTCTATGTCAAACTTCCCACCCTATCCACTCTTTTGAAGATGACTGCGGCATTTGTCGCTCATCCCCATTTGGTCGTAGGGCCAGAATTGAGTATGATCACGGTGCTGAGGCAGAATATGAGTGACTGATTCAAAAAAATATCGCAATGGGGTCACGCGAACAGGGTAAATTTCAACGCTCAAAAGACACATGACCGATCACACTGCTCTGCTTTAGGAATGGGTGGTATACATATTGATGAATCAGAAGATCTTGATGTTTTTGACATGAAGATTTAGTATGATGTTTGATGGAAAGGTTTCAAAAGAAACATTCAGCTGCCTCAGCTTTTTAAGACATATTTCACCCCATCTCATATCCCTATTATTTATACCGCTTTAAAGAAAAAAGCATCTTAAAAGAATATAAAAAGAAAAAAAGTATACTTAAAATATAAAAAAAAAACTTGAACTTTAAACGAAAAATCAAAAGGCAAACTGTGTAAAAAATTAACTTCAAAAAAAGGACAGAAACAAATGTAAAAAAATTGTAAAATCAAAATTCGAAACTTTGGCAAATAAAAGACTTCGACTGGCTGACGGTATTTTGTTAATAGAATCAATTGTTCATCACATTAATGACGCTAGGTTATGTTAGATCGGCAGGTTGCTGAATGTAAAGGTAAAACAAGGTCCCAGCCCACTTTCGTCCAATTTATTATGCTCCCTTTGTGATACATGTTGTGATAAAATGTTCACGTGTTGTAGTGATACAGGCCAGAGTTTCTGCTAGGAATCGAACCAAGAACCCCCAACTGATAAACAAGTATGTTCAAACACTGGCAGTGCTTGAATAAGGCAATGTTAGTATGCCGCTTTATATAAAAAAGAAAACGAAGTATTTATGACAAATTATTATCTAACCTTCTTTAAAATAAATACACTATTCCCTTTTAGAAACGAATAGAAAAAAATTTTTTATCGCTCGTTTTCTTTGCTAGTTAATTTTCCAAAAGTCGCATTTATATGCTTGCCGCACTGTTGTATTCAAATCATAGTAGTACATGTTTACATTTTCTTTAGTGATTCCAACAAAGTACACTACTCACTAGACTACCGCGGCACGCTTAAAGGAGCTAAATTACCATCTACAAAACAAATGCTACAAGTATTATATTATAGTTTACGAATAGTTGTGTTAAATTTAAGAGAAAGTACTACTGAGGTCAGCACATTTTGGCAAAAAGCATGAATTCCAATACATCGCGAAAAATTGGTAAAATTACACAATGAGTGAAGATCTATCACTAAGAATCATTATCGAAAAACTGAAACACAAAACAAGAAAGAAACTGAATTTCAAGAGAAATTGTATGATTTATTAGATATCGCACACGCAGATGCCTTAGAATTAATCAAAAAACAATAAGACAGAGCGTTTTTATTAAACCAGCGAGAGAAAGGAAGATCACGTTGTTTGATAGGAACAGAAAAAAGAAATGAGAAAAACATCCAAAAAGAACAACAAGACCAGCGTATAATGAAAAAAGGAAACGAAAAGACTTACATATATGAACAACAGACAGACAGAGCTGAACGGTATACGTAGTGTTTGTCTTCTCATAGCTCTAATTTATGTAAGAGGCTGGTTTGGACGCACCAAATCAAAACCTAAATTTAATTAAAAATATAATTGCTTATCCTGAACAAGATATTGTGTTTGCTTTGCTGCAAAAAGTTATGGTATTTGTCCGAAGAAGCAGTCGGTTTTTCATTATTATTTTTTTTTTAATTTGTAGATTAGTCTTTAGATTTATTAAAATGAATGCTTGGATACCGAAAAGAGGATTTGGATAGTGCAGCGGTACCATGCTTTGCAATCCGTAAATTTCGTACAAAGGGAATTTAGGCGGAATTTAGGTGTACGAGACAAAACCAATGAATTTGACTGAATTGAAGCAGTCCATTAAAACAATAATTGAGGCGATCCTACTTCAACCCCGCAGGCTGCTATGAATCAATTTCTGATTAGGTGTCGCATATGCGCGGAAGAGCGTGGAGGCCGTTTACGTTTATCGTTTTCAAAACCAATTATTAATATATCATGAAATTAAACTTTCTATACAATACAAAATATAAATATATGATATACATTGAGGAAAAAAAAGTTATTTGAATTTCTTTTCTTTATCTTGCACCAGCACTCAGATATAACCCTTACACATGCGGTGCATTCCGTCTGGAACTCGAGGAAACGGACAGTTAGAGAAATGACTATCTTACAACTCTGCCTTTACACGTTGTTTGTTTTATAGCAGTGCTGAAGCGGCTCTGATGTCAAGGAAACGTATTAAATTTGTTGAAGCTTTGTTTTTAGTAATTATTTTACTTCGTAGTTTGTAGCACAATTGGTGCGCCCTAAGAGAAAAAAGGTTAGAGCAATAATGTCCAAGCAAATAAAAAAATGCAAGCAAATCCTAGTTAATCCGATAAATATCCTTGAAACAAACGCGATTTTGTAAATTCAAACAGACACGCGTTCTTTGATCACTTAAAAATTTCCAAAGAATTTTTACAAGTATATCCATCAAATTAGAATGAAAGATTTAATTACACTGAACGTTCTCAAATTTTCCAAAACTTATTTACAGTGAACGATATTGCTGAAAGAGGTACCAAATTCATAACAGATTATAATAATAAATTAACAAATGAAGAAAACAATTCGTTTTTCAAGTGCTCAAAGAATGTAATATGAACTATACCACTTCTAAAAAGGTTTCACTATTAAATTAATTTAATATGAATTCATAAAAATATTTTAGTATAAGCTTCATTTCTCAAATAATTTTTAATAAAATTAAGAGGTTATTATTGTAATAGTACTTCATAATTGGTTATGGCCTTCGTGCGAGATTATTGGTGTGAAATAAATGAAATATATATACATATATATATATAAATGAAATAAAAAAATTATAATATTAAAATAGCTTTTTAGTTTTATTTCTAATAATAAAAACAAAGAGTTGCTTGAGGCACAACTAAAAGTTGTCCAATCGCACAGTGGGAGAAATTACCAATCTAGCGGAGATTTATTAATAACTTCTGCGCTATACTTATATTTAATTTTGGAAAAAATGTTATGTAGATAAAAATGCAGTAAATAAAACTTGGTACAAAAAAAATTTTTGCTCGAACTTAATATTTGCTATTTTTTTGTAAAAAGTGCTCTCAGTATCTCAGTATCTGATGAGCTACCATATGATATTCTAATTTCCTCATCCGTAATATAGAGAAGACTTAAGGCACACATTATCTATGATCTCATTCTTTTTTGAAGAAGCAACTGACATTTTCGACAACATGGTTATGAAAGGATCTGAAGAAACAAAGAGACTATGTGCCAGTCATTGTGTTTTTCTTCGAATTTTTTCGAGTGTTATTAAGGACAAATTTTCTGAGGTCTTTATTTTTGGCCTCAAGGGGTTCTTCAGTTTGGAATGCATACAGTTGGAAAACATCCGTTTTATTTTATATCCTGAAGCCATTGTGCATAATATAACGCTGAATTTATAAATTAGTGAATAGTTAATACCATTTATTTTAGAAGCCAATTATGGCTGTTGAAAAAATTTTCTGGCTGTGTTGCCGTTATTACTGGTGCCTGATCCATGATATCAACCAGTATAGCCATTTCCTTTCTCAGTTTGGTTTGTATCTCATTTCCTTCTTCATCAACAATCACCTTATCACAACTGCGAGCAAACCAATTTTTTAATAGGAAATATGTATGCGGTATGCAGGATGCATTCGTAGAAGCGAATCCACGCATTTAAAGTAACCAACCCTCAATCCTATAAACTTTCATTGTACGTAAAATTTTTCATTATTTTAGATCGTCCATAGTTTTTGGTGATACATTGCAAATTTCTTATTTTTGGGAAGATGATTCTGTCACATCTGATCATTAAGATTATCAAAATTTTGTCGATTAATTGAGTGGTCACTGCTTCCATCACAACCCCATTTGTAAATGACAGTAATTTTTTTAATATTTTTACTGTCTGTATTTTGAAAATCCTGGGAATGCGCAGCAAATATTCTGGCCACTGTGTGATCAATCAAGCATTGTAAAGGAACCTCAGGAATGATCAGTAACGATTACGATGATCGTTACGATAGCTCAGTTTTTTCGCCGATCATGGAACATCATAGGTGGAAAATATATTTGCATTTTTCATCTTAGTGCCAATTTGCAAACCTTTATTGTGTAACCGCCATTAATATAAAGGGCCAAACCTTCCTCTGCTGTGTATTTAATGATTTTTGTATCATCCTATTCAATGGCAGATTTTTATCTTTTTGGCAAATTTTCATCAATTTTCAACATTGATACGACCTTGGATGAATTCATCTTACCTGCCTTGTATAAACTAGTGCTTACCGCAGACATTCGTTCATTTCGGGATTTCTTCGGAAATACCAAAGACTTTTTCTTTTTTTCGAGACAGTCATTAAAACCTATTTCGGGTCACCTTGGAGTTGAGTCAGTAGTATGTTTGTGGGGTTTCTGGATAAATTTTTCCATACAAAGTTGAATGCATTGTCGCGCGAACTTGCCATCACTGGTGCTTTGCTCTAGAATATTAATGGTTAGTGGCTTTAATAAATTGTAGCATTTTTACATGGTGTTTTGACAGCACTATATACTAAAGCTACGGGATGTTTCACGTATGTGTGTATTTGTCAGTAAGTTTACCACACCGTCAATCGTTTTTCTTTAGCCTTTCTCTGATAGGATTTTTATGTACAGTTTGTAAAAAAAATGTTTTCAAAACTTAGAAAAATTAAAAAGTTTAAGGGAAACTCTTATTTGCAAGTAAATTATATAACTTTTATTAAATTTTTTTCTTCATGTATTCAATTGAAGATGTTTATAAACACTTTGCACAAAAAAAAACAAAATTAATTTAAATAACAAAATAATAATCGTAACTTAAAAAATACTTCCAGTTTCTACGCTGTAAAATAAATGTTTTCAAAATTGTGTTAAATTTAATTAAATTTATTCTAAATGGTAAAAAAAAAAGATTTCAGGGTGCTAATACTTGGTGTGCCCTCCTTTAGCTTTAATTACAACTTCTAAGCGTCTAGACATTGAATAGATAAGCTTTGGTATATCATAATTTTCAGGTATTTCTTCCCATTCTTCTTTAATAAATGTTAATTGTTTTTTGGTGACCTTTTTCCGACTTTTTTCTTTGGGTGGACCCATGAATTTTCTATAGGGTTTAAGTCTGGGCTTTGTGCTGGGCTACCGATCACTTTTGTACAATTATATAACAACCAGGATCTACAAATATATGCCTTATGCTTCGGGTCATTATCCTGCTAAAATTTATATTTGAGCTTTTCTGGGTCAACAAAACCGAATTTCCGAGCACTTGCACTCAATTGCTTTTTTTCAAATGTTTAGATAGACTTCCTTGGTCATTATATCCACTAATATTCTTATTTCGCCAACACCCTTGCTCGAAATACAACCCCACACAATAACGGATAGTTTACCGAACATTACAGTGGGTATTATATTTTTATTTTCTAAAGCCGTCAGGGCTTTTCGCGAAACTTTTTGAGGTCCATCATGGTAGTAAAGCATCACTTTCATTTCGTCACAAAAAATAACATCATCCCAGTGCTCCGGAGGTAAAGAAAAGTGTTCAATGGCAAACTTATACCTTTTTTCAATGTTTACCGCGGATAGCAAAGGTTTTTTCCTCGCAACTCTTGAAGAGTATTTATGGTTTTGTAGCACATTTCTAACAGTCTGAGAGCGATACTTACTCCACTATCATTACTGATGTCAAGTGTAATTCCTCTAGTGGATTCTAATCAATCATTTTCAAAATTTTCTTTTCAATTCGCCGAGTTACTTTTTTTGGTCTGCCTGGTGTTTCTTTTGGTTCCAGTCTACCTTCGTTTTCAGCACGGTTAATAACATTATATACCGTCCTTAGGTTAAGAGAGAACATTTTAGCAATTTCTCTGTGAGATTTTCCTTTATAGTAATTAAAATACACCAGTTGGGTAATGTCTTTGTTCAGTCGCTTTCCTGGCATTGTTTATATATAATTGGGTAATCATTTGTTTATTCTACTTGCTTAATTTAATGAATAAAAGACAACTGCTACTCTTAGCGTCCATATAAAACTATTATACGCAATACATATGCAAAAAACTAACGGTTCCTTCTTGTCTTTGCATTTTTGAAAACACTTTTTTTACACTGTTTAAAGTATGCAAAATTATTTTGTAGCGTTGTTGTTGTAATATGTTCATAAATTTGTCAAAGTTTCGACGCCTGCTTGTCGACAACATACAAAACAACAGTTGTAAAAAAAAAATTCTCAAATATACTGATATTGTTGTTGTAAATATTTATTTAAATTTAAATTCTTAAAAAATTTTTGTTTTGAAAACATTTTTTTTACAAACTGTTTGTTCGATTATATGAGGTAACCTACAGAGTGGTGACATAGAGCAGTTTTTGGCTTAGTCGGATGTAATGGAAAAATAAGTTATATGCTCCACCCCTAAGATATCGTAATGTTAAATAGTTTATATTTTCTGAATACATTTGGTTCAGGATTTGACTAGTCGTTGTTAATTTTTCAACTAAGAATTTTTGTCACCTTGTTTGTGAGTATGTATGTGCATAAGTTTTAGTTAAGCTATACGAGCTACGGCTGGGGAATCACCGAAAGATATTGGTAGCCCGTGCAGCCAATAAGCAGAATTCACAGTAAGGATTACTCTATGGCTTAATACGCCTACGTACTAAACCCCACACCTTTCGTCAATCTTCCATTCAGTTATCCCCCAGGACCATAGTGAAGTATTACTTCGTGAAGTGAAGTATTACTGCTGATTCCCCTGCTGCTCTCCCGTTCTGCACACCTTGACCACTGCGTTATCCTTTGCCGTACTAAAACTTCCCTTGTGAAAGCACACACAGAATTCCAATTTTCAGCCGATGTTAGCATGAAGTCAACAATGTTGTCGGGCATAATCCGGGATCAAATTGTCAGCTCCAGCGAGCACAGTCAGTCTCCATACCGCGGGCACTCAAAGAAAACATCCTCCGCAATTTCCGCCATATTGGGGCACTCTGACCATACTTGTAGAGGTATATTCTGAATCATCCATATCCGCTTAGCAACTGGGTCAGGTACAAGTTCACCTGTCCGTGTTTCCCATCTGTCCACTCCTTTATTATCTGTATGAGTCTGTGGATCCATCTTCCCTTTATAGAAGTAGCCCCATCATGCCGCCATCTTTCCATTGCGCCAACAATCATTCAACCGGGTGCGCTAGCCCCGTTCCTCTTTCAACACGTTTCTCTTTCTCGATATCTGCCACTAGTCGTAGATACCGTGCAGAAGGCAGAAACTACCTTAAGAGCACACCTCCTGTAGGCCTCATACGGGGGACGCAATCTATTTGACCACCCCTATCAGCAACTACCTCCTTTTCTGCTTCGGACCGCGTAGGTTAGGCATTATTCGCGCAAGGGTGGCGATGGCACGATGGATGGTATTCTACACGTTGACTACTAAACCAAAAACAGACCTGGGTTCAACCCCAGTTTCAGACTAAAAATTTTAAAATAAATATAAACATCTCGCATTTTTCTGATGTGCATTAGTGTGTCAGTTGTTGTCGGAAGGTTTCAGTTGCGAAGGCATAGTCACTGGTCACTGAACAATACCGGCTTCAGCTGATAGCAATCCACAATCACATCAGAACGCCCTCTCGTCGATATTGTGTAGCACCGGCGAAGTAAAATAATAATAAAAATGGATACTAAACCGAAGCTTCAGCACTGCTACGAGTATAAAAACTAAAGAACGTGCGAAAGCAGAGCTGCAAAATAATTAATCAAGCTTCACCGAAGTAAAATAATTACAAAAAATGGCTACTAAAAACGAAGCTTCAAAATTTAATACGTTATTATGTTTTAATTTTTATCAAGGTCAAATGCCACTTAGATTATAATGCATTGATTAAAGTTCTCAGTCAGAATATTGAGAATGAATATATGTCTTGCTTTGCAATTCAAAATTGATTCTGTTTTATTAAAATTTCCCCGTGCTTAGTGTTACAAAAATTATTAAACAAAATATTTACAGATTTTTTCATACATGTTTCGTGTTAAGTGTTCTAAATTAATTTGTTACATTTGTGTGGTCTATTTCTTGTTGCTATATTTGTAATTGTTTGGGGTTTTAAATTATATTAGAAATTGTTTAAATTTATTATTAATACATATAGTGTATTTCTTTATTATAAGTGCACTACACCATCTTTTAAGATTGAATGTATGTTTGAATATAAGTAAATTAAATCTAAATAGTAAATATTAAATTATATTAATGTCTTAATATTAAATATTATTATTAACTTAATGTTTACACATGTTTTTTTTTTATGCAACTTAAGTATATTATTGTGAAAAGGCTTTTCCATAGAATTTACGTCTAACAAAGAATTTACTCCTAATATTTTAACTATTTGATATGGTCCCTTATATGGGCTCTGATTCTTTCTCTTAGATTCCAATTTCACCAATACTAAATCTCCAACTTGAAAATTACTTATATTAGTGTTTTTGTCATAAGCCTCTTTTGATTTATGTTTAGCTATGTCTATCGATCTTTTAGCATTCTTTGATGATTTCCTACCATTTCTCTACCATTTCTAAAGTAATGGAGAGTACGCTAAATTTCCATCTTATGAAATATCTGGAGTCCAATAGCTTAATTAACGACCGGCAATATGGCTTCCGTGGAGGACGTTCCACGGGAGATTTATTAGCTAGCCTTCCTCTCGGAAAAATGGTGTCGATCCATCCACCATTTTGGCGAAAGTAAGGTAGTGGCTCTAGATATTTCAAAAGCATTTGACAGAGTGTGGCATGGAGCACTCTTGTCCAAACTTATTGCTTTTGGTGTCGGCGATATCTTCTCTCGATTTATATCGAGATTTCTCAGGGATCGCGCTATAAGAGTTGTTATAGACGGGATCTCATCTAACGAGTTCAAGATCAATTCAGGGGTACCACAAGGCTCCATTCTTCTCCTACCCTATTTCTTATATTTCTTAATGACCTCCTATGTCATACTTGCAACCCTATCCACTCTTTCGCAGATCACAGCAGTATCTGCCATTCATATTCATTCGATCGTAGGCCGACATCAACTATGATGCGGCGACGCGGCAGAATATGAATGATTCGCTAACAGATGACCTCACGAGAATACTGGAATGGGGTCACGCGAACAGGGTGCCTCCGTAGTCTAGTGCAGAAGCATTAGTCTTATCAATATGGAGGTGCGGGTTCGATTCCCGCTTAGACCCTGGGTGTTTCTACAGACAAGCTTCAGAGCTTCGTAGAGTTTGTATTGTCTTTAAAAAAAAAAAAAATTCCCAAAAGACCCAATGCTGCATGCTAACCCATCGCCGTATGCACGATCACGCTGCCTCATCTGTAATAATGGGTGGCATAAACATTGAGGAATCAGAAGCTTTTGATGTTCTTGGCATGAAAATTCAGTGTGATGTTCGATGGACTAAGCACATTTTTTAGGTCTCAAAGGAAGCATTCAGGTGCCTAGGCTTTTTAAGGCGGTGTAAGACATACTTCACCCCATCTGATCTCCTTACTATTTATACCGCCTATATCCGACCGAAAATGGAATACAACTCTCATGAGGGGGCGGTGCTTCAAAGACTATTTTGAAGTTACTCGACCGTGTACAAGAAAGGGCGAAGAAACTCATAGGAGACAGTAGGGTAGCCAACTCTATTGACTCTCTTGAGCATCGTCGCAACGTCGTTGTTCTATCGATACTATAATGGGAAGTGTTCTAATGAAATCAGGGAACTTGTTCCCGAAACCCGGTAATTCGCGCGCACGACGCAATCATCATTCAGAGCGCATCGATTTGTGGTCGACTTGACGGCGACTCGCACTACGCATTACAGAGAAAATTCGTTTTTTGGCCGAACGGCACGTATGTGGAATAGACTACCCGCAGAGGTGTTTCCTGTCACTTTTAGCTTGGGAAGATTTAAATCAAATGTCAATAATACTAGTCCCTCTATCCTCCTTCCCATAACCTTATTTACTAGTTCCAGCACAATGCATCGCATGTGTAGGGGTCATCCCCTGAGTGCCGGTCCAAGACAAAAAAAAAACCAAATGGTAATCGTTTGAATTGATAGTGTCCATTACTACTTGAAAATGCAGTTAACTGTCTTGAATCGTTGTCCAAATCTATTTGATGGAATGAGCTGGTCATGTCTAGAATTGAAAAATACCTTGCTCTTCCAAGACGATGCAAAACATCCTCCAGTCTTGTCAATGCAAATTTATCATTTACTATCCTTATGTTAAGTTACCGAAAATCTTCAACCAATATCCATTTCCTTTTTTCGTCTTCACTCTTCTTTGGCACCACCAACAATGGTGAATTGTATGCGCTCTTTGAGGGTTCAATGATGTCCTCATTTAATAACTGTTGTACCTGGTTATTAATTTCGTCATGTTGTGTATGTGGTAATCTATAATTTTTCACGTATACCGGTGTATTATCTGAAACTCTCAAATTCTGTGTATAAAAATTATAAGAAGTCAATCCAGATGAAAAATATCCTGATATTCCCTAAAAATCTGCACCAATTCCGTTCTTACTTTATTGTCCTTAACGTAAATTTTGAGAACGTCAAGTAATCTTCTAAATCTGTCTTCACTGAAAATTGTCCTATTTGGTATATCCGTCCCTTGTAATATAGTATAATTTCGTAAGGGTTCTATCTCCAATCAATATTTTCCAAAATCACGTTGTTATCTGTTGTATTTAATATTCTCACATGGTGATTTCCGTTTCCTGGTACTATTGTATTGCTAATAAATATACCTGTTTGAATTTCCCTGTTAAGAATAATGCTATCTTCACTTATATCTAAATTTGAAGGATGAATACTTTCTGATCGTTTTTCTACCTTTATGCAATAATTCCTAGTCATCCATGATTTCATAGCTATGTTGTTATATTGGTTTCCGTTGTTGTTCTGATTAGCATTATTTCTCCTGTTATTGTAATATTTCCTACTGTTATTAAAGTTCTCTGAATTATTCCTCCTGTTATTATTGTTTGAGAAATATAAAATTTGGTCCGAGTTGTTGGAGAATTCTTTTTTCAACTCTAATGCTAATTGTAATGCTTCATTCTTAAACCATTAAACCATTCTTAAATATATTCTTTGCATAATCGGAGTTTATTTGTTTTATAGTATTGGCCTGTGTGCTGTTGCATCCATCTATGCTTCTGATCTGTAATTCGTTAAGTTCTCTTGTCATTTCTAGAAGTTTTTCATGATATGTGTTTACATTCATGCTTTTTTGTGAGAACTTACTTAAAGTAGCCTGTATTTGTGAGATGGTTTTCCTTGATTTGTACCTGTCAGATAGAAGGTTCTTTAATTCCTCAAAAGTTTTCGGCACAGATATCCCCAATGAAGTCTTCACTAGGTTGTGTAATTTTACATTGTACACGAAAGTAATTAAAATGGCTTTTTGCGCTGTTCCTAGAGTATTATTGATCAGTTTCGCTATTGTAAGGAATGAATTTAACTCTTTGTAATTTCCCGTGATCAGTGGAATTATCTTTACAGCGGTTTCTAGATTAAATTGTGCCATATTTACTACACCTTGTTTCTGATCAGTTAGTTTTATTAATGCTAATGCTTCCTCAAAAAGTATCCTTGCCCTGTATAGTATATTTAAAATTTTTCTATATCTTTTTGTGTATCTTCTGTGATGGAGTCTGTATCTACTAGCTCATAAAATTCTTTTTCTAATAAATTTATTTCCTCTAATTTACTTCTTAATGTTGTTTCTTGATGACCTCTAGCTCCTGATTTTTTAAAATTTATTAATAGTTTTTCCAATTTGCCTATTATAGAAAATATTTTCATTCATGATTTTATTATTATTAGACCTGAACAACGGCCTTTTTTTGTACATACTCCTTAAAATATTTATTCATCTTAATTACTAAAAATATTATTAATAATATGCAAAATATGCAGAAGGCATCTAATATAATTGTTGTTCCACAACCCATTTCCTGTTTATTGTTGTTATTTACAATAACTGTCTCTTCAGTCTTTGATTGTTGTTTCACATATTTTCTATTTTTATTTTTCAATTCTATGTACAGCTTCCTTTTTTCTTCACCAAAAGATAATTTTCGTTTTCTTCCTCCTCTCCTTTTCTTTTTTGTTATACTGGTTGAGGTTTTAGGTGTTATGTTCTTATTCCTTCTATTATATTCTTCAATTGAGATGTGCTTAGGACCGTACTCTCTTGGTGTAGGCTTATATTGTGGATATTCTACTATTTGTTGTTCTGCTTGTGGGACGTATTCCTCAACGCAGTAGTTTTCTTCCCCTGAAGGAACCTCCTCACAAGTAAATGACATTCAGATATAACTTTCGCCCGTTTTACTATTTATCCTTAGAAGGATTTCAAGTTAGTTTGAAAATTAAATATTTTATCGTCAGAAGGATTACAAGTTAGTTTGGCAGTTAAATATTTTATCGTCAGAAGGATTTCAAGTTAGTTTGGCAATTAAATATTTTATCGTCAGAAGGATTTAAAGTCAGTTTGGCAGGATCGCCATATTATGATTTAATTTTTATCACGATCAAATGCCACTTAGATTATAATGCTGCATTTGGCTGCAGCAGTTTTAATTCACCTAAGCACTGGTTAAAATGCTCAGTCAGAATATTGAGAATGAATATATGTCTTGCTTTGCAATTTAAAATTGATTCTGTTTTATTTAAAATTTCCCCGTGGTATTTATACAAATTTCTTTTGGTTACAATTCAATATGTTTATACATATAGTTGCTTAGTGTTACAAAAATTATTAAACAAAATATTTACAGATTTCTTCATACATGTTTCGTGTTAAGTGTTCTAAATTACAAGAGTTTTGTTACATTTGTGTGGTCTATTTCTTGTTGCTATATTTTTAATTGTTTGGGGTTTTAAATTACATTAGAAATTGTTTAAATTTATTTGTCGGATAAGATCGCAGATGATTAATTATTAGGTTTATTTCATTTAAATAATTTTCATTAAATATATGTATGTACAATATTTTTTTCTTTGGTCTTTAACAATTAACATTGCCTTAATATTGTTAATCATCAGCAAAAAATGTATAATGTATTGCTATTGCTGTAAATATTATAACGGACCACTTGTTACACATTTTTATTAGTGTTTTCTTTTCTCGTTTAGTGGTTCAATATAATATTTTGTAATAGTTAAGAACAGTGGTAAAAAGGTCATTAAACGATTGAACATCAAATTTATCAAATAAGAAATTCTCGCGCGTTTTATTTAATTGTTAAAATTAAACATTTTTTATAACGCAACATTTTGGCGACCGTGACAGGACAGCAGTGTTAAAGTGGATTAAAATAAATAAAATTCTAATTATTTATTCGGTAAAAGAGTTTGAGGCCCGTAGAGCCGCAACCAACATATACATTGAATTTGTGTACAACAAGGGACGCAAATAAATATTTCGTTTTTGGGTGCAACACAACCTATCGTGGTACAGCTGCATTTCACTTTTGAAAATTCTTAAAGCCGACTTTACGCTGCTGTAATCGTTGTTCAACAAACAAGAAAAAAGAGGCATTTTTTGCAAAACAAAACGTTTTTCTTATTTTTAATTTGAAGCAAAATTTGCTTAAATAAAAATTTAACAATATCAAGTGTGTCACTAAATTTAGGCCAAAGTCTTTTCATCTAAAATTAAAATGGCGACCAATGACGTGGTACTTGAGACAAACACCTCTGGTGTTTCAGAATTGTTCTTATTAAAACAACAAAGAACCACTATGAAACGAAACATTTCTAACCTACACAAAAAAATCGAAAAAGATGGCGGAAAAGTAGATGCAACAATCTTGCAATGTAGGTTGGAAATTTTGGAAGCGTACTTCAAGCAAATATCTCACACTCAAAGTCAGATAGAAAAGATTTGTCCTACAGATGAGGCAAGGAGCGATCTCGAAGAAATTTACATTATATCTAAAGCAAAACTGTTGTCGTTTTTAAATAATACTCGTTGTTCAACCTCCTTGGAACAAAGCTTTGCTAATTCATCGATAGGACTTTCTCACCAAACTCGTTTGCCTTCATTGAAATTGCCTCGATTTGATGGAAAGTATGCAGACTATAAAGGATTCATTACAACATTTAATAACATGGTTCATGAAAATTCATTAATAACTGCAACCGATAAGTTCAACTATTTACTCAATTGCTTGTCTGGGTCAGCTCTTGCAGTGGTTGAACCATTCCAAGTAACTGATGAAAATTACCCTAAGGCTCTTCAGAGGTTACAGGAGCGTTATGACAACAAGGTACTTATTTTCCTGGAACATATTACATCTCTGGTCAATATTTCAGAGATGTCTAAAGGTGATAGTGTTTCATTGCGCAACATTATCGATACAGTTTCTGCAATTCGTGGGTCACTTTTATCTCTTGGTTCGGAGCTCGATGTCATGAACGCAATCATAATTCACTTAGTGTTGTCGAAAATTGATGATGCATCTAGGCAAAATTATGATGAAAAACTGGATTTCAAATCGTTACCGTCTTGAGACACCTGCTATGAAATTTTGAGTCATCGATGTCAATTTCTAGAAAGTCATGGTAAAAAACTAGAAAATACTAAAAACGTGTATACTGGCACAAAACCAAAGCCAACCTCTACTCGTCGGGCGTTTGTAAATTCGACTACAAATACGCATTGTCCATATTGCAAAGGTGATGGCACTCTCTCGTGACCTGTTCTTCGTTCTTATCGCTCATAGTTTCTGAACGTTTTAGTTTTATAAAACGTAATGGGCACTGCATAAACTGCCTTCGAAAAGGTCATGTAGTTTCAAAATGCCTTTCCAAAAGTCGTTGTCGAGTTTGTCAGGCAGCTCATAACACAATTCTCCATATTTACGTGCGAGCTGAGTCTCCCCAAGCTAATGCCACACAAACTCAGTTACCAAATAAAGGTAATCCAGTTTCCTTAGTAACTCGTTCACACAAAAGAGCTTTAATACCAACTGCTGTAATTCTAATTAAAGATAACTTTGGTTCCTTTCAACCGGTAAGAGCTCTTCTTGATTCTTGTTCTGAAATTAATTTTATCACTGAGGAAGTAGCTAAGCGATTACAACTTAAATTTCAACAAAACTGTCAAAATGTTTCCGGAATTGGCGGGTTGCATACAAAAATTAAATTTTCAGTTGATACTATAATAAAATCGCGAATTAGCTCCTATCAATTGTCTTCAACTTTTTCCGTAACTAAATCGATTTCTCCTCAACAGCCTGCTGAGTTCGTACACACTTCGACATTCAAATTACCCGAAAGAACTAGCAGATCCACTCTTTTACAAGCCACAAAAGGTTGATTTGTTAATTAGCACAGAGATTTTTTTCAATATGTTGCTCGATGGACGTATTTCACTAGGACATGGTCTGCCTTGCCTCGTCAATACAGTTTTTGGTTGGATTGTTGGGGGCAATAGTATGTGCCAATCCAAAACGGCTCCATTAACTTGTAACTTAGCCATCGAAATAGCCACAGATACTCTTGACTCTACTTTAAAAAGGTTCTGGGAAATTGAAGAGTATAACAGAACGCCTTTGAAATTCACTGAAGAAGAATCAGCATGTGAAAAGCATTTCGTCGAAAATGTCGTAGTAAAATCAAGTGGGAAAATTCAAGTGCGATTACCATTCAAAAAATCGTGTGAGCTGCTTGGTAATTCTTTTGAAATGGCACGAAAACGGTTTTTATCAGTTGAAAAGCGGTTAGATCGAGATTCTACGCTGAAGTCTATGTATGTTGAATTCATGGATGAATATATGTCTCTGGGACACATGACGCCATATCATCGCTCCTTACAAGGCCCACATTTTTTCATTCCTCATCATTGCGTTCTTCGACCTCAAAGCACTACCACAAAACTTCGTGTCGTTTTTGATGGCTCAGCTCGTAGTTCGTCAAATATATCTTTAAATAATATTCTTATGGTTGGACCTACAATACAGCAGGACCTTATCACTACACTTTTTTCTTTTCGGCTGAATAAGTTTGCTCTAACAGCAGATATTTCTAAAATGTATCGACAATTCGAAATTGATGAGCACGATCGGAAATTCCAGTTAATTCTTTGGAGAAACAATAAGCACGAAAGGCTCCAAGCATTTCAGCTTACCACAGTCACCTATGGTTTGTCATCAGCACCGTTTTTAGCAATTCGCAGTTTGTTTTTCATTGCAGATAAATATCTCTCATCTTTTCCCCTCGGCTCTAAAACATTGCGAGAAGATCTCTATGTCGACGACATATTAACTGGTGCACAGGATGTAGAAACTTTACTGTTAAAGAAAACAGAACTAATTCACATACTAAGGTCTCATGGGCTCGAATTAGCAAAATGGAACAGTAATCGCCCTGACATTACCTCAACTATAGACTCAGAAGTAAAAATTAAGAGCTCAACGGATGATATCACCAAAACTTTGGGAATGTCCTGGAAAAAAAATCAGGATATATTTTGTTATCGTTTTGATTTACCAGCCTTCATAGAACCAACTAAAAGATCGATTTTGTCTCATGTTTCGAAAATTTACGACCTACTTGGAATACTTAGTCCAATTGTCGTACGCTGTAAGATTCTTCTCCAAGAGCTATGGTTGCAGATCTTTGACTGGGATGAAAATATAATTGGCCAACTGAAATCGTTCTGGTGTCAAATAAAAGATGACTTGCCCTATATAAAAAACATCGAAGTCCCACGATATATTTTTACATCCTCTGAGGTACGTGGTGAAATCCATGGCTTCGCAGACGCCTCTCAACGAGCATACGGATGTTGTATTTACTTTCGAGTATTGGTACACGGAAAATACAAAATATCCTTACTAATCGCCAAATCCAAAGTAGCTCCGATTAAGGCAAAATCACTACCTCGTCTTGAACTATGTGCCGCTTTACTACTAAGTCGAACGTGGGATAAAATAAAATTTAAAATGGAAAATTACATATCGTCAGTTTGGTTTTGGACAGATTCCAAAATTGTTCTCCAATGGCTCAATTTACACTCATAAACTCTAAATTGTTTCGTCGCTAATCGTATTTCTGAACTCCAAATTACACAAAAGGGGTTTACTGGAGACATGTACCATCCAAAGACAACCCAGCAGATATCGTATCGCGAGGTTGCAGCGCACAAGAGCTTCCAACAACAATATGGTTTATTGGTCCTGGGTTTCTTCAGAATAGTCAGTATACTTGGCCCAAAACAGATGACTTCTCTAACTCAGAAGTTTTAGAAAAAAGAAGAGCAGCTGTCTTCAAATGTACAGATGTAACACCATCAACAATCGATGCCATAATAGAGAAGCATTCCTCTTATTACAAAATAATTAGAATAATATCGTTTCTTTTTCGTATTTTTAATAGATGCCCAGTGAACCGTAATTTGACGCCTGAGGGATAAAAAAAAAGTTGGATACCCTCGTTCTAGCCGTACATCGATGCCCAGGCTGCCCAAAAAATTTCTATAATAGATTATAATATAATTACAATGCAGAAATTCCCTACTTAATTTTGGTGCAATATTTAGAAAAATAAGTATATTTAAATTTAACGGTCGAAACACCATCTGCTGGTAAATAATAGTATTAATATAAGTGAACTTAAGGTATATTCACACGATTGTCATAGAGTACAATATTGACAGAAAAATTGTATTAAAATGTTCAACAACCGTGCCAACTCGCAATTTTTGCAACATTGTCACAAAATATGTTGTCCGTGCATTGTATAACAATAATATTGTCACAATTCTGAAAATCGAGAGAACACCCTTCATTTCCATTGACACGTAATTGCCACACATTTTACAATTATTTGATTTGTTATATGTGCCTAATGTAGTTCACCGTACAATAGCACCATTGGCGTATTTAGATACAATGTTAAACATCGGAACTGGCAACTTTTGCCATATATTAATCAGACAACCGTGTGTGTGAACATACAATTTTTGTTGACAGTTAAATTTAGAAAGAAGGAGTGCAGGAAAGGCAATGTCAGATAAAACTTTTGCTACGCGTTGTGTTACAGATTCGCTTTGACTTCTTACATTTCATACATGTTTCTACGAAAAATGCTATATAAAGCACTTGTAACGCAGCGTGAAGCGAAAACTTCGTCAACTTCCAACTTTTTGCATGCTTTGACCGTCAGCTTGAATAAAATTCTTTACTAGTGTCTTCTTTTCTATTTTTTTCCTTTTAAAACAGAAGAACATTGTAATATATATCGTCAAATAAAATTATTTACTTTCATCATTTCTGCAATAGGTTGAAACTGATAATTATCATTGATACCTTTACATGCAATGTGGATTACATGCGATAGTTATATAATAAGATACAAACTAAATCGAAAAAACAAAATTGTAACTTGCACTGATATACACTAGCAGAACGGAACAAAATGTCGTTTTCGAAATATGCTACACTTTCATCATCAGCGTTCTTCGTGTTTTGTCCACTGTGTGTGGTTGTCAGTATATGCAAAATATGACCATTATATATTTATTTTCTATAAATAGAATACGAGAAATAATTCCCCGTTATTTTTTTTCTCTTGTAAAAGACGATCTAAATTTACCATCTCTAACTTACAATAGTCCTCATGATTTCATTTTTGTTTCCATTATTAACTGTGCACACATGTTTTTTTGTTATACTTGAAGCAAATTCTTTTAGTTTGTTTATTCAAGTATTTTGTGTATAATGAATTATAATGCCACTAGCCTGTGGACTTTCTTTATTTTTGATTATTTTAAATGGATACATATGTATGCGAAAACTTCAGTTAATGTATTAACATTAACCTTATTTATTTCCATTTTTATAATAAAAAAATATAGTAAAATTATCAACCACTTCTTTTTTGTAAACAAACATTGCGCGAGAGTTGTCAAAGTTTTTATAGTGTTATACACCTCTTGCGTGAAGTTCACAACGTCACGCAAAGCTCCAAAGTTGTATGTCACGAACTTAAGAAAGAGTGAGTTTTTGTGTGGCTGTTGAAGAGGTAAGAAAAGAAAGTCGGACGAGTGTTGTAGATCCACCAGCATTGTCTTTACCTATTGCAACATACATATCAGAGACTGGAGTAAGTGTACCAGTTCATACTCTTGTGTAACCAAAATTCTTTTGATTTTGGTCTAGCGACAGGCATTGGGGCTATACGTCCTATCAACATTCGGCTGCGCAGTGACTGCGCTACTCACTAGTTGGTGTTATGCGCATAGACCGTAGACACTAGGACGCTATACGTCCGATCAACATTCCGCTGCACCACGACTGCGCTACTCCCTAGTTTGCGTTACACGCTCCATAGGGTATTGTGTACCTTCTTCTCAAGCGTAGACTGTTGATACTAGGGCGTTATATGTCCGACCAACCATTCGCAGCACCCCGACTGCGCTACACCCTAGTTTTTGTTACGCGCTTTGTAGAGTATTCCGCCGATTCTTCTCACGCACAAACCGTTGGTACTACCGCGCTGTACGTCCGATCAACCATACGCTGTGCCGAGACCGCGCTATACACCGCAGTTTGTGTTACACGCTCTGCAGAGTATTACGTCGTGCTTTTTTCCGTATTGATGCGTGACTATTGCCTAGTTTTAGTTATGTTATAAAGAATAAATATTTGAAACGAATGAATGTCGCGTTATGTATTTCTTCTCTCAAGGTCCCAAGAATTTAAATAAATATTTGTGGACGAATCTTAGGCATCTGCGAGATATACCTCAGCTTAAGAAACTTCGTTACAAAGCATAGTCTTAATCAGAGTTAATCGTAGTTGCAATAGTGGCTACAGGCGATGTAAGAACTATATTAAACACGTTTATCATTCATGTTGCATATTTTAACACAAACACTGTAACCAACAAGTAAACTATAAACGAAACATCAATTCTAAATTGAATATTCTACTCAAAAATATGAACTTGTGCAGAGCTCTGAAATATGAACAGTTTATTTTTGTACTTTTCTTAATGTAAATACTTACAATTTCTCAAAATTTAACTGCTTTAGTTTTAATTAGTTCATATTATCGCGAGTTCACTGTATACAATTTTAATTAATAAATGGAATAATTATATTATATTTATTTATATTACACTACTTATTTACTATTTTAAAAAGTCGAATTATTTTAGTTTCTTTACTTGTTTTTAGCATTGTTATATCAAACATTAATGTTTTTTTCTCAACAGCTGAAACAATTTTTTGAAATAGCACACTAAATTATGACGGGTTATTCATAACATTCATATTTTTCGTTTTATTATTTTTGTAAAAAAATCGAAAGAATTTAAAAATTGATGGTGGCGATGGATGGCGTAGTTAGCACGTTGACTACAAACCGCTTTTTTTCTGATCTGCATTAGAGTGTATATTTGTCAGTTCTTATCAGAACGATTCTGTGACGAAGGCACAGTCACTGATCAATGAACAATACCGGCTACCAATCCACAGGCATATCATAGCGCTCTCTTTGGACGGTAATGTGTTGCAGCAGCGAAGTAAAATAATTACTAAAAATGGCTACTAGAACAAAGCTCCAAAATTGAATGCGTCTCTTTGCCATCAGAGGCGCTGCAATACTGATATAATAAAAAAAACGTCCAAAAGCAGTTGTAAGATAGTGTACCTTCACCACCTGGCATCTCTCTCGCCATCATTGTGCATACATATACAAAAGAAAAGTATTGCGTATATGGGCATTTTGCAAAAAGTTTGAATTCGAAAATTAATTTTTTATTTAACAATTTACAAAACGCAACCTATTAAAATTACACGAAGATGTTTTCATTCCATTTTTTTTAAATGTCAAAAAGTTTTTAAGTTTTTCGCTCCAAAAATAATTTTTTTTAATTAATGCATAAATTTTGTATATTAAGTGTTATTTAAGTTTTATATTAGATATTGCGTTTAAAATACCTACAGGTATTCTGTGGTTATTGTATAAACAAGGTGGCAACTATCTGATACGTCATAGAATGTAAGAATAAACTCACTTAATGAATTGAAGGCAAAAGCTCAAGACGTTTTATTTTACTTTCTGATCGTGTAGATACACAACAAATGGCGACGAGCAAAATTAATGTCAAAAACTAAGTGCGTTACATGTATGTAATTACATACTAAATAAAAAATAGTATTATAAAAAAAAAGATAACTTGCCGAAAAACACAGGATACAATGCAGGCAAGTGCCTCGAGCAGCAACAGCCCAAGTGGTGGAGACTGCAAATTTGGCGAACATTTGGATGCTTTCGTATTAGATGAATTCTTAACAGGACTTCCCAATAGAAAGTTCGAGAGAATGTGTGAAGAAGATGAGAAGTTGTGTTTGGAAGGCGCATTTAAAGAACCCTTAATTTTGGAGACAAAATTTAAATCATCAACAAATGGGTGTGAAAGAGATGACGTTAACCTTGTAAAAAGAAACACATGGAAAAGTGACAGTGTGGAACTGAAACGTGGGAACAAAAAAACCTCTGATGGCAGAAGCAGTTTAGTAGCAGAGAACGATGTAACAACAAGCAGAAAAATAAGAGCAAGGAATGTGTTCATTGTGGATGGCGAAATCACAAATCCATTGATTGCAAATTTAAGAAAAGGAAATGTCATTCATGCGGCAGAGTTGGCCACTTAACATCAGTATGTTATACAGGGAAAAAAGTGAATTATGTAGTAGAAAATTCTGAAAGGTCCCAAATTGATAATTCTTATAATTTTTCAATTTTTAGCATTGCGAGTGGAAATACGATGACCCTTTACACACTGCCTGTAAAAATAAATAGTTATCCTTTAGAAGCAATATGCGATACTGGAGCGTCTTGCACATTGTTTCCTAGATCGTTTCTTCATAATCTAAAAGCTAAAGAAAGTGATATTCGTCCGTGTAAAAAGTCATACATAAGCTACAGTGGCAATAATATCTCAGTTTGTGGTTACTTTCGAAAGTCACTTATAAAGGTGTTACAAAAAGCATTCCTGTTATTGTGGCAAATACAGAGAATCCACCTTTGTTAGAAAGAACATTTTTAAGAGCTTTCAACTTTGAATTAATGCAAATTAATACAATTTTTGAAAAATGGAAAATTAGGAGCAATGGATGAGACGGCGAAGCCTGTTTTTTTAACCACGCCCGTTACCTTTTACTTGGAAATCTCAGGTGGAAAACCAGCTTCGTGATTTGATTAAAAGGGATATTTTGGAGCCTATTTATTGATCATTCAGATTGGAAAGGCCTACTGTGCCAATTTTGAAACCGGACGGCAGTTAGCACTTATGTGGAGACTTTAAGGTTACAATCAATAAACATTTGATTAATTTTAAATATCCATTACCCCGAATAGATGAAGTTTTCGCTGCGTTACAGGGTGGTTGTTCGTTTACAAAATTAGATCTCTCGAATGCGTATAACCAGTTGTTATTGGACGAAAAATTTCAACTTTTGTGTGTCATTGTGCTGAACCACCCTACCATACCCGACTTTTAAATCTTTTGTATTGTGTTGGTTGCTGCCGGACTGTTTGGTAATGAAGGAGTAACACTGATCACCGGCAGCGATTAGCTCAGTGGCGCTTACAATACAGAAGATAGACATTTTATTTTACTTTTCTCGCGTTAATTATGACAGGCCGATTCGGAATGACTTCTGCAACATTCGTGGTCTAAGGACAAACTTCTTCTCTGTTTATGCTCACGTTTGTCTCCATCGGCCGGATGTTTTCGCCCTAAGTGAAACCCAGGTGTCTGAAGAGGCTGACCCACAGGACTTTCACATACCTGGGTATCACCTATTTCTTTTCCATCTGCACAGGGTCCTTGCAATTTATATACGCAATGAGGTTGTGTACCAGTGCCAGCAATCTTTAGGCACGTATGCTCCCGAACTTAGCTGTCTTTGGGTTAAATTCAAAATCAGGGCACATCTCTTGCATTTCAGGTTTCTTTCTAGAAGCCCAAATACGGAAAGGGAGAATGTCAATATCCATAATTTATAATGGCTCCGCCATTCGAGCCATACAACTACAGAAGGCCAATATGCTGAGCTATTCGCAGCGCACAATCACCTTGCGCAATTAGTGAATGAACCAACACATATTTCATGTGTTGACGGGCACCAACACAACACCCTCGACGTTTTTCTCACTTCACACCCTGACAAGTATGAAATTAACATTAGAGCTGAGCTCAACGATTTCTTTCGGCATTCAATGATGTCAATGCTATGACTGAAATGGTCTAAAATATAATATTGCTTGGTATGAAAACGTTCATACCATCGAAGCAAATTTCGATTAGGCCTAGACCGAAGACTTGGTTTAATCATACGTGCAGACTTGCAGTCAGAACCAGAGAGGAAGCATTTAGTATTTGGCGGAACGACAAAAACGCGGATACTGGTATGATGCGCAAAAGGGCGAGATCTTCGTGTGCCAAAGTTCTAAGATGTGCAAAAGCTTTATACGAGCAGCGTCTTCGGGCTAAAGTTCTTACTGCCCCACGGGAAAGTAAAAGCTTTTGGTCATTCGTTAAAAGAGTAAAGGAAAATGCTAGTTCTTCTAATCCGCCTCTTTTAAAGATGATAAAATATTCACTGACCCGGTTGAAAAGGCTAACCTCGTAGCTGAAATGTTTGCAGGTAATTCTCATCTGCCGGAAACCAATCAACCACTGCCCGCTCCCGAGAGTGTATCCGCAACTATGCCAAAGATATACTTTCGAGCTCGTGAAGTTAAAAGGGTTCTAACGGAACTCAACATAAATAAGTCACCTGGGCCGGATGGAAGTCCGGCACTGGTCTTGAAGCAGTGCTCTTCGACGTTATCACGTTTAGCACCCTATACCATGCAGGCGAATTTCCGTCGTGGTGGAAAGTTGCAAATGTTACGCCAATCCCCAAGAAGGGAGAGGCTAACAACCCTGAAAATTATCGCCCAATCGCAATATGCTCTACCATTTCCAAAGTAATGGAGAGTATGCTAAATTTCCATCTAATGAAGTATCTGAAGGCCAATAGATTACTTAACGACCGGCAAAATGGGTTCCGTGGAGGAAGTTCCACAGGAGACTTATTAGCCGTCCTCTCGGAAAAATGGTGTCGATCTATCCACGATTTTGGCGAAAGTAAGGTAGTGGGTCTAGATATTTCAAAAGAATTTGACAGAGTGTGGCATGGAGCACTCTTGTCCAAACTTATTGCTTCTGTTGTCGGTGATATCTTCTCTCGATTTATATCGAGTTTTCTCAGGGATCGCGCTATAAGAGTTGTTATAGACGGGATCTTATCTAACGAGTTCAAGATGAATTCAGGGATACCAGCCTCCATTCTTTCTCCTACTCTATTTCTTATATTTCTTAATGACCTTCTATGTCAAACTTCCAACCCTATCCATTCATTTGCAGATCTGCTATTCATATTCATTTGATCGTAGGCCGACATCAACTATGATCGCGGCGACGCGGCAGAATATGAATGATTCGTTAACAGGTGACCTCACAAGAATATCGACATTAGGTCACGCGAACAGGGTCGATTTCAATGCTCAAAAGGGGTCTTTTCCTGCATGCTTACGCATCGACGCATGCCCGACTGCGCTGCCTCATCTGTAATTATGGGCGGTTTAAATATCCAGGAATCAGAAGCTCTTGATCTTCTCAGCATGAAAATTCAGTGCGATGTTCGATGGACTGAGCACATTTTTCATGTCTCAAAGGAAGCATTCAAGTGCATTCAAGTTTTTTAAGTTTTTCTCAAGGATCGCGCTATAAGAGTTGTTATAGACGGGATCTCATCTAACGAGTTCAAGATGAATTCAGGGGTACCAGCCTCCATTCTTTCTCCTACTCTACTTCTTATATTTCTTAATGACCTTCTATGTCAAACTTCCAACCCTCAAGGTTCAAAGGAATCATTCAAGTGCATTCAAGTTTTTTAAGACGGTGCAAGACATACTTCACCCCATCTATTCTCCTCGCTATTTATACCGCCTACATCCGACCGAAAATGGAATAGAACTCTCATGTATGGGCCGGTGCTTCAAAGACTATTTTGAAGTTACTCGACCGTGTACAAGAAAGGGCGAAGAAACTCATAGGAGAGAGTAGGGTAGCCAACTCTATTGCCTCTCTTGAGCATCGTCGCAATGTGGGGTGCGTTTCGTTGTTCTATCGTTACTGTAATGGGAAGTGTTCTGATGAAATCAGGCAACTTGTTCCCGAAACCCGGCCAATCACGTGCAGGACGCGTTCATCATTAAGAGCGCATCCATTTGTGGTCAACTTGGCAGCGAGCCGCACTACACATTACAGAGAGAATTCGTTTTATGGCCGAACAGCACGTATGTGGAATGGACTACCCGCAGAGGTCTTTCATGTCACTTAACGTGGGAAAATTTAAATCAAATGTCAATAAACACTACTCCCTCTTTCCTCTCTCCCATAACCTAATTTCCTAGTTCTAGCACAATGCATCGCATGTGTAGAGGTCATCCCCTGAGTGCCGGTAAAAAAAAGAAAAGGCTACCGTTTGGGATAAAAACTGCGTCAGCAATATTTCAGAAGACTATGGAAGAAGTGTTGAGGGCAATACCAGGTGTTGTAGTTTATCAGGACGATATAACCGTGACAAGTAGAAATTTTCGGGAGCATATGGCTAATTTGAGAAAGACTTTGAGCAAACTACGAGGGGCAGGTTTTAAGTTGAATTTGAGAAAATTTAATTTTTTGAGCAGAAAATATCTTATCTAGGTTTTACCATAGATAAGGATGGTTTGAGTAAGAATGAGGATCGAACTGCTACCATAGTTAATGCAGTTAATGCACCACCACCACAAAACGTATCGAAACTCAGGGCTGTAATAGGTATGCTAAATTATTACTCCAGGTTTATTGATTGCTTTGCACAGAAGATGATACCCCTATTGTATTCCTGACCTACCGAAGGTACTAACTACAGACGCTTGTAATACATCAGTAGCAGGTATATTAATTTAAAGCCAATTGCTTTCGTATCTAGAGCACTCACGAGAGCGGAGATTAATTACAGTACTTTGGAAATAGCTTTGGCTCGTTCATATATTTGTTGGCGGGGTATCAATAATGATATCGAAATACTCATCAGAAGATGTAGATCATGCCAAGAACTACAATCAGGTACTGGGTAAAGTATTTTGATTCCATGGAGTCCAACCCAATCGGTTTGGAGTCGTATCCATATGAACTTTGCAGGACCTCTGAAAAATTTATATTTGGTGATCGTGATTGATTCATTTTCAAAATGGGTTGAAGTGTTTACGGCGAACGAGATGTCGTCGAATTTTACAATTGGTAAACTTAGGGAAATGTTCTGTAGGTTCGGTTTAGTTGATACTATTGTGAGTTATAATGGACGTCAATTTGTATCGGATTAGTTCAAAAGGTTTTTGGAGATTAATAATATTAGACACATATTAACGGGTCCTGGACATCTGTCCACAAACGGTCAGGCGGAGAATTTTGTAAAGACTATAAAAAAATATATTTATGCGAATTTGAAGGAAAACAAAATTGCGAATCTAGATGTTATAATAAATAGTTTTTTATTTGACTACCGCAACACTCCACATTGCTCTACTGCAGAATCGCCGGCAAACTGGTTTTTGGTCGCTCACTTAAAACTGTAAATTAAAAATTGTTTTATTTACATGAAAAAATTTCCAGTCAATTAGCAAAAAGGCAAAAAGGCAAAGTAACGAATTTAATGGACATACGGAGATTAAACACTACTTTTATTTTTTTAAGTGGAAAAACGTTTCATATGCAAAGCCAGTTACTACGTTTTTCCACTACATAAAGTATTGTGGCTGGTAGTTTTTAAAACGTTCTTCCATGTTCAGAACAGAATGGAAGATGGCATTTGAAGCATATTTAAACATTTGCAATCTCTAACCTATTTTACAAAAATTTAGATAATTAATAACCTGTTGTGTACTTAAAACGTTTTTCCACATTACTTGCTCTGGAGCATTTTTGGAGGAACGCTCTGGCTTTTTCTTGTTATGTATTCATTTCCACTATAGCTTAACATTTTATTTTGATTATCTCTCCAATTTTCCACATTAACTTTTCTTTTTGTTTCTCTCTTACACTTATCAATTAATAATAACTTGCAACGTTTTTCCACTGACTGACTCATTGTAATTGCATTTTGACGGTAATAAGGTGCATAATTTTGAACGATTTGATGTTTAAGAGAAGTAAGAGAATAAAGTTAAGGGTAATATGCAAAAAAACAGATATTGCAAAATTTGTAACTTACAACGTTAATCGCGGCTTTGCTTCATTTCTTTTGGTTTAGTAGTTTTAAAGCAATGGAAGAGGAGAAAATAATGTAAAATATGATACAAATACATCGGAGGGTCCAACAAAAGCTAAAAAAAAAATTGAGAACTACTTAAAATCATGGGAAGAATAAGATTGTTGTTGTTGTTTACCTTTTTTATATACATTGTATAAATTTGTGCTTTTTTTCTTTTTTGTGTACACTTTTGTGGAAAAAAGTTTTTTATGGAAAAATTAAAGTATTTTTAAATAAAAAGTTTTTGTTAAAAAATTTATGGTAACGCTGCTCTAATTGCTAGCTGTTATTACTGATATAAATATTTTTTCTTATTACGCTGCCAACGTTCTCTCTGACACAAAACACACAGAAGAGGCAGCTCTAGCAGAGAACGTGCATAGAAAGAGACATTATCGGAACAACAGGAACTAATTTTTTCTCCTTTATTTTGCTTCTTAAATACCAAATTTTGTTGTCTTGATTTTAATTTTTTAGGTGTAAAAATTTAACGTTTTTTTATCAATTATTATTTTAAACGTTTACTTTATTTAGACTCCAATAGCTTACTTAACGACCGGCAATATGGCTTCCGAGGAGGACGTTCCACGGAAGACTTATTAGCTTTCCTCTCCGAAAAATGGTGTCGATCCATTCACTATTTCGGCGAAAGTAAGGTAGTGGCCTTAGATATTTCCAAAGCATTAGACAGAGTGTGGCATGGAGCACTTTTGTCCAAACTTATTGCTTTTGGTGTCGGTGATATCTTCACTCGATTTATATCGAGATTTCTCAGGGATCGCGCTATAAGAGTTGTTATAGACGGGATCTCATCTAACGAGTTCAAGACTAATTCAGGGGTACCAGGCTCCATTCTTTCTCCTACCCTATTTCTTATTTTTCTTAATGACCATCTATGTCAAACTTACAATCCACTCTTTCGCAGATGACAGCAGTATCTGCTATTCATATTTATTTGATCGTAGGCCAACATTGGCGACGAGGCAGATTATGAATAATTCTCTAAATAGTGACCGCACGAGAATATCGAAATGGGGTCACGCGAACAGGGTCGATTTCAATGCTCAAAAGACCCAACTAGTTCCCGAAACCCGTTCATTCCAGCGTACAACGCGTTCATCATTGAGGGCGCATCCAAATCGCACCACGCATTACAGAAAGAACTAATTTTTCGGGCGAATACCGCGTATGAGGGTGGCGATGGCACGATGGATGGTAGTCTGCACGTTGACTACAAATCCAAAAACAGACCTGGGTTCAACTCCAGTTTCAGACTAAAATTTTAAAATAAAAATGAACATCTCGCATTTTTCTGATGTGCATTAGTGTGTCTTTGAGTGTCAGTTGTTGTCGGAAAGTTTCAGTGGCGAAGGCATAGTCACTGGTCACTGAACAATACCGGCTTCAGGTGATAACAATCCACAATCGCATCAGAACGCCCCCCTTCGTCGGTATTGTGTAGCACCGGCGAAGTTAAATAATAATAAAAATGGCTATTGAACCGAAGCTTCAGCACTGCTACGAGTATAAACAAAGAACGTGCAAAAGCAGAGCTGCAAAATAATTAATTAAGCTTCACCTCCTATCATTTCTCCTACTTTCCCTTTCCTATAGTTCCAGCACAATGCTTCGTATGTGTAGGAGTCATCTCCTGAGTGCTGGTCCCAGATAAAAAAAAAAAAAACAAGGAAAATTCGTTTTTTGGCCGAACAGCACGTATGTGGAATG
This sequence comes from Dexiosoma caninum, assembly GCA_963924685.1. Classification (NCBI taxonomy): domain Eukaryota; kingdom Metazoa; phylum Arthropoda; class Insecta; order Diptera; family Tachinidae; genus Dexiosoma; species Dexiosoma caninum. The sequence goes on along the minus strand of OZ004726.1, from coordinate 29,601,098 downwards.
GACTGCCTGCAGAGGTCTTTCCTGTCACTTTTGACGTGGGAAGATACAAATCGAATGTCAATAAACACTACTCCCTCTATCCTTTCTCCTAAAATCTTATTTCCTAGTTCCGGCACAATGCACCGCATATATAGGGGTAATCCCCTTAGCCGGTCCAGGAAAAAAAAACGTTTACTTTAAGATTCTAAAACTAATAGAACTCCACAAATTGTTCATTTTATGCTTTATGTTTGAAAATTTGTTCACTTTATGGCAGTGATGCCAACGAAAAGTGCTAGACCTAAAAATTAAACAAGTTTCTGTGTTTTCTTATTATTTGTTCTTAAAAGCTTTTTGCATTAAATCATATCTATATATGTACATATGTATATAGAAATAATCAATGTATAATAAAATTATTTACATATCATCACATGAAACGTAAAACCATGTATTTGGCAAAAGATTCAAAGCAGTGGTTGGAATTAATTATCTAGAAGGAAATAACGTAGCAACTATCACTACTATTTTCAGAACATTTTTCTTTCTCCAGCAAAATTTAAAAAATTTGTGTTCCATACTTTTACGTTTTATACGGCTGGCTCAAAATGACCGAGCATTTGTATCCCTCGCATTGTGCGATGTGACTCCATCCTGTTGGAATCATACCTGGGGATGGTTTTCCACGGCTGACCTTAAAAAATTTTCCAACATTGTCCGATATCTAACACCTCTTTGATTTTCCGTAATATATGAAATAAAGTTCAACGATTTTTGGCAGTACTTTTTAAAAAGAGATCAAAATTTTCTTCTTTGTAAATCTTCTTCTTCCGATTTTTAGATAATATTTAAACTTTTTTTTTTATCTTGCGGTCTCGTTCAAGCAACAACTTAATGAAGAGTGTGGACAACAGTAATTACGTTTCCATTAAAACACCCAAGCGAACACAATCAGAGTCAGATTGCTCGCGATCTAAAGAGGATCCAAAAACATCATTCGCAGCTTTAAAAACGCCCTTAGACGGTACATTGCCTCCGAATTCGGATAAGGAAAAGGCACAAACCGGTATGGACAGGTACGTAATAGTGACGAAAAGGAAACGTAGCCCGAAATCGGCCAACATCGCATCTCAACATAAAGTAGCTAGAGATTCGGAAACCGCTAGCGTTGCTTCTCAAAACCGATTTGCAATTCTGGGTAATGACGATAACGTCCCTACGACCTCGGGTAAATCCCCAAAACCACCTCCAATATATTTAAGACAGGCAAGCTCGAACATTATAATAAAAAACTTAATAGAAACTATCGGTGAGAACTCTTTTTACACCGTGCCGGTAAGACGCGGTAAAATCAGTGAAACGAAAATTCAGGTCCTAACAGAAAACAATTATCGAAAAGTTGTAAAAACGTTTGAGGAAACAAAAAAAAGCTTTTACACTTATCAGCTTAAAAGTGAAAAAGGCCTTTAAGTGATCATAAAAGGTGTTGACCCCAGTGTTGCTACAAAGGAAATAAAGGACAGCCTGGAGAGTCTAGGCTTAAAGGTAAAAAATGCAATAAACTTAATAAATAAAGACAAGGTACCACAGCCCATCTTTCGTGTCGAACTTGAGCCAGATAAAAAAAAATTAAAGAAGGGTGAAGTTCACCCAATATACAACGTGAGATATCTGTTGCATCGTAGGGTGACAATAGAGGAACCTTACAAGAGATCAGGACTTGTGCAATGCCAAAACTGCCAAGAATTTGGCCATAGTAAGACATACTGCAAGCTACATGATGTCTGTGTAGTGTGTGGCGACCTACATAGTACAGCAAACTGCAAAAACCCAAAAGGTGACCCGAAGGCCAAAAAATGCAGCAACTGTGGCGAAAACCATACCGCAAATTATAGAGGGTGCAGAGTCTACTCTCTCGTTAGAAGCTCGTCAAACCAGATACGAAATGTTGCTTCCCGAACACAAGAACAGCTCGTTACCAATGATTACCCTCAGCTGCCGACATCAAATAATCAACAAATTTCATATGCGAACATTCTAAAAGCAAATTCAGCCACGCCTCTAACGCGCAGTGCCCTGAAGACAAACAATAACACCACAAACATCAGCTCCAGGCCTACAGTGCAGCCACAACCCATAAATTCCAGCCAAATGGAAGCCAAAATAGAAATGTTGGTGCAAACAGTTCAAAATTTTTGTTAATACCATGTTGCCAATGATGCAAACACTGATAAATATGCAAACTGCGCTTTTGCAGGCTGTAACAAAAAGTCCATGAACTGCCTAAGGTTATGTTTTTGGAACGCTAACGGCATACGCCAACAAAAAAACGAACTTGAGCACTTCCTAGCGGATCAACAAATCAATGTTAAGCTCATTGCCGAAACTCATTTAACACCTAGAAGTGTTTTTAAGGTAATAGGCTATACATTTTATGACGCCAAAGATCCCCGTGGTAGAGCATGTGGGGGCTCAGCTATATTAATAAAGAACAGAATAAAGCACTACTTAGTGGGTGCAGTCAGCAAAGACTATCTTCAAGCAACTTCGATCTGTCTTGAAGAATTTTTCAAAGGCTTAGTTATATCGTCAATTTACTCGCCTCCGCGGTTTTCAATTGCTGAGGATCAGTACTCTGAATTCTTTAAATCGTTGGGCAATAGTTTTTGCCAAATTTATCTAAGCTTTTTGAAAAATTATTAGCTATCAAGTTAAATAAAATCATTAGCGAAAAGCGCTGCATTCCAGACCATCAGTTTGGCTTTCGAAGTAAACACAGCACAACTGAGCAAGCACATAGACTTGTGAATGTTATAAAGCATACCCTAGAAGAAAAAAAGTACTGCTCAGCCCTCTTTATCGATGTTTCCCAAGCTTTTGATAAAGTGTGGCATAAGGGATTAATATATAAACTGACCCAGTACCTTCCTGAAAATATTTGTAAGCTACTGGAAAGTTACCTGCTTTGTCGCAAATTTATTTTAAAACAAGGTGATTGGCTGTCATCACCGCAGCCGATTGAAGCTGGAGTTCCCCAAGGCAGCATATTAGGTCCATTGCTGTACTTGATATACACCGCAGATTTGCCAACAGTCGCTAACATCCATACCTCAACTTTTGCCGATGATACAGCTTTCTTAAGCATTCACGAAAGTACTGACGAAGCATCTCGTCGCCTACAGCACCAAACTTCGCAGCTGGAAAGCTGGCTAAAAAAATGGCGAATCAAAGTTAATGAGAATAAGTGCGTACATATAACCATCACCCTGCGCAGAGACACATGTCCTCCTATTCTGATCAACAACCAGTTAATACCTCAACGTTTGGAGGTCAAGTATCTAGGGATGCACATTGATAGACGGCTAACATGGAAACAGCACATCGATGCAAAATTAACTCAAATGAAATTAAAAGCAACTCAACTAAATTGGCTTATTGGTCGAAATTCTGTGCTAAAACTGGGCTGTAAGCTTTTGCTTTACAAAGCAATTTTAAAACCAATATGGAGCTATGGTATCCAGCTATGGGGAACTGCCTCAGCTTCCAATATAGAAAAAATGCAAAGGTGTCAAAACAAAATACTGAGAATGATAACAGATGCGCCGTGGTATATAAAAAATTCTAACATACACAAGGATTTAAATATTCCGACAGTCAAACAAGAGATAACAACATACGCAACGTCATACCTAACCAAACTCCAAGATCATCCAAATATACTAGCCCGAAATATTTTAAGCGAAAGAGGGTTCATTCGACTGAAAAGAAGGGATACTCTTTCCCTAGCCCGAACGTAGTAGACGCGGAAATAAAACTATACGAGCAATTAATAATTTTGTACAGCTAGGCTGTACTTAATAATAATTAGCAATTAGTTCTTAAGATTTGAATACTTATTATTAATATATATTGTGTAAAAAAAAAAAAAAAAAAAAACAGTAAATAATCGTAACTTTAAAGTAAAACATGAATTATATTTTACAAAGATTGACGGCAAGACAGAACAATCAGTAACAGAAACACCAGTAGCATCTTCTTGTTTTATTTGTGGAGCCACAACATCCAAGATGAATAAAATCTTAAGAAGTTGAAGCTATGCCCGTAAATGAACAAGCACTGAAATTTGGTATGTCACCACTTCATGCGCGTATTAAGCTGATGGAGTGTCTTTTGCATGTAGCTTATAATATTGAATTTAAACGTGGGAGAGTCGACTCAAACACTCGTCGGATAAAAGAAGCACGAAAATGTTTGATAAAGCGTGAACTTAAGAGAAAATTGGAATACAGATTGATACTGTTAAGCAAGGCTCTGCTACGACAAATTCAGGAAATACGTCACGAAGATTCTTTGCTAATCCTGCTTTGATTTCCGAAATCACGGGTCTAGATGAAAACATAATCAAGAGGTTTTCTTAACTCTCGAAGGTATAACAATCACCGAGGTAGTAGATCCAAAAAAATTTGGTGATTTTTGTCTGGAGACGGCAAAAGAGTTTGTTGCACTGTACGAGTGGTACAATATGCCACCTACACTTCACAAAATTCTGATTCATGGAAAAGATATAATTGAAAAGTGTATTTTTCCTGTAGGCTTACTATCCGAAGAGGCTCAGGAAAGTCGTAACAAAGACTATAAAAAATATCGCCTTAACACACTCCAGAAAATGCAGTCGAATTGCCACGAACGAAAATATTATGCACCGAATGATGGTAACATCAGATCCCATAATCTCACATTTGACTCCTTCATTTAGCCAGAAAAAGCATAGTGTTATAAGCGACGAAGTTACGGCTCTTTTAGAATAATAAATTACAAATAGATTTAAAATAAATAATAAATTAAAAATTAAAAAAATCATTTAAAATTTTTTGTTAGTTAGGGCTTTTTACATTGTAGGTAACGATATACATTTCTCTAACTTTCTTTATTTTGATTACTTTTGTGTATTACTATATAAATAAAAGTAAATTTGTGATGAAATCACTACATTTTTTGACAAATATATTTTTTTCCTCACCTTCATACAAAAATCCCCAGTGTGCGCCGTGTAATTTTTGCTTGCATATGCTACCCATATGTAATTTAAAATTATAATATCCATACAATACAAACATATTTCTAATATATTTTTTATTATTTATTTTTTTAGATTTTTTTGAAATAATAATCCCCTTTAAATACAATATAATGTTATAATCTCTTGCAATAATTTGCAACATATCTATATATTGTATTTTCTCAAAAAATTAGTAAAATAATAATTTCCAGTTTTTGCTTTAAAGTGTGTGTAAATTAAAAGCTTGAAACGCATTTTCTGATTAATTTTTTTTTGCAATAAATAGCCCTTTCATGCATACTGCTCTCACTCTTTTTCGCTGTAAAATAATTAATTAAGCTTCACCTCCTGTCGTTTCTCTAACTATCCCTTTCCTATAGTTCCAGCACAATTAATCGCATGTGTAGGGATCATCTCCTGAGTCCCAGATAAAAAAATAAAATTAAATATACATATAACAACATAGTACTGTGTACTACCGTGTCTAGTAGCAGATTTATATTTTCAAACTTAAATAAAAAAAATAATAATTGACACAAAGTTTTATTAAGAGCAGATTTTATTTTTTAAAGAGTACATATGTCATCCAGATCCATTTTTAAAATTTCATGAATAATCGCTCTTGGAAGTCCCAGTGAGGCTGCTCTTTTACGTATTGAAAGTCACGGATTTTGACGTAATCTGCTTTCAACCAGTTCAATGTTTTCAGATCGACTGACCCCTGGCCGTGGGGCATTCATAGCACCCACGAACGAATTAAATTTACACTCGGTTCATCACTTATTCGCCGAATACCGAACTTTGAACAAAATTGTAGACGAACAATTACGTAAGAATCATTACTCTTAAAAAAAATGTCTCCACAGCGAACGCGCGATGCTCATCCGACCAATGCGACATCGTGACTGACAAATCCGCACACTCGATAATTCCAATGGCGCCACCCTCCCTCAGCACCGTTTATTACTTTTTGAAATAATCGTATTTAAAAATATAAATTTGCCACATACACGCTGTAGCAAAGAATTTGTCTGACTACGCGATTGTTTACTTGAATTTTTTCATAAATAAAAAACTTCAAAAGGAATACAAAAAATTCTTCTCTTCTGTTCTTTCCATTTTCACTTAATTTTTGATTTATGCAACACTTTTCTTTTTCATTTGTTTTCTAATTATATTAATAAAAGGATAAAAACATTTACAGTAAATAATTTTATTTGTAACTGTACTTTAAATTATTCCACGTTAGTCAAAATTCATTACGATTATTTACCTATGTTTGTTATATGGTTTAGCTGTTACATAATTAGTTACATAATTGTATTGAAAAATTTAATTTTCCATTTTGCCTTTTAAAGGATAAGAAAAATTAAATAGATTTAAAATCTAATAATAAAATGTTTGTTGTATAAGGAAAATTTTTAAAGAAGATATTTGGTTTGTTTTTATATTTAGAGTTCTTGTATAAACATGTGAAATTTCTTAGCTTTTTTCAATAATTTGGTTAAAGGTCTACTGAAGATTTTGATATTAGCTCCAAATGAAATGCTTGATCAGACCGAAATTTAAAGTAGTTCACAGTTTGATTACTATGAGAAGCGTCCCACTAACAAAACATCTGAGGGGCGCATGGGGCCCGTGGGCCGTAATTTGAGTATTCCTGCGCTACACCATAGAACAAATATATATAGATCGGTATTTCAATATTTCTTTTGCTTTTTTACTATTTATTACCTTTTTAGAAACACTAGATTTGATGTTTGATTACAATTAATTGCTAATTTGTTCTTTTTCTTTCCAATTAAAAAAAAAAGAATTAAATTTCGTTTAATCATTTTTGTATTACCACAGAAATGAATACATGCACACATGGTGTAATTATTCCAGGTGGCAGAATAATGAATTGTTGTACAGCAATAGAGTAACTACGTGTATTACATTTTTATACCCTTCACTATAAGTGTAAAGGGTATATATAAGTTTGTCATGCCGTGTGAAATTTCTTTAATATATCTCTCAGAAGAAAAATTTATATATTTTCAGAAATGTTATGAATAAAGAAGTTTATAGAGCCATGTCCGTCTGTCAGTCTGTTTTTGTGTTCGTTGAAATGCCGTTTTTGGACAAATTAATCATCACATAAAATTCGTATTGTTTCAATCGGTCAGAAGTACACCTGAATCTCTGGGTATTTAAATTCAGGCAAATCGGTTGAATAGTTTCGGAGTTGAAGAACCATGACCACCTCGTTTTTTTACTTGAAATTTTAGTATAAAAACTTCCATAACTTGGAAACGGCTGGAACGATTTTAATAAAATTTGATTTCCTTATGAAATATTATATATTATATATTATAATTATATATTATGAATTAGACTAATAGAACAATATTTAAATTAAAACGTTCTCTTTACTTCCATACCATAACATGATTCGAACCACCATCAATACTCCCCCAAAACGCCATCCAGATACTCTGTCACCTCATCCATCGACACCGATAACACTATCAAATACACTAACACAAGTCGTTTAACGACCCTTTTAGCAATACATCTAAAGAAAATTTGCCATATATGTATAATATATATATATAATACATATCATAAAACAAATACATCCTTAGCACTCATAAACATAAAGCATGATGCCAGTTTTCACAAACAATTTTTATTAGCCAAACCTCTTCACTCTCCTTTATTAATATGTAGATTCATGCGAAAGAGTAGCATTGCTTTTTGAGTATTTCTATATGGAAATACAGAGGACTCCCGATAATTCGTAATCGCAAGGGACCGGCCATTTCTTACGAATTATAGGGGTTTTCGATTTAGCAGGGTTTCGATTTAAAGGGGTTAAAATAAAATAAATACGAATTAACGGGTTTTTCAATTTATTTACTAAAACGATAAAAAAAAAACATAAAAAACAATTGTTAAAAATAAAATACAAAATAAATACATAAATTAAAATAGCAAATACATTTACTTGGCGTAAAATACGTGTAATTTTAATAGCAAACAATAAAATAAAAATAAAACTGACAAATTCATTCTTTTTTTAACTTAAAATACATATTTACATTATCAAAAAATAATTTTTAAAAGAATGAGTGATTTGCATTTGTTTCGGACTTTTGTCACGGAGGTTGCCCAAGGTATTTTCTATTTTTATTAAAGAATTAAAAATTTCTTCGTCCACAGTATGATTGGAGACATAAAATCTTAATTTATTAATTGCCAATTTTGCCTCTTTATTCCTCATTAAGGGGAACTTCGTTGTTGCCATCATCGTCGTCGTCATCACTTTCAAATTTGTTGTTTTTGTAACACCGACAGAGTTTTATGCGTGCGCTTTGACATTTTTCTTTATTATTCAAATACATACACACACAAGCAAAAGCAAAAACCCACGCAAAAAAAAATTGCGGTAAACAAAAAAGCATTCTTTCCATGTTTCTGTTGTTTTTACTACGAATTATAAGTGGTAGTTAGCAAACAATTATGATTTATAAGAGGTAAAGATTTTATTTGAAAAAAAAATTACGAATTAGCGAGGGGACAAAAAAGTATGGAAATTTTATGAATTAACGAGATTTTTTCAAGGGACCGACAGTTAATTACGAATTATCGGGAATTATGATTTATCGGGGTACGAATTATCGGGATTTTACTGTAATATAATGTTGTTTCTTTTACTAACCCAATAAAAACTTCTTATTTTGACGAACAGTGTTGCCACAAAATAATGTTGGGTTAGAGTCGACTTGAGATGATTATCCGATTTTTATTTATATATATGTATGTATATCAAATTATACATTTAAAGAAAAAACACAAAACTGAGACAAGTTTAATTGAATTGATTGTTAAAATACATAGTAGGAAAGACTTAATTGTTCTTATAAAAGGAATCATTCGCTACACCAAAAAAATTTATAACAATTTCTGTTAAAAAATATTTTACAAAATTTCAATAAAGGTAGAATGTTCTATAACTTCTACGTCTATGTGTGACTATTTTTTGGACAGTAACGCACACAAATACAAATATTACCGCGGATATTAATGCGAGTAGCATCGGCTTAACGAAAAAAAATATTAAATCTTATAGTGAAAATGGTGAAATGGCTACAATGACGTGTTATATATGCGAGTCAATGGCCTTGAATGTGAGTTTTTATTTTAAAAATATATATGTTCAAATAAATAAGTGCTAGCAGAGATGCTAACTATTCAAAACTAAAATACGCCAACTGAGCAACATTAATATGCTAAACTTTAAAATAACAGAATTTTCTGTTGCTTTATGAATTATTATTCAATTTAAATTCATAAACTTTTTTTTGATGTAAAAAATGTATAACTGATTTTTCATGGAAATTTATTTATTAATCCTTTAATGATATAAATAAATTTTAATGAATTCGGAAGTAAGACTTTGTTGCATTAAAGAAGAATGCCTCAAAAATGCATTTTTGCATAATGTTAAAGCACACTGTATATACATTTTCCTATTTCTCTTAATTTAATTTAGTCAGTTGTAAAACAATAGCAACAACTCTTGCTCTTCATTATTCTTACCTTGCATTATATACTTTTCACTATAAAACTCTCAGTTGTCTGTTAATGTTTGATAAATACTCTTTATTTTGGATTCTCTTTTTAAAAGCTATTAAAACCCAAACGTAATACTGTTCGATTTTTTATTACTTTAGTAAATCACTTCTTTTGCGATTATCAAAGAAGAAACATTAAAACCAAACAGTGTTTTTATTTTCAAAAGTGGTCACAGATTCAACATTTTGGCGCCCAACGTGGGGCTCGAGTCGTTAACAAACTTAGTATTAAATTGCTATCGAGATTTGCTGGATTTGATCGAACAAGACATTCCACTAACCTATTTACATCGTATCAGGCCCGACTGTAAATCATCAGAAAAAAGGAAAAGAACTTGGATTAGTCCTTTGTATATCAATGTACAGGTATTTGTTTCAATCTATAATTTTCGATTTATAGAGGAATAGAGCAATATTCAAGTCAAAGCAACATACCAACAAACATACGAACTATCGACATACATACATACACCGTTTTGCATTTCGTATTATTGTTTTTTTTGCAGTCTTTTAGCTGTTCATCTGAGTAACGAGTGTATCAATAAATACAGGTAGATAACTACATATATTCAGAATACGTACAACGAATATTCCTTGAATATAAAATTGCGCAGGGATTTAGTCAAAAGTTTTTCGTGATTACGAATACCGTAAAATGACTGAATTAGAGTGTCTTCAGAGGCAACGCACGTCTGCAAAAGCAAATGTTACACGAATTAAAAATTTGGTAAACGAATCAATGTCTTCATCTGAGCTTGAATGCCGTTTAAGTCTAGTTGAAGCGTACTTTAAACAATTGCTTGCCTTACAAAATGATATTGAAGCACAGAACCCTAAGGATACTGCAAGGGCTGACATAGAAGAACTATGCATTTTAACCAAATCAAAAATAATAGACCTTATGGGCGATAATTATAAACGGTCAAATGAGACGACATTTGCTATTCCAGCCACTTCAAAGTCAAAGTTGCCAAAGCTACATCTACCACATTTTGACGGCAAGTACGCTGCATATAAAAACTTTATATCAACGTTTAAGCATCTTGTTCATAATGACTCCACTCTGTCGGATATTGAACGATTTAACCATTTATTGCATTGTTTATCTGGTCAGGCACTTGATACAATACGTGCATTTGAGGTAGCCGAACAAAATTACAAACCCGCTCTAAAACGGCTTGACGAGCGCTACAATAACAAAACATTAATATTCCTCGAGCATATTTCCAATATTTATGAGCTGCCATCAGTTAATAAACCTTCCGCTTTGCAACTTCGGGCATTAATTGACAATGCCTCAGCAATTTATAGCTCATTAAAATCATTGGGAACCGTAGAAGATATATGCAATGCCATGCTCATTCATTTAGTTTTATCAAAAGTTGATTCGGAATCCGACATGAAGTGGAAGGAAGCCATTGATTTTAATTCCTTGCCTTCATGGGAAGTTTTTACAAAGGTTTTGGAGCGTAGGTGCCAATTTCTGGAGTCGATTTGTCATAAACCAACACCGGCCAGTAAACAAAATGCAACAGTGTCCAATGAAAACCCAACAATATCTCGACAACGACAACAAAAATATTCACTCGTAGCTCAGGTTAAGAAGAATTGCATTTTTTGTAAACGCTTAGATCATTGGAGCAGCAACTGTTCGCAATTCAAATCCTTAGACTCGACAAGTAGATTTGACACGGTCAAAAAACTTGGCGTCTGTATAAACTGTCTATCGCCCAGCCACAACGTATCGAACTGCACCTCAAAATATCGCTGTAAAACTTGTAGAAATGCTCATCACAGCTTACTACATCGCGAACCGTCATATAATAACACTAATACATCTCAACCCGTTTCTCAAGCGGTTGTCAGTACTCATATGGATACCGAATCAAGCAGTGTAATTCTAGCAACAGCTGTTGTTCTCGTTTGCGATAATACAGGTGAATATAAAATGGGTAGAGCCTTATTCGATTCGTGCTCTCAGGTAAATTTGATAACCGATAGATTCGCATGCCTATTAAATTTATCACGAAAGAAAACATTCATCGAAGTTACTGGCGTTGGAAATTCTGTATCTAAAATGAAGTATGAAGTCAACTCCACCATTAGGTCTCGCTTTAATTGCCATGAATATTCACTCAGTTTATTGGTAGCCAACCGTATTTCAGGCTATCTTCCTTCCAAAAATATCGATGTCAACAATTGGAACATTCCCAAAATCAACTGGATAATACGTTTCAGTTTCTTGAATAGTAGGCATATGTGGCCCAAGATTAATTTTTCCGCAACGCAAAATGTTGAAAAAATATTCGGTTCCAAGTAATAAATCGACATGGCAGACGAATATTTTTACAAGCAGCAACCTATCGATTTATTACTTGGAACCGAATATTTTTTCAACATTTTGCGTTGCGGAAAAATTAATCTTGGGCCACATATGCCTACTATTCAAGAAACTGAAGCCGGATGGATCGTTACTGGGAGATACACACCAGGTATTAAACATTCAAAATTAAAATGCATGAGTTCTAGTTCGGAATCAACGGATCTTAATGAGCAAATGCAATTTTTGTGGCGCATGGAAGAAATACATAATCCAACAAACAAATGGACATTAGAACAGCAATTATGCGAATCGCATTTCATAGAAAACGTTGAAACTACTTCAACGGGAAGAATTATCGTAAAATTGCCTTTTAAAGAAGATTTCTTGGCCTTAGGCTCGTCATATCACACAGCATTGAAAAGATTTAATTTTCTAGAACGCCGTCTTTCACGAGATGGTGCGTTAAAATCGCAGTACACTGAGTTTATGTTCGAATATGAACAAATGGGCCACATGTCACTTGTTCCAAATCCGGACATGAATCTTCCCCACTATTTTATACCCCACCATTGTGTTCTGCGCCCTAATAGTACGAGCACAAAACTACGAGTCGTGTTTGACGCTTCGGCAAAAACCTCATCCGGGAAGTCATTGAACGATCTTCTTCTCGTAGGCCCTACTATCCAGGATGACCTGTTCTTACAAGTGTTACGTTTTCGAATGTATAAATATGTGCTCACTGGTGACATCGTAAAAATGTATCGAATGTTTTTGGTGCATGATTTACATCGACCATTTCAGTATATTATATGGAGAGCCAACGAAAATTTACCAGTTAGCGTTTATCAACTTAACACTCTAACGTATGGCATGTCATCATCACCCTTTTTAGCTATACGCTGTCTTCAGTTTTTAGCAGATAAATTCGAACAATCCCATAAAACTGGAGCTTCAATTATTAAAAACCATTTTTATGTAGACGACATGTTAACAGGAGCAGATACGATGGAAGAACTGCGTACTATAAAAAATGAAGTTTCGTATATTTTATCGAGAGCTGGTTTGGAATTAGCAAAAATTCAGTCAAACAATCGTGAATTTCAATCTGATGATACCTCATTGAAAATTATCAATATGGAAAAGTTACAAATTCGAAGCGCTCTTGGCATAAGCTGGGATCCAATAAATGATAATTTTCTATTTTCTTTCAAGGCTGAGCCGAAATTTTCAACATTCACGAAACGTGCAATCTTGTCTTTGACTGCATCTGTTTTCGACCCGATGGGCCTCATTTGTCCTATCATAGTAAATTTAAGAGTCTTATTGCAAAATCTGTGGCTACAAAATTACGATTGGGACACCGAAGTTCCAGTCAACATTAAAAATTCAGTTATTATGTCCCTTGAAGATTTACAAAAATTGAGCCAAATCTCAATTCCTCGCTTTGTTTGTACTGACAATTATGCCGAAATACAACTTCACGGCTTTAGCGACGCTTCGCAGCGTGCATATGGATGTTGTTTTTACGTGACTTCACGAGATAAGGAAAACCGTTCAAAAACAATTCTATTTGCAGCAAAATGCCGAGTTGCACCAACTAAAAAGCGAACAATACCGCAACTAGAATTGTGTGGAGCTCATCTTCTATCAATTTTATATCGAAAAATTGCTCCTCTTTTTAAACCTTTTAATACCAGGGTATATTTTTGGACCGATTCATCTGTTGTGTTGAGATGGCTACAGCTACATTCATCTACATTAACTACATTCGTAGGAAATCGTATTTCTGAGATACAGGAAAATACAGCAATAGGCTCTTGGCGGCATGTACCAACAGCTCTTAATCCTGCTGATCTCATCTCAAGAGGTTGCCCCCTTGACCTTCTTAAAAACTCGAACTGGTTTTCCGGACCGGCTTTTTTGAATTTGCCCGAGGAGCAATGGCCTAAGTCACATGGTTACTTTGACGAAGACGCCGTAAAATCCGCAGTTTGCTTATCAGTTGTCAAATGTGAAACTAACAACAACTCGATTCTTAAGTTATGCGAAAATTTAAGTTCTTATTCAAAAACGGTACGCGTGGTTATGTTGTTAATTCAATTATTTCGTGGCAAAGGGGAAACATCAGCCGAAGCACAACAACACGCAACATATTGTATAGCCTGGAATTTACAACAGTATCATTTTTGCGAAGAAATTCATCAGTTAAACAAAGGTTTAGATATTAAAACCTCATTTAAGTCACTTGGGTTATTTGTCGACAACAGTATGGCTTTCCCACTAGTTCGCGTTGGCGGTCGCCTTGAAAATGCAAACATTCCCAGAAATCGAAAGCATCCAATTTTGCTGCCGAATTGCAATTTTGTAGTAAACTATATAAGACATCTTCATTTGAAAAATTTCCACGCAGGACCACAGGCACTAATAGCTTTTAGTCGACAAACATTCTGGATTGTAAACGTCCGAGCTCTCGCAAGAAAGGTAGTTCGTTCATGTATCAGCTGTATTCGATATCGTCCAAAATTGGTAGAACAAGTTATGGGAAATCTTCCACTCGAACGCATAACACCCGCAAGACCATTCCAGCGATGTGAAGTTGATTTTTTTGGACCAATAGAAACCTACTACAAAATAAGGGGAAAGCGGCCAACTAAAAGCTATGGTTCAATTTTCATATGCTTTGTAACGAAAGCGGTTCATATTGAGGTGGTGTCCGACCTCTCTGCGGATGCGTTTATTGCAGCATTAAAGCGATTTATTGGACGACGCGGTTTACCATCTGATATTTACAGCGACAACGCAACAAATTTCGTGGGCGCAAACAATAAACTTATTGAGTTAAAGAATACGTTTTTAGATAAACAGTTTCAGTTCTCATTACACAATTTTTGCTCAAGTAATTTTATTAATTTTCATTTTATCCCACCAAGGTCTCCTCACTTCGGCGGTCTTTGGGAGGCAGCCGTAAAAAGCGCAAAGGGCCATCTCTATCGTACTTTGGTTCGAGCAAAATTGACATTCGAAGAACTTGCAACCGTATTGATCGAAATTGAGGCAATAATGAATTCGCGTCCTATTGCCGTATTATCCAGCGATCCTAATGATTTTGAAGCTTTAACGCCTGGTCATTTTCTGGTCAATGGTCCACTTAACTCGCTCCCAGATCGACATATTCAGGGCAAGGACATAAGCCTCCTTGACAGATGGCAACGCATTTGTGCCGCAAAACAGCAGTTTTGACATCTTTGGTCTTCAACCTATTTAACGGATTTGATTCAACGAAAAACATGGCAAAAAGCATCACCAAATTTAAAACCTGGCATGCTTGTACTAGTTCACGAAGAGAATTTAGCTCCACTTCATTGGCTCAAAGGGCGCATCGTTGCTACTATACCCGGAAAGGATGGAAAAATACGTGTGGCTGATATAAAAACCACTAAGGGCATCATTCGCAGAACCATTACCAAGTTAGCAGTTCTTTTGGAATCTTGAAAGTGGGTACTTTCAACCCCGCCGGGATGTTAAAGCACACTGTATATACATTTTCCTATTTCTCTTAATTTAATTTAGTCAGTTGTAAAACAATAGCAACAACTCTTGCTCTTCATTATTCTTACCTTGCATTATATACTTTTCACTATAAAACTCTCAGTTGTCTGTTAATGTTTGATAAATACTCTTTATTTTGGATTCTCTTTTTAAAAGCTATTAAAACCCAAACGTAATACTGTTCGATTTTTTATTACTTTAGTAAATCACTTCTTTTGCGATTATCAAAGAAGAAACATTAAAACCAAACAGTGTTTTTATTTTCAAAAGTGGTCACAGATTCAACACATAATTTTTACCAGAAACAAGTAAGCGTATCAAATTTGTACGACGAAAAGAAGTCACTTACGCCGTACATTTTTTGAAAAACGAATATTTTGATGCATTTGTGCCTTATTAAAGATTTGCCCTTTTGCATTTCAATATGCATGTATGAAAATATATTGTTTTAATTCCTAAAATAATAAAACTAACAATCACTCGTCAACGTTGTTCCCATTTCACTATTTTCACTACTACATTTCACATTGTCTTTCGTAAATTGTAAAAAAGAATTTTAATTTGGTATCAATTTATCTCATCATTATTTTCTGGCTAAACTGCTCTTCAAACTCAGATTTTTTATTGGGTTATTAAGAAAAAAACAAAATGAACGATTTTAATACAGAAATGCTGAAAAATATTTTGCAACGTAATTGATGAAAGAATTTTACAGTGACGGGTAAAGAAATCGACAGGTATTCATGAATATTAAATCACAACATAATTTTGGTTTTAAAAAAATTTATAATAATGAAGTTCGCACTAAACTGGGCATTTGTTTATTTTGCAAAATAGTAATAATTTTAAAAATGTGACTTTCAAAAAATTTAATTTTTTAAATTTTTAAGCACATTATGTATTAAAAATTTTCCGATTTTACATAATTTATAAAAAAATTTATATAATAATAATAAAAGAAATAGTATTCAGTGTAAACTGTGCCAATGTTTGCAAATTTGAATTAAAAATTTTATCAACGAAAACTCAAGTTCTTCTACATTTGTGCTTTTTTGTACATTTGCTGTTTACCCCTCTTTCATGATACGCCATTAAAAAGCAAAAAATGTGGTGTGGCTTCTGAACTATTGTTTGGTGAAACTGACATATCATCATATAAAACGTAAAATCATGTAAGTGACAAAATTTTAAAAATCGGTATCTCTATTGAATATTGTGTACCATGTAGATTACTTAATCAAGTTTTTTCCCTCTCCTATAAAATCTAAAAAAGTGTAATTGCAGGGTTTTACATTTTATACGACGATATACTTTTAATTTTTGAGTGCCTATTCTTATCTATACACATATGTATATATGTTACGCTCACTGCTAATGGGAGTGCCATGAAACATGTGTAATAAAAATACCCAAAAAAATCCCCCTTTTGATATATACTCTTATGAATAATAATTATTATTAAAGCCCGTATGACACTAAATTTATTTTTAATTAATTAATATAAATCTATCAATAGAAAGGGACAGCAAAGCCAGAAAAAAAGAAATACAATATACACTTAGTCACAAAACTCTACATATGATTTTGAAATTGCATTTAATCTGATCGTTATTTTATATGTAAAGTAAAATTTTTGAAAATTCTTATTGTAAGTATTTAACAGGGCACATTTATTAATTTATTTAAAACAGAAACTTACATATAGAAGAACTTCCTCCACTTCTCACTTGAAAATGATTTTAAAAGACGAAAGGGAAATATTTCCCCGAAATAACAAAAAAATTATTTTTTTCGAAGCCTAAACGGCTTAAAGAAGTTTAAGATGCAAAAAAGAACAACTTTTTTGTATTTCTCTGAAAAAATAAAATTTATTGAAGAAATTAAATCGTATGTAGAGTTTTGCGACTAACGGCCATTTTTACAATGTCTCATTAAAACTTAATTGGAACTTTAACAGTCGGTTAACTAAAAATATATTTCACAATGTATGATTAACTTTTAACTGGCACCATTTAACAAAAAGGTGTGTTAAATTTAACCGAACAAAATGTGGCGGTTAACAATATAATCGACACCTATGCATAGCTAATTTTAATTGATAAATAGAAAAAATGTACACATGTAAAAAATGGGAAAGCAAGACTTATATTTTTTCAATGTTTATAATTTTAAAACTTTGAAACAAAAAAAAGTAATCTTGCTGTGATATTAGAGGCTCTACGAAAAACTTTTTAACATGTGTATATCTTAATATTTTTATAGACCAATATTTTACCTGTCTCACGTGTTTTTTTGAATGTTCCAAGCTGGAACAATTTGTTGCTTATGAATATTCCGCCATTTCCTTTCAGTTTTTTTTTTACAAATATTAAGATTTTTTCTATTTTCTGTCATTATAGTATTTTTCGTAAACAAACACAAACAATATTGCCATACTTTTTAGCGAATTCTTTTGTTAAGTAACTGAAGGATGGTGGAATTTAAATCATTAACCGTCGATTAAATAGTGTCTGTTAAGCAAACCGCCAGTTAGTTAATTTTCTGTTAAAAGTAAAATAATTAGACATTGTGAAAAAGGCCGTAAGTGTATAATATTTACATTTTTTAAGTGTTGCCATCTTATTTCCATTAAAAAAAAACGCTGAAGAAAAATATACTGTGCACTCATCTACACAAATAGAAAAATATTTACAGTTTTTATTCTAGTTTTAATAATGGAATAAATGAATGCACTAATATTTTTTCCCCGTTGGCATACTAAGCTTTCAGATTAAACGAAGTAATTTTCGGCAAACAAAAAATCTTTTTCTTATTCATTCAACATTGCAGAGTCTAGCGAAAAACTACTACACAATCTGCTCATATCTGTAAATAAAAATAAAGTGGAAGCCTTGGTTTTCAAGTAACATGCGAATACATAACCCGCATGCTTCAATAATCACTCAAGACTAAAGTTTTTATTCAAAAAAAATTCAAATTATGGCCGCATGCCCTCTTTTTTAGTGTAATAGCATTCGCACAAGTGCGGTGTTTTGCGGTCCCTGATTTACATTCTATTCTATAAACATATAAATGTTTCGCTCACTCTTATACGGAGCATATGGCTTTATGTTCATAATTTTGTTGTTTTATTATTTTGTGTACATACATGTATACATATGGACTACTGAGAAAGTTTCTTAGGCTTTTCTTAGGATTACTGGCGACGAATTTCTTTCGGTCGATGGATGAAGTAGCAAAGAGCATTATATCGAAAAATTTTTTTGAATGAGTTTGAATCATTCAGAACTTCCTTTTCTTTTTTTACTGGTTATAGAAATTAATAATTTGCTAAACACATTAATTGGAAAAAAGTCCTAAATTTTTTTTTTAGTTTAAAAAAAAAACTTTTATAGCTCATCTAAAGGAACAACAGTTGGGCCCTGGTATAATTAAACGTAAGGAAGAATGTGTAAAGAAAATTGATTTTTTTTTTGCTTCGTATTTCCATTTGAAACGAAAAGCGCTTGGTTGGTGCATAAAAATTCTTGAAAAAAATTGCGATCATTCGTCCAATATGATTTAGTTTCCAATATATAGTAAAAATATATTCATAAGAAATATAATAATTAATAATAATAAAATAAATATTTTGCCAATATATATATGTAAATATATATATACATATATATACCCAAATATGTAGTAGGCGTTACAAGAAACACTTATAGTTTTCATATTATAAAAGTATTCACCTCAAAAAAATAAAATTTATAATTAAGTATATTACATGTGTATATGTACATCCATCTCAATGTAGGAAAAACTAAATGCTGTAATCCTCAAAACGTGAACAATCAAAAAACTTGTCTGAAATTATAAAAATTCATCACTTAAAACCTATACATTGTAGGAACATGTTTTTAAAAACATATTTTTATGTTTTCTCACGTTATATATTACCTATAAACAATGAATAAATAAATATATCCTTCTAAGTCTATATTACCAATGTTTCTGCGGTTCACACAACCCAATAAGAAATTTTAAATTGCAACTAAATGTTTCTTTTATTCTTCACACGGATTTGCTTTATTTAGTAAAAATAAACTATTTGCGGAGTCTTCTATTTCCATTAGTAATCTAAGTAATATTTGAGTCCTTCATTTAAATATATGAAATACTTACAGCAAAAAGTGGTGAAAGCCTCTGTTTGAAAGATCTGATCACGCAAGAATGGCGTAAGCGACAAATGCATCGTTTTTGGTAGCTTTACGGTGACATTTGGTTTGCACGTTGAGTTGGCTATTTGAAGTTATATAGTGGCTGGATAGAGCTGAACAATTAGGTAAAAATTCGCACTACTAAACGACTATCCGGCAATTCACACGAATATCAGAAATAAAGTGAGCCAGTGAAGGGTATCGAAGATTCGGCACAGCCGAATATAGTACTCTTACTTTTTTTTAAGTATATCAAAAAGGGTTTTTTTTTAATTTAAAACGTTTAAAAAATATTGAAATATACATACAAATATCGGATGGGCCAAAAGTCACGCCTGCGCGTAAAAAATTAATAACTTTTTTGTTTATTATTTTTTATTGGTTTTTTAAGATTTTATACACCACCATGCAAAATTTAACGGCCGAGCAACGAACCAAAGTGGTAGAATTTTACTTTTTCAATTTTTGAAGACCGAATTATCTCAAGAAATTTAGATAGAAATTAACCAGACTTAACTTACCCCGATTATTTTCTATGGGGTTATCTCAAAGAACGAGTGTATGTTTACAAGCCCCAAACTATAGAGCAGCTAAAGCACAACACTGAAGCTGAGATCAGGACAATAGAGCCTGATACTTTGCGTACAGTTATGCAAAACGCCTCTTTAAGGGCTCAATTGTGCATCGAAGAAAATGGTGGTATAACGAACCAAACCGCAGAGGTCCTAATTGAATAGTAACCATGCTACCTATTATACCAGCTATGGTCAGGGAAATTGGGGTGGATTTGTGGCCTACTCAATCAGTTTACCGGTTGCTACATATAATTTAAAATTTAGGTAGCTACTAAACAGATCGACCAAATAAAGAAAACAAATAATTTAAAAATAAAAAAATTAGGTTAATTACCAAAAAAAATATAAATAAATACAAAATAATAAGGATTAGCTGAAAAGGAGAAGATGGAATAACCTTTTTTTTCGTCTATAACCACCCAACCGTGCTATTTATTAATGTAATTTTTTTTAAATAGCCCAATCTTGTCCTACCTACTAAATGACCCTAACTTTTCATGGATTTATTTCAAATAAAATTCTAAACAATCATATTGCCAAAGAACAAGAATTTATTGTTAAAATAAATCATATTGGTGATGATTTAATATGATATACTATCTAAGTAATTAAGTTTAATTATTTCTAGTATATTTAAAAGTGAAATGTAATTTTAAGTAGAATGTAAAAAAAAATTAAATTATTATGCTAAATATGTTACATTATGCTAAAGTATTTATTTTTATTTAATTTATTTTTAATAATGTGTGTTTTTATGCATACAGAAGTTTACAAATAATATTTCAGTTGTATAAAAAAAAATTTAGTTAATTAAGTTAAAACATAACTAAAAAAAAATTTTATTAATGCATGTATGCATGAAAATTCATATATACATACATATATATATTTTCCTGTTTTGTTCATAATGATAAATGCGTCACGTACGGGGAATTTTTGTCAATTACTAATGCACTTCAAATTTCACGTAATATAAATTTAAATTTTTGTGTGGTTAACAATGCATAACCGGGGAAAACAATATACATATGTGTCTTAATCGTTTTGTTGGCTAGCTCTTGGGAACAATTAAAACAAAACCAATTTCTTTGAAGTCGTAAGTTGATCATTGTCTTTATTAAAGCGATTCTCCCGTTTCTATATAACTGGATAACAGAATCATAAACGGATCAGTGAATTCCGATAATAGGTGACTGGAAATCAAAATAATATATTGCAATTTAAAAGAAATATAATATTTTTCTAAATATTCTCAGGATAATATCCTTTCTTGCCTGGACTCAATTCTCTTTTTCTTCCTTGAATTCTAATTTTCAACCAATTTGGTATATAATAATTCACAAATTTAATATTAATAATTTTGAATATTAATTCAAAGAACAAAAAAACTATTTTTTTCCGTCTTATAATTTAATTGACAAGTTCTTCAAAGTTCAATTTTCCTTTCATTGGAAATAAATGTTATAATTTTCCCTATCATTTAATTTTGTTTTTTCTTTCCTGATATAAAAATCCGGCCTACTATGTTAAAAAAATTATTTGACTTTAAAGTAGTTATTTACCAAGTAATTACGTAGTAATAAGGCCTCACAGTGGTCATCTTTCTGATATTATTTTTCATAATTAAAATTTAGATCGTACAAAGCTAATATTATATTTAAAAAAAAAATAAACAAAAAAGTTATTCAATTTTTATACGCAGGCGTGACCTTTGGCCCGCCCTGTATATACATATGTATCTACTAAAAACGAAATTAACATCATTAGGAAAGCAAAACACTATAACAGCACATTTACACATGAAACTATTTTCATGAAATGTCTGTATACTTATTATGAATAAAGTAGATGACTTTCTTGAAAATTTATTGTTCGATTACACAGAAACCTGAAATTTATTTTAAAAATGTTGTCGAAGTGTATGAATGTACGTATTTAGGTAGGCCCATGATGCAATAACTAGCTGGCACATGACAATTTTTTGCTTTAGCATTGGGCGCGTTCTGTTGAGTTTTTTTTTTTGTTGAGACGTAACTGTTGAGTTTTTCTCTTAGAAACGCATAGCTGAGTATTCCACTCAGCTCAACAGTTGAATAATTTATGACATTTAATTCATCATAAAATTTGCTACATTAACTCAACGTGTTGTGCTCACCCTAAACAGCTAATCCAATAAAAATTAAAAAAATTAATAAAATAGTTTTTTTTTATACATACATACATATTTATTAAGCCCGAGGTCTTTTTTTTTATTTTATTTTGTTTTTATTATTCGATATTTCGTTAACAGCTTGTTAACATCATCAGGAATAATAGGAAATTATTATTATAATAGGAAATTATTATTATTATAATAGGAAATTATAATTTCCTATTATTCCTGATGATGTTAACAAGCTGTTAACGAAATATCGAATAATAAAAACAAAATAAAATAAAAAAAAAGACCTCGGGCTTATTAAATATGTATATATGTATGTATCAAAAAATTTAATAAAAAAGGTCAATTAATAATATAATTAAAATAGTTTTTATCAAAGAATATTCATTGCCTATAGTTTTTATTTTGATTTTTACTTTATTATAATTGTTCATCATCAAGCAGTTTCTAATACGTAACTGTTAAGTTCAACAGTTGCCAACATTTACGTCTTATGAACGTGCAAATTCTGTGCTTAAGATTATGTCAAAAGTCCACTCATTTTATATTCTATGTTGTTTGTGTACAAGGCAAATTCAACAAACAAAAAGACAAAAACTTTAGTAAATGCATTTATTTACATACATTTTTATAAGAAAAGAAGATTAGCGAACATACATACTGTAGCGTAACTAAAATTCAAGAACTTTATTCTAGAGTCTCAAAATCAAACTGACTCGCTGAGAGTCTGAACACCAATGTTTGCGCTGCGGTGCGGTGCGATTTCTCGTTGCGGGAGAGAAAAACAAACATAATACAAAGGAAGACGTCGACGGTAATACTTGTCATTGTTTGTTTACATTTTTATTAATTTATTTGTATACATTTTCATAAAATAAATAAAAAAGTTGAAGTTAAATTGAAGCTAATATTTTTTAAACTTTTATATTTTATGACAAAAATTTATGAACTTCAAAAACATGTTTTTTGTTTACAATAATTTCGTGAACATCGCCAATTATTCAAAAACTATGGCAACATCAGAAGGAGAAAGAGTATAAAAAATTCACAGAATAAGAAAGCCCGCAATGAAAATAAAATAGAATTTGATTTTATGCCGTTCCACACTGGGTTTTTACTTCAAAATCGTATGAGAAACCGCACCGCAAAAAATTATCGTTACATTGTGTTGGGACTCTGACTTGTTCTTTATTTTCAACTTACCTTGCTACGCAGAAGTAAAATATAAATGTTGGATGTGTGCGTACACAATACCAAATGTATGTATACATGAGAGAAATAAAATAGAAACAATACTTATGTATGAACATACACACATACATACATACATATGTATATGAATACTTATGCTTGTACAAATATTCCTATGTTGTACATAATCTTTAGTGGCTGTTATTATACAGTTATGATACATGATGAGTTTGCTTGCATATTATAATACATTAGTGTACTAAGCCTTAATAAATATTACTAGAATACTTACTTAACCTTCGCACTGCCAAAATCCACCCGGGTGGCATTTTCGATTTTCAATTAGTGATAACTCAATGAATTTTAATTTAAAGTGAAACTGATTTCGACTCAGTGACTAATTTTCTTAGTTTTAATACAAAAATTTAAAAATATTTAACATAAAATGTTGTTGTAAATGCAAAATTTTTGTGTAAAAATGTACAATATCCCTCCCGGGCAAACCTATACTCAGGGCGTCTTTAACAAGGTGGTGTTGAATGGTGTTGTTGTACTGTCCTCGGTGCTGTCAACACCGAGTGAAATCAAGACGATCACTACCGCCCCCATGTCACTCGGAGATACAAAATCCTGTATCACCACCAGTGCACACGGGTGGCAAATCAATTATAGTTATCCCTGGTCTACAAATTGCACCTTGCTGATGTGTTCCAACTGTCTAAACTCTGTGTCACATCAGAATGTTATTGAGTCAATAACTCTTAATCCAGTAATACTGTTACTCCGGTGACTACTGTTGAATGGCAACAGTACCAGTTAAGTAAAAGTCATATCAGAATATACGTGTGAAACTCACATATATCTCGAACAGACCAAAAACTTAACTTCCAGCGTTATTTTTGGTAGTAACCACAGCCACTACCAAATCCGCTCCCAAACCAGCACACAACTCAAACTTTTCGGGGTGGACACGAAGTACTCACTTAAGGGTACATCAGTCATTAAACCCTTACTTAGCGTTAGAGCTGAGGGGCTTCGCTGGTCCCGTAGTACTAGAGTAGAATTGAACTGTATTTCGACAGTCACGCGGAAATGCAAGCATAACCTCCTCAATCCCTAGTCAGATTTCGAAGAGTCGCCTCTTCTGTCATTTTCAAACTCCAGGTGAGTTTAAGGTAATGCTAGACCTTTAGCTAGGTACCGTGGGATTTCTAAAGTCCCGTAGGTTTGGAAGTCTGTCCGAAACCCCCTGCGGGGTTGTTGGAGATATGTGAAAAAGAACTAATGAAAATATTACAAATAAAATGTGCTTTTAAACGTAGGTACAGCAAAAAATTGCCGCCTATTTTGACAACTCCACCTTGTTTAATACGCCTTGCCTATACTATTTTATTTTTCAGTTGGATACGTTACATACTCGTATACTAATATTGTCTTCTTCAACAAGATCCGGTGTTGCCAGGGTAGAATTGTGCCTCATATACCCAATTTAAAAGGCAAATTTTACATATGAAGATGAAAAATAGTTACAAAATCTGTCTTGATATGCCTGGCATCTTCAATATTTTTCGCATGTGCTACTTTTTATACGTAATAAGTTTACAATTGTTTATCTGTCAAAAGAATTCGAAATTATCTACAGAAATATGTCATCAGAACTCTATTTCACTAACAAGAGGTAAAGGTGGACCCTCTAATTTTAATTAGTTTTGCTTTAACTTCCTGATTTTGATGTGCAATGTCACATAAAAAAGATTGCTATGCATTTCGATAAAATTTTATATTTTTTTACATTCACGAAACCAACAGTTGTAATTAAATAATAGATATTGAATATGCGCGAAATAACTTTTCATGTTATATATTTTCATGCGTGTTAAGAAACAAAATATTTTAGATTTCCAAATAATTATATAAAAATGAAAAATTTAGTGCAACTAAACATATTTTCTTGCAGTTTGTTTATTTAATTAAACAAAAATTTTTGCTGAGGAGAAATTTGTTTTAGGCAACACTGAACGGGTGCCCCGGTAGTCTAGTGAATGATGCGCTAGTTAATCAGTTGGGGGTTCTAAGTTCGATTCCTAGCAGAGACTCTGGTCTGTATCACTACAAGAGGTGAAAGTTTTTCATAACAGGTATTGCTATGGGACCATAATAATTGGACCCAAGTGGGCTGGGACCTTTCTTTACCTTTAACTCCATCAACATGCCGACCTAACCTAACCTAACCTAGGGCTTGATTTTAAATATTTATATAAATGAGAATATCATGAATGAAAAGTTTAATTAAATATTGGTAAGCGACTGCTACATTTTAAGATACATACATAAATTTTAAACTAATTTTTATTTAGAAAAATCAACATTTATTTCAGAAAGGAAAGTTTTATATTTACTGATAAATACAGCCATAATTTCTTTTTTCTATTACTATATAGTATTTTTATTTTTTTAACTATGATACAAAATTTTGCAACAGCATGTAGACATATGTACAGATTTTAATTCCTTTTATTTTTCTTTTAAGTGATGGTAAACGCATTACAGAAGTCATTACTCTCGACAAACTGATGTTCAAGTACTGTCAGTACGTTTTGCTTTCTCATTCTTAATTTGAAGATACACACAATCTACATGTCATCAACAAGATATGAATTGTATGAACACCAAAGAGAGTTCAAAGAAGAAAAAGTAAGAATCTTCTCAATACGACATGAATCGTGTGAACACAGACTTTATAACTATGATTTGTGTGTACTAAAATTTTTTACATACTCGTGATTCACACACATCAAGTTAACCTGATCTGTTTTTGTTAAATTTTCTTTTGAACCTGCATTTACGTTCATACACGAACCCATTTTGCAGCCACAAAAGCAACAAAAAAGAAGAGAGAAATAAACAAACTTGACGAGTACCGTCAAGTCCGTACCACTTTCCATTCTCTCTTCCGCGTTCATCCAAATACTCTAGAATTGACGAGTCAAACTTGATGTGTGTGAATCATGAGATATCAATTGCATGTACAAAAACAAAACCCCCTTTTTTTGTTGTAATGTTGTATATGTTACCGTAGTAATGCCACCTGGTTTATTGCAAATTTATTATTATTTATTTTTTGTTAATTTTTAACGTTTTATTTCGGATTCTTACTCGGAAATACAACATATCTCGACTAAAGTCTTGTGAAAATATAAAAATTTGTCCTCAACCTACGAGAAAAACCGTGAGACATATGTGTCCCATTCATCGTCAACGATAAAAATTTGGGAATAAGTGCACTGAACATTTATAAGCATTTTTTTATTATAAATAGTAACAGAAAAATGCATCCACTAGCGCACTGCTGTATTTCAATTAAAAAACAAACAAAAACAATTTCAACTTCCAGGTTTTGTTTTAAACCAAGGCAATTGTCACTCTATAGAAGACCATATGGTAAAATGTGATGGGATGCGGTACTTTGCCCCGAAACTGGTAAAATATATTACGGGTAGGAGAATAGAAATAGTAGTATTTGTGGACATTCGACTTTAGCTTTCCAAGATAGAAATTGACGGGCAAGACGTCCGCAGGGAGTTTATTCCAAGGACGAAAAGTTCGGCTAAAAAATTAATTTCCTCTGTAAATCTTTTAAATCGACTACACATCTTTTAAATAGACATAGGTCACATAGAAAGTAAGGCGATCAGATGGCGTGAAGTATTTTTTACATTGTCTTTAAATGGCTAGACACTTGAGTCCTTGCTTAAAGACTTGCAAAATGAAACCAGTCAACGCACGTCACTGAATTGTCATGCCAAAAACCTTACGACCTTCAGATTCATTAACGCCTATACCATCCATAACTACATATGAACCATCATTTTCAGTCATGCGCTTATGTGTAGATAATAATTCATTCATATAAATAATATGAATGGCAACTACTACCGTCATCTGCTAAAGAGTAGATAGGGTGTGAAGTTCAACATAGAAAGTCGTTAAGAAAACTTCTTATATCCAACCGACTGCGTAAAGATGGCAGTCTGGATCTGCAGATAAAATTACTGTAACATTTCCAAATAAGAATTCCCAATATAACGAACAGTTTGGAATTTACCACAATTAAGATCGATTTTTATTTCGTGTACATACGAGTACATGAATAATTTCACAATTTAATTTTTTTTGTTATTGTACTTAATTTTTATTTTCTTTGGTTTTCAACTATAAAAAATTAAATAAAATAAAAAAATTATAATAAAAATTATCCTATATTTTAACCTTTGACGTCGAATGGGACACATTTATCCCATCGTATTTATAGCTCCCCGGAGAAAAGTATAGAACCGATTCAAAATGCCTTGTTCGACCGATTTACATAAGTTATTGATGCATCTAATACTAAAAGCTTATACAGCAGTAACAATTAGATCCCGAGATATTAAGAAACTATAATTGTTAGAAATAATATAAATTTTGAAACAATAAAACTTCATTTTTAACACGAATATCACAGAATTCATTTGTTTTTCACCGAACAACACTGATTGTGTCAAAGTCCATTGAAAAATGTGGCTGTAATGACGTAAACCCCAAAAGGGGCATATGTGCCCCATTCGTCGTTAAAGGATTAAATGAGAAATAATTGAAGTGTCATAAGTCTGTGTTCACAGGATTGATGTCTTATTGACAATATTCTTACTTTTTCTTCTCTGAACTCTCATTGGTGTTCACACAATTCATGTCTTGTTGACGAAATGTACATATAGCTTGTGTGTATCTTCAAATTAGGAATGAAAAAGCAAACCGTACATACAGAACATGAACATGAATACTTGTTACCATCCCCTCGTTACACTCACCGACAAAGTAGCAATCATGTCAATAAAAATTAATTGTGTGAACACAGACTAAGGACTTTAAGCTGAATTCATTGTTGTTACAAAGCCGTTTCAAACAAGGTGGTGTTGTTAAAACAGGCGGCAATTTTTTGCTGCGCCTACGTTTGTACAATAAACGTCAAAAACACATTGTATTTGTAATATTTACATTAGTTGTTTTTGACATATCTCGAACAAACAACATGTGGGGAAGTACAACAACTCTATTCAAAACCACCTTGTTAAAGACGCCTTCGTTGTTACATGATGCAAAATAGCAGGATGGTTATTTATAAGAAATATTAACGAAATACATACATATGTAGATACTTAAACATGCTCATGCCAATAAATTGAGCATTATTTTTCTTCTAAAACAGCTATTAATTATTTAAATAGAGCAGAAAAATACATTCCATCTCTCGAAAAGCACCCACCTGTTTCTGTAAGAGCTGTTCTTTGAAAAAATTGTCAACACATGAACAAAGCAAAGTCAACACAAATAACACAATGCTGTTTTTTTTTACAGTTATTCACTTAATTCTTTAGCGTATTTTTGATATTTTTAATGGTTGGGCACAAATATATTCAATAATATTTAATTTATAATTACGTTTCTATCGTTTTCACAAATACGGTAATAAAAATATCTTCTAAACCGATGAGACACTAACCAAATAGATAAAAAGTAAAAAAGAATTGTTAAAAATATATTTATTATTCCCACAGATGGCGCTTTTTTATATACTAGGGATGCCAAACCCTAAATCCTGAAACCGGGGTATTTTCAATTCAGAACCTTCACACACGAGGATCATTTTAAGTAAAATATTTTTGTTCGCAGCTTGTTTCTATTGAAAAATATCTAACATAAAGTGTTAATTAAACAAAAAATTTCAACGACTCTTAATTTGCGAGAAAAAAATTGTTCTGCTTTTGTGTGCGAAGAAAAACAATATTAATTCTGTTTTTACTGTAATTAATTGTTAACCGCAAGCAAAACGTGAACAAAGAAAATCCTTATTGTAATTATTTTATTAATTCTTCTAGTTTTTTGGCGATGGCACGATGGATGGTAGTCTGCACGTTGACTACAAATCCAAAAACAGACTGGGTTCAACACCAGTTTCAGACTAAAATTTTAAAATAAAAATAAACATCTCGCATTTTTCTGATGTGCATTAGTGTGTCTTTGTGTGTCAGTTGTTGTCGGAAGGTTTCAGTGGCGAAGACATAGTCACTGGTCACTGAACAATACCCGCTTCAGCTGATCGCAATCAGCATTCGCATCAGAACGCCTTCCTTCGTCGGTATTGTGTAGCACCGGCGAAGTAAAATAATAATAAAAATGGCTATTGAACCGAAGCTTCAGCACTGCTACGAGTATAAACAAAGAACGTGCAAAAGCAGAGCTGCAAAATAATTAATTAAGCGTCGCATGTGTAGGAGTCATCTCCTGAGTGCTGGTCCCAGATAAAAAAAAATAATAATAATATAAAAAAATAATAGTAATATTTATTTTTACTTCGATATTTCGCTACACCTTTCTGTAGCTTCTTCCTGAAGGGTAGCAATTTCCTCATCTCCTAAACTAACTCCCCAATTTTAGTGGAATTTAATATATATAGGTTTGCGTCTAGAAGTATACATGCGCTATATATTTTTTTAAAAATAAAACCACGACGGGAAGTTAGGAGGCAATTTAGTTGAAGATTTTCTTTATACTTGATTCAAAAAAAATAGGCTCATATTTTTGGATAATGAACACGGTATCGTCGTTTCCATTAATGGTTTTATATATTGGACAATGTTGGAAAATAAATTTTTTAAGGGCAGCAATGGCTCTTTGAATTAAAACCCCTTTGGTCATTTTGCGCCACCCTGTATAAAAAATGACAAAATAAATAATACACCATGTAGTTACAAAGCAGACCTTCATAGAGAATTGCATTAATTGATGTTACACTGTATTTTAATTTTTTTATACTTATTTTTTACCCTTATTTATTTTAATAACAATTTATATATTATATTTAAGCTTAAAATATAATATATAAATTGTAACTGTATTTTAATTTGAAAAACTATTTTTAATTTATGAAAAGTTTATAAAACAAATTTGCAAACAAGGTGCTTTCTATAGAATATTGATACCGTTTGATTTCCTTTTTACAGAACATGAAAAATATATTGCATATATATTTGGATTTTTATTTAATTTTTTTTATCATATTTATTGTACATATTTAAGATAATACTTATAGTTTTAATTTTTTTCTTGAGTTTTATTTGATTAGAAAATTTGACTGTAAAAAAGGAAATTAGAATTATTATTTTACTTGTTCAATAAATAGACAGTAATTTTATTTTGCATTCAAACTTTTGAGCAGTCCGTAAATTTTTTTAATAGACGGCAAAGAATATTTTAAGTGATTTTGCAAGTTGGAAACATAAGCTACTAATTTAAGAAGCAACCTTCGCAGGCTAACGCGGGTATTGAACAAATGAAAAATATTTTTACGGAAGGACAAATTAGGAAGATGATGGTTACCGGGAGAATTCAATGGAGATGGAATGACATTTCAAACGCAAAATGTTTGCATATTGCAAGGGCGTACAACCACCTATATTATTATAAAATTAAAAATAATTAATTCCTCAGCTCTTCAACGTTGGAGTTCCAAAGTTAATATCAGGAAAGGGATATTAACCTCTTCAGTTGATTTTATACGACGAACAACTTTCTTCTCTCACTGAAAAAAATTGTGTATTGGCTTTTGAAGAGATGAAGGAGCGGAGACTTTTGAATACAATGAAGTTGAGGATATTGTTGGAAGGTACGCACTCCATTTATTGAAATTAATCTGCAACAATTTCGTGGATAGTGTGTTAATTTTCCAAGGTGACAAGGTAAATTCATTCAAAAAAATTTGATTAGGAGGAAAAATTTTCTTGATTTATTCATACAATACATTTTTTGTTCACATTTTTGAATAAACTAAACTCATGCTGGCGAGCGCGTCAATTATATGTATTGAATTCTATTTACAAATATTTTGCAAATATTCACCAACATGGAAATTGTTATTCAAACTTGCACAAGCAACCAAACTCAGTATTGAATAAATTCAGCATCACAGAATACTCCCAAATGACGCATGAAAAAGGCTCAAATCCAATTTTGTAAACGTTCGTGTGAGTGAATAAAAAGATAGCAATAGCCAATGTATTAAATGAATACGACTTGGTTATAGCTACAATTTTAAATACAGATGTTTTGCTAAGTATAATAAATTTTGTGTGTCAAAATGTGTGAAATTTTTGGGAAAAATTTGATTTTGTATTAATATTTCACTTTTTATTAATTAAATGTTAAATCCGCGATTTAAAAAATATTGTAAAAAGTTAATGTGCAAATAAAAGTTTAATATTCTATACAAACAACATAAAAAATAACGTGTTATAAGTTCTAAAACTTTGTCTGAAATTCCCGGCAGGAGTGGAAATGCAAGTATTGTAATAGTTTTTATATTATTGGCTGGTTGGTTGGTTTTAAAAGCAACATAAAGCTGTTCCATCGGAATTGCACTAAACCGATGATGCAGTAAAGCAACTTTAACTAGCAAACACGGTTTGTGTGCCGGCACGTTTGTCTATTGATGAATTGGAGAGTTTCGTAGTGAAACATTTTTCGGATATACCCAACAATAATTTACCCAGTATTTTAACAAGGAATTTCACAATGAAGTGTGCTTTGTTAAGCCCATAGTACATTGGAATTAACGCGGGTTTTGCCACCGAAGGTAAAATTGTATAAATGTAAACCTGAACAATTTCTTATCTAATTGGTTATTATGGTGAAGGCAGTTTGTGTGCTTATTTAAGAAAAAGGTAAATTTATTTGTTTTTATTGAGTATCTAATGGCTGCTAACATTTGCAAATGTTGTTTTCATTTTAAGACTCTGGGGCTTACAACTAATAGCTGGAGTAGATGAATCTGGTTTCGATATAAATTCCATTTATTCCCTTTTCAATTTGCGCATTTACCTAACTGACAGTGGTTTTTTTTTCTTGAACCGGCACTCAGGGGATGACCCCTATACATGCGCAACATTGTGCCGGAACTAGGAAATAAGGTTTTGGCAGAAAGGATAGAGGGAGTTGTGTTTATTGACATTTGATTTAAATTTTCCGACTTCAAAAGAGACAGGAAAGATCCCTGCGGGTAGTTCATTCCACATACGTGCTGTTCGGCCAAAAAACGAATTTTCTCTGTAATGCGTAGTGCGGTTCGCTGCCAAATCAACCACAAATGGATGCGCTCTTAATGATGAACGCGTCATGCGCGCGAATGACAGGGTTTCGAGAACAAGTTCATCAAAATAGTCTTTGAAGCCCGGCCCATACATGAGAGTTGTATTCCACTTTCGGTCGGATGTAAGCGGTGAGGAGATCAGATGGGGTGAAGTATGTCTTACAGCGTCTTAAAAAACCGAGCCACTTGAATGCTTCCTTTGAGAACTGAAAAATGTGCTCAGTCCATTGAACATCGCACTGAATTTTTATGCCAATAACATCAAGAGCTTCTGATTCCTGGATGTTTACACCGCGCATAATTACAGATGAGGTAGCGCAGTCGGGCATGCGTCGATGCGTAAGCATTCAGCATTGGGTCTTCTGAGCATTGAAATCGACCATGTTCGCGTGACCCCATTCCGATATTCTCGTGAGGTCACCATTTAGCGAATTATTCATATTCTGCCTCGTCGGCGCGATCATATTCGACGTAGGCCTACGATTAAATGAATATGGATAGCAGATACTACTGTCATCTGCGAAAGAGTGGCTAGGGTTGGAAGTTTGACATAGAAGGTCATTAAGAAAAATAAGAAATATCGTAGGAGAAAGAATGGAGCTTTGCGGTACCTCTGAATTAATCTTGAACTCGTTAGATGAGATCCCGTCTATAACAACTCTTATAGTGCGATCCCTCAGAAAGCTCGATATAAATCGAGAGAAGATATCACCGACACCAAAAGCAATAAGTTTGGACAAGAGTGCTCCATGCCACACTCTGGCAAATGCTTTGGAAATATCTAGAGCCACTACCTTACTTTCACCGAAATGGTGAATGGTGAAGGCTAATAAGTCTCCCGTGGAACGTCGTTCACGGAACCCATATTGCCGGTCGTTAAGTAAGCTATTGGGCTCCAGATACTTCATTAGATGGAAATTTAGCATACTCTCCATTACTTTGGAAATGGTAAAGCATATTGTGATTGGGCGATAATTTTCAGTGTTGCTTCTCTCTCCCTTCTTGGGGATCGGCGTTACTTTTGGAACTTTTCAGCACGACGAAAATTCGCCTGCATGGTATATGGTGCTGAAATAGATTGCCAGAGGGCGCGATAACGTCGAAGAGCACTGCTTCAAGACCAGTGCCGGAATTCCATCTGGCTCAGGTGATTTATTTATATTGAGGTCCGTTAGAACCCTTTTACTTGCACGAGCTCGAAAGTATATCTTTGGCATAGTTACGGATACACTCTCGGGATCGGGCTGTGGTTGATTGGTTTCCGTCAGGAGAGAATTACCTGCAAACATTTCAGCTACGAGGTTAGCCTTTTCAACCGGGTCGGTGAATATTTGATCATCTTTTAAAAGAGGCGGAATAGTAGAACAAACATTTAACGAATGACCAAAAGCTTTTACTACCCCGTGGGGCAGTAAGAACTTTATCGCGAAGACGCTGCTCGTACAAAGCTTTTGCACGTCTTAGCACTTTGGCACACAAAGATCTCTCCTTTTTGCGCATCATATCAATATCTGCATTTTCCATAATTACCTATAATAGTAAACGGTTTAAATAGCAATTCTAAAATTCATGAATCCTTTATGAGCATTGAATTTTACATACTTGAATTCCAATTCTGACTTATCCTAAAAGTAGTTTCTCAAATTTAGTACTATAACCACAAGCAATTGGACATTCCAACAGAAAGAATATATCCATATATTTTTATTTCATAACATACATAGTTCAAAAAACTCTTGATCTTACTGTCACACTAATTAGAATTTCACGTCAATATATGCCCATTGAATCAAGAGGTAAATCTATATTATTCGACATCTCATTCAATTAAAGCGTAAACTCTTCTCTTTAAGTCTATAGAATTCAACCTCAAAAGAATTGTTAACTTATCACCTAGAAAATAGCTCAGATTTTACAAAAAATAAGCGAATATCCCCTGAGAGTTATTCACTAATAAAGAGCGTTGCTGCAAAATAATTTTATAAAATAAAATTCAATCCTTTAAACCTCTGTACTCAGTTTTATAAATTCCAGTCATTCTTATTTTGCTTGTATTTGCATGCATACAAAGACATAAAGTATATACATAATTGTAGGCAAAGTTAACTGTTAAATCAAGCCGGCATATAGAAATTTCTTTAACATTCGTCGTTAACATTTTTCTTTTCGTTTCTATAAAATTACACACTTAACAACGACTTCAGCTTGATAAGTACAGGATCGAGAACATACAAAATATTTTAAAGCTTTAACTTCTAAAATCAATAATATCTGAACTAAAATTCAATAATCAAAGCTTAAACCAGTGTTTTATTTCAAATAAAGAAACTAGAAGCTCTTAAAATTTGTAATATCTAGTCTGTGACATTTCTTTAAAATATTTTCTTTCTAAATTTTCTGAATAATCGTTCTAAATAGCTGGGTCACACGACGAAAACGGCAATAATTGTAAAAGGTGCCCGAGAAAAGATACCGATGAAATGGTACAATGTGACGCTTGTGACCAATGGTACCATTTTCAATGTATCGGAGCTGATCAAAACCTGGCCGACGTACGCTGGTGCTGCGAAAACTGTAGAGGAACGCCATCTACTGTGACTACGGGTTGCATAACAACGACTTCTACACCCACCTATAGAAGCTGTGAAAATGAAAACCGCAGACAATTATCACATGAATGCTAGGAGATAAATCAACCAGGTAATTTTATTTTGCCAACGTCTACCGCAGAATCGACTGACTTAGCACATGCAATCGGAAATACTTGGATCAATACGAATCCAATACCAGTCGCAACAGCAATGGCTCCACCACCGTCTCTCCAACCTTTCACACCACTTTCTTCGTTATACACAGCGACTATTATGTCGTATCAACCGCCAGCATAGTGTCAAAAAAGTTATAATCCAATAAGATCAATATATCCGCCGAATACGTTAGCAAACTATTCATATCCATATTCCTCTCCTCAAACCCACATTCACACAACATATTCAATAGCAAAAAACAGTCTTACACTACAACTCGAAGAAAAAATGCAGGTGAAAAAACAGTACCTAGATACAAAATATAAAATTTTCTCTGAAACGAAAGAAGTTTCTACGCCAAACATGCAGATTTTCACGCCCAATTTGGGGTCAACATGACCAACAATAGCAAATACAGGACCAACACCTGCACAGTTAGTAGCAAGACAATCTTTTCCGAAACAGCTCCGAAATTTCAACGGTGACCTACTACTTTTCATTAGCAGCTTTGAGATTAGCACGATGTTGGCAGGTTCCACAGATGCACGTGAAATAGTTAAAAATAAATTGTTACTACCGTATATGGTGCCCGAAATCATACGAACACTTCGTATGTGTTTTGGTAAACCTGATCACATCTGAGAGCGAGCCATTAGTAAAGCAAAATACTTTCCACCGATTAAAGACAAATTGGAAACGTTAGTCGAATTTGCAGTTTGTGTTCAAAACAGTTGTGCCACAATGGAAGGATGCCAATTGCATTCACATCTGAATAACGTACTGTTAGTCAAAGAGCTGGTAGACAAACTTCCTAATAATCACAAATTAAGTTGGGCGATGTGCCCCAAAGATGATAGCGCCCCTGTTGTTAAATCTTTTAGTGATAGGTTGTATTCTCTGGCAGAGGCGGTTAGCAGTATAATACCATTGTACTGCAAATCTAGTGCTTCAGTAAACACGCCCTCACGAGAGGAAGGCAAAATTGAGTTGCATATTAATAACCAATTTAAATTAAACGCAGTGCACACAGTTACCAACTTATGGCTTTCCGCACAAACTATCGACGTAACCAAAATTTTAAATAGATACACGTACTTAGCAAAGCTACCAATAGACTCCTACCACAATGTCATACCGATTATATTAATCGGGACTGATAATTGGAATTTAGCATTTGGACGTGAAGGTCGTTGCATCTAAGACTCGACTCGGCTGGACATTACAAGGATGTCACAACGTAGGCGGCAGCGAATTCAGAATGAATGTTCACATTTGCGACTGCCAACAAAAATATAACGAGCTACATCATGATCAAAGATTTTCTTTGCGTCGAATCTAGTAAACCAACCAAGCTGTTTTCACCCAACGACAATAAAGCATTAGCAATTTTAAACAGCACTTGTAAAAAAGTCAACGGTAGTTACGAGGTTGGTTTATTATGGCGTGACCAAAATGTATGCCTGCCAGACAGTTATAATCTCGATAATAACT
Organism: Dexiosoma caninum; assembly: GCA_963924685.1. Taxonomy (NCBI): domain Eukaryota; kingdom Metazoa; phylum Arthropoda; class Insecta; order Diptera; family Tachinidae; genus Dexiosoma; species Dexiosoma caninum. The sequence continues at coordinate 29,564,018 of OZ004726.1, read as the reverse complement.
GAACTAAATTTCAATAATCAAAGCTTAAACCACTGTTTTATTTTAAATAAAGAAACTAGAAGCTGTTAAAATTTGTAACATCTCGTCTGTGACAAAGAGGTAAAAATGACTACAAGTGAAGAGTTCAGAGCAAATCCTTTGGATCTTTCCCAATTTGATAGGGACCACTTGCTGCAATTCTGCGCAAAATTTAGTAGAACTCCTGAGGAGAGTCATACAGAAGCCGAGCTAGAAGTCAAGCTAAAGAACCTAGAAGCAAGATGGACAAGAGTAGACAATTCATACGAAAGGGGGGTGCTTTCTCAATCTGTACCGCCTACTCCCGAATTTAGATAGTGCATTAAGGACGAGTACGAAACATGCGAAGACGCATATTACAATTGCTCTTCTCGAATTCGTGAAATGATGAGAAGCATGAAAGTCGAGGTATTTAGCAAATGAAGATTTCAATCCACTCCATGGTACTCCCAAGCTCAGGTACATGATAACAATTTCAATGTTGGTCATGAATACGATACTGATTTTATTAAGCTTCCACCTTGTGACACTGAAGCATTCACAGGCAATTAAGAACAATGGCCCCCATTTAGAGACATTTTCACTGCGCTTTACATAAATCACTCCAGATTGTCTCCAGTCACAAAGTTGTATCAAAGACAAGAGGTGAAGCGGTAGATAGAGGCAAATGTTATTCCCTTTCCCATGACAATTTCGTTCTGGCGTGGGACGCATTAAAAACACGCTACGAGAACAAGCGCGTTCTGGTCGGCAACCAGATAAAGATCTTATTCGACATACCCGCGACTGATAAGGAAGAGGGTCAATCGATAAGACGTATACAATCATCTGTTAATGACAGCCTAGCCCCTCTTCGGTCTCTCGGTATCGAAGTAGAAAGCTGGGATCCAATTCTAATCCGTCTCATATCCACGAAGCTACCCGAAAAATCAGTTTCGCTTTGGGAGCAATCTCTAACCTCCCCTCGTGAGCTTCCAAAGAAAATGTACTAAATTTAGAAAATTCTCAATTCATCAAAGGTAGATTATGTTTTCTAGAAAAAATACTGCAACAATTGCCAAGCCACTACATATAAATTTTTTATATTGTAGATACCAGTGGGATAGTTGCTGTTGGACTGTTTGGTGATGAAGGCGTAGCACAGATCATCGAGAAATCTCTCAGGCGGCAACTAGTTCATTGGTGTCGACAATATAAAAAATAGAAAATTGATTTGATTTTTTTTTGCGTAAACTATGACAGGCCGTTTCAGAATTGACTTCTGCAACATACGTGGTTTAACGGCAAATTTTTTCTCTGTATATGCCCACGTTTGTCTCCATCGGCCTGATTTCCACAGGAATTTCCACATACCTGGGTATCAACTCCTATCCCTCTTTATTCTTCATAAGGGCCTTGCAATATATGTACGCAATGAAGTTGTGTACCAGTGCCAGCAATCCTTAGGCACGAATGATCCTGAATTTAGCTATCTATGGGTTAAATTTAAAATCAGGGCACATCTTTTGCACTTCGGGTTTCTTTACAGAAGCCCAAATATGGAAAGGGATAAAACTATATACAACTTCGATGCCCTTTCCGACACTATATCGGAGATCCTCGAAAATTACCCGAACAGTGAAATCGTTATTGCTGGTGATTTCAAAGTCCATAACTTATCGTGGCTCCGCCATTCGACCCATACGACTCCAGAAGGCCAATATGTTGAGCTATTCGCAGCGCACAACCAACTTGCGCAATTAGTGAATGAACCAACACATATTCCGTGTGTTGACGGGCACCAACACAACACCCTCGACCTTTATCTCACTTCACACCCTGACAAGTTTGAAATGAACATTAGCGCACTTCTCGGAAATTCGGATCATTGCACCACTTCTGCCTCCTTTTCGTTTGAGGAACTTCTTAACGTTTCACGGCCAGCTACGAAACGTTGAAAATATATTTTTGAAAAGACACGTTGGGCTGAGCTCAACGATTTCTTTCGGCATTTCAATTGGAAGCTCTGCTTCCTTGACAATGACGTCAATGCCATGGCAGAAATGGTTGAAAATATAATATTGCTCGGTATGAAAATTTTCTTACCATCGAAGCAAATCTCGATTAAACCCAGACCGAAGTCATGGTTTAATCAGACGTGCAGACTTGCAGTCAGATCCAGAGAGGAAGCATTTAGTATCTGGCGGAATGACAAAAACGCGAATACTGATGCGATGCGCAAAAGGGCGAGATCTTCGTGTGCCAAAGTGCTAAGACGTGAAAAAGCTTTGTACGAGCAGCGTATTCGCACCAAAGTTCTTACTTCCCAACGGGGCAGTAAAAGCTTTTGGTCTTTCGTAAAAAGAGTGAAGGAAAATGCTTGTTCTTCTACTCCGGCTCTTTTAAAGGAAGATCAATTATTCACTGACAAAACAAAACAAGTCACCTGGGCCGGATGGAATTCCTGCACTGGTCCTGAAGCAGTGTTCTTCGACGTTATCACGTCCTTTGGCAATCCTTTTCGGCACTCTGTACTATACAGGTCAATTCCCATTGTGCTGGAAGGTTGCAAATGTAACGCCGATCCTAAAAAAGGGTGAAGCAATCAAACCTGAAAATTACCGCCCAATCGCAATCTGTTCCGCGATTTCCAAAGTGATGGAAAGTATGGTAAACTTTCATATAATATAATACTTAGAGTCCAACAATTTACTGAACGACCGTCAATACGGCTTCCGTCGAGGCCGCTCTACGGGCGACTTACTAGCCTTCCTCTCGGAAAAATGGTGTAATTCTATTCACCAGTTCGGCGAAAGTAAAGTCGTGGCACTGGATATTTCTAAAGCATTTGATAGACTGTGGCATGGGGCACTTCTGTCCAAACTTATTGCTTTTGGTGTCGGTGATATCTTCTCTCGATTTATATCGAGTTTTCTCAGAGATCGCGCTATAAGAGTTGTTATAGACGGGATCTCATCTAACGAGTATAAAATAAATTCAGGGGTACCGCAAGGCTCCACTCTTTCTCCTACCCTATTTCTAGTCTTTCTTAATGACCTCCTATGTCATACTTCAAACCCTATCCACTCTTTCGCAGATGACAGCAGTATCTGCCATTCATATTCATTTGATCGTAGGCCGACATCAACTATGATCGTGGCGACGCGGTAGAATATGAATAATTCGCTTACAGGTGACCTCACGAGATTATTGGAATGGGGTCACGCGAACAGGGTCGATTTCAATTCCCAAAAGACCCAATGCTGTATGCTAACCCATCGCCGTATGCACGATCACGCTGCGTCATCTGTAATTATCGAGGAATCAGAAGCTCTTGATGTTCTTGGCATGAAAATTCAGTGCGATGTTCGATGGACTAAGCACATTTTTCAGGTCTCAAAAGAAGCATTCAAGTGCCTCGGTTTTTTAAGACGGTGCAAGACATACTTCACCCCATCTGATCTCCTCACTATTTATACCGCCTACATCCGACCGAAAATGGAATACAACTCTCATGTTTGGGCCGGTGCTTCAAAGACTATTTTGAAGTTACTCGACCGGGTCCAGGAGAGAGCGAAAAAACTCATAGGAGACAGTAGGGTAGCCAACTCTATTAACTCTCTTGAGCATCGTCGCAACGTGGGGTGCGTTTCGTTGTTCTATCGTTACTATAATGGGATGTGTTCTGATGAAATCAGGGAACTTGTTCCCGAAACCCGTTCATTCACGCGCACGACGCGTTCATCATTAAGAGCACATCCATTTGTGGTCAACTTGGCAGCGAACCGCACTACGCATTACAGGGAGAACTCATTTTTCGGCCGAACATCGCGTATGTGGAACAAACTCCCTGCCGAGGTCTTTCCTGTCACTTATGACGTGGGAAAATTCAAATCAAATGTCCATTCACACTACTCCCTCTATCCTCCTTCCCATAACCTGATTTCCTAGTTCCAGCACAATACATCGCATGTGTAGGGGTCATCACCTGAGTGCTGGTCCAAGATAGAAAAAAAAAACATTTAAAAGCAAATTGTACCAGTAAACATACTTGCCTACAATGCAAGAAACAACATCATACTCTGTTGCAAGTGAGGTAAACTATACCTGTTCAGTCGCAAGGAACATCAACAAACTTCAGAAGAATACCCCTTACTGAATCGTAATACTTTTGAGCACACTGTTCAAAGTAATGACACAATTACTCGGGAAGAAGTCCCGCAAACGTCCAGACAAGTTCAATCCAATTGCGCCACTGCGAACTACATTAGTGCAGATTGAACATCAAGGTGAACTGTTTACGATCAGAGCTCTTATTGATCCAGGTTCTAAGAGAACTTTTTTAAATGACAAAAGTCGCAATCGTTTGCAACTTTCGTACAATAGATCTTATTTCGACATTATTGGCATTGGTGGCCAAACTCAAACGGCTAACAAAGAGTGCGAACTAATTTTATATACCAAAAGATACGATATGAAAGTTCCCATAAAAGCCATACTACTGAATAAAGTCACAAAAAGGCTCCCAGCTTTCACGTTCGGGATCCCGTCAGCTGCCGATATTCGAGAATTAGATCTAGCTGATCCAACCTTCAGCAGATCATCTCAAATACATTTAATTCTAGGAAATGACTACGAACAGCTGCTCAATATTGGAAGTTTAAAAAAGAATATTTGCGGTCAGATATCGGCATACAATACCATTTTTGGATGGGTTCTCAGTGGTCCTATGAGAACCAATACCATTCAGTCCTTCACAGTATCAGCCATCAGAAACTACAGAACTCAACAACTTATTGAAAAGGTTCTGGGAAGAAGAAAAAATTTGGACAACCCGCTGGGTGATAAGTATTGTGAAGAATTCTATGCTCGAATAACCACACGACAAGAAAATGGCGAATATATGGTAATATTTCCATTAAAGCCTGAATTTACGGAAAAAATGTCCTTAGGCTCTTCAAGATTTATTGCTCTCGCTCAATACTCTCGACTAGAAAAAACTCTGGACAAAGACCACACACTTAAGTCCCAATATCAAGCGGTATTGAACGAATATTTGACCCTAGAACATGTGGAAGAAACAGATTCCACTGTAATCACGTTCAATGACAAATTCAGTTCTTACTATTTGCCCCATTACGCCGTAATTCGTCCAGAACAGAAAACCACAAAAAAAAATATACATTAATCATAAATGATATGCTATATACAGTTCCAATATTACAGAACGATTTGATAACTGTAATACTCAATTGGAGAAAATATAAATTTGTGTTTAATGGCGATATACCAAAGATGTATAAACAAATTCTTTTTCATCCAAGAGATAGACCATATCAGAGTATATTATTTCAATCCCATCCCAACTGTCCAGTGAGGGATTTTCAATTAAACAGTGTTACTTTAATTGCGCACCATATCTTGCAATTAAAACACTTTTGCAGGTGGCGTCAGATACGGAAAAACATACCCCAGAACAGCACATATTCTACGCACAGAAACGTATGCTGACAATATTTTTGTTTGTGGTCATACATTAGAGGAAGCACTTTCATATCAAACTCAACTTACAGATGCGCTAAAATCATCTAGATTCCCTCTAAAAAAGATTACAGCAAACGACTCTAAATTACTAGCTCAATTACCCCAAGAAGATATCTATGACTCAGATTTCTTGAGTTTTCAAGCAACAAGTTTGGTATGGTGCTCAAGGTGGTCTAATAGGAATACTTTGAAAGATCACAAAATCCAGGCTGAAACACACTCTCTACACACAGAATTGAAACCTACAGACCTGTTAGATAGTTTCTCATCTAAATTCTATACTTAAATGGCTGCAATATTCCCCTGCAAATGCTATTCAAATTCACGGATTTTGTGCCGCTTTTAAGCCCGTATTGCGCTGCAGTATATATACGCTCTCCAAAAGCTACTCAAAGCTACTCGAATCTCTTAGTAGCAAAACATAAGGTAGCACCCATGCAAAGTATTAGTATCCCTCGGTTGGAATTTCTTGGCACCGTATTACTAGGAAAACTCGTGAACTATGTTGGTATCAGTCTCAAATTTCCTTCTACTAACATATATGTTTGGACTGATGCTTCGATAGTCTTAGGTTGGCTTTCTAACCTGCCCTCCTCTTGGGAAACATACGTAGAAAACAGAACGTCACAAATACATTCACTAGTTCCGGGCGCAATATGGAGACATATTCCCACGTATGACAACCCATCAGACATCGGAACACGTGGATGCAAACCCAGTGATCTACCCATCAACGCACTTTGGTGGCATGGCCTATCAAGACTTACCAAGCCGTGCTCGGGGTGGCCAAAGAAGAATCCCTTGAAAGATCACAAAATCCAGGTTGAAATACACTGTCTACATACTGAGGTGACCTGTTAAATAGTTTCTCATCGTATAACAGAGCTCTACGTGTCTTCTGCTATGTGTTCATATTCATTGGCAAATGCAGAGGAGAATTGCGCAATATCACATCAATTGAATTGACGCACCTCCAGATGAAGTCAACTAAAATACGCTTGATAATACTAGCACAGAAAACTTTTTATGGTGATGAATATAAATGTGTGACTACCTCCCAACCGCTACACAACAAAAGTTCGCTACGACCTCTAAACCCAATTGTAGACGAGAATTCAATTTTACCCATCAATGGACCAGTAACCCGATTGTATCTGCCTTATAGTGAGCGCTACCTTATAACAGTGCCTGGCAACTCAAGATTCTGCAGATTGTACCTCACTCGTCTGCATTTATTCTTATATCATGCAGAATGTTTAGAATGGTCCAAACGGAATTTTATATTCCCAGATTAAAACCCCGCTAAAGTCTATAATACGTCACTGCAAAACATGCATAATCTTCAGGCAACAATCATGTTCACAGCTAATGGCGTCCTATATGCAACCTATCTTTACCATTTCAGATAACTGGTGTTTACTTTGCAGGATAAAGTTTCAACCCTAAGAAACTCTATATCTATTAAAGCGTATGTAAGTGTTTTTGTATGCTTTAGTAGAAAAGCCACTATTTTGGAATTGTGCTCCTACCTATCGTTATCGGTGTTTCAGGCGGCATTCGCACGCTTCCTCGGGAGGCGGGGGCTCCTCCAAAGGATAATGTCTGATAATGGTAGAAACTTTCTAGGTGCCAGTAAAGGGTTTCAACAGGACTTTGAAACATTCGTGAAGGAAACGGCTAAAGAGGTAGCACAAAAGTACATCACGTATGGTTTTGAGTGGATTTTCATGCCGCCTTACGCAACCCATAAAGGCGGATTATGGAAAGCTGCAGTTTAAAGCTTCAAATACCATTTCCGACGACTAGCAGGTGCTCAAATATTCCCGTTTGAAGAATTCTCCACCATTCTAGCTCGTATCGAAGGCGTTCTAAACTTGCGACCCATTTCGGCGCTGTCAGAAGACCCAACAGACTTGACAGCTTTAGCTCCAGGACACTTTTTGAAGAGAGCTCCCTTAATGGCATTGCCTGAACTAAGCGTTGATCGGATGTGCATTATCCGCAGATGGGAGAAGCTGCAATTTTGTCGCAAGTTTTTAAGGTTCAGTGTGGAAAAGCGTTAGGATGTGGTTAATAGGCACCACTATTGCGAGAATTTCCACGCAAAAACCCATGACCTCAGGGCATGTTCATCCATGCGTACATGCAAAAAATGTGACGAACATCAACGCACTCTCTTACAACCGGAACCAAAATTCAAACGAGAAGTCAAGGAAACTAATCGTAACAACCAACGAAAGCGTCAACACTCAACACAACCATCTTCCCAACCCGCATCAGAGGAGGCAAACCAGAAATTAAAAGTAGAAGCCATTAAGTCATTGGCGCAGCTGCTTTGTACACCGAAGGAATCTTCTATTGCCTGAGGCCAAGGCCGGCGGCATGTCCAATTGTATATTGGACACAATAATTTCTAAATTAATAATTTCTTAAATTTGAATTTATACAAATCAAATCTTAACTTTTGCATCCTAAAACTATAAAGTTGCCCACACTGACAATAGGAATTTCCGAATGTCAAACCGTTTCCCTTTCGGTTTCCAGTTCAGTAAAAAGACAAAGTCGTGCAGGCAACTATACTTTATTTTACTTTACTTACTTACATTTTTGAATTTGTGGAATCAACATCAACCTAGAGTTCCTTTGTCAACTCAAATTGGATAATAAACATCGGATAATTTAAATTTACATTGTGTTTCTATCAATAAAAGACCCAAACCTAATAATTACTCAATCTCGAAGTAAGTATAATTATATCGCCTTTAGATTGGCATTGCATGTATCCACCCAACCCTACCAAGTAAAGGGATTTAAAATACTAAAACTACAAAGTATTTCTCTTTTGTTTTATAACATTTCATTTTCACGATTATTTCCTCGTTTTTTAAATCATTTAATTTCAAAAATAGAAAACCCAACTGAATAAATAAATGTTACACCGATACACTTCAATGTAAATTAGTTGTTTTTATTTAAAGAAAACTGTAATGGGTCACGTAGAATAAAAGAGGAATGTAAAAAAATAGCCGGCGTAAATTAACGCCACTGGCTGAATATAAAATAATAAAAGCAGATGAATGATTAAGTGAAAAAAGTTTAAGCGGATTTAAGGCTGTTAAAAGAAAGATCTTTATTTTAAAAGTATTTCTCCTTATAAACTAAAACAACGGGAAACATAATATTACAAAAATTAAGAAATACACAAATAACAAAATTATATAAACGGTACATATGTATTAATAAATATTATACCATGGAATAAGAGTGCACTACAATAATTTTAACAGTATATAATGTAATAGTGAAAATATATATAAAGTAATAAAAAAATATAAATAAAGTAATGAAATTATATATAAAAAAATAAACAATATAACAATAATAGTGGGTTACACTACACTCTAATCCTCAAGAAAATTTTACAAATTTTTGAAAATAATTTAAAAAAAATTTTTTTTTTTTTTGTGTATATACATATATATAAAAGTTTTAGAATTTCTTTGAATTATTGTTATGATATTCCTTTTGTATATTACCTAAGTCTAAGATAGAGTTTATTCCATTTCTCAGTAATTATGTAAGAACCATGGTATGGCGGATGATTCTTTCCCCTGTTAAAATTCTTTACTAATGCCATCAACTAGCTCTTTTGCATTTTGTAATGAGAATTTTTATCTAGTTTTTAATTCTAACGCGTAGTTATTTGCGTTATAAATAGGTTTGCTGTCTACTATTCTATCATTATATAGATTTGGCAATTTCCCAAATATAAATTCGTAAGGTGTATAATTTGTATCAATATGTGGTGTAGTGTTGTCCGCCAAACAAAAATATGGGATCCAATAGTCCCAACTGTCAGTTCCGCAGAAATTCAGAGGAAATTCATTAACTACCCTATGGTTTCGTTCTATTGAACCCAGGCTTTCATGATGATTAAGAGTACTGAAAACCTGTTTTATTTCTAACGGGGCGCAAACCTCCGCTCTTAGCACATTTGTGAATTCTGTGCCCCTGTCAGATTTCAAAATTTTGATAATAAATCAATATGTATTTTTCTACCAATGCTTTCGCAATGGTTTTGGCATCCTTCGATTCAATAGGACATGCCACGATATATTTAGTCAAGTTAGTATGTATCTAAAACCATTCGAAAATCTCAAAGGGCCTACCGTATCTATTGAAACTATTTCAAAGCTATTTCCTGGGGTGTCTGTCATCGTAAGTCGTTCCCTAGTATGTCTCGTTTGTTTATTTATCCTGTACTTGTCGCAATTCAGTATGTGTCTCTTTACCATTCTACCCATATTCTTCCACACGTATCTCTGTTTGAGTTTCAGTGTGGCTTTCCTGACTACTAAATGCCCTCCTGACGTAGAATTATGATACTCTCTAATAAGTTCCTCCATCAATTCTCTACTAGTGACACGAATCGGTTCCCTATAAATCAATATCTTAAAATCCCCTTTTCGCTTCCTACTCAATTCATTAAATGTTATCCCAAATCGTTCATGTGATACTATCGCAAATATACCGTCCTCAAAACTCTAGGCAAGTTCCCTTATGTTCAGTGATAGCATTTTCGACATCAGCTTCTCCAATATAAGATATAGAAGTACTCTCCCAAATAAAAAGTTGATCAGTCTTTCTATTATTGTTGTCTTCATTTCCCTCTCTATTCCGAGTGTTTGAGTCCACTGTCATGCTTCGTGTTACCGCCAATATTCTTTTCGCCTCTTCTTCATTTCCTCAACTGTGCAAAGTTCATAGGTCTATTCGAACGTCCTAAGATACATTTAACCTGTGGGGCAAGTTTAAAAGTATAGACATACTTAATGAATGTCTCCCTGTCTTCTGTGGAGCATCGAACATAATGGTCACTTGCGATTAGTTTTTGAACGCTTACGTCAACATGGTTTGATAATTAATATCAATAAATGTCAGTTTGGTAAACCAAAAGTAAAATTTTTAGGCTACACCATCAATAATAATGGTTGTCGACCCCTTAAAAATCGTGAAAACTACACAAGACCAGAAACCATTCACGAACTACGTAAATTTCTAGTTGTCATTAATTATTATCACCGCTGCATACCGCATGCGGATCAATTTCAAGCTTCGCTTAATAATTTCCTTACGGATTCCAAGAGAAATGACAAGAGAAAAATACCTTGGAATACAGAGGCTGCTAATGCATTTTAAGCCTGCAAAAAAGTATCAGTGAGGCAACCATGCTAGCACATACCGCACTTACTTAACCTTTGAAAGCTGACTCTTTCAACGCCTCCAAAAATGTTGGATCCTTTTTCAATTTATCTATTTGAATTTCTTTAAATATTAAATTTCTTTCGTTGTCTTTAACTAATCTAAATATATTAACTTAATTTAATTGTTATGAATATTTTTATTTCACTATTTGCATTCTTTCGTTCTTTATTTCCAATATTTTTGGCATTATTTACATAAATACAGTTTTAAAAATCTTTTTCTATATAAAAAGTAAGATCTTAAATAAAAACAATATATTGAAATTTATAACGTTTCGCTAAGAACAAGTTGTATTTTTACTTCGTCGTGGATTTATATTTTTTTCGAAATCGACGTATTTTGTTATTGTCTTTTCCATCTTTTCGAATTTAATCTAATAATTTATTGTAATAAACTTTTGATAGAAAAAAAATTATAAAAACGATCCACAAATCATACACTTTATTATGTTAAATGTTATTCATGTTAAAGTAATTTAAAATGTTTACAATAAGAACTAATAATTTAACTTATATTCATAAGAAGTTTAATTTGTTTATGTTAAAAATTTTTTCAATTAATAATTTGTTAATGTAATAATAATAATTTAAAATATTTTTAAGTATTGTATATGTATAAAATTTTAAATTTATATATATAAAAATTTATTTTTAAATGGATATGTAAATAACAACTATTATCTGGAAGTATATTTTTAGGCTTATATTCATATGAGGTTTAATTTTTTTTTGTTAAAGTTTTTTATATATACATATGTAATTGTATGTTAAAATAAATATTTTGTTAATGTAATAATAATAATTTACAATATTTTTTAGTATTGTATATGTATAATTTATAAATATGAAAAAATATATTTTAAATGTTAAATAATAACTATTAACTTGACGTATATTTTAGGCTTATATTCATATGATGTTTAATTAGTTTTTGTTAGTTGTTTACATTACATATTGTATGTTAAAATTAATATTGTGTTAATGTAATAATAATAATTTAAAATATTTTTTAAGTATTATATATATATATTAGGGTGGGGCGATTAGTATGGAAGGAAAAAAATCTTAATGGGCGCTTCGCGTTTCTGATTCTTGGGATTGTACTAAGCAAAAAAGTCCACAGACCATACGTCTACGGTGAAAATCGAGCTGGCGAATTTTGACTTGATCAGACTTTTGTCACGTTTTTTTTGGATATTTTGGCCTATAACAGCCAAACCATTGAGATTTTCGATCCAATACTAAGACAAAAATTGTAGCCAAGACAATAGTTAAGAACTCTCTAGTACATCGCAAAAGCATTGGAACGCTCCTTCAGGCAGTTTTGGCCTTGTGAAAGTGCAAATTTTTCGTGAAAATATTGATAAATTACCATTTTCGCGCAAAATCATAAAAATGTTCTATTTCTTACTTTTTATTCTATTTTTTTATTTATTCTATTAATTTTATTTCTTATTTTTTATTCTTCTATTGTTTTCAGTTCATTTGAAGCATTTTTGTTAGTTTATTGTAAAAAAACATTATATTTTTGCATAAAAAAAGTGGCGCAAAGCCTGAGGCGGTGCTCATTAAGCCCGCGGTGGGGCACACCTATGCGGGGGTGCTGAGGGATTTGCGTGGCAGCGTGACGGGCGACGCGAAGGGGGTACGGTCCGTCAGGAGGACGGGGGCCAGTGACATCCTGTTGGAGCTTGGGAGGGGGACAGGATTGTCCCGGAGTTTGTACGGCATCTGAGGGACGCTGTCCGCGAGACAGCGTCGGTCGCGGAATTGATTTAGGACGCTCTGGCTGGTATGGCCGGACCCTTTGTGGTGGCCGGTGATTTCAATGCCAGGGCTGTGGAGTGGGGTGATCCGGTGACGCGCACGAGGGGGAGGTGTGTCCTGGATATGGCGGCCAGGTTGGGCCTGGTGGTCTGAACGCAGGTGGTGCGACCACCTTCAGGCGGCCGGGGTGCGAGTTCACCACTCCTGACATCACTTTGGTATCCGAGAATCTGTCTGGGATGATCGAAGGATGGAGGGTGCTCGAGGAATATACTGGGAGTGATCACCAGTATGTTGAGTTTGGGATAGTATCGGAGCCGGGCGTCGCGCGGGCGCACGGGGGGAGAGGCGCGCGTGGTTGGACCGCGGGGCGTTCTTGGCCGGTTTCGACGGTACTACGCTTTTGGACGGTGGGGGTGACGCTGACTCCCTGGCGGTTGCTATGATGCGGCGGAAGGGGAGATGAGAATCGCCGCCGGTGCTCTTAGGACGGGGAAAGCTCCTGGCCCGGATGGGGTACCGTCGGAGGTGCTGAAAATCCTGGCTGAGAGCAGGCCGAAAGCATTGCTTCCGGTATATGATACTTGTTTAGGCAAGGGCAGGGGCGATCCGACCCAGCCATCGGCTTATCGGCCACTTTGCATGTTGGATGGTGCCGGCAAGCTGCTGGAGAAGCTACTGCAAAGAAGGCTGGCTGAGGCCGTGAGGATGGCTGGTGGACTGTCGGATAGACAGCATGGCTTCAGACCTGGCAGGTCAACGCTCGGGGCGATTGCTGATGTGGTTGGGTGCTTCGAGCGCGCTCAGAGTGAAAGGCGCTATTATCCGAAGCGCATAGTTGTCCTGGCAACACTCGACGTTCGGAATGTCTTCAACAGCCTACGATGGGCTGATGTTCTAGAGGCGCTACAAGGGAGGTTCCGTATTCCCGGATAATTGTATAGAATTCTCCGTAGTTATCTGGACGATCGGGTGCTGTTGTACGATACGCCGACGGCGCGGAGGAGCAGGACGATCACGTCCGGCGCGGCCCAGGGTTCTATGCTGGGCCCGGACCTATGGAATCTGACCTACGATGGGATCTTTGGGGTTGAAATGCGCGAGGATGCTCAGGTCGTGGGATACGCGGATGATATAGCGGCGGTGATCTTGGCGCGGGATATGGATGACGCCAGGGGGAAGCTGAACCGGGTCATGATTAGGACCCGGATGTGGCTTGAGAACCACGGCTTGGAATTGGCCGGGGAGAAAACCGAGGTGGTGTTGATGACGCGGGCACACATACCACTCGGCGTCGGCATGCGGATAGGGGATGTGTCTCTGGTTACCCAGAGTGCGATAAGGTATTTGGGCGTCAGACTCGACTGTAGGCTGACTTACTGGGCCCAAATACGGCATGTTGCTACTAGGGCGGCGAAGATGACTGGCATGTTGAACAGACTCATGGCGAATGTCGGAGGCCCGACACAGACCAAGAGGAGGCTGATTATGGCGGTCACGAAGTCGATCTTGCTGCATGGGAGCGAGATTTGGGGAAATATATTGGGTGACAGAACCAAACGCAGGGTGCTCGAGGCGGTACAGCGGACGGCGGCCCTTAGGGTTTATTCGGCTCACCGCACGGTCTCGGGCTCTGCGGTCCTGGTGATATGTGGGGAAATACCCATAGACCTCTTGGCGCGCGAGCGGTGGGAGGCTTGGAACTCGAGGGGGGAGGCCCTGGTGTTGGTGCTATTGGTCTGAGACCCCAAACTGACCGGCGATGGCAGGACAGGTGGACCGCGGACACGGTCGGCAGGTGGACGGCGAGGCTTATTCCCTGCGTGGAAGTATGGATTCGGAGGAAATTTGGGGAAGTTAACTACTTCCTGACATAATTCCTCTCGGGCCACGGATACTTCCGAAAGTACCTGTACCGGATGGGCAGAGCAGATGGTCCCGACTGCATTTATTGTGGTATTACGGATGATGATGCAGAACACACTTTCTTCGACTGCACCAGGTGGCATACTGAGAGAGGTGCAATGGCGCAGCGGGTTGGCGGGTTCGCTCCTGCCACCGTGATAGGGAGGATGCTCGATTGCGAGGACAATTGGGACGCTGTGGCGCAGTACGTGGGATACGTTCTGCGGAGGAAGAAGAAGGACCTCGATGCGCTGCTGCATAGCGGGGCCCCCTCTGACGGGGACCAGGCGATACGGGCCGGGGCCATGGCGCCGACTGCGGATTTGGCGGACCCAGACGTGGGTGAGTGAGAGTGGTCCTGATTGGGACGTGGCTCGGGGCCTTCCCAAAGTAATGCGGAAAGCGGTCCCGGGGAGGAATCTACCCAGAGGAGGAGGAGGAGGGAATTTTTTAGTGGCAACACCACTCGACGCAGATGACGACGGTCTCTGTAAGTGCAAAGGCATTTTCAACCCTACCTCACACGCCAAAAAAAAAAAAACCCATAATTATATTAACAAAAATGACACGCCAAAAAAAAAATTATTTTCCTTCGCTATAGTAAATTTTAATTTGTTGTGGTATTTATCTAATAAGTTTAAAATAGTTTCCTCATCATTTTTATTTATTACTGCAAAAAGATCATCTACATATTTTGATATATATTTTACTATCACGTAATTTTTTGTTAGTTCGTCCAACACTTCGTCAAGTAGAGTATCAAGTACGATATCAGCGATAGTTGGTGACATAGGCATGCCATAAGTTTGATGGTAAAACTTCCCATTATAGGTGAAATAATTGTTATCATTCAGACAGAATTGTAATATTTTCAAAAATTGTTGTTTAGGTACATATATCTGTATAGTTTTTAACACTTTCCCATTTGTCCATAATATTCTTTATAGCCAGGTGTATCGGTATGTTTGTAAATAGTGATATTACGTCAAATGATACCATAATGTCATCCTTGTCTATTGTTATGTCTTCTAATCTATCTTTAAGATGCGTTGAATTTTTTATGTTGTATATCGGGGAAATTAAGTTTTTCAAAATCCGGCCTATGTGTTTTGACAGTTCGTAGCATGGTAATTTGATCGAAGAAGATATTGGTCGCAGGGGCATATTTTCCTTATGAATTTTTGGCAGTCCATATAGTTCTGGAGCTGCAACAGTATAACTTGTCATTGACATTCTTTCCGCTTTGTAAATGTGTCCATTTTTTACAAGCTGCGTGGTCAGTGTGTTCTTTTTCCGTTGTAGTTTTTCCGTGGGGTCCTCTCTTATTGTTTTTTATATGTGTTTTTGTCACTTAAAAGATTCGAGCATATAGATTTAATAACATGCAAATAATTTGTTTTATTAACAACACAAAAACAAAAATTTACCAAAAATTCAGCCTAGGGAAACACCTGATTATAATAAAAAATTATAAAATATTGTTAACATTTTATAAAGTTCAGACGAAATAAAAAATAAATTATATTAACTGAATTTATTTTGGGAATATCTATTTATATATATGATTCTAATTGTGCTTTTTCCCTTATAAACTATATGTGAAATTTATTATTACATACCTTATGATATTCTCATACAGTATGAAAAATATCATAAAGCATTTTATTAAAAAAACAACTCAATAATTGATAATATCATAAGGTATGTAATAATAAATTTCACATATAGTTTATAAGGGAAAAAGCACAATTAGAATCATATACATATATAAAAAATAAATTATAAAGCAAAATTTGCTCGCTTATATTTAACAAAAGATATTAAAGGACAAAAAATAAATAAAAAAAAAAACCATATACAATACTGGTAGAAGCATACGAAAAACATACGGAACTATCGCTGAATATCATCATAGACGAGTAAAAAGTTTGTCTCTAAATCATACACATCCCTTAAAAACGATTAAGGAGGGTGGCGGCGGCTGGAGTAGTCTGCACGTTGACTACAAAACCAAAACAGACATGGGTTCAACCCCAGTTTCAGGCTACAAATTATAAAAAAAAAAACCATTTCACATTTTTTTGATGTGCATTAGTGTATCTTTGTGTGTCAGTTGTTGTCAGAAGGTTTCAGTGGCGAAGGCATAGTCACTGGTCACTGAACAATGCCGGCTTCAGCTGATAGCAATCCACAATCACATCAGAACGCCCTCCTTCGTCGGCGAAGTAAAATAATAATAAAATATGGCTACTAAATCGAAGCTTCAACACTGGTATAAACAGAGAACGTGCAAAAGTAGAGCTGTAAAATAATTAATTAAGCTTCAGCTCCTGTCGTTTCTGTAACTATACCTTTCCTATAGTTCCAGAACAATGAATCGCATGTGTACGGGTGGCCTCCTGAGTGCTGGTCCCAGAAAAAAAAAATTAATATGTGTTTGTTAGTTTGTTTGTCCCCAAACCGCTGGACTGATCTTTCTGAAATTTTCACTCCATATAATTGGGACTCTTGAATGAATTATAGGCTACTTTTTTTTAATCACGTTCGCTTTTACGCCTACTTATTTAATTATGCTATTCCTTCTACATGGTTTTTAACAGATTTTATAATATAAACGAACTTACCTTCGCCATTTGTGGACAAATAACAATGAAATTTGGTGCACTTAGTCTGTGCAACTCCGGGAAGGTTATAGGGTATTACTTTTTTCAAAACTAGTACCAGGGGGGCGATAGGGGAAAATTTCTCTCTCACCGAAACGTTCAAAACGATTTTAATGAAATTTAGAACATACAGGCCAGATCTGCAAATCAGGTTTTGTCAAACTGATTTGAAATCACGAAAATGGTGTCTGCATACAAAAATTTTAATAATCTCGTGATTTGAAATCGTCAGCTAAATGATTGACGATTTGAAATCACTTGCTTATTTTTTCTATGTATTTCGTTTAGAATTTAATGTCGTGGTTTACATTTTCTTTTTAGCAGTCAGCTGGTTAATTTTTTCGAACATGTTTTTGAGGATGCACTATGTACATTTTCTAAACTAGGACCAGGAGGGTGATAGGTGGAAATTTATGCCACTCCGAAAAGTTCAAACCGATTTTAATAAAATTTAAAACATGGATAGATCTGCATCTAAAAATTCGTATAGGTAATGTACATTTTCAAAACTAGGACCAGGAGGGCAATAAGGGGAAAATTACGGCCTCTCCAAAACTACATAGCCGATTTTGATGAACTTTAAAACTTGGATGTGTTTGAATTGAAAAGACACATTGGCAATTTTGCAACTCCGAGAAGGTTATAAGGTATTACTTTTTTTAAAACTAGGGCCACGAGGGAAGGTAGGGTCAATTTCCACGCCAGTATTTATGTTTTTGCGTCTATACATGCTACATATATATTTTTTAAATAGAACCAGGAGGCGACGTAGGGGTAAGATATGCCTCTCCGAAACTGTATAACCGATGGAGATAATAACTAGAGCGAAGCCGCGGGTAAAAACTATTTGAATATAAAAAGAAAAGTTCGTAAACTCTTGTAATTAAATATGGATAACAACAACAACATCGGAATAGTTGTCACATACTTGCAAGGTTTTAAAAGTAACTTAAACGATTTAGAAGTAGCAAACAGTCATATTCAACAATAATAAACACATAAATTTTATTATAAAACATGAATATAATTTGAAATTTTTTTCAGCGAAAAACACACATAGAGAAGCTAATTGGTTAACAAGAAACTATCACCACCTTAGCCGGAATGATTAGTTTAGTTACATTTAAAAATGTATATGTATGGATGTAACTCGCCTGCTACAGGTAATGAAGCAATAATTCGTACACTCTTTCTGGGCCAAATGTCCGAATCCATTCGCCCACTTTTGAGTATTTGGGAACAGGACGATTTAGATAAACTGGCAAAGACTGCAGACAAAATGCTAGATGAAAATTGCAATATGGTAAGTACCTTTTCACACAACAACACAAGTGGTGAGACACAACTTCCAGTGAATGCTATCAATCCGACATTGACCGAGCTAACACAGGCAATAAAAATTTTATCTGACAAGATCGGTTAAATGAAAATGCAAACAGATCACAATGGTAATCGCTGTGGTCGCTCCAAATCTCGTAACCGTTCACAATCGAGTCAAAATGCAAGTCCCACTTTGTTGGTATTACGAAAAATGTGGAAATAATGCTAAACGTTGCAGACCAAATTGTCCCCGCTTTAATACAAATTCGAAAAACTAGTTGGGCTGTCGTCGATTAACACAGTTGGCGGCAGCGACAATAATAAATCAATCATTTTGGAAAATCGTTTACACGTCTATGATAAGCACACGAATTCTAAATTTTTAATTGATTCAAGATCGGTGGTCTCAGTGGTACCACCATCATTGGTCAATGTAAAACTTTTTCAATCAAAAGTCAAACTTTTTGCAGCTCATCATAGTAAAATTACAACCTATATCCACTCTGTTTTTAAATTGAACCTTGGGTTACGCCGTGAGTTAAATGGTTGTTTATTACAGCTGACGTCCAATAACCCACAATTGGGGCTGATTTCTTAATTTATTATAATATACTAATTGATCTCATAAATAAATGCCTACTAGATAAAATAACCAAACTTCGAAGCAATGGTGAAATTTTCGAAAACAATAATTTTAGTATTTCTATCATTTCGGTAAACACACCCTTTTCAAATTTACTGCGGGAATATGTTGACATTACAACAATAACAACATTAACGAATAGGATGGAGAGAAATACAACTGTTTTGCATCGCAACGAAACCACCGGTAAGCCGTAACAGATCGCCCACCCAGACTCTCTGGAGACAAGCTGCCGGTCGTAAAGGCGGAAATAGAGTTTTTACTGGATCAAGGTATTTGTCGCGTCTCAAAGAAGCAGTGGGCTAGCCCTATACATATGCTGACTAAAAAAACGGGTCGTTGGCGTGCATGTAGTGACTATATAAATAAATAAATTGCAAATATCAACGATTTTGCTGAAATATTATATGGTAAGTCCGTTTTTACCACACTGGATCTTGTCAGAGCCGACAAAGAGATTGCGAAAACTGTTTTACGCAGTTGAGTTTTTATATATACCATTCGGCCTTCGAAACGCCACGCAAACGTTCCAAAGATTTATGGATTCTGTTCTAAGAGGTTTTTACTTTGTTTATTTTTATATAGATTATATTATCATTATGTCGGATTCCATCGAGGAGCATCATGGTCACTTGCAATTAGTTTTTGAACGCTTACGTCAACATGATTTAATAATTAATATCAATAAATGTCATTTTGGTAAACCAGAAGTAAAATTTTTAGGCTACACCATCAATAGTAATGGTTGTCGACCCCTTAAAAACGGGTCATTGCTATTGAAAACTACACAACACGAGAAACCATTCACGAACTACGTAGATTTCTAGCTGTCATTAATTATTATCGCCGCTACAAACCGCATGCGGCCCAATTCAAGCTCTGCTTTATAATTTTCTTATGGATTCCAAGAAAAATGACAGGAGAAAAATACCTTGGAATACAGAGGCTGCTAATGCATTTTAAACCTGCAAAAAAATATTGAGTGAGGTAACCATGCTAGCACATACCACTCCAAACTCTGAACTGGCGTTTGTAACGTACGCTTCTGTTACAGCTTTTGGAGCCGTTGAGCAAAAAATAGATGAATATTGGAGACCATCGTGTTTTTTCTCTCGAAAGTTGTCAAAAACTGAAAGCAATTACGGTCCCTATGACAGAAAATTGCTTGCAAATTTATAATTCAATTAAGCATTTCCGTCATATATTGAAAGCTCGTCATTTCATCATTAAAACCGGCCATATGCCATGAATTTACGCTTTTTCTCGGAAACCGGAGAAAGCCTCCCCACGACAAATAAGGCATTTATATTACATATCATAATTTATGACAGAATTAATTCATGTAAGTGGTGCGAAAAATACTGTCGCTGGCGCTTTCTCTCGTATAAGTGCAATTTCTATGCCAGTGACGATATCGTACGAAGAATTACAAACAGCACAGGAAACTGATGACAAATTGAAAAACCTGGAAAGTATCAACTCCCTCAAACTGCAAATCGTTCATTTCGACTCCAGCTCGATTTATTGTGACTTATCCACTGGTCATGTTCGTCCGTACGTTTCTGAGAAATTACGTCAACAAATTTTCAATTCTACACATAAACTTTCACATCCTGGTGGTAAAGCTAGTCTTCAAAAGATCAAAAACAAATATGTGTGGCCTGGAATGAAAGAGAACATAATCCTCTGGGTTCGTAATTATTTATGTTGCCAAAGAGCAAAAATAACCAAAACAATCGTTTGACACCTAACAAAATAGACGTAACTGATAATCGTTTCGAAAACGTATACGTGGATATCGTAGTCATGCCGCTTGTATAAGGTTTTAGATATTGTTTGACTATGATTGATAGATTTTCACGATGGCCAGAGGCAGTCCTTCTGAAGGACATGTCTGCATTGATATCAAGATTCGGATGTCCGAAAACTATAACAACGGGTCAAGGAACCCAATTCGAATCGGCATTGTTCAAATCATTAGTAAATTTTACCGGTTCTAAACGTTGTACAACTACAGCATACTATCCACAGTCCGACGGTAAGATCGAGACATGGCATAGGCCGTTTAAAGCATCTCTTATGTGCCACCCTAATGATTCATGGGTCGACATTCTATCGACACTATTACTTGGTCTTAGAATATCCTTTAAAGAAGACATTCAGGCCTCCTCGTCAGATTTACTCTGTGGAGGTCCATTACGTTTTCCGAATGAATCTTTTGAGAGCACCAGCGACACGACTAATTCTAATGAATTTCTTGTAAAACTTCGTAATCATTTAAATCTACTTTGAACAACGCCCACAGTGCATCACAACAAAAACAGAATGTTCCTTTTAAAAAACATCAATGACTGTAGTCATGTATTTCTTCGCACTAACTCAGTTCGAGAGCCGCTTCAGATGCCTTACACAGGTCCATATGAAGTAGTTCAACGTTTATCCGATCTTTTATACACCATAAAAATTAAAGGTGAAGATGCCAACATTAGCGCCGACCGTTTAAAACCAGCTTTTATCTTCAATAGCACACAACTACATAATTTTCAACATCAAAATTCTCCGGACGTTCAGTCAAAGCAACCTGTGTCACATATTTTTCAACCTCCTACCGATAACGATTCAGAAGATACCGTTGTTGAAAGTAATTCGCTCCAGCAGTTCCTGCCTTGGTCACTGGAGAGGGAGTGGCTGTGGCAGCCCTTAACTTGTCAAATGGTGAAGGCATAAACCTGGCAGCTCTATCAAGAAGCAAAATAGAAGAAAACAGAAAATAATTCCTCCTGTAGTTTTTGCTGCTACAGATGTAGAAAGCCTAAACTACAACTAGACTCGAAACAAAAATTTTAGTGCTGCCAGGTCACATACTTCGTGCGAGAGGGACAACAAATAGTTTTTAAAAATGTTGCTTTCTTTGTCGTACGAAGCTTGTGCAATTTTCTTTTGGTTGACAGAAAATAAATTTTTGTGTAAGATATTGGAGCAAATTGGAAATAATTTTCCATTTTCCTCCAATATCATGACCAAAGTTGGTAATATGTAGACATAAATATTATAGATTATTTTGTCTACATATTACCAAAAGTGAAAAAAGCAATACAACGCAAAAGCGGATGTAGAAGCCGGAGAACAAAAACCAAAAGGTAAGTACATATGTATTTAATTAAAAAGTAATTATTTAAATGCTTTTACTATATTATATTTCAATTTTTTAGGAGCCAACATTGCGTTTTATGGTGCACAGAAGCATATAAGCTCCACATGTTCCGGAAAAGTCTAGACAGGTAGGTGATATATGTACATGTTATCAAATTGTAATTTTAGGCCCTAATAAAAAATTTCTGTTTCAGGCAATACATGACATCGACGCCAAAGAATAGATTTATGCAATAAAAGCAGCTATAAGAAGTAGAATAACTGGCTCAGTAGGAGTAGCAAGGTAAGTCATACATTTTCTATTGAGTGCTAGTCTCCCAAGTTCTAAAACCCACTCCAAAAAGTGTTACTGTGTTTTAAAATACAAACGTCCAGTTATTTTATTAAGCACAAAACCAATTGGAACAAAAGTGTTTAGTTCTAAACAATTTGTTAACATAAGCAAAAGAAATTCCAATTGATTTTATGATTAACAAAAGCAACAAAGTGTGTTTGTGTTTTATAAAATAGCAATGATTGACAAAACCAAATAGACCAAACAAATTTGGAACAGATTGTTAAAATTTAATTTTTTATTTTTTCGTTTTCCGTTTTTATAATTAAAAAAAATTATTTGTTTTTATTTTCTTTTATATATTCATATGTATGTTCAACGAGTGCGTGAATATGTGGCACTTGGTTTTGGATGAGATGAGAAATGGAAACAAATGCAGCCAGAAGAAATGGAAAATAATTATTATTAATTAAAAATACTTTCTGTAGTAGAATTTAGTTTTTTCTTTTTAAAAAAAAACAATTAATTTACATTAAATTGTATCGGTGTAACATTTATTTATTCAGTTTCGGTTTCTATTTTTGAAATTAAATGATTTTTAAAAGAGGAAATAATCGTGAAAATAAGTTATACTAAAACAAATACTTTGCCTTCAGTCGTAAAAGAGGACTAATGAAATTTTAAATGTAATATTTCAAATGGCTCTTAGCACAATTTTAACACTATTGGACTTAGCACTTTTTTTTTGTTATTATTGAACTAATCAATTTGCATATCATTTTATTCATTCAAAAATATTTATATTTCATTAGAATATGGTTGGGCGCATAGTATTTTGAACCACTAGATTTTGTACATCGTCAAAGGCAGGCTCTTGAGAAGCAAAGTGAAAACTGGTGGCCTCTATGCTAGACAATTCTTCATAAGCTTTTAAGAAATCATAATGACCACAAAGCTGTATGTAGGCAAAAATTGTTGACAAAATATCGTTAAAATGTTGAAAAGAACTGCCAGTTAGGTAAATGCGGAAATTGAAAAAGGCTTAAATGGAATTTGTATCGAAACCAGATTCATCTACTCCAGCTATAAGTTGTAAGCCCCAGAGTCTTAAAAAAAGGAAAATAACATTTGCAAATGTTAGCAGCCATTAGATAATCAGTAAAAATAAAATAAACTAACCTTTTTCTTAAATAAGCAGACAAACTGCGGTAACCATAATAACCAATTAGATGAGAAAGCGATCAGGGTTACATTTATACAATTCTGCCATCGGTGGCAAAACCCAAGTTAATTCCAATGCACATACATTTTCTCTGGTTTTAACAAAGCGCACTTCATTGTAAAATTCCTTGTTAAAATACTGGGTAGATTATTGCTGGGTATATCCGTAAAATGTTTCATGAAACACCACCACCACCCCGAAACTCTTAATTCATCAATAGACAAACGTGCCGGCACACAAACATACATACCATGGTTTGTTAGTTAAAGTTGCTTTGCTGCATCATCGGTTTGGTGCAATTCCGATGGAACAACTTTATGTTGCTTTTAAAACTAACCAACCAGCCAATAATATACAATCTAATGCATTACTTGCATTTCCACTCTTGCCGGAAATTTCAGTCAAAGTTTTAGAACTTATTACACATACTTTTTTTGTTGTGCACATAGAATATAACACTTTCATTTGCACATTAACTTTTTATAATATTTTTTAAACCGCGGATTTAAGATTTCATTCATAAAAATTTAAATAATAACAAAAAAACAAATTTTTCCCAAAAAATTCACATATTTTGCTACTCAAAAATTATTTTACATTGCAAAACATCTGTTTTTAAAGGTATAGGTATAACCATTGCTTTTAATACATATTTTATTCACTCACACGAACCTTGTAACAAAAACTGATTTGGGGCTTTTTCAACTGTCACTTGTGGTTTTTCTGTATGTATATTCTGTGGTAGAAAGTTCGGTTCAACAATAAATGAAATAATTATATTTTAGAATCATACTTAAATAAATAAAATTAATAAAATAATAGTTCTATTTAATATATATCGTGTTTTAATTCCAGAAGAACTATAATCTATATATATAAAACTGAATGTGTGTTTGTTTGTACCTTATAGGAGCCCAAACCGCTCGACCGATCTTCCTGAAATTTTCATACCATATAATTGGAACTCTTGAATGAATTATAAACTACTTTTTTTAATCACGCCTACTTGTTTAATTATGTTACTCCTTCCAAATGATTTTTAACAGATTTGGTAATATAAACGAGCTTAACAGTTATGTGTTTACTAGTTATAAACACGAAAAAAAATATATTTTATTTTCTTTTCATATGTTGAGTTCCTAAATTAGACTAACTTTATTTCATAATTTCTTTGTTCTTATATACTAATTACAAATATGTATTTTTATTTAACAAGCAAACAATTCTCTGGAAAAAGTTAAGTTTGCAATTCTTTAGTAATTTATTAATTTTGTATTTATTGCATTTTCGTTCATTTATATGGGAACGGAAATGCAAGAAAACAATTCTTAAGAAAAAGTCTGGTTTTAATAATTTGTTACGTTTAATTTTTAAATAATTTGGTAATTTTGCGTAATTACATTTCTTTATTTTATTGCATTTGCGTTTATTTATATGGGAACGGAAATGCATAAAATAAAGTTCTTGGAATAAAGTAAAAGGTAAGCAAATTAAAGTATGTATTTAAGTATTAAGTATTAAAGTATGTATTTAAATTATATTAGCTTTAGTTAGGGGAATAACGGGAGGCATTATAACTCCCCCACCGTTAGATTGAGGCTCCGACGAAGCTATTATGTAAGTTCTGTTTTTTGTTTTAATATAAATTATAATCAGAATTGCAACCAATATTACAGTAAAACTTAGGTTGCTACTCATACTTATTAAAGTATTTTTTGAAAGTTTGTGGTTTACAATAATTAATGTTTCATTAAAATCTATGTTTTTAATGTTTAAATTAGGGTATGATACATTGTTTTCGTTAATTTTTAAAACAAATTTTTCTAAGACATACATTTCATTTATATTTATTTTGTAGTTTTCATATGTTTTTATTTTGGTTTTCACAATGCAATTTTCAAATTTCAGTAAATATGTTGTCATATTTTCAAATTGGTCTACATGTTTACAGTTAGTAGTAATATTGTCTTTGTAGTTCTTAAAAATAAGGAGTCCGGCATAAATTTCTCTTTCTTCCTGATTTGTTCTTATGTCTAAGGCACATTTTAGTTTCAAGTTTTTAGCTATATTCGCCAAGCAGTCGTCATTTATTTTCATAAGTTTATTGTATTCTATAGTGTTTGCTTTATATACCTCGTTTCCACGCATAAGGACTGTATTTTCCCTGAGGATAAGCGACTTATTTCGTTTGTCTGGGAGTGGTTCGAATATGATCTCCGCAAACGTTTCATTAAAAAAATTTGGAATTTTCAGTGTTAGAATTATTAAATCATTTCTGTGTGATAACGATACCTTAGCATGAAGATATGATTCTATTTTATTTATGTATCTGAATTCTTCTACAGTCATTATGTCGGATGGTACTACTCCTAGTTTGGTAGTAAAGATTACATGTCCAATTTCATTTATGTGGTCCATTAATAAATTTATATCGTTGCTGATCCGAAAAATGTTCTCTAAAAATATGGTTTCGTCTTCTAAACTTAGAATTCTGTTCGCGATCTCTGTCTTAAATTTGTTTACGTATTTCTGAACAGTTTTTTGTTGTATGTTTATGTGATCTGTAATGTTAGATATTCTTGCCGATATAGAAGTGCTTAAATAGGTCAGTTCGTCTACTGTTATCATGGTTTCATCGTTACGTCTTTCCAGTGTTTGGATTTTATTAAGTATCTTCTCTTCATCCTCACTGTCCATAGTCCCGGCAACGTATTTTAGTCCTTTTCCTATTACGTTTATTAGTCCTCGTTTTTGTCTAAATTTTGGTATTAAGTTCCTGATCTTTGTTTTGCACAGTTCCATGCTTTTCTCTATACTCTCTAGTAGTGGTGTGACGTTCGTATAAGTATTTGTTAATCTATGTATGTTTTCTTCCAATAAATTTGTCGTTTCTACGTACTGAGTCGTATTAATAATGTGTATAATTGTAGCGTAGTTGTCAATAATTTCTACGTCCTTAAGTTTTATAGGGATATATCCATGGTTGTCCGATAAGTCTTTTATTTCTATCGTTTGTGCAGTTATGGTAGTAAGTACGGACGTTAATATTAACAAAAGAGAAATCATCTGAAACAACAAAATATGAAATTCAATTAAGTTGGTTCGTTGGTGTTTACATTTTGGAATTTCTTTTTTCTTTTGATGTGGGATTTGTAGTATTTATGACCTTTAGTAGTAACGACATGGTCGTTGTCTAGTTGGGAAACTATTGTCTTTCGGAATTTAGAGTGGTTCTTTCCGCCTCTTTCGTCTTTCAAATATATTGGCCCTGTTTGGATTTCTATTTCTTCCCGGTTTTTATTCAGTTTTTCTATGGCTTTTTCCTTTATCCTAATAATTTTTTCTCTGATATCATGATATTCTTCCCTGTTTATTGTTCCATTTTTGAAGTCTATTGGTTTTCTGCCAGTAGTGGAGTGAATTGTATTGTTGTAATACTTAACGCATCTAAATATTTTTTCTTCTACAGTATCTATATCTTATCGGGAATCGTATTTAAGGATTCTTATGTGTTCATTTAAAGTATTGTGGAATCTTTCGACATCTGCATTCGAGGTATGATTATTATTTGAAGTAAAATGTAATTCTATTTCTTGTTCTCGTAAATACTCCAGAAGGGGTAAGGCTTTAAACCCTAGTTCGTTATCAATAACGAGTTTTTTGATACTTCCGACAGATGATAAATAATAAGCTAAGGCAGTCTTAAATTCGATCCAAGACCTGTTTTTTATTCCAATTGCTTGTGCATGTTTAGAAAATTTATCAATGAATGTTAAAAATAATTTCTTTTCTAGGCTGTAATACACATCAGCGTGCACTATTTCTCCAGGACTTTCTGGGGTTTCGGTAATTTTAAATTTTTGTTTTATAGGTTTTCGATCATATTTTTCCTTATTACAGGTTTCGCAATTGTTTATGAATTGTGTTATGCGTGTTTTTAATTTTGGGTGGTAAATTTGTGATTTAAGTTCCGCAAAGTTTTCGTTTATACCCCTATGGTTATTGTTTTCGTGTTCCTTTTCTATCCGTTTTGTAAGTTCCTCTTCATCAACAATATCTTCCAGGATTAGTTTACTTCTGTAAATTTTAAATTTGCTATCAGTATTAAAGTACTTGGTTACAATTTCCTTAAATTTCTCATATAGCGCTTCATTTTCTATCATTACTGTATTAATTTTCTCCGGATCGAAGTGGTTTTTCAAAAGAGTTAATAATGTTTGTTCGTCAAAATTTTTAGCGGATACAATTTTTCTTTTGTTCTGAAATATAACTTCGGTTTTTATTTTTAATGAACCCGAATGTGTTTGCCTAATGAAAAAAATGCCGTTTGAAAAAATTCAGTGGAGTGTTTACTTCTTTTATGACTTCGTTGTCTTCAATTAAATTCACCTCATTGCCTTCTATTTCGATTCGGGATAGTGCATCTGCATTCCCATTTAATACTCCTTTCTTGTACCTAATTTCGTAGTCGTATTCCTGCAAACGTAACCTCCATCGCACTAGTTTGGAATTTGGTTCCCTGATAGAGAATAACCATGTTAATGGTCTGTGATCGGTCTCAATCAAAAACTTTCTTCCAAACAAATATGGTCTGAAATGTTTCGTCGCCCATACTATTGCGAGTAGTTCCTTCTCTATTGTACTATAGTTTTGTTCCGACCCGTTTAATGTCCGGCTTGCATAACTCACGGGATGACCGTCCTGAGAAAGAACATCCCCTATAGCAAAATTACTTGCATCTGTTTGCAAGGTGAATTTTTTGTTAAAATCTGGATATATTAAAATAGGAGGGTTAGTTAATATTTTCTTAAGCGTTTCGAAACTTTCCATATATTCTGTATCCTTTATATCCATGGTTGCATCCTTTTTTAAGTACTTTGTCATTGGTCTAGCTATTTTTGAGTAGTCCTTAACAAATTTCCTATAATACCCTGCCAGACCTAAAAATTGTTTTATTTGTTTTTGGCTTTTTGGTATTGGGAATTTTTGAACGCAGAGGATTATTTCTGGGTTTGGTTTGATGCCCTCATTGGTAACAACATGGCCCAAGAAATTTGTCGACCTTTTCATAAATTCACTCTTGTCGAGTTGTATTTTTAAGTTTACCTCTTTTAGTCTTTGGAATATTTTCACTAAGGATTCTGCATGTTCTTGTAAGGAAGTGGAGAATATTATTATATCGTCTAAGTAGACGAGACATATTTTATTGATAAGGTCGCCTAAAACGTTGTTCATTAGCCTTTGGAAGGTAGCTGGTGCTGTTTTCAGACCGAAAGGCATACGTAAAAATTCGTAGTGCCCACCTTCCACACTGAAAGCTGTCTTGGGAATATCTTCACTGCGGATTTCAATTTGGTGAAACCCTTTAGCTAAATCTAGTGTAGTGAAGTACTGACATCTTCCTAGTTTTTCTAGAATTTCGTCAATGTTTGGAATGGGGTACTTATCGTCCACTGTTTCTTCGTTCAGCTTTCTATAATCTACAACCATCCTCCACTTCTTTTTCCCGCTAGCATCCATTTTCTTAGGAACTATCCAGACAGGTGCTGAGTATGGGGAATGGCTATGTCTTATAATTTTTCTGTCTAACATTTCCTTAATTTGTTTCCTGATTTCTTCCTTGTGTATGTATGGGTATCTATATGTTTTCGCCGCGATTGGTATATTATCCTTGGTGCGGATTTCGTGTTTAATTGCGTTAGTGAATGATAGGTCGCTATCTTCAGTAAACAAAATGTTTTTAAATCTTCTTATAATGGGGAGAAGTTTTTCACGTTCTTCTAAATTAAGGTGCTCTATACGAATTAGATCTTCTATTGATTTGATTCTATTTTCTTCGTTTTCCCCGAAATTATTAATATAAAAGTTTTCTGTAGTTATTTCAAATGTATCTTCGGTATTCAGAACTACTCTTTTTGGTAGTGTTCCTGAAACCTTAACGGACGCACGTATTTTTGAATCTTCGGCCTCATATATTCCCTCCATAATTTCTATGTCTCTATTTTTCGACGTGGTTCGAGGATTATATATTAGGCCATTCTTTTGTTCAACGGGTAAGGTAATTTCATATATGCCGCTTTTTTCGAAATAATATTCCATATCCTCATTAGTATATCTCATTGGTATACGTTTACCATCAATGTCCAAAAAATTATCTCTAAAATCTATAACTGCTCTTAATTGTCTAAGTATGTCGTTTCCAATTAAACCATCGTACTGGTCATGGAAATAACAAATCAAAAATTCAATTTTATCTTCAGAATCTTCTTTAAATTCCTTGAAAATAGGAATGCGAACTTTTTCCTTTAATTTTATATGGTGTTGGAGAGTCTTTAAATTTATTTCGTTACAAGGTACCCGCCACTTTGGGTGACAAATATTAGGATTTATAATCGAATGGGTAGCCCCAGTATCGAGAATAAATTTTAAATTTGCTAATTTTGTTTTAATCTTTATATAGGGTAATTTCCCCCGGAGGCTCTGGGTCGAAAATTTTCAACGGTGTTTATTTCCATTGGCTCAGGATATTGTTGTTGCGGCTGATTGTTTGGAACGAAATTATAGTTTTGTGGATTTGTACGTTGTTGAAAGTTTCGGTTGTAATTTGGGTAACGTCCTTGAGAATTTTGTGGTGGAAAATTCCTTCCATAATTTTGATGTGAACGATTTCCCTTTTGGTTTTGGGAAGGTTGAGAAAAATGTCTTGGTCCTTGATAGTTCTGTTTGGGGTTATAAGATTTTTGATTCTGCTTTTTATTGTCGTGTCTGTTGTAAAACTGATGTTGCATATCTACTCGGAGATGTGCATATCCTGCCTCAAAGAGAATATTCATCGCCTCTTCCTTGGGTTTCTGCATGCTAATATTGTTTTCATTGGTTCAGGTATTTTCGACTTAAATATGTTTAAGGCTGTACGGGAGTTGTTTATAGCCACCGCGTTCAGTGCTTCTTGTGCTTGTCCTTGTCCCATTATGAACAATGTTTTATTGTTAAGTCGTCGAAGTCTACTTTTGATTTCCTCATAAAATTCTAAACTGGTAGTTTTAAATATTACTGCTCTGAGTGAATCGAAGAGTTCGTCACAACTGAGTCTGTCGCCAAAGTTATTCTGTAGTATCGTTTTTATGTCAGTCCATGAAGTTGCCTGGAAATTTATTTCCATCACGTCCCTAGCTTTGTGTTTTAATTTACCCTTAATGAGGTCAGAGAATAGTCCCTGTGATAGTTCGTCATATGTCTGTAGGTTGGGGTGTATTCTGTCTACCAAGTTTATAAAGTTCTGTAGTTCCCTCGTGTCTCCATTAAACTCAGGAAGGTTTCCCAAATACTTAAGGGGGTCGAAAACTAATTGTGCCTGTGCCATTGTTTAAAAATAGTTTTTGTTTTCTATTTACTAAAATTTGTTTGTTTTACCTTAATACTAATGTGAAGTATTGATGTAGTTTTTATAGTTGCCTCGTTGTAGATGAATTTGTTGTTATAGTTGCCTCGTTGTAGATAAATTTGTTGTTATAGTTGCCTTGTTGTAGATAAATATATAGTTGCCTCGTTGTAGATGAATTTGTTGTTATAGTTGCCTTGTTGTAGATAAATATATAGTTGCCTCGTTGTAGATGAATTTGTTGTTATAGTTGCCTTGTTGTAGATAAATATATAGTTGCCTCGTTGTAGATAATTTTGTTGTTATAGTTGCCTTGTTGTAGATAAATATGTAGTTGCCTCGTTGTTTAGTTGTAGATGATTTTGTTGGCTGCTTTCTGTTTTTCAGCTCCTGGTAGTCTTATTTTTAATTGTATTTTATACGTTAATTGTTTTAATTTAATACTCTTGCGTACACTTTATTTAAAAATGTTTTAAGCATCAACCCGCATACAACGGACTTGTTGAATCATTCTTTTGATTATTCCATTAAATATTTCACACTTTTGGTGAAAAATTTACAGTAAGGAATTTTTTTTTTAAATGTCACTTTTGCACTTAATTTATTTTTAAATTGTTTTTTATAACATTTTTCTTCGTTGCAAATGTTTCAAAATTACAGTAAAGGATTTTTTTTAAATGTTATCACTTTTGCACTTAATTTATTTTTAAATTGTTTTTTATAACATTTTTTTTTGTTGCCAATGTTTCAAAATTACAGTAAAGAATTTTTTTAAATGTTATCACTTTTGCACTTAATTTATTTTTAAATTGTTTTTTATAACATTTTTTTTTTTGTTGCAAATGTTTCTTTTCATTTTATTAATAATAACAGGGCTTATATTTCACTTTAGTTAAATATTTATTGAATAAAAAAAAATTCTCTTAATTATAAATTTATTTTATCTTTTGATCCTTCATTGGATAGATTTTTTGTGGTTGGATCCTGTATTGGGTCCTAAATTTTATATCCTCGTCGCCAGTTATGTGTTTACTAGTTATAAACACGAAAAAAAAAATATATTTTATTTTCTTTTCATATGTTGAGTTCCTAAATTAGACTAACTTTATTTCATAATTTCTTTGTTTTTATATACTAATTACAAATATGTATTTTTATTTAACAAGTAAACAATTCTCTGGAAAAAGTTAAGTTTGCAATTCTTTAGTAATTTATTAATTTTGTATTTATTGCATTTTCGTTCATTTATATGGGAACGGAAATGCAAGAAAACAATTCTTAAGAAAAAGTCTGGTTTTAATAATTTGTTACGTTTAATTTTTAAATAATTTGGTAATTTTGCGTAATTGCATTTATTTATTTTATTGCATTTGCGTTTATTTATATGGGAACGGAAATGCATAAAATAAAGTTCTTGGAATAAAGTAAAAGGTAAGCAAATTAAAGTATGTATTTAAGTATTAAGTATTAAAGTATGTATTTAAATTATATTAGCTTTAGTTAGGGGAATAACGGGAGGCATTATAACTCTTAACTTCGCCATTTGTGGACCAATCGCGATGAAATTTGGTGCACTTAGTCTGTGCAACTCCGGGAAGGTAGCGGGCAAAGACTAGTAATTCATAAAAATCAATGAGCAGGCATAAAATCTTATGGATAGATATAATAAATCACTTTGTATACTACAACATCGTTTACTACAACTACGTTTAATACGAGAAATAATATGAATCTTCAAATAGCTTTATGCAGATTAGAAACTACTAAGCAGAATGTGGAACACATGGGTAGTATAAAGTATAATATTCTTCCTCAACATTTAAAAGACATTGAAAGAATATTTATTTTTAAAAAGAAACTAAAAGAATATTTATTGCAAAATTTTGTAATGCTTCTTTGAAAGTTAACATTTTTTTCTTTTTTTTTTCTCGTCGTAATTACATATGTATTTTTGTCGTTTAATTTAATTTTATAGTGAGTTTTTCTTTTGTTTTAATAACTCTTATTTTATTATATATGTATGTATATGATTGTGAGCAAAAATAAATATAAAAAATGTTTAAATATACATATGTATATATTTTTTTTTTCTTTATTGCCAACTCGTCTCAATAATGTCCCATGGACGCTGAGGCACAAACCACTGTAAAAAGTAATAATAATAAAAGTAAAATTTGAAAAAAAAATAAAAAAAAAAATCTTCTTACCCTATGCATATAGTTCAATTCTCACAGTAATACAAATCACTACGTCTACTACTCCACCCCTTCAACGTATTGGCGACATTCAACTCTATCTGCATTCATGACAGATAGAAATTCTCACTGATAGACTTACTAAGGAACTTTTCATACTATACCATTTCTTCATCGTGGGGTACACTTTTGATTCACAACACCCGGTCAACCCAAATAGAACCCTCAAGCACAGTATAGGATCAAATTCTCATCTGTATTCTGGATAGACAAAAATTTTCACTGGTAAAACACTACACAAACATGATCGGCTACAATTTTAAAAAAAATTTTACTTTAATAAAAATTCATATACCATGATAATAAAAAATAAAATAAAAAAACATAAATTCTAGGTTTAAATAATTTATAATTCATTTAATAAAAATATATAAATTAAAATAATGAAGGAAAAAAAGTAAATAAATGTCTTTTCATTTCACCAAAATAGTTTTATCCTAATAGAAATTGCTATGTTTGAAACGAAACTTCTACATTATAAAAATATAAGTATGTTAAAGTATTAATATGATTATACTTAAAAATTTTTTTAAATTAAAATGTTTACATTGTAAAAATTTCAGCAACAACTAAATTGTTCTGTAATTCACGCAGTTGTATAAAGATTAAAATTTATTTTATATTAAAATAAAAGATTTTCGGTATTCAAATTCAATTCTCGATTGATTAGTTGAATTTTGAACATAAGCATCTTGGATTTGTATTCAGAATCACAGAGGTCTATGTTCAGAATTAGGAAAAATCCACTGATGAGCTAAGAAGCATTAGCGAAATACATAGTACTATATGGATATGCTTTCCTCCGCAGTTATTGTGTTTGCTTTTATAAAAAATACTTGATGACAATATCATAAAGTATGTAATTTTATTTTTTCGGGAAAAAGCACAATTTTAAAATTAGAAATATTTATGTTGGAAATATAATTTGATCATTAACACTTTGCTTATTCAACATGTAACATAGTTAGCTTTGAAATATGTTTTATGATATGTCACTTTGTAGAAAAATTTTATTGAATAGATATAAAGAATTTGTCAACAATAAAAGTCATACATGTACATTGTGTTTTGTACATTACTTTTTATATAAGAACTTTGTGGAATTATTAGAAAGGGTTTGCATCACCACCACTACATTTCAATAGGTTATGGGCCTAGACATACGATTTGGAAGTTTTGAATTTTTAAATGCAAGATTTTAAAAAATGGCATCGTCGTCATTATATCAAATAGAAAAGCTAGATGAAAGGAATTACGAGACATGGAGTATTCATATGAGAAGTATCCTTATTCATTCTGGTTTTTGGAAGTATGCAAGTGGCGAAAAAGAAGCAGATTCAACCTGGAGTCTTGATAAAATTTTGGAGTGGAAGAGTGATGATGAAAAAACTCTCGCAACAATATTATTGAGTGTTAAGTCTACCCAGTTGAACCATATTAAAAACATTAACAAATCTAAAGATGCCTGGAATAAACTTAAGGAAGTTTACAAGCCGAGTGGTCCGATGCAAAAGGTTAGCTTATATAAAAAGCTGTTAAATTTGAACATGAAAGACAGCAAAGATATGGCCGTTTTTGTGCAATTATGGAGAAATTAGCCGATGTTGGAATTAGTATTCAAGAAGAATTATTGGTAGTCATTTTATTGTCAAGTCTTCCGAGAGAGTTTGAAAACTTCGTTATTGCCATAGAGACGAGGGATTATCTACCAGCGTTAGGAACGTTAAAGGTTAAACTTCTTGAAGAATATGAACGTCGAAATCAACAAAACGAATTATCTAAAATTTAACAAGCTTTTGGTGCAGCCAAAAAAGAAACAGGTTACAAGAAAGGTAATAATAATTTGAAAGTTAAAAAGGGAAATTGCTTCATATGTGGTAAGAAAGGGCATTATGCAAATAAGTGCAACGAAAAACGTAATCAAGAAAAAACTTACTCTTTGATTGCAATGGCGAATTCTGAAAAAAGAGATACACAAACATCGACGTGGTACATTGATAGCGGTGCTACAAGTCACATGTGCGCAAATCGAAATTTATTTTCTAAATTAGACAGATGCAGTGATAATATAATGTTGGAAAACAGAAAATCAATTGCTGCTGAAGGAATAGGAACAGTCAATCTGTTTATAAATAATAATAAAATTGTACTAAAAGATGTTTTATATTCCCCAGATCTGAATGGAAATTTTTTATCTGTCAATAAGGTCGTACAGTATGGTGGCAAAATCAAATTTAATAATAAGGGTGCAATATTTACTGATGCTTACGGTGAAATAGTTTTAAAAGCCTGTAAAGAAGAAAATTTGTTCCAATTTAAGATAAAAGTACCGAACGACAAATTATGTGTTGTACAATCCATTAATAAAGCTTGGCATCGTCGATATGGACATTTGAACTATGAAAGCCTATTTGAGTTTTCGAAGAAAAATATGGTGAATGGTATAAATTTGACGCAGAAACCTCAAGATCCGTGCGAAATATGTATGGTTAGCAAAATTCATGCTATAAAATTCCCGAAGAAATCTGAAAGTAAATCTGGTGAGTTGTTAGATTTAGTACACTCAGATGTGTGTGGTCCTATGAAAATAGATTCAGTTTTTTTTTTTTTGACTTGGACCGGCACTCAGGGGATGACCCCTACACATGCGATGCATTGTGCTGGAACTAGGAAATTAGGTTATGGGAAGGAGGATAGAGGGAGTAGTGTTTATTTACATTTGATTTAAATCTTGCCATGCTAAAAGTGACAGGAAACACCTCTGCGGGTAGTCTATTCCACATACGTGCCGTTCGGCCAAAAAACGAATTTTCCCTGTAATGCGTAGTGCGAGTCGCCGTCAAATCGACCACAAATGGATGCGCTCTTAATGATGATCGCGTCGTGCGCGCGAATAACCGGGTTTCGGGAACAAGTTCCCTGATTTCATTAGAACACATCCCATTATAGTAACGATAGAACAACGAAACGCACCCCACGTTGCGACGATGCTCAAGAGAGTTAATAGAGTTGGCTACCCTACTGTCTCCTATGAGTTTCTTCGCCCTTTCTTGTACACGGTCGAGTAACTTCAAAATAGTCTTTGAAGCACCGACCCACACATGAGAGTTGTATTCTATTTTCGGTCGGATGTAGGCGGTATAAATAGTGAGGAGATCAGATGGGCTGGAGTATGTCTTACACCGCCTTAAAAAGCCTAGGCACTTGAATGCTTCCTTTGAGACCTGAAAAATGTGCTCAGTCCATCGGACATCGCACTGAATTTTCATGCCAAGAACATCAAGAGCTTCTGATTCCTCAATGTTTATGCCACCCATTTTTACAGATGAGGCAGCGTGATCGTGCATACGGCGGTGTGTTAGCATGCAGCATTGGGTCTTTTGGGAATTGAAATCGACCCTGTTCGCGTGACCCCATTCCAATATTCTCGTGAGGTCACCTGTTAGCGAATCATTCATATTCTGCCGCGTCGCCACATCATAGTTGATGTCGGTCTACGATCGAATGAATATGAATGGCAGATACTGCTGTCATCTGCGAAAGAGTGGATAGGGTTTGAGGTATGACATAGGAGGTCATTAAGAAAAATAAGAAATAGGGTAGCCTTGTGGTACCGCTGAATTGATCTTGAACTCGTTAGATGAGATCCCGTCTATAACAACTCTTATAGCGCGATCCCTGAGAAAGCTCGATATAAATCGAGAGAAGATATCGCCGACACCAAAAGCAATAAGTTTGGACAAGAGTGCTCCATGCCACACTCTGTCAAATGCTTTTGAAATATCTAGAGCCACTACCTTACTTTCGCCAAAATGGTGGATGGATCGACACCATTTTTCCGAGAGGAAGGCTAATAAATCAACCGTGGAACGTCCTCCACGGAAGCCATATTGCCGGTCGTTAAGTAAGCTATTGGACTCCAGATATTTCATAAGATGGAAATTTAGCATACTCTCCATTACTTTAGAAATGGTAGAGCATATTGCGATTGGGCGATAATTTTCAGGGTTGCTTGCCTCTCTCTTCTTGGGGATCGGCGTAACATTTGCAACTTTCCAGCACGATGGAAATTTGCCTGCATGATATAGGGTGCTGAAAAGGATTGCCAGAGGATGCGATAACGTCGAAGAGCACTGCTTCAAGACCAGTGCCGGAATTCCATCCGGGCCAGGAGACTTATTTATGTTGAAGTTCGATAAAACCTTTTTAACTGCACGAGCCCGAAAGTATATCTTTGGCATAGTTACGGATACACGCTCGGATGCGGGCAGTGGTTGATTGCTTTCCGGCAGGTGAGAATTGCCTGCAAACATTTCAGCAAGGAGGTTAGCCTTTTCAACCGGGTCAGTAAATATTTGATCAGCCTTTAAAAGAGACGGAATAGAAGAACTAGCATTTCCCTTAACTCTTTTAACGAATGACCAAAAGCTTTTACTTCCCCGTGGGGCAGTAAGAACTTTAGCGCGAAGACTCTGCTCGTACAAAGCTTTTGCACGTCTTAGCACTTTGGCACACGAAGTTCTCGCCCTTTTGCGCATCATATCAGTATCTGCGTTTTTATTATTCCGCCAGACACAAAACGCTTCCTCTCTGGATCTGACTGCAAGTCTGCACGTCTGATTAAACCAAGACTTTGGTCTAGGCCTAATCGAAATTTGCTTCGATGGTATGAACGTTTTCATACCAAGCATTATTATATTTTGGACCATTTTAGCCATGGCATTGACATCATTGTCGAGGAAGCAGAGCCTCCAATGGAAATGCCGAAAGAAATCGTTGAGCTCAGCCCAACGTGCCTTTTCGTAAATATATTTCAAACGTTTCATAGCTGGCGGTGAAACGCCTCGAAGTTCCGCAAACGAAAAGGAGGCAGAAATGGTGCAATGATCCGAATTACCGAGAGGTGCGCTAATGTTCATTTCATACTTTTCAGGGTGTGAAGTGAGAAAAAGGTCGAGGGTGTTGTGTTGGTGCCCGTCAACACATGAAATATGTGTTGGTTCATTCACTAATTGCGCAAGGTGATTGTGCGCTGCGAATAGCTCAGCATAGCTCAGTTGGAGGTTCAAAGTATTTCCTCACATTCATAGATGACAAGTCAAGAAAAGTTTTTGTTTATTTTTTGAAATACAAAAGCGAGGTATTTGAAAAATTTAAAAATTTCAAAAAATTAGTAGAACGTCATACAAATCGTAAAATAAAATGTATTCGTAGTGATAATGGAGGAGAATATATTAATAAAGATTTTAATAAGTATTTAGAGCAATGCGGAATTCAACGTCAGTTAACGGTACCTTATACGCCGCAACAGAATGGGGTAGCGGAAAGGTTTAATCGAACAATAGTAGAAATGGCTCGTTGTATGTTAGTCGATTCTGGTTTAAAGCAAGATCTCTGGGCTGAAGCTGTAGCAACAGCAGTTTGTTTACGTAATAGATCTCCATCAAAAAGTCTCGATGGAAAAACGCCTTATGAAATATGGACGGGTCGAAAGCCATGTGTAAATCATTTTAAAATTTTTGGTACAACTGCAGTAGTTTTGAATAAAAGAAGAGGAAAATTTGAATCCAAAGGTGCAAATATGATGATGGTTGGTTATTCTAGAGTATCAAAAGCATATCGCTTATATGATAAGAAAACACGAGAAGTTATTGAAAGACGCAATGTTTTATTTAATGAATATAAATTACCCTGTAAGAAAATTAATGATAACATTCAAAATTTTATGGATTTCGAAGCGATTGTAAATAAGAAAGATGTCGATGAACAATTTGAGACTAATAATACGTCAAATCAAGAAGATTTAGAGTATAGCGATGTAAAATCAGTAAATAGCGATATTTCACTTGAGGAGGTTGTAGAAACAAATGAAACAGTTAAACGTGGGCCAGGTAGACCTAAAATTTTTAGTAATGGTAGACCAGGTCGTCCAAGAAAAATATATCAACAACTGAATAATGCAGTGAAGGAGCAAGTTCCAAAAACTTTAGAAGAGGCATTATCCAGTCGTGAAAGTGAAAAATGGAGAGAAGCTATGAAAAAAGAAATGTCTTTGTTAGAACAAAATGACACATGGTCATTAGTTGATTTACCAGCAGGTCATAAAACTATTAAAAGTAAGTGGGTATACACTTTAAAGAAAAATAGTGAACGGTTTAAGGCAAGGTTGGTCGCCAAAGGCTGTAGTCAAAAATACGGCATAAATTACGAAGAAACTTTTTCCCCTGTTATAAGGTACGAAACGATAAGAATGATTTTGGCATTAGCAGTTGAGCACAAGATGCATTTGCACCAAATAGATGTAACTTCAGCATACCTGAATGGAAATTTATATGATGAAATTTACATGCAACAGCCTCAAGGTTTTGAAAACAAAAGGTATCCAAATAAAGTGTTACGTCTGCACAAATCTCTTTACGGTCTTAAGCAATCCGGGAGAGCATGGAATGTTAAATTAAATGAAGTTTTATGTAAGATGGGATTTGAAAGTTGCAAAAATGAATCTTGTTTATATAAAAAAGTACAAGACAAAGAATTGATTGTAGTCGCAGTTTACGTCGACGACATAATCGTTGGATGTAAAAATAAAGCAGAAATATTAAAATTCAAGTCTTAAATTAGTAAGGAATTTTAAGTATCAGATAAAGGTTTATTGGAACATTTTTTGGGGATGAAAGTTGAACGTAACGGTGAAACTGAAGATATAAATATCTGTCAGGAAAATTATATTAAAGATTTGTTACAACAATACAATATGGAAAATTGTAAAACATCATCAGTTCCACTAGAACCAAATTTTCAAACAAAATTCAACGAAAAATGTGAAGAGGTTGATAGCACATTATATCAATCACTTATTGGCTCTTTATTATATTTAGCTTTAACCACAAGGCCAGATATATTACATTCTGTAAATAAATTAGCACAAAGAAATACTAATCCACATGTAGAACACTTTAAAGCGGCAAAACAAGTTCTTAGATATTTGAAAGGAACTCAAAATCTTAAATTAAAATTTTGCAAAAGTAATCAAGAGTGAATTGAAAAATATTTTTGACGAATTTGTATATGTTTTCATTTCTAATGGGACAAATTGTCCCATTTGCAGCAAACATCCGGTTGGGATAAATGACCCAAAACATACTATTGGGATAATATATCCCAGGATAATTCAAGGACTTATGGAAAAACTAATAATGCAGAACATCATCAAAAATTATCCCTTTTTAATATATGCAAAAAGATTTTTCAATTATATATCTCTTGCGGTAAAAAAAATCCGTACCGAATGGGTTAAATTAGGCTAAGTAACGTATTTCAACCTAACAGATCAGAAATAATGAAAGAAAGTACATTTTGAATTTTTTGTTAGATATGTTTTTTTTTAGTTCAATATAATTCAGTTTATTTACTAAATTTATATTATATAATGCAAATGAAGTTATTTTTCAGCAACAAAATTTATTTATACTTATATTTTTCTACAACCAAAATCAAATGCAAATTAATTTTATGAACATTATATAATAGTATCACTTCTATTTTTATTTGACCTTTAGAA
This sequence comes from Dexiosoma caninum, assembly GCA_963924685.1. Lineage (NCBI taxonomy): Eukaryota > Metazoa > Arthropoda > Insecta > Diptera > Tachinidae > Dexiosoma > Dexiosoma caninum. The sequence goes on along the minus strand of OZ004726.1, from coordinate 29,523,069 downwards.
AAATTTTTTAATTATATTTATTTTTGAGCGATGGTCTTTTTTATGAAAAGTTTTTTAATTATTATTTATTTCTCAATATTTCGCTACCAAATAGGTAGCATCGTCAGGAAATAATAATTTGTATTAACAAAAATATTTTTTTTTTTTTTAAATAAGGAAAAGAAAATATTTTTGAAAAGAAACATTGTGCATCATTAGATCATTATCCAAAATTTGAAGACACAACTCTATTGGAGAAAGAAACTAATTATAAACGACGTTTTTTGTTGGAAATGTTACAGATAATTAAAATACCTACGGACAATAGAATAAACTATAAATCAGATGTAGATAATTTAGCACAAAATTATAGATATTTAGTTAATATTAATTTAGATTTAGATTATGTATTATATATATATTTTTATGTAAAATATAGTTAATAATAGATAGTCATAGGTCATTTATTAAATTATTTTTAATAATTATGTTATATTCTAATAGATATATGTTATTATTACATTGTAGAAATATGTTATTTTACATACATGTATATACATACAGTTTGTAAAAAAAAAGTTTTCAAATGAAAAATTTTTTAAGAATTTAAATTTAAATAAATATTTACAACAACAATATCATTATATTTGTGAATTTTTTTTTTACAACTGTTGTTTTGTATGTTGTCGACAAGCAGGCGTCGAAACTTTGACAAATTTATGAACATATTACAACAACAACGCTACAAAATATTTTTGCATACTTTAAACAGTGTAAAAAAAGTGTTTTCAAAAATGCAAAGACAAGAAGGAACCGTTAGTTTTTTGCATATGTATTGCGTATAATAGTTTTATATGGACGCTAAGAGTAGCAGTTGTCTTTTATTCATTAAATTAAGCTCATAGAATAAACAAATGATTACCCAATTATATATAAACTATGCCAGGAAAGCGACTGAACAAAGACATTACCCAACTGCTGTATTTTAATTACTATAAAGGAAAATCTCACAGAGAAATTGCTGAAATGTTCTCTCTTAACCTAAGGACGGTATATAATGTTATTAACAGTGCTGAAAAAGAAGGAAAACTGGAACCAAAACAAACACCAGGCAGACAAAAAAAGTAACTCGGCGAATTGAAAAGAAAATTTTGAAAATGATTGATGAGAATCCACATTTCAGTACTATAGGAATTGCACTTAGCATCAGTAATGAATGTGGAGTAAGAATCCCTCTCAGACTGTTAGAAATATGCTACAAAACCATAAATACTCTTCAAGAGAACGAGGAAAAAACCTTTGCTATCCGCGGTAAATATTGAAAAAGGTATAATTTTGCCATTGAACACCTTTCTTTACCTCCGGAGCACTGGGATGATGTTATTTTTTGTGACGAAACGAAAGTGGTGCTTTACTACCATGATGGACCTCAAAAAGTTTGGCGAAAACCCCTGGCGGCTTTAAAAAATAAAAATATAATACCCACTGTAAAGTTCGGTAAACTATTCGTTATGGTGTGGGGTTGTATTTCGAGCAAGGGTGTTGGCGAAATAAGAATATTAGACGATATAATGACCAAGGAAGTCTATCTAAACATTTTAAAAAAGGAATTGAGTGCAAGTGCTCGGAAATTCGGTTTTGTTGACCCAGAAAAGCTCAAGTATAAATTTTAGCAGGATAATGACCCGAAGCATGAGGCATATATTTGTAGATCCTGGTTGTTATATAATTGTAGAAAAGTGATCGATAGCCCAGCACAAAGGCCAGACTTAAACCCTATAGAAAATTCATGGGTCCACCCAAAGAAAAAAGTCGGAAAAAGGTCACCAAAAACAAATAACATTTATTAAAGAGTGGGAAAAAATACCTGAAAATTATGATATACCAAAGCTTATCCATTCAATGTCTAGACGCTTAGAAGTTGTAATTAAAGCTAAAGGAGGGCACACCAAGTATTAGCACCCTCAAATCTTTTTTTTTTACCATTTAGAATAAATTTAATTAAATTTAACACAATTTTGAAAACATTTATTTTACAGCGTAGAAACTGAAGTATTTTTTAAGTTACGATTATTATTTTGTTATTTAAATTAATTTTGTTTTTTTTTTGTGCAAAGTGTTTATAAACATTTTCAATTGAATACATGAAGAAAAAAATTTAATAAAAGATATATAATTTACTTGCAAATAAGAGTTTCTCTTAAACTTTTTAATTTTTCTAAGTTTTGAAAAGATTTTTTTTACAAACTGTATGTACAAAAGAAAATAATTTTGAAAACTTGTTTATTTATGTATACATGTACACACATTTATACATGTGAATATTTTTAATATTAATAACAAAAAATGTTTATTTCCTTTCAAAAATATTTTCGTTTCCTTATTTAAAAAAAAAAAAAAAAAATATGTTTGTTAATACAAATTATTATTTCCTGACGATGCTACCTATTTGGTAGCGAAATATTGAGAAATAAATAATAATTAAAAAACTTTTCATAAAAAAGACCATCGCTCAAAAATAAATATAATTAAAAAACTTTAATTTTATTATTAATTGACCTTTTTTATTATTTTTAAATTAAAAAAAAAATTAAAAAAAATTAATTTCCTATTATACCTGATGATGTTAACAAGCTGTTAACGAAATATCGAATAATAAAAACAAAATAAAATAAAAAAGACCTCAGGCTTAATAAATATATATCAAAATAATTAAAAAACATTATATAATAATTTTTCTAGTTTTTTGACCTTTTTTTTTTTTTTTTATTTTTTTTATATTAATAACACTAATTATTTTAAGCCTAAGGTCTTTTTATATATTTTATATTTATTTCAATATTTCGCTATTTTATTTATTTATTTTTATTTATTTTATTTTATTTATTATTTTATTTTTATTATTTATTATTTTATTTTATTAATTTTATTTTATTTATTATTTATTTTTAATTGTTACCGAACTACATAGGGATGGTATTATTACAGATTTAGAGAAGAATAGATTAAAGACTAATGTTGCTATAGCACCTAAACTATATGGTTTACCGAAGATTCATAAAGAAAATTATTGATAGAAAAGGTATTAAATATTAGTGACAGACAATTTCATTTTAAAAATAAGAGTAAGATTGTGAATATACTTAGGGACAATGATTTTCCAGTTTGGCTAATTTATAGATTAATTAATCAATACAGATTTAGAAGTGTGAATAATATTAACAATACGGATGATCCAAAGACATACAAATCACTTACTTATGTACCTGGAATAGCTGAACGTTTAAGAAAATCGGAAATATATGATTCAGGGAAATATACAATTGCTTATAAGACATTTAACACATTGAACAGATTGTTTAGTAAGACTAAAGATAGAATACAGAAATTGGAAATGTCTAATTTAATTTATAAGATACCTTGTGGTGGGAATGACAATGAAGATTGTAATAAGATATATATAGGTACAACTAAAAATAAATTAAAGACTAGGATTGCAGGACACAGGTCTGATCAAAAATATAGGGATATAAATTCTCAAAAAACAGCATTATCTTCACACTGTTCTAGATTGAATCACTATCCAAATTTTGAGAATGTATCAGTATTAGACACGGAAAATAATTATAAACGTAGATATATGTTAGAAATGTTACATATAATTAATACACCAATTACCAACAGAATTAATTTTAAGGCAGATACAGCAAATGTTGCTCAAAATTATAGACATTTAGTTAATAAGAGATTAAATATATTATAATTGTATTTGTAGTTTTTATTTTTATACATAGAATTACATTTAGAGACAGAAAAAAAAAATTTTTAAAACTATAAACATATAGGTTATTATTGAAAAAGATATAGACGAAAGATTTTTATTATTATTATTATTATTATTGTAATTATTGTTTTGAATATTTTATTATATGTAACATATTCGTAAAAATGTATTTTGGATTTGGTTCAAAAACAAAAATTTCAATACAAAATCGTATATTTATACCTATTTCAAATCCAGAATATATTTTTATGAATATGACTTTTAATATTTTTATGAATATGGCTGTTAATATTTTTATTTTGAATTTTCATTAACAAGAACTTTTCATATATTGTGAATTTTTAAAAAAATTTTTTTTTTATTATAAACAAAAACCAATTTTCCTGAAGAAGCTACACAAAGGAGTAGCGAAATATTGAAATAAATATAAAATATATAAAAAGACCTTAGGCTTAAAATAATTAGTGTTATTAACATTATATAATTTTTAAATGACCCTGACTTCAACTTTGGAGCACCACCGCTGCAATGTGGATCTATGAGGTAGCGGAAAACCCTTTTTGTAAAAATGTGTATATGCTCGCGGTCCAGCCGCATGCAAACATATAGCACTGGAAATGTCTTTCCAACACCATTGAACTCTAGGAGGGGACGATACCATTTTTTTCATTTGTCCGTCCGTAAAAATTTTCTTCATTTCGTGTATTATTTTGTTCGCCTGCAAAACTTGATGTTTAAGCTCCTTGTTTTCAGCTTCTAGAGCCCTTAACTTTTTAATATAGCTTATCGTTTCTATTTCATTCATATACACTGTAATTTAAAAAAAAATGTTAAAAAGAATCAAAATACATTGAACTCGAATGAACTGTGTACATACATTCACTGCATCGCACAATCGGACAAGAGAATTTATTGATCTTTTGCAATAAACTATATTCCAATTATGCAATGCACTCACAGTACATAAAAGTTTTTTTTTATTATATATACATACATAACTTATTTATGTAACATGCAACTTACTTGGTTTGCGTTCCTTCATCCTTTACACGATCTTCATCTTTTGGTAAAGTGTCAATAAAGGATGCACGTTCATTTTCAATCCAAACCCACGCATCATTCCTAAAAACGTTGGACTATAAATATTTAACCTTTCTTTATTTAATTCAATAACACTTACCCCAAACTTGAAACTATGTTTTCAGCATCGATGGCACTTTTTTCTTCAACCGGGAATTGGTTTATGTTCGGACATCTAAAAAAAATATTTGTAAGTGCATTACATTTACATATTTATCACATGAAAACAAAACACTTACATATTTTCAACACCTTGCTTAATTGGCTCAGCATTTGCCACCAACGTGTTTTTGCCTCCAACATGAATGACACTGGAAGGATAAAAATGGTCACTGCATAATTCAGCCCGAGCTGAAAAGTTTATGCCACAAATTTCTGACCACTTTATCCTGGTCTCAAACTTTCGAGGAACTCGGAATAAACTTCCAGTTCCCTTAAAATTTTTTTGACATGCGCAGTGTATGTACGGTATTTTATTATTGTAATTATTTTAATTATTTAATAACCACACTTAACTTTTTTACAAAACAATGTTTCTTAACTTTTTCTCAAAAGTAAACAAACTTTGACGTTCGGCTCAAAAAATATGTTACAAATTCTTGTATCAGCTGACGGGCGAATATGCTAACGAGTCTACCTAGTAGTGAACATAGGCTAATATCAAGTTAATTCAACATAATTAAATAAAGTTTACAAAAATTGTGCATTTTGCAACAATTTTGTCAACCAAAAATTCTAATAATTTTTTGAACAGATGTTCAACACAGCAATCTATATTTGGTGCTTCTTATACATTGAATTCCCCATTCCCGTTCAATAACTTTCGGTTTGGTCCAACAGCTGATACGGGGCTTTTACAACTGTCACTTTTGAGCTCTCTGTTTAGACCTCTGTGGTAATGAATTTGCCTTGGTTGTAGGTTATTTTCAACCAAAACTGGTTGATTTTTTTTTAAGGTGGAGATGTGAATATTTTTTGCATTTTGTTTACTTTAGGCTTTACAAGCCTAAAGGGTGCTTTACATTGTCCCACAAGTCGTACGACATGCCAAATTTTTGTGTTGAAGAGCACAAGTCGGATCGTCTAAACGTAATATGTAATGAAACTACATATAAGATTTTGAGAGAAAATACGGATGAAAATTTGACAGTCTCTTTGGCTCTCTTGATTTTTTAAAATTTTTCAAAAACCAACACACACCATTATATCAGGGATGCATTTTTATGTAAACAAATGTGAGAAAGCCAGGGAGGGAAAACTGGTTTCATAAATTTATACCAATTATAAAATCAAAATGTAAATTTTAGACCACGACAGCACAATTTTATAAAAATATACGTATATTTTCTAAAAGTACACTAAAAATTTTGACCACGAAAATAACATATTCGAAAGTTACAAAAATATTTATCAAGGTTATTAAAAAAAAAATTCAATTGCACAAGAACTCCATCCCTGGGGAAAACAACCAAACAGCTGTAGTTAAAATAAATCAGAATGTTTTCATCTTACTTGATTGTATCCATACCAATGGTGTAAAAGCCAGAAAACAACCATTCGTTTTTCTTTATATGTGAACAGCACTCAGGAGATGACTCCTACACAAGCGAGGCATTGTGCTGGAACCATAGGCTAGTATAGACTCGACATAAAAACAGGGTCGTGAAAATTTAACATCTCCGTTCGCTATAAAGATCGAAAAGGGATAGCAAATGTGTGTTTTTGCAACTTTCCCTTTTCAATGTTTTTATCGGAATTTTTACTTTAATTGTCAAAAAATTCCTTACAATGTGCAAATTTTTTAATATTTTGGCGAAAAATTATATAAATGCGCCAAAATATTAATATTAAAAAAAAAGAAAAAGTGTTCGGTACTAAGTCCTATAAGAAAAAAGTGTTTGCGTTATGTGCGGTTGTTTATTTCTAAACATACATCTGTGTGATTAAAAGTGAAAAATATACCAAGGAAATTTAAGAAATTTTTCTATAAATTAAATAAAGTGTTATTTAAAATGAATAAAATTTTAGGAGTGGAAGCTGCATAATGGGATGTGGACCAGGGAACCCCTTACATCATTTCCCGAAGAACAATATCAGGTAAGGCTCTTTTTTTGAAGTGGTAGAATTTTCTGCAGAAATATACTGCAGTGAAGCTGCTCCATTAAAACAATTAGAATATAATTAATTTTCTATTGACTAAAAATTTGGAGCAACTTCCCTAAAGTATATTTCTTCTTTCTGTGGTTTAAAATTCGAGGGCTTATTGCAATAGCATCATAAGCCAAACGAATTAAAACCATAATGAAACCAAGTGCTTTTGAACTTTTGTGAAGAGTAGAAAAAACGGCTTAAATCTAGTTTATGGAAGCCACTCCGAATTTAAAAAAAGTTACCTCATCTGATAGAAAATTTAATTTTAAGAAAAAAAAGTTTAGTGCAAAAATCTTCGGCAACGCATATTTTCCGAGTTATGGGCCTCGGAAGTTTTACAATAAATATGTCATTGTGTTTAATATTTCTTAGCTTATTGGGTTATTGGAAAGCTTGTGAAAATGCCGATCACATGATGGTAAAATTTCACATTTTGGGATAATAAAATGTGTAGAGGTGAAAATTTTTAGGCGCCGTCAAAGGCAGGTTATGCAGAAAACCTCAGGAAACATTACATTTAATTTGTAAAACTAAAAAAATCAAAATAACTTGTTTTGGCAAAAAACTAATTAATTAATTTTTAATTTTTATTTTGTATTTTCATACACTGCCATTGCCGAGGAACTTGCTAAGGAAGGAAAACTACCACTCAACATATATATTCTACAATAATATATTCTTTCATTATAAAGTTAAAAATAATCAAATTGTTTTATTTAAATTTTGTTGTATTTTGATTTGATGTTTTCTTAAAAAAATTGTAATTTGTAATAAATAATAAGGATTTAATAATCATATTTTTCATTTTAATCTTTCATAAAATATATAGTTAATACTGTTTAACAAGTTAACTATGAGCACTACGTGCAATTAATTTGATTGAATTTAATTATTTGAATAAAGAGGAGAATTCGCTCTCTTATTAAAAATTAAAAATTTGTGAATACATTATTTGATTCTGTTGTAAATCATGTGGTAAGTGAAACTTTCGGATTTCCCCCTATCGCCCTCCTGATCGTAGTTTTAAAAAAGGTAATACCGTATAACCTTCCCGGGGTTGCACAGACTACGTGCACCCATTTCATCGCGATTGGTCCACAAATGGCGTAGTTAAGCTCGTTTATATTATAAAATCTGTTAAAAACCATGTGGAAGGATTAGCATAATTAAAAAATGAATGGGCGTAATTAAAAAAAAATTTGCCTATAATTCATTCAAGAATCCCAACTATATGGTTTGAAAAATTCAGGAAGATCAGTCCAGCGGTTTGGGCTCCTATAAGGTACAAACAAACACACATTCAGCTTTATATATATACATAGATAAACAATTTCTTAGCTTTTATTGAAGAATTTTGTTAAAGGCAAAATATGAACAGTTCAAAGTATTAAATAAATTTAAATTTATTAGTAAAAAGTTTAGTAAACATTTAAGAACATTAAGTTGTCGATGATAGCTGCTTATTTGGAAAGATATTTCAAACTTATCCTAGGTCCTACGTGTCGCTGAAGTATTCACTACCGGAAGACAACATATCCGATAGCATTTCCTGTGCTAATGCCGTAGCGTCTAAGAATCTATTATGTCTAACGTATAAATACAAATTTCAGATCAGTTGGCCAATTTGTTATTGCTGTGTAACCATTGTGGTACAAATGTTTGTAAACTTAGTAGTTAATTAACGACGGATTTTTGTATTAGTGTTGAGGATTCCTCTTCATTTATTTACGCAATAGTGACCAGTCCATGTCAGGATATATTTCGATGTGGTAAATCCGCTAAATCGTTTTCTTGTCACCTATCCCAAGCATATGTGGGGCTTTCATCAGCAGTACGTACACATGCAGCAGTTAAACTATCAACTATTGGCAAACAACTTATAGAAAATCATTTGCCTAACTTTAGAGCAGAGATAAACAGGCCACAACTGGCTAAAAATCATTGCCAACTCTTGTGGTCTCGCATTTAGGAATGAGTATATATCATTTCCGTGTTGTGATAACTAAGTGCTTCGGTATGTAAAATTTCTTTTTTAATATCTTTGATTTCAACACCAATTCCTTGAGGATTTCTGATAAGTGCATGATCATCATTTGCCCTATCGTCATGTAAGGCTCATACAGCACCACTATTCTTGGAACTATTGTTTATATCAGACTCATCTCCTAAAACAGGTTTTGCAATCCAACGATAACGTTCATCAAATAAATGCAAGCAATTCAAACAGACTAGCAGTGAATAAAAATGTTTATTGAGCTATTCCAAAGAGTCATCTTCAAGTTGGAAATGCATTGATTACTCGTACATAATAGCAGAAGCTTAAAATAATCTTTGAAAATTATGTAATTAATTTGACGACATTTTCTTATTTTACATAAAATTACCCTTTCTAATGTTTCTATTATTTGCGTGAAAGGCGTACAGATATTGCGCTATTGATATAATGTGATCCAAGTCATTGTGTTATTCAAAGAGTTAATTAACTGGATGACGGTAAGACAAACGATACAGACTACAAACCGTACTAACCAACAACACAGAATATTTCTCCTGCCCTACTATCACGGGTGAATCAGTAAATGTATACCTTACATTATTTTGGTACAAATTAAAATCCAAGCTCATTTCTGATAATTCTAATACATCCTAATACGTGCGCCAATAAATAAAGCGATTGCTTTTATTGTTTGCATTAACACCTCCAGCTTTTTCAGCTACTTTAATATCCTGCCAAGTACTGCGAGTTCTTTCTGAAAAAAAGGAAATTGTAAAATATGTACATACATATATTCCGCAACATAAGCTTTGTTGTCTACCTGTATTTAAAGTAATTTCATGCCATTCTTCTTGACACGAATTTGTTGTAACTACTTCACTTTGATTTTTGTATAAGGAAAAGAATTGAAGGAAATTTTACAAAACCTTCAACTTCTAATCTGCAACTTCAATATGTAAAAATTAACACAAGCGGCCGGCTAATATTCCGTATTCACGGCGCATTTACTGAATCCTGCACTTACTGCTGTAGAGGACCATCAAGTTGAACAACTTAAGCAAATTTAACACCATAAAACTAGTTTCCAATTGCTCCGATGAAGGGTGCCTGACAAGAAAATATATGATATTATGATAAATACCTTGTCGGAAGTCAAATAATATATTCCATTTAAATACTTACCCTTTGCTTAATAGATAAACCACATTTTTTTGTTGAATTATACATTTAATTCAACACAATGAATAAAATTTCATATTTTTGTGTGCTTTTGTCAAAAATTTTGTGGACGAAAAATACTAATAATTTTTAAACATATGTTGTGCAAAGCAATGTATAATTATTGCTTCTAACCCATTACTTTCCCAATGATTTTCTTTCTCTTTTCGATCTACATAGCACAGCTGAGAAAACCCTTTTTATTTTTGTTTATGTCGAGTCTATATTAGCCTATGCTGGAACTATAAGAAAGGGATAGTAGGAGAAACGACAGGAGGTAAAGCTTAATTAATTTTTTTATAGCTCTGCTTTCGCACGTTCTTGTTTTTTTTATACTCGTAGCAGCGCTGAAGCTTCGGTTTAGTAGCCCTTTTTATTACAATTTTACTCCGCCGGTGCTACACAATACCGATGAATGAGGGCGTTCTGATGTGATTGTGGATTGCTATCAGCTGAAGCCGGTATTGTTCAGTGACCAGTGACTATGCCTTCGACACTGAAACCTTCCAACAACAACTGACACACAAACAAACCTAATGCACATCAGAAAAATGCGAGATGTTTTTTTTTTTAAATTTTAGTCTGAAACTGGAGTTGTTATATATATATAATATATTACTTTTTATAATAATAAATTTAAACATAAATCATATTACACTAATTTGACACAGTTAAAGAAAGTGATTTATAATTATAATAATATAATACTATAGTAAGAAGAATGCAAAATATATTACTTTTTGTAATAACTAATTTAATTTTAACTCATATTATACTTATTTAACACGTTCTTTTTAGGTTATGTTGAATTTAACAAATCACATGTATACAAACAATTTGCCGTTTGGATAAAAAGCGAATTAACGAATTCGCCATGCGATAACCTTAGGTGTGTTCGTTTACTTTTCTGGTAATATGAAAATAAGCTATAATTTATCTCAATAAGAGACCAAAATGTACAAAAGTAAGAAAGCGCACAGAACACAAAATAGGTCTGTTGCACGAGCATAACAAAAACATTTGCAGTGCAGCAACGGCTGTAAAATGTGGACAAAAATAAATTGAAAAAAAATGTAAAAGCCTTTTTTTATTAAATAAAGTAATAAATATGCACAAATATATAATACATTTTGAAATTTATTTAATTTATTCCTTTTTAAATTTTTATATTAAAAACTTTTGTCGTTTCCTTGCAAATTCTCTGATTAACATCTTAGTGTCATATATAAATAAAAAACGGCCTACAATTTAATTCTAGACCGAACTTACCCAAAGAAAAAATTCGTGCAACTTTGTACAGAAAATTAAAAATTTTACTCTCTAATTTTATTTCAAAATTGTACAAAAATTGTTAATAATTTCTGGCACGCTTTTGCGTAAATTTAGAGGATTCCATCTTACATGTAGTTCACTTGTTGATAAGCATTTCTCGCAATTGAACTGAACTAGATTCTGAATATATATAGTCAAATTCATGCGCTATATAACTTCCAATTTATATAGTAGCTCTCTAATAATATTATAACTATTATTTTTTCATAAATATTATTTCTAGCTTATTTGTTGCCTACATATTTATTAATTCATATGTTACACTTGTAGTCCACCAACTATATATGTCCCTATGGGCTCGGATGGTTATTGTTATAAATAAATAAAATAGAATATCTCTTTTTATATGATTCTAATTTTTAAATTGTGCTTTTCCCGAGAAAAATATGTCAAATGTATTATTACATTCTGTATGATATTCTCATAAAGTATTTTTTTCTAAAAAGCAAACTCACTGAGGGTGGCGATGGCACGATGGATGGTAGTCTGCACGTTGACTACGAATCGAAAAACAGACCTGGGTTCAACCCCAGTTTCAGACTAAAATTCTAAAATAAAAATAAACATAAACATCTCACATTTTTCTGATGTGCATTAGTGTGTCTTTGTGTGTCAGTTGTTGTCGGAAGGTTTCAGTGGCGAAGTCATAGTCACTGGTCACTGAACAATACCGGCTTCAGCTGATAGCAATCCACAATCGCATCAGAACACCCTCCTTCGTCGGTATTGTGTAGCACCGGCGAAGTAAAACAATAAAAAAAATGGCTACTGAACCGAAGCTTCAGCACTGCTACGAGTATAAACAAAGAACGTGCGAAAGCAGAGCTGCAAAAATAATTAATTAAGCTTCACCTCCTGTCGTTTCTCCTACTATCCCTTTCCTATAGTTCCAGCACAATGCTTCGCATGTGTAGGAGTCATCTCCTGAGTACTGGTCCCAGATAAAAAAAAACAACTGAGGAAGAAAGTATATATGTATTTACAGATATAGATATATATATTTATATATAGATGAGAAGAAAAATCTAAAAATAGAAATATGTATGGGTTATAAAAAAAAGTAAACTTTGGATTATGTTTTTGTTAAAAAAATTTTTGGTTTTTAGTTCGGTATTCAACATCAATTCCCGATTGATTGGTTGAATTTTGAACATAAGAATCTTGAATTTGTAGTCAAAAATTGGGAAAAGTCCACTGCTGAGCTAAGTAATGTTGCGGAGGAGTGAACAGGGGTGCCTGGTAACTTCTGTGGTGATCATGTAGGGACGAGGGGAGAAATAACTTATGGATACAGTATATATATGTATATGTGGAAATAAGTATATTTATATATGCATAGTATGTATATATATGTATATATATATATATAAATACATATGAGTATATATATACCTATGACCATATACGTGGGACAACGGTGAAAGTTTGGAAAATTGGGAAGGCCTGGAAAATGATGGGAAAAGTCCAGGTGATTCTGAAGGTAGATAAGGTGCGACAAAAGTAGATTTGAGACGAGAGAGAAATAAGACACTGACTGGATCACACAGGAAGATAATTCTGGCAATTTCCAAACTGTCCCTAAAGCGAAAAAAATAAAAGAAAAAATAAGTAGTAAAGAAAAACAAAAATAAATTGAGTGCAAAATTTGTAAGAAGAAAAGAAAAAGCAACGGGCAGTCAACCTTTTGGAGGAAGGAAAAACGCCATAGAAGTATGAAGGGGAGAAAAGGCGTAATCTGTGTGGACAGGGTGAACCTCAGAATTATAGATATATATTAATGTAGCCAATAATACTCCTTGAAAAAAAGGGCGAGCAAAAAGGAGATTTGGTAAATATACAGATATAAATAAGTACATATTATAGATTAAAGTTTTTATTTGAGTTTTTTTTCGTGTTGTGTCGTGAACATTTTGTAATTATTGAATTTTCTTTGTAATCAAGTACCATCTGAAGGCTTTGTGAAGCCATAATTATTTAAGTTTTATAGTACAGTGAATGGTAAAGAAATAGACTGTCTAGCGTATAATCGTGATTTTTTTTGCCCCAGATTGGGCTGAATAATTTGTGGTGTGGTAGACATTCCACTACGTCATCGCCAGGTAGAATTATTTATTTAAATTAGTATAAGCTAAAGGAAGAAGATAATAACTTCGGTTGAGGGACTAACCACTAACCTTAGGGAGCTCCTTAAGGATAGTGAGGATTAGCCATATATAGATTACGGTAATAACGGTAGTGAATGAGAGGCTATCAAGAAATAATAAAATAGTTTTACTTGTGTAGTGAAATTAATATCCGCTATTTCGGATCCGTTAGATAAATAGAAGATTTTTTTTTTTGATGGGTCTGAACCCTTTACTCTACTTTAATTACAGAACCGTTACCGGCAATAAGTTTTTATGATCTTGTGTATAAAATTATTTTGTTTAATTATTATTGAATTGCATTTTGTTAACGGAAAAAAATTAATTTATATCCACTTGAAAAAGGAAAAAAAAGGAAAGAAGTATATTTGAATTTTATATTTACATTTATATTTTATGTTGTGAATAAATTTTTGTGTTAGAGTAGTTCTTCTCATTTAAATAAAATTAATTATCTTATGTTTATAACGTCGAAATAATGCGTTGTGCTTAAAAAGCAATTGGTTGAACGCATGAAGGTGAGTTAAGGGAGGAAAAATTCGAGTGAGCGTGGGTCACAAGATTTGGTGGAGATTTGGACGGAGATGTTGTGACATGGTTGGGAGAGTAATAGTAGAGGTGAATAATTGCCTCTGGGAAAGCGGGAAGCAAAGGGTTGTCATGTGTGTGTTTGTGTTTGATTTTTTTTGTAGGTTTTGTTATTGTGAGAATCATTATAAATTTTTTATGTGCAGTGTACCTAGTGGGAAGGATTGGGACTCATCTGAGATACGTTCACCGGTACCTGAGCTAGGTCGAAGTCCCGCTAGTCACTGCGGCTGCAACAGTAAGCATTAGTGAAATAGTACTCTATGGATATGCTTTCCTAATCAGTTTTTGAGTTTGCTTTTATATAAAAAATACTTTATGAGAATACCATAAAGTATGTAATAATACAGTCACATATTTTTTCCGGAAAAAGCACAATTATAAAATTAAAATCATATATAAATAAAAGAAATTTGTGCGATTTCGGTCAATTTTATTATGCACCTGTACCATGTACAATTACAAATCTACACACATGCATACATCCATAAAAACACAATAATTTAGCTTGTACATGTTATTTAAAGAAACACCAAATAATTTTTAACTAAATTATGAAATAAAATTAACTATTATTTCTTCATTGCATTTTTGGGAAACTTTTAATTTTACTTCTGTAATTTTGCTTTGTTATTTTCAATGTTTATTATAAACCAGCTGATTGCTTGTTCTTCACGCCCAAACTAGCCCGAAGAAAAAGGACGGGTGTTCTCGTGCGTGAAGAACAGGAATATTACTCTCTCATTTACCCAATTTTTGCGTAAGAAAAGGTTTTTTGGTAATTTTGGCGCCCTGCGGGGGTCCAATTTAGAGTAAACGAACACACCTCTTGTATTAATAAAGCTTGTGCCAAAGTATATTAAACATGGTGGGGTTGTTAAAACAGATAGAACTCTGCTGTACATACATTTGTGCTTCAAACGTCAAAAACTTGTTTGAAATTCTGCTTTTGGTGAGAACAACTTTGTATTTAAAATCAAATGATTTCAAAAATTAAAAATCTTACACACACTTTTTATTCATAGTTAAACGCATTTTCTTCGTAATATTTACATCAGATCTCTTTGACGGATCGCGGACAAAAACGTAGATTGTTGTACAACAACTCTTTAGTCAACCACCTAGTTAAAGCCACCTTGAAACGTGCACTGGTAGATTGTTCTAGTATTTGGAGAAGTAAAGTTCGTTCAATCCTTTTTTGTCTTCGAAGGTTAGAAAATTTTCTTATTTAAAATCGTGTAAATAAAATTACAAAAATTGTTAAAAGCTGCTTAAGAAATATCTGAATTATAAAAGTTTGAAAACAGTAAGTAAAATAAATCTTAAATAAAAATAATGGTCGAAAATGAAGAATACACCATGGCGTTACATAAATGCCGGAAAACTTCTTTCGAAAGAATAATTTTCTAGAAATTTCACTATGAGAGCGATTGATCAATGTTAAAATCATTTTATTTATATCATTTTGTAAAATGTTTAGCCTTTTGGCGAAAAAAAATGTATATTCCAACGTTATAGTTAAAAATCGAGTATTATAATTAAATATATGTATGTACATATGTATAAATTAAAATTAAATCGAGTAATTCAAACTGGCCAGCATTCCAGAAAGCAGACATTCATACCATAAAAAATAGCCTTTAAAAAACAGTAATAAATATTATTGCTAAGATGGAAGTTAATTTTAAGCACCGATGGGTATTTAAAAAAATTAAAGAAAAAAAACAGCACCGGGTATTGCTTATATACTATTTGAATATATACATATGTACATTGTGTGTACATATATTAAGAGAACACACATTAATAAGAACCCTACAGGAACAGTGACGGTCATTGCGTGGAACAAAGTGTCTGTCCTTTTCTTAAGGGCAATATGAGAAAAATTACCGAAACTTCTGTGTACACTGTACATAGTCAGCATTGACGGATATCCCAATTGAAATGAAACACTATTTATTTCAATTCTATATTGATTTTATTTAATTATTCTAATATATATGAAATAAATATAAAAGAAATGTAATATAATATGCAATAGAAATACTCATCAGGACCTTGGAGTGGGCCATCATCTGTGAACTAAAACAGTCAGATACTTAAACTAGCCTCGGTTGTCTCCATGCTGGAAAGTTGCGCCTGTTATAATTCAATGGTAGCCTTCCCTTGGCTCGACGTCGACTGGTATAGCTGGATTTTTTCGACGCGGATAGTTGCTTCCTCTTTGCCGAGAAACTGCTGTAGAAGTACCAGAATACATAAAACGGAAAAGGTGGCAATGTGATATGATTAAAAAAATTTATATAAATAATTAGCGCATTGTACTTATCTTTAAATTTTGCTTCAATATCCAATGTTTTCTAAATATAATTGTACACATTAATAATGCACGACTCACAATTATTTAAGATATACAAATATTAAAACAAACATTAAGGGGGGATTCACATAAAAATTAATTTTATCCATCAGCAATGACAATCATGTGTTCGCGCAAATATAAAATTGCTGCACATCTATTAGAAAAAAATTGTGCGAGTGTATTAGTTTCGGTCATACATTTCTTGAGGGAACAAAACTTTCTGTTTTTCTTGTACTCATTCTTCTGAATTAAGGGCCTCTGAAGTTTCATTATAAATTTGTTCATAAAGGTTATTGCTATAAGGGTATCATTTAAAAGCTGTTGAAAATATTTGGAACAAATAAAGTTTAAGGCCCCCTCCCGCATCCAAAAAAAAAAAATGCCGCCCTATAGAAAATTAAAAAATAAGAAAAAAGTGAGCGGAAACCTTTAGTTTCCGAATTATGGGCCTCTGAAGTTCCATTATAAATTTGTGAATAAAGGGTGTATTTTCCATTGAATATGGGCAATATGGGTATCATTTTAAAACTGTTCAGAATATTTTTACTTTACTAAAATTTCTTAGATATAATAGTGAATTAAAACCTTAATGCCTGCAAAAATTCAGCTACGCGGAAAAGCTTAGGTTAAATTTATTTTACGGACGCTTCAACAAATGGGCCGCTATTACGACCTGATCCAACGAATTTTCATTTGGTATTAGGTCTGTTGGTTTACTTTCTGGGAAAGTTCGGTAAAATGCGAGTAAGCTATAATTACTCTCAATAAGAGAGCAAAATGTACAAAAGTAAGAAAACGAAAAAACCATATAATTTCCCAGAAAAAAAAGAAATGTCAATTTTTTACAACTCTGTTTATATCGGAGATGATAATTGACAATTTAAAATTTTACTTTTTTGACCCCAAATGTACTAAAAACATAAAAGTTGTGTTAAGAGTTTTACTATTATTAAATATTAGTAACCGAAAGATAAAATAAAATGAGTTCTTGTATATTGAGAATTTGTTTCGAAATCAATCAAATTAAAGTAATACTGAAGGAGTTCCTATTACTCGAGAGACCACCTCGTTGCGAGACAACCAACGTGTTGTCGAATAGTTAAAAATTAATGCAGTTCATTACAAAAGTATTCTTGAATTTTCGCAAATTCATCCATTTTACAGAAATGATAATTTTACTCGTTTATAAACTTATAATTCGGACTATAGTTTTTGAAGATCCGTACGACTGAGTTTAGGCGAGAAAACATTTAGTTTGGTAGCATGTTACGGGTGTGAAAGGGAGCATCGTTTTTGTGTTCGGTACTCGGCGACACGTTTTAACAACAACATATGTTGTCTGCTGATGGATAGAATTAATTTTTATGCGAATCCCTGAATAGTTTGTTTTAATATTTGTATATTTTAAATAATTGTGGGCAATTATATTAATTAATTGCCTATAATTCTGTCAAAAATGACGGTCGTATCACCGGTCAAATGACCGTCACTGTTATTGTAGGGAAGCTAAACTTATTAGCTATTTCGCTGGTCAGTTCATCCAACAGGGCAAACGACAAAGTTTGTGAAAAAGTTGTGGAAAGTGGTTGTGAATAATTTAATAATTAATATTATATTAAGAAAAATCGAATATATATTTTTGCTATAATTAATTTAAATTACTGAACAACGTATAATCATATGAATATACATTGGTACTTAATATTTAGTGGAGTAAAGTAGTACTTTTGCAATGCAAAGTGTACTGAAACAGTACAATTGTACAAGCTGATTATCCCTGATTTTCGTTGAAAGTTTAATGTGATTGATGACAGTTTACCGGAAAAACAGTATTTGTGAAAGAATTTATTTAAAAAAACAAGTATTGAAAGAATTTATTTAATTATATTTTTTTTTTTGAGCGATGGTCTTTTTTATGAAAAGTTTTTAACAATTATTTATTTTTCAATATTTCGCTACCAAATATGTAGCATCGTTAGGAAATAATAATTTGTATTAACAAAAATATTTATTTAAAAAAAATGGTATTTTTTATGAAAAGTTTTTAACAATTTATGGTATAAATAACAAAAATGTTTGCAATTAATTATTGTTAAGAAAAATTTTTTACACAACTTTTTTAATGTATGTCAGCTGTTTGGGACATTTGTTATTTTCAATGTTTATTATAAACAAACTGATTGCTTGTTCTTCACGCCCAAACTAGCCCGAAGAAAAAGTACGGGCATTCTCGCGCGTGAAGAACAAGAACGTTACTCTCTTAAAACCTCTCTCACTTACCCAATTTTTGCGTAAGAAAACGCTTTTGGGTAAGATTGGGCGCCCGCGGGCAAACCAGACCTATTATGACGCGCATTCAATACAGAATAGTGCTATTGTGAATCTCACTCATTTCGTACATTCACAGTAGTAAATATTTTATTAGCTGTGCCTACAAATAAATACATACTTGTTTGTAAATTTAATTAAATTATAAAAAATATGACCACGACTGAGTTATGGTTAAATTTTATTTATACAGATATTATATAATAATGAGGGTGGCGATGGTTGAAGTCTGCACGTTGACTACAAAACGAAAAATTTTCCTGGGTTCAACCCCAGTTCTAGACTCATAAAAACTTTTTCTGATATGCATTTCGTTGCCTTTGTGTCACAGTTGTTGTCGGAAAGTTGCATAGTCAATGGTCACTGAACAGTGACGGCTTCAGCTGTATCCAATCCACAGGTACATCAGAACGCACTCCTTCGTCGGTATTGTGTAGCGCCGGCGAAGTAAAATAATTATTAAAAAATGGCTACTAAAAACGAAGCTTCAAAATTTAATACGTCTCCTTGACATTAGAGACGCTACAACACTGCTGTAAAAACAACGTGCAAAAAGCAGTGTTGTAAGATAGTGAAGCTTCACTTCCTATCATTTCTTCTACAATCCCTTTCCTATTGTTCCGGCACAATGTATTGCATGTCTAGGAGTCATCTGAGTGCTGGTCCAAGATAAAAAAAATTCACTTTTCTGCCGTTCTAACAGCAATTTTTTTTCCGCCTGAGCTTTTGTTGAAATTTTTGCAAATTAAGGATTGTCCTCAATTAGCGGCAACCAGCTTTTCCATTTGTTGTTTGGTGCTCACAACCTTACGCCTACCAACAAAAATAACATAAACAGTTTAAAATTAATTTTAAAATGCTCTAAAGAAAATAAGGAACAAATCTAGTTTACGCACGCCGCTCTAAATTGAAAAAAAAAATTAGATAGGTCAATAGAAAATTGTAAAATAAGAAGAAAAAAGTCCCAACAACGCTTAGTTTTCGAGTTATGGACCTACGAAGTTTCCAAATCTACTACATTTCGGAAACCAAATGGCCACTATTGGTATCAAGTGAAAGGTTTTAAAAATATCTTGCTATAAACATAAAATTTATTTAAAAATTCTCAAAACTCGGCCGGGCGCAAAGATTTTCTCCTTCATGGTATACCAAACAGTCCAAAAATTTAAATTAATATTACAGACGAGCCCATAATATGAATTAGACATTCAAATGCAGCTGATAATAGGGACCATGGAAAAAAAATTAGCTACGCCAATACAAAGATGAAAAATAAGAAGAAAATATATAATCAAAAAAGTCACGGCAACGCCTAGTTTTCGAGTTATGGACCTACGAAGTTTTTATATAGAAATGCGAATGTCTACTACATTTTTGAACGCAAATGGCCATTATTGGTGCTAGGGTTGTACCAACATACAATCATAACACATACATACTAGATTAACCCGGTGCGCTTCGCTTATCAAATCTCGTCCTCTTTTGTATATACAGCTATGGACATATAAATGGCACATTTTACCTTTAGTTCTTTCTTGTGCTACAATATCGGAAATATTAATAATAAACAACAAATTTTTGGTTTTTTGCAAAGTTGTATTACTAATATTTAATATTAAATAAGCTTACACTAAAATTCATTAATATAAAAACTAAAAAAATTCATTAAGTCTAAACACTCCTGAATTGAGTTGGACACATAAATGGCACAATCTTGAAAATGTATAAAAAATTTGCATTCCTCGATTTTTTTCTGTGTACCAGCATTTTATTGTTAATATTTAGTGCTCAACCCTTTGTTTCTGATGACAGCTTCGCACCTCCTGCCCATACTTTCAACGAGTTTTTCGCATTTTGCTTTAGGTATCTCATACCAAGCTTTTTGTGCTGCTGACCACAGTTCGCCATATTTTTATAATTATGTTTCGCTATTTCAACCTTGACTTCGTTCCATAGGTTCTCTATGGGGTTTAAGTCAGGACTCTGAGCTGGCCAGAAAACATCGAAACATCAATCTTCTACTCACAAAACCACTTTTTTACTCCTTTGGAGGTATGCTTGGGATCGTTATCCTGCTTGAATTTCCACTTAATTGGAATAGAGTTGAAGGCATATGGCTCCATATGGTTTTTCAAAATGTTTAAATATTGAAACTTGTCAATTTTTTCATTTATTTTAACAAGCGGACCTACTACATGCCAAGAAAATGCACCCCAAACCATAATGTTGCCCTCACCGTGTTTTACTGTCTTCTGGGTGAACCGAGGATTGAACTCTTGGCATTTAGGACGATGAACAAATATTTTACCATCAGGTCCCATCCTATTAATTTTTGTTTCGTCGCTCCATAACACGTTTTTGCAAAAATTTATGGATTTTTCTTTATGGTTTCTGGCGAAAATTAAACGTTTTGAAATATTTTTTTTTTGAGAGAAGTGGCTTTTTTCTGGAAATGCGTCCAAACAAATTTGCCTCGTTTAATCTTCTCCTGACAAGCCTGCTAGATATTTCCAAGTTCAAGGAATCATTTATATCTATTGCTATCTGCCATGATGACTTGAATGGGTTAACTTTTGCCATTCTTACTATGACTGCATCCGTACGCTCATCTGTTTTTCGAGGGCACGCGGGTCCACGTTGTTAAACGCACCCTCTATGTCAAAAAACCACCAACGCATACTC
The DNA here is from genome assembly GCA_963924685.1 of Dexiosoma caninum. Classification (NCBI taxonomy): domain Eukaryota; kingdom Metazoa; phylum Arthropoda; class Insecta; order Diptera; family Tachinidae; genus Dexiosoma; species Dexiosoma caninum. The sequence continues at coordinate 29,501,425 of OZ004726.1, read as the reverse complement.
CCCATACACCAGAAATTTTTTCAGATAGCCCACCAGAGAATGCAGTGCGGTCTCAACCGACCTACCCTTCGTGTACCTTCTTCTACGATAAAGATCGATCAGCCTTTCCAAAGTCTTGAGAAGAAACGAGGACAGAGAAATCGGCCTGAAGTCCTTGGAAAGGTGTGTGTAATCCTCCCCCGTTTGGAAAGAACCACCAAGCACTCAGTCCATGGCCTCGGAACATAAAACAGCTAAGGTATGCAGCGAAGATTCGCATAAGGCAAGTTACCACAATATCAGCACTCCGCTGGAATAATATCCAGTCTTTAATAATTTATGATTATTATTAGATCATATATATACCTTAAATTAGTATTCTTCTAAAATGTATTTAGCTATTTGTGAAGAGTTAAATAGTTATAATTTTTATTTGAAAATTTTCATTTAATAATTTATTTACTTGATATTAAAAATTATATAAATATAATATTAATATTTTTATAATTATTCTTTTAATTATACAACGTTAGTCAAAATTCATTACGATTATTTATCTATGTTTGTTATATGGTTTAGCTGGTCTATATGCAGCATTTCATTTGGCGCTAATATCAAAATTTTCAGTATATCTTAACCAAATCTTTAAAAAAGCTAAGAAATTCACAATTTTATAGAAGAAGTCGCCAAAAATATTTGAGAATTACGTAATATACAAACAAAACAAACCAAATAGCTTCTTTAAAAATTTTCCTTACACAACAAACATTTTATTATTTGATTTTGTGTTTTAAATTGCTTACGTTACATATTATTAGTATTTAATTAATTGACCTTTTTTATTATATTTTTTGAAATATATTTATTAAGCTTGAGGTCTTTTTTTATTTTATCTGGTTTTATTATTCGATATTTCGTTAACAGCTTGTTAACATCTTCAGGAATAATAGGAAATTATAATTGTTTGAAATATAAAAATATTTTTGAAACATGTCACATGTTATAAAATTTGTTTGAAAAGTCAAAAATGTGTAGTAGTAATATAGGCGCATATAAATATAACGAATTGAAACCTACATAAATATATATACATATATATATATTAGGGTGGGGCGATTTGAAAATCTTAATGGGCGCTTCGCGTTTCTGATTACACGACTACGGTGAAAATCGAGCTGGCGCATTTTGACTTGATCAGACTTTTGTCACGTTTTTTTTTTTTGGATATTTTGGCCTATAACAGCCAAACCATTGAGATTTTCGATTCAATACTAAGAGAAAAATTGTAGCCAAGACAATAGTTAAGAACTCTCTAGTACATCGCAAAAGCATTGGAACGCTCCTTCAGGCAGTTTTGGCCTTGTGAAAGTGCAAATTTTTCGTGAAAGTATTGGTAAATTACCATTTTCAGTTGTTCATAGCGCAAAATCATAAAAATGTTCATATATGCACATACATATGTACACATATAGATATATACACAATTATAAACTTTTTTAACATTAGGTATAAAATGTGTTCAGAAAATTTATGTAAAATGTTACGGAGAACATTTTTGTAGAAATGTTACCCTCTAACTCCTCAAGATATGGGTCTTTTTTGTCCTTCTTTTAAGTGAAGCAAAGATTAAAGAAGGTATGTATATGTTCTTCAAGTCGTTGTTATTGTTAAAAGTCTTAAAATTGGTTTCATACCAACAGGTGTTTTTGTTGGTCCAGATATAAGAAAGCTAATGCTAAACGCTTACTTCGACGAAATGCTGTCACCAATTGAGCTTGATGCTTAGAAAAGCATTAAGGAAGTGATATACAATGTCTTAGGCAAAAATCGTTCTCCTACTGCTCGAATATACGTAGACACCATGCTCAGAGCTTTTGAAAAACTAGGTGTTAAATTTTACTATAAGTCCCTGAATACACCAAAATGGAAAATTCAACCATAAAGTTAGAAATAAGACGCAACAAAAGAGAGCTTAGGGTTAATTTCGCATTTATTAAGAATTTTATTTTAAAGCAAATTTGGATAGCAAGTATTCATTAATTACATTTTTTTTTTAGCTCTAGGCAATTCCACTTCATTATCATACAATGTCCAGCATATTTCAGCGATAAGCGAATGAATGCTTTTACCTTTATAGCGTTCTTCAATGGGTGCGCATGTCTGATGAAATTTTTCACCATGCTCATCAGATTCTGTTGACAACTGGTTCTCAAAGTAATCCATATGGGAATTTAAAAAATGAATTTTTGTTGACATATGAACACCTAGTTTTTCAAAAGCTCTGAGCATGGTGTCTACGTATATTCGAGCAGTAGGAGAACGATTTTTGACTAAGACATTGTATATCACTTCCTTAATGCTTTTCCAAGCATCAAGCTCAATTGGTGACAGCATTTCGTCGAAGTAAGCGTTTAGCATTAGCTTTCTTATATCTGGACCAACAAAAACACCTGTTGGTATGAAACCAATTTTAAGACTTTTAACAATAACAACGACTTGAAGAACATATACATACCTTCTTTAATCTTTGCTTCACTTAAAAGAAGGACAAAAAAGACCCATATCTTGAGGAGTTAGAGGGCTAACATTTCTACAAAAATGTTCTCCGTAACATTTTACATAAATTTGCTGAAGTCATTTTATACCTAAAATGTAAGTGTGACCCTTACATTTACATGGTTTCTTATGCCGTTTACCAATAAGAATGTGCCAGAGCTAGGCAACTTTAACCCCCTCTCAAATGAAATTCAGATGTAAACTTTCAAAACGCTGATACACGTATCTTTTTTTTTTTGTCTCTATCAGAATTTATAGCCCGGACCTTGTAATTTTTGAAAAAAATTTGATTTTGTTGTACAGTGTTATTGATCATATTCGAGTCTTTTTTATTCTTCTTCGCGATTAAATTAATCATTTATGCGCACGTTTCTGAATCGAAAACGACTGTTTTGTCGGGAGAAAATGGTACCTTAGATACGACTCTTCAAAACGAGTCTTTCATGACTCGCGTTTCTGACTCATTTTCGCGCTCGTTTCTGAATCGAAAACGACTGTTTTGTCGGGAGAAAATGGTACCCTAGACACGACTCTTCAAAACGAGTCTTTTATGACTCGCGTTTCAGACTCATTTTCAAGGCAGTGTGCAATAGTACTTACAATCAATTACGACACTTTTTCAAGCCATTTTACAGTCATATTACTAGCCGTTAGTGAGTCTTGTTTTATTTGGTATAACATAAAGAAAGTATATTCGTTTATTTTTTTCATTATTTATTTATTACTCTTTTAATTTAATCAACTTTTATTGTTCTTTGCACCATGAGCTTACCACACAAATAAACATAAATTCACAAAACTCATTTCTTTCAAAATCAGTAAGAAAATTTGTCCCGTTATAAAGAGTAGCAAAAACCATAAGAAACAATTTTTCATCGTCAAGATGCGCTAAATATGACTTCAAAATAAAAATAAAAATTCTTAATACACTCACATTTCGGGCATCTACATGATGAATTTATGATTGCGCACATTCTATACATATTGTTTGAGTTTTTTAAACAAGTCGCTTTCCAAGCATTTGTCGGATTCATTTTCGGGTCTTTTTTTAAGCGAACAACTGATTAATCCGATTTTAGTCATCTGAGGTAGTCTTGAAAGACTCAGTTTGGTGATTTCTGCCAAAACAATCTTCCAAATGCTGACTGGGTAGATATACGAATGTACGTACACACATGCAAACATACAGTCATAAACATATACATATGCAGCCACAAATATATGTACATGCACACATAAAGGGTGGTTAAATTTCAAGGGCCGATGTTGATTTTGAATAAAACACAAACTATTTAGGAAATTATTGTAATTTTATTTTATTATGATATATTGGTATTACTCAATTATGTATGGAACAAAATATCGGCCAAATGGGCGCCGCGACCACGGCAACAGTGGATGATCAATTTTCGAAGAAAATCATCTTCAGTGATGAGGCACATTTTCACCTCAGTGGATTCGTCAATAAACAGAATTGCCGCATTTGGGCGAATGAGAATCCAAGAGTGATTGTCGAAAAACCAATGCACCCACAAAGAGTGACTGTTTGGTGCGGTTTATGGGCTGGCGGCATCATCGGGCCGTATTTTTTCCAAAATGAGGCCGGTCAGGCAGTTACTGTGAATGGTGTTCGCTATCGTGAGATGATAACGAACTTTTTATGGCCCGAATTGGAAGATATGGATGTGGACGATATGTGGTTTCAGCAGGACGGTGTCACTTGCCACACAGCTAACGAAACAATGGCTCTTTTGCGCAACAAATTCAATGGCCGTGTTATCTCACGTAATGGCGATGCCAATTGGCCGCCAAGATCATGTGATTTGACACCGTTGGACTTTTTTCTTTGGGGTTATTTGAAAGAAAAGGTGTACGTCGATAAGCCAGCAACAATTCAAGAGCTAAAGGATGAGATAATTCGGCACATTAACGGCATAGAACCTCCATTATGCCTCAGGGTCATCGAAAATTTGGACCATCGGATGGAGGTGTGCCGCCGTGGTCGCGGCGCCCATTTGGCCGATATTTTGTTCCATACATAATTGAGTAATACCAATATATCATAATAAAATAAAATTACAATAATTTCCTAAATAGTTTGTGTTTTATTCAAAATCAACATCGGCCCTTTAAATTTAACCACCCTTTACATACATATATGTATATATTAAAAAATTATTAAAAACCAACAATTATAAATAAAAAGTTTTTAACAATTATCTGTATGATGAAAATGTATATAATAAGAAAGTGTGCTTTGTTTAACAATAAATATATGTATGTATATGAATTTTTTTTTTTTTAACATACATATTTACAGATGCAAAAATATGAAAAATATTACATAACAACAATTATAAAGAACTAATAAATGAGAATATATACTTGAATATATATATATGTGAATTTTTGCAAGAAAATGTTTAATAAAAATAAATATATGAATTTTTAACAATTTTAAACAAATAATAAATTATAACTAACAAATAATCATTATCCTAAGAAATAAACATTAACCTAACAAATATTAAGTAAATTTTTACTAACTAAATATCTATAATTCTGTGCTAAGTTATCTGTGTCTGCCTTAAAATTTATTCTGTGTTAATAATTTCTAACATTAAGCGCCGTTTATAATTATTTTCTGTGTTTAATATTGAAACATTCTCAAAATCAGGAAAATGATATAATTCATAACAATGGAAGATAAAGCGGTTTTTTGTGAATTTATGTGTCTATATTTTTGATCCGATTTGTGACCTGCTATTCTAGTCTTCAATTTATTCTTGGTCGTGCCAATATATACTTTATTACATTATCCTCATCATTTCCTCTACAGTGTATTTTATAAATTACATTCGATTTATCCCATTTATCAATCCCATCCTTGGGTTTACTAAATAATCTATTTAAAGTATTAAATGATTTATCAGCTTTCTATATCTGTCCGTATTATAAATTTTAGATTTAGCTAATCTTTCCGACATTCCGGATATATAAGTCACAGATTTGTATATCCTATGATCCGTAACATTATTTATACTCCTTGTTCTATCATTTCTATAATATTGACCTATGAATGTATTAATTAAATAGTTGGGAAAATTATTATTTTCTAATATGTTTCTAATCTTAATTTTATTTCTATTGTGAAATTGATTGTCACTAATGTTAAGAACTCTTTCTATGAAATTTTTAGCAGTGTTTATAATAATATGTCTGCTATGTTTGGAATAATATTTAATCATCCGTCGCGAAGCTGTAGGTTTCTGATACCAATCTATTACTAATCTATTATCTTTCCTAATAATAAGAGTATCTAAATAAGAGAGTTTTGAGTCATATTCCTTTTCGACAGTAAATTTTATACTGGATTTGAATTCATTAAATATCGTTAATATATTTTCAACCTCACATCTAGGAATAATGCAAAATAAATCATCCACATATTTGGTCATTATTCTAGGAACCATATTAAGTTTCCGAATTGATATATCCAATAATTCTTCCATTACAATATCCGTTATGATTGGAGATCCCATTGGAAAACCTTTTTGTTGAATATATATATTACCATTATATCGAAAATATCTGTTATCATCTATGCAAAATTTTAAAATACGTAAAAATAAACATTTGTCTATTCTAGTATACTCCTTAATCATATCCCATTTTTCCCCGATTGTATCTATTGCGAAATCAATAGGTATACTTGGAAATAGAGAAACTGCATCAAAAGAAATTAAAATCTCATCATCCAATATATTTTGATTTGTAGTCCTGTTCACAAATTCCCTAGAGTTTTTTATATTATATTTTGAATGTTTAGTAACATTTTTCAAAATATTTGTAATGTATTTACACAACTCATATGAAGGAGAATTAATGAAAGAACATATTGGTCTAAATGGAAAATCTTTATGAATTTTCGGTAGTCCATATAAACGAGGGGCAATCGCCACGTTTGTCCTAAGTCTATTCTTCTCTATAGATGTTATAATTTCCGTCTTAAATAATTCATCAACTATGTTATTGTTAATTTTCTGCAATTTACATTATATTTTGTAATATCTTCTACAATGTTATTGATTCTAAGATCATAATCCTGTTTTTTAATCGCTACAGTAACATTACCCTTGTCTGCATCTACAATAAATATACCCTTGTTTTTCCCTAAGAAAATATCAGCTTTCTTTGCCTTCTCTAATATAAATTTGTCTCTATTAGTTAATCTGATCTTATTTAAATGGTTTTCAATAACTGCAGTTAGTCTATTTCTAGCTATCTCTTGTTCTTCTTTCTTATTAAAAGTCTGTACTAAATCTTCTCCTTCTGATGAGAAATAGGTCGAGGGTGTTGTGTTGGTGCCCGTCAACACATGAAATATGTGTTGGTTCATTCACTAATTGCGCAAGGTGATTGTGCGCTGCGAATAGCTCAGGATATTGGCCTTTTGGAGTTGTATGGCTCGAATGGCGGAGCCACGATAAATTATGGACATTGAAATCACCAGCAATAACGAAACGTACTTGAGTTATAAATGGTGTAACTAATAATGACTCCCTTTTATGTCTGCAGATACATATCTCTTTATTTTTCTCCCAACAACTAAAAATCGGCGAGTTCATAAAACCATTTCTTGATGTCGAAATATATTATAAATGAAGAGAAATGATTTAAAAAACTACTAAAATTTGTTACTGAATTACCCGAAAAATTGATTATACAAAATCAAATAAATTTATTTTCCCAACAAAAATTTATTCGTTAAAAATTAAATATTTAATCAATGTTTTGATTTCCTGATTACTAAAAACTTTGCGGTACTCAATGTAGACAAATAAAAAATCATTTGCATTGAAAACAAACACCTAAAAATATTTTACAAAAAAAATTACATCTTATGCGTTTTTTCAGATGCTCCGCTTACCAGTTACATTTACACGTTCTTCATTTGCTCGCCAATTGATTGTTCGTAGTTATGCAAAAGATGTCAAATTCGGTCCGGAAGTCCGTGCTATGATGTTGCAAGGCGTCGATATCCTTGCCGATGCTGTTGCGGTAACAATGGGTCCTAAGGGTCGCAATGTCATAATTGAACAGTCGTGGGGTTCTCCTAAGATCACTAAAGATGGCGTCACCGTTGCCAAATCCATTGAATTGAAAGATAAATTTCAAAATATTGGTGCTAAATTAGTGCAAGATGTTGCCAATAATACAAACGAAGAAGCCGGTGACGGTACTACTACAGCCACTGTTTTGGCACGTGCCATTGCAAAGGAAGGTTTTGAAAAAATCTCAAAGGGTGCAAATCCTGTCGAAATTCGTCGTGGTGTAATGCTAGCCGTCGAAACGGTCAAGGATAATTTGAAAGCCATGTCACGTCCCGTGAGAACACCTGAAGAAATCGCTCAAGTAGCTACTATTTCTGCCAACGGAGATAAAGCTATTGGTGATTTGATTAGTGAAGCTATGAAGAAAGTAGGCCGTGATGGTGTCATTACAGTTAAAGATGGCAAGACATTGAATGATGAATTGGAAGTTATTGAAGGTATGAAATTCGACAGGGGGTATATCTCTCCGTATTTCATCAACTCATCTAAGGGTGCCAAGGTTGAATTCCAAGATGCTTTGTTACTTCTGTCTGAGAAGAAAATCTCATCAGTTCAAAGCATTATTCCCGCGCTAGAATTGGCCAATCAACAACGAAAACCTTTGGTGATTATTGCTGAAGATATTGATGGTGAAGCTTTAAGCACTTTGGTTGTAAACCGTTTGAAAATTGGTCTTCAAGTAGCTGCCGTAAAAGCGCCAGGTTTCGGTGATAACCGCAAATCTACTCTCACCGATATGGCTATTGCTTCAGGCGGTATTGTAATTGGTGACGATGCGAACCTTGTAAAATTGGAAGATGTTAACATTAACGATCTTGGTAAAGTTGGTGAGGTTGTGATTACCAAAGACGACACCTTATTGTTGAAAGGCAAGGGCAAGAAAGATGACATTGAACGTCGCGTTGCCCAACTCAAGGATCAGATCGCTGATACTACGTCAGAATACGAAAAAGAGAAATTGCAAGAACGTTTGGCTCGTCTGGCTTCTGGTGTTGCGTTACTGCGTGTTGGCGGTTCCAGTGAGGTTGAGGTAAATGAAAAGAAGGACCGTGTAAATGATGCTCTCAATGCCACCCGAGCTGCCGTTGAAGAAGGCATTGTGCCTGGTGGTGGTACCGCTCTTTTGCGCTGCATCGGGAAATTGGACGGTTTAAAAGGACAAAATGAAGACCAAAATATGGGCATTGAAATTATTCGTCGAGCACTGCGCATGCCATGCATGACAATTGCCAAGAATGCTGGTATTGATGGTGCTATGGTTGTTGCTAAAGTTGAAAACAAAGAAGATGACTGGGGTTACGATGCATTGAAAGGCGAATATGGCAACCTCATTGAAAAGGGTATAATCGATCCTACAAAGGTAAGATCAATTATTGTATTCTCGTGAATATTTTATTTTTATTATAAAATTTATTGCTGGCTGCATCGTTTCAGGTTGTGCGTACCGCTATTACTGATGCTGCAGGTGTTGCTTCCTTGTTGACAACAGCCGAAGCCGTTGTTACTGATATTCCAAAAGAAGATGGTGCTGGTGGCATGCCCGGTATGGCAGGGATGGGAGGAATGGGCGGCATGGGCGGCATGATGTAAATTGATGTTATAAATATTTATTGTATTAACCCTTTGTTAATATCTTACTCTAATTTAATATAAATTTTAAATAATTTTAACTTTAAATAATAATATAACACGTCGCGTAGAAGTATGTATATACATACAATTAATTAATTTCTATAAAAATTTTTGCTTTTTTTCTATTTGTACATGTTATATATGTAAATGAAAGAAATATACCCAAATAGATCATTTTTATTAGTTATAAAAATAAAATAAAAATGTTTTTTTAGACGAAGGAAATTTTGTAAATATTTGCATGCATAGAATTAAACCTGAGAATTGTTAAATATAAATTTTACATTGACAACATCTACCATCGCACAGTAGTCGGAGCTGTATGTATGGAGTTGGCGGTCAAAAACACTTCCAGTATAGGTATCGTCGTGGAACTTCGGTCACGGCTTTATAAGTATGTCAAAACTATATAATGGTAAAATGGGAGTGTTTAATCACTCATACTCCCCACCCCCGTACCCAACCACCACCACTCACCACACTTAACCACAATCTTGAGAACAAATTTACGAAACTTGTCTTAATTCATATATTAACAACTTTTTTACAAGATTAATTTTAAAAAAATAAAGCATTGACTAATTATTAAATAAGAAATAGTTTGTAATAAAAAATTTTACAAAATGTTAAGAGGGTTGTTGCTAAAAAGGAATTTATAAATTGCTATAAAAAAATAAATACGGACTATTTTTTATTTGAAAGATAAATATCGTTATATTTTTAAAAGTTTATCAGGCCTGTTCTGCAAATCACTTTTCGTCAAAGTGATTTGAAATCTCTGAAATGGTGTTCTGCTCACAAAAATTTTAATAATCTATTGTTTTGAAATCGTCAGCTAAATGACTGGCGATTTGAAATCACATGAGCATCGAATGAGACCGATCCCATGCCCCAAAAGTGTTCCCTCCCAGAGATATGCGCGTTGTATGAAAGTGAAGTACACCAGGGATACACGTATTTAAATCTTTAAAATGGCTCTCCTGAACAAAACCGGTTTTTACCCTTAGGTCCCTTTCTATTTTGCGCGTCACATATATAGATATTTTACCATCATGTTCTTTATTTAAGACAAACTATATATTGTTGTGCAAAAAATCTGGCAATGGTCAATATTAAATTATTTTTGTGCAAAATTCAAGTAAATTTCGTTAATGAAAACACTGGCAACTTCGCAATTATACATACATACATAGTACATATGTAGGTATTTTGTGATGCTTATAAAAAATTTATGGTTTGTAAAGCTTCTGTTCTTTTTTTAAATGGTGCTTTCTTAAAGCAATTATTGAGAATAAAGTAGCTCCTGGCATTTTCATATTCTTTATTTCATCTAATATTTTAAATCACAATGCAAAAATATAAACAAATATAAAACATCAGCTCTTTTCTCCTGTTTTCGAAAAATTTAAACAACGCCGAAAAATGTAAAATTGCGTGATTTACAGAACAGCTTCAAATTGTCGGCGTCGTTTCATAACTGTTCGTGATTTCAAATCAAATGATTTGCAGAACAGGCCTGTATAACTCAAATTAGTCAACTAGAATTTCCAGGGTTGCCACGCATTTGTGAGGTGCTTTTTTTAAAAGACAAAATCGGCCGCTTTGTTCTGAGGAAGATAACGCAAAGCATGACAAAAGTGTCCAGCTGATTGATATTAGCAATCTTAGAATCTTGGAATATTAACTAATGAAAAACAAAATTTTTTTCTTTTGTTTTAATAAATTTAAGGGCCCGATTATGGTTTACATCAGTTGTGTTTTTGTAAATGCGATTATGGTTTACAACGTTTGTCGGTAGTGTTGTATTTTAAGTTGTTTGTGTTTAACAACAGCGATTATGATGTTTACAACATATGTGTTTATGTATTGTCAGTACTGTCAAAAACGTACAACAGCTTATTAGCTATTCACACTTATTGTGTTTAGCGTAGACGTATTTCGACTTCTAGCGTATTTGTAGTCGCATGTGTTGTATATATTAGCGCTTTCGTCAACTGCGACTGCAATTTGTAAAATACGCCAAACAAAAAGGGTGATTGTCTCGTGAGCGTTACAAATTGGAGAAGGAAAATGGATAAAAATTTGTAAGGATACATATAAAATTTAAAAAACAAAAAAATAATTGTAGGCTGACTTCCTAAACGCATGTTGCTTTGTAGTAATACAATGCAGTGTGTTCATAAATGGAACCCTAAAAATTTTGACAATGTATTATGTTCCCATTTGCTAGATTGGCAAAGAGTTAGTATGAGATGTATAATCGTAATTTATATTATATTACCTAAAATTATGTATATTTAATCATATCTATAGATCACTATAAAGCCAATTTAAAAAGAAAATTGGCTGCTAACAAGAGAGATTTTTAAGCTGCTGACCTTGAACCCATTAGAACAGAGTACTGTGGAACTTGTGTCAATGCAAACACAAGTCAACACAATTGGTTCTGCAATGGGCTTGACAACTCAGGAAGATACCGATGGGGCGGAATCAACATTTGGGCTTGAGGAGCTTTCACCTTCTGTTGTATGCACACGGCCGCATTTACCAAAAAATAACATCAACGAATAGACGTGAGGACGAACGATTAGCAATATTAAAAATCTAGGCGAAAAATCAAGAGGAGATTCTAAAAACCTGAAAACGCTTTGAGAGTAATTCTTGCAAAAATTATCAAATCAATAAAGAAATCTACAAAATAAAAAAAAGCCAGATTTTGAATTAAAATTGATGAAATCCAAATTAGAACTAACTATATAACTAATTATGGTATACAGGCATGTTCTGCAAATCATGTGATTTGAAATTACGAACCGTTTTGAAACCACGCCGACGATTTGAAGCTGTTCTGTAAATCACGCAATTTTACTCAGAGATATAAGAGCTATAAAACCAAAAATGGCATACAACTCTCATGTATGTGCTGGTGCTTCAAAAACTATTTTGAAGTTACTCGAACGTGTACAGGAAAGAGCGAAGAAACTCATAGGAGACAGTAGGGTAGCCAACTCTTGAGCAGCGTCGCAATGTGGGGTGCGTCTCGATGGTCTAACGCTACTATAATGGGATGTGTTCTGATGAAATTAGGGAACTCGTTCCGGAAACCCGGTTATTTACGTGCAAATTAATGTCTCTCGACTAAATTCGAATAAAAAAATATATTTTTTTTTTGTTGCGACTATTCGCATTTATTTATTTATTATATTTTCTTATTCTACAACTTAGAATTACACTTAAACACTATGTGTTTCTTGATACTGTATATTTTTAAGACTGCCTTTACATTCTTTAAAGTTTGCCTTAAATACTAAAATATGAAAACTAGAGTTTATCAGTTTTCTTTGTTTCTTATTATAGTTTATCAGTAACTTAAATTACATAGTTTACAAAATATTCTGTGATTCATAATTATTACAGAGAGATAGGAAATGTATATTTAAGTATGAGATTCGTTAACTCTGCAAGAGCGTCGTTAACACTCCCCTAGGTTAAACGAGAGCGTCCCGATCTCTTCTAACTCTTTCAACTTGTTGGTTATAATAAATTCTAAAATTTTGTTCTGCACGTTTTCTTTTATATAGTAATACATATTTAAATATTTTAAGTCCAATATAAATTATACCAAATATTATAGTTATAGTCATAAGGTATAATTAATTTTTTTAGTGAATCTATATTGTTAAATGCGTTTTCACTATCTGAGTTTAGTATTTTCATTATTTCAAAATCCTCATTATGTTTTGTGTGTATTGCTTCTATGAGCCTCTCATGTATATTCCTATAAATGTTATTGTCTATCTATTGATCTGTATATGTTACTAATGCTATGCCTGTGGTAGTAGTATTGTCGACTTGATGAGTACCACCCAATAATATGGAACCTTCATCAATTTCTAATAATGCATTATTATATTCTTGAATGACTATACACTTACTATTGCTGTTGTAAAGTAGTGTGAGTATACATGTATCTGTTTCATTGTTTCTTCTGCAAATATTTTTTCCTAAAAAATTCTTACAATGGTCCACCCTGACGTAGTCTCTATTACATTTTGCTATCTGATCGTCCGTTTGTATTTTTCTGTGCCTAAAGCTTATGGGTGTGACTTTGAAAAGATTGCAATCATTATTTAATATTCTAAAATATTTATTACAATTACATACTGAGACTAATTCATAATGAAAGATCCAAAATTAAATTGCAGCGTTGATTGTCCTAACGAGTAGTAGGAGTTGATCGTGTATTTGTTCAATGATGATGTGGTTTTCTAGTGTTTGACCTTGTAGTGCATCGATTAGTTTGTCAGACCTTGAGTTCACCAAGCGTTGTTTTTCGTTATTAATTCATTTATTTTTGTTTCCATCAAAATGAAGTCGTCATGCTCTGGATTTCCTGTAATAAATTTCAATGCTGACCCGAGGAAGTTTAGGGATCTCGTATGTCGTTTATGTTCATTTAGCTGAGTTGCCATTATTTCAATTTTCTTTATCCAGATTGTTTCTTGAGTAGTGGGTTTAAATTCTTCTGTAACAATTTGTCGGTATGGTGTAAGTATTTTTGTTAAATTTGTGACGTGGAAAAGGTATGAATTTTTATCGTATAAATAAACATCATCAGTCTTGGTTAGGACGAACTTTTGGTTGTCTAGAATTTTTATTTCCATGTCTGCTTTGGTTTTTGACATGACCACTGCGAGTAATATCAGTTAAAGTATCATCTTTGTTGATTGTGTAGTTCTTAATATTATCCTTGTGTACAATCACACCCCTCGTGGTTAAGACAGTGTCCTCACGGTCTTCTTTTACAATATATTTTATGTATCTGGTATCGTTTTTCTTTCTTACTCCTTTACTTTTTACTAAAATTTGTTCGCTTGGTACAAAGGTGCAGTATTTTGTTCCTTGATTTAATCTTTCCAACACTTTTCCTGATGCTTCTTTAAATTTTTTGTAGATTTCCTTCGTATTTTGTTCTGTTGTACAGGATATCAATTGGTTTAAATCCTGTAACCGTGTGTATGGTATTATTCAATTCTCTGACTATGTTATAAATTTCTTCGGTTATTGTAGTTTCGTTCTGAATTTTGAATTTTGAATTCTTGCTAATTCAGAGATTGTGTTATGAGCGCGTTCTATTTGACCGTTTGACGTTGATCTATAAAATGGTGTTTTTATTTTTGTGATATCGTATTTTGTACACATAATTTCTACTGCTGGTGTATTAAAATATTTTTCGTTATCTGTCATCAATCGTGTACAGTTTGGGTAATTATTGGTGAGCAATTCTTCGATTTTTCCGCTCATATTTTCTCTTGAGTCGAGTTCTCTTAAGGTTATATATTTTGGAAATTTGTCGATGGCAGTTAGAAATGTTTTGTTTTCATTAAAAGATATATATCCATATATATATATTTTCCGCGTTCTGTTGGTACGTCAGATTCTCCTAATGGTTCTCTCGTAGGATTTCTTTCATATTTACCGTATAGACATGGCGTACATTTTATATTATATGCCTTGCATTGTTGCTTTATCTCTGGCCAGTAGTGGCTTTCCAGTATTTCTTGTATATTATTTTTATAACCTCTGTGTGCTCTGTTATGCGTGTTTTGTACTAATTCAATATGTTCTTCTGTTTTACTTAAAGTTCTGCTAAGAAAAAATATTGGTTTCTTCATTTAGCTAAGTACGGCTCCAATAGCTATGTTGGATGCATCAGTAGTCAATTCAAATGGTTTATCGTAATTTGGTTGGAACAGTTCAACCTGTTCTTTTAAACATTTTTTTGAAAGGCTTGTCTGGCAGCTTTGTCTAAATTGATTTTTGTTGTGGCACTTTTACTCTTTCCTACTTGTCCGTTGTCTCCTCGTAGGTGAACTATTAGGGGCTTAGCTATGCTGGCGTATCCTTTTATAAATTTCCTATAATAACCTGTCATACCCAAAAATCCACTCAAGTCTTTGTCTTTGAGCGTTTCTGGTAAAGGGTATTTTTCAATTGTTTCTACTTTTTCTGGGTTTGTCGATATTCTGTTGTGTTTGATAATGTGACCTAAGTATTCGACTTCTGTCTGGAAGAACTTAGATTTTTTATTCGATACCCTAAGTGTTGCTTGATTTACAGCATTGAATATGATATTGATATGTTTCAAATGTTCTTCTGGTGTTGACGAATATATAAGTACATCGTCAATGTAGACGTATGCGAATTTGCCAATGTATTCTCTTAAGATATCATCAACACATCTTTGAAATATTGACGGTGCGTTTTTTAGTCGGAACGGCATACGCACAAATTCGTACTTGCCACCGTTTATACAGAAGGCGGTTTTTTCTCTATCTTCTTTCTTAATTCTAATTTGGTGGAATCCTGTTTCTAAATCTAAAGTTGTAAAATATTTAGCTTTCCCTAAGTTTTGTATAGTCATGTTTACGTCAGGAATTATGTATCTGTCTGTTTTTTTCTTTTTTTTTTCTATCTTGGACCAGCATTATGGGGATGACCCCTACACATGCGATGCATTGTACTGGAACTAGTAAATCAGATTATGGGAAGGAGAATAGAGGGGGTAGTGTGAATGGACATTTGATTTGAATTTTCCCACGTCATAAGTGACAGGAAAGACCTCGGCAGGGAGTTTGTTCCACATACGCGATGTTCGGCCGAAAAATGAGTTCTCCCTGTAATGCGTAGTGCGGTTCGCTCCAAGTTGACCACAAATGGATGTGCTCTTAATGATGAACGCGTCGTGCGTGTGAATGATCGGGTTTCGGGAACAAGTTCCCTGATTTCATCAGAACACATCCCATTATAGTAACGATAGAACAACGAAACGCACCCCACGTTGCGACGATGCTCAAGAGAGTTAATAGAGTTGGCTACCCTACTGTCTCCTATGAGTTTCTTCGCTCTCTCCTGGACCCGGTCGAGTAACTTCAAATTAGTCTTTGAAGCACCGGCCCAAACATGAGAATTGTATTCCATTTTCGGTCGGATGTAGGCGGTATAAATGGTGAGGAGATCAGATAGGGTGAAGTATGTCTTGCACCGTCTTAAAAAATCGAGGCACTTGAATGCTTCTTTTGAGACCTGAAAAATGTGCTCAGTCCATCGAACATCGCACTGAATTTTCATGCCAAGAACATCAAGAGCTTCTGATTCCTCGATGTTTATACTGCCCATAATTACAGATGACGCAGCGTCATCGGGCATGCGCCGATGTGTAAGCATGCTGCATTGGGTCTTTTGAGCATTGAAATCGACCCTGTTTGCCTGACCCCATTGCGATATTTTCATGAGGTCACAATTCAATGAGTCACTCATATTCTGCCTCAGCGAAGTGATCATAGTCGATGTTGGTCTACGACTAAATGAATATAAGTGAGAAAGGCTGCTGTCATCTGCGAAATAGTGGATAGGGTTGGAAGTTTGACATAGGAGGTCAATTAGAAAGACTAGAAATAGGGTAGGAGAAAGAGTGGAGCCTTGCGGTACCCCTGAATTTATCTTATACTCATTAGATGAGATCCCGTCTATAACAACTCTTATAGCGCGATCCCTGAGAAAACTCGATATAAATCGAGAGAAGATATCACCTACACCAAAAGCAATAAGTTTGGACAGAAGTGCCCCATGCCACACTCTATCAAATGATTTAGAAATATCCAGAGCCACGACTTTACTTTCGCCGAACTGGTGAATAGAATCACACCATTTTTCCGAGAGAAAGGCTAGTAAGTCGCCCGTAGAGCCCCCTCGACGGAAGCCGTATTGACGGTCGTTCAGTAAATTGTTGGACTCTAAATATTTCATTAGGTGAAAGTTCACCATACTTTCCATCACTTTGGAAATCGCGGAACAGATTGCGATTGGGCGGTAATTTTCAGGTTTGCTTGCCTCACCTTTTTTTGGGATCGGCGTTACATTTGCAACCTTCCAGCACGATGGGAATTGACCTGTATAGTACAGAGTGCTGAACAGGATTGCCAAAGGACGTGATAACGTCGAAGAACACTGCTTCAGGACCAGTGCAGGAATTCCATCCGGCCCAGGAGACTTGTTTATGTTGAGGTTCGTTAGAACCCTTTTAACTGCACGAGCTCGAAAGTATATCTTTGGCATAGTTACGGATACACGCTCGGGTGCGGGCAGTGGTTGATTGCTTTCCGGCAGGTGAGAATTACCTGCAAACATTTCAGCTATGAGGTTAGCTTTTTCAACCGGGTCAGTGAATATTTGATCATCCTTCAAAAGAGCCGGAGTAGAAGAACTAGCATTTTCCTTCACTCTTTTTACGAAAGACCAAAAGCTTTTACTGCCCCGTTGGGCAGTAAGAACTTTGGTACGAATACGCTGCTCGTACAAAGCTTTTTCACGTCTTAGCACTTTGGCACCTGCTTCCTCTCTGGATCTGACTGCAAGTCTGCACGTCTGATTAAACCATGACTTCGGTCTGGGTTTAATCGAAATTTGCTTCGATGGTATGAAAATTTTCATACCGAGCAATATTATATTTTCAACCATTTCTGCCATGGCATTGACGTCATTGTCAAGGAAGCAGAGCTTCCAATTGAAATGCCGAAAGAAATCGTTGAGCTCAGCTCAACGTGCCTTTTCAAAAATATATTTTAAACGTTTCGTAGCTGGCCGTGAAACGTTAAGAAGTTCCGCAAACGAAAAGGAGGCAGAAATGGTGCAATGATCCGAATTTCCGAGAGGCGCGCTAGTGTTCATTTCATACTTGTCAGGGTGTGAAGTGAGAAAAAGGTCATGGGTGTTGTGTTGGTGCCCGTCAACACACGGAATATGTGTTGGTTCATTCACTAATTGCGCAAGGTGGTTGTGCGCTGCGAATAGCTCAACATATTGGCTTTCTGGAGTCGTATGGCTCGAATGGCGGAGCCACGATAAGTTATGAACATTGAAATCACCAGCAATAACGATTTCACTGTTTGGGTAATTTTCGAGGAACTCCGATATAGTGTCGGAAAGGGCATCGAAGTTGTATATAGTTTTATCCCTTTCCATATTTGGGCTTCTGTAAAGAAAACCGAAGTGCAAAAGATGTGCCCTGATTTTAAATTTAACCCATAGACAGCTAAATTCAGGATCATTCGTGCCTAAGGATTGCTGCACTGGTACACAACTTCATTGCGTACATATATTGCAAGGCCCCTATGAAGAATAAAGAGGGATAGGAGGTGATACCCAGGTATGTGAAAATCCTGTGGATCAGCATCCCCAGACACCTGGGTTTCACTTTGGGCGAAAACATCCGGCCGATGGAGACAAACGTGGGCATATACAGAGAAAAAATTTTCCCTTAAACCACGTATGTTGCAGAAGTCAATTCTGAAACGGCCTGTCATAGTTTACGCAAAAAAAAATCAAGTCAATTGTCTATTTTCTATTTTTCATATTGTCGACACCAATGAGCTAGTTGCCGCCTGAGAGATTGCTCGGTGATCAGTGCTACGCCTTCATCACCAAACAGTCCAACAGCAACTATCCCACTGGTATCCACAATATAAAAAATTTTATATTTTGCCTTCGATAGGAGTCTTCAGCACAATGACGCGAATAAAGGCCATAAAAGCCCTGATCCGGTCACCGTGACCCGAAGTGACAACAGTGGTTGGTGGTGTCAACACTAATTAATTTCGTTCGCCTGTCACTGGTATAGCGGTTTTTTTGTTTTTCCCTTTCTTTTTTCTTTTTGTTAGAACGCCGTTAAATTTTTATTGTTTTTTGTTGTTTTCAGGTATATTGATTCTTTTTTTTTATTGTAATTATAATTTTGTTATTTTTTCATTTTTATTATTTTTATTATTTGTTGTTGTATTGTTGTTGCGTTTAATTATTATTGTTTTCGTATTTTATTTATTTTATTAAAGTTTATTGATTTTTGTTCCTTTGTTTGTCACTATGTTATGATTTATTTTCTATTTTTTCCACTTGTAATTTTTATTTTTTCCTTTTTATTTATTTATATTTTAACTATTTGTAACTATTTAAATTATGTTTCTTGCGAGACCGAACGGCGGACCAAAGGAAGACACGTGTCTACCAGTCGGACGAATAAACACTACCTTATTTGAATTTAATTTTTGAAAGTCAACGACCATACGTGGTTTTGGTCGACCTGTTTCAATCCAAATGGGTGAATTATAGGGGCTATTACTGCGCTGGATTATACCATCTGGTAATAATTTTTTTATTTCATTGTTTACGAAGTCGTTATCCGCTATGGGATATGGATACTGCTTCGTCCAAATGGGTTCTTCTGTTTTTGTCCTAATCATGGAATCAATTGTAGTAGTGAAGGGTAATGGTCCTATGCCATTGTTATCCTTCATCAGCCTATCTATGTTTTCTTTATATAGTTCATTACCTATGGTATAGTTTATATTACTAATTTCGTCCTTTTTATTTATTGTAAATTTCATATTTTTACTGTCTAGTAAAGGGTGGTTAAATTTCAAGGGCCGATGTTGATTTTGAATAAAACACAAACTATTTAGGAAATTATTGTAATTTTATTTTATTATGATATATTGGTATTACTCAATTATGTATGGAACAAAATATCGGCCAAATGGGCGCCGCGACCACGGCAACAGTGGATGATCAATTTTCGAAGAAAATCATCTTCAGTGATGAGGCACATTTTCACCTCAGTGGATTCGTCAATAAACAGAATTGCCGCATTTGGGCGAATGAGAATCCAAGAGTGATTGTCGAAAAACCAATGCACCCACAAAGAGTGACTGTTTGGTGCGGTTTATGGGCTGGCGGCATCATCGGGCCGTATTTTTTCCAAAATGAGGCCGGTCAGGCAGTTACTGTGAATGGTGTTCGCTATCGTGAGATGATAACGAACTTTTTATGGTCCGAATTGGAAGATATGGATGTGGACGATATGTGGTTTCAGCAGGACGGTGCCACTTGCCACACAGCTAACGAAACAATGGCTCTTTTGCGCAACAAATTCAATGGCCGTGTTATCTCACGTAATGGCGATGTCAATTGGCCGTAAGATCATGTGATTTGACACCGTTGGACTTTTTTCTTTGGGGTTATTTGAAAGAAAAGGTGTACGTCGATAAGCCAGCAACAATTCAAGAGCTAAAGGATGAGATAATTCGGCACATTAACGGCATAGAACCTCCATTATGCCTCAGGGTCATCGAAAATTTGGACCATCGGATGGAGGTGTGCCGCCGTGGTCGCGGCGCCCATTTGGCCGATATTTTGTTCCATACATAATTGAGTAATACCAATATATCATAATAAAATAAAATTACAGTAATTTCCTAAATAGTTTGTGTTTTATTCAAAATCAACATCGGCCCTTGAAATTTAACCACCCTTTATTAACGACTGATGTTCCATGCATCGAAATAACTTGCATAGGACGTATTTATAGTGGATAATTTAATTTTATGTAAGTCTATTTATGTAGTGTCTATTAGTATATCGTATAATACCTTTTCTTCATCAATCATTGTTATATGGGGCAACCCATTTTTTAGTTTTAAATTCTTAACTGTACCTGTTTCTACAATAGTGCTGCTATTGTCGTCGACTTCTTGTGCTGAGTGGTTGATTCTTTGTTGTTTCTTGGGGTGATAATTTCCACTGTGTTGTCCTTGGTGTTTCCATTGTTGATTATAATTTTGTGAGTTAAGTTGTGTAGGTTGTCGTTGTGTTGCCAGAACTTACATATGGGTGTAGTTGAAATTGTTGAAATGTTGTTTTTGTTGGTGTTAATATGTTGGGAATGATTGAAACTGTTGTCTCTGGAATCGATTAAATTGTTGGTTTGGTCTGAATTCTTGCTGCGATTGGTATTTTGGAGTTGGTTGAAAATGTTGTTTCGGGGATCGATTTTCATTTGTTTGTACTCTTTGTGGGTTTCTAGTTTCGTATAATAGTTTTAAGTTTTGGTGTCTACTATCATGTTCTATTGTGCGGGCAATAGTGTATGCGTGTTCCAAATCCACTGGAGCATTCGCATATAATGTCGATTGAATGAATGAGTTTTTTACTCCACTTATAAATACACGAATAGAATCTTGCTTCGCTTGATCCGTCATGGTATTGACAGCTTCTGTTCCATATCCAGACATGGATATTTTTGATATAATCAAACTTAAGCTTCTGTTGATTTTATCATGGAATTTTTCTAATGACATCCTTCCTTGGAAGCATCTCTTCATCTCCGTGTGTCTGCATACGTGTAATCTAGCCTGGCTCTGATGGCTCTTAAAAATCGTCTTTCTACTTGGTTCAACAAAAGGTCCAACATTTCTTTTAAACAATTTAAAGACTTCATAAAAGTTAAAAGTAAAAAAAAAGAAAACTTAATGAGACAAGTGTTTCAAATAAAAAATTAAATTAGAAAAAAGTGACTTAAAATTAAAGTAACAACTGTCTCGTTTAATAATAAAATCTGGGTCGACAAAATTAAAATTTAGAAATAAAATCGAGTAATTAAAAGGCATAACTATGCCGCAAACGGATTTTAATTGCAAGAAGTGCCAAGAAAAAGATACCGAGTAAATGGTGCAATGCGACTCATGTGATAAGTGGTATCATTTTGAGTGCGTCGGGGTGAATAGTGACGTCGCAAATATAAGCTGGAACTGTTCCTGCGTTCCTAATCTAAATATTGCCTCCAGCGTGGCCCATCGAACACAGCCGCTGCAAACGCCACAGCCGAGTTTACTGTAGGCTTACAAACATCGCCATCTGCTGATATCCAGACAAAAGGGTTCCTTTCAGATGTACTTAGCACATCGTTAAGGAAAAAAGCCCGTCAGCAATCTAATTTAAATAATGATGGATATGAAGGGGGAAATCCAGTTAAGGTTTCAAAAAACGTTTTGCAAAATAGAGCAACAACTGGTGACAAATTTGTACAACAATATTGTAGTTCTCCTTAATTCTAGATTCTCGAGGCTCCGAAGGGATGTTTTCCGCACTGATGTAGTTCCTACAAAAAGAGAACTTCTCCTAGTGCTAGTGATTAGGGCTTGTTTCCCTACACTGGTGGCCTAAAAATTTTATTACTGTGATATATTGATTTATTTAAGTACAAATGATTACATTCTTTTTAAGTACTTGTTAAGTTACAGTTGCTACTTGCAGTTATATTTGTTGGTTACATATGGATTTTATATATTTTATAATACCGCTATTTATTTGAGTAATAAATATATATCGACCTTTTTTTTTTTTATCTTGGACCAGTGCTCAGGGGCTATCCCCTACAATGCATTGCACTGGAACTAGAGAGAAGGATAGGGAAGAAACAGACAGGTGGTGAAAGTGGTAGAAAGATAGAGCTTAATTCTTGAACAACTTTGCAGTTGCGTGTAAATTATAAAGCAAAGTTGCGGCGTCTCTGATGTTTTTTGACGCATTATTTTTAAGCTAATGGAGCCATTTTATTTATTATTTTACTTCGCCGACGTTTTATTGCTCAAATACCGACGAAGGAGAGTGCTGTAGCACAGAAAACTCAGAAAAAAACTTATTTCTGATTTGACCCGGCTGGGATTCGAACCTGGGTCTTTCTGGTTCCAGAGCCAACACGCTGACTACTCGCCATCAGCACCCCCAATTGGAGCAATACCGCCGTAATTCAAAAAATCGTGAACTGAGAAAAATGCATTTGAAGTTTTGAGCCATCTTTTTGATAGTATTTTCGTTTACTAAAGTTAATTTTTTACAAGTTTTTAAATAAAGAGGCATATTTTGTAATGTTTTCTGCTTGTAAATTTCTTGTCATAAAGGAAATATTTCATTATTGCAAATAAATATTGTTGGAAAAGCTGGAGGCAATAAAGACATTTGTAGCTGTAGAATCTGAACAGTTAGAGATAGAACCATAATCTTTTTTCCTTTAGATATATATTTCCCCAAAGATCATTCTGCATACCCAGCTCAAAAAATTAAAATTTTGAATTACTACGGTATTGCACCAAAGGCTCGATATATATAAAAGTATAATTATATAAATATTATCAATACTGGTTTTGCGACAACTGTAATTGTACTTAAGTTAAAGGTTCATATAAGAATATAACTAATAAGATTTGTTACTCATTAAACAGGTACACAAGTGAACAAACCTCTGTATTGAAACATATTTAATTTTAATATACCAATTTGTTTTTAAGAAAAACGACAAGTGTTGAGTTTATTACAATTACAAAATATTTGGCGATCAGGTATAAAACGAAGATCTTCACCTAAAATGGCATTTTTGGCTCTCGAACCTTCCCAAAATATCTTCATTTGCTATACCCAGATGTTATTCCAAGCTACTCAAATTTACGACCGAGGTTCAACTACATACGTTTGTTGATGCTGGAGAAAACGCTTAATCTTCTATATGCTACTTTCGCGTTCAAATTAATGACGATGTGGAGGTGTCAATCGTAGCAGCCAAATCCAAAGTTACCCCACTAAAACCGATATCAATACCACGGCTGAAATTCATGCGGCCTTAATTAAAAGACGCCTAGCCGCAAAAATTCGAAACGCAACTCGCTTTCATTGGACAGATTGCTTTTATTGTTCTGATTCTAAGACGGTGCTTAAATGGTTAACCATGGATCCCAAGAATTTTAAAACCTTTGTGATGTATCGAGTTGGTGAAATTCTGGAGTTTACAAATTTAAATCAGTGGCATTGGGTATCGTCCAAATCAAACCCCGCAGACATTGCAACGAAAGTTGGTTCAACCGATGACCATTTGTAGCTCAACGGTCCTACATTTTTAAAATATAACAGAAATTTGTGGCCCAAGTGTCCAGATCTAAATGGTCCAAATAAGCAAGAAATACGAAATCACTTGCTTATTATTGTGAAATCAAAGGGCTTATCAATCAACATATTTTTCAAACTGAAAACGTCTTTACATGGCACTTGCAAACTTTGTGGTTTATATTGAAAAATTACAATCTATTATACGACAAAAATACAACAACTAAAGGTATGTGCTTTGAATATATACAAAGGACCAGAAATATTTTGTTCAGGTATGCCCAAGCTTGTGAATTTTCTGATGAAATATGCTGTCTTAAATATATGTATGTATGTAAAAAGAAAATACATGTTAGTAGCAAACTCAAACAACTGATTATTTTCCTTGATAGTGACGAAATTATACGTGCTTGTGGCAGAGTTGAGTCCCTAAACTGCAATAATACTATTATCCTGCCAAATAATCATTACATTACATTTTTGTTGGTCCGATACTACCACGAAAATTTTCACCATTGCTTGCATGAAGCCACAATAGCAGAATCGAAACAAAATCTATAAAAAAGTCCAGACAAAATGTCAACGATGTAAGAACCAATCAGCCGCGCCACAACCACCCTTAATGGCATCTTTACCAAAAGCGAGGCAAGCCAGTTTTGAACGCCCATTTACCTATATAGGCATCGACTTTTTCGGTCCATTTTTTGCGGCAGTAGGTAGGTGCAAAGAAAAAAGATGGGGCGTATTATTAACGTGCCTTACAGTCCGCGCAATTCGTATTGAAGTTGCTCATAGCCTTGATACAAGCTCTTGCATCATGTGTCGTGGCTCTCCCAAAGAAATATATACCGATAACGGTACAACCTTTAAGTCAGTGGAAAGAGTTATTCGAGAAGAAAAGCACAATCTTAATCTCCGCCAAATTACCACTAAATATGATGAAATCAAATGGAGCTTCAACACACCTGCAGCACCACACATGGGTGGGACATGGGAAAGATTTGTGCGCACAGTAAAATCAACGCTCTATGCAATGTGTCGTGCCTTCAAATTCAATGACGAAACACTAAGAAGTGCTCTATGGGAAGTCGAATTCATAATAAATTCACGTCCTTGAACATTTGCGGTTCTAGAATCTGCTGAAGACGACGCCCTTACACCAAACCATCTACTTCTCGGTCCCGCTGATGGATACAAACCTTTATTTGAAGCTAATTATGATCTTCGTCAACGATGCCATCAGACACAGCAGTTTGCAAACCAATAACAGAAATAATCACTGCAAGAGGTGGTCAAGTTCGCCGTGTCAAAGTAAAAACTAGCTTCAGTATCAAAAATAGCAGTCCTAGACATCGGTAATACTAATGATGGCAAGCTCACAGATCCCTAGTTCGCTTACATGTACGTATGTATGTATGTTTGTAAGTATGCATATAGTAAGTATATGTATGTATATATTCTTATAACGGCTCAATCTGCTGATCAACAAATTCTTTAAAACAAACTGTAAAAGAAAAATTTTGCTTCTTTTATGGTTGATCAAGTCAGTGTTAAGCAATTGTTTTAAAGCCGGTCGAAATCCGTTTAATTGTACAAAAATATTTTAAATTAATAAAGTGTACAGCCGCTCTTAAAAATTGTCTTTCTACTTAGTTCTACAAAATGGCCAACAGTGGTGTTTCGTGGCAATGTGTTGTGATTTTTAAAGCTTATAAAAGCACAAAACACCATAAAGGTGTTTTGTGTTATGAAGCTGAGTATTAAAATTAATTTTATTTAATAAAACAATAAATACAAAAAAGTCGCTAAATCACTAAAATGTTTTTTTATTCGCTTATGCACAACAAATTTCTTTTTGGTATTTTTTTAGATTCACTATTTTTTTTTTGATATAATATTAAAACCTAAAAAAACACAATTAAAACAAAAATAAAACTATAAGAGCTTATAAATTTCTGCTTATGCACAAATTGTGGCTTATTATTGCATTCTTTTCACTCTATAGACCTTTTGTTTTGTCTACTTGTCTTCTTTCGTGAAATTTGTATATATGTATGTCCCTCTCTAACAGTAACTGAGTAAAAAAGCTGATTCTAAATTTTTTCATACCCCTAAGTCCCCGTCCATACTGTTGAGTTTTTGCTGCAAAAGTTTTTTGAATTCTCTTTTGGAACTGCAGCAGTGTCCATACATGAATCTTTTGCTTCATGTTTAGTATTTTTTATTCCTCCCTTCTATCTTCTTTTTTTAATTTTTTTTGACATTTCTCAATACCGAATGTAAATATAAAATAACTACCCTGTGATAGAAGGTGTGAATATTTTTTTTTGGATACACATTTGAAGCACAAGGTATAATTTGAAGCAAAATGGACGCTACGAAGAAAAATTATATAATAATTTTTATATAATTGTATATTTTTTTTTTTAAATTTTTGATTATATTTCACAAAAAATTAACAATAAAACAGGGTAGCTATTATTATGATAGATGTTAACAGTATACCAAACGAAAAGAAATAAAATGAAACGTCAAATACACCTCATGTCAAAAGATGCAAATAAGAAATTCAACAAAAACTGCATGTACATGAAACAGCGTACATACTTCCACTTCTCTTCCCCTTCTCATCAACAAACTCAAAAGTTTTGCAGCATATGCTTCACAGTATGGACGGGGACTAAGAGACACTTCTGGGTATTTTGTGAGAAGTGGTGGTGGGCATAATCATAGGCTAACTAGACGCGACACATGAAAACTATAACAGAGTTGTTTGACTAAAACGGAGACGTCAATTGAACAAAATTAAGGAAGTGATAGCAAATCTATATATCATGTGCTATCTCTTACATTTGGCCAATTGTCAAATTTCGGGGTGGAAATTTGTAGTTATAATTTAATTGGAACACTTTGGTTTTTTTTTTTTTTTTTTTTTTTTTTTTTTGGCGTGTGAGGTAGGGTTGAAAATGCCTTCGCACTTACAGAGACCGTCGTCTTCTGCGTCGAGTGGTGTTGCCACTAAAAAATTCCCTCCTCCTCCTCTGGGTAGATTCCTCCCCGGAACCGCTTTCCGCATTACTTCGGGAAGGCCCAGAGCCACGTCCCAATTAGGACCACTCTCAATCACCCACGTCTGGGTCCGCCAAGTTTGCAGCCGGCGCCATGGCCCCGGCCCGTATCGCCTGGTCCCTGTCAGAGGGGGCCCCGATATGCAGCAGCGCATCGAGGTCCCTCTTCTTCCTCCGCAGAACGTATCCCACGTACTGTGCCACAGCGTCCCAATTGTCTTCACAATCGAGCATCCTCCCTATCACGGTGGCAGGAGCGAACCCGCCAACCCGCTGCGCCATTGCAGCTCTCTCAGCATGCCACCTGGGGCAGTCGAAGAAAGTGTGTTCTGCATCATCATCCGTAATACTACAGTAAATGCAGTCGGGACCATCTGCCCTGCCCATCCGGTACAGGTACTTTCGAAAGTATCCGTGGCCCGAGAGGAATTGTGTCAGGAAGTAGTTAACTTCCCCAAATTTCCTCCGAATCCATACTTCCACGCAGGGAATGAGCCTTGCCGTCCACCTGCCGACCGTGTCCGCGGTCCACCTGTCCTGCCATCGCCGGACAGTTTGGGGTCTCAGACCAATAGCACCAACACCAGGGTCCTCCC
The DNA here is from genome assembly GCA_963924685.1 of Dexiosoma caninum. Taxonomy (NCBI): domain Eukaryota; kingdom Metazoa; phylum Arthropoda; class Insecta; order Diptera; family Tachinidae; genus Dexiosoma; species Dexiosoma caninum. The sequence continues at coordinate 29,473,711 of OZ004726.1, read as the reverse complement.
CCCTCGAGTTCCAAGCCTCCCACCGCTCGCGCGCCAAGAGGTCTATGGGTATTTCCCCACATATCACCAGGACCGCAGCGCCCGAGACCGTGCGGTAAGCCGAAGCAACCCTAAGGGCCGCCGTCCGCTGTACCGCCTCGAGTACCCTGCGTTTGGTTCTCTCACCCAGTACATTTCCCCAAATCTCGCTCCCATGCAGCAAGATCGACTTCGTGACCGCCATAATCAGCCTCCTCTTGCTCTGTGTCGGACCTCCGACATTCGCCATGAGTCTGCTCAGCATGCCAGTCATCTTCGCCGCCTTAGTCGCCACATGCCGTATTTGGGCCCAGTAAGTCAGCCTACAGTCGAGTCTGACGCCCAAATACCTTATGGCACTCTGGGTAACCAGAGACACATCCCCTATCTGCATGCCGACATCGAGTGGTATGTGTGCCCGCGTCATCAACATCACCTCGGTCTTCTCCCCGGCCAATTCCAAGCCGTGGTCCTCAAGCCACATCCGGGTCCTTATCATGACCCGGTTCAGCTTCCCCCTGGCGTCATCCATATCCCGCGCCAAGATCACCGCCGCTATATCATCCGCGTATCCCACGAGCTGAGCATCCTCGGGCATTTCCACCCCAAAGATCCCATCGTAGGTCAGATTCCATAGGTCCGGGCCCAGCACAGATCCCTGGGCCGCGCCGGACGTGATCGTCCTGCTCCTCCGCCCCGTCGGCGTATCGTACAACAGTACCCGATCGTCCAGATAACTACGGAGAATTCTATACAAGTATCCGGGAATACGAAACCTCCCCCGTAGCGCCTCTAGAACATCAGCCCATCGTAGGCTGTTGAAGGCATTCCGAACGTCGAGTGTTGCCAGGATAACTATGCGCTTCGGATAATAGCGCCTCTCGCTCTGAGCGCGCTCGAAGCACTCAACCACATCAGCAATCGCCCCGAGCGTTGACCTGGCAGGTCTGAAGCCATGCTGTCTATCCGACAGCCCCCCAGCCATCCTCACGGCCTCCGCCAGCCTTCTTTGCAGTAGCTTCTCCAGCAGCTTGCCGGCACCATCCAACATACAAAGTGGCCGATAAGCCGATGGCTGGGTCGGATCGCCCCTGCCCTTGCCAACAAGCACTAGCCGCTGTGTTTTCCAGCGTCTTGGGAAGACGCCCTGGACTAAACAAGCATCATATACCGGAAGCAATGCTTCCGGCCTGCTCTCAGCCAGGATCTTGAGCACCTCCGACGGTACCCCATCCGGGCCAGGGGCTTTCCCCGTCCTAAGAGCCCCGGCAGCGATCCTCAGTTCCTCCCCGGTAAAGGGCGGTGGAACCTCATCATCGTAGGGCCCACGTTCGCCAACCAGCGGAGGGTGTGTGGGGAACAGGCCCCCCACAATCGTTTCGATCCGCGCGCCGTCCAATTGCACCCCAGTGCGGCTCGCGCCCAATTTTCCCGCCACGATCCTATAGCCGAGTCCCCATGGATCACGGTTCAGGTCGCTCCGAAGTTCCTCCCATTTCGCCCTCTTGCTCGCCATAATCGCGCGACGCAACGCCCCGCGGGACCGCTTGTACTCTTGGGCCTCCAGTAGAGCCTCGCCGGCCCGCCTAGCCCTAGTATAGACCCTCCTATTGCGGAGGCAGTCACGCCTGAGTCCAGCAATCTCCGGGGTCCACCAGTACACAGGTCGCCTCCCCGCCCCTCGCGACGATCGGGGCATCGATGCGTCGCATCCACGGACAATGCGCCGCATCATAGCACCCGCCAGGGAGTCAGCGTCCCCCCCACCGTCCAAAACCGTAGTACCGTCGAAACCGGCCAAGAACGACCCGCGGTCTAACCTCGCGACGTTCCATCCACGCGCGCCTCTCCCACCGTGCGACCGCGCGACGCCCGCCTCCAATACTACCCCAAATTCAATATACTGGTGATCACTCCCAGTATATTCCTCGAGTACCCTCCATCCTTCGATCATCCCAGAAAGATTCTCGGATACCAAAGTGATGTCAGGAGTGGTGAACTCGCACCCCGGCCGCCTGAAGGTAGTCGCACCGCCAGCGTTCATGACTACCAGGCCCAACCTGGCCGCCATATCCAGGACGCACCTCCCCCTCGTGCTCGTCACCGGATCACCCCACTCCACAGCCCTGGCATTGAAATCACCGGCCACCACAAAGGGTCCGGCCATACCAGCCAGAGCGTCCTCGATAGCGGCCATCTTCGCCCTAAATCGCGCCACGTTATCGCTAGGAGTGAGGTAACAGCTCACCAGCACAAAACCGCCGATCCGAGCCCACGCGTAGCCGCACCCGATCCCGTACCGCGCAACCGCGAGTTCACCGCCGCCAGGTAGCCAGAGTGCCGCCGTACCTGTTTCGTCCCCGAGCCAGAACCCCCGGTGCATCGGACCGTATTGTTCGCTGATAACAACCACGTCCGCGCCCCTCTCGGCAACCATCTGCCATAGCAGAGCATCCGCCGTCCTGCTCCTGTGCATATTCGCTTGGAGCACCCTCATCTGCGGGATATCGGGCAGCCCTTCGAGCCCGGCAGGTGATCAGTCCTACCGCGCCCCGCCCCCGAGCACAGAACGCACTTGGGGACCGCTGTGCAGTCCCTCATCTTATGTCCTGCTCCTCCGCACCTTATGCACAGTTGCCTCCTGTCTGTCCCAGTACACCTTGCCTGGGTGTGTCCCGCTCCAAAGCATCGATAACACCTACCGACACTCTCGGACATCCGCATCGCAGCCCTGATCCAACCGACACGCACGTAGCCAATATCGATCAGTTTCGCGGCGCCCTCCACCGGAACACTTTGGTTTAAATAAATATAATTGTGAATATATAATTGTATAATTATATAATTATATCCAAAATAAAATTTAGCAATAATCGTGTGGTACTATTGTGTGTGTGTGTTTGTTTTTATAAGCATACACACTCAAGTGAAATGAAAGAATTTTGTTTGTAGAAAAAATGTAAGTATATTAAAATAAATATTATATTAACATTTTATATTTATAATTTATATTGTTCTAATTGACAGGAGTGGAAGCTGCATAATGAGATGCACGGGAGCGGATAAAGTGCATCGTTTCCCGAGAGATGCAAAAAGGTAAGTCTTTGACTTTTTGTTTAAGTGATAAATATTTTTTTTTCTATTTTCATTGCCGCTGAACGTGGCGAGAATTAAAATTATCTACAATCAATGGGTTGACCCTGGTAGGAATTGCATCACTTCCTGAAGGATGAGCACAGGTATGTAAGTCTTTTTTGTTTGTTAAAATCAATTTAGTAAAATAAAATTTTCGTTTTAAATTTCCTGTAGTATGCTGCTCCAAATTAAACAAAATTGTCTAAAATCAAAATAAGCTAAACATTTTTGTTTAATTTTGAGCAACTTCAGTACAGGAAATTTATTCCCTTTGTGGGATTATATTTGGAAGGCTTATTGCAATAACATCATAAGCTAACCAAGTTAAAGACCTCATTTTACGTGCTTTCAATGTTGACTATAACCGTCCCCATATTATTGTAAAAAAACTTATAATTTTTTTTTTATATATTTTCAGACAGTGCCAATTTGTTCACCCAGAAATGAAAAAGCTACCACAAAAATTCAACATTTAATTAAATAAAAAATTTTGTAAATTTAATTTTTTATTTGTAAACTCTTTATTCTAAAATCTTTTAAGTTAAATAAAAAAAAAATATGTACATAATATTGTAATATTCTTTTGTATGTGTTTTCATTAGTTGCTTCACATTATGGTATGTTGTAATTGCGATAGATAGTTATGACGTGTTACATTGCAATTTATTTGAATACAACAAAATTTTGAAACTAAGGAAGATGATGAGCTTCATTTTAATAATTATTTTTTTTTTGCAAACGTATTCAGTTTTATGTAATAATTACAAATAATAATAAACTTCGTGTTATCTTCCAGCTATAGCATAAATTTTATTTATTTAACTAATTAAAAAGTGTTTTAATGACATATTTTTTCCAATATCTTACGATTTATATCAATTGAGCAATTACACATAAGCTTTCAATACGTGTTGTTTATTATAAGCACAATTTGAAAATTAGAATCATACCTATTCAATATCTACTGTTTTTAGAAATATACGTATGAACAGCACAAGTTCGATTTTCGCAACACTACAGTCTTTATAATTGCAAAACTGGGCAAAACTATTTAATTGAATATGTGTTTTCCGATGTTCCAAGCCTTACTCTTAGAGCTTTGTCTATACGAACAATTGTAACGGTCAGTCACCAAACATTATTATACATTTTTTTAAACACGCTGCCTCATGAACCACTAAAGTAATTTGCGTGATAGATATGGAAATCAGTCATAAGATGGTCAGCTTTTGCACTTAATACTTTCACTCTTACTAAACGGACGCTTCACCAAATGGAAAAAAAATAGATAGGGCGATAGAAAATTAAATAATAAGGAGAAAATATTTCTAACATTTAAGTTTTAATTATATATGTAGATAGTTATATTGTTTCTGTGAGTAATCGGTTCCTAGTCAATGAAGTTGCTGTGGGTTTTTAAATTTTGAATTGTACTGGCTCAGTGATGAAGTATTGCTCCTTTTTTCAGATATGTATTTCAGATAAGTTTTGTTTTTTGTTCATCTAAAGGAAGTAGTACTCACGCCTACCGAAAACAATGCCGTTATGTATTACCTTCTTCATTGTGAAGCGATAGTGTGGAAAAGTGACAGTTGATGAACTGAAAGAATAGTTCCTAAATTCTTTTTGTGTCTAGTACATTGCCAAAGGAGGGTTATATCATCCGATTATTCGTCCGTCATAATGTCTAGTGTGAACAATTTTCAACATTGCATAGTGTTGATGCTCCATATTTTAACGTTTTCAAGCAAGTTTGCTGATTTTATAGGTTTGTGCTTTTTAATGCTCTTTGCCCATTGTTTCAAGTTTTATACTATTTTTTTAGTTTCTTTACTCCGAATTTCTATCAACTATAATTTCTTGTTGAAACATGAGATTAAGATTTGTTGGCGTTGCTATGCTTTTTCGTACATTATTGATTTTCGGCTCTTCCTCTTGTTCTTTTTTAATAATTCCAATACAACAAGATTAGATACATTTTTAGTTTTAAAATTAAATTTATTAAATTTCTAGTATTATTATTTGGCGCTATTTTTATATCAAAATTAATTACAAACAAAAACAGGAAACTATTTTTAGTTTTGTATGTATATAAAAACATTCTAAATAAATAAGAAGTTAAAGCAAAAGTAAAATGTTCTATACTTAACACAACTTTCAGAGCTATGCAGTTTCTAAGAAAACATACAAAATAATTTAGTATATACAAATAAATAAAAAAAATTGCTAAGCAAATGTTAGCGGACTTCACGGTTTGTAGTAAATTACTTTTGTAGATCTTCTAGGTGTTGTAGCTTTAGTAAATCAATGTATTTTGTTGGTAGTATACTACAGCTACAAGATATAAAAGGTTTTTACTACGAACAGTGAATTTCTCTATTATATTTTTTTGATTATTAGCTAGCTATTCAATTTTTTGGTGGTGGACGTAAGGCGACATTAGCTTCGTAGTCCTTTAAAGCAACACGATGGGACGATTTTTTGTTGGTAGTAGGATGAGCGGAACCACCCCGTTTACCTCTCTTTCCGGGAGCATGTCGATTTGATATTTGTGTCTTATAGGTCTGCTGATATCCATATCCTTCTGGATTATTGTTGAATTTTGTATTATAGCTATCATATTCCTGAGGTTTATATTTATGATTTCGAGGCTGCTGCTGTTCGTAACTGGCATTGGAATCATCGTATTTACTAGACACTGGCTCATTTTTTAAAACATTTTGATATGGATTCATTAAAGGGTAACCATCCTCAGCAACATTAGAAGTAGATGATTCCCGATCGGCTGGTGGTTCTGCATAATACCCACTTTGGGAATTACTCGCTCCATAACCTTTATAATCGGGATGATTTTCCGCGATTGTTTTTAATTGACGTAATTCCGATTCTGCTCGCTGCTTCTGTTTCAACGGCAATGAATTAATGTCGTGATATATTTCAGAATTGAAATACAATTTGTTTTGTTTATTGGAGGAAACACTTTGATGTTCTTCAGGATCTGGTGGTGTAACTACATGGGATATGTCGAATTCTTCTAAATTCTTTAATGCCGATGAATGATCAAATTGTTCATATGACTTTATGGGCAAATTATAAGGTTTAGATACAGTTTTCACTGTGGCGGTATGTAAAGGTGCTTTAGTTTTAATTTTATATATGAATTCAATATTTGGTGTTATCTCAGCGACTTCATGCTCTGGCGTTTGATATGTATTTATATTTTCAGTTTGATAATTAGGTTTTGAGGCGGAATTTTTATGATATTTTTGGCCCGGAGCAATAGGATGTGATGTGAAATGTTTATAATGCTCATTGTTGCTGCCGCTGGACGGCGAGATATATTTTGTTGGTTTAATTGTTGTAGAAGCAATATGTTTCTCATCAGTTCCTGGAACAGTTATGACTTTAAAATATGTTTTGGGCTCCTGATTTTTAGGAGCTGCAATAATTTTACCTTCTGCCTCTAATTCTTTCATATATTTAATAACGGATTTTTCTATTTGTTTCATGATTTCAGCTTTTGGTATTTCTGTAGAAGCCGATACTCGTATCCTTTCCTCATTTTCATTGTTATTTTCATGGTAATGAGGAATGGGTTTGTAAATTAATTTGGTACGATAATTACGGTCTACGACTAATTGTTGCGATGGATCATATCCTTCTGTATGTTCTTCGTATATATTATATGATCTTGTGACAGGATCTTTTTCATATACGGGAGCAGGTGACTCGTAAGATTCAGTTTTTTCTGTTTGCGGGAGTTCCTGTTGTCTATCTTTTACCAATTGTTGCGCTTGTTGCATTTGTGCTTGTATTTGTGTTTGCAGATGTTCTTCAAGTTGGTGTTTGGCATCATTTTCAGATGATGGTCGGGAGGAATATTGATGGTAGTCCTGCTGTTGCGACTGTTTCTCTTCAGTTGTATATTGTTTATCTGGCACTTCTTTTTGACTATAAGTATAATATTTGTAGTTGTTTGGCTTTTCTTCTTCGCTTTCTTTTTGTTGATCGTATTGCTGTTTTGCTTGATTTTGTTGCTGAATAAGCTCTTGTTCCTTTTGCTGTTGCACATGGTATTCTTTAGATTGTTCAACTGGATTTGGTTCTAGTTCATAGGGTACGCGTATAGGTTCACGTAATCGCGAACCATACATACCCATTGCTTTAGCAACATATTCTTCAGCAGTTTCAGAGTCTTCTAATGAATCATGAGGAATTGTAATGCTGCTAGTGTATTTGGCTGTTATTTTCGTATGCGGCGGTTTATTTTCAGTTTGTATTAAATTAATATCATCCGTATTATATATATATTCTTGAGAAGAATGAAACAGAATTATTAGAATATATTTAGCAATTTGTATACAAAACTAACCTTCTGCATCTGTGGAGTATGATCCGCCTCGGCGATATTTATTGGATTCTATGTTTGTTGATGTTGCAGTTGATTGATCTGCCGATAACTTATTGACTGATTCTTCTGAAGACAATTTACTACTGGCGGAACCGAAGCGTCGTCTTCCACTTCCAGTTGCCACAGCATCATTAAGCCTTACAGATGCAAACTTTTAAAGTAGCACAAAATGATACAGTTAGTTTATTTTATATACCGCATATAAAGTTACAAATGAAGTCAATGTTAATAAAATTTGAAGTCCTTATCGACGTAAACATTATTTTCGATATTTCTTAAAAGTAAAGCAAATATGATTTTTACATCTAAGGACTTTCTGGAGACGTTGTTGCCCCTTTAATAATATCTTGGGTTTTAATATATACATAATGTAATTGATAATATCCACGAATAACCCAAATATATGGAGAGAACATAGTCTACGTCACATTACGATATTCTGAATAGTGGAGGCGTGGATCATATATCCCAGATTTGCTTTACATCGGCCTAATCCAAAAAAAGTCAATTTCACCTACAGAGATATAAAAATACAGTAATCGAACTGTGTCAAAAGGAACTTATTTTGAATAGGTATTTTAAAATTATGGTTTAGGTAGTAATTTCTGATGTATTTTACGAATTTAACTACAATATTATATGTAGAATTATAAAAATACATAACCCTTTGAAATTGTTTTGCCAATAAAACTTGTACGGGAAAATTAAAAAAACATTTTTTAATTTTTAAAATAGAATAGTTCGGTTTTTTGAATCTTTTGAATTGCAAAATTTCATAAAAAAATTAAGTGAAATGAGCTTCTTGTTCTCCAATAATTTGATGTTGTCATAATATGCACTAACCCGTTTTTGATATTTTATAAAAAGCAAACAGTTTGTGTTAAAACAATTTAAAATTGTTTATGAATAAGATATAGAATATTGAAAATGCCATTTCTCTGCCATACATACATATGTATGTATGTATGTCCATACATATTGCAGTGTTCATGTTATTGACTTTAACATTGATTATTTCATATTTTCAGTCTTATGAAACTAAAAGCTTTCGCTTTTAGTTAGATTTGCTTAATATTTATCACGCTTGGTTAATATTGAACGCCAACACTGGTAATAAGTTGTATTAAAGTATAGTATAAGTAATAAAATAACATTATGTTGCTGTATAGTTCATTGACACTTAACGTTAATTTTAATTGGATTTTAATTAATAAGCATAATTTTTTACAAGCCTCATCCTTTCAACAAATTTAATGTCATCCTGATGTTAAGCAGTTTGATACCAATATTCGTTCACACTAGTGTAACTAACTTTAAGCAAGACATTATTCCAATTTATTTATATTTTAAACGGCTTGTTGCTATTCACATTGATTTCCTTATTTTAAATTTTGTAATTAACATTCCTGAACGGTTCGAGGATATTTTAAAGACGTCCACTTTTTATACTACCGTTTCTTCACACTACTTACAAGAAGCAAGGTTATGTGTATAAATTTAAACTGTAGCGCGTACATTTCACAATGGTATCTAAACTTCAATTGTTTTCGCATTAAGTCCAGTTCAAAGCTTTTATAATGTGAATTTCTTTTTCTTTGGTATTTTACAACGAACGTAACATACAACATTTTCCCTGTTGAAAAAAAAACTTGCATGTGAACATGCAGTCAGCATTTTGAACACTTTACACAATACTTGTGTATAATAGTAACGAAAAAATTGTGCGCATACATACGTACGTATGTATGTGCATTTAAAATATTTTAAGAAAAAAATTTGGCTCTGAAATAGTTTTTTTGAATGGCAGGAATTTGTAATAAACAATTATTATTTCCAATTTTAAAATTAAAATCATTTTATACCGTCTTCAATAATTTTTTTCTAGTTGAGAATTGAACAATTGTGACAGTCGTCTTGTGCTAATGTCTGCAATTAATTAAATGATATTTAATTAAACTTGATACATATGTATGCACATATATGTATGTATGTTTGATTACATATTATCATGAGGACATTGGCGTTGAACTTTATAATTTTTTAGATATCTCTTGTTGGTAATTCAACTATTCACACTTGTTTATGTTTACACAATATCAAGTATTTCATTATATTGAACATCGTTTGAAATATTCGGTTTTATTTTCTAGTTCGTATATTCATACATGTGTATACATACATATGAATGTATATGACTCGTAACTGCATATACAGATGATGAACAACGTCGCTAACAAAAATAACAAGTCAGCATTTAGTTGAAAGAATGACAAATGTAGTTGATTTAATATATATTTGTAAATTAAATATAAGGTGTGTTCGTTTACTTTTCTGGTCAAGTTCGGTAAAATGAGAGTAAACTATAATTAATCTCAATAAGAGACAAAAATGTACAAAAGTAAGAAAACGCAAAAAACCATAAAATTTCCCACAAAATAGGTCTGTTCCACGTGCATAACAAAAACATTTGCATCGTTGGCAACGGCTGTAAAATGTGGAAAAAAATAAATTGAAAAAAAAAGTAAAAGTCATTTTTTATTAAATAAAGTGATAAATATGCACAAATATATGTACTTACATTTTGAAATTTATTTAAAAAATCTTTTTTAAATTAAAAACTTTTATCGTTTCTTTGATTAATTCTTAGTATCATATATAAATAAAAAAAACAGCCTATAATTTAACTCTATACCGAAATTACCCAAAGAAAAAGTTCGTGCAACTTTGTACAGAAAATTACAAATTTTACTCTCTAATTTTATTTCAAAATTGCAGAAAAATTGTTAATAATTGCTAGCACGCTTTTGGGTAAATTTAGAGGATTCCATTTTACACGTAGTTCACTTGTTGATAAGCATTTCTCGCAATTGAACTGATCTAGATTCTGAATATACATAGTCAAATTCATGCGCAATATAACTTGCAATTTATATAGTAGCGCTCTAATAATATTATAACTATTATTTTTTAATAAACTTATTTCTACCTACATATTTCTGCCTACATATTTAATTATTCGGAGGTTACACTTGTAGTCCAACAACTATATATGGGCTCGGTTAGTTATTGTTATAAATAAATAAAATATAATATCTCTTTTTATATGATTCTAATTTTTAAATTGTGCTTTTCCCGAGATAAATATGTGAAATGTATTATTACATTCTTTATGATATTCTCATAAAGTATTTTTTTTTAAAGCAAACTCAACAACTGAGGAGGAAATTATATATATACTTATATATATAGATATAGATATATATATATAGATATATATAGATGAGAAGAAAACTCTAAAAATAGAAATATATATGCGTTATAAAAAAAAGTAAACTAATGGAATGTTATGTTTTTGTTTATAAATTTTTGGTTTTTTTATATTAACTGAATTTATTTTGAGAATATCTCTTTATATATGATTCTAATTTTAAAATTGAGCTTTTTCCCGAAAAAAAAATATATTTCAAATGTATTATTACATACTTTATAATATTCTCATAAAGTATTTTTTACAAAAGGAAACTCAATAACTGAGGAGGAAAGCATATCCATATAGTACTATTTAGCTAATGCTTACTTAGCTCATGAGTGGATTTTTCCTAATTTTTGAATACAAACCCAACATTTAAATGTTTAAAATTCAACCAATCAATCGACAATTGAAGTTGAATACCAACCACTAAACCAAAAATCTATAAACAAAAACATAACAATCCATGAGATTACTTTTCAATAACAAACACATATTTCTATTTTTAGATTTTCTTTTTTTTTGTTCTTAAAATCTCTCTCATTTACCCAATTTTTGCGTAAGAAAACGCTTTTGGGTAAGATTTAGATTAGATTTAGAGTAAACGAACACACCTATATATAAAATCAGACTCCTCGTGATTTTAGAAAGTACTTTGTATATATATACTCTGTATACTACAACAAAAATAAATTGGCAATAACATGAAATAAAAATTTAATACTAATTCAATATTGTTTGATAAGTTTATAAATTCGGAAATTTGGTTCTTGTTCTACCAATGAAGACTCAAAGATTTGCAAGATGTTTCCTAATTTTGTTACTAATACATATTGTAGAAGTAATTTTATAATAATACTCAATATCGCTTTATGTTATATCACTCTCCGGGTATACATTTTCCATTTAGTATCAATAGCAGTGTTTTATCCAGCTTGAAAGTATTAACATTTTTTGTTTATTCTCGATCTGATGAAATATCATCAAACTTGTGCTGGGTCTTTGTGCTATCCGCTTATATAATTCCGCGTATAACAATAATAACAATAAAAACTAATCACAAAGCTTATGGTGTACTTGGTTTTATGAAGCGTTGTTTCAAGGAATTTTCAGATTCCTATATTACGAAACGAATTCGTATGTGTTACCGTTATATATTAATAGGTTCGCCACTGAAACCTTGCGACAACACTGACACAAAACCACACAAATGCACATTAGAAAAAATGCGAGATGTTTTTATGAGTCTGAAACTGGGGTTGAACCCAGGAAAATTTTTCGTTTTGTAGTCAATGTGCAGACTACTTCGGCCATCGCCACCCTAAACAATATCTGTTTATGCTAATAATGATCCATTCCCTAAAAATAATGTAAAAAGACAAATTGTTTTACATTTTCATACATACTTGATTTATTGAATTTGTATTATATAGTACTAGTTTGTAAGAATATATGGTCCATAGACCTAATAAATAAATAATTATTAGTATTCTTTAAAATTGTTTATATTAATTATAAAATCATTTGTAATTTATGCAGTTAAATATTTTCATTTGAACTTTAAGTAAAGTTGAAAAATATACTTCATTGTGGTAATATTTTGTGCTTTAAAATAAAGATAATGAAAGTTTGTTTCATTTATATTTTTAGCCGCATTGTTAAAAATTGTGCTTTTTGCATTTTAATAATAACAGAAACTCCTATGCGAGAAAATCGTTCACCGTAAAAATCTTTGTTACTGTTACTTTCTTCATTTTCTTTGTTTGATTGTAGTCAGTATGCGTGATATAAAATCAATTAAATATGAAAATATATTTCGCACTATTAAAAAAATACAAAAATATTTTTAAAAGTTGTAACTGGTTACTGAAAAGTTTTTAAAACACTAATTTCCCATATATTGAATTATTAAGTTTTTTATATGTAACTTCCTGAAGTACACATATTTCTTAAATTTTATTCATACCTCAAAAGTCGCTTTTAAAATATTTATCATGGAACCGAAATAATTTCTATTGTAATTTGCATACTACTTCAATATATGTATAACTATGTATGTGTGGAATTATACCTTTAAAAATTTAGTATATTTTGGTATACATATATATAAACATGGAAGTAAATTCAATTATTAATGACATATTTTAATTAGGATAAATTTCACCATTTTGTGTAATTGTAATGTTTCTTAAAATCTCGTCTTGTGTTTCAAAAATACATATTCTGGAAATAATTCGTAAATGCTTTAGACGGTTCATAATAAAATAATGTTTGAAAAATTTATTTCCGAAAATGCCTACTTAAATTCAAAACAAAAAATAAAGTGTCTGTCAGTTTGACATCGATGCTTCTAGGCCTATGGAAAAAGCAGTATTTTTTGCTTCCCTTAAATTTTATGAAATTATATTTGAAATTATGAGCAAATTAATCAAAATATAAAATAATATGCCAAGATACGCTATTATTTATTTAGGAAACACCTTTCCATTTCATTATTTTACAAATACATACACAAACTCTTATTTTACATTTGAATATTATTGATATTACGGTAAATAATAATAATTTAAATTACGACGTGTGTTGGCATACGATATTACATAAAACAGTAATTTGGCATTCAAATTATTATCGTATTTTTGTAAATAAAGACAGATGTCAATAAATCTTTAAATTCGTATACATACATACATACATATATATGTATGTCATATATGAAAAACGAAAATAAATTTTTAACTATGAATATTCAAAGTAATATTTTTACAATCAAATAATGTATATTATTTGGTGTTTTAAACCTATTAGATATTATATTTTCTTTTCTAATTATACCAGATTTTATTAACAGAAAACCATTCTTAAGTACTATTTAATTAAATGCTTTTAAATCATTGATTTTAAAAGTTATTGCTAACTTAATTTAAATACATAAAATTAATAGACAATACGAATAGTTCATTAAATTTAATAATAGCTATGTTTCTTTACCCTAAATTGGGCACACAGAAATTGGGTAAATTAGAGATGTTTTGATATAGTAATATTCTGTTTTCCTCGGGCTAAATAGCTGATTGCTTGTTTACTTGGCTAAACTAAACTAAACGTCTGTTTTTTACCCAATTTCCGAGTAAGGGACCGCTTTCTGGTAAGATTGGGATCCCGCGGCCGTCTAATTTAGATTAAAGAAACATACCTAATATTCATTAAAAATGAAAGTGTAGCTAAGCTGTGCTGTTCAATAGTAGTGAGTGGGTATAATTGTATTAATTTATGTGTTGGAAATAGCAGATATTTTTCTTTTTTAAGTAAAACTAACCAAAATAAAACTAAAACTTAGCAGGAGAAAATAACTGCTTTATAAAAAATTAATAGTTAGTTTCCTTCTTTCATTTTGAAATAATCGTTAGTTGATTAATGTATTCGAAGAAATGAAACGAAATAACTATGAGTGGAAAATTTATTACTATTATACTCGTTTTTCTATTACACAGGTTAACAGCTATAAAGGTCTTTTAAAAGCACTAGTTTTTTAATCCGCTTTGTTCACCTAACTACAAAAATTATAATTTTTTCAAATTCTATGGTAAGGTTTTTGTAAAAACATTTTTTTTTTAAATTGGTTTTTTAAGAGGTTGCTCCCGACATCTGGCCGTAACTTTGGAAATTTTTTCTTCTAAAAGTAAGGGGAGCAATTTATTTTCAAATGTATGAAAAATTAAAAAAATTGGATAATTGATAATTGCTCATCTATATATATAAAACAGGATGTGTGTATGTATGTAACGTATGGATTCCAAAACGGCTGGGCCGATTTTCAGGGAATCTTCAGAATATTCAGGCGGGTGACATTGTGAAGTCTGATTTTTGATTTTCGGTCTGCGGGCGGAGGGGCGTGTCAAAATCCAATTTTCATATTGCTCCACTAATGACATATACATATATTTATTTTTTTTTTCTTTTTATTATTTTAAATAAATAAATCGTGTGGTAATACAACACTAATGTTTGCTTAGGGCCAGCAACGCGGACCGGGTCAGCTAGTTTTCTATAAATAATCAAAAGGAACCCAAGTTTGAGCTAAACCCAATCAAATGAAAAAACATTTTCCAAATCGGTTCATAAATGTCCTAGATCTGAGGTAATAAATTCACAAAAATACACAAAAGTACCAATTTCAGACATTTCACCCATCTATAATCAGTAAAAGCTCGATAAAGTTAAGTAGTTTGTTTTGGGGGTGCTTAACTTATTCCGCGATGCTAAAGCTAGAAGGTTTACATTCAATATGTAGATTCCTCTTTCGATGTTTAGATCCACTAAGAAGCGATTTTTCGATATTCTAAAATCGAAACTTAATATCTTAAAAACTAAGACAGATATAGAATAAAAATTCAGAAACATATAAATGCTCCTGAAAAATAAGCGGACACTTGTTTAGCACTTTTTCCATATAAGTAGTTTTAGTGGGTAAAACAGTCAAAAACTAAATTTTGGTTAGTTCGATAGATTATATGGTCCACCTATAAGACATCATAATGTTAAATAAACCATGTTTTCTCCACACATTTGGGTTAGACTTGGACTAGTTATAGTCCTCTGTGGACTAGTCACATTATTTGCATGGCACCTTCTTTTATAAAACTGTAATCGTGAGCATATGTAGTTATCATTTTAATTTTTTGACTATCAATTTCGTTTAGTATTTTAATACAAATTTTTGAAAAGATAATCGATTCTTTTAATACATATGTAATTAATTTTTGTCAAGTTACATACAACCATGTGCATTTCTGTATGTATATACGAGTATATATCAATGTATGTATCAATAATTTCTAATTGTTATATAATTTTGTGTGATATAATGTAAAAATATATATTTGAATAAAAGACAACTTCATAAATAAGGAATCGTATTCAACATAAAATACAACTTTGTTCTATTTAGAGCATTCCAAACGGCAAACAATTCGCAAACGTTTTTAATTAGTTCACTTTATCGCGAGTAAACTGTAATTTTGTTACTTTGTTATTGTTTAGTTTTGAACTAGCTGATTGCTTGTTTACTTGCAGAAACTATCCCGAAGAAAAAATGCAGTTGTCGCGTGCAAGTAAAACAAGAACATACTCTCTCAAAACGTCTCTCATTTAGCCAATTTTTGTGTGCGGGAACGTTTTCTGGTGAGATTAGAGTAAAAATGTAACTTAAAAATATATATTTTAACATGAAATACATTTTGCGTGAATGATAGAAAGAGTATTTGTTGCTTGTATTCAGTAAAATTATATGTTTGCTGTAATTCAATCATCTATCACTTGAGTTGTTTTGAATTCTACAGCACTACCAGTCTCAGCACCCAATTTGTCCAGTACATACTCGCGGATCTTCTGTAAGTTCCTCTCAGCTTCATTATTTATTGCAGCTCTTCTGGAATGAGTAGTTCCTCCACTAGCTCTTGCTTTAACAGTATGCGCATGATAATTATATGGACTTTGTGCAATGGTCACTTCGTCTGCGCTAGTCTTATCATCTGGATTGTAGTATTCGTGGTAATTAATAGATCTGTCTTTTTGCTGTTGAAAATCTTGATGGTAGTCAGGTGTCGATGCTGATGCATGTCTATCATTGGGTTTTATTGAAGGTAATTGGTACATTTGGTAGTCATGAGTGGAGCGGTCACTTTTATAGGTAAATACCACCTTAGTGTGAGATGGGTTTGGATTGTTTTCTGCTATTGGTGATGTTAGAGAATGCTCATTTTGACTTGATTGCGCATGGTCGATGATAGGAAGTTGTTTATCTTTGTGGGACAGAGAAGCGTCATTATCAGGTTCTACCATTGATACTAAAAAAACTTGCTGATATGTATTCGCTGCTGGTATATCAGGTTGATCGTATTGCTGCTGATGTGTATAATAAAATTGAGGATGCCCTCCTCTTTGCTGGTATTGAAAGTATTCCTGTTGGTACTGTTGGTCTTGATATTGGCCTTGGTGATTATTTTGAGGTGTATTTTGTTCTTCCACACTTTGCTGGAATGAATAATGAGGTTGTTTGTTCTGTAAGGCTATTTGAGGCTGTTTTTGGTGTGAAAAGTGTCGGTGCTTATAACTGTGATATACATCACTAATTTCTGGATATTGCACAGCATGGACTTGTGTATAATCGTTCGTCTCAGGTATTGGAACACGTTGTTCGACAGGATCGATGGAACTATGTTCTGCTTCTTCTAATATGTGTAAATATTGGGTGGCCCTTATTTCTAAGTATTTTTGTAATAGCATTTGTAGATGCGATGCATATTTTGCGGGACCAGGTATACGCAATACTATAATTGGCTCTTCGTACTGTTGCTGTTTTTGACGGAAATTATCTGTTTCTTGTTGGTGCTTTGATTTGGGTACATCTATTTCCGGTTCATTATGTGTTATATAAGATGGTGATTTTAATTCGTATGAAAAAGAAGGTTCTATAGACACTTCAGTTTTTCCACTCCCAGTCAGGAAGTAATTGGAATCACTATCTCCTATATTTTGCTGAGAATATGGATAAAACATAAATTTTGGAGGGTTGTACTGATAACCATAACTATAAATCAGAAAGAAAAATTATATGTATAGGTATTTATAAATATACTATATCAAAGCATTACAATATTTCAATAGTTACCCCAATTCTCGATCTATAGTTCTTTTGTTAGTTTTCGTTTCGGTGACATTTCTATTCTCTACTTTAATTTTTACTTTGCCGCCATGCAATTTAAACTGTTTATCCAACTCTTTTATGAATGCTAAGTCTTCAGTCGGCAAATCTCGAAATTTTTCGGTTATATCTGCCACTCTTTTCAGAGCTGATTTGGAGAAATTTTTTTTTGTAGAATTAACTTTTTTGGGATAAGAACTCTTTTCTGTATCTTTTGAATTTTCCGTATTAGACACTTCAGTAGCAATCGCGGTTGTACATAAAAATAATAAACAACTCTGGAAAGATAAAAATTATACAAGTACGGTTATTATGTGGAGGTAAATGCTGATATTGTATTTTGTTAATGATTCATATTTATAAGAGATGAAACACACATTACATAAGAAATACATGGAAAAATTAAAGCCCAAAATTTATGAGGTGATTAACAACAATTAGAGGACAAAAATTCCCACGGTATTCAGTTGTTTTCGTTTCCCACTTTCTCCATTGATATAATTCTATTGTATCGTTTTTAAAAAGACAATGACATAAAAGTTTCGTTTTAGAAAGAAGATAAATTGATGCAAGACAATATTTCAAATAAAATTTCTTTAAATAAAGGTTAACTATAAATAGTGTATTATTAAAAATATAGCATATTGTTTATACTTGTAGATTTCGCACGCGTATCATAGAGTAAAAGTTATACCTATAGCGGTGGTTAATATCTGAACATAAAAATAAAAACCTGTTTAGCTTCAATCTTAATTTAACTCCAATTGGCTAAATATGTAATAAATAAGTGAAACCATTAAACATTGTATATTTTCATTCATTACATAAACTATCGGCAAATACAAATAGAGCACAGTATAAGATACAATACAATATAAAATAGCCATATAGCTCTTGATCAACAGGAGGTATTAATTCGAAATTTCAAAATGTTCGCTTTTTGCAAGAAATCAACTAACAATATTAATATCTATCCACTGGAAATATTCAGTTTATTCTTTCATCTCAAAAAACCATGGTGTTTCAAATTAAATCTACTCAAAATTTACCTACAAACAGTTTCTAGCGTCTATTGAAAATTTTAAAATTTCGAGTTAATAGCAGGGGCGGAAAATAATAATTATTTTTGAATTTTCAGAGGAAGAAATCAATCATTACCATTTTGATCGTCTTAAACTAAATTTTCATAAAATCATTTGCTTTTTAAATTCTTGATTTTATTTCTTATTTTTTTGTCAGAATTAATTGTAATTTTTGAATTTTTTTTCTAACGAAATAAAAGCAGCCAAAAATTCTAAGAAACCGCCCTTTTGAAATTCGTTATAAAGATAATTATTTGCATAAATATTTGCATTTCCAACCGTACATCGATGGCATATATGCCAAATGTGCTCATAAAGCTAAATAATTGACTATAACGTAACACAGCTAATATCAAAACACATTTTAATTTATCTTAAAAAAATAAAAATCAGAAAGAACTTTTTTTTTTATTAATTTAATACCCTCTTGATGATCATTTCATTTTATTTTATTTTATATAATATATGCACATATGTATCTCATATTGCCTGCAATATTTGCCCAATCTGACGATGAAAACCTCCTTCATTATGCAATATGTACACATACATATATGCATGTATGTGCATATACATATGCATTTATATCCGGTATACATAATAATTTGTACTTGGGGATTGCTATTCGAAAGCGGAGATGTTATAACTATCAGCAGTAACGTATTCAGCACTTTGAAGAAAAAGTTTAAAGATGTTTATAATAAACCATTAAAGACTAATTTGCATACTTATAAATATCTATTTGCATTATATATATACGTATGTATTTATGTATATACATATTATAAAATCCGTGCAATATTAATTAGGTGACAATGCATACAACTTCGCATAGATGTCACGGAATGTCGTCCTTTCAAATTAAGGGCCAAAATACAAACAATTTGCATATATGCCTCCATTTTTCTGCAGTTATTATTTTGTTTTCGTTATTGTACAAGTTTTTCACTGATGTGCATAACATATTTAAGAAGTTGGAAAACCAGTTAA
This sequence comes from Dexiosoma caninum, assembly GCA_963924685.1. Classification (NCBI taxonomy): domain Eukaryota; kingdom Metazoa; phylum Arthropoda; class Insecta; order Diptera; family Tachinidae; genus Dexiosoma; species Dexiosoma caninum. Next base: position 29,454,119 of record OZ004726.1, on the reverse strand, counting down.
GCACACTTCATAAGAAAATTTCCGTATATAATCTCGTATGTATGTAAGTATATTTTTACTTTTACCATATCTTCCTTTTATTTGGAAAGATGTTATTAAACAAGTGAAACCACTGTTAGATAAAATAGGATATAAATTTTACTTAATTGGAAATTAAACGTTATGTAAATTTATTTCAATAATATTTTTAAAGAAATCGTTTTGGAATCTTACCCCTATTAACAAAAACTTCATTTTTAAATGTATTAATATATTAAAATTTTGAAATAAATATTATTTAACTATTGTTTTATATTCACTTCATTCTCCGATATGTAAATTATTTTATTTAATACTTCATTTATCCGTTAGCATTTTCAATCAAAAACAACTTCTACGATTGTGGCTGGCGCGTTTGTTACATTCGCTTTATATACCTCCTTCTCCATTAATCCCATGTTGTTTTTAACACAGTAGCCGTCAAAGTATTTTGATTTTCGACCCTATAACATTTGTTTATTAATTTCAAAGAAAATTGTGCTTGATGGTATGTGGCTGGGTTACTTGTTAATTTTTAAGAAATTTGTTAGTTTCAACTTTAAATTGCATTTAATTTACTGCTTTATGTATATTTTTACAATATTACGAATCCAAAGTATATTAAAATTAATTACGCACATGCACATTACACCATGTTTTTTGCAAAAGTGTTTTTTTAAGCTCGCCGTTCATTTGCAAATAGATTTCGGTTAAAAAACAAGTTGTACACAAAAATTATGTTTCTGCAGTATAAGCCGTTCAGGGGGTTCACATTTAAGAGGTCATAATTTAAAAAAAAAATGTATGTCTATAATTATTAAACTAACAGGTTTACGTCATTAATCTATATAAGTTATTTTTTTAACTATAAAGAGAAAAACATTTCCTTCACAAAATTTTAACTCAGTAGAGATCGCTAGTAGCGTTTTGGTACAAACGCGAAAGCTGAATGTCTGTGTTTGATTTTGAAGACGTGTAGAAACATATATTCTTCACATCTAATAGAAAATTGTATGCTTAATTGAAATATATATGCTTTTGATATATCATTCCAACCATTTTATTCTCCTCCGATATAAAATAATTGTATTAAATACTGTAAATACCTATAAAAGCACTCATGTCATTTTTGTTATCTGATTCTTTTACTTGGGGAAAAGACAAATACTTCTCTGAAGCCAAAATAATTGTAGCACAATACATCTCATACATCTCATAGGTGCGGATCCAAGATACAAAAAAAATAAATTACATTTTATTTAAACTAAACAAATAACCGGTTTATCGAATACTTTTATTTAATTAATCGCTAAAAAAGTTAATATGGATATTTTATATATATTTATATATATTTTATACTCCAGCAACATAATTTTGATGCAAAACTTATCTTTTACCCCCAAGCTATTTCAGAATTAATGAGGACCTGAAAAAATAACACTTGCACACCCCATACATTAAAAATTGCTGTAATGTACATACAAGTATATTATTTATTTATTTAATATGTTTTTCTTTATTGTTTGAAGAGGAGTAAAAAAACTTTCAATCGGATCTAATGAACATTAATAATGTATTATATTGAGTATTAGGTGTCGATATTGTGCACTTTGGCAAACACTGGCTGAAGTCAATGTGTAAAGCGAATCCTACACGATCAATGTTCAGCTACAATATTTGTCATTGTGTGCGTTATTTTATAAAAAAAATAGTTGCACATATACGTATATGTATGACAATTTTTTATAAAATAACGCACATAATGACAAATAAAATATTGAAGCTAAACATTGATTGTGTAGCATTCGCTTTACACATTGACATATACATATATGTGTGACTATTTTTTATAAAATAACGCACACAATGACAAATATTGAAGCTGATCATTGATCGTGTAGCATTCGCTTAATATAGGAAAAATATTTAGAGAGAAAAATTCAGCAGAAACAAAAGAGCGACATTTTTCAAGTTTTCATGCAAAAAAAGAGCCATAATTGTATTTAAATAATAAGTAATAATAAACTAAAATTTAAAGTTAGTCCTGAAACTTATTAACATACCAGACATGGAAAAGCTCTCACTAAGAAAAATTTATTTTTTTTTAATTCTGTAGCAGAATATTTAACTATGTATATACTCGTATGTGTTAAAATATGAAATTCTTGAAGAAAAACGAAGATGATGCTCCACAAAGTTCAAGTTCAGATCTTCTAAATTAAGTTCGAACACGTTTCATAACAAAAGCTTTAGTTAATAAAAATTTATAAGATTTTGTAAGCGAGTTATAAATGTTTTCATTCATTGCAAAATTCAATATAAAATCACATTCACAAAAAATTAACATATTTGTTAAAAAGTGTAGCGATTGCCTTAATTAAGTTTATTAACTAGAGACTGAATAAGGCAAATTTACATTTAATATACATATGTGTGTGTGTATGTATTTTTTTTATCTTCGACCAGCACTCAGGAGATGACCCCTACATTTGCGGTGCATTTTGCTGGAACTAGCGGAAAGAGATAGTAGTGGAAATGAGAGGATGTGAAGCCTCACTATCTTACAACACTGCTTTTTGCACGTTAATTGTTTTTACAGCAGTGTTGTATATGACCATGTACGTACATATAATACAAATCGTCACATATCCATATATACCCTGAAGGAAGCATGGGGTGAAGTATCTCCTTGTCAAAACTTTTGTAGCATAAATTGGTGACATTGTCCACAAACCGCCTACACTTTTTGTGTGTAGAGAAACTTTTAAGAGCTGAAAGCCTATGTTTCTTCTTTTTGTGTTCTTGAATTGTTTCGTTTTGTTGAAAATAAATGTGGTACGAGCAAAATTAAAGCTTTTTATTAAAAAATGTCATAAAATGCCATTTTGTATAAAAATAGAAATAATAAGAATGATGAAATACATTTTAGTGAAAAATTTTGTGCTGTCTTTCGAAGATGTTGTCTTCTACAAAATTGATTTTGAGCGAAAAATTGAGAAAATGGTACATTGAAACACCTTCCTTCGAAATATATTTGAAGCAACTGCTGGATATATTACAGGCGGAAGATGTGGAGGTACCGCTTTCTGCAATAGTTTTGTTGGGCAAAAAGCAACAAGTATCTAACATAAAAGTTGTCCCCTGCCACATATGTAGGTATGAAAACTCTAGAAACTCAGAAAATGTTTTCCGGAGGAGTTTTCAATATTAAATAGTACTAGTGCATCTCTGGTTCCAATGACTACATAAGTCCCCAAGTATAGTATCTACCCAGTCAGCATTTTAATTAATTATTGATCATATTCGAGTCTTTTTTATTCTTCTTCGCGATTAAATTAATCATTTATGCGCACGTTTCTGAATCGAAAACGACTGTTTTGTCGGGAGAAAATGGTACCTTAGATACGACTCTTCAAAACTCTTCAAAATCAGTAAGAAAATTTGTCCCGTTATAAACAGTAGCAAAAACCATAAGAAACAATTTTTCATCGTCAAGATGCGCTAAATATGACTTCAAAATAAAAATAAAAATTCTTAATACAGTCACATTTCGGGCATCTTCATGATGAATTTATGATTGCGCACATTATATACATATTGTTTGCGTTTTTTAAACAAGTCGCTTTCTAAGCATTTGTCGGATTCATTTTCGGGTCTTTTTTTAAGCGCACAACTGATTAATCCGTTTTTAGTCATCTGAGGTATTCTTAAAAGAGTCAGTTTGGTGATTTCTGCCAAAACAATCTTCCAAATGCTGACTGGGTAGTCAGTAGTACTTACACATTTATACTGTAGTGCATAACAGTTAAAAGGGTATAGTTAATAAGTAGTTCCAATGTCGCTACATTGTCTACATATGTACCCAAAAAAGCACATAGTCAGTGTCTATAGTAAATCTCTGGTTCTATTGTCTACATATGTCCCCAAGTGGAGTACAGAGTCAGTAGTTCTATCACATGCAAATTTTAAATGTCTATACAAAATTACATTGCCTGAAGTATAGTAAGTATGCAGTACTGGTAGCAATGTCAGTAGTGAATCAGGACTGTTTCGCTATTGACATTTCCTACAGGGTACATACACACATGCATACATACATAAAAAGAATAGTAATTTGGCTTATAATACATGTTAATTAAAGAAAAACCAAATAATGGTTATCCAAATCATGGAATAAAAGTAACTATTATTGTTTAATCACAAGGTTTTAAATATTTTATAATACAAATTTCCAATATTTTTCATTGTTGTGAAACTACTAACTAAAGTTATTGAATTGGATATGATACAAAATTAATGATATGTTCTCGAAATAAAGGCTCCCGTATGGAAACATCGCAACTCTAAATTTTTAAATTGCTGTTTTCGTTTTACATTGTGTATTGGTATTTCTAATATCCGATTTAATATTCCTTAATACATTTGTACTTAGTTTTTTTTATTTATTTAACGCGAGTCAAAATTAATTTCGATTGTTTACTTATGTTTAATGCATAGTTAAGCTAACCTACATATACTCGTATGTGCATTACGTTGTTGCTAAGAGCTGATTTACATTAAGAGTGATGTCGCTGCGATAATTCTGCATTTACATAAAGACTTTTTTGTGGCAACAGTTAGGTAACTTTTTGTTGTTAAATCGTATGTACATATTGAATTATTATTATATTAAAAAATTTACCAAACTTGCAACAGTGCTCAGTTTTTTTATGTTCAATTGGCAAATACTTTTTTACAAAAAGTTTAAAATCATTCAAATTCGGCAACACCGTTTATAAAAACTGCACAATAGAACAAAAATACGAAATACTGGGAAATATAAACGAAAAAATGTCAATTTGTCGCATGTGACTTTGTCTACCCCATCAAATTTGGATATTTTTATTGCTATATCAAAGTCCTTTTTCCAAAAAATAAAAAAGTACTCTTTTCAAAACAAAGTTTTGCCGAAAAGTACCCATTTCATTTTTATTTACGTTTTCTTCTCAAACATTTTTTTCATTTACCCATATCATGGATAGAGTCATCCGCCATATTGTGTTTGCAGAGCTACATATATATGTATATATTATATTTTATGCTCCCTTGCAAAATCCCTTTAATTTGATACCCATATCATCGGTCTGCATAACAATAGTAAAAAACTTACATAATAAGCAGCCGAGATTTTTTCTATGTGCATTACTTTCGGAAATATATGGTTGCAAAATTATTTTTTTTTTGAGTTTTATTCACTAAAAGTACATATATGGAAAGAGTACCAAACACATTTTTCAGCAGCATGGGGGCACCTTGCATTTCTTTTGGCAGGCACATTTTGGCCACCTTTTTCAAAAGTAAAGTTTAGCTGTTATATGCATTGGTCCACAAATGACGAAGTTATTTGATAATCAATTATTGGGGCGAGCAATGTGCGCCAACCTCCCCGCAATTTCCAAAAAAACAATTTTAGTGAACGTTTAAAAATCATAATGATAACATGTTACAACATTTTTATTGAATCGTTCCGTATCAAAGTAAATTACTTTTAGACTTGCGATCTTATATGAAAATACTCGAAATCACCAGGCCCCAGGTGACGTTTTTAATGGAACTTTATTTAGAAGGTTTTTAAATAATTGCTGATTTAGCAAAGGTATTTGTTTTTGAGTCAAGAAGTAATACTTTCTTGTTATACGCGATAAAATATTCATGTAGTTAAAAATTAAATATTATAATAATATCAGCTTAAAAAATAAGATTAACACATTAAAAAAATAAGAAAATTGTTACTTTGTTTCTTTATTTTAAATGAATTAATAAATTATATATAGCTACAAGTAAATTATATCTTTCTTTTTTGATATTATTATATTTTTCATTTATCAAACTTCATTTGATTTTCCTTGGAGAATGCTAAAGTTTGAAAATTATTCTTATTGGGTTTGTTTTCAAATTGTTGCACCATTTTGGAGACTTCCCAACTAGGAATATAAGAATCCCACAATGACTTGTACTGCCGATATTTGAAAACATCTGGTACTTTATTATTAATCGAACAATATGTAAAAAACGGAACTTCAGTAGTGGTTATGGATATAAAAGAAGGTGGATAAGGAAAATTGTTGCTGGAATGAGGCAGTTCTCTTTCCGATGAAGAACGTCGTGGGGCATAAAAATATTGTTTTGAATCAGTTTTTGAAACAGCCGTTTTTGTAGTAGAAGTATCCTTAGCGATTCTATCATAATAATTTAATTTATTATTAACAATTTCATCATGCCCCTTTTTTAAAACATGCTGTATATTTTTGATTGATGTAAGTTGTTTGATGGATTCTCTCGTTATTGGTGATGATTCGCTGCTTGTGGCATGTGACGCAATTGTTGGTGTTTTGTAGATTATAATTGGTATAAGCTGGTGTAAATTTGGATGCATGTCGAAGTTGGATGGCAATGATGCAACGTAAGTGGCAAAATACAGTGCTTGTAAGTGATCATTAGAGCTTAAAGTAAGAAAAAGATAAAAACTAGGTGAATTAAATAACAAACACAGTCTATATTTTAAACTTATTTAAAAATTGTAAAAAAAATATGACGTTAGTATTATTTTATTAAACATCATTTTTCATAATGAGTACTTAACGAAATAAAAATCGATGTTTATAGATAGCAGTAAAACAAGCGATTTCAAATTTTAAATACATGAAAGACGATGGAATTTTTGTAAACATTTTTAAAATTGTTTATAATAAGTTTTAGAACTGGAGAACGTGTTATACTCACAATGAGTATTTCTTCTCCAAAACAGTATAATAACAAATTGAATACAAAAGAATATATAAAGTGTTAAAGTGCTAAAATAAATCTCACAAACAACAAGCAATTCGACTTTCGAAAGGCGATTATTATATCGTGGACAATAAAAATATGTGCTATAAATATAAAAAATGTCGCAAATTATTATAATTATTATTTTTTTTTGTTTTTTCACAGGCAATATTGCAGCCGTGCTTTCACCACAAAACCTTAGCTTTAAGCTTCGAACTAAGTTTTACATTCGGTTATATTTTAATGTAAAGTGGATTTATAAACCACAGCTAGCGAAATGGCATTTTAAATTACTATTAAGCTTTTTTCTTACCTTTGTTTTGAGTTTGCTACCAGCTGATGTGGATGGAATATGTAGTTAATATTAGCTTTATTCAATTCATAAGGTGAGCCATATGTACTCGTATCTTGGATCAGTTGCTGTTGTCGATTTATTTTGTCTGCAATATTCTCATTATCACGATCTGCTTTGGTATACACGGATGGAGAGTAAATGGATTGTGTTTCCAAATATAACAGGTTATTTATTGGACTTTTAGCGAATAGCGAATTTATAGTTTTATTATGATATATCCATTTATAATTGCGTGGATTAAGAAAGTTTTTTCTGCTTTGAAATTCTGCAGCATTTGACCTAACATAGTTTGTAACAGAGTGTAATGATGACTCAGATTCAAAGTTATGTTTTGGAAAACTTTGCTGGCCATAGAGTATAGCTGGAGTAAATTCACAACTCATTACTATTAGAGCAAAAAGCAATGCAAAAAAATTTGGAATCTAGAAAAACAATGAGTTTATTTATTTAAATTTTTTTTTTTAACAATAATGTGTAATGATTAATATCACCTATATATTATACCTTTATCAGATTTCTGATTACAAATTTAATAGTGGAGGTTTGAGTTATTAATAGTATTATAATATCTGAGTTTTTAAAGTTTCTCTGTATGTTTTTTAATATTATATTTTGAGACTGGTTGTAACACACATACGAGTAATATGTTTTTATAAATAATAAATCTTGCAAAAATTAAAACTTGTTGAAAAGAAAAGACCGTAGCAAAGTCATGTAGTAGTCAAGTTAGAAAATTATGACAAACTTATATCTGTACTTGGAACATGAATGTAAAGAATTCAAAATATATATACGTATGTATATGTACATATAAAAAAAACTTCTCTGTCTGTTCTCAAAACGGTTCATTTTCATTTTCTTCGCAAAATTGCTTTTGTGTGCGATAGTAGATGTCAATGCATTTTTGTAGGCATGCTAGTTTTTGTTTTGGATAGCGTCGAAAAAAATATAATTTCCACGTATGTGTATGTCCCGCTCCAGAACGGTTCTCCCAAACTATCTAACCGATTTTGAAGAAATTTGAAACAGATCGATCTCAGTCTAGAAGGGCACATAAGTAATACATGAATACAAATAGGACCACGAGAAGTATATGCCTATCCAAAATTGAGTCTGTCTAAAGAGACACATAAGCTATACAGTTTTTCAAAAAAAAGATCAGGATTAGGCAATATATATGTACATGCCTCTCAGAAACTATCGAGCCGATTTGCGATGGTCGAAGTAGTCTGCACGTTGATTACAAAACGAAAAATTTTTCCTGGGTTCATGGTTTCAGTGGCGAAGGCATAGTCAATGATTACTGAACAGTAACGGCTTCAGCTGTATCCAATCCACAGGCACATCAGAATGCCCTCCTTCGTTGTTATTGTGTAGCACCGGCGAAGTAAAATAATTACTAAAAATTGCTACTAAAAACGAAGCTTAAAAATTTAATACGTCTCCTTGACATCAGAGACGTTACAACACTGCTATAAAAACAAATAACGTGCAAAAGGCAGTATTGTAAGATAGTGAAGCTTCACGTACTATCATTTTTATTAATATCCCCTTCCTCTAGTTCCAGCACCATGCACCGCATGTGTAGGAGTCACTCCTAAGTGCTGGTCCAAGATAAAAAAAAACAGACAGATCTAAGTAGATAATGTATTTTTTTTTAAATAAATAGGATCCAGAAATTTATGCCTCTTCGAAATGATCCGCACGATGATGTTTGTTGCGAAATCAACAACTTTACTGATGACAAATTAATTTTGAAATCACAGCAAACTCAGATAATAGTTTAGTGGACTGACTTAATTTTATCGAATTTAGATAGTCAACGCTCGAAGATTGTTGCAGCCTTTTACGAAAATGGGCATTCAAATCAAAACGCATTTCGTACTCTTCGTGATTTTTTTTTGGTCGGCATAATCAACCAAATGTATTCACAATCGGGGGAATTGTGGGCAAATTTCAGCAAACCGGGTCTGTATCAAATGTGAAAACATCTGCGCATGCTCGCCCAGTTGGTTCTGCGAAAACATTGTTGTTGTTTGCGATAGTGTGGCAGAAGAGCCATCAACCTCGACTACTCGTCGTGTCCAACAATTGGACATCTCACGAACATGACTGGGGCGAATTTTGGAATCAGACAGAAGTGAATAGTGACTTTACAAAGAAAATCATATTTAGCGACGAGGCACACATTCACCTCAGTGGATTCGTTAACAAGCCGAATTACCGCATTTGGGCAACTGAGAATCTACAAGTGATTGTTGAAAAGCCGATGCATCCACAAAGAGTGACTTTTTGGTACAGTTTTTGGGCTGGCGGCGTCATCGGGCGGTACTTCTTCGAAAATGAGGTCGGCAGTTACCGTGAATGGTGTTCGCTATCGCAAGATGATAACGAACTTCTTGTGGCCAGAAATTTAGAATATGGACTTGGACGATATGTGGTTCCAACATGATGGTGCCACGTGCAACACAATCAACGAAACAATGGCTCTTTACAGTTAGAAATTCAATGGCCGTGTTATCTCACGCCGTGGCGATGTTAATTGGCCGTCACACTTATATGATTTAACATCCTTGGAATTCTTTCTTTGGCGATATTGAAAAGAACAACTATACGTCAAAAAGCCAAGAACAATTCAAGAGCTAAAAGATGAGATAATTCGGCACATTAACGACATTGAAGCTCAATTGCGTCTCAGAGTCATTGAAAATATCGACATCGGATACAGGAAGCCACCAAAACAGTGGCGAGCATTTGGCCCATATTTTGTTTCACACATAATTGTCGTATATACTTCTATCATAATAAAAAATATTAAGATAATATAAAATAAAACGACAAGTTTTCTGAGAATTAACATCGTGCGTTATTCAAAGATTCATTGTTTTATTATTAAGTAAAGATGTCAAAATATTAAATGCAAGTTTAGCACCCTCTTCATCTGTTCAGAAAGAAACAACATAAAACAAAACTGAAAAAACAACATTCACTTTTAATCATAATTATGAGTCAATTTATAACAAAAAATTGTAAAACCACTTTTGCTCTTCCATCAGATGGAAGATTTTTATGCAACACTCATATACATAAAATATTTAATTTTAGGCACAACTCACCATTATAAAAAAAAATTGAATGTAGCTTGTATTTCGTACTCAACTGTTTTTCTATTGCTTCTTTAAATTGCAATTCTTTAACGTCTTTAGTGTTTTGTATACTGAGGTCGAATGTTTGTCTGACAAAAGGAGACGTTTATCTTATATACTAAGAATTGTGTTACAATCCACAATTGGTGGAGAGTGCAAACATATATTGCATTTTTAAATACAACTTTCTGAGTGTGTAGAATACGGGTTGATTCTAAAAATGACCAACAAGTGTCAGTGAAAAACAAAATTCTGGCAATTTACCTAAAAGTGTTAGTCTTTATTATGAAGTAATCAGAACTACTACTACTACTACATGTAATAGATTTTTCCTATTAGACCTAGAAAGCTAAGTTCAAACTACCTTCCAAAATCGACGAGATTACCAATTTATTAATTTGTCCTTGTCTCCGTTCATACTTCCAATTTTTATTGGAGCAATTCTTAAGTTTGTTGGCGAAAGAGGGGATGAGATTATGAAGGGGTATACGATTCATGTGTTCTGCAATTCTCTTTTGCTATGCAATTTTCACTATTCTACTTAAAGTTTGATGTAGGTGTATTGGTATTGCACTTGATTAAAAGACGTAAGAAATACAAAAATTTCAAAACTAGACTTTCATTATGTGGACACTAATGTAATTTCAAGACAGAACTTTTAAAATTATATTAAATTTTGCAATAAATATATAATGTGAATTTAAACAGTTTCGTTATTCCTTTTTATTTTGCACAGTTAAACGTGCAAGCGTCCGCTAGTTTAACATGAAATTACGTACAAACAATGTCAATTTAAGCATCGTAAAAAAATTCAGTGAAAATTCTAGTGAAAGACAAAAAAATTTAAAATTTAAAAGAATTCATGTACCATATTGATATCTAATCCATTTTAAGGTACTTTAAAGTCCTTTTAGCACTTTAAAGCACTTTTAGTTTTTGGTTTCTCTTAACCACGAAAGCCGTCTACAGATGATCTACGTTTTTCTCATCTATTGCTTCCAAAAGCATTTTTCGGATAACGGACTTAAAATTCGTGTTTTTCAACCTAAATGCACACTAAAATCAAAGTTATTAAAACAAAATAATTCGTATTTGGTTTTCAAGGGTTAAATGGCTAATAAATCGCACACCACTAAGCATTCCCTCGCGTGGACGATTTTTTTGTTGTGACCCTAAATATTGCCTTGTTATAGGTAAGAGAAGCTCGTATATTTATTTTTTCTTGGACCGGCACTCAGGGGTTGACCCCTACACATACAATGCATTGTGCTGGAACTAGGAAATTAGCTTATGCGAAGGAGGATAGAGGGAGTAGTTTATTGACATTTGATTTAAATTTACCCACGTCAAAAGTGACAGGAAAGACCTCTGCGGGTAGACCTTAGATCAATAAGTCTGTGACTTTTCGAACTTCCGTCGTAGTTATATAAAATGCAACACCGTTCCCATCAAGTACCATCTGTTAATAGACTACTGTCAAATTTTGAGCAAGTTTCGTCATTTACTTTGCGTTTTTTTTTTAAAGACAATACAAACTCTACGAAGCTTTGACTGCTTGTCTGTAGAAACACCCAGGGTCTAAGCGGGAATCGAACCCACACCTCCATATTGATAAGACTAATGCTCATACACTAGACTACGGAGACACCCAGCTGTTCAAAACATACAACCTCGTGTATTTTTCTAAAAATGGAAAAAAGTGAATTTCGAGTGCTCATTAAACATTATTTTTTGCAAAAAAAAAACCGTCAATCAAACCAAGGAAAAGCTCGATAAATACTATGGAGACTCTGCATCATCGATTTCAATCAAAAAAGGGGTTTACTGACTTTCGTTTTGGTCGCACAAGCACAAATGACGCTGAACGTTCTGGACGGCCAATTGAGGTCAGTACACCAGAAAATATCGAAAAAATCCACGATGTGGTGTTGGCCGATCGAAGAGTTAAAATGCGCGAGATTGTTGATGCCATATGCATTTCATATATTTCAAATGATCAGCTGGATTTAAGAAAGTTGTCTGCAAGATGGGTGCCGCGTTTGCTCTCAATTGACCATAAACGGAAACGTATGACAACTTCAAAGGATTATTTGGAGTTGTTTAACCGCAATCCGAATGAGTTTTTGCGGCGTTTTGTAAACATGGATCCATTACTGTACTCCGGAAACTAAGCAGCAGTCTAAACAATAGGTTTCTCCGGGTCAGCCTGCTCTGAAGAAGGCCAAGGTAAGTTTGTCGGCCAATAAGGTGATGGCAACAGTTTTTTGGGATGTACGCGGGATAATCTACATCAAAAGGGAAAAACAATAAACGGCGAATATTATGCCAAGTTATTAGACCGTTTTAATGAGGATTTAAAAAGAAAACGACCCCATATGGCCAAGAAAAAAGTTATTTTTCATCAATATAATGCACGGGTGTACAGTGTACACGTGTGCAGTCTCAATGGCAAAACTCTATGAATTGGGCTACGAATTGGTACCTCATCCGCCATATTCTCCATTTAGCCCCTAGTGACTACTTCCTATTTCCAAACATAAAGAAATGGCACGGTGGAAAGAGATTTAGCCCAAACGATGAAATTGTTGACCAAACAAATGCCTATATATATATATATAACGCTGTAAAGCGCAAACTAAATGACGACACTTGCTCAAAATTTGGACAAAACTAAAAACTCTTTAAATGAATGCATATGGTTGCGTTTTCTGATGTTCCAACCCTTGCTTATTGAGGTTTGTATATACGGTCCATCATCATCCCCACTCACCAAGCAGATGTTATATTTTCTTTAAAACATTGTAACTCATCAATGATCTATAGATCTAAGAATCGAGCACAAGATGTTCATCCTTTGGACGTACTGTCTGAACAATTAATAAATAATATTGTTGTACGAATTGCACCGAAGAGTTCTTAGGTGCACCATCTTATAGCCAATAGTGAAACAATCATTAAAATCCGTCTAACCATTAACGAATGAGAGCGTTTTATGCGCTTAGTGACTACTACGAGCTTCTCATCATATACAAGGGAACTTGTATAAATATATCGCAATACCGTACCATGTATTTGGCGCGCAGTGAAGCGTGATTCCGTACTTCTCTTAAATTGTGAGTACCGGCATAACATAACACCGCGATACCATATCATGCATGTACCTATTGATTCTTTTCAAGACGACGAGGTCAAATGAACTGCACTTAGCACGTCAAATGAGCAACTAATTTGGGGTAAGACAGATGCAAATAAAGCACAATACGTTGAATATTGTATTCATTTGTGGGAAGCAAAAATCTATTACGATGAGTGCGGTTGCCACATAGTATTGCGTTTCACATTTGATATACCGCACTCTTCTGGATAAGTGGAAGCAATTATTTTAGCCATTATCAAAATAAAAACTTAAGATACGCAGATTTTTTAAGAATATTACTTTATTAAATCTGTGGTAGGAATCGATTACTCTCTATGTTGACTTAGTAATTAATAAGTAAATACAATAATCGAATTACTTAATATTATTCAATAGAAATTCGTACAAAGGAAAGCTTACGTTCTTTTGCCATTAAATTTCTCGGGTCTTTTAATTATGCCGTCCTAGGCCCGGCCATCACTGGCCTAGGCATAAATTTACCATTGCATAGAAGAAGCACATTGATTTTATATCTTCGATCAGCATATAATTTGTAAAACAAAAATTGTTATTACGTATTTAAATATCTATTTATTAATTATTTCATTTGATTATTTTATATAAGAAAAAGCATTTAATTTGTGTAAAAATTTTCATTTGGATTTTTTGGTTATTTCAAAATAAACAATAATAATTAACAAACACATAAAGTTAAGGTCTACCTGGAATGTTAAAAGTGAATTGATGTTGGGTGTCACTAAGTGGTATATATTCATTAATATTTAAATTTATAGGTCCTAATAAGTGCTTATTTTTAGTTTCCCTATTGGTGCGATGATTTTGTTTGTAAGGGGAAATATTACCAGCGTAGGACTGAATACCAAATGATGGTAATGGAGAAGGCGATACATCCACTAGAGGGGAAGATACGGTTGGAAGCATATTACCTGACAATGGCGATAAAAGAGGCTGAGCGGCGTACTCAATACTATTACTTGGGGTCAAATGTTGATGATATGCTAAGGATTGCAATCCATTGCTTCTAGTTAAATATGAGCCAATGGGCACCATTATAGGCCTCGTTGGAATTAATTGCAGATATTGGACACCACCCTCATTCATTGTCTGCGGCAAATACTGCATTAATACTGGAGGATGAGATCCAAGGGAAGATGCAAATTCCGGGGATACGCTATTGCGGATGGGCGTAAAATTAGTCTCCATTTCTGGCAGCTTATAAGATGGCTTAAATTTTTCATTACGATTTTGATCGTTAGAAATCACTTCATAATTTGAAGCATAAACATTTAACGAATTCAACTGAGCATTTTGGTAGTCATTTCCCTTTTGTTGTAGCTGTTCTGTTTTCTGTGGATACTCTGATATATTATAATTTACACTGCTTGGCTTAGTAGAAATATCTGCACTAGAAGCTGGACCAGAAGTTATAAGATTTGGGATTGTTAAGAAAAGCATAATAAATTTGTAATGAAATTTCTTTACGCACATGTTTAAACAAAAACTCTATAATGATAAAAATAATAAAGGAAAGATATTAATATCTTGGCCGTAGTTTATCCTCAATTAATTCTTTTTTTAATTCTTTAACGTGATATTCGAGAAAAGTAATATCCAATAAAACACGAAACTTTTATTAATTATAATTTACTTAAGGCAAATATTTAAAAAAAACTTTTATTAATATATTTATGTAATTATGTCTATTAAAAAATTTTAATGAAATATTTATTTAATTATGTATATGAAAATCTTGAATTTAAAATAAATAAATAAATGAATCCTTATTCACTTTAACTATTGTGTTTTTCTTTCTTGTTACATCAACTATGGATTACGATATTTCTTTAACTTCAGTATAAAGTTTTTCATTGCTTTTATAACCGCTCTTTGTTAAATGTACAAACAAATTTTCACAACGAAATAACCTGATATTCATAGTTCCAGGCAGTTATCCATTAAAAGAAAACATGAAATCAAATATTAAAAAACAAGTCAACGCCGTCACTTATTTTAATTTTTATATACACATTTTCATACATATGTGTGTATGGATGTGTGTTTAATGCCATAATTGGGTTTTCAGTTTCTATGACAGAAAAACTTGTCAAGCATAAAACAAATAACTATTTGCAATAATATTGTTTTGCCCAATTAAAGGTCAATGTTAGCAATAAATACTGTTTTGTAGACAAATAATCGCTTTCATTTAAAATGGTAGATATATACATATATAAGTATATACCTATCGTCATAGAAAATGCAATGGCGATGGCACGATGGATGGTAGTCTGCACGTTGACTACACAACCAAAAACAGACCTGGGTTCAACTCAAGTTTCAGACTAAAATTTTAAAATAAAAATAAACATCTCGCATTTTCCTGATGTGCATTAGTGTGTCTTTGTGTGTCAGGTGTTGCCGGAAGGTTTCAGTGTCGAAGGCATAGTCACTGATCACTGAACTTCAGCTGATAGCAATCCACAATCACATCAGAACGCCCTCCTTCGTCGGTATTGTGTAGCACCGGCGAAGTAAAATTGTAATAAAAAGGGCTACTAAACCGAAGCTTCAGCGCTGCTACGAGTATAAAAAAACAAAGAACGTGCGAAAGCAGAGCTGTAAAAATAAATTAATTAAGCTTCACCTCCTGTCGTTTCTCCTACTATCCCTTTCCTATAGTTCCAGCACAATACTTCGCATGTGTAGGAGTCATTTCCTGAGTGCTGGTCCCAGAAAAAAGGGCTTATCTACCATTTTAAAAATTTTACCAGAGAAACAAAAGAACTTCTTGACGAAATTAGCTTTTTGCATTTAATAAATAATCGAAGTTGCAGATACCACATTTTCTTTGTTTTTTTTTTTTATCTTGGACCAGCACTCAGGAGATGACTCCTACATATGCGGTGCATTGTGCTGGAACTAGAGGACAGGGATAGTAGGAGAAATGACTGGAGGTGCTTCACTATCTTACAACTCTGCCTTTTGCACCTTCTTTGTTTTTATAGAAGTGTTGTAGCGTCTCTGATGTCAAGGAGACGTATTAGATTTTGAAGATTCGTTTCTAGTAGCCAATTTTATTAATTATTTTACTTCGCCGGTGCTACACAATACCGACGAAGGATTGCGCTCTGATGTGCCTGTGAATTGGATACAGCTGAAGCGGTTACTGTTCAGTTACCAGTGACTATGCCTTCGCCACTGAAAGCTTCCGACAACAGCTGACACAAATGCACATCAGATGCACATCAAAATGCGAGATGTTTTTATGAGTCTGAAACTGGGGTTGAACCCAGGAAAATTTTTCGTTTTGTAGTCAACGTGCACACTACTTCGACCATCGCCATGTTAATAAAATCGTTGTTTACTGTCGGAAAATTTGGCAAGCTGAATTTTAAAGTTTTTTTAGATAGGCTGTTTTCCATTTTCTGTGACAATTTTTATTTACATAAATATATCCACAATGTGGATTTTAACTATTCGAAAAAATGGATCAAAGAAACTGTATGAAGTTTAGTGTAAAAAATGAAATTATTATTCCTTGTGGCAAGAATTCATGATGAACAACACCATTGCAGTCAAAGAAAACAGTGAGCAAAACCTTCACATTTGACCGAACTTGACGTGCTTTTTACGGTCTTGGCTCTTCTGGATGCTTCCATTGGGATGATTAGGATTTGGTTTCAATGTCATAGCCATACACGCATGATTCGGTACCAGTTATGACCTTATTGAGGAAATCTGGATCGTCGTTGAGGATGGTTAACAGCTCCTGAGCGATGTCCATGCGATGTTGTTTTTGCTCAAAATTTAGCAATTTTCGAACAATCTTTGCTGCGGCACGTTTCATGCCTAAAACATCCGTAAAATTTGCTTGGCATGAGCCGAACGATATGCCAACATCATCAGGAACCTCTCTGGTAGTGATTCGACGATTATCCAAAATCATTTTCTTCACTGCTTCAATGTTTTCATCGGTTGTTGACGTGCTCGGGTGACCAGGACGAGCATCGTCATTGACATCTTCTCGGCCTTCCTTAAACCGATTATACCACAATTGAACTTGTGTTCTGCTAATAGTAGACTCGCCAAACGCCACAGTCAACATTTCAAATGTCGTTGCGCATTTAATTTCATTTTTTACACAAAACTTAAAAAAAAATACAGTTTCTTTGATCCATTTTTTCGAATAGTAAAAAATCGAAGAGCACACCAAAACACGACTAACCTTTTTACCTGTCAAAAGCAAGCTAACAATCTAAAATGGCTGATATTACCAACATATATAACAGACATGGGTAGCAACATAACAGAAAAAAATGCGATAATCGAACATACGTAACTCACGAAATTTGAAAATAACGGTTATTTTTTGATCAAACCTCGTATATGTGTGTATGTATAGATAAGTATACTGAAAAAATGATTCAACAAAATATTTCCTCTATCAACATTCTCTCTTGGATGCTGACTGTTGCAAGTTCAATGCACGTGACTAAAGGTGTTATATTTCAGGTAAATTTGTTGTGGTATTTTTAGTGTAAGTGGTATGAAATTACAAGCAAAGCTCAGTATAACGAATTATATTTTAACAAATACAAATTTAATACAATTTTAATAAATACCAGTCAGGCATTGACTGGTCGGTTTTACTTCGTTGGTTTCACTTAATGATCTTACATCTTCAAACCTCACCATTATATACAATTCATGAAGAACCGTATGAGAAGTCATGAAAACATTTCAAGAATGTAATGATACATTGGTGTGCACTCACGCACACATACCCACAATAGATGGTAACAATATGTGACGCGCAAAATAGAAAGGGACCTAAGGGTAAAAACCGGTTTTGTTCAGGAGAGCCATTTTAAAGATTTAAATACGTGTATCTTTGGTGTACTTCACTTTCATAAAACGCGCATATCTCTGGGAGGGAACACTTTTGGGGCATGGGATCGGTCTCATTCAATGCTCAGATGTTGTCCACATAAAAAAAAAAAGTGAAAATTGCTTTTTTTTACCCTTAGGTCCCTTTCTCTATGCGCTGTCACATATGGTACGTATGTACCACGGCTCATTATGTCTAATCTAGGAAAGGCAAATCAATAGTAAGGGTGGTGATTAAGGGGATCCCACAGGGCGAGATTTAAATCCTCTTTTGACCTCCCTCGTAAGAGAGTTAGTTTCTCTTATATACAGAAGTACGAGGTCTGTTCCAAAGAAAAGGTGAATTTTGTTTCCTTCGATTACAATGGCGTGGTGCATCATGAGTTCTTGCCAACAGATCGGTCGGTTAATAAGGAATACTACAAGCAAGTTATGCAACATTTGCGTGATGCAATACGGCTCACGGAATCGGAGTTGTGAAGAAAATCATGGATTCTGCATCGCGATAATGCACCAGCTCACCCATCAATGTTGTTCGTGATTTTTTGGCCAAAAACGACACCCTAATCATGCCTCAACCACCTTATTCACCCGCTCTCGCTCACTGCGACTTTTTCCTATTCCCAAAATTGAAGAGACTAATGAAATGAAAGCGTTTTGCCACAATTGATGAGATAAAGTCAAAATGGAATAACGATGTGATAGCTCTACCGCAAAGCGCATTTCAGAAGTGCTTCGAGGATTGGAAGAAACGCTGACATAAGTGAATTATATCTGAGGGGGATTACTTTGAAGGTGACAAAATGGATATTGATAAACAAAGAAATACTTTTCAAATAAATTCTAAATTCACCTTTTCTTTTGAACAGACCTCGTAAAGCGTACGCTCATAATTTCGCGATATTGGATAAAGAACTGGATTCTGGCGCACAGAAACAACAGTCGTCGTATGAAATCATCAGCAGTCGGTGGGAAAGGAGATGACTGGACATAAGTCCACTGAAAACGGATCTTGTGCTTTTCACGAAGAGGTGTAATATATCAACTCACTTCCGAGGATGAGTCTGGATAGCGGATCACGGGTGTGTACTAGGGGACGATGTGACGGACGAGCTGGTCAACTTTACTAGAATATTGCACAACGCGAATGGAGTAGCTGCTCTTCAGGATTGTGCAGGCTATGTAGTCAAATGAGACCACATTCACGATTTCCAGGTTGACTTAGTCACTGTACGACTTTGGATGGACCGAGATACTGCGAGTTTACCTAAGAGTCTACTGACGGGTTCTGTCGGGTCATTGTCCATTGTCACATCGGTTTGCAGTGTATGACGTTGAAGTGGCGTCTATTAAGCTAACGTAACTTCATCAACTTACCAATTTCAGATTTAAAAAATACCCACTTCGCTAAATCTGAACATTTTTTTATGATAAAATGTTTCTTTTATCATATTCATTTTAACTAAAAATCGAAAATAAAATATTGGACTGAATGTACTTTGCAAACGGAAAGAATTGGCAACAATATTCTTAAAAGAAGTATTACAATCGATTTGGCTGTATTTCGGAGAAATTTTACGTTAAAACACTAATGGTCTGATTTTATTTATTTTAAATTATTTTTTTATATATCATATTAATTTTAAGTCAAAATCTAAAACAAAAAATAGGACTGGATGTACTTTTGAAACAGAAAGCTTTGGCACCAATATTCATAATATTCATTCAGCTATCTTTCAGAGAATTTTCACTTTTAATGTTGATATTACTTAAAGCACACAATTTACATTCTCTATGGTCTGATTTATATTATTTTATAGCGTTCCTCTTTGAATGTTAAAACCAAACGACATTTATCAGCTTTTATAGAAATTCTTATCACCATTTTAACACGCAATTGAATTTCTTTAATATGATTATTTGGCTAATCTACATGCTTTAGTGCAAGCCAACAAAAGCGGGAAAGTTATTTTTAATGGAAATTGACACCATGTCAAATGTGAGATGAATTTTTAATTTAAAAATGCTTTATTCATAAAATATGTACAAGGTTTGTGTTTGTAGATAGAAGAAAATATTTTATATGAAAGAAATTTATTACGTAAATGCAAAAAATTTATTAACTAACTAAATTGGGAAACATTTAATTGTACTTAGCGAGAATAGGACAGACCGGCGGAAGTGATAGGTGATACAGAATTGCCAGGAAGAAGTGAAGATATGTCATTAAGATTATCCTGATTATTTTTAGGGGGCAAATATGAAGAGCCTGGTTCATGTTCTTCTAAAACCTGCTGATAAATGGGTTCTTGATAATGTATGGAAGGTATATAATTTATTGGATAACCATAATTTGTAGAGTCACTTCCTATTCCGGAATGAGGTAAATGTTCTTGTGAGAAACCATTATTATGAGCGGAAGTCTCAATTTTGGCGCCTAAGAATGTGGACGGCTTGAAAGGTGGATAGGAGTGAGAATGTTGGTTGGAATTTGAATCCGATATGATGGTATGTATCACTTGCGGTTTATTTGCCGTAAAACTGAAATAGCCCAGTCCTTTATTTCCAGAATCATAAACGGGTGCCTGTTCAACACTAGCAGAAGATTGGGAGTGGTACTTTGTATTGTAGACGCCATCTCCTGTTGATATAGGTATACCATTACTAGTAGAAGGCAATGGATGCTGTTTGTATGGAGGTATATATGAAGCAGTTGAAATGTCATGATTTTCTTGCTGGCTACCAGAATTAGGTAAATTGCTATTACCAGGAGCTTCGCTTGAAATTACATACAGATGTTTTTGAGCGCCGTTATGAACATGGCCACTATAATGTTCTTCATCCAAATCAGACCCAAGAGAACTGGTTAGTCCTTGAGGTAATCTGAATCCAGAAGAAAGAGCATCATTTTTAGAAAAATGATTACCTCTACCCAGCGCATCAGTTGTTCTAATTGGAATACCAGAACCTGATAAACCGTAGTCATTACTAATGGTGGTGGAATGAGGACGACTAACCAAAACATTTCCAGCAACGGAATAAGAATCAGCAATACTTTTATCTGGTCGGGTATATTGAGTGGATCCTTGGGCGGCATAATGACTGGTAGTGGGAAAATTAACGCCATAGTGGCCACTGCCATAACTCGTTGTAGCTCCATGTTTTAAAGCAGAGAAATCATGATTATCGTATATGGAAAATCCTTGATGCATATGAGGATGACCAGAGTTTCTTGATTTATATCTGCCTCTTAAACTAGAATTATGTCCAGCAGGAAATCGTTTAGAGGTACCAAGACTTCCGGAATAAGAATCGTATATGAAAGAAACCGGTGGCAAATATTTATAAGAAGGACCATGATACGAAGGGCCGCTTAGAAAAGATGCACCTCGTTTTTCTTTGAAATCATTGCGATTATCTGCAGTTACTTCACTTTCTTTGGCATTGCTAATATGAGCCAATGACAAGCAAAGTGCACTTCCTATGAAACTGCAAATCTGATTAATAAAGTTAAATAAAGTTAATAAAAGTTTCAATTTTTTTTCATAAATAATACGCACAAAAGTTTTCATTGTATTCTTAGTTAATCCTTTAGTTATTTTTGATCTTATAATTGAGTTTAATCCAAAGAAAAGTATAAACATATACATATGTATATGTCTGTAAGTAAGTACTGCTTCAAAGCTAAAAGATAAATGTTTGCGATGAATCAATATGCTACCACTTTTATACTAAAACACATTTTGTATAGTACGTACTTATGTTTATTAAACCCTAGAAGAACTGTGCAATTTATTTACAAAAAATGTTTTGATATAAAAAAAATTGTGAAGCCAGGCATGCTCTTGATAATGGATTGAGTTACACTCAATGTCAAGTCTTCAGTGTATTTAATACCGACAAGCCACAAATGGCATAAAGCAAATAAAATAATATTTCTCTATCTCTTTTTCATTCATTACTATTTAAAATGGGAAACAGTATTTTAACGTGATAATTATTATTATTATATTTAAATTTATATAGTTGCCTTGCTTGGTGAGTTTGAAAAACTCTTACTTGCGCTGTTCCCTCAGCTGAAGTCATTACATATGTACTTAAAAAATTTTAAATTAATATGTTTCTGGTGATGATTACGATTTAAATTGTCTATAATTTTACACACTTATGTAGTATACGAGAATACTATTGGTCGAACTAATGATAACATATTGCGATTAACGTCCTAAGTCATATATATAATTGGGCGTCCTATGAATTAGACTTGAGGTTTGATACGTAGAATCTTCAGGTTTTTCGTGCACTGGCGCTGATTTCAGAATTTTCTCCTGTTGTGTCAATAGTTGGTATTGGTCGTATTTTTGTGCTATTTTGTTGTGTTGGTGGTTTTTTTGAGGCACATGGTGTTTGTTGTGGTAACCATAACCTAAAAATTGCGACGGAATGAAAGGAGCTTCCATTCTCGTTGTGACTTTGGAATCTTCTGAAAAGTGTTGGTGCAATAGCCTTAATGGAAGCTTTTTTGAATAAGTATTATCGAACTTAGCATCAAAACTATTTATTGGAATATTTAACTGCTGCATCTTTCGTTGTTTCTGTGGATAATGTGTGGGAAATAAATGAGGACCATCATACGCTAAATTTTCACTAACTTGCTGACATGCTCCAACTTCGTTTATATGTTGCTTTTTATGTGAATAGGGAAGCTCATATACTAACTGGAACATTTGCTTAGATGGAGTTAAGAATTCAAAGGAATTCTGAGAGCTTGTTAAATTTGTATTTCTTTCACCAAAAATTGTTTTATCATCGTTATTTTCTTGTTGTGCTATATACCCAAGATGGTTCATTTCGTTTCGTTGGTAATAATTATATTCCTTTAGATTTCTTGCAGAACTACTGAGATGATAATTATTAAAGTTCATCTCTCGTTTTTTATGCCCGTAGGATAAATTAATTGATGTCATAATGCCTAGCAAATAAACGCTAATTATAAACGTAAATATGAAGGCGTTGTTATAACACATATTGTTTATTGATAGGTAGCCGTACAACTAATACATAATATTTTTAATATTTCTGCATATTTATATAAAACTCTACGCACAATATTAACAAAATTTACAGTAGGTATTGAAGTATAACCGTGAAAAAATTTTAACTTCCGGCGGAATTGAAATTGATAGCTGACATCGAATATATTATTGTTGCTCTTTTTATTATTATTGTATATGAGTTAGGGTGATCAGATAAGAAACCGGTTTACGAATAGTTCGAATATTTGAATATTTAAAAAAGCAGTTACGGTTCTGCAAATAAAAAAAAACTAGTGACCGGTTTTTGTTTTTTACATTGCAAGTATTACGCTGTCTTTAGTTTTAATAAATAAAAGTTATAACAATTCATATGTTATACGAAAAATATTATAATAATGAAACCAAAAGTAAAATAAACATTTTTATACTTCAGATATAATAAATTTTTATAATGTTCATTGAGAATAAACCGGACTGTTCAACATTCGAGAAATTAAGTTTTAAAAAAACCGACAGCGATAGTTGGAAAAACGGGTTGATGACCCTAATATGAGTAGATAAAATTAATAGTTGGATTTTTGTACAAAAAAGTTCATGAAATACGATACTTAAGCTACTCTTTAAAATTTATTATTATATAATGCAATAATGACGGTACCGTCAAGTCTGTACTTATTTCCATTCTCTCTTCCGCGCACTTCAGAATACTCAAGACTTGACGAGTCAAAGTTGATGTGTTTGAATCATGAGTAACAATTTCAAAAAAGAGTACGCCACTTGCAGACATTTCTATAAACTGAAATATGAATTGTATTGTATTGCGATAGACTTATATTATTTCAGGTAGAAATCAATAATTATTTTAAAGGGTGGCGATGGCTGAAGTAGCCTGCACGTTGACTACAAAAACAAAACAGACCTGGTTCAACACCAGTTTCAGACTAAAATTATAAAAAAAAGAAACATCTCGCATTTTTCTGATGAGCATTAGTGTCTTTGTGTGTCAGTTGTTGGGCGAAGTTTCAGTGGCGAAGGCATAGTCACTGGTCACTGAACAATACCGTCTTCAGAACGCTGTATTGTGGAGCACCGGCGATGTAAAATAATAATAAAAATGGCTACTGAACCAAACCTTCAACCCTGCTATAAAACAAAGAACGTGCAAAAAGCAGAGCTGTAAAATAATTAATTAAGCTTCACCTCCTTTCGTTTCTCTAACTATCCCCTTCCTATAGTTCCAGCACAATGCATCGCATGTGTAGGGGTCATCTCCTGAGTGCTAGTCGCAGACAAAAAAAAAACATCTTAAAATATTCTTAATTATTTTTTTTATTTTACACTTGTCTATATTTTAATTGTTGTTTCTATAAAATACGTTCATGCATTCATTGTAAATACATTTGTATAGGCACACTCACTCGCAATGTTGAAGATTTTTCATTTATCATTTCTTTAAGGTGCCTTTGTAGTTAAAACAAATCATCAGTCAAAAACTGGGAGAGAGTGGGCATAGTACCTGCCATACAAACTAAATATTAATTTCCGTATATCTTGACGGTTATAGTTACTGTTTCTGTATTTCTGTTTGGCGTCCTTTACAAAGGAAAAGAAAAAACATAAGAGACTCTGCAAATGTGCAATTTCCTTTTACCTTTATAAAATTACCACTGAATAGATGAACCTGGCCGAAAAATTTTAAAACACAACATTTTTCGAAAAGCATGAAGGTGAATTGAATTTGCTGGACCCAAAACCTATACTATAACCTAAACTATAATAACTCCACATGTTTTCATCAAATCGTGTTTATATATTCACGGATTTTTATGAACTTAAAAAATGTATCGAATGCAGCAAATTTCGGAAAAATCTGTAAACCGGCGCAAGAGATATTGATGTCGAAAATTTTCGAAAAATATTTTGTTTTTAATTACTCCGGGTTGACCTTTACACATGCAGTGCATTGTGCTCGAACTACGAAATATGGTTATGCGAGGGGTATAGAGGGAGTAGTATTTATGGGCAATCAATTTCAATTTTCTCACGTCAAAAGTAACAAGAAAAACCTCCGCAAGGAGTTTACTCCACCACATAAGTGCTGTTCAGCTAATAAATTAGTTCTCTGTAATGCGTAGTGCGATTCGCTGCCAAATAGGCCACAAATGATAGGATTGAGCGGGCTTCCGGAACAAGTTCACTGATTTCATTAGAGCACATCCCATTATACAGCCATGTTACAGACTTCAATTCCGTTCGGAAATGGAATTCAATACTAGATTTGGTTCTTTAGAAAACGAAAAACGAAAAAAATTTTCGGAATTGTATTTTTCACTATACTAAAGTCAAAAACTATTTGAATACACTTTGTTTCAATAAAGAACACTGCTTCTCATTTATTAATTCACAGTTAGTTTAAAATAAATTAGTTTTTATTTAATTGCCTACAGAAAACGGATTTTAACAATTTATCGGAATCTGACTACGGATTCAAAACCAATCCGAACGGAATCTGTAACACCGCTGATAGTAAGGATAGAACCAAAGTATATTTATCATGTAGCCGAATCTCTACAACAAAACAACAATACCAAGAACAACATGCTTTTTGTTTGTGTAAAACTAGGTAAATATGTAGTATATCAAACTTGTTTTTTTACTGCTCTCTCAAATGCAAACAAACACAGGCTACAATAGCAAGAAAAAAGTTAATTTCATTTTAACTGCATTTGCAACCCTCAAAATAAAGAAATGAGTAAAAATGATATTGGTGGGCATAAATGTAAACAAATTTTGACATATACGGCATGTAAAACAAAAACAAGCAAAAAAAGGCCCCTGATGAGTTTATTTTACTTAGTAAATATACTATGGATAGAACAACGGAACACACCCCGCATTACCAAGATTCTCATAAGAATCAATAGAGTTGACTATCCCACCGTCCCTAATGAAATTCTCTGCCCTTTTCTGAACACGGCGAGCAACTTCAAAATAGTCTTTGAAGCACCAGCTCATATGTGAGAGTTGTGTTCCATTATAATAGTATTTTATTTAGAATCAATAAAATTTGATTTGTTTTCCCATCTAAATAATTAAACATTTGAACAACCAATTTTTTGTCTGGCAATTCCTTCAATATTAGGTCTGTTCGTTTACTCAAAATCTTACCCACAAACGTTTTCTTACGCGAAAATTGAGTAAATGAGAGAGGTTTTGAGAGAATAATGCTCTTGTTCTTCACGCACGACCCAGCAGTCCGGTTACTCATTACAAATTGAAAGCCATCCGATTGTATAATATTATGTCAATAGGGAAAATAAAACGAAAATAGTTAAGCCCTTACAACTCGCATCTGATTCGGATTTGTCTTTTTCCCATGCAATTGTAAAGTTAAATGTTTATTAGAAATGAAGATCAAAACAAACACAAATAAAAATTTTGCATCGCATTACCATCTGATTTGGATGGCTTTGTAATGTATCATATTGTCATTCCGTTTTAATTATGAATTTTGTTCTTTTTTCTGAAGTAATTTTTCCGTTATTCTTACTTTTTCATTTTTATTATTATTCCAAAGTAAAATTTGTATCAAGTTCATAAGTGTTTTTAAAAGTGAAGTGTTGTTTTTTATTTCTCATATTATAACAATTAATTTAATATATATTAATAATATATATAACAATAAAAAATTAAAATATTGAAAAAAATGAAGTTCCTAATTTAATTATGCAATAGTTAAAATTCATTCCAAGATCAAAGGCATTCAGATACATCTTGCACTCCGAATTCAGCATAATAGTTGGACCCATCCAACGTTTGCTTACAATGTATATTGTGTTGGACCCATCCAACCTTCGCTTACAATGTATATTGTGTTGGATAAATCTTACAGACTAGGCCATCGCTGTGTAAATGTAAATAGAAATTGTATACAGACATTGGATGGGTCTTGCTTACATTATCATTGGTCTCAAATCGAAGATGTATGTAGCAAAAAGTTCACTGGGGAGAATGCCCGTACTTTTCCTTCGGGCTAGTTTGGGCATGAAGAACAAGCAATCAGTTTGTTTATAGTAAACATTGAAAATAACAAAGTAAAATTACAAATGTCCCAAACAGCTGACAGACATTAAAAAAGTTGTGTTAAAAATTTTTCTTAACAATAATTAATTACAAATATTTTTGTTATTTTTTTTTTTTTTTTTTTTTTTATCTTGGACCAGTGCTCAGGGGCTATCCCCTACATATGCAACGCATTGCACTGGAACTAGAGAAAGGATAGGGAAGAAACAGACAGGTGGTGAAAGTGGTAGAAAGATAGAGCTTAATTCTTGCACAACTTTGCAGTTGCGTGTAAATTATAAAGCAAAGTTGCGGGGGCGTCTCTGATGTTTTTGACGCATTATTTTTAAGCTAATTGAGCCATTTTTTTTATTATTTTACTTCGCCGACGTTTTATTGCTCAAATACCGACGAAGGAGAGTGCTGTAGCACAGAAAACTCAGAAAAAACTTTTTTCTGATTTGACCCGGCTGGGATTCGAACCTGGGTCTTTCTGGTTGCAGTGCCAACACGCTGACTACTCGCCATCAGCATTTATACCATAAATTGTTAAAAACTTTTCATAAAAAGTACCATTTTTTTAAATAAATATTTTTGTTAATACAAATTATTATTTCCTAACGATGCTACCTATTTGGTAGCGAAATATTGAAAAATAAATAGTTGTTAAAAACTTTTCATAAAAAAGACCATCGCTGAAAAATAAATATAATTAAATAAATTCTTTCAATACTTGTTTTTTTAAAAAAATTCTTTCACAAATAGTTTTTTTTCTGTAAACTGTCATCATCACATTAAACTTTCAACGAAAATCAGGGATAATGACGCTCGTACAATTGTACTTTTCTCAGTACAATTTGCATTGCAAAAGTACTACTTTACTCCACTAAATATTAAGTACCAAGATATATAAATATGATTTTTTTTTTTATCTAGGACCAGCACTCAGGAGATAACTCCTACACATGCGAAGCATTGTGCTGGAACTATAGAAAAGGGATAGTAGGAGAAACGACAGGAGGTGAAGCTTAATTAATTATTTTTGCAGCTCTGCTTTCGCACGTTCTTTATTTATGTATGTATGTTTTGTTTGTAGCAGTGCTGAAGCTTCTTTAGTAGCCATTTTTATTATTATTTTACTTCGCCGGTGGTACACAATACCGACGAAGGAGGGCGTTCTGATGTGATTATACGTTGTTCAGTAATTTAAATTAATTATAGAAAAAATATATTTTCGATTTTTCTTTATATAATATTTAATTATTATTCACAACCACTTTCCACAACTTTTTCACAAACTTTGTCGTTTGGCCTGTTGAATGAACTGACCAGCGAAATAGCTAATAAGTTTAGCTTCCCTACAATAACAGTGACGGTCATTTGACCGGTGATACGTCCGTCATTGTTGACAGAATTATAGGTTATTGCGTAGAACAAAGTTTCTATAATTTTCTCAATGGCAATATGAGAAAAATTACCGAAACTTCTGGGTGCATGTGATAGTCAGCGTTGAAGCATATATATCGCTCACTGTACACGGATATCCTAATTGAAATGAAACACTATTTATTTCAATTCTTTACGTTGATTTTATTTCAATATTCTTATATGTATATAAAAAAAAGAAATCTAATATAATATAAAATAGAAATATCCATCAGAACCTTGGAGTGGGCCATCATCTGTAAATTTTTTCTTAATATAATTGCCCACAATTATTTAAAATATACAAATATTAAAATAAACTATTCAGGGATTCGCATAAAAATTAATTCTATCCATCAGCAAAGACAACATATGTTGTTGTTAAAACGCCTCGCCGAGTGCCGAAGACAAAAACGATGCTCCTTTCCACACCCGTAACATGCTACCAAACTAAATGTTTTCTAGTCTAAACTCAGTCGTACGGAGCTTCAAAAACTATATTTCGAATTATAAGTTTATAAACGAGTAAAATTATCATTTCTGTAAAATGGATGAATTTGCGAAAATTCAAGAATACTTTTGTAATGAACTGCATTAATTTTTAACTATTCGACAACACGTTGGTTGTCTCACAACGAGGTGGTCTCTCGAGTAATCGGAACTCCTTCAGTATTACTTTAATTTGATTGATTTCGAAACAAATTCTCAATATACAAGAACTCATTTTATTTTATCTTTCTGTTACTAATAGTTAATAATAGTAAAACTTAACACAACTTTTATGTTTTTAGTACATTTGGGGTCAAAAAGTACAATTTTAAAATTGTCAAATATCATCTCCGATATAAACAGAGCTGTAAAAAATTTACATTTCTTATTTTCTGGTAAATTTTCTGGTTTTTTTCGTTTTCTTACTTTTGTTCATTTTGCTTTTTTTGAGAGTAATTATAGCTTACTCTCATTTTACCGAACTTTCCCAGAAAGTAAACGTACAAACCTATTATTATCTGTGCGAGTACTCATGTGCATGTACTGTCAGTACGTTTTGCTTTCTCATTCTTAATTTGAATATACACACAAAATATATGTACATGTCGCCAACATGACATGAATTGTGTGAACACCAAAGAGAGTTCAAAGAAGAATAAGTAAGAACCATGACAGCATCAATCTATATATCATATTTCAAGCTCAAAGGTTCCTCTTTATGTTTATTTTTTATATACTTTGATATTTCGTTACCCATCGGTTTTTTTTATCTTGGACCAGTGCTAAGGGCTATCCCCTACATATGCAATGCATTGCACTGGAACTAGAGAGAGGGATAGGGTAGAGAATAGACAGGTGGTGAAAGCGGTGAGAAGATAGAGTTTAATTCTTACACAACTCTGCAGTTGCGCGTTAATTATAAAGCAAAGTTGCGGCGTTTCTGATATTAATTTTGACGCTTTATTTTTAAGCTAATGGAGCCATTTTATTTATTATTTTACTTCGCCGACGTTTTATTGCTCAAATGCCGACGAAGTAGGGTGCTGTAGCCCAAAAAATTCAGAAAAAACTTTTTTCTGATTTGACCTGGGTCTTTCTGGTTACAGAACCAACACGCTGACTACTTGCCATCAGCACCCTCAATCTTCAGGAAGTTTGTATTATTTATAAAATTTTTTCTTTTTGAAATTAATATAAAAATTTTTTTAACATAACATGTTTCATAAAAATTGTGTAAAAAATATGATTCAAAATATTTTAATTTTATACAATATTAACAAAATTTATAAAATTTAAAAATATTTTACAATATTTACATTTAAATATACATTTAAAATGTCTTTCTATATATAATTATAATGTTATATATTTATATATATATATATATATATATATATATAAAAAGGTTAAAAATAAGAAACATGTCATTAAAACATGAATCGTGTGAACTCAGAATTACAAATGCTTATGTCAAAACTATTATTGTCAACAACAATATAACAAAAGAAAAGCAAAATTGCAAGAATAAGAGAAAGAAAAATCTATGGTGGAAAAACTGGAGAAAGAAGGAACCTGGAGGAATCTTTAAACAAACGACTAAAATTATTGTGAAAATAATAAAAAAGAAGTTTGTTATTATAATTATTGGATACTAAAAGAGCAGTGACCCAAAATGAGTGTGCTCGGGTATCCACCCACAAATGAAGAAGAAATTTTTCGCCATTGTACCAAAGAATGCGGCATCATTACTTCCACGGAGGATCAGCAGTATTTTGCGCTCGGATGCATAACATGTTCAGTAAAGTTTTTATATTTCGACGCCTTCATAGAACACATGCAAACCATGCACATGTCTATTGAAAATAATGGGTCTAACGGACTGGGTAACAGCGACAGTGATCGGCTTGGTCACAATGCATATACGAATGAAAAAAACAATCTTAAGAGACGTCTAGAAAATGACAGTGAAGAAGATTTAACTGCATTACTACAACCTTCAGTAGTGATGATAAAAGAGGAGAAAATTGAAGAGGACGATGATGACGTATGTTTAATTTTTAATTTTCTTTGTTGGATGTTAAACCTATTTTTTAAGGGAGCTGTTATACAAAATGAACCTTTGGCTAATGATGACGACGATGGGTACACGGAAGGTTATTACAATGTAAAACAAGAAATAAATAATACTGATATGAATTTGGACTTGGCTGATTCCAGCTATATGGGCGATTCTTATGGAAGTTACAATGATGAATACGGTGGTGACGACGATGACCTAGAACAAAGTAATAATGGCGATGACACTAACTATGATGATTTAGTTGAGGAATCCTTGTTAGAGGTATTTTTTAAATGAATTTGTTAAATCTTGTTTTTATCACCATCAGGATGTGGTGAAGTTGTATTTTAGTAGATCTCAGAATCACGCTGGCATACAAAAGGGAATCTTCGTTCCTTTAATTGAATCTTGATTTTATTTTTTTCTCTGTGTGTTCAAATAGACAGTATCTATTAAAATTTAATGTCCGCAACAGATTTGTTGTCTTTCCGCGTTGCTATTCTTTTAAAAATTTTCAGAAAATAATTATTTTCTACGCTTCAGAGTCTGCTGATGGCTGCATTCTAACAAGTATTGTGTCAATACGGGGGTCGAAAAAGGAGCAGTACAGTGATGGTCTGTTTCGTACCTGTATACATTCTCCATATCCTCAATTTCTGCCCACAAGAAGTCCGGTATCATCTCGCGAAAGCAAACACCGACGACGAGTTCAGGTTGACGGCTCTGTCACTCTATCTCGAACAACAGCAAAGTTGTCCGCAGAACTAAATGCATTTTATATTATTAAATAGTGTCTAAATTCGGACGTTATTTTTACATATGTAATTAATTAAAATGGGCTACTGATCGAAAACATACGGGCAGTAAAAAATTACATGTGATAATTACCAAGAAACAAACTAAGTCAAGGACAAACATTTGATTTCATTTGAACGCCCATTTTCGTAAGATGCTTCAACAATTTTAACGCACTACTCAATTCTGTACCTTTCCATGGTTTAATTTATCAGACACTGAAACAAAAAAATGACACATTAATTTGGGCAAAAAGCTTAAACCAGTTAATTTGCAATAATACGAATGCATTAAGTATTTCTTTTTCCTGTCTTTTTTGGCTGCGATCTTAAGAAAAAAACTCCTGTTATTTTTGATTTTTTTTTTTACATTCATTACATTTAAAATAATTTGAGTTAAAGAAATTTAAATTTTATTTTGGACGTTATTAATTAAAAATATAGAATTCTACATCTATTGGAGTTACAAGCCACATAAAGGATCGCAAAATGATACAATTTCTTATTGATGCATATCGTCGAAATACCTTTTTATGGGATCATCGTCATCCACAATTTCGAGACCGCGTACGCCGCAGTCAATTTATTGATTACATAAATTCTGAATTCAAGAAACGTTTTAATTTAAAACTCTCAAAGGATGCTGTTACACGCAAATGGGATAATTTACGTACAGTATATAAACGCGAATGTAATCGTATGGCCCTTGAAAAAACAAACGTCAGTACATTGTGGTATTTTAAAGAACTGCATTTTCTAAATCGCCTCTATGGCGGCAATCAAAAGATATCAGATGCTGTTGTTAAGGAAACAGTATATAGGAGACGCTACTCGGCCCTGTGGAATGATACATCTACAAATAAAATGCTACAACTTTTAAAAGGTTATCCTTGCTTTTACGACAAGTACAATATAGATTATCGAAGTAAAGAAAAGCGAGGCGAGGCATTACAAAAAATGGTCTCTGAGCTGGTTCGCTATATTGACGTTACAACCATACAAATATCAAAACGTATATCGCAGTTACGTTTCGATTACTCGAAACAAAAGCAGGAGCGCTTAATGTGTGAAATGAGTGGACGAACTTTTGCCCCTACGTACAGCTATTATGAGGCTATGTTTTTCATGGATAACGACATCGCACCATTCAAATGTGAACATTGTCCTACGAGTTTAAATTCCCTTCGCGAATTGGACACCCATTTGATGACACATCAACACAAAATACAACATCAACCTCATCCTATATCTGGAACATCAGCAGGTAAAGCCTACTCCGGTAGTATTGGCCCGTCTAATATGGGCGGATCAAATTACTATTGTCCAGTATGTCAGTTGGGCTTCAATGATTTAGAACAGTTTACATGTCATAAACTAATACATCCTGCACTGAAAGACGTAAAGTACCATTGCGATGTGTGCACGGCCAGTTTTCGTGAAAAGAGCAACTTTGACGAACATATGCGCAGACATAACGACGAACTTCTTATACCAGATTTAACATCACTAACTCCAAATGATGCTGATAATGAATTAATAACCGATGACAGAATATCTAATGGTTCACCTACTCGATCAGACGATGGACGTGGTTTTCGCTGTCATTATCCAAGTTGTGGAAAACAATTTAGTGCACGCCACACAATGATGGACCACGTTAAGTCGCACTATAGTGAAGAGGAGTTCAGTTGTGATATTTGTGGTAAAGTATTTAGATCTATTAAGAACCTGCAAAATCACAAGCAGATTCATGATGCAGTTAAAAAATATATTTGTAAAATCTGTGGGTCGGCTTTTGCGCAAGCTGCTGGTTTATATCTCCACAAACGACGCCATAATAAACAGCATGAACGATCTTAAAAACGTATTAAAAATGTTTCAAATTAACTTATAAAAATTTTATACACGTTTTAAGGATTTTTTTAAACTTTACAAATTGATTGAAAGTCATTATGCGGAATCTAAAAATGCTAAGAACAAAATATATAATATAAAATCTCATTGCCTTATTGCTTTTGTGAACCCTTTGAATGGGTTGTGAAAAAAGGCTCATTTATATAATATATTTTAAATTTCAAAGCCCATCTATATACTACAATAATTTTGTGTATAAAATTGTCAGTATCATAAAAAATTATTAATATAATTTAAAGTTAAGATCTTTGCTTCTTTCATGAGTTTCCAGAGATGTGTATAACATGTATACTCATTTAGCCATTAAAATAGGTGTGTTTTTTTACATTTCTGATAAAGTTCGATAAAATGAAAGTAAACTATAATTTATCTCAATAGGTCTGTTCGTTTACTTTTCTGGTAAAGTTCGGTAAAATGAGAGTAAGCCTTAATTTATCTCAATAAGAGACCAAAATGTACAAAAGTAAGAAAACGCAAAAAACCATAAAATTTACCACAAAATAGGTCTGTTCCACGTGCATAACAAAAGTGCCGAAATAAATTTCATTTTAGTGATTTTAGACGCTTCAAATGTATAATATTTGAAAAGCAAAACATTTGCATCGTTGGCAACGGCTGTAAAATTTGGCCAAGAAAAAATTAAAAAAAAAGTAAAAGCCATTTTTTTATTAAATAAAGTGATAAATATGCACAAAAATATATAACTTCAAGTTTATTTGAAAAATCTTCTTTTTTAGATTTTTAAATAAAAACTTTTGTCGTTTCTTTGCAAATTTTCTGATTAATTTAATTAAATTAAATTAATTAAATAAAAAACATCCGATAAGTGAAATCTTCCGACAACAACTGACACACAAGAAAAATGCGAGATGTTTTTTTTTTTAATTTTAGTTTGCAACGGAAGGAACGCAGGTCTGTTTTGGTTTTGTAGTCAACGTGCAGACTATTTCAGCCATCCCCATTTGGTTTATTTTCTAAACAATAGTATTCATATTCAAATTTGTACACCATTTATATAAGAACAATAGTTTAAAAAATAGCCAAAAGTAAATAAAAATTTCATCTTTTTGGTGCTGTAAAATACATGTCTGTCTCCATCATCTTCTAATAATTTTTCTCAATATAATCAATTGGTCGTAGTAATTTTTATATTTTAAATCTCCGATTCCGTAGTGATTTAATTGCAATCAAATTTATTTAAATAATTGTATATAATTCTAATTAACATAAATCTAAAATCCTAAAATATTTGTAATGAAATTATTATATCACAATGTGTAATTTTATAAAATCAATTAAAATAAATATTTTAAGTATGTATGTTTATTTGTTTTACTCAACGGGAGTCAAAATGAATTACGATTGTTGTTGCTAATGCCAACTTATCGGGATACATTGTCAGAACCATATATTAGTAACAAATATTTTAGTTTAAAGAATCTTATGAAAAATGTAGAGCTAATAGACAAAGATTAAAACATTTAATTCCCAGTTTTTACGGCAATTCTGGAAATTAAATAAATCATTGGAATATAGCAATATTATATATATTCCTATTAACTGTTTTCTTTTTAAATCGAAAGCTGAAATGTAATATTATTTTTGTAAGATAATAAAATATTTTACACGTTAATATTTGTATTTAAATAACTAACTTATTTCCAAATATATAAATATTTAATGGCAAGAATTGTGATTGCCTTTGATGCAAAAATTTTTCTGTTTGCAAAAAACCTACATAAATATCAAATGTTCATTAAAAATTTTATAGTTCTATTTTTGAGCGGTTTTTAATGCAGTGATTTTATATTTATTATATATGTATGTATATGTACTGAAAATAGCAGTTAATAATATTTTATTATTTTTCTAAAATAAAAAAAATTTTATAAGAAAACTAATTGGGACAAACATCTGAGAGAACACCACATAAGCTAAAAAAATGTGTGAATTAATAATGATTATTGTGAAAATTTGCTTGCTCAAATTCTGTAAGTTGTTAAGATTGTTGTACAATATTACATTTTATTAAAAAATTTCAGTATTTAATATTGTATAAGAAAGTTAAAGTAATTTCCGAATTTGATTTGACAAATTTGTCACATAAAAAAAAATGTATATGGTGTTTAAAAACAAAATCACATTCCAATTTAGATATAAAACTTTAAATTTATAGTTGTACATATAATCTATTTCGAATTAATATACATATGTAGAAAGCCATGAACAATTATGAAGGTGGCAGTATTACAGGCGTGCGTGTGTTTGTACTTTGCGACATAAAATGTCAGAAAAAATGTTCACTGGCAATATTTAAGCCCAAATTTTTTAAACAAAATATCGATTGCAAAAAAATACCTAAATTGAATTGCTTATCACTTTTTGGTAATAATAAAAATTGTTAAACAAATGTGTTTGTATAGAATTTTGACATTTAATGTCGCAAACAAAAGCATAGAAAAAAAATAATCACATAACGTAATCATGCCACCGGGTTTAATTACATTACGTTAAATAATCTTTCACGATTCCATATTGAGGTTTTCAATTATAAAAAAATGTAATTATTACGCGATGTTTCAAGAGATATTACGTTTTGTGCATAAATTTATAATTTCCAAGGAATTTAAAATACAATGTATGGATATAATTAATACGTATCGAATGTAGTATACATGTATTAAGTTGAAGCGAAATAAATTAAGAAAAGAAATTTTAACTTTAAAATGTTTTATCTCAAATCTCGTTTAATATCAAAATAAGATTTACTTCATTGATTTATTATTCCTACCAAACTGGTAACTATTTAATTACTAATTGTTGCTGTTCTATTTAAAAAATCCAACAAAAGTGCGGTTACCATATTTAATCGACCTATTAATTTATGTCTTACATAGAGAATATTATTTAATATATACATACATACATATATATCACGAATTTTCCGCAGAAGTAATCAAATATATATTATATCAACATTATTCAAAGTGGCGATGGCACGATGGATGGTAGTCCGCACGTTGACTACACAACCAACTGGTTCAACCCCAGTTTCAGACAAAAAAATTTTTAAATAAAAATAAACATCTCGCATTTTTCTGATGTCCATTAGTGTGTTTTTGTGTGTCAGTTGTTGTCGGAAGGTTTCAGTGGCGAAGGCATAGTCACTGGTCACTGAACAATACCGGCTTCAGCTGATAGCAATCCACAATCACATCAGAACACCCTCCTTCGTCGGTATTGTGTAGCACCGGCGAAGTACAATAATAATAAAAATAGCTACTAAGCCGAAGCTTCAGCACTGCTACGAGTATAAAAACAAAAGAACGTGCGAAAGCAGAGCTGCAAAATACTTAATTAAGCTTCCTTCACCTCCTGTCGTTTCTTCTACTATCCCTTTCCTATAGTTCCCAGCACAATGCTTCGCATGTGTAGGAGTCATCTCCTGAGTGCTGGTCCTAGATAAAAAAAAAAAAAAATAACTTTTGTTGTCCTATATTGATTGACGTTGACTTTCCATTGTTTCCTTGGAATGCTGTCGCATGTCTAATTCTTTCTGACTAAAAATGTTATGAACTTTAGCCTAATTTGGATTTAATAATAACCAAAATAAGAAAGGTTTAATCATTTTGTATTGCATTTTATTTTTTTTACGTGTTCTAAACAAATGAGTTGGTATTATAAAAGTACGGTGTACATTTTACATTGTAAAATGTGGGTGATGATGTTTAGAGTTTAAAAATTTATATATATTTATTTTATTTTTATCTTTATGATTATTTATATAGGTTTAGTTGGTCTATATCCACATTTCATTTTGGTTATAATACCAAAGTCTTCAATAGGCCTTTCACCAAATTCTTGAAAAAAGCAAGAAATTTCACATGTTTATAGATGAACTCTCAAAAAATATTGGAAAATTACGAAATATACAAACAAAACAAACCAAATAACTTTTTTTAAAATGTTCCTTATACAACAAACATTTTATTATTTGATATAAATCTATTAAATTTTTTAAACCATATAACAAATAATAAATAATCATAATGAATTTTGACGAACGTTGAATAATTGAAAGAATAGTTACATAATAGTATTGGAAAATATTTTTATCTTCTATTTATATATTCTACGAATATTTCTAACAGATACAAATATATGAAAATTCTATCTGAAGTAAATTCGTAGAAATTTTAGATAGAAACTGACAACAAATTTTCAGAGGGTAAATTTCGTAACGCGTGCGTACGATATTTATACATTTTGAAAGAGTATAAAATTGAATAATAAAAACGGCAAATCTGTTTTATTCGCACGATGTAACAGTGCGTTATATGGATTTCGTGATATATATATATATATATATATATTATTATTATTTTTAAATAACAACTAAACCTTATTAGTATTCCACGATAAAACAAAAACAAACATTTTCAATGTATTTATTAAGAGAAATAGATTAAGTAGTTGCCGTGTCTTATTGTACTAATATTTTATTATTTTGCAAGCAATGACAAGATAAAAAAAAAAATAAAAATAAGCAAATTACACTGTAAATTTGAATAAAAATATTGATTTTTAAATACTCCCTATCACTATAAAAGTAATAGTTAATGAGCATTGAAGAAGTAAAAAATAATAATATTAATAACTAGTTTCTCTTTTAAGTCAAATATATTCAATAATACACATACAAAAATAAAATAACATAAAACTTCATTTTACTTACCCTTTACTAAGTGCTTTTATCGTGCGGATAGAGGCTGTAATAAATTGAAAAAAATTGAGTGTGGCCACAAATCATCTTACCAAAGATAGCCATTTCACAATCGACCTTAGTACACTTGTAGACTATTAGGCAGTATCCCAGAATTGTAATACGAAGGCGTCGCGTACTATATACATACGAGTATATAAAAATAAATATAATTGTGTGTGTAATTAATGTTCTCTCTAATGCGTGAACCGATTTTATTACCTGTGAAAGGTGAAGTCAATACCTAGGTTTTTATGTATATACGGTCATTGCGTGTGTATTGGTTAATGTGTTATAAACTTAAAAAAATGTTCATGAATAGTTATATTTACCACGCATACTTTTACGCCCACTGCAGTCTGAGCCAATTGAACAAATTTTTCTTTTTAAAATATTCCCTGATGTAAAAAGACGTTTCCACCCGTAATGTGCATGAACAGAAAGTGGAAGTGCGTCTGAAAATTTTTTCTTTGTTTATGGTAAAATGTAAAAACGGAAAAAACGTTTTCTTCATTGTTTCATAAATATTAATTCAGAAATTTGATGAATAATGTGATGAATTTTAAGAAAATGTTGTTTTTAGTTCGTATATATAAAAAAAATTTATAAAAATATTTGCAGGTTTTTTGTCTGTTTTCTAAACGAAGGTGCACTTTTAAGCTTTCTTTTCATTAAAAAAACTTTTGGAAATTAGAGCAATTCCAGGAACAAACTGGTTTTAATTTACGCATGTCTACTGTATTACAATAGAAAGTTCCGTTATTAGAGCATGACAAACAAAAGAAAAAAAAAAAATTTACTGACCGTGTTATAGAGTAAAAAAGTGGTACTGTCCGGTATGTAGCATGTGTATGAAAAATCGCGTGTCCGGATTATCGGGATAGTACTGTACTTCCATAATTGTTTTTTTTAATTATGCTTTATTTTTCTCATTTATAAATCATGCGTATAAATTTTTATGTACATATACATAATATCTGTTGTACATTTAAATGAATTACAAACTTCAACATGTTTAAATTACTTTTCACGATTTAAACTGAAATTAAAATGTTGCTTTATAGATTAGAATTAGTAATACGAAAAGATTCAATATTTTGGTATAAACTATGTAGGAGTAAGAATTATTATATATTGAGAAAATTTGTAAAGATTTGGATGTCGGTTACATTGCAAAGTAATATGTAGAAAAGTAACTTAAATTAATTAATTGGTGACGGGCGTGTTTCAAATAAATTTTCTTTTTAGTATTTGTAATTCACTTACAGAATATTTAAACTAATACACTATATACAAAATTTATAAAACATTTGTTAATTGCAATATGTTGTGAAATGTTTGAAAGAATTAAGGTATTTCAAGAAAGTTTAAGAATTGTAGAATCTGAAATTTTATCCGAAAATCAATATTATTTGATGTATTAATGTAAAAGCTTTCTGAAAGGAAGTTAAGTTAGAACGGTTCCATGTTCGATCACCATTTTTAATTCCAAACAATGTAAGGTATTCGATTGTATTAATATTGTATAGTGTATGCACCAATTGTATCTAATAGCTCAATTGTAATATCCTTTGAAATGTCATATATTATACAAGTAATTCTTAATATTTTTACATTTTAAATTTATTTGAAATTACTTTCATCTTTCTTATAAATAATGGCGGCGACAAGGTATCAATAAATAAAATGACGGCGACAATGGCCATATTGGTGGTGGTTGTTGTGTCAAAACTGATCTAATTTTTGTCGAGTCCGGTTTTCAACTACAACATTTGCTTTTCTTTTTGCCACTGGATTTCTTCAAATTTATAGTGTCTTTCTGCGGATCATTCTGTGCGTTGCGTAATTTGTGCTGAAGTACTTGTCGCGTTATCGACAGGAACATTTCTTCAACTTTAATATTATCTTTGGCGGATGTTTCAAATAATTCTATTTCCATTTGTTGTGCAAATCGCTGAGCATCTTCGGTTATGACCACCTTTCGATCTGGATCGTCATTTTTATTGCCAACTTGAATATTTTTATAAGAAAAAATAGTCGATTTATTTTTTCATATTTTGTTTTTATTAAATCACTCACCTAACACCTTATTTACAACATCACAATTGTTTTGTATCTCATCCAACCATCGCCGAACATTTGCAAAAGATTCGCCATTAGTAACATCGTACACAACTATAACACCATGTGTTCCCCTATAATAAGTGCTTGTAATAGTACGAAATCTTTCTTGGCCCGCTGTATCCCAAATTTGTAATTTTACCCGCAGCCCATCGATAACGACTGTGCGGATTTTGAAATCTACACCAATTGTGGTGATATAACTACCTGAGAATGTGTCATCTGAGAAGCGAATTAGTAGTGAAGATTTTCCAACACCTAAAAAAATTTTCAGAAGGGTCTTACATTAAAGTAAAAGTTAAATACATATAAAATTAATGGAAGAATCAATTGAAGAATTTATACAAACTTCCACATGCCAATAATTAAAGTCATCCAATAATTTAGTGTATATTGCCAACAAAAACACAAAAAAGAGGAGTGGAGTGAGTATTTTGTTTATCTAATATATTTTAATTACACTTGTTGACTACTTAAATGACAGAGTGGTTTTCTTTTCCAATTTGTTTTTTTTTTAATGTTTCCCTTCCAAATGTTTCCTTCTCTAAACTCAGTCTAATAATATTCATT
Source organism: Dexiosoma caninum (assembly GCA_963924685.1). Taxonomy (NCBI): domain Eukaryota; kingdom Metazoa; phylum Arthropoda; class Insecta; order Diptera; family Tachinidae; genus Dexiosoma; species Dexiosoma caninum. The sequence continues at coordinate 29,412,517 of OZ004726.1, read as the reverse complement.
AAATAATGATCAGTGTATTCCTAAATACACAATTTATCACCTCACCGTCAGTTTACTGCAGTATAAAACTCAAAACCAAGAATCGATTCCAATGGAAAATCGATTTTGTGTCTGCGATTTTATACTGAAATAGCTTCTTGGGGGTTTATAAACGATTCTGTTTAATAATTTAAAAATATTGTCACTTCTAAATATTAAGGAGTATTAAAAAGGAAATACACAAATAATAATTCTGCTCCTAAAATTTTATCTTAATTTTCATATGAAGTTTAAAACAAAATGTAGTTGTAGTGAATAAGTGTCCAAATTTATTGTGTTCCTTCAGATTAATTTTATGTCTAGTGTTATTGAATATTTTTGTTGCATTTTGTTTTTTAATGCTTATTTTCTATGAATCAAGTGTTTTTATGTTTCAAAATTAGCAACTTTAGTAGAAAAAAAAATAGATTTTTTTAAAAATCAATTTTAATTTAAAGTCCGATTAAACGATTTTAAAAATCTAAATAAAAAAATTCGTCGAAAAATGGAAATTGATTTTGAAGTCTATTTACCATTCCTTAGTTCACACATGCTTGCAGTTGCAGTTTTTAGTGTCGCGCTTGTTAAACGTACTTACTTCTTTATCTCTTTCTATAGAATTTTGTATTCGCATTAATTAAACATTAAGTCCGAGTTTAAACGTGAGAACATTTGGAAGGGAAACATTTAGTTTGGTAGCATATTACGGCTGGGTAAGAGAGCATCATTTTTGTGTTCGGTACTCGCCGATACGCTTTGTTCACATTTTATTTGCTTACAAAAACAATAACAATGAAACAATGATAATGGAATGTCGCCGGCAACATTTTCGTTTGTGTGAACGCGAAACCAAAACAGAATTCCTGATGTTTTTCTTCCAAATGTTCGCCTGTATAAAATCGGACTAACTTAAGGAAGTTGGACTCTAATGAATTAATTAATATGAAATGAATATGGAAGTGACAACTGCTTAAGTTAAAAAAACTATTCAAATTTACTAAACGAGACGCATGCAGTAAATTTGGCGGTACAAGTGATTTTCACAATTATTTTTAATATTTTGTGGTATTTTTAATTATCCTGTGCTTCGCGCTGAGAATTAAAACAGAAACTATGTAAACTTTCGTGAATTCTACAATTACAGTTTTTTAAAGTACGTTGAATCAAAATTTTGGAATGTTTTAAATATGTATATTCTAAAGTAGCTTATTAAACAGATTTTACTTCACATTTAAACCAGTATTAAAACTGCTAGATTTTATGATAATAAAATTATGGCAAAAAATCATACATATTTCGAAAACTAAAAATATAACTTACCGCTATCGCCTATGATTAGAAGTTTAAATAAATGGTCAAATCCTCGAGCCATGATGAGAAAATTATTACGGGTTTCTATTTGTGTTGGATTATTTTATAGAAGGACTAATGTTAATGGAAGATACGGGAATATGTTTTCGCCTTGAATGCCCCTTTATAGAGACTCCTCTTATCGAATGGTAATATTTCAATTCTTTTCGCAAACCCACCACTTTTGAGAGTACTATATTAGCCCTCCTACTCACCCACACAGTTGCTGTATGCAACTGAATACCAAACACGATTTATTATTGTAATTTTTATTTCTACTCTTGTTATCACCAATTTAGTGAGCAACTCTAGTTTCAAGTACTTAAAATATTTTTATTTTCTTCAATTGCTTGGAAATGTATGTAGTTATTTTGTTTCTGGAGCAGCTTGACCGCTGTGCTCAAAAGTTTTCAGAAATTCGTTTTTGTTGATTATTAACTGCCTTTGTTTCCTACTTACCAATGGCAGTTTCTTTCTGAATGAATGTATTTTTAAGGGCGTAAGACAAACCGGCAACTTTTGCTTAATTCCAACCAAAAATAACAATTACGGGGACGTTTATATTAAAGCAGATTTTTATTTCGCCTCGTCTAATGTAAAACCAAAACTTAATTTACTGATATGATTATGTTCCTTACTTCTTCATTTTCCATAATCTCAATCACTGCAATACATTTTTCCAACAAATGTATTTGCTGCCTTAAAAAGATTTATTTATTTCGAAATTAATTATGATAGTATATTCTTCCTCGTCTCCCTATTAATACAAGCTAATACTGATTGGTTGGCTACTGCTCGAATCTTTTGCTATACCGATTCACACTACTCCCTCTCCGTTTGTGCACTTTTTTTCGAGTCAGCATTTATCTTGTTGTAAGTTCTCAGATTTTTTAAATATTGTTGTAATTATATAAAGCTCAATATAGTTAAAAACTAAAAAAAAATATAGTTGAACTACAGTATTCAATATTATTTCTTTATTTCTCTCTTTTTTTAAATGCGTCACTGACTGCAAAATTATAAACCTTTGTCACCACAGTTGAAAAAAAATGTACCCCCTGCAGTGCTGCCGGTCATTCTTACTTGAAAGCATTGCCAACGTCAATTTATGTTTTAGAAAATTTAAATGCTTTCGGCTGACTATTCTCTTTGGATTATTATTCCCTATTCACACACGCAATTTTTAAAAATTCTACTTTGAAATTGCATTACTGTCCACCTATTGAATTTATATTTTTGCAGTTCATATGTATGTTTCTTACGCTTTATTTTCAGCTACACAAATAAAAAAGATTGTAAAAAATTCGCATTTCAATGCATTTATGCTGTTGAAATCGGACCTAAAGTCTAATTCAAAAATTAAAACACGTTTACTTTTATTTACTAATTAAATAAAAATTTATTTAATGCAATACATTTTATTAATTTTTGTAACTTATTATTATTGGTTTTAGTTGCTCTTTTTTTATGGGGAAAAAATTGTACAGATCTTAAAAAAATTTCAATAGAAAATTAATAAACAATAAGCTTCAAGATTTGGTTTATCATATTTGTATGTATCTATATTGTATATATGTATGTATATTTTGTTTTAATTTGCTAAACACATATATATTAGTAATTGCATAATAATTTTGCTTAATTTAATAATTAATAAAATGTTATGTATAACAAAATTATATTTCTTTTGTGTATTTCAAGTTGGATTTTTTTGGTATCAAATGTTAAATTGTTTATTTAACTTAAAATCAGTCAAAATCTATATTTGACAGTAAAATACAAAGAAATAAACACATGCATATATATCGTTACCTTAATATATAAAGGCCCTAACTAATTTTTATATTTAAATCAGGTTTTTATATTTTCATAAAACTTTAAAACATAATTAATAAATAATAATAATTAATAAAATTATTTTTTTATTTGTAAACGGCTTATTATACACAAATTTACATACAAAATTCAATCAATATCTCATCTATAAATCTAAAAATATTTTCTGAATACAGCAGTTAGTGTCTTCCAATAGAGAATTCTTTAGAGAATTAATAAGGAACTGACTTTAAAAAATAAGGGCGACTACAATACTTAAATTTTTATGAAATTTTTTTATTTTTCCTCTAAAGTAATTTGTTGCTTATGGCCTTTCTATATAAATGTAACGATGTATATATATTTAGTATTGTTTTTATTTAACTTTTTCGGAACTTCTAAATTATTTGAAATAGAGTTTAAATTTGAAAACAAACAATATTTTTTTAGTTAATTATATTGTTTTTTAATGAAATGTGTGGCATTCCAAAGATATTGAGCTCACTTATTTTTCGAGAGATAATGAAACGATTCTGTGCGGTAGATTTCGAAAATAACAATTGTTTTTTCCAGATAAATTTTAAACTACTAAGTCGATAAAGTTTAATATTTAATCATCACTTGACCTAAAGAAGAAATGTCGATTGCTGCCGATTCGATTAAAATCGGATGATTCGGTCGAGAGATGTATTTGACGATAAATTTCGATAAAATCGTGCCTTTTTTTGAACAAGTTCAAAAGTCTTTGTCAAATCTAGTTTAGATATTCAGCGATATTATAGATTTTAAAAAAATATTGGATACCGCAAATTAGACAAAAATCTGCAGTGGTTCGAAATATGTTGTATGAAGAGACTTTTCGAACTTAATCAAATTTTTTCAAATGCTTTAAATTTGGTTTGAATGAGTTAAACTTAGCGGGAAGTTCAGGTATGGCCTGCAAATCAACCGATTCTTATATTGTAGTGAATAACAAATTCATTTAGTTTGTATTGTTTAAAGTTTTTTAATGGGCTTGAGAGTTCCCAAATTAATTTTCTCAGTTTAATATTTATGTATGTATGATTTAATAGATAACAATACGTAATTACTCTAAAAACTTCTCTACATGTGTGCTTGGGAGCAAATTATATAGGAAATTATAGAACACCGTTTTAATTTTTGAGGCCGTCTCTCTGTTAATAAAATAATGGATTCTTTATTCCATTTTTTAGTCTATATTTGAATTTTTAAAGTTGTTCTATTGTTTATATTCCTTATCGTACATGGTAATACATATTTATTTATATACATAAGTATGTATGTACGTTTGTATATATTTAAGTTTTGTATATAAATATAAGTGGTTTTATTCCAAATGTCTGTGTACTTCTTATTATTTTTATTATTCTAATAACTTTATATATTATTAATTAAAATAATTATTTTTCTTTTTTCACTTCTTAATTGAATTTTTATTTCCTGTTATGCTTTTTTATTACGCTAAAGGTATTTTGTTGCTGTTAAAATTAAATAAAAGTAAAAAAATCTTTTTTTTTAAACAGCGTCAATTGTAACTACGCCATCTTTTTTCGCGTGTACGTCATATTAAAATAACCTGGAAAATTCAAAGATATCGTGTGGAAACGAAAACAGAAAAATTAATTCAATAAACTTTAGAAAACTATATTATCGTATACTTTTCTCGATACGACATCAGATTTTCAAGTTGATTGGTAGGAAATGAAATCTTCATTATAAAATTTTCAGTTATCTTTTTAAGTTTCGTGGTATCTTTTTAAGTGTATATAAAGAAAACTATTGATGTCTTCCCATGAGAACATTATTAATTAAAATAAAGTAATTCAAATAATTTGCAAGTGTAATTTTTTTTATTTTTTACACTACCTAACATGCGTCATTTCCTTCACTGAAATTTTTATTAACAGTACGTATTTATACAGAAATTTCATGTGTAAATGCTATGTTAACATTAACGTATCTAATATACATATCGCATTGGATCAACTAGAGGGTATTACCTCTTAATCAACTAAATCAACTAACAACATTAATATCTATTCACTGTAAAATGTTCACATTATTCAGTTTACTCTTTCATCTCAAAAGCCATTCTTTTCGGATTTTCAAATCCACTTAAATTGTAATTGGAAACACGCTGAAATTAATTTTTTTTGTTTCCTGTTCCGAAGACGTGAAACTGCAAAGAATATTCATCCTTTTGAAAAGCATTGCTATATAGAGCTGGCGGCCAACACAAAAGTTCTTGATAACCTCCACGACAAAGCTGATATACATACATATATATGCATGTACGTGCAATACAGTGAAAATACCTCTAATGTATTTAAATAGTTTTTTTGTTCATTTATAATAATTAAAAAGCATTTCTATTAATTTCAATTTGCATTGGTGCGAATCTCATTTTAAACAATTAATTAAAAAATATTTTTTTTTATTTTTATTCATTTCAATTTTAATAAAAATTCCTTATTGCAAATATGTAAATAATAATTTTTTGTTTGCGCATCAGATATTTCGTAAGTACTGAAATTGTAATTTATAACATTTTTTTCAGTGCAGTAAAATAAAGTTATGATAATTTCTTTGAAAATAAGTAAATTTTTACCATTTACTTTTTAAGAAAAATTCTTTATTAAGAAACAAATATTTTTTTATTTACACATCAGATATTATTTTAAATTTTGAAATTTAAAAAAGAGCATAAAAATATCGTATACATTTATTATAAACATGAACTAATAAGCTTCAACATGATTAATGATGTTAATTATTTCTTAATTACCAAGATTTACGAAGGTCATCAGATAACAAGACCATACAAATTTTTCGGTTCATCGAAGATGATCGTCTGGCACTAGGAGCACAGAACATAGAAAATAACAGCAAGTAACTTGCTCTGACAAAAAGTCTGTTTAAATTTGCGCCATTTTTAAACAACAGAAATGGTTTGGACAGTGAAATATTGCTACCAAATTCCACAGAACTACCTTTAAAACATCGGAGATATTTTAGAACGTAAAAATTTTTCAAACTGAACACTAAATTATTTAACCATGTTTTCATACATCTCAGGACAACGACCAAAATGATCAGACCAGAATTCATAAATTTTTACAAATTTTTAAATTTTTTTGCGTTGTTTTCGGTAATTTGTGGACGGATTTTGCTGGAAACCCCTACTGACCACAATTCCACCCGCCAAATGAGAAAATCACCATTAAAATTCGAAAAAAAATATTCTCAAAAAGGGCGTGTTTTTGATAATTCCTGGTAGTAGATACCCAAGAAGACTTAAAACTTCATAAAGAATGAAATGAAACAAGTTTCGTTTGATTTTTTAGTTTCAATTGACTGCAACACAATTGCCATCATTAGGCACATTGTTTAGTATTCCTCTTATAAATACCATTCCATTAATAAATGACTCGACGTCATCAGAAGACATGAATTCTTAGAAGAAATTTTCTTAAAATGCAAACGTTTTAAAGGTTAAATTTCAAAGAATTTTTTCCGCTTAATGTCTTTAAAAATTCATTATGAAAAAAAAATATATATTAACATTTTGGTCTTCCAAACATAAATAAAATATTTCATTATGGAAATTATGTCTATACTAAAGTTCCAATATATTAGAATCGAAAAAGAATGTAATTTACAATTTGTCAGCAATCGAAAGATTTCCAAATTAAAATAACAGTAATTTTATATTTGACATTGGATAAATATATCTTGACCATGAAGGAATTGGATATAATGAGCTTAAAAAGGAACGTAATGTAATAAATAAATAAATAAAAACTCAACAAAGAATGTACTTATAGCAAATAATAAGTTTTATTTTTTATTTTGTAACTTGAAACAAACAAAAAAATTTGCATAAAACTAAACAACAAATATTTCATTAATAATAAAATAAATGTAAATCAATTAAAATAATTACTTAGATATATGTACATACATATATTAGTATGTACATATGTATGTATTTACATAAACTTATGCAGAATATCATAGAATGAAATAAATAAAATAATTCTTAAAGGAATTTTTTAACAATATGGCTATAAATAAATATGTAAGTATGTATATTTTAATTTACAGCATGAGAAATAAATGTGTGTATGTATATTATGTTTGTGATTTTTGTACAAATTTTCTGCGTTATTAATAAAAAATTTTTGGTTTACAAAATTCATATAAATTTCTTTTATACACCTTTTATAAATCAAAAATAATTTTTATGAATACAGTATTTAGTGTTTAATAAAGTTATTGCCTGTTCTTCAAAAGTGTTTTTTATTATAAAAACATTTCCATATACGAGAAAGTTTAGATTTTGTAAATCTTATTAAATAAATTTTTAAAGCATTTTGGTATGAATTGAAAAAAGTGTAACTAAAGTTTTATTTCTTAAACATATAAAAAAATGTAAAAAACAACGGTTTAAAAATAATAATTGAATCGCTTATCCTAATAATAATAATTTCTTTCACTTAAATATTAAATTACTACAATAACGACAAAATAATTATTTCATAAGTTCTTAAATATGTTTAAGTTTAATTTTGTATACAGTAGTCTGGTTACTACTTTTCATTCTGATTCCCTTCTCCAATAATAGAAGTTACGTTGGGTTTTTCAATTATAAGTTGCCAAGTCTACCGTTGTCTGTGATTTAATTTACGATTTCTAACAATAAATTTTTTAAAAAATCATTGAAAATTATCATTGTTTCGTGGTTTTAAATGATATAAAACAAATGTTTGTATAATTGAAAAATATAACTTTATACATATAAATGTATGTAAATTAATGATGTAATTTCATTTAAAAAGGCCTTAAAGATTTCAATGTTTTCAATACAGTTTTTGAGGTTATGCTATTTACTTTTATATATTTGATTTATTTTTTTGCAATTACTTCCATGGCTTCCAATAACATTTCCAATCTCAATTTAAATTTTTGATTAAAAATTATTTGCAAATGATTTCTGATAGATCAGATTATAATTTTATGATGTTACAACATGATAATCCTGTTTATTTGGCATCTTAAGGAGTCGTTTTGTGCGAAACTCATACGCCCGTCGGCAAAACATTACCAATTCTGGATTAGTATTATCGGGAACTGTACGTATACTATAAAAGTTTGTTCGTTTCGGTACAATATTGACATCTTCCATATCTTCTTCTGCAGCACGCAGTCGTCGACGATATCTGTAATACCAAATAATACATTCTTCATAATTTTAGAAATATTCTTTAAAATTAGATTACATATTTTTAAAATTTATTGCTTTGACTAAACATTTTAATATTTAATTGTAAATATGTGAATATTTGTTAAAGACTCTTGTAATTAGAATAATTATACAAATAATTTATTTGATGTATAATACTAGGTATGCAAGTTGGAAAACACTTTCACAGAAATTTTGATAATTGCCTTTACATTTCAAAAAAGATTTTCTGCATAGCTTAAGGATTTGCTTCAGGAAGTCTTTAATAGGCTGTACCGTTCTTGGAAATACCATGGTAGACAAAATTGATTGATCAATTTAAATTTAAATAAAAAAGATAGTCTAAAGATAGATAGTCTAGTCTGTAACACTGTAGAAATAACAAGGTTCTGTCAGCTGACTGTAGTAGAGGATATATCGTGTATCAGCGTTTTAAAAGTATACGTCTGTAACTCGTTTTACGGGCGTTTTAATGTTTCATCCGATGCCAAATCAACTCTTTTTGATTCCCTCTGGCTCGTAATTGTTTTCTCTTTCCACACATTTTCTGCTTTTTTTGGGCAGTAGCTTTTGACAGTTATTATATTATTACACAAACAAAATACACGTCGTAGTTTGTTTTTGTAGAGTGGCATATTCTTGAATAAATATGCTTTAACAAATAATTTTAATTATTTTGTTATATTGTTTAATTTAACTTCATACTATGTTATTTCATTTCATATCCACTGTTGCGAAAAGCAAAACACTACCAAACAACAAACTAAACCTGTGTAAATTGGTATTGACTGACGTTTTCTTGTTCTTTTTATTTGTCCAAAGTGGGCGTTATACAAAAAGTCTGTGGTTAAGAATGTTTGTAGTTGCTTTTTACTTTAAAAGTGCGATGCGTAGAAAAGTAGAATTCAAGAGCTTTCATGTTAAAAAAATTCATTCAAATACATGGACCGGTTCCCGAGATATGAACGTAGACTTCCGACTAATGTACCCTTTAGAGAAAGGTCGACAACTCCCAATTTTTTTAAGGTAGCGAAATGAAATTTCCTGCGTCTTTTACAATTTATTTCAATTTTCCATGTCCACTATGTGCAGAGATATAACGGAAAGTTTTATTAAAAGCATTTTATAACTGTCGTGGGTCGCCGCCAGGCGGGTCAAAGGTAGCCCATCGTATAGCCTGAGCTTCACTCGATCATATGGTCCAACGGTTACCGAGTTATAACGTTCCCAAAAAAACTTTTTCACGAAATTTGCTTGCTACCAGCTTCTGTTGACCTGGGGCCAAATCGTTACATTCGTGAACGTACAACTCGTCACGTAAAAACACATTTTTGGTATTATAATATTCGTGAACGTATAAATGAACGTACGATATTTACGAAATGTCATCCGTTAATAACAATCAAAGTTGTGTTTAAATTTCGTTAAAAATGTAAGTAAACTAAAATTTATTTTTAGGACTAATTATAACAAATTGAATCCACAACAAAAGTAAATAATGGCAGAGTTCATGAATGAACACCAACAGTTAGCAAAAAATTTGCTAACCAATTGTGCACAGGGTAACGTTACAGCCAACCGGCTATGGGATGAGTTGTCGAAGTGTCTCAATCCAGTAGGACCACCAGTTAGAGATGTGAAGATGTGGAAGAAGGTATAAATATTGAATATCGTTAAAAAAAAAAGAATTAGTTGTTGATGTCTCTGTGATTTAGGCTTACGCTGACCAGAAATATCAGGCAAAGAAGAAACTCTCTTTTAATAAATTTTCAAAAAAGCGGACCGGTGGCGGTCCTTTTGAGGAAAAATTTATAACGCTCAACGAAAAACTGTTAATTGGTGCAGCTGGGGTGGAAGCTACTGTTGAAGGCAACAAATTGGTGCCAACATTTGGCAATGTGGACATATTAAATATTAATCTTTCCAGTGATAGCAATTTGGACAGTGATGAACCGAGCTGCTGTTCGATAAAAATAAAAAGTAAACACGGTGCCGACCAAAAATTGCTGTTGCTGGAAAATAATATAAAAGTTGCAACAGATTTCCATGCAAATGTAGATGCCAAACTGGGTCGTTTGCTTGAAATTCAAGAACGCCTGCTTGAAATGAAAATAGAAAAACATGAGAAATATATGGCAATAGCGGACCTAGATTTACAAATAAAAAATCTGCGACATAAAAACCTCCAAAATAATGTGTAAATAATTATGTAGATATTATTTAAATCAAATGTAGAAAACCACAAATTGAATTAAATTTTTAATTTAAAAATTTATGATTTTACCCTTCTATGCAATAACAACTTACTTATTACATTTAAAATTTGAATCACAATGACTGATGTACTGTAATATGCCATTCACAGTGTTGTGGAAGTTAAAACCTATTGTGAATCTTAAGTAAAATTACGATACGTTTACAGGCATACGTCATAATCCCACTCCGTTCATACGATTGACGTATCACGTAATTATCTTTCGTACGATTGTCGTTACGTTCACGGATGTAACGATTTGGACCCTAGTGTTTCACAAAAAAATAACGGTTTTTATTTTTCAGATTAAGAAATTTTTCAGTCAAAAAATGCTTTTGCCGTTTGCTAAATAACTCGCATGTTTTCAAGATAATTGCATGAAACTTGGCAGGTCGATCGACCACATCATCGAGAATAACTTGAAATTGAAATTTTGCCACGTCCACTTTTTATTTGGCCAAAGTAGACGTTATACAAAAAGTCTCTCGTTGAAAAAAAATACAATTACTTTTGGTTAGAAATAACCAAGAACGGTAGCCGTGAAATAAATTTGATTTTTAAAACCAAAAACTACTCCTGCGCATAAAGTGGCCATTTTTAAATCATTTCTTATCTTTAAAAATTTCACCTGCAATATTCACTAAACGTTAAGACGTAACATTTATCTTCAATGCAGGCCACCGAGTTGTGATCCCTATGACGTGAAGCGTAGACTTCATCAGAGCTATCACTAGGCTGTCTACCCTGTTCGGTGTGTTCGGGCCGATAATACCATAGTAATGACATCATCATTTCACCTAAAAATAAATAATTAATAGAGGCCTTATTAAAAGAAGAACATTTTACACATTTTTAAACCATATCTTACCATCTTCAGGATTTTCCCAGAGGTGTGCAACTTTTGCTACATACGGCAACTCATTATCATCATTTGCTTTTAGCAGAACGCAGTCACGTGAGCGTATAATGTCGCCTTCGACATGACGCATAGCAGGATAACAAGTACGAATAACTAATGGATCGTCACTCTGTTTTGGATAATAAAGAACATGATGCATATGCGACAAAACACTAGCTGATTTAACGGAGATACCTGTTTTTAAACTTGTATATACTCACATTTAAAAATACGGCTCCTTGAAAAGGTTCACCTTCCCATGTCCAACCATTATTCCACTTTGGCACTACATCACCACGCGGTACTGCTGGCAGTGTTTCGTCAACTTCGAATGATACGGTGGAATGTTTTAGCTTTTGGCGCTTACGGCTGCCGAACTTGGAACGTGAACGATTTCTTTTACCTGCAGGTAGGTGATGATGTGAGTGACATACTACCCGAGGTATAGGCGGAAGAGTTGGCTGAAGGAATACCGGAGTATTTGATGACATATCATTGGAATGTTGTAGTATCTCTAATTGTGCTGTTGAGGTCTGGTCTAAAGTCAAAGACGAATCTGATGGTGATGGGGTTGTCTGACAGTTAAATTTAACACTATTTTCCACTGTACCAGACAGTGTTGTTGCTTTCAAATGTTCTTCGTATTCCGATGAAACTTGTTTCTCAAGATGAGATTCTTTGAATGATGGTGATGTTGTTGTTGTCGTTTTTAGATTTATTAAAATTTGTTCATATTCATTATTATTTGTTTCTATTATGTCAGAAATCAATTCACTACTAATATTAGATTTTTGAGTTTCCGAGCCACTCGTACCAATGGTGCAGTTAGTCGTATCTTCTTCGGTGTTAAAATAATTAGATTTTTTTGAAGATTTTGATTTTTTATTGTTACAAGATGTGGATTTTATTGCTTTCTTCTCTTTTTTGGTTTTTGATTCCTTTGATCTTGATTTTTTAGAAGTTGTTGAATGTTTTTGGACTATTTGAGTTTCAGTTTCTTTTGGAGCATCTATTGTGAAGGACGATTCACTTCTAATTTGTTGACTTGTTTCATACTCAGCTATTTTTGAGGTAGTTTGTTTGGGAACTGCAGATTTTAGTGTCGATATATCTAATATTGGCTTAGTCAGTGCCTCTAAGGTTACGATGTCGTCAGTAATATTTAAATTGTATTTTTTAAGTGGTTTCTTGGTTTCAGATTTCGATCTTTTTTCCGAGGTGGTTTTATATTTCTCAATTTTCATTTTAGAAGTATCCTTGCGACAAGTTGGCGATGTTACATTGTTGGAGGATTGATATTCTGGTTCTGAAAAATAACCTCTGGCGACAGTATCTATGTTTTCTAAGAGATGTAGTGCTATATTTGGAGTTTTAAGAGGTTTAACACGCTTGGGAGAATGTTTTGGTGTGTTTAATGGCGAATTATCCATGGATTTAGTTAGTTTGCTATACACTAGTGCAGAGTGTGTTGAATTTAAGGTTGTGTTGAGAGATTCAGTTTCGGAATTACATTTATTTCCTATTTTTTCGCTATTTTCTATCAAGTTGACTATACCACGTTTACTTTCGTCTTCAGTTTTGTCAATTCTATGTTTGAAACCCGTTTTCTGTTTTTCAGTTTTTACTTGTTCCCGTTTCGCTTCTCTGCGCTTCTCTTTCATTTCTGATCTCTTAAACTCTTTAGATTCTCTCCTAGTCGTCTCTAAAATAGCTAGTTTCTTTTTGCGCAACCTAAGTCTATGCCTTTGTTGATCTGTGAGTATTAGCTCGCGACGGCGAATACCATTATTGAGATTACTTTTGCCAGATTTTGTAGAGTGTAGTTTTCCAAACCTGGATTTCTTATCGAATTTGCGGCTTAAACAGAGATACGTCTTGGGTTGCGCCTGTTTTATAAGACTCTTATAGCTACTGGGCGGTGACTTTTTGCATTGATTTTTATTAAATTCCAAAATTTTGATACGCTTTCCTGAGGATGTTCCAATCACAGGACTGTGGCATAAGTCGAACACTTCGTCGTCGGAGGCATTGGAAAGATCAATATCGCAGTGAACAGATGTTAATGGAAGTGGGGCGGACAGTATGGGCTGCTGCCATGTGGGCAACAAGCGCATACGTGGTATTGGTTTACTTAGTGTCTTGTTTACTTTTTGGTCTCCTACTTCTCGCTCGGAATCACTCACTTTAATAGCTTCGCAATCAGTTTCAATTTTTATTTTGCTCTCCTTTAATAATTCGCTTAGGGTTACGGGTTCGGCCTTAATTATTTTAAGCTCATTTTTATCTTGTGTGATATGTTTCTGAGTTGAAGATGCAGCAATTTGGGAAGCGCTTGTATTTTGCTGCAGTACAGTGTCTAATAATTCATCTTCCAATTTAATCTTTTCTGCTTTGATTTCAGCTTTAAGGAGAAGAGGTGTAGTAATTTCTTCGATTTCCTGCTTTGTGATTGCATTACTAGAAACGTTGGTAGGAGCTCCAGGCACTGATGATTTCTTACTGCCATTATTCACGTTTTTATTATGCTGCTGTAAAATATGTGCCATTCCCGCCAAGCTTTGCGGCATATTTAAATTGTGACAGCGCGATAGAGACGCTTGGTGTGAACGAGAAAAGGCTGTTTGTTGTCCATTGTTATTAGGCAAATTAGCTATATTGTTTCCCGAGATGGATTGGGAAGCTGCCCCAGCATACACCATTTTCCATGCCATAGATTTTCCAATTCTAGCTTTTCTGCCAATTGCTTGCTGGGTAGACTGTGTTGTGCCATTTGAAGTGGTTTGAATGGTATTATTGGGAAGAGGAGGAGTAGTGGTAGTCAAGTCGAATGCCTCTATAGGTGTAGCCATGCCCAACAAATGAGCACTGTTAGTTCGCTGTTGTAGAGCATTATTAGACTGCAATTTATCAATAGCCTCTTCGATATCTTCTTCTAGGGGTATTGGACTGCATTGGTCCTTGTCCAAAGCATCGTGCAATTTTTCTTCAATCGTACTGTAGCTTTCCGGCGGTGTTAGGGGTGTCAGAACACTCTCTTCGTACTGACTTTTGTTGTCCGTATCATCTGTGTTCATTTCAGTTTTCACTGCTATCGATAACATCGGTAAGGTCTTTGGCGCATCTTTTCGTATTTCATTATCTGCGAAGGGCGTTGCAGGTCTGCTCTGGTTGATGTTGATATTTGTAACAGTGGTGGGTATTATATTTTTTACTGGGCCTCTATTGGTAGTTAATGCGCGACTGCCGTTTTTATTGCTGTTAATGGTGCTGCTGCTGCCATTATTGGTCTTCACATTCATTATCAAATTGTTGCTGTTGGTAATCGAACTGTTGCTGCTACAGTTGATCGATTTGTTGATGTTGCTGTGCGATAAAGCTGCATTCAAACTGTTGTTGTTGCAGTGATTGATTACTTCTGTTGCGCTGTTGCTGCTGTTGTTGTTGGTTGAAGTATTGTTGTTGACGTTGCTGTTGCTACCAATATGAGGCCCAGTATGGACGTTTTTTGGACACGACTGTTGCATTGGACACGGACACTGTGGGGCATAATCTAGAAATTCCCAAAATAATTTTTTTTATTTATTTAAATATTTAAATATTTAAATTTAAATATTTATTATTTAAATATATTTAATAGCCTAATTCATGAATACATTAACATATTATTATGTAATTAAAGTACATGCCATTACTTATTTAGGCAGAATTGCTTTCGCACCTATTTCGATTTTAAGAAAATAACTTAATTATTATTTATATTTAATAGTAGTGAACAGTCTCCTGCAGGTGTCCAATATGTATATAGCTACTTACATAGATACATTATCCATACGAGTATATGCACACCTACATATGTACATATGTACATATGCAGAAATTTCTTTTAATGCCAACATTTTGTATTTAAGCCCAATTAATATACTCGTATGCAAATTCAATTCAGTGTTATTTTATTTGAAACATGTTTTCAGGAGCCGCTCGTCGCTCCCAGTATTGAGATTTATTAGCTTCATTCCACAATATGGGTAACATTTTTATATATAAAGATCAATGTTTTATACTCAATATTAATGGTAATAAAATAATTGTAAACATTGTGCTTATGTTTATTTGGTAAATAGAGTAAGGTCACTGTTTTTATGGAACGGTGGACTGACCATAATTTAACTAGGCTTTATATAATCATAGTTGTGCTTCTATTAAAAATCCCGAACAGTCCACAATGATTTATAAATCGAAAATCTTGCGATTGTATAGTATTATGTATGTTAATAAGGGAAAAATTAAGAAGTAGTAGCACATACAACTTGCATTTCATTTATATTAGTATTTTTGCTATGCTATTGTAAAATTAAATATGCAATAGAAGGAAGTAGCAAAAGAAACCGGAATAAAATTAAGACATCGCTTCAGCATTTGATTTTAAGACTCAAAAACATAAAAAAAGAGTTGCTAAACTCAATCTTCTAATTTATTAAGAACCATACTTTTCCTTACCCATATATGGAGCTTGAATACTTCGTGTGTAACACTGACCAGGTGCACCACCTGCTGGACTATAACTGGGGTAATAACCAGGCGGACCGGGATAATGTTCCAAATGTTGACTGTGTGCTGCCGGACCTGCCGGTACTAATTGGGAACCATTCTGAGGTTGAGGTCCGCCGGACTGAGATGGTGGTGGAGCACCTGGCGGTGGTACTGCACCAGCTGTAGGTGGTGGTGATTGTTCATATAAATCCGTTGGTGGTGGTGGGTGCCCGGTTTGATAATATGGATATCTTCTATAGGCCGAATGATGTGGTGGTGGCGGTCCACTTTGATAAACTTTGGTTGGAAAATATGGTTGATAGGCAGGTGGTGAATAGCACATTGGTTCACCTGGATACGGTGAATAATAATTAGCTGGATATGCTGTAGAATAATGCATTTGCGCATGCAATGGTCGAGGATATGGTGAACCTTGATGAGCAGCTGCTGCCGCTGCCGCTGCGACCGCCGCAGCTTGTTGGTGCATGTGATGATGTTGTTGCTGTTGCTGTTGATGTTGATGTTGGCTGTGATGCGCTGATGCCGAGGCTGGTGATGTACCACCGCTGGCACTGTGTGCTGGATACCGGAAAGGTGTCAAATCACCGCCAGTCATAAGTACCTCTGTATCAGGCGGATCCACAGTTGTAAGATTTGTTTGTCCAGCGGTTGGTAAGTGTTCATTACTGTCGACTGAAGTGGGTGTTGTTGGCGATTGCGATTTAATTTTATTGGTAGTTGTTGGCAACAATGGCACATTTGGTGGAATAGGAGGGCCAGCTGATACTGGTGGTAAAATATGTGGTGAGATCAATGGTCCAGCTGGTTGATAATAACCTGAAAATATAACATTTTAGGATTTAATTAAGTTTATAATTTTATTTTAATAAATATACATTTCATGTAGCCAGTATTTTTAACTTCCCCAACAGGAGTTACTGATTTTACCCAAAATGCCGATTCTGACTATTTTCGCGATGATATTCGGTTTGGTAGATTTCGAAAAATTAGTTTTACTTTTATAATAAATTTCAAACTACTAAACCGATGAAGTTCCAAATCAAAACTGCTCTTAACATCGAAAAGAAACGTCAATTGCTGGTTACTGAACTCGGGTGATTCGTTCTTGATATCGTTGACGAAAAAAAATCGTTTTTGTTTTTCTAATAAGTCCAAACCCATTGCCGAATTCATTTTAGATATTCAGTGATTTGAAATCAATTTTTTCCGATTGGGCAAATTTTACAAAAATTACGAGGTTAAAGATATTATTTACTTCGAGGTGTCAAAAATTTCTTGTCAAATCTATTTTTGATATTGGACTTAAAAACTGTCTCGAATGCTGCAAATTTGCTGTGAATGGGTTAAACTTAGTGAGATGGCATGCTATGTCAACCGATTCTCATATCTTTTTTAGCATTTCATCACATATATAATGGTAATAGCGGCTTATAGAATGTTATATACAAGTGTGCCTTTAGTTATTTTTTGATTTCCACCCAATAACGTTCTCACGAGAGGAAATATAGCAGAATTAGCGGTAGAACGTACATGCACTGAATATCACACAACACCAATCACACAGTGTCGGTATAGAATGTAAAGGTATTTACATACATATGCATTTGAAAACGATGAATTGTTCGTCATCATAATCGTCATCCAATAATAATCATTGCAATGGACATCAATATTAGAAGAGTAAAAGTAGCCAACCATAATAATAATAATAGTTGCTTGTTGCCATTGCTGCTGTGCTTTTTATCATATGTTGCATTTTCTTCATTATTTCTATCCATTGGCTGTTCGTAACAAGCAAAAGGTGCAAAACATCGGCTGAGAAATTCATTCGTAGTTGAATGCTAAGGACATTTTGTTTTTGCTGTTGTATTGGGAGGACTTGTAAGTGACATGTAATCAAGAATGATTAAATAAAGATTACGCCTTGCGCATGATTTACCGTTTGATGACGTTTGCATCCCCTCGAAGAGATTGCCAAATGTTTATTATATGCAAAACTAATACTTTCTCGTACAAAATTTATATTTTATACTACATTTGGCAACTCTTCACACAATTTACTCAGAGAGATCTCAAACAAGCAAATGAAATCGATTTTATCAAAGTTAAAGTTTTGTGTTGAATTTTATAATAAATTGTGCTATATTTTATAATAAATATATTTAAATAATTATTAAATAATAAATAAGTGTAAAAAACTTGCTTTATAAAGCTCATAAGCTGTAAACAAAAAACACAAATACAAGTGAAAAGAGAACAAAAAGAGCAAGCATGAAATGCGCAGTGGGCAATTGCAAACAAAGTAACAGCAAAAAAACAAGTGAGAAATTAATTGTGTTACAATGTAATATTGCTATCAAAATTTTTTTGTTTTCATAAAGCTGTGTCATTATATAGTTTTCCAAGAGATGAAGCTCAAAGGAAGTTATGGGTGAAATTTTGCAAGCGTGTAAAGCCTGTAAATGCTGAAAAAGAAAAAATTTGTGCTTTACATTTTAAGCAAGAGGATTTTGAAAGAAATTTAATATATGAAATGGGTAAGTTACCACATAATCAATTCTTTAAGTCCGTTAATAAGTCGTTATAGGATTTAGTAAACGAAGTACTAAGAAATTAAAACCCAATGCAGTTCCGTCCTTAGAAAATACTATTATTGATAGTGAAAAGAAAACTGCTTATGGCACTGAAGAAGATGAAACAAAAAAACAAATAAATAATCAAAAAAGTTTAAAACTAAAATGTGTAAATGCCGAATTGCCGACTGACACTGAAGAAGATGGCCTCCAAAGTTACACTAAAACTTTGGAATTGAAAATGTATGTTAGTATTTAAAAAAACAACAAATAATTATTTAAATCGTTTCTAGAGAATCACTTCTTAAGGAGAATTGTTCGCTGAAAATGGCAAAAAGTCAATGTGATGTGACAATAAAAAATTTATCTTGTCGTATTCAAAAACTAAGCTTTGCAAACTCAAATCTCGAGAAGGCACTGAGCCGTTTGTTTACTGAGGGTCAAATAAAAAAACTAAAAAGCGGTGATAAAAGACAAAATTTTACCGAAACAGACATTGCTCAATCTATCACCCTATACTCAGCGAGTGCCAGAGCTTACAAACTTTTAAGGAAGAAACATTTCCCACTTCCATCGGTGAGAACGTTGCAAAGATGGTCGGAAAAATTGGATATGTTGAAAGGTATTTTGGAGCCTGTTGTGAAACTACTATCTGCGGCCAACCAAATGTCAGAAACTGAAAAAGTATGTGTGTTGAGTTTTGATGAGATGAAGGCAAAAAAAAAGTATTGCTATGACAAGTCAGCAGATTTAGTGCTAGAACCAGCTAATTATATCCAAGTGGCCTTGCTAAGAGGTAAGTTATTTGTATCAAAATCAAGAATTTTTAGAACCTTTGTTAATTCGCTGGAAGGTTTAATTTCAAATTGGAAGCAACCCATATATTATGACTATGATACCCAAATGTCAAAAAGTATTTTATTCAATATATTGAATACTATGAAGCAGAGTGGCTTTACAATTGTGGCCATTGTTTGTGACTTAGGTGGAGGTAACAGAAAACTGTTCAGTGAACTTGAAGTTGATTACGAAAAACCATGGTATGTTTTATGTAAATATGCCTCAATAATTTTTTAAAATTTTTTTTTTGTATGAATATACGTAACATATGTATATATGTAGGTTTTTGTTCGATGAAATCAAAATTTTTGTTTTTAATGATGTTCCTCATTTGATAAAACTTTTGAGAAATCATTTCATTGATGGTGGGTTTATCATTAACGAAAAAGAAGTCAAAAAGGATATAATTTTAAGTCTCCTATCCCTCCAATCAAATGACTTGCAGATCACGCATAAAATATCACCACACAATTTATGTGTGGTCGGACCTGAAAGGCAAAAGGTTAAACTGGCCACGAAACTTTTTTCACATACAATTTCGCAATCTATAACACGAGCCGCCAGTTTGGGATATTTGAGCAACGAAAATTGGAGCGAGAGCAGTCAACTCTTTAAACTCGTAATTACTTACAAAATATAATTTTTCTAGAACATACCTAAACTACTTAAGAAATTTCACTTAACTAGGTAAATGACTGGTTCGATGTTATGAATTCGAGAGTACCGAGACAGGATACCAGAGACCGATTACAAGCATATGGTTTAGCACTTGAAAAACAAAATATCATTCTAAATAATATGTCGCAAATGATGTCAGAGATCCGTGTGATTGGCAAAAAGTCTATGCTACCTTTCCAAAAAGGTTGAAAATTATATTGTACTCTAAAAATTTGTGACACAGATTTATTTCTTTTGACATAAATGTATTCTACATGTATCATTCAATCTAATAAAGCGTTACAAATGCTATATATTGAACTTAAAAGTCGATATAATATTGAGTATTTGCTAACGTATTGGTTTAATCAAGATGTGCTGGAAAATTTTTTTGGAATAATTAGGTCGAAAGGCGGACTTCACGATCACCCTGATCGAGAAGAATTCAAATATAGACTTCGATCATATTTAATGGGGTCTAACGAAGGCATTTTGGGTAGTAATGTAAATGTAGAAGTTGACAATACACCCGATTTAGATGTAGATAATTCTTTAACGGGTAAGTTGAAAGCTTAAATTTTAAATAACACAAAGTTTTATAAACTTTGTGATTTCCTCAGGTACTATACTTAAGAGTGTTAACCGTAACATTCAGGCAGATGTTTTGGCTACAGAAACTAACCAAAGCGAAATAGAAAATATGGAATATGATGGTTTAGAGAACTTGGCCGGATATATTTGCCACAAACTGAAGAATGAAAATCCTGATCTTGTGAGTAATTCTTCAACCGAACGCAATTATTCACTTAATTAATCACTTAAGTGAAGGTGGACTTAGTAAGCCATCAACTTCGTTAATGAACACGCTAATACTGTGTGACTCAATTTTTTCCAAATTGAATGGCGACAAATTATTACTCGCAAGTGGATATTTACAAAAGCATTTGTTGGAAGCAAAAGAAATTGAAGCCAGTGATGACGTAAAAAAACTTTTTTTTAGATGTAGAATGTATTTTAGAATTAGAAAACTAAATTCTGAAATTGTTGAAAGCACGTATAAGAGAAAGAGAAAGTATAGTAAAATAACAAACTAAAAATTCTATAAATATTTTTTAAAGATTTTTATTTTTAAGTAAAATAACAACAACAAATTTTGGAATGGGGAAAAAGGGAAATAATTAACACTTGGGTTCACTATTTATATGTATAAAATATTTAAATAAAAATAAATGGAAAATAAAATAGTTCTTTAAAATTGTTTATTATCAAACTGAATTTGCCCCACTGTCCTGTTTTTACAATAACATAATAGTTCTTCAGCTGAGTTTTATTAGCCAATCAAAATACATGTTGAGTGACGTCAGAGTTCCATCATGCGCAGAAAAGTATTTTTATTTTAGCTTGTTGGCGTAATCTTTATTTAATCATTCTTGCATGTAATACACGATATACAATGCATATGCAACAAGTTGTGAATGGGAATGAGGGGAATGAGAATGTGGTGTATATGTGCTGCTGCCTCAAGAATGATCGAAAGAATATAGGAAACCACCAGGGTTGCCATATAAAATTCTAAAGAAATCGTCAAAAAAATCACACAACAAGAAACGCATATTTGAAATACACAATACCGACGAAGGAGGGCTCTCTGATTTTTCATGTGGATTAATTAGTATCAGACGAAGCCGGTGCTGCTCAGTGACTATCCCTTCTATCCCAACTTTTCAGAGTCATGAAGATTTTTAATGGCAATAAAAATTTTAAATTATGCCGTTTACATCATTTGGGCGTTAATCGATTCATTATGTATGGAGTAAATTATACTATTTTTTGTTTAATCGTAATGCACCACAACAAATTAATCACTTTCACACTCTTACACTTCAATATATTCTGGCTATGAAAAGATACCATCAATTAAAACACCACTTTAGCAATGGTTAGATGACAAGTAGACAAACAGCCAGACAAAGAGTGCTTGGTTAGCACACAGCCAGGCACACAAGACATGTTTTATTACCACTTTATTCTTTCAACTTCATAAATGAAATAAAATGTAAGGTAATAATATTTTTTTATAGTCTCTGGAGACTATTCTTAAGTTATGTTTAGACACAATTTCAATTAATAACATTCCATGAGTGATAATTTAATTGATAATTTACATAATCGTGATGAAAAGAAATGTAATGACAGGTAGACATACAATCCCAGCAAAAAAAGAGAATGAGTTCAATAGGAATGTCTATTTTCATGACTTCTTAACAATTTATTTATCTGGATTCATTATGGCATTAAATCCTAAATGTTAACATAATTATCACTTTTGAACTCATGCAGAACGCATTCAAGTCTGCCTATTAATTCATATGAACAACTTTGCGTTGCATTCACGACGTGTTGTTTTGTTAAATGCTAACACATGCTCAAACGTAACCAAATCATGGAACATTAATGGGTTCTCAGCAAAATCATGCGTTCTTCAGATAATTTCAACCAGTTCATTTGCAATAGAAGCCACGCATTAACTATTTCTTTTGCATGTCTTTTCTTGCTGGGATAGCATTTATACTCATCATTATCATCATCATCATCATCATAAACTCAAAACTTAACGCACCCAAACATTCTAGTTCCTGCAATTTTAAAAGTATAAATATGTACATACAAAAATGCCGAAGTACATACGTACATCCATGTACATTAGCAAACCCTTTAAACATCAGTGTTACTGCTTTAAAATTGTAATTAATTTTCTAAACGAAGAAGGCGCTGTGAATGAGTGTTTGAGCAAAATATTCAAAGGGTCTCATACAGTTACAGTCTTTCCACTTTGTTTCCCAGCTAAACCGCAAACTTAAATAAGGCTGGTAATGACAAGCGATGCATTTCAATGAGCCTTGATGCGTCGTTATGCAAGGAAATTTTAAATAACAATGACGTGGTGTACGTTTAATAATGACGAGAGAGATGGTACTGATGATTGTGATGACGGCTATAATGACGTTAGTTTCAATGTCGGTGCTATATTACGGGGTGCAAGTAAACGTTATAATATTCAGATTGTATAAAATAGAGCAGATATACTCTTTTGTTCAAGCCATTAAAAGATTTTTTTGTTTGCCTAACAATTAATTAATAAATAAAAATAGACAGCACGTCGTAAGATTGCAGGTGACTCTTTTTGAAATTATTACTAAAGTACCATATTTGACACAAAATAATGATGTACATTTTTATATAAAGTATATTTTAGAATTGGACACGCCAGAAACCTACTGGCAACAATGGTATCTTATTTTACATGCCTTGGTGAAAAAAGAAGTTGAGATATTTAAAAATCCGTGAAATGGGCAAAACAAACCTGAGTTTTATAAATCATTCTCTAAAAAATATGCGACTTACATAAAATGGGAAAATATTTTCGATTTTACAAAAAATGGTCTGTATGTCCTACAACGGTTGTTGTAAAGGTTGAATAACAGCTGAGAAATGGTTAAATTTTATTATCAAAATTCGTGCTGTGCGAGAAATGTGTTTAGTAAGTTACGAAATTACGCACCAGTTTCACTTTATTGGACATTAATCCACCTAACCGTCTGTGAAGAGGAGAATATTGGTTCTTTATCGGCCGGTGGCAATGAAGATCTCGAGATATCAATCGCAAAGTTACAGTCAATGGAGCAAGGTACCGTGAGATGATTTCCGACTTTTTTTTAACAAAAAGCTACAATTTTATGCGTTGTATTTTTGTTAAATTTCAGAAAAATTATTAAAAGCAGTAATAAAAAAATTTCAAATTATAAATTGTCATTTTATATTTATCTCGAATCGCAAAAAAAATATCTGTTCTACTTTTCACGTCATAAAATGAAAGCGCACTTCATTGCGTACGTTCCTATTTTTTTCCTGATTTTTCTTCAATTGTGAGCTAAATTAAACATATGTTCTCAAATCCTTAACATAAGCAAACCAATATGCAATATTGTAGTTATTCTGCCGACGTGTTTGCTTTGTTGCTAACATATTTATTGCTGGTCTAGACGGCGTAAATAAATTACCAACAGTAACTCAATTATAAATCCCATTTCAATTTTCTTCCAATGAATAACAAGAAAATAGTCTAGTGAATACTAAATTTTGCAAATCGCGCTACTACATATTTCTGCATATCTAATTTTAATGTTTCCTTTTTATGTTGAGAGTAATAAACCTGTGAAATGAACTTCAATATTAAAACCTTTCTAATACTTTAAATATGCAAAAATTTTTTTTTTTCGTGAAAAGTGAAAACACCTAACAGAATAACTATTTAGATAGTAAACGAATTGTAACTTTACACGCACATCTATCTCCTGAAAATAAATAAAATGTTTTTTATTTATTTTATCGTATGACTAGTGGCTATTACACGCCGAAGATTCTATAAACACTTTACTACGTATACAACAATAGAAACCATTTGAATGGAATGCAA
The DNA here is from genome assembly GCA_963924685.1 of Dexiosoma caninum. NCBI lineage: Eukaryota > Metazoa > Arthropoda > Insecta > Diptera > Tachinidae > Dexiosoma > Dexiosoma caninum. The sequence goes on along the minus strand of OZ004726.1, from coordinate 29,387,821 downwards.
CATACAATTCTTTACATTATTTCTATATAATTGGGGGAATCACAATGTCTGTTATTTAGTCATATTATTATAATCTCTTAACATTTTAAAATAGTTAAAACAAATTGTTGTTGTACTGCAAACAAATAAAAGTCATAAAGTGTTAAAACTTTTCGAGCTATGTTTATTGGTTTGTCATAAAATAACAGTAGAAATCCGAGTACGTTGAAACTCTTCAGTTGACCCGGCGATAATACTTACAATCCGCCGACATTTATAAATAAAATAAGAATAAAAAATTGTTTAAAAATTGTTCACATTTTTATACCTTTACATTAAGAGGGTGGCGATGGCACGATGGATGGAGTCTGCACGTTGACTACAAATCCAAAAACAGACCTGGGTTCAACCCCAGTTTCAGACTAAAATTTTAAATTTTAAATAAACATCTAGCATTTTTATGATGTGCATTAGTGGGTCTTTGTGTGTGAGTTGTTGTCGCAAGGTTTCAGTGGCGAAGGCATAGTCACTGGTCACTGAACAATACCGGCTTCAGCTGATAGCAATCCACAATCGCAACAGAACGCCCTCCTTCGTCGGTATTGTGTAGCACCGGCGAAGTAAAATAATAATAAAAATGGCTACTAAATCGAAGCTTCAGCACTGCTACGAGTATAAACAAAGAACGTGCGAAAGCAGAGCTGTAAAATAATTAATTAAGCTTCACCTCCTGTCGTTTCTCCTACTAGCCCTTTCCTATAGTTTCAGCACAACGCTTCGCATGTGTAGGAGTCATCTCCTGAGTGCTGGTCCCAGATAAAAAAAAAAAGAAAATTACATTTTGATAGTAAGAAAGGTCCCGATTATGGTTGACAACACATAAATGTTGTGTTAATTGTAGTACATATTTTTTTAACAGCTGAATGAATTTTTTTAAATAGAACATTATGACGGGTTGTTCATAACAGTCATATTTTTTCGTGTTATTATATTAAAACATATGACTTTATGACTACCTGGCGAATACCCCAAATATGTTTTATCGTTGTTTTCAAGGGCATTCCTGCGTTCCATGATTTGTATTGAAAACACAAAAAAAACTTTTGTGTTTTGCATAATTCCTATAAAAATAAACAAAGAAAAAAAATTACACACACGCATACATACGGACATCATCCTAAGAATAGATCCTACTGACTTGAAAACGTATATATACGATGATGGATTGATTTTGGAAAATCAGAATGAAATTAGAAACTTGAAAGCGGGAAGTAACAAAAAAAGTTTTACAGAAATGCTCAATTAGGAGCTGCTGATTTCTGAGTAGTTAGCGTGTCAAGTCAAAAGAAGATTTTTCTGAGTTTTCTGTGTCACAGCACCCTCTTTCGTCGGTATTTGAGCAATAAAACGTCGGCGAAGTAAAATAATAAATAAAATGGCTGCCTAAGCTTAAAAATAATAAGTTCAAATTAACATCAGAGGTGCCGCCGCATCTTTGCTTTATAATTAACACGCAATTGTAAGGTAGTGCAGGGGTTATCCCCTGAGCATTGGTCCAAGACAAAAAAAAATTTTGTGACGACATAAATCATTTATCTGAAATTTTTACACTAGATGACTCAAAAAGCGTATTACGTGAGTAATGGCATAATTTTAGCCACATTATATGATTGTTTGTTTTTGTTGAAAAATAATGCCCCGTTTTCGCTTTACAACTCAACTTTTTTTTGGTATTACGAATTACAACTAATTCCAGTTGAAATTATATTAACGTTGCCAACATAAAAAGGGTAGAATTGACATTTGATGGTTAAAACTTGCGTTATTGTGGCAAAAATGTAAAACAATAAATTTTATTCAAGCTTTATGAAAACTTGTTTCTTTTCAATTATTTTTTTGATTTGAATTAATGTACAACGACGAAAGAATCTTTTAAAATTTCAACTAAAAAAAACAGCAGTTGTTGTTGTTGGTTCTATTAATCCGTCGCCATTTGTGCAGTTTTTGATGACGATTCGAAGCTATTTGCTTATATTGCAAGTTCTTCCCACATTTATTTTGGTGCATGGAAATTCCTGTTTCAATTCATAAATTTTGGTAATGCGCAATAAACTCAGCAAGTTTTCGAAACTGTTCATTGTTGTAAATTTATTTGAGTCTATATAAAAAAAAAGTAAAACTACTTGATTAATAATTTAGTTTCGGAAAATCAAGAAATTTTATTAAGCCCCAACCCATTTTTTTAATAATTATTTCGAAAACAACTGGCTGGGATGAGTTGTAATTTATCCATAATTTTGTCAACTTTACCACCACATGGTTGTAATCGGTAATACCACAAAAAAGTTGTATTAAGATGGAATTTCAACTTTAAAAATTTGACAGGTTGAGTTGTAATCGATAATACCAAATTGCAAAATTACAACTCAGCTCTAGTTGAGTTGTAAACCGCAATAAGTAATAGTAAATATGTTTTATTAAACTTTTCTATTTAAGCGCAGAATGCTTCTAAATTTTTTTATTTTATGTTGTAACAATTGAACATTCAAGCATGTTTAAACGCAGTGTTGCCTTAAAATATTTATTATCTGTACATAAGATTAAAAACATACAAACTCCCATAAACATTTATAACAAAATATTTGTAATTCAGATGAAAAAAGAAACAAACACCCATATATTTATTTTCTCCAAATAAAGACAAGAAGGGATCTCGCACATTTTTCAGAAACAAATCCCGCGAAATTAATGCAGGAATTCCCGGAATTTTTTTTTGTTTTATTATAGCAATTTTACTTTGCTCATGAAGCTCGTTATCAATGTTATGAGTGCGTTAAAAGCGCATTTCATGATTTCTAATGCAGAGCAGCTGTATAAAACTTTTTGGATTAGATTTTGAAAATGCGAATGATTAGTATTGGAAGACATTTTGAATGCAGCAAAAATACGTTTTTTTTCAGTTGGAATCAGTATTATTCTCTGTCGGTAGCTAAGTCCAATCTAATGCAGTTTTCGATATATTCAAGAGTACCAATACCATAATGGGAGGTAAATAACACATTTTTAATAAGTAACGGTAATATTATATCACGTCATATTTGGTGTAAGGCAAATTTTTATTACAGAGAATGAAGTATTTGAGATTTTCAACAAGGTTTTGCGGTGTCCTGTAAGATTCCCAAAATGTGACTTGTTGTAGTTTACTTCCCACCTACAGACTTGTATGTTGTGTTTGCATATTACAATCATAAAAAAACTGAAATTTTATATATTTTTTATCTATTTAAAATATTTATGTTATTTAAAATATTTCATGAATTTATATTTGTTTTTCGCATATTTTGTATCGTTTTGTATTTGGCAGAAATTCCCGGGAAATTGAAAAATCAATCCAGCTTTCCCGCTTTCGAGAAAAGAAAAACTCTAACAGGAAGTGAATACGAAACAAAACACCTATTCAGATATTAAACAAAATATACAGAATAAAAATAACTTAAAAAACTGTTCTTTCTCAATTTGTGAATTATCAAGTGTCAAATTTCTCACCGCTGTCTTCAATAAACTTTATCCAGTAAAAAAAATACCACAAAAACATCAATAATGTTCGCTACGTTTTTGCGTTATTTATTCTTGATGACAAAAACGAAGTAAAAGACAAAACCAATAAATCTATCTTTAAAAGAGCCTGATCACAACCACATCGCAAATTGACAAAATAACCGAGTCGTTGGCAGTTATTTCAATGTATATTTTTTTGTTTGTTTGTTTCCTTTTCGGAAAACAATACGAAATCAAATTTATACTCATATAAAAATGAACCAGCCAAACTCTAAAAATAATATGAGTTATATTTTAAACATGGCGGGGCAGTCGGCCAATGTCTCCGCCATTTCTACTATAATTTTTTCGTTATTTAATTCATACAAATTTGGGTAGATGTTGTTAGAAAACGGGGAATGAACCGTTGAAATGAATACAAATGCAACAAAGAAATGTATTCGCATTTTTTCTCGTGATCATAGAAATATAATTTGTCAAATAATAATGCTGAGAACTTAGTGCAACAACAAAAACTTGAAACCACAATAAAAGCGAAAAAATTTAAATTATTTTAATTTAAATATGCATCCGTGTGATAATACTAGTTCAATAAAATATACTCACTCCCAAATGAATGTGTGTATGTGCAAACGGACTAAAACATTTTCCTGCAATAAATAAATCAACTGCAAACGGGTGTTATAAAAAATGAAAACATTTTAAAGAATTTACAAATTTATAATAAATAATTTTGGCAATTTAAAAAAATTGTTTACTTTTTGGAAACAAAGAGAAATAAGTATCTGTACATGTATCATTGAACTAAAACATTTATCGAAAAATAAAAGACTCAAAACTTTTAACAGAGTAAAAATATTTGAAATATGTATTTGTCATAAGCAGGGCAACCAAAATTATGGTGTAGCATAAGTTTTGTATCATATCCTTGCATATTGCGAAGCAGGGCTGCCAGATTAAATGTTTAAAAAATCGTAAAAATCCTTATAAAATATAAAAAAATCGTCCTTTCAATATAAAACAGTATAAAGCTAAATCGCGTTTAAAACAGAGCTAAAGAAGTAAATTTAAAGCCAAAACATATAGCTAAATTTTTTTAAACCTCTTTAATAATGAGTCTAAATTATTTCGATATTTTCTTGGATTAGTATCTTGGATTTGCACATGTGTATGTGAAATAAAAATTAACAAAACATAAAAAGGGTGTAGATATAGAAAAAATCCGTAAACTCAGTGTCTAAATTAGACAATGCTGTCATGACTATAGCAATTCATTCATACTTGTTAACTAACCCATCCGCACTTTTTCAATTGTCGGAACTACTGTCTTCAATATTTCGAAGACAATAAATAAGACAGTGAAGCATGTTGAGAATTATTTGAAGGATACCAAGAAACATCACTCAGAACATGACCCCTACACATGCGATGCATTTTGCTGGAACTAGAGAAAAGGGATAGTTAGAAAAATTACAGCAGGTGAAGCTTCCCTATTTTCTAACTCTGCGTTTGCACGTTATTTGTACGAGTACCCGTATGAGAATGAACAAACAAATGAACTTTTGCAATGAGTTGAAAAATTGTCAATCGTTTGTAGTTTGTCTTCATGACAATATTCCTTGAATCAGGAAAACATCGATACTTAAAAAAATTATGAAAATACGGTATGTACATATATACTACATTTATATAGACTGAATTATGTTTCACAAATATATTTTTTTTATCTTGGACCAGTGCTCAAGTGAGCACTTTTTATTCGGCCTTATTGCGGTTGTCAACGTCGACGTCGACACCAAAATGTAGCCCCTGTAACGTCCATATGCTGCGACTATCTTTTCAAATTTAAATTGGCATTTACAAAAATTCGTGTTTTTCAGTAAATAACAAATAATATTTTTAAGTGAAAGTTATCGCATATCGCTGTGAGAGAGGTTACATTTTGGTGGCGACGTCGTCGTTGACAACCGCAATAAGGCCGATTATTTTACTTCGCCGACGTGTTATTGGTCAAGTACCGATGAAGGAAGGTGCTGGAGCACAGAAAACTCGGAAAAAACTTTTTGAGCGGGCTGGGAATCGCAACCGGCTCCATCTGGTTGAAGAGCCAACACGCTAACTACTCGCCATCAGCACCCATTGAGCTTTTTGCTCGAAATAGCACATTTAACATTTTTCACACTTCATTATTAAAGTTCGACTTTTTGCATGCGTCTTTGTCTTGCATGAAGATACTTTCTTGACCATTTCCAAATATTATCTTGATATTTTTATGGCAGTTATTGATAAATTCGACAACGTATAAGTGTGAATATTGGACAGGACAAAAAACGAGAACCAAAACGAGAAACGAAGCCAAAAATTAAAGAGGATAGAAAAGCTATATAATGGAAAAGTCACAAATTCCTATGCAGAATCTTCAGTCGGCAGATAAGTTATTTATTATATTGACAATAATTTGCGTGCGTATTCGCAGGCTTTAAAAACGAAAAGTGAATTTAATGCTGTCGTTTTCTTTTTCAATAAATTTAAGCATAAAAAAAATCAAATGAACGATAACCACGAAAATTTTAGCAATGCATTAGTTAAACCGTCTCTTACGATTACAATTTATCGCGTCTGAAACAGTTTCAAGTTTTTATTTTAGTGGCTTCAAATATCACGACTATGGATGTTCCGTTCATTTGGATTTTCTTTTACCGTTGTGTTGAATCTGAAGTGTAAAGGTATTTACATTTTAGCTCAGTGAGTTAACTTATTCAGTTCGATGTCGTTGCGGATGGACAATTGAGGGGATGGTTGGATGGATGTGGGATAAGTATTTTTACACAATAGACCGACTTGTTGGTCGCTGCAATTGGGCGTTAAGCATCTGATCCCTCCATACAATTATTGTTACTAAGTAAAATTTTATATATTTGGTATCTGTTTTATTTTTGTCACTTATGGCCATTTGTTGGTTACGATCTGTCAATTGCTTTTGACACTATTTTGAAATTCAAATGCACTTACAACGCAATAGCTTGAACAAGTCTCAAATGTTGGATGGTTATATTTTCTTGGAAATGCAGCATATATGTATGTAGTCGTGTGTATGTACATATCGGCTGATGAAAGCCGATACCAAAAGAAAACTTGGTAACTTTTTTCTATCTAAATAATCTGGAGTTTTTTGTTTTGGTTTTTGTAGATTGATCCTTAGATTTAATGAAAATGAAAAGTGAGACACTGGAAAAAGAATGCCACTATCACGCATTGGAGTCTGTAGTTTTGGTTCAACTAACTAACAGGCTCATTTCAAGAAAATCAACCTTCCGTTGTGCCCCTAGATCGCCTGACCTAACTCCACCGGACTTTTCCTTGTATGGTTATTGTAAACAGGAAGTGTAGAAATCGCAACAGATAAATTTGGAGGAACTAAGGCAATCAATTCGAGCGACAATAGCTACAGTTCCAGCGGTAACTTTGCGGGCAGTAATGAATAATTTTTTGCCAAGATGCCGCAACTGCATCCATGAGCAGGGATGGCATTTAAATTCGATTGTCTTTAAGACTAATTCGATGTGCTTTCAAATGAAAAGAGATTGAAAATATTCCATGCATTACAAAAGAAGTCGGTCCGGTTTCTTAATGTAGCAAAATTCATCAGCCACCCTGTATTTGCTTATAAGCGCAACACAGCTTCACTGCACCACAATAGTTCAAGTCACCTAAATAAATGTCTCAAATTATATGAAAAAAGTTAATCGGCATGAGCTTAAAACTTATACAAAACTAAAAAAATATTTTCTAGCTTTGAGTTCGTAATAACTTCATGCTTTTTAGTTTTCTTTGTCATCAGTAAATTTAATTAATACATTCGATTATACAGCACCAAATTTTGAATAAAGTATTAAATTCCAAATTAATTTATGGATCAAATCAAATTAAAAATGAAGTTCTTTCATGGAAGTATAAAATACTTGTGTGGGCCAATTGTTGTCTATTCACACGAGTATATTTCATGACATTTATTCTCCAAATTTCAATTCATAATTAATTTTTTAATTGACAATTAAAGATTGTTTATCTCTAGTCTAATATAAATTAATCCCAGTTTAGATTATAGAAACTGTAAGACGTAAAAAAAGACAATTACTCACATGATTGATTTTTAAAAACATTAAAGCAATTGACGGAATCATTACAGTACATACCTGAAAGTAGAAAAGAAATATTTTTATTGCATTTATTTAAACAAACTTAAACAAATTGTTGTAGGAAATTTTTGAAGAAAAAAACTTATTTTTATCACAAAGAGAAAATTTTACTATTAAAACGAAACTTTACATTAAGTCACCCAGACAGTTTTACAGTTTTCAAAAGCTTAAGTTTTTGTTACAAATGTTTATTTTTGTATTCCTCTTTCTTCTTCTATTGTAATTTAATTTTTTATGGGTAACTTTAACTTGTGCTTTACCTCGACCTAATAAATGTGCTGCATATAAAATATCCCGAAAATGATGAGCCTGCTGGTGTAACAATGAAAAGGATTCAGCTAAATTAGCAGCCATTGCTGCGGCGCCAAGACCACCAACCAGCGGCGGTAATGTTGTAGCGGTGGGTGGTGGAGGTGGCGTCGGATGTTGTATATGTTGTTGTGTCGGTAATCCATTCACTATTGAAGATGATGGCAACGAATGTAGCAGTGATGATGATGGTGGCGATGGTTGTGATGCTGCAACAGTAGGAGGCACAGCAATATTTTGTTGTATTTTATCCAGCGGTGTACGGGTAGCAATTTCAATGTCTTGTTGCGGCGTTAGCGTTAAATTGCCGGGCGACAATCTGGCAACATTTAAGGGTGGCAATAAGGGTTTACTTTTATTATCAAACAATGTAATATGCTGCTGACTGCTGTTTCTGTTATTATTGTTGCCGCCGCTGTAGTGTTGTTGTAAACGATGTTGACTGTTAGTAGCGGGTAGAGTTGGTCTTACTGTTGTTGAACCTGAATGTGATAACATTGTTTCACCACATATGCTGTTGACAATTTTACAAAGCCTAGAACAATGATGCAAATCTCGGTGCTGTTCTTGTAATTGATGCAGACACAATTGATTTTGTGTTGTTGTTGTTGCTGCCGTTATTGGTCCTGTAGTTGCTGCTGAAGTTTTTGTTGTATGATGGGACGATTTCACCATGCCTACGGTGTTCATAATATCCGTCGTTCGTGTTGTATTTGTTGTTATTTTCATTTTGATTGTAGGCGATTTTGTTGTTGTTTGCGTTAATAATTTGGTATTGCTATTGCAGTGGTTGTTTATGACATTTTGACAGTGTTCACAGTTTTGCATGTTTGAATATCAACTTTGAAATATATTCGAAATATTTATTTGATAAACATTTGTTTTTGTAGTTTTGCACGTATTTAACGTTTTATATTAATTTTTATTTAATTTATATTTAAGGATTATTAATGTATAATAAAATATATGATCTTTGTTCTTATTATAACAAGGAAGTATAGTTGTAAGGCATCTTTGTTTATAGATATTTTAGTGTTAAAATATTTAACAAATATTTGATTCTTTTTAAAATTTGGCCACATTTATTTTGATTTTCTTTTTTATTGTTCATATGAATTTCAAGTTCGGGAAAACTAATCTAATGTCTTCTTTTGCTAAAATTATGTTGAAATCAATGTTGAGTATTGAGTTCTCCAAACGAATTTTCATGTAGAAATATTCCAGTATAATTTAAATAAAAACTCAAGTTATTGCTTTTAATACTTTCTTAAACGTTTTGTAGGAAATAATTTTAATTTTTTCAATGGTGAGAAATATAAAATTTTCTATGTGCAGTTCATGGATGTTGGCTCGAATTTAAAGTGCATTGTATTTTGCCATACTCCTTTCAATATTTTTTATTTTTATTTTTCTGCCATAGAGCCATTTTATAGAATCGAAGTCACCATTTCAAGTTTTCCATGACTGCAATTAGTAGTTTCAAAATTTCAGAATCATTATCATTTCATGATGATTATTTTCTTTGTGGTAATTTTTTCCTTTCACATCAAACTGTATTAAAATGAAGTCATAATTGTTTTATTCTTATTCATATATACTCGTATATAAGAATAAATAAGTAAAATAAATAGTTTGCAAATGAAACTGTCGATGATATAATTTTTTTATACTCGTATAATTAATTTTTAAACCATTGATTAAAGAGCGTAACATTTCAATTTCCGTGCTTTTTATTTTCATTTAGAAAAAGCTTAAAAATAAAATATATATTTTATTTTTATTATTTTGAGGAGTAGTAAAAATTGTTTCAACCCAACACGACGAAACATCAAAAGTAAATTAAAACAATTTTAAACATGTAGTTTTTATGAATACAAAATAAAAATATTAAGAGAAACCTAGACTTTTATATACAGTTGACCAGCCATCAAATTCAATAACTTATTTGTGTACTTTATTTAAGAAAAACATCATAGGCAAATTTTATCTTCACATGTGGTGAATATGACTACTCAAAATGATAAAAGGTGGGATGAGCATCTGATGAATATTCAATGGTCCATAAACACAATCAAAAACAAAACATCTGGTAGGAGTCCTCTTGAATTACTAGTTTGTTATTCTCCATGTGATATTCTCCGAAATAAGATTTTTTTAGCATTACACAAGAACTATAATTTAACCAAAGATGAGGTAAATGCAATTAGACAAACAGCTTCCCATAATATTAATACAAAACGAAAAAAAATTAAAGATCAATTTGACAAGCGATATTCAACTCCTCATAAATATAAAGTTGATGATCTTGTACTTGCTGAAAACGAACCTTCAAATAGTGGCACGTCTCGAAAATTAGAACCACGATACAAAGGCCCTTTCAAAATATCTAAAGTACTTCATAATGATAGATACATAATAGAAGATATTCAAAATTCCAAAAGAACGTCACATAATTACTCATCGGTTTATGCTTCTGACAAATTGAAACCTTGTTGGGAATTACCACCCAACTTGGATAGTGCAACTAATTATGATTCTTTTAATGACCAAAGCGAGGCCGCTTTAAATACAGGATAGCCGACTGTTGGAAATCCTCATTTATATGTTTTTAATATATTTAATACCTGTTTTTATGTTCATTAAAAACTATCTAGTTACCATTACTTTATAAATTTTCACTGTGATATATATTAATTTTTATTTTGAATTGAAAAGAATAAATTAATGAATATGTATGTATATGAATTAACATATATACTTTTGAACATAGAAGAACGACTTTTATTTTCATCAAGAAAGGAAATAACGTTTTTGGCCTTTTAATTGACAAGGTAGTTTATAGCACATTAAATTCAGAGGGTTGAAAACCACAGTCACATTTTTCCATGTTAATGTTTTAAAACATACTAGTATGACTTTATGGCTGCCTTATGAATCGCACAAATTGTATTTCACTATTTTATCATAAAAATAAACAAGACAACAAAGCCAAAAGTAACTAAAGAGAAAAAAATTGCTTTGGCAAACAGTTGTTTCCGTTTACTCTCGCAGCAGGATTAGGAAGGAAATTTTTGTACTGCCAGGATGTTAAATGCGGTTGCAATTGTAATTTTTTTAAGACAATTTTAAATAACCAGCAGCAATAAAACAATACTAAATATCTGTGGACTTTTGACAAAAAAAAAATCGTAAGTCGAAATAAGAAAATTTCTTAGTATTTTAATCGAAAAGGACTCTTCGCATGACGCTTCGTTTAGACTAATCACCGCCATTCTATGAATTTTAGTTTTTGACATATCACACAAAAAGTAATTAATTTATCTGGTCTTGTTGTTGATTTAACTTGTAAGCTTAACTTTAATCTACATTTTATTACAAAATAACTGAAAAGTTTGATTAGTTATACTAAATATATAAATTTTTTAAAAGTTGAAGGCATATTCACTGCTTCCACAAATAGAAACGATTAATTAAATATATTATTAAAATAAACTCCACTTTCTTAACACAAATAATAAAAAATCTAAATACAAACTATTAATACCTTCGTAGAAACCCACAATTTCGAAATTTTTCCAATTTTTTTTTAATGTTTCCAGAGAAGATTTGTAAAATAAGGCTTTACTGCGAAATCATCGTATTCGTTAAAGTATATTCTACAAAAAAAAATTATTTTAAGTCATATTTCTTAAAATAAATTTAAATGGCCACCAATATAAATAAAATGCCAAAAAAAATTATGTAATTTATATTGTATAATCATACAATATTCAAGCGTAATATTAGTTAAGCTGATTAAGAAAGCATTAAGGCAGGACAACAATTATGTTGAAAAAAGTAGATTTTGAATGTGAAATGTTATTCACACCAGAGAAGATTTTATTGAAGAAATTGAGTGGGTGTTTTTATTTTTAGTTCTTAAATCTTAAAACAAGAAACTCTTCTTTTATGAAACATTGGAAGGAAACTTTACTTAAATGATAAGCAGGAAAAAAAATATAAAAAAATCGTTTACCTAAAATAAATACAAATTTTGCAAAAATTAGTATTTCTGACTTACGTGCAGGCTAATTTAGTCACCGTCACCCGTACATATATACATACATATGTATGTAGATTATTGAAATAAATAATTCAGTGTGTGCTTTATTAATTTTCTTAACCAATAAGGTGTTTTAGTAAGAAAACAATTAAAAAATTAAATAATCTAGACCACCTCTTGTGCTGTTAAAAATTTTACTTGTTTTTGTAATTCATAACACAGTATTTTTGTATTTTCATCGAGTGCAAATCACACAGAAAAAAATAAAATGCTTATGGTTTGTGATGCAGCACAAAATCGCAAATGTGATTTTCAGAACAGGCCTGATAATAATTTTGGGTTTTATATATCAATGAAGTAAAAATGTAAATTATATGAAAATGACGTAACATCGCTCCTGTATTTAAATTGTTTTTCAACGAATGACAATTAAATCAAGCAAATTTTTTTCTTAATTTATTTATCGATATGGCTGTAATTGAAGACGTACTACATATGTATATGCCATGTAAAGGTAAATAAAAAGAATACCTCCAACATTTACAACAGTTCGTAGGGACAGTCACATATTTAACCACAATAAATGGGTGGTTACTAAATGCGCCCATATCCCCACAATTACACATGCACATGAACACATGTCTCTTTAGGATCATAAAAAAGCTCATGAAAAAATTACGTTGCAAATGCGGTAGAACTTTATTTCCGTCCAATTAATAGTTTTCTGGCATAAAATACTCGTAAATTAAAATTTTAAGGCCTTGAAGTGAAAATTATTCCATGACATAAATAAAACAAGTACAATTTTTATTTGCACACTTTACAATCAGCAAACAAAAAAAAAATTTTGTTTATTTATCATAGAATTGTAAATAAAGCCCGTTCATCAAATACTCGGTTTAAACCCTTAAGATATTTAAATGTATTTAGTTTGTTTTTTTATGTAGTATAAATATTAATATACATCTATTTAAACTATACAAAACACTTTCAGAAAATGCGACTATTCGGATTGAATTAATACTCGTTTTTGGCAGCTTAACTAAAAAGAGACAATTGTGAATGACAGCATTGCCAGCATCGGCATGTAAAATCTGGTCAAGAATACATCAGTTAACTTAGTGTTTTTGCATATAATTTTTTTTAACGGAGTCTTATTAGCTGGTACCGAACGAGAACTCCAAGTCTCCAGTAAAAATTATTTTGCATAAGGCCGATAATGTTAAATATCACCAGTAATTTATAAAAAGACATACATACATTCATAGGAGGTCTGTTCAAAAGAAAAGGTGAATTTTGAATTTTTTTTTAAAAGTATTTATTCTTCAATATCCATTTTGTCCCCTTCAAAGTAATCCCCTCTCATATAAAGCACTTATGCCAGCGCTTCTTCCAATCCTCGAAGCACTTCTGATATGCGCATTTCGGTATGGCCATCAGCTCATTCTTCTATTCTGACTTTATCTCATAAATTGTGGCAAAACAGCGCTTTCCTTTCATAAGTCTCTTCAATTTTGGGAATAGGAAAAAGTCACAGGTTGCCAAATCTGGTGAATATGGTGGTTGAGGCATGATTAGGGTGTTGTTTTTGGCCAAAAAATCACCAACAAGCATTGATGTGTGAGCTGGTGCATTATCGTGATTTTTTTCCACAATTCCGATCGTTTGAGCCGCATTGCTTCACGCAAATGTTGCATAACTTACTTGTAGTATTCCTTATTAACTGTACGTCCTGTTGGCAAGAACTCATGATGCACTACGCCATTGTAATCGAAGAAAACAAAATTCACCTTTTCTGTTTAACAAACCTCGTACGTAACACGCAAAAATTTTACATACTTGCATGTACAGTCTGTGAGGGTTTTGAGATTTTTAAATGACAACCTTATTACAGAATATATATATATATTATATAATAATAAACAAAGAAAAAAAATTACACGCACGCATACATACGGACACCTTCCCAAGAATAGATCCTACTGACTTGAAAACGTCTATATACGGTGATGGATTGATTTTGGAAAATCAGAATGAAATTAGAAACTTGAAAGCGGGAAGTAACAAAAAAAGTTTTACAGAAAGTCTCAATTAGGAGGTGCTGATGGCTGAGTAGTTAGCGTGTTGACTCTGCACCCAGATGGATCCGCATTCGAAGTAAACGGAAAGTAAATTTGTAAAATTAAAAAAAAAGAATTTCAGATTTAAAACGATTCATTTTTATTGAATTTTATGTTTTGTTTTCTTAATAAAAACAAGTTTTATTGTAGTTATTAAAAAGGGGTATTTTTAGTTTGCCGATTTTTTTAAATTGAAGTGGCGAGAATGCAGATTTTGTTTTTAACAAATCATGTGTGGCCTCATCATCCTCTACGAGTACACAGCTTCATAAGTATCTCAAACCATTTCGGCAATAGGCAACAATAAATTGTTTTTTTAAGTACAATTTTTTTGTATAACAAAGCGAAAAGAGATTCAGTGCAGAGAAGTTTGTGATGGCGGAATAGTGTAACGAAATATGTTTAGTAAAAATTTTCTAAAAAAACGAGGTTAGCACACTGGCAATATTAGACCGGTTAATGAAATTTTTCGTTGCAATCGAAATGCATTCTAGTCAAACTTTTCATAATAGCGGATATACAGACATACATAAGTATTTCAAGAAACTTTTATAACTTTGTTGTTGCTCATAATACTCCTATAATGAAAACGCATTTAATAATGAAATTTCCCATTAAGAAAAAAGTGGCTCTGACATCATTAAGTCACGAACTATAAATTCCTTAAATTCCACAGCTAGACACAAGTTAATAAAGCACAAAACATTGAAAATACACTAATAAAAACTTGTATAAAATTTAAAACTCACATGAGTGTTACCCATTTCTTTGGGGCCACCCAGGGTACCAGGTGCTACAAGAAGAAGCCAGTTAACAAAGCAAATAGATAAAAAAAATGACCAATGGAAACATTTACACAGTAGAGTGTTTAAAGCACTTTCTACTTGATTGTGTAAAAGAAAACATTCACGTTTTCGATTCGAAATTCAATAGCTGTACATTAATGAATGAATTTTCTGGTTTTTAATGGAATAGAGATGCGAATAGTGTACGTGATCGGTGAGACTTTCGCGTGAGTAAGAATTATAGCAAGCAAGTTTTTCATTGCAACATTAAATCCGGGAAACAGTTTAATTTCTATAGAAATTTTTGAAGATGTTCCAACATGATTTTAAAAGAGAAATATGAAGCATTTTTAAAGAAACCCGCACGAAATAAATGAAAATTTTTTTTAAGAATAAATTAAAACAATTAAATTCGTGCCACACGAGCTTAAGAAACCTTCGGCAGACGAACTATTATTTTCTAGATCACTTTTTTCAGTACCAACGTATTCAGGGCTCAAAACTCTTTGAAATCTTTGAAAAATCTAAAATTGAAAACACGGTGTAGGGATCCATGTTAATTTAAATATTTTGCTCATGTTCTGAAGTTAATTTATTAAAATGATCGTTTTCGTACTTGATCAGACCATGCACTTTGTATTGTTTTAATTCATTCTGTTTTATTAATGTTGTCTTCAATGTTAAACATACAAGTGAAAAACTGATTCACCTTTGAGTAACTAAAAATTATTTCAACAACAAGTTCAAAGCCCGTACAGCAGGGAAAAATATTTGAACATTTATAAAAATTTACAAAAAAGAAGATCACGAACGCCGCATAGTTAAAACAAAGCAGCTTAAATAGAAGAAGAAAAAAAACCTACATCATCCATTTTTTTTTTATTTTGCTAAACAAGACAAGGTAAAACCGATTATATAATGCACTAAAATGCACACGCGACGGATTAGGATTATGTTAACTGAAAGAAAAAGCGAAAAGAGTATAAAACAGAAATTAAAACTGATTTTAGAAATAATTTTTTGAAGAAATATATTTGCATACTCGATTCTAATTACTTTTCAAAAGGATGGAAAACAAATTTTAATTGTGAAAACTGAATTGAAACAACGCATTTTTGAATAACATCTTCCTTAGCGATCGTGACCCTCATTTTCTATTATACGATTATGTGATTCATTAAATCCCAAAGATGAACTTAGGCAACCGTAACAGCTAAGGAAGCCGCATGAATGTGTGATTTATGATGGCACGTGGTCTCTTCTAGAGTAATACGGAACAGGGGAATGTATGGATTTCATTTAATTTTCATTTAACTTATTGGACACAACAATGTGTGACGGATTTCACTGAGCATATCTCTTTTCTTCTGTATTCTCTTCCAACAACAAAACTGGTCAAGACCTTTCTTTCTTCTACAATGCAATTACTTTGTAAAAAAGCAATATGTGAGGCCGGTGGGTAGCACCTGGAAGGCCATCACTTCCATTTTTTTCGATCTTAAATAACAGTTCTCTCTCTATACATAATAAAACGAGTGTTTTGTAAATTGTGTGATTTGAAATCACGTGATAAAAAAAACCATATAATATATAGTGTAATATGTAATGATGTAACACACAATATCGCGAACTTAGTAAAGCGCTGTAGGGCATAAGAAGGTAAAATAGTATTTTCTTTTCTCCTGTGGCATGTTTAAGGTCTTTAAATATTTGTTGCTGTTATTTTTTTTTTAAGTTGATCATGTTTCACTTAAGGGGATTTTGTTGTTGTTCTAAATAAAGAGGTGTGTAAAAACAAAGTAAAAATTGGTAGTAAATTCATGTTAAACGGCTTTAAAACGATTGATCTTTTTTCTTTCATCTGGAGTGGAAGTTGGTGTGTGCAAAGGTTGTTTGTTGCTTGTTCTGTTGGTACAACAAAAATTAGCCGCCAGTTTAAGTTTCGGGTGTTTCTCTTATTCCCAATTCACAATATTTGACGGGCAACTTGGCTGGTGGCATTTTTTTAGCTTTTGGCTTTGCTGTCGTTATTGGTTGTTGGTTGTTGGTTGTTGTTGCTCGTAAAGTCGCGCCAATTGAATACATATTTTGACTCATTTATTTACTTATTTTATTTATTTATATAAATTTTAGTTGCTGTTATTGGGGCCTTAATCGCTTAAGTTGTTTATCACCAAAGACAGTAAGTAATACACACACTCACTCATTTACTGATGGAATTTCGTATTGTCCCATAAAATATTTGTTTGAATGCAGCAGTCTGTTGTAAGGTGTTGTGTTGTTGTCCAGTAAATTCCTTTATTGTATCCAACGAAATATGTATTTATTTATTTTTTATTCTTTTAATTTCCATTATGCATTTTGCTTTGGCATTTTAGAGTTATGCATACAATGCTAAATATATGTTTTAACTTTAAAAACTTAATGAATGATTTAATGATGAATTATTGAATATTCGATGCACACAACGAACTATCGCAATTGTGAAACACGCACACAAACACTTTCGATTAATTTTTTTTATAGAGACAACAAGCGGTTGTATTGGAAGAGTGGGTTTTAATTAAAAATACGGCGCGCATGTATTTGTGTGACTGATATAAAAAGTGGTTCAGTGGCGACCACATTCGACTTGTAAAATTAATAAAATATTAACCAAAAAGGTATAAATATTTTCCAGTTTTTGATAATAATATGAAAATAAATTTAAAAACAATTTGTTTTACTAATAAAGGCAACTTTTTAATTCAGTATGTTCATTAAAGGTTATTGATATTTCGGAAATGCCGTGAAAGTAGGTGCCTTTGCATTTTTTCACATGGTAAGCTACTAGAGGAATGTTGGGTTGCATTCAAAGTCGACCGAATTCTGAAGATATGTTTTACAAAAAACCTAAAAAAAATAATGGAGAGAGACAAAAATTACATTTCACGTAAAATGACGTTGAAAGAGTAATTTTTTAAAGATATTTTATAAAAGTTATATTTTTACCTTTTGTAGCATCAAGCACAAAGTACTTAAAAAACAACTCTTAAAAAATAATTTTGTGCAAAAAAGTAATTTTTATTCAAAAGCTGCTTTTTTTGAAAGGTACCATTGTAAAACTAAAATAGTACCGTTTAAAATAAACACATTCACCTTAATGTTAATAGAGAAGCTTATTATAACTGACGTTATTTCACTAAAAATTACAGTCGCAGCTCGGTATAATGAATGACATAATGTCAGACGATTTCGTGAAACTGCGAGATTCGTTATGCCGAATAATATCCAGATTTAATTTTTAGACATTTACACACATCGAATTTTGAATAATCGTAGTATGAGGTATCTATTGGAAAGTTATGCTCATTCGTTATATCGGATTTTCGTTAAAGCGCATGTACATTTTTATTATTTATTTTAGCAAATAAAATGTGTTCTGAAATCATATTAGTGTAACATTCATAACATCGTTTTCAAATTTATCACGCCTGAGCAATTATAATCAAAAACATCAAAGATTTATAACCGACAAATGTGTCCAGAGCACTTAACCTTAACACTTCAAAATTGATCCACGTACTCGTAGATGGTTGTGAAAACAGACTTAACAAGTGGTCGATAGTTGTGTTCCAAATGGAACCAAAAAACAATGACGCCACGAGTAATTCAAAGTGGTTTTCACACTCGCACGCCTAAATAATGAAAAAAGAAATGGCTGCAAAAATTGTTTTAAGTTGATTAGATGTAAAAAAAATATTCACGACTATAAATGGTTACAGATATGAGGTAGCTACTTAACAATGCATATTCAACATTAATAGATTTAAGTGTGTTACTAAGTCTTATGGATACAAGAGCTAAAGTTCTTAGAAGAATCTGGAATTAAAGAAAAAAAATATAAATTTTTTATTCCTCATAAGAAAATAAATGAAAAAACAGAACGTGCTAAATTACGAACATTTGTTGCAACCGTTGTTGTTGCTGACAATGATGAGGTTGTTATTATTTTTAATGCTGTAAACACCTTGTTGCTCAATAAATAATAATAGTTGTTGTTGAAAACAACGATAATTATGTGCTTGAAACAACAAATTATTGTTTATTTTCTTAATTCTCTTTAAAATATGCACTTTAGAAAAAATAAAGAAGTCCCTTTATTTAATTGCCACAATTTTAAGCACTCGGAGTTTTATCACTTCTTTTTTTTAATCAAGTTAGTATTTGCAAATTATATTATTTTATTATTTTAATAGGTTGCAGATTTGAATGGCTTTGTATTGAGAATACAATGACGAACATTTTTGAAAATATTTTTCTTTGACGATTTATATTAGCATGAAAAATAACGAAACTTGCAATTATGTTATCATATTAAAAAATTTTTATTCAATAGTAGAAATAAATAAGAATTGTTTTTATAACATTTTTTTTAAATGCGTTTGTAACATATTCTTGTTTAACGACAAATAAGAAAGAATTCAAACAGTAGTAGAAAATTTGTTCAATCAAAGCAACATCTTAGGCAACAACAATATACATAGATTTAGTAAGGAAAATATTCCATCAAATAATAATTTCATAATGATAAACCAAAAGCCAACAAATAAACAACTCGTTGAGAACATCATCATCAATTGTATAAACATGTACACCCACTTAATCGTTATTTTGGCATCGACAGCACCATTATTCATCAATTTAAACAACCACAGCAAAATAGTTGCAGGCACAAGTATTATACAACATACATAACAACAACAATAATTGCCTCACCGTAAGTATAAACCACACGACCAACTACCAACAAGCAGCCGTCTATGCATACAAAAACAGTAACAACAGCATCTGCAACAAAAGTAAATAATAGTGGAAACATAAGATGCCCCACAAATAAAAAAAAAACAAAAACGAAAAAGAATAAGAAAAAAAAATGAATAAAAGAACAGGGCAGAGGAAACATCAGCAGCCACCACGTCGTGTGTTAGTTAATACCGGTAGCCAGTCAAAGTTTACTTCTTTCTTTATTATCGTTTTGCAGGTCCAACGGCCGTTCGCAATTCGACCGTTTACGTAAAACAAGCAACCAAATCTGTAAAACAATACGACTACTGGGCGAAGAGAAATAACAAGTGGCGTTTTCAAATATTTTTTGGTGTGGCAAATATTGGCAGCATTATCATGCAACTGCTTAGCATCTCCACTACTATTAGCATTTACATTAAGGAAAGAATTTAAAAGAGTGAAAAGTTAAGAGTTCCCATGTGAAATTCATTGCTTTAGTAAAACGATATCATTCAAAAATGTGTGTCGCTATACGCAACTTTTTGAAAACCGCATTTCTTTCTTCAAGAACATTTCAAGACAAATTCTTCTTACTGTTGTTGTTTTTTTTAATGTGCATTTTAAAGCAAATGAGCGAATTTTTACATATGATCTCATATTTCATTTTCTCAGACAAACATGCAGTAGAATTTTCTACAAAAATAAGTAATTTTTATGTGTCAATGAAGCTGAACACTGCGCTTAGACATGCCACTAGCAAATACATATTAGCATCGAAAAATTCTTTGACATATTCGACACTTTTCGAACTGGGTTTTTTTTTATCTTGGACCAGCACTCAGGGGATTATCCCTACGCATGCGGTGCATTGTATATAACTAGGAAATTAGGTAAAATGGGAGGGAGAATAGAGGGAGTAATATTTATGAACACCTGATTTGAACCTTCCCACGTTAAAAGTGACAAGAAAGACCTCTGCAGGAAGTTTATTCCACATATGGGCTGTTCGCTCGGGGAAAAGCTCCCCGATTCCATTAGAGGCACATCCAAAATTGCAACGATAAAACAACGAGGCACATCCAAAATTGCGGCGATGCTTAAGAGAGCCAATAGAATGGTCTACCCAACCATATTGCATACATGCATGAGAGATTATTCCTTTTTCGGACGGACGTAAGCGGTATAATGATCAGTTGGAGTGAACCACGTCTTGCACCGTCTTAATAATCCGAGGCACTTGAATGCTTGCTTTAAGACGTGAAAAATGTGCTCAGTCTATCGAATATCACACTGAATTTGCATGCCAAGAACATGAAGAGCTTTTGATTCCTCAATATTTATGGTGATAAATTACAGATGAATCATCGTCGAGCGCTAAAGTAGCGAGGTCATCATTCAATGTACGATCTTTATTCAGCCTCATCATAAGGACTTTTTTGACAATTATTCCATAGAAATTTGTCAAATAAGACCTTATTAAGCAATCAATATTTTTTTTTTTATCAATTTGAAGGTAAAACTCAACTACATCATATCAATGCGGCCACCTCAATCAAATGCATTTAGTGGCGCACTGTTGTCGCCACCGCAGGATTCCATAAAATATTGAATTTTTCTCCTTATATTTCTTCCCATGTTCCATGTCTTCCATGTACTTATGCTGCTTGCTTTTTTTGCTGTATTCTACTAAACTGTTGCGAATATAGTTTCAGCATTAGCAGACGATTACGATTATTTATTGTATTATTTAAATTTTTATTTATTATTGCATTTGTAGTCTTGCGATTTTTATTTATTTTTATTGTTTGTGTTTCAATATTTATTGGCACTTTCAGTGCAGAAGAAAATATTTTCTTTCCTGATGGAAGGAGCATCTTGTGCAAAACGATACATTTTATTTGCAAAAATATTTATAAAAAACTTCAAAAATGCATTTATGTTAATCTTATTTGACTTTATTTATTTTATTACTTTATGTCAACATAATTTTCTTTTAAAACGTATTTTATGTCATGTATTTTTATGACATTTTAATAGACATAAAAATCCAACTTAACTAAATTAAAATAAAATACATTGTAATAAAGTACACTGAAAAAAATCCATTATTAATATAGTGAAACGGTTTAAGTGTTCAAATGTTCTTCTTTATAATAATGAAACAAAGACATTAGGTACATGACATCTAGCAATCTCTGCCCTACATACATAGTTCATCATATCAATGAATATGTACAGTGACCAAAAAAACTATTCGACATTGCAATTATTTTCTAAAATTTCATTGAAAACGCTAGTATCCTTTGGTTTTTTATATGTATAAACGTGAGATCACATTGTATTATATGTATTTAATAATTTATGGTCCTAAAAATAATAAAAATTGCACATTTTTTAACTCATCTATCTATTTGAACGAAAAAACAAAAATTGCAAAGCAAAAAAAGTATTCGACTGGCATTGTTTTTCCTTTATTCTGATTGTGTATTTCTCATTACTTCATGTCATTGTTGGTAAAAATATCTCTATGTTTCTTGTTTATCATTTACAAGAACTTTTTTCATATTTCTGTGCAATTGATCGCGATGATGGGACGTAAAGGGAAAGAAACTTCTGTTGATTTAAGAAACAATTTATTTAACAATATTTAAGAAATAATATTACATCATTTTAAATTAGGAAAAACGGAAAAGACTATATCAGAAATCGTTTAAAGGTCAAGAACTACTGTATATTACATTATAAAAAAGTACAAATCAAGTAAAACAAAGTAAGGATTGGGCGACCTTGCAAACTTACAGATTCAGATGAACGGCGAATCGTGCGTGAAGTAAGAAAAAATCCAAAAATTACTGCTAACACTTTAGCTAAAAACACTGAGGAACACTTAGGTATATCCGTTACACCTCAAACAATAAAAAACGTCTTAAAAAAGCACGATTTCCATGCACGATCAGCCAGGAAGAAGTCACACATTACTAAGAAAAATAGAAAGTTGAGATTAGATGTTGCGAAAGAGCATGTAAATAAGCCAATGGAGTTCTGGATGGATTTTATTTTTGCTGACGAAAGTAAATATAACCTTTTTCGATGTGATGGAGAAGTTCTGGTACATCGCAGGCCTAACACAGAATTGGATAAAACGAATATGGTACCAACTGTTAAACATGGTGGCGGTGGTGTTATGGTATGGGGATGTATGGCGGCATCACGCGTGGGTAATATTGGGTTTATTGATGGGATTATGGATCACCGAAAGTACATTGACCTCCTAAAGCAAAATTTGAGGTCAAGTGCTGAAAAATTGAGTCTGGCAAATAGATTTCAGTTTTATTAAGATAATGATCCCAAACATTGTGCCACTAATACAAAGCTTTGGCTTTTATATAATTGTCCAAAATTAATAAAAAAAACGCAGCCACAGCCCCAGACCTTAACCCTATTGAACATCTTTGGGGTCACCTTGAAAAAAAAATCAGAAAACGTGAATTTACGAACAAACACCAGATGAAAGTTATCCTGCAGGAGGAATGGAGCCAAATTGATCCAGAATATACCAAAACGTTGGTAAAATCTATGCCAGATCGTTTAAAAGAGGTTATACGTAGGCAAGGAAAAGCAACTCGCTACTGAAGTAGAAATAAGCTTGTATTTCAATTCATGTATTTTAAAAATGTTACCAATGTCGAATACTTTTTTTGCTTGTTTTTTGTTATTAATATTTTAATTCATGTGTTTTTTCCTTTTTTTACTTTGAGATCTCATTTTTTTTACTGAATATAACTTTGTGTTCCTTAATAAAGACTTTTATAAGTTTATTTTGTTAAAACCAACATTCCATATTTTTTTCTTGATAAATATATAAAGTTTACGGCCTATGTCGAATAGTTTTTTTGGCCACTGTATATTTGCATAGCCTAAACGAGTTTCATTTTTAATAAATTTATTATAAAATATAAGTAGCTGCATGATTTTTCCCTACTTAATCTTCTATAGGATTTGCTAAAGCTAATTTAATTTGCAGTCATCATCTGCATAGTTACGTATGTATGTATGTGTGTGTGTCTTATACCGTTCAGCTGGACTATGCGAGTACATAGTATGTACATTTCGCTTTTACTTGGTTTTTTTCTGTTTGAATATTTACAAACAAAATTATCGATTTTTTAAATTTATTATTATATTATTAATGTATGAATGAAAATTTAGTTGTGTTGAAGTTCATAGTTAATTTATAAGAGCAATGTGAACATCAAGGAGAAATTAATTTGCAAGTGGTTTTTCAATGCCATCCGGTGAAGGGCTAATAATGCAAAAATTTTAATAACCAAATACAGTTAGTTAGAAGTTGTAGTGGGAATATGTCGATTTCTGACCTATGTATACTGAAACAGAGAGAAAAAAACTTTGAGTCTTTGTTAATGTAGAATGCACATCTCGTATGCAATTCTTAAACTTTGTCGGGTTAAATAGATGATATTAATGACTCTACATCTATTTCTCTGTTGACAGAAAAAGCACTGATGACGTGTGTAGTGGCATAGAAAATATGTATACACTAGACCTCTGCATGAATGGATTTGTTTTTCAACTCACAGTTTCTCACATCACTACTTTTGCTGTCAACGACTGGTATTTTTCATTACGAATCAAATCAAATGCGACATAAGAAAAAAACTGTTTACAGTAGTTGTTGTGCTGAATTTGAACTCAACGCAAAACAACTCATTCAACGAGTTGAATCCCTTTGCATTCCCTTTCAAAGAAAAAAAAACAAACATCAATATAACACATATACATAACAATACCAAAACATCAACGTACAGTTTAACATTTTTCTGCTTTTTTGTTGTTGGAGTGGAAAAAACCAAAAAGTTAGCCCTCATAATAAATGGGAAAAATATAGAGAGAAACAACAACAAAATCATTCGCACATGCATACAAGCCCATACACAAGTTTTCTTTCATCGGTTGCAGTTAATTTACCCGATTCATAAGTATAGGTTGATGTGTAGGAGTGTGCAAATGTGAATAATTTTGTTATAGTAGAAAAGTGTTATTTTGAATAAGAAAACCTTGCAAATTTTTAGAAAATTTTTTAAAAGTACAATTAACGTTTGTCATTCCATACATACTTATATACATTGTTCAAATATATTAGAATTTCAATATTTCTCATCAAACATTTCATTTTTTCCCTTACTGTCGTTTATAACAGCCGCAATGTTAAGGAATGTTATGGTGTGTCACAGTATGTTTGGTGATAGTCCGCGTCCATACTGTGAAGCATATGCTGCAAAACTTTTGAGTTTGTTGATGAGAAGGGGAAGAGGAGTGGAAGTATGTACGCTGTTTCATGTACATGCAGTTTTTGTTGAATTTCTTATTTGCATCTTTTGAGATGAGGTGTATTTGACGTTTCATTTTATTTCTTTTCGTTTGGTATACTGTTAACTTCTATCATAATAATAGCTACCCTGTTTTATTGTTAATTTTTTGTGAAATATAATCAAAAATTTAAAAAAAAAATATAAAATTATATAAAAATTATTATATAATTTTTCTTCTTAGCGTCCATTTTGCTTCAAATTATAACTTGTGCTTCAAATGTGTATCCAAAAAAAAATATTCACACCTTCTATCACAGGGTAGTTATTTTATATTTACATTCGGTATTGAGAAATGTCAAAAAAAATTAAAAAAAGAAGATAGAAGGGAGGAATAAAAAATACTAAACATGAAGCAAAAGATTCGTTGTTGTGAGGGAATCATTTGCTGATTCCCATTCCCTTTTGAGTTGATTTGAATTTTCGTGCGTGCTTTTGTTTCGATTTATTTTAAACAGTTCACGAGTTGCATAGCATAGCCAAAATCAATCGACAAGCACTAACACGAAGGGAATGACTTGAAACGAAGTTTAAATGCATTCGTGCAGACGTCTAGTATACACGTGTTCTACTCAACTGGTGTTGGACTTTAATTGTTGTTTTTCTTTTTATCTAAATCGAAAGTAATTTTCACATTTTTATGATAAATTAACTATGTAACTAAGTATCAGTAATTCTAAACATTTGTGATTAGTGTTACATGTGTTTGAACACTGTCTTCCAATATTATCATTACTTTCAAACTTTGCTTATATACTTGTGTTGTTACTATAGACAACAATTATATACTGTCCAGATATGTAAACTTGGTTTGAAACTTTTAATGTATAATATGGGCCATATATTGATAAAACAAATACCTCAAAATACATAATAATAAATAATAAAATAAAATGAAAAAAATCGAAAACAATGAATTCGAAAAAAACACGAATTGGCAAAAAATTTCGTTGTTAAATTTTTGCCACTTCATCGAGTCGTTTGTTGTTGATTGCCTTGCTGTTCGTTATTGAGTAACAAATTAACACTTCAAATAAAATGAAGAAGTAACACTCACATGAACATTCAAGCCAAATTTTATGCACATGCATGCACATTTTCAAAAATCTCTTCAACTGAGTAATTGACTACAGATTTTTTAATATTTCAATTAACATATGCATGTTTATCTGTTGTTTCAACTTTAATTAAGCCAAATTAGAAAAAAATATTGGTATAATAACGATCAGTTGACGACTTTTGCTGAAGATTTATTTAAATAAATAAATTTATTGCATTTGTTCATAAATAAAAAAAAATTCATTAAGCAAAAATACAATCGTTTCTTCAACTTGTGTTGGTACTTCGCTAAACTGCTGCTAAACTAAACATCCAGATACTCAAAGAAAACAAAGGTTTTAAAAAGCTAAGAATAATATCGCATAGAGAAATAAGCTGAAAGTAGGCGTATGCAATTAGAAATAAACGAAAAATATTTTAGAATTAAACTGAAACTGGAATCATCATTTGATTGTGCTTTTCTACTTATTCAAACGAATATATTGACTGGATAATATATTTACCCATTTTACCCATTAGAAACTGATTAATCACTAACATGTTTAAAACATGACTCGAAAAAGGCTCGCGTCTATGATTTAAAAGTGTTTGATTTTAAATGCAATATCAAATTGTATTGTAAAGATTATAAATACCAGAAAAAAAAAAAAAAAAAGAGTCGAAAATTACTAAAAATAAACTAACAAAAGCAAGACTCATAAAAAGGAGTCAAGAAAAATCACCGGTAGCGTGCCACCTTCTACCGCCAAAAGTATATTTTATGATCACAAAATGAGCGCATACTCTGCCTTTTGAATCGCCCAGCAGAGTCAAAATAGACTCGAATTTGATTATTGTTGAACAGCTGACATACGAGTGTGCAAAATTCTGATTTTGAAAAAAAATAAATACTTGTATGTACATACATATGTTTAACGTCATTTGTTAAGACCTACGAACAGAATACCAACAGTGTTATCGTTTTAAATATCTAAATAGGAGTCTCTTGGATACATATCATTTTGGAGAACAATCAATTTTAGTGTCCAAACCTTTATTTACATTTCTTTACTACGTATTAGATTTATGAACTGTTCATTGAATAAATTATATAACACGAGACAATCAATTATAGCGATTATTTATTAGTTGACATAATACTTTATGACTTCATTTCATAATGACCACATGCAGCGATAGAGAAGGAGAGAGATATAGAGGAGAGGGAGAGAGACGCCCATTAACAAATGCATGCGTGGAGATAAAACGACAATCAGAGCTACATTTAACGGATTGCATTTAATTAATAGCTGATCGACAAATTGCTTTTGATTAATGACCATTTACCAACATTCGAATAATGATACAGTTCGGTTGAATGATTTTGTGGAAATTATAATAAAAATAAATAAATAAACTAAAGAAAGGAGTTTTTTTTCTGAGTTTTCTGTGCTACAGCACCCTCCTTCGTCGGTATTTGAGCAATAAAACGTCGGCGAAGTAAAATAATAAATAAAATGGCTCAATTAGCTTAAAAATAATGCGTCAAAAAAAAACATCAGAGACGCCGCAACTTTGATTTATAATTTACACGCAACTGCAAAGTTGTGCAAGAATTAAGCTCTATCTTTCTACCACTTTCACCACCTGTCTGTTTCTTCCCTATCCTTCTCTCTAGTTCCAGTGTAATGCATTGCATATGTAGGGGATAGCTCCTGAGCACTGGTCCAAGATAAAAAAAAAAAGAAAAAAAAAAAAAAAGAAACCACAAACATTATTGAATAAAGATAAAGAATTGGATAATTAAAGGCTCTCAGATATTTCCAAATCTACACTGGTACAGAGGGCTCTGATCGACGTGTATCAGTCATAAACAAGACATATGATATGATTGTTATCTAAATAAAAAAAACACGAATCATACTTTAATATATTTTATAAAGAAAATCATTAAAAAATTACTATTTTTAACTTAACGAAATTTTTTTGTGCGTGCAAAATATTTACTGTCAGATTAATGTGAAAAATTTGTTAATTTCTCCCATATATAAAATTTGATGTAAGAATGTCAATAAAGGGTGCTTTAGACCATAAGATCTGTCGTACGACATGTCAAATTTTTGTGTAGAAGAGCACAAGTCGGATCGTCTAAACGTAATATGTAATGAAACTATAAGATTTTGAGAGAAAATACGGATGAAAATTGGACAGTCGTATGGCTCTCTTGATTTTTTAAAATTTTTCAAAAACCAACAAACACCATTAGATCAGGGATGCATTTTTATGTAAACAAATGTGAGAAAGCCAGGGAGGGAAAACTGGTTTCATAAATTTATACCAATTATAAAATCGAAATGTACATTTTAGACCACGACAGCACAATTTTATAAAAATATACGTATATTTTCTAAAAGTACACTAAAAATTTTGACCACGAAAATAACATATTCGAAAGTTATAAAAATATTTTTCAAGGTTATTAAAAAAAAAATTCAATTGCACAAGAACTCTATCCCTGGGGAAAACAAGCAAACAGCTGTAGTTAAATTAAATGAGAATGTTTTCATCTTACTTGATTTTATCCATACCAATGGTGTAAAAGCCAGAAAACAACCATTCGATTTTTACTCTCTTTTTTTGAAATACGGATGCAATTTCATTTTATTTTCTCGCTCATTTTACGTACGACAAATCTAATGGTCTAAAGCACCCTTAAACACTACTCCCTCTACTCTTTCTTCCAAAACCTTATTTCCTTCCTTTGAGACCTGAAAAATGTGGTCTGTCCATCGATATTTTTAAGAGATGTAGCTGTATTTTTAAGCGATGTTAGACAATTAAAATGCCAACCAACAATGATGGCATAGTTTGTTATTTCCTTTGGAAAAGTACAGTCTAGAGAAAAAGCAGGTGCTGAAGGAGAAAGAAGGGCTTTACACAAAAAGCAGGTGGATCACATTAAAAAAAACACAAGATATACAGGCATTAGGGGTTTCGCGACGTCTCTACCTTAACGATATAGAAAATAAATATTAATATGGATGTCAGCGATAACCGGAAAATGTCTCGAGGTCTGAGCACAAAAAAACGCACCAGACTGATTTTAAAACTCTGATCACTGGCATCATAAGTTTCCTAGAAAAGAACGTATTTTTCTGGGTAATAAAAATTGCGTCTAATTGGAGCAACGATGCAGATTCATTGCTTTATACATGAAGAAAAGAAAATGAGTTTACGCCATGCATACCACCACAAACAACTAATTTTAACATGACAGTACTGTGCAAGAAAAAACCATTAAAAAGAAAACTAAATTTGGCAAAATGTTTTTATTATTGTTTTTGATTTTTCGCTCTCAAATATCCATATAAATTTCTGCTTTCTTTCCAAACAAATAAAACAAATCAGCTTTTTGCATTCATGCAACTTTTTTATTGCTGCTTTTGCCAGTCACAGTTTTTTTTTTGGTGAAAGGAGAAAGTTTAGTGCAACAATTCTTTTTTGTAAAATGTAGAAGTACAAGTTGTATTCATATACACACAGCCAGATGTACATACTTATGTGTTGTTTTGTTTATTGTCATTAGTTTTGCTGCAAAAATGCTGCACTTTGATTTTTATTAATTTTTTTTATCCAGTTTGAGTGAGAGGTTGGTTGATTGTTGTTTGGCTGGTCGACATTTAGGCCATATTGTTGCCAAATTGTTAAGTTCGGTTCAACAACGTTTTATCGTTGTATAATATTAAATTTTCATTGCGGAGAGAGTTTGTGTAATACACAGTATATGTGGTGTCTGCAGAGTTTCTAAGAACATCAAAAAGCCCTTTTTATTGCCAACAGATTTACCACAGATTTCGAAAGTAAAACATTAAAAAGATAAACTAATTCCGCTATACGGCATTATATTCTTGAATATTGTTCTAATTAGGTTTCTGCAGCTGTAGAATTTTTCAATAGTATTGTATTTCAACTATATTATCAAGACGAAGTTTCTCGTAAAGAAAAATTTGAATACACACAAAAAACGTGTTTACATATATGTTCATCTTGCACACACACACACACACACATCTGCACAAAAAGAAGAATACGTGTAAACTTTGTTTTGCACAATTATCCGCATAAAACAGTGCAAAGTGAGTTTGTAGTTTAATGAACGAATTGTCTATCAATGCCCAAAAAATTTTAGAATAATTTGCATCGTACGGTGAAATTACAAAAACAAAAAAAAAAATAAAACAAAAAAATGTACAGACATTAACTTGTTAATAAATCTAAAATTTATGGAGCTTTGTGAAGGAGAAAGGGTTTCATTCGATAGAATTGTTCCTTAATCATGTTCTTCAATCTTCATAAATCAGTGACAAAGATAAGGAGGTGAGCCAAATTGTAGAGATCGTACTGGCTGTACCCGTTACTTAGGTTTCTGGGGAGCGCTAATTTACTGCTTTGTTTACAATATTGAAAAATTAGATCAAAACTTTCTAAAAAAAAGTCGTTTTCTTATATGCAAAACTTTTTGGTGGTCAGTGAATTAGAATCTCGTCTTCCGCAAAAATATTACTATTTCGACAAAAACTTCAACATTTGCAATAGATAATACTTTTAAAGAAATCGTTAATACCATAATTTATATTTGTGCTAGTGGAATCGGAAAAATTCAAAGGCAAAAAATGAAATTGTGAATGAAATGGAAACTGCTGCACCAATTTCAATGAAAAAGGGCTCAATTTCTTCGGAATGCATTTATCTAGAAGGTGCTAAACGAAAAATAAATTTCTTGCTTTATGTTATTTTTAAGTTATTTCTAATTCCAGCACAATGCATCGCATGTTTAGGAGTCATTCCCTATATAAAAAATAAAAAAAAAAAAAAAAAAAAAAAAATTTCCTGATATCTCTAAAACTACTCACCACAATTAGAAACAATGTTCGCACGGCCCAAAAAATTATATTGTCGTATTTTTTTACAGAATAGGGAAAACGATTCCCACGTTACGCTACTATATATCTTGTGGAAGTGTGTTTTTTTTTTACAAACCGCGATATTGCGAAAAGTAGAGCTGATGGAAAAAAATAGAGTGCAGATTGGAATTCAGCCTTCCAATTAACTACAGAAACAACTTCTATTTCTAGCGAACGAACAAATTTTTCACATTTTGTAAAGTTGTGTAATGAATGATTAATGTTGAGTGTCCATATATGAGTTCTTCTCAACTCTGAAGCAAATTAAGCGAAAAGAAAGAACAAAACTAAAATATTTAGTCGAGTTGAAATCTTCATAAAACTAAGCATAAATTAAACAGCAACAGCATGCGTAAATTATTTCATAAATAGATAATTTGCACACATGCTGAAGAAAATCTAGAAGGAAACAAATTATGAATGTTTAAGTAGATAAAATGTTAAAAAAAAGGTTAAGTGGATGTCTGCACTAATTTATAACGGGTTTTTATAGCAACAAGAAGAATAGTTGAGAAGAAAATAGATGTGTTTAGTAAAGAAGAAAGGAAAAAAAGAGAAAAATGTTGAAAAACATTTTTAAAATGCGCTCTGGATTTTGTTTGAACTCAAGAGTTAAAAACAGTTGGTGACCACCCTGATGATGAGACTACTAACCATTCCATGCCCCCTTTTAGTACTCTATTGCAACGCAGAATTTATTTTAATGTTGCCACCGAATGTTTCATTGGAAGTATGTGTTGAAAAGAGTGTCTGTATGCATCTACATCTATTATCCTGATGTTGTGTTTCTTTTGCTCCATTCACATACATACTTATGTATTCACAAACACGCACACATACGTAGTTTCACAAAACTGTTATTCACTTGGATGGTTACTGTGTAGAATAACCGTTAAGTGTAAGAAAAACATTGTAGCAGTAAATGTGCATGCTCGTATCTAGATACATAAATTTAATTTTTCTTTTTATATTTTACATACTTAACATGCATACATCCATACATAACAAACATGTTTTTTTTTTAAATTTTTTTGCAGGTATTTAAACGAAATTATTCACCAAACGAATTTTATTCCCTGGCTAAACCAGCAGTTTTGAATTACGACAATGAATAAATGATAATAGCGATTAATGATAATGAATAAATGAGTTTTTTAATCGAATATGAAATTCTTGTTAAATAGAAAAATAGGAGCCGCAGAGGCGGGTTTTTTTTTCTTTCAGATTTGACATTTAAATTGAAATATGTATAGACTTAATATGATAATGCTAAATTAAGAAATAAATTAAAACTGCTAACAACGACTACTCTAGGCAAAAGGTTTTACACAGAAACTTGACTTGTACGCGCTATTAACTCACGATCATGCTAATCACGTGAGGCGTATACAATTCAAAACAACACCAACAAATAATGCAGAAATGAAATTTAATGGCTAGGGGCCCGCCAGAAAATAAGAATTTTCAAATTACAATTTTTAAATTGAATTTTTATAATTTCAAATTTACTTTCTTGTTTTCTTTTCTAACATCATAGTGAAAAATTGTTCAGACTTCGATGGGGCCTGAGAAATTTAAAATAGCGCCCGAGTAGAGGGAGCAATGTCGCTTATACCGCAAATATTTTACTGCTATTTATGTACCCGTACATACATACATATATACATACATATGTGCATACCCCACTTAATTGTGAATAGAGTCTATTTAATACTAAACGCAAGCATTTTTCTATTCATGCAAACATACATATGTATGTGTAACTTAAAAGCTGAAGTCGATTTACACAATCGTTCCTCTTCGATGTAAAATCTACAAAATTTTAACATAAAATTATTTTTATTGTGTATTCACGACTGTGTATATAAATTTAAGTTTGTGTGAATGCATAAAGCAGAGGCAGCATAAAACACATTTACGACTCCCTCTTCAATAATAAAATAAAAATGCTACCTTTATGTAAATATGTACTAGTATTCTTGTGTAATTGTTTACAGTCGCTTCGAGTTTAGTCGACATAGAGTACACAAACCCATGCTCAAGAGCTTTTATAGGAATTCGCCAGCGATTGACTTGAAAGAGTATTAAGGGCACGTGCACTTTACACTTTCTTTTTGTTTGAATGAATGACTTCAAAAGAGAGTATATTGCGTCGTGTGTGTGCAAGTCTTAAAGCAAACAGAGATGGAAATGTATAGCATTTGAGGGTTTTAAACACTCCGTGCGGACTTTAAAACTGCAAGATTTACGATAGCAAATATTTAACTTTGTATTTATTCGCATCTTATAACGGGTGTCCCAACAAGAACGCAAGATTTAAATTTTAAATAAAACACAGATATTTAAAAAAAAATCGTGAAACTTTATTATATCGTAAAGTAGACAGAATGAGGTTATGTATGGAACAACATATCGGGCAGATGGCCGCCGCGGCTTTGCTGGCACACACGCGATCTTTTAATGATTTTCAATGACCGTTTTGCATAAATGCTGCGGTATTTCATTAATGCAGCGTCCAATTTCCTCTTTAAGGCTTGAGTCGTCGTCGGCTTATTCGCGTAAACCAATGATGCCTCCAGCCCAAAATCCACACCACACAGTGACACGTTGAGGATGCATTTGCTTCTCGTGAATCACTCGAGGATTTTCCTCACCCCAAATGCGACAATTCTCCCTATTGACGAAGCCATCAAGATGAAAATGGGCCTCGTCACTGAAGATGATTTTATCGGCATTTTCATGTTGTCTCTCCAATACCCAATTAACGAACTCCCTTCGCTGTCCATGGTCAGCTGGCTTCAGTTCCTGAGTCAATTGAACTTTGTATGCATGAAGATGCAAATCTTTCGTCAAAATTCGCTGCATAGTGGATTTGGAGACACCAATTTGCTGAGCTCGGTGTCGAATTGAGGTGGATGGAGTTTGAGCGACATCATCACGTACAGCTGCGACATTTTCGGTCGATAGACCTGGTCGAAGGCGCGTTGTTGTCTTTACATCACTAACAGACCCAGTTTCGGCAAATTTATCCATTAATCTCCTTACAGTTGACTCTTTTGGAGCATTATTGTGACCCCAAATTGATCGCATTTTGCGAACTGTAGCCGCAAAACTTTCACCATTTTGGTAAAACAAAATCACAATGAGAATGCGTTGTTCATTCGTGTAGCGCTCCAATTTTACTAACCTCGTACCTTCTACTAGCAAACAATAACAATTGTTCACATGTCAAACAATGACACTTCGAATGGCGCCAAATTTAAATTTTGCGTTCTTGTTGGGACACCGTTTACAATATTTTCGTCACCAAATGTGTCTTAAAAATTGAAATTGGATGATAATAAAAAATTCTAAACACTTAAAAAACTATGAAAATCAGCAGAGTGAGCAAAAAACGGATCTTAATAACAGAATGAAGATTAGAAGTAATGCCGACATGGAGCTGCTCCTGTTTTGAAATTGAAACAAAATGAAAAATAACGCGCAACGCGTGGAAGAATAGCAGCATTATCTTAGTTATTAGTTAAGCGATCGATTCTTTAAACACTTCAAACATACTTTTCAAGCAGTCACAAAATAGAAAAAGAACCACCACACAGGGACATGATAAACAGATTTTCGAAACATAATGCAAAAGAAACGAACATAATTTACAAGAACAGTTCATGCATTGTTATGTTATGACAACATGACATTCTCCGAATGCAAAATGCAATACATGATTTACATCGAAGGACATAGAATGTTGCTTTACATTTACATATTGACAGTCGTCACATATGAAGTCAAGAGACAACAGAAGTTTATCTAAATTAAAAGCTAATGAATTAGCAAATTTGGCCTGTAATTTGGTCTTGAAAAACTATGCAAGGGATATTTTTAACGAGAATTATTTCATTAAACATATTTCTCCATTATTATATATTGAATTAAAATATGAGGGCTGTTTTTTCACAGCAGTTGTTATACAGATTCACATACATATATATGTACATGTCTCATTTTTCTTATTAATCTGCTAATTAGACCCCAGCAAAAAATTCAAAAAATCTTAGGAGCAGTATTTACTCTTTCTGCCTACTGACAGCGATTTACAGCACGCACATATGTATGTATGTGTTGCCTTAACCTTAAATTTTACGAATTGTAGCGAACGTAATTAAGAAACGGAACGAATTTTCATGATCACTGCTCTGAAAAAAAGCATGTAGAAGGAAATGGTCCAAAGTGGGAACAAAACAAATATCATATCATACGTAATCCGATTTGTAATCGAATGTTACCTCAATATTCTCTTACAAACCTACTTACTACTGCGAAGTTGTAGTTTTTGCTACGATTATTAACCCTGGATGGTTACTCTTCATTTAAAAAAAAAAAAAATTTTTTGCCGAACATTAAAAAATTTTAAATAAAACTTTTTTAAAATCAAAAAAAAAAATAAATAAAAATTTAGAATAATTTGAACTTTTTTTTATTCGTTTCTTTTTTTCATAATTTTGAAAACAACGAAAACTTGAAGAATAAAAGATCGTAATATAAGAACACACTTAAAAGAGTTCGAAAGAGTAAATGAACTTCGTCGATATGACGCACTGTATCATCCAGGGTTAAATTTATATTTATAGTATGTTTACCTAGACATTTCGATAAGACTTTTGAAATGCAAATTCTCTAAAATAAGAAAACGTTTTGCAAATTTTTATTTAGTATAATTTTTAATTAAAATGTTTTGATACAAATCATTCGGGTGATAACTTAAGCCAGCGTGATAAATGGCAAGTTTCATTTTCAAAAATTAATAACCGGAAGTGTTAAGAGGTCACTTGTTACTAAAATTTTAAATAACAAATCAAGATTATTTTTATATTTCAGAGTGGCATGGAAACAAGTAGAATAAAAATTTATACAAATTTAAGTTTTACATTGATTTTAAATTCACAATAATAAATGATAATAACAACGCATTTCTTTTCAGCACGTTGAGTATGAGCAAAGTGGTTTTTCGTGGAGCCGCACTAAGGGGATGACCCCTGGGCATGCGATGGAAATTAGGTTACGTTGGGGGATAGAGGGAGTAGTGTTTATGGAAATTTGACTATTCCAATTAATTAACCAATTAATCGATGGAGACTTAAATGGATTTCAAATTCAAAAGAATGTCAGTTAACTTTACACCGAAAAACCGTCCTTCAATCACACATGAGGATAAATAACATTCGAAGGCGCTATGAAGAATTGGTAGTAAAGTATGAAGTGAGCAAAAAAAACCCCAAACTGCATTTGAGAGTCGCGTGCATAATTTTTATAAAATTATTTGTATAACGCCTACTACTCACTTACAAATGTTGTTTCTTAAGCATTTTTATTTTACTGGCTTTTTATGCAAAATTTTTTACAATTAAATTTCGTGCGAAATTGTATGCGGTTTGTTTTTTTTTTAACAAAAGGAGTCATGCTATACAGAAAGTGCCTGATGCAGAATTATTTATGCACAAAATAGAAAATAAAGCAAAAAGTTGTGCAAAAATCTGGGTAATTTCAAATATTTGAAATAAGACACGCAGCAGCAATGGGAGTTTTGGGAAAGAAATAGAACAGCAGGATTTGGTTTATGGCTGCTGTTGTTAAGCATAAAGAAATTCAACATTATTAAGCGTAAGTATTGCTAATTACTAAAAAAAAATACACTAACTGGCTGACTGAATTGTAATGTAAACGGCAGTTTAACTAACGTTTTATGTTGCATTTAGTTACACTCGTATGTCTTTAGCTGGTGTTTATGACTACAAAAGCGTACAGAATGGCATTATGGTTCTTAAAAAAAAACTTTTTACTATTGTTGCAGTTGTTGTATTTTTCGTTTAAAAATAAAAATCTTTTACTTTTCCTATTTTGTTCTTGCTTTTTTTATGCCGTAAATAGGGGGAACTCTTTTGTTTATATGCACGAGTGTGTGTGTGTGTGTGTGTGTATGGCTGCAGCCATTCATCGTTCGTTCATGTTTTGCATTTAGCTGATACAATGACTGAGAACAAGTATCTTTATAAATAATGCAACAACAACAAGCACATGACATTATATTTCTTGCGAAGAAAGGAGTAGAGTATATTTTATTTTCTACTTGAAAAATATAAAACAATCCATGCAATCGTATGCACAATGACAGCTTTTTACTTTACCTTCTTTGCTTTTGTTGTTGACGTTTAAAGCTTTTGTCAATAATAAGTATTTGTTTGCTATTGTTTGTAGGTTTAGATAGAAAGACAGAGCGATATTGTGCAGATATTTAAATCC
Source organism: Dexiosoma caninum (assembly GCA_963924685.1). Lineage (NCBI taxonomy): Eukaryota > Metazoa > Arthropoda > Insecta > Diptera > Tachinidae > Dexiosoma > Dexiosoma caninum. The sequence continues at coordinate 29,350,376 of OZ004726.1, read as the reverse complement.
TCTTTTACTTAAGTGGTTTTACATTTGTCTGTCAGTCTGCATTTGCGCCGTCTTGTTTTTTTATTTTCTTTTTTTATTCTTTGTCTTCATCATCAAGTTCCATCATCAGCCAAATAAATTTACATTTCAAATTATCAGCTTTTTTCATAAACTTTAAAATTGTATTTTCGTCAACTTCAGCGAAAACTATCCACAAATGACAACAACTTCATTATTATTTATTAATTTGCTTCGAATGTGCTCAATACGCGGAACGTCTAGACGAATAATTTACAAGAACAGCATTTTTCCACAAGAAATAATGAAACAATCCAGTCATTTGTTCTCATTTTATATTTTCTTCCAATGAAATACTAGTTCAAGTAAAGATGTGACCGGAATTAATATTTTAATTTTTAATTTTAATTTTTTTTAGTTATCAAGTCTGTTCTGAATCATGTTGTTCATCACATCAGTTGCAAAGACACTGTGCTTCATGCTTTGCTAAAAGTGTGGCTTTCTCCTTCGGGTAGGTTCCGCCACCTAACCTACGCTTGTCTCTCTCAGCATGTGTTTAAATTTTAATTATACATGTAAACATATAATTTAAAACAATTATTGTAAAATTAAAATTTACCACTGACATTCATTCGAAAATGTCGAATTTGTATGTATGCAGCAGACGAAAAAAAACATTGAACATTTTTGCAAAATCTATTCAGATGCATTTGCGTCCATAGCAGTAAAAAGGCAACAAGGTACCACAAATGACTTTTGGGTCCGTTAAATGAACACATAGCAGACTTACTCGTATGGGAAACCTGTTGATGCGGTCAACCAAAGAACATGTGTGCGCAAGAGACTTAAAATGCCACAAAACTAATAAAATTATACACATGCTCGTATAACAAACTATGAAATAATAAAATATATTAATGATTTTGAACACTATTCATTACAAAATGAACGAGAAAAGAAAAAATAAACTTTACTTTTAAATACTGAAAAACTTCATTCATTTATATTTCGAAAGTAAAAAACATTTATTAGCACTGATAGAGCATCACAAAATAATCACAACTTAATTAAAGGCGAAAGACAAGGAACGAATGCTTTTGAAAACAACGAAATGCCTGGACGAGAAAAAGTCAGAACATGAAGAAATAGATGTTCTCCTGTAGAATATATGACAGTCTTATTATGGCCATGAATGTGTGACGATGGTAAAATGAAATAAACTGATGGAAAAATTGCTTTTTTAGTATAAAATAAATGATAAAATTCTTATAAACCGCTTAAAGGATCAAGTGTTTTCTGTAGTTTCGTTGGCTTTTATCTAAACACATGAATCTTTGATCAATTCAATGGAAGAAAAAGTAAAAAAAATGCTAGGAAAACCAGCCTGTACAATCCACTAACGAAAACTTAAAAATAAAAACGATTACCTTCCGAACATTTTATATGGACTGACTGCTGGCTGCTGCATTTGTCTTTTTATTTTAATTCCCTAAGCAACAGCTTTGCCGAGAAAGTCAATAAAATATGAACCAAAATACTATTTACTACAAGTTGAGCATTTTAAAATTATAATTATGCAAATGATTTCCTTCATGTTGCTACTGCTACTGCTGCACTGTTGCCACTGTGCCAAATACAAATGCAACAGTATGTTTTAAAATGGAAAAAAAAATGTATTAATACGGTCAATGTTCGATTGTGTTTATTTACATTTCTTGTTCGAATATTCACTTTCAAATAGAAAGGAAACAAATTTTAGTTTGGAAAACTACCAACATCAAAAGTAAAACCCGACGAAGGGCTTCGGAGTTAAACACTGTTAAACGAAAAATAAGATTGTAATAAAATTAATCGAGAGTCTGCACTAAAGAATAATTATTATTATTAATTCGCCTTTTTCTTTGCGTTTTTTTTCTTGTTCTTTACACACTAAAACATTGTACAAAAAATAGCATATTTTATTCCCTAAGGTTAGGTTAGGTTGACCAGCAAGTGCCGGCAGTACGTGTCCGTAGAAACCAGAGGACGTCATAGCCATCCTGTGCTATTCACGTACCTCAATAAGTCTGTTAGGTCCCAAAGCAACTCAAGCTCAACTTAGAGACCGGTCATTCAAAGAGAAAGTGCGCAACAGTCTCCTTCGCGAAAGCGTCCTACACCACTGCAAGAAAGCCCATCTTCTCAGAATGGGTGCCAACAGCTCAGAGTTTCTGAGTGCTACACCCATCATAACGCGGCCAGAAAGCTCTTGCTATGCCACAGTTAGGAATAGCACCCACCTCTCCTGAGCCCTTCCCCTGAAAAACTATTCCATCCATACAGTCCATTTCCATAAAGCTAAACTTCAAGACACCAAACTTTCCGCAACCATGAAATTATTGTGGACTGCAGTTTAATTTCATTTTAATCGATTTGATATTATTTTGCGTTGGGGCGTGGCGATGGCTGATGTGTTAGCAAGTTGACTACAGAACCAAAAAGTCCTGGTTTCGAACACATAGAAACACTTAGCGAAGACATTGTCACTGGTCACTGAACAAAACAGTGTCAGCTGATAATAATTCAGAAGTGACATCAGGTCGCCTTACAGAACACGAGTTTACACTTACATATATATTTATGCTTTCTATTTATTTTGGTTATTTTTTATATTGTACAAAAATTTAACGACCGTCTGCACGACAGTAAGATATTGAAATGTTTAAAAGCAACAGAAAATCTCTGAGGGATTAACAATCAAATAAATTGAAAGCAATGTCAGGCACACAAATTATACAGATTATGAAGTTATCATATCACGAACATCGAACATCAAAATATAGAAGAAATAGATTGTCTTTTTGTACGCTTAAAAGTTCTGGTTCATTTATGTACGTAAAAGAAAAATTAGGACGTACCGAACTTATTTGTAGACCCAAGAAACGTTTTAAAAATATCTGAATGTCAGTTAATATTATTTATAAAAGGTTATGGCTCCAAAATATTTTGTTGCCGCTCCACTGTACGCATACTGGCTGCTGGAGCAATAATTATTACTATTATTGTTGTTGCGGTTGGTTATAATGTTTACATTGCCATGCCCGGTAATCTGAGCGTGCGATGAGTATAAAGTGTTTGAGATGCCTTTGTTTTCTGCGCATTACTGGCTGAAATGATACTCCATGCATAATTCGGCAAAATTAAATAATGATTTTTTTTTATATAGAAACCTTTTTTGCACGTATTATTGCAGTTAATACAGTGCTTGTAGAGGTAAAACTCAGAATTACCATAAGTTTGTTTGTAATTTAAACTAATTAAATTTTAATTGTATTCTAATTAAAGATTTTTGAACTTTATTTAAGAAGTCTTATTATAATAAATAAAAAGTACTTGATTTGGCAAATTTATTCTCCGACTTGCATTAAATAGAAACAAAGTTTGTCTAAAAGAATAAACGAAGAATACGAAGAACGTAGTGAAACATGATTCATACGATTTAGAAGTTAAAATTTTCTGAAAAATTTGTGTGTAGAGCACCCAAATGCATTAATTTGGTAAATTTGCAATTTTAAAATAATTTTCTTCAATTAAAATGGAATTTTGTGTAGAAATTAGTTTCCAAAAAGAGTTCCGAAACATTTCATAAATTGAAGTATGTAGGTATGTATGTACAGTTTGTAAAAAAAATGTTTTCAAAACTTAGAAAAATTAAAAAGTTTAAGAGAAACTCTCATTTGCAAGTAAAATATATAAATTTTTTTCTTCATGTATTCAATTGAAGATGTTTATAAACACTTAAACAAAAAAAAACATCAGAGACGCCGCAACTTTGATTTATAATTTACACGCAACTGCAAAGTTGTGCAAGAATTAAGCTCTATCTTTCTACCACTTTCACCACCTGTCTGTTTCTTCCCTATCCTTCTCTCTAGTTCCAGTGTAATGCATTGCATATGTAGGGGATAGCTCCTGAGCACTGGTCCAAGATAAAAAAAAAAAGAAAAAAAAAAAAAAGAAACCACAAACATTATTGAATAAAGATAAAGAATTGGATAATTAAAGGCTCTCAGATATTTCCAAATCTACACTGGTACAGAGGGCTCTGATCGACGTGTATCAGTCATAAACAAGACATATGATATGATTGTTATCTAAATAAAAAAAACACGAATCATACTTTAATATATTTTATAAAGAAAATCATTAAAAAATTACTATTTTTAACTTAACGAAATTTTTTTGTGCGTGCAAAATATTTACTGTCAGATTAATGTGAAAAATTTGTTAATTTCTCCCATATATAAAATTTGATGTAAGAATGTCAATAAAGGGTGCTTTAGACCATAAGATCTGTCGTACGACATGTCAAATTTTTGTGTAGAAGAGCACAAGTCGGATCGTCTAAACGTAATATGTAATGAAACTATAAGATTTTGAGAGAAAATACGGATGAAAATTGGACAGTCGTATGGCTCTCTTGATTTTTTAAAATTTTTCAAAAACCAACAAACACCATTAGATCAGGGATGCATTTTTATGTAAACAAATGTGAGAAAGCCAGGGAGGGAAAACTGGTTTCATAAATTTATACCAATTATAAAATCGAAATGTACATTTTAGACCACGACAGCACAATTTTATAAAAATATACGTATATTTTCTAAAAGTACACTAAAAATTTTGACCACGAAAATAACATATTCGAAAGTTATAAAAATATTTTTCAAGGTTATTAAAAAAAAAATTCAATTGCACAAGAACTCTATCCCTGGGGAAAACAAGCAAACAGCTGTAGTTAAATTAAATGAGAATGTTTTCATCTTACTTGATTTTATCCATACCAATGGTGTAAAAGCCAGAAAACAACCATTCGATTTTTACTCTCTTTTTTTGAAATACGGATGCAATTTCATTTTATTTTCTCGCTCATTTTACGTACGACAAATCTAATGGTCTAAAGCACCCTTAAACACTACTCCCTCTACTCTTTCTTCCAAAACCTTATTTCCTTCCTTTGAGACCTGAAAAATGTGGTCTGTCCATCGATATTTTTAAGAGATGTAGCTGTATTTTTAAGCGATGTTAGACAATTAAAATGCCAACCAACAATGATGGCATAGTTTGTTATTTCCTTTGGAAAAGTACAGTCTAGAGAAAAAGCAGGTGCTGAAGGAGAAAGAAGGGCTTTACACAAAAAGCAGGTGGATCACATTAAAAAAAACACAAGATATACAGGCATTAGGGGTTTCGCGACGTCTCTACCTTAACGATATAGAAAATAAATATTAATATGGATGTCAGCGATAACCGGAAAATGTCTCGAGGTCTGAGCACAAAAAAACGCACCAGACTGATTTTAAAACTCTGATCACTGGCATCATAAGTTTCCTAGAAAAGAACGTATTTTTCTGGGTAATAAAAATTGCGTCTAATTGGAGCAACGATGCAGATTCATTGCTTTATACATGAAGAAAAGAAAATGAGTTTACGCCATGCATACCACCACAAACAACTAATTTTAACATGACAGTACTGTGCAAGAAAAAACCATTAAAAAGAAAACTAAATTTGGCAAAATGTTTTTATTATTGTTTTTGATTTTTCGCTCTCAAATATCCATATAAATTTCTGCTTTCTTTCCAAACAAATAAAACAAATCAGCTTTTTGCATTCATGCAACTTTTTTATTGCTGCTTTTGCCAGTCACAGTTTTTTTTTTGGTGAAAGGAGAAAGTTTAGTGCAACAATTCTTTTTTGTAAAATGTAGAAGTACAAGTTGTATTCATATACACACAGCCAGATGTACATACTTATGTGTTGTTTTGTTTATTGTCATTAGTTTTGCTGCAAAAATGCTGCACTTTGATTTTTATTAATTTTTTTTATCCAGTTTGAGTGAGAGGTTGGTTGATTGTTGTTTGGCTGGTCGACATTTAGGCCATATTGTTGCCAAATTGTTAAGTTCGGTTCAACAACGTTTTATCGTTGTATAATATTAAATTTTCATTGCGGAGAGAGTTTGTGTAATACACAGTATATGTGGTGTCTGCAGAGTTTCTAAGAACATCAAAAAGCCCTTTTTATTGCCAACAGATTTACCACAGATTTCGAAAGTAAAACATTAAAAAGATAAACTAATTCCGCTATACGGCATTATATTCTTGAATATTGTTCTAATTAGGTTTCTGCAGCTGTAGAATTTTTCAATAGTATTGTATTTCAACTATATTATCAAGACGAAGTTTCTCGTAAAGAAAAATTTGAATACACACAAAAAACGTGTTTACATATATGTTCATCTTGCACACACACACACACACACATCTGCACAAAAAGAAGAATACGTGTAAACTTTGTTTTGCACAATTATCCGCATAAAACAGTGCAAAGTGAGTTTGTAGTTTAATGAACGAATTGTCTATCAATGCCCAAAAAATTTTAGAATAATTTGCATCGTACGGTGAAATTACAAAAACAAAAAAAAAAATAAAACAAAAAAATGTACAGACATTAACTTGTTAATAAATCTAAAATTTATGGAGCTTTGTGAAGGAGAAAGGGTTTCATTCGATAGAATTGTTCCTTAATCATGTTCTTCAATCTTCATAAATCAGTGACAAAGATAAGGAGGTGAGCCAAATTGTAGAGATCGTACTGGCTGTACCCGTTACTTAGGTTTCTGGGGAGCGCTAATTTACTGCTTTGTTTACAATATTGAAAAATTAGATCAAAACTTTCTAAAAAAAAGTCGTTTTCTTATATGCAAAACTTTTTGGTGGTCAGTGAATTAGAATCTCGTCTTCCGCAAAAATATTACTATTTCGACAAAAACTTCAACATTTGCAATAGATAATACTTTTAAAGAAATCGTTAATACCATAATTTATATTTGTGCTAGTGGAATCGGAAAAATTCAAAGGCAAAAAATGAAATTGTGAATGAAATGGAAACTGCTGCACCAATTTCAATGAAAAAGGGCTCAATTTCTTCGGAATGCATTTATCTAGAAGGTGCTAAACGAAAAATAAATTTCTTGCTTTATGTTATTTTTAAGTTATTTCTAATTCCAGCACAATGCATCGCATGTTTAGGAGTCATTCCCTATATAAAAAATAAAAAAAAAAAAAAAAAAAAAAAAATTTCCTGATATCTCTAAAACTACTCACCACAATTAGAAACAATGTTCGCACGGCCCAAAAAATTATATTGTCGTATTTTTTTACAGAATAGGGAAAACGATTCCCACGTTACGCTACTATATATCTTGTGGAAGTGTGTTTTTTTTTTACAAACCGCGATATTGCGAAAAGTAGAGCTGATGGAAAAAAATAGAGTGCAGATTGGAATTCAGCCTTCCAATTAACTACAGAAACAACTTCTATTTCTAGCGAACGAACAAATTTTTCACATTTTGTAAAGTTGTGTAATGAATGATTAATGTTGAGTGTCCATATATGAGTTCTTCTCAACTCTGAAGCAAATTAAGCGAAAAGAAAGAACAAAACTAAAATATTTAGTCGAGTTGAAATCTTCATAAAACTAAGCATAAATTAAACAGCAACAGCATGCGTAAATTATTTCATAAATAGATAATTTGCACACATGCTGAAGAAAATCTAGAAGGAAACAAATTATGAATGTTTAAGTAGATAAAATGTTAAAAAAAAGGTTAAGTGGATGTCTGCACTAATTTATAACGGGTTTTTATAGCAACAAGAAGAATAGTTGAGAAGAAAATAGATGTGTTTAGTAAAGAAGAAAGGAAAAAAAGAGAAAAATGTTGAAAAACATTTTTAAAATGCGCTCTGGATTTTGTTTGAACTCAAGAGTTAAAAACAGTTGGTGACCACCCTGATGATGAGACTACTAACCATTCCATGCCCCCTTTTAGTACTCTATTGCAACGCAGAATTTATTTTAATGTTGCCACCGAATGTTTCATTGGAAGTATGTGTTGAAAAGAGTGTCTGTATGCATCTACATCTATTATCCTGATGTTGTGTTTCTTTTGCTCCATTCACATACATACTTATGTATTCACAAACACGCACACATACGTAGTTTCACAAAACTGTTATTCACTTGGATGGTTACTGTGTAGAATAACCGTTAAGTGTAAGAAAAACATTGTAGCAGTAAATGTGCATGCTCGTATCTAGATACATAAATTTAATTTTTCTTTTTATATTTTACATACTTAACATGCATACATCCATACATAACAAACATGTTTTTTTTTTAAATTTTTTTGCAGGTATTTAAACGAAATTATTCACCAAACGAATTTTATTCCCTGGCTAAACCAGCAGTTTTGAATTACGACAATGAATAAATGATAATAGCGATTAATGATAATGAATAAATGAGTTTTTTAATCGAATATGAAATTCTTGTTAAATAGAAAAATAGGAGCCGCAGAGGCGGGTTTTTTTTTCTTTCAGATTTGACATTTAAATTGAAATATGTATAGACTTAATATGATAATGCTAAATTAAGAAATAAATTAAAACTGCTAACAACGACTACTCTAGGCAAAAGGTTTTACACAGAAACTTGACTTGTACGCGCTATTAACTCACGATCATGCTAATCACGTGAGGCGTATACAATTCAAAACAACACCAACAAATAATGCAGAAATGAAATTTAATGGCTAGGGGCCCGCCAGAAAATAAGAATTTTCAAATTACAATTTTTAAATTGAATTTTTATAATTTCAAATTTACTTTCTTGTTTTCTTTTCTAACATCATAGTGAAAAATTGTTCAGACTTCGATGGGGCCTGAGAAATTTAAAATAGCGCCCGAGTAGAGGGAGCAATGTCGCTTATACCGCAAATATTTTACTGCTATTTATGTACCCGTACATACATACATATATACATACATATGTGCATACCCCACTTAATTGTGAATAGAGTCTATTTAATACTAAACGCAAGCATTTTTCTATTCATGCAAACATACATATGTATGTGTAACTTAAAAGCTGAAGTCGATTTACACAATCGTTCCTCTTCGATGTAAAATCTACAAAATTTTAACATAAAATTATTTTTATTGTGTATTCACGACTGTGTATATAAATTTAAGTTTGTGTGAATGCATAAAGCAGAGGCAGCATAAAACACATTTACGACTCCCTCTTCAATAATAAAATAAAAATGCTACCTTTATGTAAATATGTACTAGTATTCTTGTGTAATTGTTTACAGTCGCTTCGAGTTTAGTCGACATAGAGTACACAAACCCATGCTCAAGAGCTTTTATAGGAATTCGCCAGCGATTGACTTGAAAGAGTATTAAGGGCACGTGCACTTTACACTTTCTTTTTGTTTGAATGAATGACTTCAAAAGAGAGTATATTGCGTCGTGTGTGTGCAAGTCTTAAAGCAAACAGAGATGGAAATGTATAGCATTTGAGGGTTTTAAACACTCCGTGCGGACTTTAAAACTGCAAGATTTACGATAGCAAATATTTAACTTTGTATTTATTCGCATCTTATAACGGGTGTCCCAACAAGAACGCAAGATTTAAATTTTAAATAAAACACAGATATTTAAAAAAAAATCGTGAAACTTTATTATATCGTAAAGTAGACAGAATGAGGTTATGTATGGAACAACATATCGGGCAGATGGCCGCCGCGGCTTTGCTGGCACACACGCGATCTTTTAATGATTTTCAATGACCGTTTTGCATAAATGCTGCGGTATTTCATTAATGCAGCGTCCAATTTCCTCTTTAAGGCTTGAGTCGTCGTCGGCTTATTCGCGTAAACCAATGATGCCTCCAGCCCAAAATCCACACCACACAGTGACACGTTGAGGATGCATTTGCTTCTCGTGAATCACTCGAGGATTTTCCTCACCCCAAATGCGACAATTCTCCCTATTGACGAAGCCATCAAGATGAAAATGGGCCTCGTCACTGAAGATGATTTTATCGGCATTTTCATGTTGTCTCTCCAATACCCAATTAACGAACTCCCTTCGCTGTCCATGGTCAGCTGGCTTCAGTTCCTGAGTCAATTGAACTTTGTATGCATGAAGATGCAAATCTTTCGTCAAAATTCGCTGCATAGTGGATTTGGAGACACCAATTTGCTGAGCTCGGTGTCGAATTGAGGTGGATGGAGTTTGAGCGACATCATCACGTACAGCTGCGACATTTTCGGTCGATAGACCTGGTCGAAGGCGCGTTGTTGTCTTTACATCACTAACAGACCCAGTTTCGGCAAATTTATCCATTAATCTCCTTACAGTTGACTCTTTTGGAGCATTATTGTGACCCCAAATTGATCGCATTTTGCGAACTGTAGCCGCAAAACTTTCACCATTTTGGTAAAACAAAATCACAATGAGAATGCGTTGTTCATTCGTGTAGCGCTCCAATTTTACTAACCTCGTACCTTCTACTAGCAAACAATAACAATTGTTCACATGTCAAACAATGACACTTCGAATGGCGCCAAATTTAAATTTTGCGTTCTTGTTGGGACACCGTTTACAATATTTTCGTCACCAAATGTGTCTTAAAAATTGAAATTGGATGATAATAAAAAATTCTAAACACTTAAAAAACTATGAAAATCAGCAGAGTGAGCAAAAAACGGATCTTAATAACAGAATGAAGATTAGAAGTAATGCCGACATGGAGCTGCTCCTGTTTTGAAATTGAAACAAAATGAAAAATAACGCGCAACGCGTGGAAGAATAGCAGCATTATCTTAGTTATTAGTTAAGCGATCGATTCTTTAAACACTTCAAACATACTTTTCAAGCAGTCACAAAATAGAAAAAGAACCACCACACAGGGACATGATAAACAGATTTTCGAAACATAATGCAAAAGAAACGAACATAATTTACAAGAACAGTTCATGCATTGTTATGTTATGACAACATGACATTCTCCGAATGCAAAATGCAATACATGATTTACATCGAAGGACATAGAATGTTGCTTTACATTTACATATTGACAGTCGTCACATATGAAGTCAAGAGACAACAGAAGTTTATCTAAATTAAAAGCTAATGAATTAGCAAATTTGGCCTGTAATTTGGTCTTGAAAAACTATGCAAGGGATATTTTTAACGAGAATTATTTCATTAAACATATTTCTCCATTATTATATATTGAATTAAAATATGAGGGCTGTTTTTTCACAGCAGTTGTTATACAGATTCACATACATATATATGTACATGTCTCATTTTTCTTATTAATCTGCTAATTAGACCCCAGCAAAAAATTCAAAAAATCTTAGGAGCAGTATTTACTCTTTCTGCCTACTGACAGCGATTTACAGCACGCACATATGTATGTATGTGTTGCCTTAACCTTAAATTTTACGAATTGTAGCGAACGTAATTAAGAAACGGAACGAATTTTCATGATCACTGCTCTGAAAAAAAGCATGTAGAAGGAAATGGTCCAAAGTGGGAACAAAACAAATATCATATCATACGTAATCCGATTTGTAATCGAATGTTACCTCAATATTCTCTTACAAACCTACTTACTACTGCGAAGTTGTAGTTTTTGCTACGATTATTAACCCTGGATGGTTACTCTTCATTTAAAAAAAAAAAAAATTTTTTGCCGAACATTAAAAAATTTTAAATAAAACTTTTTTAAAATCAAAAAAAAAAATAAATAAAAATTTAGAATAATTTGAACTTTTTTTTATTCGTTTCTTTTTTTCATAATTTTGAAAACAACGAAAACTTGAAGAATAAAAGATCGTAATATAAGAACACACTTAAAAGAGTTCGAAAGAGTAAATGAACTTCGTCGATATGACGCACTGTATCATCCAGGGTTAAATTTATATTTATAGTATGTTTACCTAGACATTTCGATAAGACTTTTGAAATGCAAATTCTCTAAAATAAGAAAACGTTTTGCAAATTTTTATTTAGTATAATTTTTAATTAAAATGTTTTGATACAAATCATTCGGGTGATAACTTAAGCCAGCGTGATAAATGGCAAGTTTCATTTTCAAAAATTAATAACCGGAAGTGTTAAGAGGTCACTTGTTACTAAAATTTTAAATAACAAATCAAGATTATTTTTATATTTCAGAGTGGCATGGAAACAAGTAGAATAAAAATTTATACAAATTTAAGTTTTACATTGATTTTAAATTCACAATAATAAATGATAATAACAACGCATTTCTTTTCAGCACGTTGAGTATGAGCAAAGTGGTTTTTCGTGGAGCCGCACTAAGGGGATGACCCCTGGGCATGCGATGGAAATTAGGTTACGTTGGGGGATAGAGGGAGTAGTGTTTATGGAAATTTGACTATTCCAATTAATTAACCAATTAATCGATGGAGACTTAAATGGATTTCAAATTCAAAAGAATGTCAGTTAACTTTACACCGAAAAACCGTCCTTCAATCACACATGAGGATAAATAACATTCGAAGGCGCTATGAAGAATTGGTAGTAAAGTATGAAGTGAGCAAAACAAACCCCAAACTGCATTTGAGAGTCGCGTGCATAATTTTTATAAAATTATTTGTATAACGCCTACTACTCACTTACAAATGTTGTTTCTTAAGCATTTTTATTTTACTGGCTTTTTATGCAAAATTTTTTACAATTAAATTTCGTGCGAAATTGTATGCGGTTTGTTTTTTTTTTAACAAAAGGAGTCATGCTATACAGAAAGTGCCTGATGCAGAATTATTTATGCACAAAATAGAAAATAAAGCAAAAAGTTGTGCAAAAATCTGGGTAATTTCAAATATTTGAAATAAGACACGCAGCAGCAATGGGAGTTTTGGGAAAGAAATAGAACAGCAGGATTTGGTTTATGGCTGCTGTTGTTAAGCATAAAGAAATTCAACATTATTAAGCGTAAGTATTGCTAATTACTAAAAAAAAATACACTAACTGGCTGACTGAATTGTAATGTAAACGGCAGTTTAACTAACGTTTTATGTTGCATTTAGTTACACTCGTATGTCTTTAGCTGGTGTTTATGACTACAAAAGCGTACAGAATGGCATTATGGTTCTTAAAAAAAAACTTTTTACTATTGTTGCAGTTGTTGTATTTTTCGTTTAAAAATAAAAATCTTTTACTTTTCCTATTTTGTTCTTGCTTTTTTTATGCCGTAAATAGGGGGAACTCTTTTGTTTATATGCACGAGTGTGTGTGTGTGTGTGTGTGTATGGCTGCAGCCATTCATCGTTCGTTCATGTTTTGCATTTAGCTGATACAATGACTGAGAACAAGTATCTTTATAAATAATGCAACAACAACAAGCACATGACATTATATTTCTTGCGAAGAAAGGAGTAGAGTATATTTTATTTTCTACTTGAAAAATATAAAACAATCCATGCAATCGTATGCACAATGACAGCTTTTTACTTTACCTTCTTTGCTTTTGTTGTTGACGTTTAAAGCTTTTGTCAATAATAAGTATTTGTTTGCTATTGTTTGTAGGTTTAGATAGAAAGACAGAGCGATATTGTGCAGATATTTAAATCCTCTTTTACTTAAGTGGTTTTACATTTGTCTGTCAGTCTGCATTTGCGCCGTCTTGTTTTTTTATTTTCTTTTTTTATTCTTTGTCTTCATCATCAAGTTCCATCATCAGCCAAATAAATTTACATTTCAAATTATCAGCTTTTTTCATAAACTTTAAAATTGTATTTTCGTCAACTTCAGCGAAAACTATCCACAAATGACAACAACTTCATTATTATTTATTAATTTGCTTCGAATGTGCTCAATACGCGGAACGTCTAGACGAATAATTTACAAGAACAGCATTTTTCCACAAGAAATAATGAAACAATCCAGTCATTTGTTCTCATTTTATATTTTCTTCCAATGAAATACTAGTTCAAGTAAAGATGTGACCGGAATTAATATTTTAATTTTTAATTTTAATTTTTTTTAGTTATCAAGTCTGTTCTGAATCATGTTGTTCATCACATCAGTTGCAAAGACACTGTGCTTCATGCTTTGCTAAAAGTGTGGCTTTCTCCTTCGGGTAGGTTCCGCCACCTAACCTACGCTTGTCTCTCTCAGCATGTGTTTAAATTTTAATTATACATGTAAACATATAATTTAAAACAATTATTGTAAAATTAAAATTTACCACTGACATTCATTCGAAAATGTCGAATTTGTATGTATGCAGCAGACGAAAAAAAACATTGAACATTTTTGCAAAATCTATTCAGATGCATTTGCGTCCATAGCAGTAAAAAGGCAACAAGGTACCACAAATGACTTTTGGGTCCGTTAAATGAACACATAGCAGACTTACTCGTATGGGAAACCTGTTGATGCGGTCAACCAAAGAACATGTGTGCGCAAGAGACTTAAAATGCCACAAAACTAATAAAATTATACACATGCTCGTATAACAAACTATGAAATAATAAAATATATTAATGATTTTGAACACTATTCATTACAAAATGAACGAGAAAAGAAAAAATAAACTTTACTTTTAAATACTGAAAAACTTCATTCATTTATATTTCGAAAGTAAAAAACATTTATTAGCACTGATAGAGCATCACAAAATAATCACAACTTAATTAAAGGCGAAAGACAAGGAACGAATGCTTTTGAAAACAACGAAATGCCTGGACGAGAAAAAGTCAGAACATGAAGAAATAGATGTTCTCCTGTAGAATATATGACAGTCTTATTATGGCCATGAATGTGTGACGATGGTAAAATGAAATAAACTGATGGAAAAATTGCTTTTTTAGTATAAAATAAATGATAAAATTCTTATAAACCGCTTAAAGGATCAAGTGTTTTCTGTAGTTTCGTTGGCTTTTATCTAAACACATGAATCTTTGATCAATTCAATGGAAGAAAAAGTAAAAAAAATGCTAGGAAAACCAGCCTGTACAATCCACTAACGAAAACTTAAAAATAAAAACGATTACCTTCCGAACATTTTATATGGACTGACTGCTGGCTGCTGCATTTGTCTTTTTATTTTAATTCCCTAAGCAACAGCTTTGCCGAGAAAGTCAATAAAATATGAACCAAAATACTATTTACTACAAGTTGAGCATTTTAAAATTATAATTATGCAAATGATTTCCTTCATGTTGCTACTGCTACTGCTGCACTGTTGCCACTGTGCCAAATACAAATGCAACAGTATGTTTTAAAATGGAAAAAAAAATGTATTAATACGGTCAATGTTCGATTGTGTTTATTTACATTTCTTGTTCGAATATTCACTTTCAAATAGAAAGGAAACAAATTTTAGTTTGGAAAACTACCAACATCAAAAGTAAAACCCGACGAAGGGCTTCGGAGTTAAACACTGTTAAACGAAAAATAAGATTGTAATAAAATTAATCGAGAGTCTGCACTAAAGAATAATTATTATTATTAATTCGCCTTTTTCTTTGCGTTTTTTTTCTTGTTCTTTACACACTAAAACATTGTACAAAAAATAGCATATTTTATTCCCTAAGGTTAGGTTAGGTTGACCAGCAAGTGCCGGCAGTACGTGTCCGTAGAAACCAGAGGACGTCATAGCCATCCTGTGCTATTCACGTACCTCAATAAGTCTGTTAGGTCCCAAAGCAACTCAAGCTCAACTTAGAGACCGGTCATTCAAAGAGAAAGTGCGCAACAGTCTCCTTCGCGAAAGCGTCCTACACCACTGCAAGAAAGCCCATCTTCTCAGAATGGGTGCCAACAGCTCAGAGTTTCTGAGTGCTACACCCATCATAACGCGGCCAGAAAGCTCTTGCTATGCCACAGTTAGGAATAGCACCCACCTCTCCTGAGCCCTTCCCCTGAAAAACTATTCCATCCATACAGTCCATTTCCATAAAGCTAAACTTCAAGACACCAAACTTTCCGCAACCATGAAATTATTGTGGACTGCAGTTTAATTTCATTTTAATCGATTTGATATTATTTTGCGTTGGGGCGTGGCGATGGCTGATGTGTTAGCAAGTTGACTACAGAACCAAAAAGTCCTGGTTTCGAACACATAGAAACACTTAGCGAAGACATTGTCACTGGTCACTGAACAAAACAGTGTCAGCTGATAATAATTCAGAAGTGACATCAGGTCGCCTTACAGAACACGAGTATTGTGTAGCATCATCGTCGAAATAACATAATTAATAACAATGACTACGAAACGGAGCTTCAATAGAACCGCATGCCTCCTACAATAGCCTTCTGTTTTTTTATTATTTATCTCAAGCAGAAAAGTAATTTTTAACTCCAAAATATTAAATTCTCCGAGCTGTTGCAATCCCAATTGCACTTTAACAACATTTAGTTCTCATTATGCGAGTCTGTTCGAGTCAAAAATCTAAAAGAGAAATCACACTGATAAAGCAATCGTATATTTTTTATTGATTTACGATTATACACACATACAATACATCATAACTTGGTTAATTGGTAGGCTTTCAAACTACTGGTTAAATGTGGCATGCGTCATACGGCAAATTATGTCCGTTGTTTTCAGAAGACTTATTTTTCTTCTACATTTGTTGGAACAGCATTTGTTGTGGCTAACAAGAATTAAATAAAACCACAAATAAAGAAATACATTTTCTATATTTCTTTTTCCTTCTCTACTCAATGAAACAATTTTTCCTTTTGAACCTGCTGTTTTGTTGTTGTGTTTGTATGTCCGTCTGTCTGTTTTGTTAATACATACTTTATCTTTTACTTCACGGCCAGCTTAACACATTTTGTAGCATATAAGAAAGTGTGTAAGGAAACAGCAGTGGCGGCAACAACCATGACAGCTGAATTTAACATTTTTACCAAAAAAAAAAAAAAAAAAAAAAAAAAATTAAAAAATAAAAATAAAGGAACAACAGGTAAATAAATAAAATAATACTCCTTTCAAGCACTTCCCAACATTCGTTTCTTTGTTCGCTACGTCTTGTGTTGGTCAAGCGAAAAAGGTATGCGCAGCGAATGTTGTGTTGTGTTCGTTTGTGTTTCCAGGGAGGCTCTTCTTTTGTTTTTATTTCATTAAGATAAAAATGTTTGTTAAATACAGGTGAGGTTTTATTTAATTTTGTTTGTTGGTTTTTTTCTTGCTGATTCTCCTCTGGTACCTTGTTTTGTTGCAAACATTTTTCAATAAGTGTCAGGCTGCCTTTGCGGCCGTCTACTTTTATTGTTGTGCTTTAATTTGAATGCACCTGTTTTCTCGGTGAACGTTATTCTTTAATTTTTATTTTTTTTTTCTTGTTTCTTTTATAATTTTGCCTGCGAGTTTTTATGAAAATGTTAAATATGCAGGTATGTTTTTTTTATAAAAATTAATTGGTTTCACGACAACAGTTAAGCGGGATAAACAACTGCAATCTGATTTTTAACATAAAATGTTGTGTTAATTTAATTGGCGGAATATGAAAGTCTGAAATGCAAACAGCATTCGAAACATAAAGCGTGGAAGCACTATATTGAAGTTAGTTAAAGAAAAGAAATTTTCATTTACGTAGTTGGCTAAGTACTAATTATGGATCATTTGTTAAAAAGACAAGTTTAACGCTGTTTGTCTTTTCAATGGAAAAACAAAATAAATAATTCGAATATTCAAATTATTCTTAAATCTTAAAGTATTTAATTTAAAAAATTTTCTTCCATACCAACGTGCACATCGTATCACTATTTTCCACCACACTTTGCAAAAGAATGGAAAAATCAACATTTAGTCTGATAAATTATCAAATATTAACGTTGCTCATGTTAATCTATTTTTCACAGTTTTTTAACAAATTGCTTTTAAACATTTTCTTATAATACAATAACAAAAAAATGAACAAAACTAAAAACAACTTTTTCAATAATAAATCAAAAACCTTCTTTAATGACCCATATTTTGAAAGCAGAAGCAAAAGCGAAAATGAGGAATAAAATAAATAAATGTAGAGATGAAAGACTTCATTTACAATTAAAGCATTTTAGTTTCATTTTTGTGTTAATTTCAATTTTATAAAAAAAAACATTTATTATTAAAAAAAGTTATAATATCTTTATTGTTAATAAATAAAAAAAATATAGATCATTAAATGGTGCCACAACTACAGTGTCAAAGATATGCCAGGATATTCGTAATAAATTCTTTATTGAAAAGGAGAGGATTTGTTAAATTGCCCTTAAAATTATTTTTCTTTGTATATGTATGTTATCCGCACCTTGGCCTTCGGTATATAAAGCGTTGTAAGTTCGAATCAGTTCTGGATATGTTTGAATC
Organism: Dexiosoma caninum; assembly: GCA_963924685.1. Taxonomy (NCBI): domain Eukaryota; kingdom Metazoa; phylum Arthropoda; class Insecta; order Diptera; family Tachinidae; genus Dexiosoma; species Dexiosoma caninum. Next base: position 29,332,151 of record OZ004726.1, on the reverse strand, counting down.
TTTAAGACTTTCTGGGGCATATTTGAGTTCAGATCGAGCAAAATCGAGCGGATAGAGGGAGTGTTTGTGGACATTCGACTTAAACTTTCCAACATACGGATAGTTCGGCTAAAAAACGAATTTCTACTGTAATGCGTTGTGCAATTCGCTGGTAAAGGAATCCATAGAATTTTTCTTAAAACTTCAACATGCACGTACATGTTTGTTAAAGTAGCTGTGTAAGCTCTATGCTGTTATTTATACCAACATAATCACCATCATCTTTATCACAGCACTCGTTCGCATTGCAATTATTAATGCCACAGGTGACAGAAAAATATTTGTTATGATTGTTTATTGTAATTGTTGTTTTTATTGCTATTTCTATTATTCTACTTCATATTAATTTTTTGACGTGTTATTATTTGTAGTTGGCGGACTTTATATTTCTCGTGCGTTCCTAGGGCTCTGTGTCTCTCTCTCCCCCCTACACATTCATGAGTTGTTGTACTCGAATTTGACATGTGAATGCAAATGTGGTAAAAAAAACATCTAACAATTGAATAATGAAAGCAAATATTTTATATGACTGACTAACTGGATGGATGAATGGATTTTAATTTGCGAACGCTAATTCGAAGTGCAAACATTCGCTGAACTTGCTCATTGAGCCTCACACATTCAAATGCACGACAAAAAAATATCTGGTGGACATGTGTTGCGAGGTGAAATATTGTAAAACGGATTTTTATGGCATTTTGGCAACAACACCATTAAAACAAAATCTGTTGTTTTTCTAACTTTATTATTCGCATGCAATTTGATAGGAAGAGCTGGCTTTTTGAAATTTTATTTCCTTTGCACAAGTTGAGCAGATTATGGTATAAAATTGTTAAATAAGAAACTCTTCTACCGCATCGCGACAAAATAGACTCATTTTTTTTTAATGGGAGTCTTGAATAACCTTAATTGACAAAATGTGTGTAAAAGTATTTATTTGTTACAAAAAAATAGTAAGTGTTCCTCTTTTCAAAAAAAAGCATAAAATCACGCCACGCATGCGCATGCGTAAATGAGTGTATGAAATAATTGCTCAATAAGTATCGCAATCATCATACATGCTTTTTTACCAACCAGTAATTTATTAGACTGCAATTTTATTTTATGTGAGCTAAACGATAATTAAACAAACAAAAATATTTTTTCAAATTGTTAAAAAAAAAAGAATTAAAACAAAATGCTCAAGGCACTTTAAAACATAAATTTAAAAGCTTTTTCTTATGTTTTTTACCATATTGACTCGTTTTTTTTATAGAGAGATTTAGAATTTTATTTAGACGTTCGAATACATAAATCGAAATACAGAAATAAAAAATATACTTGAACAAGGTCGACGAGGTTGTGTACATTTGGTTTCGTTAAACGAACTGCATACGCGAATAAATAAAAAATCAAGACTTAATAAATATTAGGAAAAGAAAAACAAACAAAAATAATAAGAAGTCATACGTAACACACGCTATAACTTGAGTGCAAAATCGACGGGACTCAAAAATAAATTCATTTCAAGCCTCTCCTAAAAACAAACAAAAAGTGATGCAAACAATTTTGTTCTCTTAGGATCGCCAGCGAAAAAAACTTCTAATTTTAATTTTAATAATTTGCTTTTGTAAATAAAATAAATGTTACAACCACTTTGAAAACTAAGAGGCGATGTGGGCATTTGCAATTCTTATAAATCAAATTGTGGCAGAAGCACGCAATTTGCGCCATCAACCCCTCTTCCTGTTACAAACTATGTGGAAAAAGTAACATAATTTTAAAAAGTGGGCGTGGTTACAAAAAAAAAGTAGCCTACAATTCATTTCAGAGTCCCAGAACACTTCAGGCAAATCGGTCCAGAGGTCTGGTCTCGTCTCCTATAAGGTACAAACATACAAGCACACATTCCGCTAAATATATACGAGATATATACATACATATATAGTGATAATGATCAGATTAAATGAAATTTCGATATTGTATGTAGAGTTTTGCCACTAAGTGTTCCCACATCCATATGTAAATTCAAAATTTTGGTTTTTGTTTTGTGACAGGAATATGACAACAATTATTCACAATTTTCTAATAATTCCATTTGTTAAAAATTTGATGGCAATATAAAAAAAATTCAAATACATTTACATACATACTTATTTTTTATTTCGTAGGCGTCTTTAATATAAAAATTCTACAAAAGAACAAGCAACTTGTTTCTTTTGAATTTTTAAAATTTATTCTCAAATTTGTCACAAACATTTATTTCCAAAAGAAGAGCACAACCAGAGCACCAACGAATTAAAATATAATTTATAACATCCAAAACAAATTTTAATTTTAAACATTTTATTTAGAAATATTTAAATATTAAATACAACAATTAATTTCAAAAGATTGAGGTTATGACATGGCCCCTTTGAAAGGAAATTGAAAATTATTATTCTTTTCAGCTCAACTTTTTACGCTTAAAAATATACAGTCTAAGAAAAAAGTCTAAATACACCCCCTTATTTTAGATTTTTAAGAAATTTGTAAAGAATTAAATGGAAAATTTTATTGTAACATTTAAAGCACCAATAAATAGTTTTGTTTTTAAATTAAAAATGTAATTCAAAAGTATTATAAAAACAAAAACAACAAAAACATATAAAACTCACAGGAAAAAAGTCTACATACAGCAACAAAATTAAACATTAAATTAAGGTTTTTAATATAAAAACACAGGCCCAGGTCCACCCTGGGCATCAATTACTGCTTGAAGACGACGGGGCATCAAATTAACCAAATTTGCTGTTATATCTGGTGTGATTTCAGCCCATGCGCGTACAACAGCAGTTTTCAGACTTTGGCGACTGCTTATGTCATATTTTCGCACCATTTTTTCGAGAACTTCCCATACGTGCTCGATCGGATTCAAATCTGGTGATTGTGGTGGAGAATTCAGTTGCGTTGGAGCATAATACAAAAGCCAGTCTCGAACAACGTGAGCGGTATGCTTCGGATCGTTGTCTTGTTGGAAAACCAACTTATAGCCCAGGCCTAAACTATCAACGGATGACTTTAGATTTTGTTCCAATATACTTTTATATTGATAGATGATGCCATAGCCCCCCAAACCGTTCTCGTCTAAAGCGTTTATAACTGTTCTTGGTGTAACAATAATGTTAGAATATTTTTCAATGTGTTCCGCCAATTTTGGGGCACTTAACTTTGGATCCCGATTGACTTCTTTTAGAATGCTGCTCACATCGCATCTTGAAAGCTTTCTTGGTCTACCAGTTCGTGGTCTATTTTCAGTACTATTTGTTATTTTATAATTTCAGATAATATTTTTATTTATTTTTGAAATTTCTCCAAGAGATTTACCTTCTTTCCGCAGATTAACCACTAAATTTCTAACTGAAATCTCTATCTCTTTTCTTTTTTCCATTTTCGACGATTAAAGTTTAAATATTGTCTTCTTAAGATATCACTTTCTCAATTAAAATAAATATAGTGCTTGTAAAAGCAATTACAACAAAAAATAACGGTTGTTTTCCTGCTTTTGTTCTTAATTTTCCATTTACTACGTGGAGTTACCACACTGTATGTAGACTTTTTTCCTACGATTTTTTAACGTTTTTGTTATTACTGTGTTTACAGTATTTATGAATTGCATTTTTATTTTATAAATAAACTTACTTATTGGTGCCCTAAATATTGTCATACATGTTTTTTACATTTTCTTTACAAACTTCCTAAAACTCAAAAATTAGGACGTGTATTTAGACTTTTTTCTTAGACTGTAATTGGAAAACATTTATTAAATGCCAAACAAACACTCGTATTTGTAACATTGTAAATGTACGTCTGGTTGTCTGTCCATCTGCTTATCTTGTCTCAAGGAGTAAAAATTCGCATTTTGTAAATTTTTCTCAGCAACCGACATCAACATGAAAAAATACTTAAACGACATCAGCACAATCAGCAAATTCAAGAGAAAATTCATAAGTAAAATTACATGTTATAAATATTTTTACTTTTTGTTTTTAAATTTGGCAATGGTCACTTTTTAAGCGATACTTTTTATGGGAATGCGGCCAACAAGCAACTACAACGAGCAGAAAAAATTGCAAACATTTTCATGTTCATGCAACTGAAATTAGTACAACCAAAAATATAAAACAAACAAACATTTTAAACGTATAAAAATATACTCTTTACTTTTATAACTAATAAAGAGCTAAAAAAAACAAAAAAAAAGAAATAACAAATTATTTGTGGAAGACAAAAAGGCAAATGCGGCAATTTATACGCAACTGGCAATAAATAGAATTTTTTATTTTATTTTTCAGACAGAAATGACTGCAGTCTTTTCTAATCTGTTTTCCTTTTTTAATGTGCTTAAAAAACTAAGTTACAAATCTTAACAGAATTGTTTATTCAATGCAAATTATCTACATATTCATTTTAAACTTTAGACAATAAATATTAAATTAGATTATCACGTGCCATTGAGAATTGTTCAATGATTTGCGGCACAGATAAATGTCATAAGTTTGTGTATTTTGTAAAAGATTGCAAATTTAACACGCATTTCTTTCGCTCTTAATTGAAAATAAATAAAGCACCAACCACTTTGAATGGAGCCTTTCGACCAGTAACCAGTGTCTTCCATTAACCGACTCATTAATAACGTGACCATACGTCGCGATTTCACCGTGACAGTCCGGTTTTCCGGATCTCCGGCCCCTTTGTCCACGAAGTAAAGTGTGGGACGTGAAATTTTCGCGGTTCCACAATCACGTAGTTCACAAAATGGAGATATTATTACAAATTTCACAAATTCATCAAGAAATGTTTTTTGTCTTTTCTGAAAAGTGTCCGTTTTGACAAAAACGCTTTAAAATGCACAGAGATTCAATTGCAAAATTTTTAACAATTAGTTTTTCTTTATTTGAAAGTTTCAAAAATATACTTATAAAAAGTTCATGGGCCTGTCGTTGGTTTTGAATAAATATTTTAAACTTTTATCGTTGTTGTAATACATTTGCATTTATTGTTGGACTTGGTGTTGTTCTTGCTTTTGTCATTTGTCTAAAAACAACATGTACATTTTGCTGCGTTTTTTACTTAACGTGCGGGTTGCAATAGTTAAAATATGCTAAATCGATTCACTGAATATTAGATTTGAATAAAATGTCGCTTTTGAATTTAAATTAAAAAAAACACGTTTTTTGTATTTGTTTTTTTTTTACCAAAATGTATATGCCGCGCACTTTGTTTATTTTTCTTTGTCGGTGGTCAACATGCATTAAGAATCACCAAAAAGGTGTTAAATTTAAAAGCCAGTATAAGTATAAAAAAAAAATATGATAATAAAACTTAAATTCATATATAAATATAAACAATTGGGGTATTCACAAAGTCTCGTATTTAGTTGTATTGTTGTAATATTGTAATATTTTACAGTAGTTTAAAAACATTGTTGTTGGTTCTCACACAAAAAAATTGTAAAATAATAACACTTTTTAAAGTATGTATACTGATGTGTTGTAAGTAATAGTAGAAACCGGCGCCGAAATGTTCAGTCGCCGTAGTAAAGCGGCTGATAATAATTGTAAGACGCCGCCATTAACGTCAGTAAAAATAATCTTAAATGGGAATGAAACTAAAAAGCGCATATTTAAATTGAATATATATTTAAGTATTAAACATATATTCTAATGCATAGGATATCGTCAAATGCAATTCAAAAAGGCTTTAGTTACAGAAAATTAAAAATTTTTGCTTCTCCTTGTAAATTTCTTGAATGCAACTTAAGGGCTACAGACAATAATACAACTTTTACGATCTTTATAATACTTTGCGAGAAAGAAATCTACTGAGATTTGGTACGACTGTCCCTACCTTCCGAGTCCCTACCCGTAACCAAAGTTCAGCTCTATGTCTATGTGAAGAGTGCGCACCCGGAAAACAAATGGGAGTGCCACATGCAAAAAAGGATCAGCCTATCTGCCTGATAAAAATTGCCAGTTTTCATATTTTTCCCATTATATACTCTCCCGTGTACCGAATTTCAGCCCAGTAGCTATAAGGAAAGTGCCCGAAGAAAAAAATTTACTATCAAGTCGTTCAGACTAAAAAGTGAAACTTTAGCTTTAACCGTTCTCAAGATATACATTATTTACTTTGTATGGGAGGTACCACGCGCACTACTCCAATCCCTTCTAGTTTTTTATTGGTGATTTTTTTTAATAACAAAGTCATTTGTACCAAAGTTATAAAATTTTTCTGTAACAGTTTTGAAAAGATATACAGAAATTAAAATTTAGTTTCTATGGGAGGTACCACGCCCACTTTTTGACTGATGATTTATACTAGTCATTAAGTAAGTCAGGCCAAATACACAAACTTTCACTTCAACCGTTCTCAAGATATACAAAAATAAATATTTACTTTCTATGAGCGTGGCAACGCCTAGTTGGAATTTTTTAAAATTAATATAGCCTACAGTAACTTCCAAATATACAGAGAGATACTGTGAGAATTTCAAGAAAATCGGTTCAGCCGTCTATAAGGCACAAACATACATACATACACACATTCAAACATGTCATTTTTTATATATAATTGCATTCATACTACCTCACTTGCACGAAATACGTTAATTTTTGACATGCCTTAATACAAAGTATTGTAGGGTTTTTTTCATTTCATATGACGATATGTACATTCTTAAGAATATCAAATTTTGAAATTTGTATTGCTTAAATTCAGTTATAAGTAATTAAAAAAAAATTACATTATTTTTGCTACTTTTTCCCGAATTACCGAACTCAAGCCGCCGCGAAATTTTTGTAACTAGCCGCCGTTCACAAAATAAGGTGGCAGAGATCTATAACACCAGCTGTTTATGTTTTTGAAATAACATATTAAGTTATGAGGGGTTGCTCACAACAGTCATAGTTTTTCGTGTTATTATTTTACACCATACAACTTTATGACTACCTTGTGAATACCCCAAATGGTTGGTACATAAGTAAAGGTTTACAAGTACATATGTACACAGTAAGTATAAAATGTCAAGTAATTCTTTTAGAAATGTGAAGTTGAAATAATAAAATAATTATTTGTTAAGAGCTGCTAATATGACAAGACCAAATGCTTCAGTAACTTTTTATGTGGAATATTCTCATAAATCGAACACGCAAATAAAAAATATCTCGCAGGTATTAAAATTTTCTTTTTCCGAATGTAAATGACTCTTGCTTTAATAGTCCCCCCACTTCAACCTTGAAATTAGAAATAACCACATCAGTATGAATGTTCAATTTAAATAAACTATTTACGTAAAGAAATTCTTTTTACGACACTTATTATTCCTTCTCTACTGTCTCCCCCTCCCACAATAAACACATAATAACAAACAAATGTTTGTTAGTCGAAATGCAAAAGGAAAAAGTCATAAAAATACGAGTAGCACGAGCAATTGCAGATAGAAAATCAGTCGCACAGTCGTAAAGACTGCTTTTACTACTGAATGAATATATTTCGTGGGATGACTCAAATGTATCTACAAGTTGGTATCTACAACAATTCACATTGTACGTTTTGTTTCTCAAGTAAATATCGTAAATAATATACAAATATTGTTTTTGTTATAATTGTTTTTGCTTTTAACACGTGTGATACATAAATCATTTCATTGCACATACTTAAATGGAGATATTGATGATATTTGTTACTGCTGCTATTATTATTGTCATCGTATCCTTAACAACTGCATTCCATTATTTAAAAAGAAAAAAAAACACTAAATAAAAGTTTTTTTTAAATGAGAAGAAAAATTTTCGTTTTGGCAGCAGATGAGAATAAAAGAAAAATACGGAGGAATTGAGACAGTCGAAATCGATTTTATGGTTTAATATTGTGTACGATGATGATGACGACGTCTGTTGCTTCTGCTCAATTTAATTGGAGATATCTGGAGTAATTCAATGGCAGATAATAAAGTAAGAAATGCACATTTCCTAGAAATGAGTTACATCAATGTAATTGAGGTCAGCAACAACAATAATTGTAGGCGAGAAAACTTTTATTAATTGACTTTGAATATCTAATTAATTAGTATATATCTATGGTACACCTAAACTGCTTTTGTCCAAAATGTCTAATGAGATTTAGATTTCTTATGAAATTTTCAAAAACATGCCGCATTTTCACATGTTTCTCACACGATCTATATACAGTGAATCACAGTGAAAACGGCCCACCTTTAACAATGATAAATTTTTCAATATTTCTCACGTAATTATACAAAATATTAAATGAATACGGTATATTTTAGAAGCTGATGTTGTTAGTGTTAAAAGAAATCATACTTGCTTAGGTTATTTACAATAACAACAATGTTACATACGGTTAAAGAGAAAATGTAAATTTTTTATCTTACAGTGAAAATGGCCCATTTCAAAAAACTCACTCATATAACGATTAATTTTAAAATTAAACGAACGAAACTTCATGCTAGCTAAGATTAGTTTGTTTTTAATTCTGTGCACATTGATCTATCGCAATTAAACAAATTTAAGAAGATGGGACGTCATACCACAATTGAAGTAAGAAAATTAGTTATTGACCACTACAAAGATGGAAAAAGTCAGCGGCAAATTGCTGAAATAGTCAAACTAGCACGTGGAACGGTAAAAAATATTATTACAAGGTTTAACGACGAAAAACGAATTGCCAGCAAGCAAAAAATCAGTCCAGAAATAATCCAAGATTAAGTGCTCCAAAGCTAAGAGACATGGTTGAAGAGCACTTAAATGTAAGTTGCAACCCAGAAACCATACGAAGATTGCTTAGAAAAGCTGGATTGAATGGAAGAATTGCACGGAAAAAACCTTTCGTGAGCGAAAGAAACAAAAAAATAAGTCTGGAGTTTGCCCACAGCTATTTGATGAAGGATTTTTGTTTCTGGAAACATGTTGTGTTTGCAGATGAGTCAAAATTTAATATTTTTGGTTCCGACGGCAGGATTCATTAATCCATGTGTGGAGAAAGCCCAACGAAGAGTTAAATCCCAAGCACTTGAGGCCTACAGTAAAACATGGTGGTGGTCACGTTATGGTATGGGGTGCGTGCTCTGCTGCAGGCGTTGGAAATCTGCATTTTGTGGACGGAAACATGGATAAAATTCAGTACTTAACAATTTTAAGAAATAATTTGAAGCAAAGTGTAGAGAAACTGGGATTAAAGGATACTTTTCACTTTTACCAGGACAACGAGTCAAAACATACCGCCGGAATAGTTAAGGAATGGTTATTGTATAACTGTCCAAGGGTTATCAAAACTCCACCACAATCTCCAGACCTGAACATAATTGAAAATTTATGGCATAAACTGAGTTAGAAGTGCGAAAGCATCACATCTCTAATGTACAGCAATTTGTGGAGCAATTTTCACGACTTGCCAAAAAAAAAAACTGTCACACAGATGCATTTTGACTACACAGCAGCAGGTGTTTGTGTAAAAAATCATAAAAAGAGATTTGTATTAATAGCTGATACGAAATCGGTGTATTATATTTTACTTCCTTCTATCGGGGCTGCAAAATTAAAAGCATAAAGGAACTAAGCACATATTTTTGTATATTTTGATTTAAACGCGTATTTGTTAGCAAATTAATAATCTCCGTTTTCTTTCTTTTTTTCTACGTTTTCCAATGCATTTATAATTTCGCAGATTTTTTTAACAAATTTATAATAAAGCCAATTTGCTCTGCATGTTTCGTTTTATTGTCGTTTTTTTGTTTGTTTGTTACAAATACGTATACATAGTGCATGCAGTTTTAAATAAAAATCAAGAGCAATAAATTGAAGCTTTAGCAACCGTATTCATTCATACATATAAACGCTTTGAAAGATGGACTATCGAAAATCTCTGCTTTAATACGTAGTCGTGTTTTCAAAAGCATAAAAATTTAAACGCATCTTCCTTGAGAAGTGAATATCCTAAATATGAATTTAATCAATATTCTGTGTCAATGAGTGGATGTGGATGACATCAATGTAGTGATTGAGAAGATATCGGTATTAGATTACAAACGCTCACACACATGCCGCGTACACAAAAAAAATCTGACGCATACCCATGATTATGAGGATGATGCTGGTGGTGCTACCGCTGCTGCTGCGGCAAGTATGATGGTTGCATTCTTTTAACGTATTTTTATTTCTCACACCGGGATGCTTTAAAGTGGGAAATACTTCATAAATGTGTTCACTCGCACACAAATACCCCAAGAAGTGCGAGTGCAAACGTTAAGAGCTCTAAATGCTTTTCACTGTTTGTTAGAGAGGGGATGGAGAGAAGAGTGGTAAAAAGCAAACAACAAATGAAATAGTAAACGAAAACAATAACAGCTTAATTTGATTTATTTATATGGATGTGTGTATCTATGTTTCTCTCTAAATATGTTTGTTGGCTTTTCACACACGACTTCTTGAGCGCTACAACAAATTGATGGATGGCATGAAAGTTGTTTGAGTTCGGTTAATGTAGATGATTGGTTGTTGTTTATTTGATTGCTGGTTTTTCGTTTTTCATTCGCAAGTTTATCTGTTTAGCAGCATTTATGGATTATATTGAGTAATTACTCGTACAGCGATTGCACAGATTAACATGTGGCTTTAGTGAAATTTATGATTTATCCTATTGGATTTATGTTTTATAGAGATGTGAACACGGATATCGCAGTATATTTAAAGTATTTAAATTAACACGTAGAGGCATAGTGAAGTTTATCTTAATTGTAGCACAAAATCGGCCGAAAATTACGATTTCGTAAGAAATTCCTTATGCAGTATATACAATAGAAGAGGAATCTATATGTAGATACATATTTATTTAAACAAGTACTTTGTACGGCAGTTGGGTATATGAACACCATTACATAGTGTTTCCAATAACTTTAACATAGCAGAACCTGTGGAAAACAATGGATTCAACTCTCCCATGAACAACTGCGCAGTTGTAATTATAATTCAAATAAATTTGTAAATGTGTAGAAGAAACTCATTAAGCCATGCTTAAAGGTAACCAAATCATGGAACATTCATTGGTTCTAAGCACTCATTTAAATGGCGACTTGTTTTGTTAAATGTGAACACATGCTCTTCAGCTGAGTTGAAGCATTTGATTTGCAATAGAACGAATGCATTAACTATTTCTTTTGCCTGTCTTGTTTTGTTGGGTACGAATGCACTTCTTCTATGCGTATCTGTAGACAGGTATGAATGCAATTCTTCGCTTAATTTAATTACCATCAATCTATTTGTAGTGCATTTATACACACATCTAAATGTGCAAGTACAATTGTTATCAATGATACATTACAAGAAATTTTCAACAATCATAACACAATTATTGACTTTAACCAAACTGCAGACTATGAGTCAGAAGGTATCGTTCTCTCTGTTGCTTGCAACATGAATGATTGCGTCTGCTCTGATTTTCTTTCTTTGTTTGTAAAAATGTTTTTACACAAATGACGCATATTTTACGTAAATCAGAAAAACAATTTATATTTTAATCTGTTACTTGTCGTAATTATTATGTTTATTATAAATGTAACACAAACGTACAGTGGGTTTACACTTACATATATATTTATGCTTTCTATTTATTTTGGTTATTTTTTATATTGTACAAAAATTTAACGACCGTCTGCACGACAGTAAGATATTGAAATGTTTAAAAGCAACAGAAAATCTCTGAGGGATTAACAATCAAATAAATTGAAAGCAATGTCAGGCACACAAATTATACAGATTATGAAGTTATCATATCACGAACATCGAACATCAAAATATAGAAGAAATAGATTGTCTTTTTGTACGCTTAAAAGTTCTGGTTCATTTATGTACGTAAAAGAAAAATTAGGACGTACCGAACTTATTTGTAGACCCAAGAAACGTTTTAAAAATATCTGAATGTCAGTTAATATTATTTATAAAAGGTTATGGCTCCAAAATATTTTGTTGCCGCTCCACTGTACGCATACTGGCTGCTGGAGCAATAATTATTACTATTATTGTTGTTGCGGTTGGTTATAATGTTTACATTGCCATGCCCGGTAATCTGAGCGTGCGATGAGTATAAAGTGTTTGAGATGCCTTTGTTTTCTGCGCATTACTGGCTGAAATGATACTCCATGCATAATTCGGCAAAATTAAATAATGATTTTTTTTTATATAGAAACCTTTTTTGCACGTATTATTGCAGTTAATACAGTGCTTGTAGAGGTAAAACTCAGAATTACCATAAGTTTGTTTGTAATTTAAACTAATTAAATTTTAATTGTATTCTAATTAAAGATTTTTGAACTTTATTTAAGAAGTCTTATTATAATAAATAAAAAGTACTTGATTTGGCAAATTTATTCTCCGACTTGCATTAAATAGAAACAAAGTTTGTCTAAAAGAATAAACGAAGAATACGAAGAACGTAGTGAAACATGATTCATACGATTTAGAAGTTAAAATTTTCTGAAAAATTTGTGTGTAGAGCACCCAAATGCATTAATTTGGTAAATTTGCAATTTTAAAATAATTTTCTTCAATTAAAATGGAATTTTGTGTAGAAATTAGTTTCCAAAAAGAGTTCCGAAACATTTCATAAATTGAAGTATGTAGGTATGTATGTACAGTTTGTAAAAAAAATGTTTTCAAAACTTAGAAAAATTAAAAAGTTTAAGAGAAACTCTCATTTGCAAGTAAAATATATAAATTTTTTTCTTCATGTATTCAATTGAAGATGTTTATAAACACTTTGCACAAAAAAAAACAAAATTAATTTAAATAACAAAATAATAATCGTAACTTAAAAAATACTTCCAGTTTCTACGCTGTAAAATAAATGTTTTCAAAATTGTGTTAAATTTAATTAAATTTATTCTAAATGGTAAAAAAAGATTTCAGGGTGCTAATACTTGGTGTGCCCTCCTTTAGCTTTAATTACAACTTCTAAGCGTCTAGGCATTGAATGGATAAGCTTTGGTATATCATAATTTTCAGGTATTTTTTCCCATTCTTCTTTAATAAATGTTATTTGTTTTTGGTGACCTTTTTCCGACTTTTTTCTTTGGGTGGAACCATGAATTTTCTATAGGGTTTAAGTCTGGGCTTTGTGCTGGGCTATCGATCACTTTTGTACAATTATATAACAACCAGGATCTACAAATATATGCCTTATGCTTCGGGTCATTATCCTGCTAAAATTTATATTTGAGCTTTTCTGGGTCAACAAAACCGAATTTCCGAGCACTTGCACTCAATTGCTTTTTTTAAAATGTTTAGATAGACTTCCTTGGTCATTATATCCACTAATATTCTTATTTCGCCAACACCCTTGCTCGAAATACAACCCCACACAATAACTGATAGTTTACCGAACTTTACAGTGGGTATTATATTTTTATTTTCTAAAGCCGTCAGGGGTTTTCGCGAAACTTTTTGAGGTCCATCATTGTAGTAAAGCATCACTTTCGTTTCGTCACAAAAAATAACATCATCCCAGTGCTCCGGAGGAAAAGAAATGTGTTCAATGGCAAACTTATACCTTTTTTCAATGTTTACCGCGGATAGCAAAGGTTTTTTCCTCGCAACTCTTGAAGAGTATTTATGGTTTTGTAGCACATTTCTAACAGACTGAGAGCGATACTTACTCCACATTCATTACTGATGTTAAGTGCAATTCCTCTAGTGGATTCTCATCAATAATTTTCAAAATTTTCTTTTCAATTCGCCGAGTTACTTTTTTTGGTCTACCTGGTGTTTCTTTTGGTTCCAGTCTACCTTCTTTTTCAGCACGGTTAATAACATTATATACCGTCCTTAGGTTAAGAGAGAACATTTTAGCAATTTCTCTGTGAGATTTTCCTTTATAGTAATTAAAATACACCAGTTGGGTAATGTCTTTGTTCAGTCGCTTTCCTGTCATAGTTTATATATAATTGGGTAATCATTTGTTTATTCTATGAGCTTAATTTAATGAATAAAAGACAACTGCTACTCTTAGCGTCCGTATAAAACTATTATACGCAATACATATGCAAAAAACGAACGGTTCTTTCTTGTCTTTGCATTTTTGAAAACATTTTTTTACACTGTTTAAAGTATGCAAAATTATTTTGTAGCGTTGTTGTTGTAATATGTTCATGAATTTGTCAAAGTTTCGATGCCTGCTTGTCGACAACATACAAAACAACAGTTGTAAAAAAAAAATTCACAAGTATACTGATATTGTTGTTGTAAATATTTATTTAAATTTAAATTCTTAAAAAATTTTTGTTTTGAAAACATTTTTTTTACAAACTGTATATATAAATTAAACATTTCTATTGAAATAATTTTAAAATGAAAGGCCATAAAAACGAAATAATTAAGAATTTCATTTAAAAACGTCTATGACTTAATCATGAGAAAGCTGTTTTTTGACAATCTCGCAAACACAAAGCCACCTTAACCTAAATTTCAACCGAAACAACCGTCATAAAATAAAACGATTAACAATGAAAAATTTATTTCTTACATCAAACTCAATCCGACCCTAAAGAAAATTTAACACGAAAAAAAACAGCAAGTAAAATCCTTTTCTATACTTCGTTTGTCGTTATTCAATACCAGATATAATTCACATTCGCGTAATAACTGAAGACAGACAATAGCGTCGTCAACAACAGCTTCAATGTCATCCAGATTAAACATTGAAACACAGAACAGAAAATAAAAACAGCAGCAAAAAGATGAACAGAAATAAAGAGAACTGCATTGTTTTTAAAATTTATTTTACGTCCATATGCATGTGTGTATGTGTATGTATGCACATGCATACGTACATGCCTAGAAGTCTGTACGCATGTGTATTGCGATATACTTATTCTGCAGTAATCGCATTTGCAATCATTTCATATTAGTAAAAGTGAAAATTTTATAACAACCGCTCCTAAACATGATCAGAACAGATAAGGCAACATACATACTTACATGAAATTTGTTTTAAAATGAATTTAAAATAATAATTACCGTATGGCACGCATGCATACATGTGTGTATGTGTATGCACATGTGTGCATCCACACATACTTGTACAACATGTAAGCAGTTTTGTTATTTTCGGAACTAATAGAATTAAAAAAAAAAAAAAAAAAAATAGAAAACATAAAACAGACGTTCTCACACACACCAACCTAAGAGATGATCTTGTACTTAAATTAACAGCTGCGCCGGGTGTTTTAAAAGCCGAAAAACTGACACACACGAAATAAAAAAAAATATGAAAGAGAAAACGAAAGGTATAAAATACGAAACTAATTGAGTATCAACATGTACCCCTCCTCATCATAATACGAAAATAAATATACAAAAACGACATCATTAAAACCCAAGGAAATGAACCAAACTAAACACGCAACAGTTCCTTCCTTATGCTTATTGTTCCAGTCAAGTATTTATTTGTGTGACGTATTCACACGCACACACACACACATACAGGCTAAAAAAACTCTTGTAAAAACAAATTTTTGGGCACAACTCTCGCACAGACTTATAGTAATATTTCCGTGTTTATCCTTCTCTTTAAGGTTTGTGCGGATGTGCCTGCATGTATGTATGGATGCATGCAATATA
Source organism: Dexiosoma caninum (assembly GCA_963924685.1). Taxonomy (NCBI): domain Eukaryota; kingdom Metazoa; phylum Arthropoda; class Insecta; order Diptera; family Tachinidae; genus Dexiosoma; species Dexiosoma caninum. The sequence continues at coordinate 29,316,462 of OZ004726.1, read as the reverse complement.
TGTCAACAAATTTAATCTCATGAAACCAGAGAACAAGTAAAAAAGAAATAAAGAGTATGATTTTAATAAATTCGACAACTGAAACGAACATTCGAGACTGCCAGTACATATTCGGAATTCGTTTAAAAACTACGAGTTTTGCAGATTTTTTTAAGGGAACAAAAGAATTAAATTCGGGAATATTTCAGATCAACGTTATAACAGAGAATATAATTCATTTCGAAATCAAATCTACACATCGTTGATCAAATTACTTTCAATATTAATTATTATGAAATATTATTTAAATTATTGATATTTTTAATGATAGAAATATTTTCTGTATGGATTCTCAGAGTTCAAGTGATAGCAAATGCGATTAATTTCGGTTTAATACGAAAGTTGCCCTTTGTGCCAGTCGAAAATCATTAAGTCTTTTAAAATTTTTCTCTAAATTTAAATAGCTTGCTGCGGCAACAGTTAGCACTCGCACTCAAATTGAATATACTGATGTTGAGCCCGCTATTAAAACTCAAGAAAGTTATAATGCTGGTGTTTTTGAAGAAATTTCCACACACAATGATCGATTACACACATAATGATCCTTTCCACACACAATGAGTGATCAGAGACCCGTATCCATCGGAATTCTTATCTTCAGCTACTGTACTTGGCTCGTGGCCCTCGTGCCATAAGCTGATTTTAATGATTTGATGCCAGACACTGAAAATTTCTTTCACCACTTCTTATGTGCATAATTTAACATTGGAAAATGTGTGAGGAAATTCAAAAGAAAAGTATTTATTTATTTGTTCTTTTCTATCAGCAGACAAGTGCATATCCGATAATCATGCCATGTAAAGGACTTCGATAAAGGCGATAAAAAAATGTATTGTGTGGAATACTGGTGTTACGATTATTAGTTTTTTTTATATAAATTTGCATTTCGTGCAAATACAGGAATTCATCTAGAAAGAGTGGGATACATTTACGAAGACGATATATATGGGGAGCGCAAACCCTAAACCAATTAATTGAACTATTGCTTTAGTTTTATAATGGCACAAAACCTTTCAAGTGTTCAAGTTTACTTTAATTATTTTTTATATTTTGGAAAACTGCAAGTGATATTGCCAAGACTGAAGAAGAACAGTCAGTGATTATATTAATAATAAATAAAAAACCAAACCCAATATTTATGTTTTTAAATTTTATATGTAAAAAGGCATAGTATTATACTTTTCAGGTAACTTTAAATAAATAAGTGTACACGGTGAGTCCACGCAATAGATATTTCGCATATGTTAGGGCATAACGTATAAAAAATATGATTGGGGAGTCAGGGTTAAAAAAAAGTAAAGGAGTAATAGTTCATCGTACTATAAAGCCTGCAAGAATTTTAAATGTTCGAAATACCAATTTCAATTTCAAATATGTTTGTAATTTTATAACGCAGGAATACTACCTGCGAGTTAAATACCAGTGCCAGCTTTTCTTCATTCTTTTAGGAAATAAGTTTTAAAAAATGTTACATAATTGATATTTGCTTTATGCCAGCTGTAAGTGTGGTTGAAGAAAGAACGAGCTTAATAGAAGGAATAAAAACTATTCACGCATTTAATTAAAGGGATAATTCGTATTTGTTTTATTCCAGCTGTAAGTGGGAGGGAATTGGTTAGTGAAAACTGTGACGTAGTCCTTATATGAAAATATGTTTTTTTTTTTAAATGCATCTTAGCCTAAAAAAGTTATCAATTGAGTGCTTTAAAACGGCAACAAGAATTTCTGATCTGAGAGAATGTGATTAGATTTTGACGAAAGTTGTCCTGAAATTCTGCATATAACATCTGCTTGAAACGGAATAGACCAGTGCTCAGGGTGTAGAGAAGAGACAGATGGTGAAGTGATAGAAGGATAGAGAGTTTAATTCTTGCACAACGCTGCAGTTCCCCTCTTTTGGATTTGAATTTTAATTTGGAGAATTATTTTACTTTGCCAACGTTCCATTTCTCAAATACCGACGAAGGACGGCGCTGTTAGTACAGCCCCTAACATTCCGGATTATAGTGGACATGTGCATAAGTTCTCTAATATTATTAATTTCACCAATAGATGGAGATATGCAAACTTAAATTTCTTCTTTGTGCCATTTGTTGGGACAAACGATAAAAGCATGTGGCAGCTCTGCTCACAGCCATTATTGTACTATACACTTATTTTTGGAGTGTTGTTGTTGTCCTAGTATTAAAATGCACAAATATAGGACAAACGTACAAATATAGACTCGTAGGAAGGAAGTGTGTAATCAGGCGGCCAAGAAAGCTTAAACAAATTTCTTCATTTTATTGTAGTGATGTGAGTATGATAATGTTGATGTTGGCGATAATTACGTTTATCAAAATTAACATCTTTATTTTTTTATACAAATACGTTGAATGAATACGAGTAGGAAGATGTCACTGTCAACATATTTTGTGTTGTGGAAGTGTTTTTTATTTGCTTTAATTTTCTATTACGCAGTTTGGCATTTTGGCATTTTGGTACCTCAAGTTTTATACATGCGTCGTATAATAAATACATCTGCTCTTGTACGAGCATATGCTACGGTATTTAAAAATTTCTTCCTTAATCGACTAACACAATTGAATACAATTTTATTTTACCATTTATCATACAAGAAGCTGTAAGTGTGAACAAAAATTTCATAATTTCTGTTTCGAATACATTTAAATCACTAAAAAGTGAAAACATTTTCTTCGAGTTTTGCGAAAACAAAGGAATATGCTATGTATGTCATCATAAAACTATTGAATCTGGGAACTTAATATTTCGATAACAGTTTTCTGGCACTATATAAACAGATTCATAGGAACATTAAAAATATCTTTGTTCAAACGAAGATTGCCAATATTTTTTTAATTCATATATTGAGGTGGTATTAGTTAATGCGTAAATTCAAAATTTAGGTGTTCTGCTTTTTAAACGATAATTTAAAGAGAGAATGAGGAAAACGTAAGGATATTTTATATCTGCAGCCACACGGTACTCGCAAGAAATTTTATAAAAGAAATTAGAGATCAAACTCGTTTGAATATAGTAACTATTCCAATGGAACTATAATATACAAAATAAAATGATTGATAAAATGATTCAACATATCCCAACATTAAAATGTTTACTTTTTTTAATATTTTACTTTTAGACTTTTTGCTTCGAAGCCCAACAACAATCTGTTTAAACTATTTTAAAATATCAAGACATTATAACAACATGACGGACTTGAGAATCCCCCAATTGTTTCAATAATTTCTATATATTTATAAAATTAAATAAAAATAAGTTTTGCCTGACGGGTATAGAGTTGAATTTGATATATGTATATTTCTTTTAGAAAACTTCCATATTCGAAACAAAATAAATTATTATAAAATTAATATATTTATGCAACTATTTTTTCATTTATTCAACGTGAGTCAAATTTAATTACGATTATTTACCTATCATTCATTTATACACATATTTAATAAATAATTTTTTTAAACTAAATAAATTAAAATAAATTGAGAACAAAAAAATTATAACATTTAACCCGTTTCTCATTAGCTGTCAATAGCTGTAGGTAAATATTTCTTAATTTCGAGGAATAATTTCAAAGAAGAAAATGGCGACTTAATAATATTGCAAATGTTAAATGGGAGTTATGATTTATAAATCGAATGAAATGTGAATACTTAGCCATTTGTGACAGATAATCGAGCTTTTGTAGGGATCTATTTAATCCAAAATTAAACTAGAGGCGCTTGAAATAGTTGGCGAAATGATTTAGAATTAATTATAATTATTATTATTTTCTTATTTATTAATTATTTCAGTAGTCGTGAATAATTTGAGGAATACAAATTGTCATTAAATAACATTAAACTCACTTTCTTAATTTGTATGAAATATGATATAAATTATTAGAAAATCAAATTTATTACTTTTCGACCTCAAAACGATAATTAAAATAATTAAGTGTTTGAAATTTGGACTTCAGTTCGAAACGTTATCAACAGAAAAACCTACAGGGAAACAATTTCATTTGCAAACTTCAGTTTATGTATTTCTAAAAAGCATTTTCTAATTTTTAGGTTTTTTTTTTTTGATTATTTTAATTATCTTACTTTTTGTTGAAAACTGATTGGGCTTATTAATAAAAAATAAATAAATTTCCCATATTCCTATCTCAGGTTTATTTAATATTTTATTTTTTATATTATTGTAATTTAGTTATATCAATTCTTGTGAATTATTTTGTTGGATTTTAAACACGTTTTCTCTTTGAAATAATTATGTTTTATTATTTAGCTTTATATACTGTATTTTTGCCGTAATTTCACAATTGAATTCAATTTCATTTAAGATTTTTTATTTCACAAAAACCGAAAACCGCAAATTATTGCCAATTTACACCAACGTAAAACAGTAACTTGAATAAAAAATATGTTTTTGAATTATTTATTATTTGGCTTGTTTTAAAAGCTTTCTTTCTTTTATTTGTGTTTTAATAGCTAAACGAGAAATCTTTTTGTTGTGGTGTGCCTACGTATAATGTTGGTTGCACACGTTGAATTATTCTCTCAAATTTCGTTTTGTAAACGTTTTTCGTATTTATTTATTATAACACATATGTATATTATTTTATTAACAAAATATATATTTAACAAATTTTTGTCATTTCAAATAGATAGTTAACACAGTTCTAAACTCGATTTTCACTTAATTCTAAATTAGTTCGTTTATTGTATATTTTTTTTTATACTTCATAAAAATATTTAATATTTAAAAATTTTTTCTCAACTTGATAAATAAACAAATTGCTTTTAAAGCATTAAATTTTTTGTTTTAAATAAATTTATTTTACATCACGACGTATGATTGATTTAATTTCAAACACTTTGAGAAAAGGCAATTTAATTGCTGTTTTTGTTATAAATGCTTTATAAATGTATATATGTATGCGAGTATAGTCTCAATGTTGCATATTTTAGCTTGTCGCTTGAAAAATAATACGCAATTTATGAGTATAAAGATAAAAATCGTTTTTTGTCGCGGTGTTCTTTTTGATTTTTTACACAACAATTAGAAATGAAATAAAATAAAATAATTCCGACACCTAAGCTGTAATATTGTAGCATTCGTAACGACAGGTAGAGCAATACTGAATTGTGCCAAGAAATTTATTAAAAAATTTTCTTTGGGACTTTCAAGTACCAGAGAATGTTACATTATTTACCTCTCTTGTGTAAAATATATCTCTCCCACGGTTGCCAGATTTGACGATTTTGGGTACTAAAAATTCCATTTTGGCGACTGAAGGATTTCTGCCATAAATTTGAATATTTTTTAACGTAGAATAGTGGGACCGATTATGGCCTATTAGGCTCGGTCTTTTTGAAAAGAATTAATAAATGAAAATGAAATTGATTAAAAGTTTGCAAAAATTTTTTTGCATTTTTAATTAAGCCAATTTTGAACTTGATGAGGTTCTTGCAAGCTTTTTCTTTTAATTATTCTGTATGGAGACATACTGAAAACACGCCAAAAATTTTATAAGTATAAAGTTACAATGCTCAAATATTTACAAAGAAAGGACATTTTTTTATTTCTACAATATGTGTAAAATTAAAGGTGATTTCTTTTCTGAACAGAAATGTTGCTCTTTCGATGGATAACACCTTCTGCAGTTTGCCAATACCATTATTTTATATACTTATAACCAATAATAATTTTTTTTTATACATTTCTCGCGTTAGCAAATAAAATCACAAAAATAAAGGTCCTTATTCTTATAAAAGGTATTAATCAAATATGTAAAACTTGTCAATATCTCACCCCCACTTGAGAATAGAGCGTTAAATATGTTGCATATTTTGCCAGTTATTAGTATAACATATTTAGAAGGGAACGTGATTGCTCACTAGAATGTTACATACTTTTTAAAATGGAACACGAATAGCAACGAAATGTAGCATATATGTATGTGGCACTTTCGTCAGGAAGGAAAACGCCATAAATTATTTTTTAATTGATAGCGGAGCTAATGAAGAAAATCCAGCTGAGATTAAACCAAACCAAAGTTAGAAATATATTGGTAAAATCTTCTCTGGAAGCTAAAGATAATTTAAAAGAAAATAATTGCAATTGTTTTGACCTTAAAGTAGTGCCTGAATTATTAAAGCTTTTCAATTGCAATATATATAGTATAACTTCGATCCAGTTTCTTACAAATGTACTTATATATCACAGGGAATATAAAATCGTCCTTAAATGTTTTACATTAAAAAGTTTGTATATATATTTTAATTAAAACATACGATGTCTGTATTAATACGAAGGCAGTTCTCAGGAACTTTGACAAAACAACTTAAGACGACTCATATAGGTAAATTTTAAAGTCGTCTGTTTGATTTAATCGATGTTTTTACGTTATATATTTCAATTTTAGATAGGCTAATGTTCGATAACATATAGGTAGTCAAAATTCAGTTCTGCTAGTGTTTGTCAATGTGATTTAAAATTTTTGTCTTCGATTTAATTTGGTTTTTTTAACTTTTCTTTTTACTTTTCTATAAATGTATACACAGAAAGGTTTATTTAGCATTTTAAAACTATTTCTGATCTCCACAGACTTTATTTTATCGTAAAATAGTTGTTTGGGTTACGCTTCTTTGTTAAATAAAAGATATATTTTAGAACAGTTCATCTCTTTAATGGTACGAATTGAGTTTATTTCATGTAATAACTATCAATTTATTTATGTTTTTGTTAAATGGAATAAATATTTATTTGGCAAAGTTTTGTTTTTATTTTTAACAACTTTGACGATTTTTCTCCTGAAATTTTACGAATTCATTCCTCTGGCAACTATGATCTCTCCATTCAAGTCAATGTACTCATTCTGCCTCTCTCTCTCTCTTTTTTACTCACGCATGCTCACTCCTAAGGTCTCTCGACTGTAACCGAGTGGCATTTTTCGGGTATTTTCAATAATTGTTGTTGCATTTAGTGTTTAATCAAATCAGTGTTACCAGTTGAAAATATTCGAAATGATACTTCAGGTGATCCTAAAAATTACCCCATTGCAATGAACTTACACATGGTATCGAATTAACACTTTACTTCAAGAAAGCTTTTACAAACCCAAAATAAAGCAGATCAATATGGATTTTTAATTCACATGTGCTAAGGAATATCCCCTAATATAGAATAGTATAGAGAATATACGACTACAGGTGGTGAAAGTGGTAGTTAGATGCGTGTTAATTATAAAGCAAAGTTGCGGCGTCTCTGATGTCAATTTTGACGTACTATTTTGAAGCTAAGGAGAGTCATTTTATTTATTAATTCACTTCGCCGATGTTTTACTGTTGAAGTATTATTAATTTACATTTCTAAACTTATTTGAACCTTGAAGTAGTTTTTTAATTGACGTTTAAGGTTGGTTCTCTAAGCCAGATAATTTTAAAATTTAGAAGAAATGGCAACACCATCCTAAATACTTGTTTGGTGACGTGTTTGCTTGCTGTTAGTACAACTTTAGTATTTTGTGTTCGTAGTTTGGCTAATTTGTTTCCCAACCAACATACGAGCGTAACCTGAAATTAGTGCTTTTGTTATTATATTTCTCTTTTAAAGGAATAATTAATAGTTCTTTTGAAATTTAGTGTGTAATTTAATATCCAACTTAAGTCAAGTTACAATTTTTACACTTTTACGGCGGCATTCATAAAAATTTTAACCAGCATTTCCATTCTGTTTTAAACAATATTCGCTAAAACTGTATTCGTAAAAGAATTATATGTATCTTGAAACAAATTTTTCTGGCAATATATGTTGAAGGTCTTAATCATGTTTTTTAATGAATACGGCTGCTATCCTTCCTCTTCGTTACTCAATTTTGACCTCATAGGTCATGTAAAACTGTGGAAATATGTATGTTCAGATTTTTAAGTGTTCATGAATGAAGTAGTGATTTTTCTTGCCAAGACATATTTATAACTTTTGCACGTTCTTTTTTAATCTTGGACCAGCGCACAGGAAATGACCCCTACACATGCGGTGCATTGTGCTGGAACTAGAGGAAAGAGATAGTAGGAGAAATTATAGGAGGTGACGTTACAGGAGTGTTGTAGCGTCTCTGATGTCAAGTAGACGTATTAAACTTTGAAGTTTCGTTTGTAGTAGCTATTTTTTTCAGTATTTCTTCTACTTCGCGGTTCTACACAATACCGACGAAGGAGGGCGTTCTGATGTGCCTGTGGATTGGATACAGCTGAAGCCGTTACTGTTCAGTGATCAGTGACTATGCCTTCGCCACTGAAACCTTGCGACAACAACTGACACAAATACCACCAATGCACATAAAAAAAATGCGAGATGTTTTTATGAGTATAACTGGGGTTGACCCCAGGTTCACAATTTGTAGTCACCGTACAGACTACTTCGACCTTCGCCTCGCAAAATGGAAAAAAAAATTATTAATATTTATTGCGGGTTGAAAATAATCGAAAACCATCATGTAGAAAATGATTAATGAACGATCACTGTAATACCCCAGAGTTTCAATTATAAGTTTATAAGTTTTAGCCAAGTATTAGTCACTATTTTTACTTTTCTAATTTTTGTATAGTAAAATCCTTTTTCTTTAATTTTAGGGCTTATTTCTGACTTAAGAAAGAACGCTTTCATTCGCATTCTATGAGAAAGAACATTGATTTCGATTTCTCTACACACTTTCTATGCGAACAGTGACTCGATCTAGAACTCGAATGAAAACGTAAGTGTTTTCATATAAAATCCGATTTCTCTGTTAAGAACGTGTGAGAATGAAATGTCAAAATCACTCACTTTTGGTTTTGCTTTCGTATTGAGAATTTACATATGAGTATACATACTTGTAAATAAAAAAAGAAGAATAAAAAATCTAAGTACAATAAAAAAGTATTTACAAATGGATAACAAGTGGTAAGTATAAACTATTCATATGATATACATATGAATGTATGTATTTAACAATTGTTTTTTCAGTTTAAAGAAGTCAACAATGCAGCAACTGAAACACTTTTATAAAATTAAAACAAAATTTACAAATATTTTTTTAAATTTTCTCACCCTTTTATTTATTGATACTTTCCACCAGCTGATCACACTTACACGCAGTTGTATTAGCTTTAGAATAACTTCGTAGTATTTTTTAATACTTTTAACAGAAATATAATAATTTATGATCTGGCATTGCTTCTACTTATTAAAACGTAAGATACCAAAATTGACATACGTAACTTACTGCGAAAGAAAGTGAGTGCCAATGAGAAATCCAAATTGATTCGAATTCGAGCGAGTGCTTTTCGTTCGCTTAAGTTATCTTTCTTAGCTCAGAAATAGGCTGTTAATGGTAACTTTAAGAATTATTTCAAGTCACCATAAATTTTAATTTTTTTACATAGATACTGTTATATTGAGAAAGCGTCATTGGTCAAACGTATATATATAACGTACAGTCCATAAAACGAATTAAAATCTTAAGTCAGATTTCTGTCTAGATTTGAGAAGCTTTCCTCATACATAATGAAGGCAGCACCATTATGTTTGTTGGGTTCACATTATTTTACTTATACACATTTGTTCTTTCATATACGTACTTATTTGTATGTATGTACATAGAATCTATGTCATAGATACAGTGGCGGAGGAAGGAGTAATGCGAATATATTCGCTAAACAACGTAAATTAAACATTTTGAAAAAATTCCCAAATATGATCTTCCTCGCTACACTTTTTCAAAGATAAAGTTCATACAAAGTGCCATCCATAATTAAAACTATTCAACAACTATTAAATCAAAACTTGTTTAATGGTAAAAGGAAACGCCAACTCCGGTAGTATGACAGATTTTTTTTTTGTAAAGCTAAGTAATCTTACAACACAAGAGGAGAGCAGGCCAAGTGTTTCAAAAAATTATTTGTAGTGCTTCAAGTTTCGTAATATGTGAGAAATGCAACATTTATAATTTCGTTAAAAAAATTAGATTTGCAACAAATAAAATCTATTTTCATTACTTTATGTAACCAAACCAATTTATAGAATTTGTTTTTTTTTTTTTTTTTTTTGTCAATAAATTAATATAATGAAGAAGTTTCTCTGATATAAATCTCATGAATCAAGTGCCATTCATTTCAAGTCACACTTTGGAAAAATGTTGCCAGATATATTTCGTTGTATTTTTTTTACTTTAGCAATATTTTTTTAAGATTTCATGTGAATTTTTGTTATATACATTATGACAGAATTTCGGCTGCAATATATACAGTGACTCAATGTTATAATGGGACAAGCTGTTTATCCAATAACTTTCGAATTATTTTTTTGAACTTATTGGTTTAAGAAGAAAATAAAATTATATTTATACTTTTATTTTTATTATTTATTAAGAACATAAATAAAAAATACATTGACTACCGTCACTGGGATATAAAAACAAAAAAACTAAAACAACACAGAAAATCTTGTCAAAGTAATAATGGGACAATGTAATAAAGTAACAAGTTAAGTATTAAATATATAATGTTTAATATTTAGTTGGAAGGCCTTTTTTCTCTATTACAGCCTTCAATCGATACGGCATAGATTTCACAAGTTTTTGACAGAATTATGGGGTTATTCTACCCCATTCCTCTTTCAGAGCACTAATTAGGTCCGATTTGCAACTTATTTGGTAATTTCTTAATTTTTCTTCCAAATAGGCACATACGTGCTCTATCGGATTGAGATCGGGTGATTGCGGAGGCGTTTCGAGCACATGTGGGCAATTGTAAAGCAACCAACACCTTACATTGTGAGCCTTATGCTTGGGGTCATTGTCTTGGTAGAAGTAATAATCATTCGCCAGTCCCAATTTCTCTGCTGTTTCTGCAAAATTAGCACGCAGGATGTTGATATAATATTTATGATCCATAATTCCTTCAATAATGTGAAGGTTACCGGGACCAGCTGCTGATATTGCACCCCACACCATAACTGACCCCAAGCCATGTTTAACAGTAGGTCTCAAATTTTTTTCTGACAGTTCTTCATTTGGTCTTCTCCAAACGAATGACCTTCCATCCGATCTGAATATGTTATATTTGCTTTCGTCAGTGAATATTACCTTATTCCAGAATGATAAATCCTTGTTTCTGTGGTCTTTAGCAAAGCGCACTCGTTTAAGCTTATTAACCTTATTAATAAAAGGTTTTCTCCTAGCTACCCGGCCATTATAATTGTGTTTCCTTAACACATTTCTTACCGTTTCGGGATTAGCTTTCTTTGCTAGATGTATTTCCGCTTCAGCAGCAAGTCTGGAAGCGCTTAAGTAGGGTTTTTGTTTGATTTGTCGCATAAGCCATCGTTCATCCGCGTCGGAAAATATTTTTCGTTTGCTTGGTTTTGCTACATTTTGAAAAGTTTCTGTACCTCCATATCGCTTTATGATGTTAAACACTGTAGATTTTGGTTTATTTACTATTTCCGCAATATTTCTCACGGTTTTTCCTGATTTCGAATGTTCTAATATCAGTTTTCTGATTTGAGGCGATGTTTGTGAACCCTGTGGCGCCATATTTTAATTTTTTTTAAAAACTTATCAAAAATTAATCTGTAATACACTCTAGCAACTTTTAAACAAAAAATTTTTGCAAAATGTTCCGTTATAAAGCCTAGATTATATAGTGATGCCACCTGTCCCATTATTACTTTGTACTTCATTTTTAACTTATTGTGAATAATTATTTATAAATTAATTTTGACAAACTTAAGAATCATAATCTTTTGAGATGGCAATTAGCACAGTGTTAGCTACACAAAAGCATGAAAATTTTGCATTAAAATCAGTTAACATAGTGCTTAATTATCTCCACATAAATCATTTTAGCTTTGTCCCAATATTACTTTGACTCACTGTAACATTTAAAAGAGAAAAAAGCATCCTGTGATTCCATCGTATTGTCCACGAAAAATTGAAAATGACAATATATGGGGCGATAATATTACCACGTTTGGGGAAAGCCCATTTTGATTCAATACGCATACATATACATATGTAGATTCATATCAAAACGCTGTTATATTAAATTTATTTTGAGGGTAATTTAAAATTTGTTTTAAATTACAGATATAGTAGTTTCATTCACAAAAAATATACTGAAAATTCTATATGTACATATATCGCCTGTTCTGCCCTTGACTGTTTATCTACGTTACAAGTCTAGTATTCATTATTTTGTTTTTATTTAAATTTTAAAACAATTTTTTCATTTTCTGTTTTGCAAAGTGTTTGCTGTTTTTACTTTGTGCCGTATATTTATTTATTCGTATTAAAAAATTTGTAATAATTTTGCGCCAACTCATATTTTTTTCATTATATAATATTTTTAAATACGGCCTTTGACTTAATTCAATATTTTAGTTTTTAAATTTCGAAAATGAATATTTTATTTTATCTGGAGCCATGTGATTATTTTTATAAAGAGTGTGCGACAATACTAGAATAACAACAACAGCAGTAACAAATTTTTAAACAAATAAATTGTAATTCTGTTGTTTAAATGTGTTATTTATTTTGTCTTGTGTTTCTTTCCTTCTGATTTTATGTATCACAATTTCATTAAATGAATAACAAATATAACAATACATAATTATAAAACGTTGGACCAGCACTGAGGGGATGACCCCTACACATGCGATTATTTTACTTTGGCGACGATGGTGATACAAAATACCACCGCTTTGGAAATCGCTCTGATGTTACTTGTGAATTAATATCAGCTGAAACCGGTACTGTTCAGTTACCAGTGACTATGCCTCCGCCACTGACCCCTTCCGACATCAAGTGGCACAAATCCACGCTAATGAACATCAGAAAAAATGCGAAGTATTCTTACGACTTAGTGCGACAATGGGGTTCGACACTATGTCACGACGTTTCTAACAGTCAAATGAGGTCATACAATGCATCGTAGTATAGAAACACCTACCTCCACTGCTCGATGAACAAATTCATTGATATTCTAAGTCGACTGAGAACAGGTTTAATAGCTTCGTTCTAAGACCGGCAGCCAATTAACAGCAGGAAATTCACGCACTAGAATCTCGCTTTCGAATGAGTCGTACAGAAAGCTGAATTACGTCTACGGGTTTATTATTATTTATTATATGTGCTATTACATCGTTTCCAGATCAATAAGAAATTTTATTGTTTTTATATTCCACGAAAAATTAAAAGAAGCTTTTTAGAGAAATATGGTTAGTTAATCTCATCGCACCATCGCGGATCGGAAAGGGTTCCCCTGAGTTTACAGCTATGGACATATAAATGGCACACATTTAAAATGTGCAATGATTTTAGTATTTTCTAACTAAACTTCTTTAAAAATGCAAGTTTTATCTCTTCTGATTGTTGTTGGCAGAATTTTTGTCTCAACTGCTCTCAAATTATCCGTTATATTTTTAATAGTTATTTCCCGTTACCTTTTTTGTGTAAACAATGCTGCTTTTAAGTGGACATATAAATGGCACAATAAACGAAAAATATTCAATTCTCGCGTAGATTCAATTCAAATCACTTTATTTTTTTGCGTAGTTTACAAAAACGAAATAAGCCGAAAATTATTGAAAAATGAGCTCAGGCAAACATACCACAATTGAAGAAAGACGGATCATATGGTAATTGCACCGAGATGGTAAGAAAGTGGCGGAAATTGCTGGAGTAATACAAATTTCTCGAAAAAAAGTGAACAATGCAATTAAATCATGTGCTGGGGATTCCCATATATTGATTAAAGGTAAAAGTCGGAAACCAAGACCTCGAAAAACAGATGAGCGTACTGATGCAGTCATAGTAAGAATGGCAAAAGTTAACCCATTCAAGTCATCACGGCAGATAGCAATAGATATAAATGATTCCATGAACTTGGAAATATCTAGCAGGGTTGTCAGAAGAAGATTAAACGAGGCAAATTTGTTTGGACGCATTTCCAGAAAAAAGCCACTTCTCTCAAAAAAAAATATTTCAAAACGTTTAATTTTCGCCAGAGACCATAGAGAAAAATCAATAAATTTTTGGAAAAACGTGTTATGGAGCGACGAAACAAAAATTAATAGGATGGGACCTGATGGTAAAATATTTGTTCATCGTCCTAAAGACCAAGAGTTCAATTCTCGGTTCACCCAGAAGACAGTAAAACACGGTGGGGGCAACATTATGGTTTGGGGTGCATTTTCTTGGCATGGAGTAGGTCCGCTTGTTAAAATAAATGAAAAAATGGACAAGTTTCAATATTTAAACATTTTGAAAAACTATATGGAGCCATATGCCTTCAACTCCATGCCAATTAAGTGGAAATTCATGCAGGATAACGATCCCAAGCATACCTCCAAAGTAGTAAAAAAGTGGTTTTGTGAGGAGAAGATTGATGTTTTCGATTGGCCAGCCCAGAGCCCTGACTTAAACCCCATAGAGAACCTATGGAACGAAGTCAAGGTTGAAATAGCGAAACATAATTATAAAAATATGGACGAACTGTGGTGAGCAGCGCAAAACGCTTGGTATGAGGTACCTAAAGCAAAATGCGAAAAACTCGTTGAAATTATGGGCAGGAGGTGCGAAGCTGTCATCAGAAACAAAGGGTTTAGCACTAAATATTAACAATAAAATGCTGGTACACAGAAAAAAATCGAGGAAAGCAAATTTTTTATACTTTTTCCGAGAAAACTCGGAAACAACTTTTTGCCCCGGGCTGGGAATCGAACCCGTGTCCTTCTGGTTGCAGAGCCGTCAGCACTTATATCAGGTTAGTGACAAATGCACTAGAGGATAAAGACGATAGCAAAATCATATATGAAAAGTTTGAGAAGTACAAGTTATTTTTTTTTTTTTTTTTTTATCAGCTGAATGTTTTTTTTGAAATAGCACACTAAATTATGACGCATTGCTCACAGCTGTCATAATTTTTTGTGTTATTATATTAAAACATACGCTTTTATGAGTACCATTTGAATCCTTTTACGGACCCCGTGCGCAATACTTTTCAAAATACTTTATTAAGCTGTTTTTTCCCAATGTATTTCTAAAACGCAGTTTTCAAAGTTTTGCAGTTTTACAGCATGTTGCGAATATCATACGTACTGGTGGCAATTTAAGGTTATGTAGAAAAATTTTAAAAAAGTAAACAAGATTATTTGAATAAATTAATATGACAAACACGTGCATGCCAAAAAGGAAAACAATAATAATGAAACTTACCATCTACATTGTCAACACTAACTCGTCGAGATTGTTTTTTTTCACTGACCATTTGAAGACCAATATTCAAAATATAAATTATCTTCAAAAATTTAAAATAAATTGTATGTAAAATGTTTTAAACTTTGCTTTAGCAATATAATTTTTCAACAAATGAACGACACACGCACTTTTGCAAGTAAAGCAATACTGACAACTTCAAAGTTTAAACAATTAGCAAAGTAAAGAAAAAGAAACTTATAAACAAATATTTCTTTTGCTTGGTTTTGGTAAATATTTTTAACGAAATTAAAAAAGAATAGGAAACGCACACAAACTTCAGAAAGATGCGATACGCAGAAAAACAAACTAAATGAAAAACAGTAACGAAATAATGACTGAAGAAATAAACAAATAAACAGAAACTATATGGAATATTACACACGTTGTCGTATACAATGTGCTACACACTTCCAATCGAAACACGAAGAACGGTAGGTAACAACCAAACGCTTGAAGCGCCACTAACAGAAATAAAAAATATATGGTATATTCAAATATTAAATTCACTCACAAAAACAAAATAGTGCTACTCAAATGTATGCACAAGCTAGAGATGCGCGGCGGTCACCCGATTAGGGTAATCACAAGTGAGTTTGATTGGGTGACTCAACTTCTGGAGTGATTGTTTTGTGATTTGAAGAAGAAGAAGTGATTTCTATACCAGAATAATACGACATTAATAGTTCTAAGTGTCATTTAAAACGAAGCTAATGATAATATAATTATTGAAATGCAATAAAAAAAGAATTTTGAGAAATTTTTTATAATTAACTATTGGAGAACTTCATTAAAATTAATCTGCATTTTTCCACTCATACATGACATTCGACACGAGAGTGAGGAAGGAAAAAAATAGCGACAAGCGTGAGTAAAAACAACTCACGCTCCCAACTCTAGCGGCGCACACACGCCATATACCACGAGCAGTAGTTGTAATAAACAGAAAAAAACGAAGGGAGAAACGTATAATTATAGAACAAAACAACAGCAAATTCTAAAGAATGTCAATAATATAGAAAATAGAATTTTATCAACAATTTTATATAATTAAAATGTTATAAACAAAGAGAAGAGCAAATAGAAAAAAGCTGGAGAAAAATGCTGAGTTATTAGTTCGTTGGAAACGAAAAGCAAACCAAAATTAACTAAAAAGAGCATAAACAAATTTGAGTAACTATAAAAACGGGAGACACGACATTATTTAATGTTAAACGATGTTTGCAGAGTACAACACGAACGGTGCTGTCGTTATAAGAGTTGGTAAATTCGTGAGACACGACTAGTAGCAATGTTAACGAAAGTATCTGATTGGTGGACGAGTGCGAGACACGATTTCAGTCGTTATTTCGAATGGAGAGTCTCAAAGAGATTATTTTTGTTTGCGTTCCTCTAAGAAATTGTCAGAGATGCCAACTATTCAAAAGCAAAACGTGCCAACCAACCAGTAAAAAACAAAACGATTGTTTTGTCGCCAGGAAATATTACCTTACACGCGACTGTTCTGCACGAGTTTTTTATGACTTCCGTTCCTTTCTTATATTCGAGGTCAATACTTAAAAAAGTCCCATTTCGGTCACATATACTTACATACGTATATACATATATTTTTATCTTTTAAGCAAGTCGGTTTCTTAACACTTATGGGAATAATTTTCGAGCGCAAGTGATTAATTAGTTTTTAGTCATCTTAAATAGTGGTAAAAGACTCAGTTTGGTAATTTTTGCCTAAACAATCTTCAAATGGCTCTCTGTATAGACTTTTTGCATGAAAACAAAATATATATACATATATTTATATATTAGGGTGGGTAAATTTTTTTGGTCAACAGGCGTATTGCAAAATCGAAATCTGCTCAAAATTCTAATAAAATTACCAGAAGAAAGTATGGGTCTAAAATCAAAACCTAGCTCTCGCCGAGCGACTTAAAAATTAAAATTTGGGTAATTCCAAAGTTTAAAATTTTTCAAAAAGTTTTTTTGGTAACAGTACTCCTGTAGTGTACATTAAGAGCTTTAAAAGAAAACTAAATTGGCCTCTGTAGCTGCAATAGAACCGAAGATATTTACTTTAGAAATAGAAAATTGGAATGAAGTGAAATTTTAGGCAAAATTGTGGACCCCGTATTGTCGGCTCCTCTAAACCTAGCGGGCTAAAAAATTTAATTTTTTGCTTTTATTTTTTTTTTTTATCTGGGACCAGCACTTAGGAGATGACTCCTACACATGCAAAGCATTGTGCTGGAACTATAGGAAAGGGATAGTAGGAGAAACGACAGGAGGTGAAGCTTAATTAATTATTTTGCAGCTCTGCTTTTGCACGTTCTTTGTTTATACTCGTAGCAGTGCTGAAGGTTCGGTTTAGTAGTGACTATGCCTTCGCCACTGAAACCTTCCGACAACAACTGACACACAAAGACACACCAATGCACATCAGAAAAATGCGAGATTTTTATTTTAAAATTTTTAGTCTGAAACTGGGGTTGAACCCTGGTCTGTTTTTGGTTTTGTAGTTAACGTGCAGACTACCATCCATCGTGCCATCGCCACCCCCTTAGTAAGAATGACAAGTACATATGTATATACCAAATTTTACTGACATCGGAGGCATACTAGAAAATATATGATTAATTTGGCTTGGAATTTGGCGGGAGCTAGGTTAAGATTCTAGACCTATACTTTCTTCTGATAATTTTCTTAGAATTATGTGTAGATTTTGGTTTTGCTATACGCCTGTCACGTTTTTTCTCAGCCAAACAAATTGACCGACCCTAATATATATACATACATATATAAGACTGTTTTAAAATGTTTAAAATATATTACGTTAAAATTTTAATTTTAAAGTAATAATGAATGTATAAAAAAAAAATTAATTAGATTCTTGATTTTACCCAAAATAAAAATAACACAAAACAGTTTGAATTCACATTATGTATATATTCATTGCAATACTATATTCGGAGTCGTGGAAATGGATTCCTACCTCCCCTGGTGGTCGTGCAAAAAATATGTACGTTGTGTGTCCTTTTAGAGGCTGGAATATCTATGACGTTTTAATTTCCATAAAAATCGGTTGGTTGGTTCTGAAAATAAGCGTTTTTTCTCGATTTTGGTGCTTTTTAAAATTAAAACTTGACAACACTGTCCAATGTGTAGTTCTGTTTTTGCAAGAGACAATTTTACCCTCATTTTCTTCCACTGTTTGCTGATTTCTATAACGATAGTGTTTAAATTTTGAAAGCAACGTCGCATTTTCTGGCCAATATACATACATATTTATTGTACGTAGTTTAAAAAATATGTACATTGTACATATGGATTGACGTCCAATGTGTGTACACATAAATACACTTTTTCTGCAGATGCAAAAGTATTCACATACCAATATACATACATATATGTACTTATGTATGTATGTATATATGTATTTATTTCAAATTTCACTTAAAAGTTGTTTTGACAATTTTTGTGGGATTTATTTTTTTATTTATCTTTTCGGTGCTTTCTACAATATCTTATCTTATTGTGAACATGCATATGGATGGCTACCCAGTCGACATTTTAATTAATTATTGATCATATTCGAGTCTTTTTTATTCTTCTTCGCGATTAAATTAATCATTTATGCGCACGTTTCTGAATCGAAAACGACTGTTTTGTCGGGAGAAAATGGTACCCTAGATACGACTCTTCAAAACGAGTCTTTTATGACTCGCGTTTCTGACTCATTTTCGAGGCAGTTTGCAATAGTACTTACAATCAATTACGACACTTTTTCAAGCCATTTTACAGTCATATTACTAGCCGTTAGTGAGTCTTGTTTTATTTGGTATAACATGAAGAAAGTATATTCTTTTATTTTTTTCATTATTTATTTATTACCCTTTTCGTACAATTTTTAATTTAACATTAAAGTAATTCAAAATACAAAAATTCTCTCACACAGTTTCACAATTCTAAAAGTGCATTAATTGCGATAAAACTTATTTCAAACTTGATACCCCATTTATCCAATTCATCACACAAATCAGGTTTTCTTTCTTCCCCATCACTGTCACTATCAAAGGAAATTTCACTTTCTCCATAAAAAGAACTTTGACAATTATCATGAGAACTATTTTCGTTGCTTGTTTGCCCGGATTCTATATCATTAAGACAATTTTCTTGGCAATCTGTTTCTTTACTTTTGGAACATAATAGTTTTTCCGTTTCTTTCTTAGACAGTCTTCTAATTTGTTTGGCTGACATTACCTTTTTATTTTAATTTAATCAACTTTTATTGTTCTTTGCACCATGAGCTTACCACACAAATAAACATAAATTCACAAAACTCATTTCTTTCAAAATGAGTAAGAAAATTTGTCCCGTTATAAACAGTAGCAAAAACCATAAGAAACAATTTTTCATCGTCAAGATGCGCTAAATATGACTCCAAAATAAAAATAAAAATTCTTAATACAGTCACATTTCGGGCATCTACATGATGAATTTATGATTGCGTACATTCTATACATATTGTTTGCGTTTTTTAAACAAGTCGCTTTCCAAGCATTTGTCGGATTCATTTTCTGGTCTTTTTTTAAGTGCACAACTGATTAATCAGTTTTTAGTCATCTGAGGTAGTCTTAAAAGACTCAGTTTGGTGATTTCTGCCAAAACAATCTTCCAAATGCTGACTGGGTATGTGTGTAATATACACAAACACGAGTATAAGCATAAATACTTATACATACATATATGTATGTACATATATCAAAACATACTTATTTCTATATAAATTTGGCCAAGATTTATAGAGACACCAGCTTTGACCAGTTACTTCATTCACGTTAAAGTAAGAGCAAGATTCAATGAAACGGTTTTATGCCAGGGAAAAATTACAGATACTTTATTTAGTGTTTTGTATCTTCATACATATGTACATATGTAAGTACATATCTATCTACATACATATGTACATGCATAGTATTTATGTTTTCAATTTCATCAAGATCAGTGAAATAGTTTCATAGGTACATCCATAAATAAAATACATATACATACATATGTATGTATGAAGATGTGTGTAATAAGTTAGACCAATTTGTGCTTTAAGTCACATCACCATCAGGTAGGTAGTGTCACGGAAACATCAATTGTCTTCCGGCAGTTTTTTACGCTGAAAAGGTACCATTTGCTTTAAACTGCTATTCGTCTACCAAATTTCACATTTTTAATACGTAACATCTGCATGCTATCACCCGTATAACTACGTTGAAGTGGAGTGTTGGCTTAAGTACTGACTGTGGTCTACGACAATTGACATTTCAAACAAAAATTCCAAAATCGACTGGTACGACTGGTAACAAGAGAGGGGACGAATGCGGAAGAAAGGGCAGTGAGGTACTCCCGGTTTTCACACCAAGTAGCTCCAAGGCTACCAGAGGTCGCGCATTAACTGTAAATCGCATTGCAGGCCAACGCCTACAGCAGGTTCCAACATGCCAATTTTGAACAGAGGATCTACGAGTAAAACCTCGGGTCTCCGAGCTCCACCATTTCACAGCAGCAGAGGAACCAAGAAATATAGTTCGGATTGTGGAGCTGCAACTCTATTCCTTTCCTCGGATTGGTCTAAACGGCAATGTCGGAGGAGGAAGTTAAACTGCACGGTCAGCAGCCCGCCAGCAAGCGTCTGAAAACCCACGGGTTTACGTACAAACCTTACAAGGAAAACCTTGTCGTGGCTCTGATCAATAGGACTAATGCAGATTGCGCCATAACCCAGCCAAACTGGCTAATAGTTAAGAGGCACCTGATGGGATCCGCGGAAGGGTCGTAGAAGACAATCCAGGCACTTACCCACGACGCAGGGAAGCAGAATGGTTCCGAGGCTCATAAACCTCTTGGCATGCGCGGACCATCGAGCCGCTAATGCTGGCGATCACACGTCTACAAAGGCTATGGGACAGATCTAGGCTCGATGTGAACCGCGAAAAGGAGATTCACGCCGGCATAGGTCGCTTCCTCGGTGCTTCAGACAGATCTCTATTCTGCTGAGTCTGTAATCCCTTCCGCTAGTCTCCCGACGGAAGGAGAGGTGTACTACGGTTTACGAGTTATCTCCCTCAAAATCTACCGGGGTGACGACAATTGAGAAATGAGTCAGGACACCGGAGATCAGGAAGCTGACCTCGACACAATTTTGATGGGAACGTGCGATCTGGCACTTACACCGGTCCCATCTGTGCATAACAGCCTAACCTGAATTAGAGCATCAATCTTATTGTTTTCTAGCCATTAGCTCCAATGACAACTTCAGGACTTAACTTAACTTAATGTCACTTCACATATTTATAAGAAATTTTGTAGGGATAAACTAAAGTAATCGTCAAATCCATGATAATATCTTAATACACATGCATATATACTATATTATACATATGTATATATATATATACATATGTATGTACATATATAATTTTTACAAGCTTTTAATGGTGCTTTTCAATAGTATCAAAAAATGCTTCTTTAATTTTTATTTTATTCCTTCCAGTATTCAATATATTTTTACCATTAACATTAAATAATGCCAGAGACTGTCTGTTTCTACTAAAATTTTTTTTTTTTGGGTCATAGTGTCACAAAATTACGTGGCAAGAACGGCTAAAACAAATATTTTTTATTCATTTGAGTACTTTCTATAATATTGGACACACGAATGTTTTTTTATTAAATCAATAATAAATAAAGTCTAGTAGCAAATAATAGAGGAACAAAAGCAAAGAATTAAATTGAAAGAAACCGTTTTATTACAATTGGCAAGCTGTTTACTTACAGGTAAAATGTATGTAAATATTAATCACTTTACATTTTCATGTTGTTATTCATTAATGAAGTGGTGAGTGATTAATTATTAAATTTATTAAATAATACAGAACTACTCGTAGGTTTGAAGTGCATTTATCTCATTTATAATGATTTTGAGTCTCAAAAACTGCGTTGCACTTTCTACTGTATTTCTTAAAATTATTTCCACTTTATTGCTCTCTTTTAAACTGCAGTAAAATGGCTTAAGAGCGGAACAATGAAGTGCAAATGAATAAAATTAATATCACAAAGTCGGGCATGACATGCCGCACACTTTTAGTTGAAAAGAAAACACCATTAGTTTAATTTGATAGAAATAATAATCACATATAAGAAGCGGATAGAAAATCTATCAATTGTTGTCTATGGCCTGGGCGATTTTGGAAAAATATTGTGTACGAAAAAGTGATTTTTCAAAAACTCGACGAAAACAAATCAATATGTAGTAATGCAGCACAAACATTTTCAAACATCTTTCGCGTCATCGAAATTCTCCCGTTATTTTTTACGTCTAAAATTAGCTTGGCAACAATTATTTCATGACAAATTTTTAAGGTACGTAATTTTTGATTTTGGCGATACCACTTGGTTATCTTTTTAACTTCTTTAATGCCGTTGGAATATTTGGAAGCCCAAGTGCATTCCAACAAGCAACGGACGCGCTGGAAGACTGATTTCGCAGACATTGGGACAAAATTTTGTGAAAAGCACTGCCCTGTCCCCCTACTACACACTTCATTGTGTGTGGAAAAAAAGGTTGAACGCCAGGCAAATCTAAAGTGCATATCGCGCCTTTATTATAACGTAGATCATATCGACACCGTCAGAGCTATAAGTTCGGTTCAAACGTGAGATATAATGGTGCATTTTCTTAAATATTTATGCAGAAGGAATGAAGAAGGACTTGAAGTTGAATTCGTAACGAATCATGAAAGTAGTCAAATAGTAACTGACGGATACAACACACATGCATATATGTATGTATGTGTGCCCACATAGCTCATTTAGCCAAACAATAGCACAACTCAAAAGAACGGTTTTCGAATTAATAATAAATTTCAACTAAATCATCATATCGGTTTTGTAGCTGGTGCAATAAATAATTCGTACAACCTGCTTCTACACTTACCCTCGATAAAAGAATAATGTATTATTTCTTAACCGAGTTTCATTTAAATTTAAACTCTTTTCTTTTTGTTTCCTGTTAAATTGGATTTTTTGCGTTATGACGTTCTTTGAGTAAATGCGTACGAGTATGTACGAGGTTTGGAGGACCAAAATAAAGGTTCAAATATTTGTGCTTCAGGTATTTTATGATGGATTTTGCCGGCTTAGAGTAAAATTATCACACTTTATGCGGGTATTTACCACTTCTGATGTGAAATTCTTCAGTCAATTTATCTTGTCATTCATTCAATCATACTGGCAGTCAGTTAGAATACTCATGTAATGCCCCAATATCATCTACTCTGTGTAAACGTCTGCCTGGTCGCTTTAGAGCATTTCAAGAAATTACATTTTAATTGGCACTTTTATAAAGTTATGTAAGTGCATACGAATGTATGCAACTTCATGTGTTGTATAAGTACATGTAATTGTAAATAATATTTGATTAGAAAAATACGAATCATCTGGGAAATTGTATTATTATTTATTATTTAAAAGAAGTTCAAAATATTTATCTAAACCTTAACACGAGAATGATCTGGCCTCTTTGGATAGTTAAAAACTTTATACTGCGGTGTTTACAATATTCCTTCTGTAATTGGCACGAAATATGCTGCGATGCTGAGCAAATTTATGTTCTATGATAACCAATCTGGGCTTAATTTAAGAAGACGTTTTAGCAGTGTATATCCCGTACTAATTGTCTTATGAAATGTTTCCTTTTCAAAACACGAGTATGGTGTGTAAACAACAATTGTGTCGCAGTCACAAACTCGCAATCTTAAAAACTTTCACTCAATTTTAACACGTATTTTAGGCACATACCCTGCTAATTATATTGGACTTCGTTGTCCATTTTAACTGAAATGGACTGATTATCAAACTTTTTCTTCCCCAATTTGAAGAATTGGGACTGGATAACATGTGGTTCCCACAGCACGGTGCATCGGAGCACACTGCCCGAGACACAACCGATATTCTGAAGGAAGTATTTCCGGGTCGCTTAATCTCTTGCGGTTTTCCGAAGTCGCGGGTTTACGTCAACAAGCCTCAGATTCTTTTTTTTTTTTTTTTTTTTATCTGGGACCAGCACTCAGGAGATGACTCCTACACATGCGAAGCATTGTGCTGGAACTATAGGAAAGGGATAGTAGGAGAAATGACAGGAGGTGAAGCTTTAATTATTTATTTTTGCAGCTCTGCTTTCGCACGTTCTTTGTTTATACTCGTAGCAGTGCTGAAGCTTCGGTTCAGTAGCGATTTTTATTATTGTTTTACTTCGCCGGTGCTACACAATACCGACGAAGGAGGGCGTTCTGATGCGATTGTGGATTGCTATCAGCTGAAGCCGGTATTGTTTAGTGACCAGTGACTATGCCTTCGCCACTGAAATATTCGGACAACAACTGACACACAAAGACACACTAATGCACATCTGAAAAATGCGAGATGTTTATTTTTATTTTAAAATTTTAGTCTCAAACTGTGGGTTGAACCCAGGTCTGTTTTGGATTCGTAGTCAACGTGCAGACTACCATCCATCGTGCCATCGCCACCCTCAAGGAGAATATTCGTCAGGATTGCGAGAGGTTCTGGCATGAGTTATGGAAAATGCCATAAAACGAGCACATATCGTCATCAACTCTGGCGGCGGCCACTCGGACGATATTGTTTTCTCATCTGGATGAAATAAATTCTAATGGATTACATATACAAATTTGACATGCAGAACCAAAGTTGTTCATTAAAAAAAAATTACGGCAAAAGAACATCGGGTGATTACTTTTGCCCCACCTTGCATAAATTGCATAATTTGTTGTTTGGTTAGCTACCCTAAAGAATTACTGCCGTATTCATAAAATTTTTATTTATATTTATACATAGGTTTATTGCACAAATTTTAATACAAAATTCATTCAATACTCGTATACCTTAATAAATTAAATTTTTTTTTAAATTTTGAGACAAAAACATCGGAAAATATGCCAGCTTGCTCGACAGCATCATCATACTCATACCTAACTGCACGTCTCCATGCGCAATATTTATTTAGGACAACTCTCTAGAATTTTCGAAATAGCATCGAAGGTAGATATAGTTTTATCCCGTCTATACAGAATTCCGAAGTGTAAGGCGTGCGACCTGATCTGAAATTTAACCCAAAGGCAGCTAAATTCAGGAGCATGCGTGTCTAACGATTGCTGGCACTGGTACCCAACTCCTTCGCGTATATACATATACTATGTATGTATGGCTAGTATTATTTACACAGTGCGCTATTCATATTTACATACATACATATGTATGTCTGCCTGCTGCCGTAATATTCACATATTTCTGTCGTTCTTGACTTTTTTTTTTTGTCAATTTTTGTTATTTTTCATCTTTTGTTAAACTAAAAATAGAGAAGAATTAGAAAAAAACAAAAGGAAAAAAAGCCAAAACCGCATTCATAATCCTGTTTTCTAAAAGTTTAAAGACATTTCATTAACAAGCCGTTATGATTCCTTAAAATACAAAATGTGGATGCAAGGAGATTGCAAAGATAAAAATCAAACGAAATAAATCTGCTCCACTAAAATCAAATGCAGTCACATGGGGTTGAGTGAACAAATTTAACGGTAAATCCAACTGGTTAGAGGAATAATGAGAAAAAACTCTGTATACATACATAGATAGAACAACTGCTTCTTCTGGGTCGATACATAGATATGTATATACATATGTATGTATGTATGTACGAAATAAAAACAGTGTGTGTTCTGCAGAAGGCAGTCTCCTAAAAGTGAGTCATCATCAGGTCTGAGACTTTCATGTAAATTCCCGATTGTTGCAGGTAACCCAAGATTTCTCAAAAGAAACAATCGCCATCAATTTCTTGGTGAACTTTGCATTTATCTTCTCGCGCTTATTTTTAAATATTTTTTCATAAATGCATATTTTATGCAAAAAATGCATATTTCCTTTAAATACATATTCAATTTGCATCGTTCTACATGTTTGCAAATAAGTGCAGCATTTTGCATATTTTTTTATAAATGCATATTTTATGAAAAATGTACTTGGTGACAAATGCTATTTTATGATTTGGAACATATTGTGCAATAAATGCTAGTTCTTCATAATTTCCAATTTCCGAATTCACATTCACACTAAATACACACATGCATACATACATACATATGTATGTATTTTTCAATATTTTACTAGATACGTATATTTCGTTATAAATGCACAACTCATGTGCTTACTTTGTAATAAACGGAATTCTTTTAATTCATAATGACATTTTACTATCAATATGCTCTATTAATAAATGCACTTATTCCGTAATACATTTTCAATATTCAGTAATAAATTAATGTTTCGTTAGGTGAAATGAAAAACCACGGAATATATTTCTAATATTTCTACTTTTTACAGGAGGCGGAAAAAACCTTTTGATTTAATACACATATTTGTAGATACTTGTCTTGATTTTTTTTTTCTTGGACCGACACTCAGGGGATGACCCCTACACATGCGTGTTTTGTGCTGGAACTAGGAAATTAGGTTATATGAAGGAGGATAGAGTGTTTATTGGCATTTCATTTAAATTTTCCCACATCAAAAGTGAGAGGTAATACCTCCAGATACATACGTGCTTTTCGGCCAAAAAACGAATTCTCTCTTTCTGATTTTCGCTTATAAAATAGCTAATTTTCATTATAGTAATCTAATTCTTTGTGAGCACATGCAGTTCTCTGATGTGCATCATAATCAATTTCTAAATATTTGTCAGTTACGTGGTTTGTCATTTCAGCCGACGATTTTTACATATGTAGTTTGCAAGGAATTCATATTTTGTAACAAATAAATATTCACATTGTGCAATATTTTGCACGTTAAGCAAATCTTAAATCTTGTAATATTTTTCATATTTGAAATATTCTCTACAATTCCATAAAATACAAATATTTTTTGTTTAAAATTTTAATTTTGAGAAAAATGTCAAAGTCAAAAAAATTTCAAGACCAGTGTTAAACGAATTTATTTTTATTTTAAATATTTTCTTTTTATTAATTTTTCTTGTGCTGACACTTTTCACCCCTTGCGCCCTTCTTCTAAATGATGTTAAATAACGTAAACACATTTTTACTTTCTTTTTACCAATGATTCCGTTATTTACACCTCTGCAATTTAAATATGCATGTACAATCGTACCATTCGCTCAAATGCTCACCATACATGTTGGCAAAAACTAAACAAGCTCGGTGTGGTAACAGTACCAACGCAATCAAATGCAGAACATTTTGAAAATGTTTTAGAACTTGTACAACGTACGACCAGTATGGAAAAATCAAAATCCAGAGCAAGTCAACACTCGCTAAAGATGACACAATCTTTGAATTGCAAAGGAAATCAGGCTGTTACAGCGCAGAGGTGAGATGAGACAAATACTTGTGGCAAAAGAAAAAAATATCTAAAACAACATTGAAGCAGCAGAATGTTAAATTAAACCAAAAAAGGACAAGAGATGGAAAAAAGAAATGATATGGCTAGAACCCTGCAGCAGAAATGACACATTTCTAATGGATTTTGCTGCATGCACAGCATAAACATTCTATTCAGTTAAGTTTGCTACGATTCTCCTCTCTAATCTATTTTTCGTTGCACATATTTCAAAGTTTTTTTTTCTATTACTCCTGTTATTTTGTGCGATGGAAACCAGTTATGTATGGCAGCTTAAGGAATACAAAGCAGTTGTGGTCAGAAACTGGGACATTTAAATTTATAATATTTTTACTAACTCAGTTGTTCGCAAACAAACGATGAAACTGCATAAAATAATTCTTTGTTACATTCTGCTCCCTCTACCCACTGTGCGTATTTACATGTAAAACAACACACTACATTTGGCGAGAACAAGTACAAAAAAATATCTAAAAAAATTAAAGCAGATGCAACATGGAATGCCTAAAGCTTTTTAGTTTCTGATTCTAGTTTTTCGTTAAGTCTGTGACTTTTTCTCTCTTATTATTAAAAATATTTCTTCTTTTTCAAACAATGAGATTGCTAACGTGGAGTGTGTATTGCTGCATACCGCAGGTAAAATTGTTTTGCATTTCTTAAAGTTGAATTTTGTTGATGCGACAGCATGTGTAATTATTGGCAATAGAACAAAATCACATGGAAAATTAAAGACGAGAGGAAATAGACAACCATTTGTGGTCTTAAAGTACACTGAATTAAAAACACACTTGTTTTGCCATAAATTTAGTTTTAATACTGCCCATGTAAATTTAAAACATGAAAAGAAATAGTGGAACTGGACGGCCTCGTAGGTTTTACCCTTCAATATAGGGTCTGATTTCATATATCACGGCATCAGTTGTTTATGGTACGCGGTCTTTTTAGACAGCCAAATCGAAGACAGAAAGTGAACAGTGAATTTTTCGTACGACAATAGTGAGGACCGTGGCGAAGTAGCTGTAACCAAAAAAAATTGCCAAAAATTCTAAGTTCAAAATTTATTGTGTCCAATTCCATAGATTTGCATGAGTTGGAGCAATTCCATTCAGCACTTAATTCGGTAGACAGAAAAAAATTTAATTCTTCAGATTGGGCAAATATTTGATAAAACAATCGTAACTACTAAATATGATTTTAGTTAATCTCCCAAAAATATTAATAGAGAGATATTGGTCCCCCTGCTCATATTCTTTTGTCACTGCCAACAGGAGTATTTGAGGTTTTTTTTTCTTCCAATATTTGTACACACTTCAATGTAAAGTTAGTCGGACTACAATATTTTTGGAATGCTACAGCTTCCTCAGAATTTCATAAACAGTTTTTTAGCGATCATTCCCAGCACAGATACTTTTAAATAGTGATGTTAGTTGCAATATCTTTCTAATATAACGCTCCCTGTTCAACTAGCACCAGTATCAACGACATACAATCTAAAGCCATGAAACAACATCAATGGCGACGTCTAAATACAATGATGACGACAAAAATGAATTTCTTTTGCTGATCACAATCTTCCTTAAAATGACATGAAGTAGCAACCAAACAAACTTGCAAGCGCAAAGAAAATGTAGGAAAAGGAAAAAAGAAACACTCCACTCGAATGCTTTAAGCAGTAATCAAGAAGCAGCTATGCCAATGCCAAATCCAAACAATTTTCCTAAAACCACAATTGTTCTTGTGTAACAAATATGTTGTACGGCACAATTGCAAAATTGCCAAGAAAAATGGGAAGAAAAAGAAACGAAATTCATATTTACGTGAGTTTTGAATTGGTTTACATTTTCCGTTTTGGGCCAAACAACAAAATCTTTCCCTCAGCTAAATCCAATTCCCCGCTTTAAGCAACGTGACTAGCACTCGATTGGTACAGGAAAATCTGCAAAACATGCAACTCGGAATAAAACCTTAAGGTATTGTTTGTGAAAAATTCATTTTTATTTGCTGCAATTGGAAATGTCAAACTCAAAGCTACTGCATCCTTATCGATCGAATGTTTTTTATTTTCATATTCCTCTTTATTTTCTTTTATGTGATTTGTCTTCTTCTCTTTCCTTCTTTCTTTAAAGGAACGCTTTAATACTGTCGTGCCATTCCATACTGTACTTTGTACTGATGCAGCTGAATTAAAGCCCGAACAGTATGGCCTGCCAATCGACAGTGAAAGAGAATTATGACATTTCACAGTATAAAATAATGTTATTGCCATGTTTAAATAATGGTAAAGTCAAACACTCAAATCATCTAGACAGACAGCCAGCCAGTAGTTGAAAAATGCATAAATACGTTTACGCAGCCCAACATATTGAATATAAATATTGGGTTTGGTTTGTTTTCTTGATTGCCTTATTTATGTGAAACTCCTCCATTTCTTGCTGGAAGATCTTTATTAGTTGGTAACACTTTTTGGTAACATTTTGGTCGCTTCTTAAGGCGAGTATCATTTATGGCTGGACATGTGCTGTGTGATGAGGAACATAAGGTATTCGTATTCAATGTTTTCATTTTACATTCTCTTAGAAAGTCTACAGTGCGAGAATAGATAAGTTGGTAACATCTTCTCGATAACCATATTGTGTTCTTAGCAAAAATGGGAAATTGAAATCATTGCAACAACAAAAAGTTTTTTTTTCTTTTTTTGGGTCGCGCTAAACTGGATTTCATTGATATTAAAAATAGTTCTTTGTCTAAATCTTTAAAAATGTGTTGTATTCTGCTTTATAATAAACTTAAGAAAATAAGGAATATCCAAATGAACTCTTTTGAACAATGTTCAGTGCTGGACTTCACCAGGATGGGCACGATGATGATCATGTGCCACTAGAAGGCTCTTCAGGGTGTAATTTAAGCAGTATATTACCAGAATTAAATGAAACTATAAAAATCAGACTGGGAAATTTAAAATTTTCTTCAACGGATCAACTTTGATTTTTCCCATCTACAAAATGTCAAAAGTAAAATTGGCCAACTCTGTTTAAAAATCCAAGTGAAGTGCTATAGAATTGAAAAGCTCAAATGTTGGGGAGTGTGGCAAGTGCAAGTTGTGCCAGAATTAAACGCTATCTTTCGTATCACTTCACCACCTTGTTAAGGAAACATATTCAGTTTTTAAGATGTGTTTAGCCGCTATTTTTATAAATTATATTACTTCGGTGATGATGCTATACAATGCCAACGAAGTGACCCTCTCTGATGGAGCGTGTGGATTAGTATCAGTATTGTTCAGTGACCCGGCACTGTGACTAGGCCTTTCCCAACCTTGCGACAACAACTGAGACAAAGTTCCATCCAATTTTTTTATAGTCTAAGGAAATTATATGACGATAAGCAAAGGAATCAGTTCAATTTGCTTAAATTGCTTACAGTGAACTAATCTCATTCTGTTCATTTGAAAATCCCATTTTATAAAAATAATTCATTTGCAACATTTTCCACATTTCTCTACTTACGAAAATCAATGAGAAAAAAATAAACTTGCGGTTTTCTTGAAAACATAATTTATGATGGCTTTGAAAAACGACGGTCTTCAACGACTTCCAAATGAAATATTTTTACTTATGAAAATCACCATCCACATGCAATTACAATTCTTCATCATTATGGCAATATCATTATTACGAATGCTACTGAAATCATTAGAGAACAATGGCCACATCGCATGGTGGCAAACAAAACCAAATTGGCAAACCAAATTAAAAATGTAAGAACAGGGTCAAAATGTAGTTCAACTACGGATGTGTGTGTGTGTAATTTTCAGAAGATTTGGGAATGAAAATATTAACAAAATCTGCATAGTACAACTCATACAGTGGCAAGTTGAAAGAATTGCCATTTTCAATTAGAAAAGTTTTTCTAATAACGCAGGCACAATATTTTAATTTTTTCGTGGAACTGGTAACAAAATTTGGACGATGTCACTTGAACACAATTACCAGACACATGTTTTGTTTAAATTACTTTTTATGAAAAACTTTGCTTCAAATTATAAATTTTAGAAGGATAATTTTGGAATATCATCTCGACCACCTATCAGTGGTTGACAGATGGCATACTCCGGATGTTAAATTTTCAACTCAACCAGTTCCGGAAATCAGTGATTGATTAGCAGCTGTAGTAAATGATCCAAACACACACACACTTTACATTCATTCGAATAAATTTTTTTAATTTTCTGCGCAGCTTCTTCGCTTGTCCGCCGAAAACACCTACAGTCTGGGTGGGAATCGAACTCGCAACCTCCAGATTGATAGTCTAATGCGTACGCACTAGGCTACGGGGGCAGCCACGGTTTCAAAACCAAAAAAAAAATGCCCGCAAAGCTGCTGTGGGCTGCCAAATCGGTTATCGACAAAAGATATAAGTTGGAGGCAGATGATGACGGTATTAAAATTCGAGGGTCCTCAAAGAAAAGAAGTAGAAGGTTATTAATTCTTTCCTTTTCTTTTCTTCCACTTGTTTCTAATTCGCTAACAAATTGTGTATTCATATTGCTTAAGTTTCTTTGGAATTATAGCTTTCTATAAATACTGTCAAATATCTAAAGATCGCACTGCACTTCCGTGTCTCTATTCCTCTCATTCCTCTGCGATTTTGCAAAGAAAAAAAATATAAATAAATAAACCAAAATTCAGCTAAACATTAACAAACAGTTAAAACCACACATTTCTGGAAAAACTAAAATTCTTTAAGAGTTCAAGGCATTAAGTTATATTGTTATTGTTGTTGGTATTGATGATGTTATTCCTTGCTTCTTGTCAATGAATGACTGACCACGAACATTCACCACCACCTCGTAACTGTAGCTCCATGCAGAAATCTACCGTTATGTTGTCTACACTGTCTTTGCAACTTCTTCATGCACCACTATCGAACCACAATTTTTGGACAATATTTCACCGTGGCATAAATAGAGATCTGTTTCAGTACACAAATCGGAATACACAAGGGTTATTGCAAGTGTGTGTAAAATAGTCTGATTGTGGCCAATCCTGGAAGACCAGTTAGTGTTTTAGCAGTTGTTAACACTGTTTAATGCATTTTTGTCCGGGCAAAAGCAAAAATTATTTCGCTATTTAAAATGGTGTTGCTGTTGCTGTTGCCGTTACCGTTGCCGTTGCTGCTGATGGCAACAACTTGTTTAGTCAACTTTCTCGTATCTACATTTGAGGGTTTCACCACACAATACATTCGAAATGTATTAAAATGAAATGCATGGTAATGTAACCATGCATGCCTTGTCCATCTGTCTGTCTGTTTGGTTGGCTTGTTTGTCTGCTTGCCGTTTGTGTGTCCGTATAACCTGTTTTTTCAAAATTTCTTTGTTCCTCACATTTTGCAAATATATTTGTAAAACCAAAAATTCGTTTCATATTTAATAATTTTGTGGTAAAGACGTTTCACAAAAGAAAAAAAAAACTAACTAAAATGTAAAATTTTCAAATAAATGCCACAAATATACAAAAATATACGGTTTGCAAATTTAGCATTTGCTTCTGCGTTAACAAAATTGTTTGTTTCAGCTTGGTTTAGAAATATAAATTGTATGCATGTATAGATGTATATACTTATTGGGGTATGGGAAAAGCAAATTAACGGGCCTGCACAATGGGCTCTCCCAAATGAAATATGTAGAAATGTACAGAACCGGTCACTTAAAGTCCTTCAGATTGTGCCTCTTAATACAATGTACCTTTTTGGAAAAGACGTACTGTTTCAGTACAAAGCAATTTATAACACTGCTATAAAACAAACAACGTGCAAAAGCAGAGTTGTAAAATAGTGATGCATCACCTCCTGTTATTTCTCTAACTATCACTTTCCTCTAGTACTAACACAATGCATCGCATGTGTAGGGGTCATCATATGTAAGCACGATCTTTTCTAAGGTAACGTATAGCGATCTCTGAACTAATTACGATTCTGTTAAAAATGTGTAACACTGGGAAATTAAGTGGACGTGCTTAATACTTTCCACGGCTTAAGAAACAACAACGGAGTGCCAATCAACTAACTTTACCATTTTGAGAGCTAAAACTCATTCCAATTAAAAGCGTAATAAAAGTAAAGAATAACGCCATAAAAACTTAAAAGTTGAATTTAATTTCATGAAATTGTCATGTTAAACTCTTGACAAAAATCAGGCATAAACTTTTAAAGGATACCAAACAACAACAACAACAACAACAACAACAAAAACATGTAAGAAATACTTAAATGAATACAAAAGGCCAAGTATGTCAAATTTGTCTTTCATACTTGTAACTACAAAATGTCTTTAACCTTTTAAAGCTCTTAAATGTTGGTAGTTTATTTTATTATTTTTATGCTTCTTGTTGTTCAGTTTTCTTTTTCACATTTTTGTGCTAAAAAAAATATACTTTTCTTTAAGGGAAAATACGAAACGTTAGAAAAAAAATTGGAAAACAAATTTGTTTTCATTTAATGCATCTGAAAAATGGAAAAATAAAAAAAGGAAACAAATTTAAGTAGTGACTGTTATTTAAAATGTCTTTTCCATACTGTGAACAATTTACAGATTATCACTTGACAAGCAAAAAAACGAGCTACAAGCTACAAACAACCACAGCAATTGCTGTACTCTTTGTCATCGCTATTGCTGATTCTGCAATGTTCGTTGCAATTGTTTAGCAAATACTCGTCGTTAAATAACACTGAACGTAAAACGTACAAAGGCAGCAGGAGCAACGACAAAACACAAGAAAAAAAACAACATCAGAGGAATAAAAATAATTTAAAAAAGTTCTTTTAAAAAATAAAATTTTAACTTCTGTTCAAAAACGTGTTGTTCTCTTTTTATTTCCTCTTTAATTACATTTATAATTTACATTTTTTTTTAGAAACTGGACCACCAGCATTTCACTGGCCGCAACGAAGATATTAAATTGAATAACTCTAGCACAAAACCGAAAATAACTTAAGAATTGTGTGGATTAAAGGAAGTAAAAAAAACGGAAACCGACAACTAAGCCGAGGAGAAACTACAAGTTACGTGCTCGTATATCCTGCTGACGTTTCAATGGAAAAGTATTTAAGTAGATTTTCCTTTTTTATCCTTTGAGGCAGAAGTTATAAGATTGTAATGCCACTCGTAATTTCGAATCACGCTTCGTCAAAAATAAAATTTCGACCATTCAATAAAAAATCGAAACAATTGGAAACTTTAACACAAAACTAAATTGAAATTTTAAAAATTTAAAATCTCCAAGCAAAGCTTGAATAATGAAATGTTTAACTAAATAATTATTTCCTGCAGGAGCTGTATGTACATTAGGGAAGCCAGATTCAGATTTGGAAAAAGCTGGACATTGGGGTCGAACAAGCTGGACCAATAAAAAATAAGCTGGACATTAATAAAGAAACTACGAAATTGTTTATTTTTGTTTTGTATAAAAAATTTTTATTAACAATTATTTCTTTCCATGTATCGCAAATAATTGTGAGTTTGCCTTTTGATGGACCAGTTACTTCATCAGTAGCCATTTAAGTATTTTGTTTTGGATATTATAAAAGTTATTTTTCATAAAATAAAAATGAAATTTACTACGGCTTGAAGCAATATTTACAATGAGATCAGCTGTTGAAGTCTTGAAGTGTGTTATCAGTGATGACATAACAGTGAAATCATAAGATATGACACTTTTTAATATAACTTTATAACAAGTGTACAATAAGTGTTTACTAATATTTGTCAACGTCGACATTGACAGCAAATCTTAGCCCCTGTTACGCCGAAATGGTGCGGCTTTTGCACCAGTTTTAAATTGGCCTTTAAAGAAATTCTACATTTTCAGTAAATGTCAATTAAGGTTTCAACTGAAAGATATTGCATATCGATTTGAGAGACGTCGACGTTGACAACTGGCTGAATAAGGCTGAATAAATAGTATGACACTTTTGCAAAAGTTATTGTTCTGTACTAACTCCTTGGTTGCTGTGGTAAAGGTCGTTTGTTACCGCAGGCTACAGTCGCTGGTAAAATTACTTCCCCTCTCTTCATAACAAAAATGAGCAAAAATTTATGTCAGCTTCGGGCTGTAGCAAAAAACAACAACAATTGAAGAGTAGAACAGGACCTCAGCACAATTTGTCTAAAACCGGGACAAATAGTAAAAACTCAAGACGTACGGCACCCCTAAGCTATGCACGCATAAAAAAACGTTTCAATTAAAAACTGTGATTTCCCGGTTTTTGCTAAACAAAAGCAACTGAGCAGACTTACATCGAATGGCAACGCAAAGCAAATTTAAAAAGCACAACAAATTTGACGACGTAAACCGAAACAATATAAACCGAGGCGAATTTTCATACCATGACATTTGGCCCACCCTCTATAGAAAAAACAAAGTGAAAATCAGTTGTTTTTGCGGAATTTGTGTGCAAAATAACAGAAAGAAAAGAAAAATCGGTAATTTTGCCGATTAAAAATTAAATGAACTTTTCATTAATTTTAAATGAAAAGAAAAGTAGACTGCTTTTTTTACTAAAATTTCATTTATTTTAAATTGCAATTTCAGTTAATTTTATGTACAGAATATTTCGAGTGCACATATTTCACAGAAGACATACCTTACAAAGGATTCCCCTACTGTCGTAAAATACGAACGACTTCAATATAAATATTTCAACACTTGTCATACATATCTACAAAGCCAAAGAAATAAGAAAAGAAAATTAGTTCTCAATCAATTGCAAAGCAACTAAAATAAATAAATTTAATTTTAAATAATTAATATTAGCCTGCAAAGACTGAGTTTAGACGAGGAAACATTTAGTTTGTTGGCATATTACGGGCGGGGAAGGGAGTATCGTTTTTGTGTTCGGTAGTCGGCGACACGCTTTGTTCTCAAATTCGTTGTTTACAAAAATAACAATAACAATATCAGTGGAACAATACTAACAATAATAATGGAATGGTGCCGGCAAGATTTTCGTCTGTGTGACCGCGAATGAAAAAACAAATAAGAATTCCAGATGTTTTTCTTCCAAATCTTTTCTCGTCTAAACTCAGTCAAACTGTTAAACTAAACTCTACTCCCTCGTTATGTTTACTTCTTCTTCCACACTTTCAATTTGTAAGGAAGGACAAGAGAGATAATTATTATTTTAAATGCCGAATGAAAAACACTTCTCAACCTCCCCTTTCCACGAAATAATTACGATTTTCAGTTGTTTGTTCTTGTTGCATTTCTAATTTGATCCTTGGATTTTCTCCACTTCAACATTTTAGCAGCCAAACAGATTTTTATTTTTTCATTCAATACAATTTTTAAATCAAATCCGTGTAAAACTGCATCCTTGTGCAATGCAGAATGATTGACCATTCCTGGAATAACGCAGCACGTAAAAATTGTGGAAAAGAGGTATTGAAATTGTCATTTCACAGTGACAGACAAGCTGATCAGGTAGTTACATATGCAGGCAGAAAACGTGTGAGCGCCCATGCAGGCGTTCGGCACTCATAACCAAATGCACTTCACATATATTTTTAAATTGTGTTGAATGGCGAGTAAATACCAAGTGAATTATTTATAATAGACCAAAGAAAGAGAAACTGTTTGCCTTTATTTCTAGTAATGACTCACTAAATTTCTTAATTTAAATGCTTACTTTAGATTTAAATCTAAAAATGTATTACACATCCCAAAAATTTATTAACCGATAATGTGCATCATATATTGGCTGTGTTCTACTCATCCCAAAAGCAAAGGAAAAAAACGTAGTTTGTATATTAAAAGATTCAAAGTACATATTATTGTTTCTATCATTAAATGTAGCAAATATTTTGTAACTTATCGAATCATTTGTTTTGCATATGGAACGTTGCTCTTTCATACCTTGCTGTTTCCTTGTTTATTTAAAGTTTCTACATATATACATACATATTTCAAAAGTTCTATTACTTTTTAAATATTTTAAAGATTATATTTTTATGTATTGACCATAACCTAAATTATTGTGAAGAAAAGGTATTCGCGAAAACCGTGAGTACACTGTATTACGGATTTGCAGTGAAAAATTCAATAATATCAAGACAACAATACTTGTTTTATTTATTTCTCACAATTTTTACCATTTTAAAATCAGTAAGTTTTGGGAAAAGTTACATTTAATAAACTGAATTACCCATAACACGGGTAAAATACATTGACACATTTCAATAGTGAGAAAATATCTCAGAATTCTCCTCTAACTAGAGCAATTTTAAACAAATTTAAAATTTCACAAAATTCTTTTAACCCATTCCGTGCAACTGTTTTTATTTGTTTTAGAGCACCTAAAGAAATAAATAAATAAATAAATCAGTTTTTTTTCATGACTGTAATGTACTTGTTCTAGAAAATCAAACAGAAGATGAAAGAAAAAAGTTTGATTGAAATTAAAAATCTCAACGATACATTTACCAACCAACAACAATTTCACTAACAGCTGTATGTATTTATGCGCACACAAATAAACACAAATACAAAGCACGCACACATAAAGTTGAAAAAATATTGGCCAAATTTATTTTCGTATGATTTACACACTGAAAAATTGATTTGCAAACACTCATTTCATTAATGTGAGAAAAGTAGAAGAAATTTACTTGCAAATTATTTTAAGATAAATAATTTATGAGGCTCCTATAAATTATTTTAAATTCAATTTCAATTTCAATTCAATTCAAAAATAATAAAAAAATTAAATAAATTTCCATAGAAGAAACTATTACAAAGAAAACAATTCATCCAAATGGGAGACGGCTTAATTCAACACTTTCAAACGCAAGTGGGTGGCGATGACTGAAGTACTATGAACGTTGGCTAGTCATAGTTAGCTAGTTGGGTCTTCGTGTCAGCTGTTCTCGAAAGGTTCCAATGGCGAAGGCATAGTCACCGGTCACTGCCCAGTACCGGCTTCAACTGATACCTGATCCACAGGCGCAACAGAGCGCCATCCTTCGTCAATATTGTGTAGCATCAGCGAAGTAAAATAATTACTAAAAATGGTTACTAAAACACAGCATTCAAATTGAATAAGTATCAATTGCGATATTGGAATGTTCAAGTTAAATGTGCAAAAACACTACTCCCTCTATCCGGCTTCACAAAATCTATTTTCTTAGTTTGCATATGTAGGGGGACATCACCTGATCACCGCTCCAAGAGAAAAAAATTTAAATATAGAAATAATATGTAGTGAACTGCGGGTAAAGTGAACTAACAAAAATCAATGCCATTAATTTCATTAGTTGTTATTTTGCTTTAATTTCAAACCCAAAAGCGATTGAACATACCGAGCCTTTGGTGCAATACCGTACTAATTCAAAATTTGAATTTTTTGAGCTGGGTAGTAGTATTACGGTTATATCTCTAACTGTTCAGATTCTACAGCTACAAATGTCGTTATTGCCTCCAGCTATTTCCAACAATATTTATTTGCAATAATGAAATATTTCCTTTATGAGAAGAAATTTACAAAAAGAAAACATCACAAAACATGCCTCTTTATTTAAAAACTTGTAAAAAAATAACTTTAGTAAACGAAAATACTATCAAAAAAATGATTCAAAACTTCAAATGCATTTTTCTCAGTTCACGATTTTTTGAATTACTACGGTATTGCACCAAAGGCTCGATACAACATACATATAATAATACAACACTATATTATTCATTGGAAAAATTATACTTTTATTCACAATAACAAAATTAACTGAAGCTACCAAATCAAATTAATAAATTACGACGTCCATTATATTCATTGCATACATATGGAAATGTATACATACATACAATACAGTATATCTGTATACCTACAAACATACATATGTACGTACATACGCATGTGTATATAAAAATTTAAATTTAATTGCACTTAACTATAATTTTTCTTCTGATTCACATTCTACAACATCAAAATAACACAGTACAATAATCTGTTTGGGTCTAAAAAAGAAAATAAATAAACAAATAAAACAAAATCATAACAATGCAATATAAAAGTCGATGACATATGTATGAAAAAAAGTACTTGTATCTCAGCCCAAGAAGATGAAAGCAAAGACCTTAAATAGAGTTCAACTGAATGAAGGTATGAGCGAATGTCTCAAGTCTCTAAAAAAGCACTAAAAATAAATTTTTCTCACGAATGAACTTGAAACGGGCGACAAAACTTTTCGAACGGAAATGACCAGAATAATAAAATAATGGAGACGTACCAAACAAACGAAAAGTATATTTCATACTCTCCTCGTACACCAACTAAATATTCTACGTTGCTTTTTCCCAGTTACATACATACACACAGAAAGCAGACAATAAAGAAAACAAAATATGCATTCTCTGTGTTCATTCTTGTACTAAAGAAAAGAATAGAAACCCAAGAAGTTTTACATAAAGAAAAAAATTAAAATTATAATAAAATATAGACGGCATTAGCAGAACGGTTACGCTTCTGTGAACAGGCGTTCAGCTTAACGGAAAGGTAGTTGA
This sequence comes from Dexiosoma caninum, assembly GCA_963924685.1. Taxonomy (NCBI): domain Eukaryota; kingdom Metazoa; phylum Arthropoda; class Insecta; order Diptera; family Tachinidae; genus Dexiosoma; species Dexiosoma caninum. The sequence continues at coordinate 29,276,103 of OZ004726.1, read as the reverse complement.
AGACAGAAAGACGGTTATAAGTTTGGCTCCAAATGCATATGTTTCGCTTTTGAACTTCTTTACAACAGTGTTTAACACAACAATAATTACGTTATTTAATAAATAAAAAACATTTAAAACCGACAAATAAAGTTACATTTTCTTATAGCTCTCTGATAGTAAGTTTCAATGATTTCGTTATTTTTCCACTTTTTTATCCAAAAATATAATGTTTTTTTACAGTAAACTAACAAAAATGTATCAAATGAACTGAAAACAATAGAAGAATAAAAAATAAGAAATAAAATAAATAGAATAAATAAAAAAAATAGAATAAAAAGTAAGAAATAGAACATTTTTATGATTTTGCGCTATGAACAACTGAAAATGGTAATTTATCAATATTTTCACGAAAAATTTGCACTTTCACAAAGCCAAAACTGCCTGAAGGAACGTTCCAATGCTTTTGCGATGTACTAGAGAGTTCTTAACTATTATCTTGGCTACAATTTTTGTCTTAGTATTGGATCGAAAATCTCAATGGGTTGGCTGTTATAGGCCAAAATATCCAAAAAAACGTGACAAAAGTCTGATCAAGTCAAAATGCGCCAGCTCAATTTTCACCGTAGACGTAGACGGTCTAGTGTTCTTTTTTGCTTAGTACAATCCCAAGAATCAGAAACGCGAAGCGCCCATTAAGATTTTCAAATCGCCCCACCCTAGTAGATATGCAAAAAATGTCTTAAAGCTATATGTAATACGTAAAATAATAGCGTTTCAGAAGCATTTTTTATTAAAATAGAAACACTATAACAATGTTTCTACTCCTGAATCAGAGAAAAAATCATTATCAGTTGTATAAATGTCCTTATTTTAAGAAATCCTTAGTTATTTCAAAACTTTAGCAACATTTTTTAAAACTTTTTCAACATACTCTTTTGCTAATCCATGTATACTTTTTGAGTTGTCAGTACCACTATGTGATGTGGCGTATGCTGAGAATTATTGAAGAAGTAGAAAAAAGTGGTGCTGATTTAAATAAAAAAAAAAAAATTATTTTTTGTTTGTTTTCAAAGTGACGCAAAAGAAGTGTTATATAGAATGTACGAGTATATATACACAGAAAAAAGTAAATTCAAGGTTCAATTAAAATAATAATTAGATTTCAACCTATCACGAAAAACGCAGAATCAATTAACAGTTTTAATTGAAATAAATTTTAAAATTGTACCATTTTGATTGCACTTTCTTGAGAGAAGACCAAAGGCAATTAAAATAAACGTGGATTCAATTAAATTATTAACTGAGAAAAAAAATGGTCTGAGCAAAGACTTAATTGGAAAACATTTAATTATTATATTTTCTGTGTACATATACATACATATTATTATTAAAATTAATCCATAAATTCTTTCTTTGCATATGAAAAACGTGTATTGGAGCAACTCATAATTCAACGTTCACATTCGACACAGCGATATTACCTGTGTTGCCAGATTATTATTATTTTTTAACTACTTTATATGTTTCAAATAAAAAATATTACTACGAAATTGAAATTAAAGAAAAATCTAAATTCATTGTTCAAAAAAAGCTAAAAGCAAAATGACTAGCTAGACATTAAGTAATAAAGCTAATATGGCCACACTGATAACAGCTGTTAAAGGGTGCTTTAAACGATAAGATTTGGCGTACGTAAAATGTGAGAGAAAATAAAATGAAATTCCATCCGTATTTCAAAAAAAGAGAGTAAAAATCGGATGGTGTTTTCTGGCCTTTACACCATTGGTATGGATAAAATCAAGTAAGATGAAAACATTCTCATTTAATTAAAATACAGCTGTTTGCTTGTTTTCCGCAGGGATGGAGTTCCTGTGCAATTGAATTTTTTTTTTAATAACCTTGAAAAATATTTTTATAACTTTCTAATATGTTATTTTCGTGGTGGTCAAAATTTTTAGTGTACTTTTGGAAAATATACGTATATTTTTATAAAATTGTGCTGTCGTAGTCTAAAATGTACATTTTGATTTTATAATTGGTATAAATTTATGAAACCAGTTTTCCCTCCCTGGCTTTCTCACATTTGTTTACATAAAAATGCATCCCTGATCTAATGGTGTTTGTTGGTTTTTGAAAAATTTTAAAAAATCAACAGAGCCATACGACTGTCAAATTTTCATCCGTATTTTCTCTCAAAATCTTATAGTTTCATTACATATTACTTTTAGACGATCCGATATTTCAATACCTTTATTCTACATGGCAGGCTTTTTTTTATAATTTTGCTTTGGTTTGAGCGATTTCTTTGCGATATTTCATCTTTTTATTATTATTTTATTTCTATAGTTATTACTATAGTTTTATATTGGAAATTCCCAGTACTTGACTTTCCTATTTTTTTTTTTAATTGAAAAATCATGGTGAATTTTCTTCTTCATCATTATTACGGTTGTCGAAGCGCTTCGGTTGTTTTACTAGATTAAAGCAACAAACACAATTTTTATTCAATCTATTGCAACCTATCGAGTCGACTCGACTCGACAGCTACAATATGACCAAATATATTGCCAAGATTTGCTGTAATTGCTGTTATTTGTCCTTGCAAATCTTCCTAAACATTTGCTAATAAAATAATAGAACACTTTAGCCCAGCTGTAATACAAATTATAATTATTTAATTTATTTATTAAAATTACGTTTAAAAACATTTTTGATGCTTCCGTGGTTACCTGCCATAACAATTTCTTCCACGTACTTCTGTTTTAAATTGAAATCAGCTAAAATGTTTAATGCAACAACAACATTTGGAGCAAGAATAAGTGTGAGAAGGGTGTATTTTCCTTGTCTCGTTTTGAATAGTTTTCATGCATCCGTTTTGCCCTTTCTCCTCCTCAGCTTTTGTTGCAAACTTTGCAGAACATGTATTTCAGTTTGTGTGTCGGTTCGTTTACTCAGTTGGTTACTACGATTGAGTATTTTTACCTGGGGCCAGCTAGAGCTAATTAAATAATTTTTGCGTTTTATTAAAATTGTGATTTCTCATTTTATTGCCATTTACATTCAAAAATAAAAGCTGTAACTTTTTATTATGATTGTAGTATAAAATTTATATAACTGTTGCTGACAAATTACAAATGATAAACGGATCTGACGGCAATTTAGAGAAGCAGTCAGAATGATTTTATTAATAAAATATAGAAAAAAAATAATTGAAAGTAAACGTTTTAATTAGTGGAAAAAGTGTTTCGAAGCTTAAATTTTCTGAATAAGAAATTCTTTAAATTACTTATTCAGCTGCCTCAGAGTAGGGGCTGCAACATTTCATAAACAAAATCTAAATGCCATTCTTAACAATTAAGATTTGAATCAGTAAAAACATCATCATAAATCAAAATTAAACACGCGACTAAAACACCTTAAGCGTTATTCAGACATATGTATCTAATCCATTTAAAACAGGGGCCACATTTGCATAAAACGAATATTGAGTCATAAAAAATATAACAAAAATAAAATATGAACAATGAAAAAGAAAATGATAAAAAATCAAATGCAAAATTGTAAATCAATGTGAGAAAATAAAAAACATTTCAAAAATTTGAAAAACGTGTTAAATATGTTAAATTAATTAAAATGAATTAAAATAATTTTTCACTCAGTCAAATGCACCACAGTCGAGATCAAAACGAAGGTGAGGAATATCAAAAAAATTTCAAGTCAATATGCCACAATTATCATGAAATGATAAACAAATTCCTACCAACCACTCATTCACTTGCCTCGAACTTCTAACAAGCAGTACCAACGGCAAGAATAACAACAACAACAATGAAATAATACCTTTTGTTCTTCATACCTTCATTGGATTACCAGTATAAGCGAACACTAAACATCAGCAGTGATATTAACTACCCGTCGACCAGCCCGTGCAGCCGTACGTCTGTCTCTCCCTTTTCTTTAGCCTTACGGCCAGACAGATCAGCATTGATGTTGAATGCGTCCATTCAATTCACATTATTTGTGAAAATTCCATACCAAGAAACAATGCAAAATATCAAACACATTTGATACCCATACCGTCATACGACTGACTCCCAACTCGGCTCGTTTATTTGTTGCTTTGTTATTTTTCGTGCAAATTTAATTGATTAATTTCAAAGTAAAAGTTGTAACTTGCAGACCAATAAAACTATTTCGAAAAAAGGAGAATTATGAAATTGAACTAAAGCTTATATGACAGTTCTTGTTTTGCATTTTATTAAAGTGTTTTAAAGCGGTCGCAAAAACGAACAACATGCATTTAGCATGTGAACACATAACGACTGGTTTTTTTTTCTAATTTTTAGACCAATAATTTTTATGCGAATTTTTAGTTTTTTGCAAATTTTAACACAATTTATTGTTGGAATGTTTTTTTTTTATTGCAGTTGTTTTTTTAATATTTAGGCCATTCACAGTTGCTATTTGAGCCAGCACTTGACATCCATTGATATTTAAAAATGTAAAATAACAATTGAATATTCTGCAACTAGTTCGTTCTTTCGTAACTTTCATAGTCAGAGTGCAATGCATGCACGTGTTGCATTATTTGGAAAGGGATTGTGTACAGAAGAGACATGTGGTAAAGTGATAAAAGAGGAAGGCGTTGTTAAAAAATCTTTTGTTGTGATCGGAGTCAACAGGCTAACGACTCAGCCAGCAGCACCCCCAAATGCAATTATTTATAATAAAACTAATGCCCAGTATGCTCATTTTCATACCAAAATCACTGAATGACAATTTGGATGTCGACGAAAATACGGTCTGGATATTGTAAATGTTAGTAGGAAAATTTTAAAATTCGGGGAAAAAATTTTTTTCTAATAACTACGCATTCTTGATGTTTTCTAAAACATCAGGAATATTAATGCCAGACTATAGAATTGCTCTCAACTGTTCCATGTGATCTAGTTAGGGTCACTTAGTTTCAAATCTAAGCATCAGCTAATTTTAATTCAAAGGAACCGTTATTCAAAAGTTTATCGGAAAATAACTGCGACAGAACGGAACAGTCAAGCACATGTTGCTCAAATTCTTATCATATTACAAAATATAAGACAATCTCTGAAACCCCTTTCTACACATTTGTATACTAACGTATGTATATTTTCTTGCTACGAGTCAAAATGCATTTAACATAACAAGCGCATGTTTGGACCGTTACAAGCGTTAAAGCATTTTGTTACAATTCAATATACAACTTTAGTAGCTCGCCGATATCTGCGTCGCATTAAATATTGCTATCGTTGTTGTTCTTCTTGTTATTGCTGTTTGTTTGCAGTTGTTTATTATAAAGCATTGTTACCGCAACAGGGTAGAGTGTTGTCGCGTCAAAGAATTATTAAAAAAAAATTTATTTTTTGCAAGGTGCGGCCGCATCAACTTTTGAAGCAACAGTAGATGCTTGTAAGTACGTTTGTAAGAATGTGCATTTCTAAGCGAAACTAATTTACACTTGTAAGCGAAAGCAAGTAGAATGAAAAATACGAGGATTGTACACAAAGTTTAATTGTTGTGTGAAATAGAAATGTGTGTTCAAAATGAATAGTAATTTGAAATGAAAATTGTGTCTACAGCTTCAGCTCACACGGTGGTCTGAACCCTGTGCGCACACACACCGACGAATTGAACACATGGTGGCCTCCAGCCAATATGAAACATTTTGTCACAAATTGAAGTTCTATTGAGTGGTAGCAGCACATCGAGGTCATGTTTGCTACAGATTATGTTCAAGATTAACATGGGTACCCCACGGTGGTCTTCACACCGGTGGAAATCTGACGTGCACAGCCACCCGCTAGGCATAAGGAAGGCAACTAGTCACTTGCAACGTACACATAGATTGCAATCGATTATCATAGTTTTGCTTGCCTATGACATAGAGTTTGCTAAGGTGTTTCGGGCTGTCTAACCCCTGTGTCACATCACAGGGTATTAGCGTCATGGTCCTCTAATGCAGAATTCCATTCACCATGATACAGTGCTATGGGCACTTCCGTCCACATAGACCATAACTGCCTCCAGTGATTACCAGGTTACCAGGTGGCAACAGTACCTGGACTAGTAACAAGTCATATCAGGGCAAATATCATAAAAATGATTATATGTCCTGAACAGACGAGAAACTGTTCTCCACCCGTGACTTTAGATAGTAACTGTTTTTAAACAATATATAAGACGCACTTAAGCTATCTAAATCCATTCTCTGGTGGGATCTCGAAGAGTCGCCTCTTCTGTCATTTTCAAACCCAAAGAAATTCAAGGCGATTCATCACCTTTCCAAATATTTTCCTATTGACCATTGGGTTTAAATATATGCCAAAGACTGTGGTGTGTATTATTTAGAAGATAAAAGAATAAAGGAAAATTCATTAAAGTCTATGCTAGCTGGGTTAACCGCGGTGTTTCTACACCCGTGAGGTTACTGCTCTACCCTCCCAACGCCTTACGAACTTCTGCCTTCCTTTCGCCGATTATAAAGGAAATATTTTCTTTCTCAGGTATATCGTGTGTATATGTAGGGTAAACAAAAAAAACAGGCTCCGATGAACAAAAAACATTACAATTATTAAATGAATCATGATAATCATGATAAATTTGTTTCACAAACATTTTTATCCCTGCAATTCATAAACACGTTTGAAACATGTTTCGAACATGTTTATGAGAACAACAGGTTACAAACAACAACTACCTTTTGATAATGCGACTCTGTTTTTATACGTTTGTTTAGCAACGCTAACTATGTACATTTGCCACTTCTCAGAATTATAATATCCGAAACAATTATTAAAAATTTAACAAACTGTACGAAATAATCAAATACGTTGAGTTTACGAATTGGGAACGATAAGTTTATGATTTCAATCTAGTTTAAGATTCACTAACAATGTGAACGGTAACTTTAAGAAAATTCATAAACGGCCCTCGTGTATGCTTAACATTTTTAATTATTTTTGCGGTCCTGTAAGTTGGGTGTTGGTGCATCAAAACCACATTAATTGCATTTTCTGCAGTTTGAGGTTGCAACTATCCAAATCAATTATTACACTGTGCAACACAAATATTATTTAATGTTGAAGTCAAATGGATTAACTCCGTTGGCATTACAAACCCATTCTAGATTTTAAAGATTATGACTCATTACCGCTAATTATCTGGATTTCCCACGATATCGATCGGAAACAACACGATCATATCATGGGGCAGGCCTTTAAACTGCAACATCAAAATAAACAATGAAAATTTACATCAAATGAATAAATATTTTAAGTACTTTTGAAAACATTAAATGAGAGATATTAAACATTTTAATATTTATTCGAAATTGTACTCACCAATTGTCATATACGTGGTAAATAACATTTCACTTGGTCAAGTTTAACTTGGTCGTATACAATGATAATGATGATGATAATGGTGATTATTGCAATTGTTGTTTAAAGCTTTTCTAAATTTGTTTTTGTTGGCGTTTTTCCACGACTTTAAGATAAATACTCAGATGATGAACTTTTTGAAGTATATCGTCATCAAGTTTTGTGATTATACAACAAATAGGCACATGAATTGCACTTCGATTACATTCTTAGAACTTATTATTTTGTATTTGAATAATTTGAACAACAGAAAATTGGAAATAATGGAAATTTTAAATCTAAAAATAAGTGAAGTTATCTGTTACACCGTTTGTTACATTTCTTAAATTGCAAAGGAAAAACCAAAATTTTCTAAAAAAAACGCTGCCTCAAATATTTGCTACGTGTGTTATTATAACTTTCTTACGCACAGATGCGGTAACGAATCGGCTTCATCATAAAATTGTCTTCTCCTTAAGTAGCCTAATTACAAATGTATAATAAAAGTTTCACAATATTTCGCAAATTGCATCTTCAAAATATAACAACATCCCATTATCACTTACATTTTTTGTGCTTCAACTAAAAAAATAATAATTATGAAGAAATGAATTTGTAGACCGAAACTCATTAATATTCCCAGTAAAACGCAAAAAAATTTCACAAAAATAAAAAATTAAAAAATAAACTTGGAACAAATCGTCTATTTACGGCTCGATATGCATGCCGCTGTGGCATTTCCGTTCCATAAATCAGCAACAACAAAAATTAGCATAATAAGACTTGTGTATATGTATGTATGTGTGTCCATACATATATTTGGTGCAATTTTACTTCAATTTACTTTTCAGTTTTAATTTATTCAAAGTTCAAGTGAATTTTAACAACAACAACAACAACAACAGCAACAACAACATGGAATATAATTAGGGCAAATAGTAAAAAGTTTAGTTCTGTGTTTACGGTTTTAAGGATCAGTTCAAAAAAATAAACTTCCATGAACAGAGGCTGAGGGTAGGGAAACGAGGTAACTACTGCTTTTAGTCTGTGACTTTTTCTTTCTTTAAAATGTGCATAATGAAATTAATGTGGCATGTTCTTAAACGGCAGCAGATGACAAGGTGTTGATTGTTACACACAGCACATGATGTATGAGCTGTTTAATGAGAAGTAGGCTGCACTATGCATTCGAAATGCATTCTGTTTAAACTGTAATTAAAAAATTAAAAAAAAAATTGACACAGAGAGAAGTAACTATCAAAACAGTCCCATCAAAATACCATAAAATGAACAAATGGAAAAAAATATTGAAAATGTTACAATTGAAACAGGTAATTGATGTTAAAATGTTTGTGATGGCTTGAAATCTAATTATTATTTTAATTCAATATTCGTTGTTTTTATTGAATCTTGCTTTCATTTTTTTCTGTGCTGCTCAAAATTCATCGCTGAATTTTCAGTTGCGTGCGGGTACGAAAGGTGTTGTGGTCCGAAAATGTGTTTTTACTTTTTTGAATAAAATCTACACAGTAAATACATTTTCAGAGTTCTCTATCCAGGTTAAAATTATTAAACTTTTGTATTTGTTTGTGAAATTTACGACATTTTTGGCGGAACTGTCATATATTTGTTTGTATGTTGTTTCATTAATTGCTCTATAAATTTTGTTTTTAACAACTCTTTCCTCACCGAAATTTATGCACATTTTCCAAAGTGCCACAAACGCTTTGTATTTAGCATACTGAGTAACAAATTGGCAACTTTCGTGACGAAACGCAAAGGAAATCAATTTGTAACAAACACATCTAGAAACACAAAAAAAAGAAACACGATTGAGAGCCATCGATCATGTTTAAATTAAAAATAATTAATTCTTTGTAAACAATGGCAAACAAAATTGAAATAAATTCTTTTACAAATCTTAACAATTATTTGCAAGTGATTACGATTTGATTTGAGATTTAAGCCTTTCTGTCTTTATCTTGAACAAGAAACCTTTCATTTTCCTTTAAAAACAATTTTTTATTGAAGTTTTTTGCCGACCCTGCCCCCTGATGATGGCGACTAGTTGGAGTACAGGTTTCAAAAATATTTTTGTGTCTATGCTGGAGAAAAAGAAAATCAGTTGGCAATCGTAAACACGTATATTGCATTTATTGTTTTGATTACGATCTTTTTACTTTTCTGCTCAGTTCAATAAAACGTGTTTAGAAAGCTGGTTTCATTTATGGATTGAAAATTTATGAACAAAAAAATAAATACGCAAACAAATGCAGAAAGCAACTATAGAAACAAAATTAACGACCATAGAAAACCACAAATAAATGCGTAATCAATTGCGGTAATTAGAATTAAAGCGACAAACGGTGGTCAAAACAGGAAACGTTTTATATAAAAAATAAAAAAAAGCTGGTGGGGCAGATAACATGACATAAGACAGTTGAATTAAATAAAATCATATCAAAAATTTTAGAAAATTTAAGGTATCGAATTAAGAAAGACAATCTTAAAGATCTTAAGGAAAAAATTTAATATGGCCAATGAGATTTATTTTACACAAATTTCGGTAGAATAAAAACTGCACACAATTTTTACTGTTCAAATAAATCAAGTGTTATGCAAAGTAGCTTAAGAGAGTTTTTATTTAACTTTTAACTTTTTTCGAATTCCGAACTCAAACAAATATTCATTGTTGTGGAATCAAAGGAAAAGAAAAAAACAAAACGTCCTTGGGTCGTATACATTCAGCCGCTTTTTCTTAAGCTTCCAATGCTGCTGGCTTTGTTTTTGTTGTTAATTTGATACAAATCCTTTTCATTTTACTTGGAATTTATTCGCATATTTACTTATCGTCTTTTTTTATCTCCAGTTCTTGTACAAAAAAAATATAAGAAAATGTTTTTCTAAACAAATAATGCACGACAAATTACAAATTTTTTATCTTGGACCAGCACTTATGGGATGAAATACAACCACTCCAGAATCAAAGTGGTTCTATATTCTGAGCTTCCTCTCTATATTATTTGTTCGAAACAAAATATTGAAAAAAAAAGTAATTTTATGTTTTTTTCGGCACATTTGAAGAGAATTATAAGTTAAGAATTCAGTAGAGGGAACACTGTATGTCAGTTCATATTTTTGTACATATCGCACACTATATCATAAACAGTCACAACTCAAAATTTATAAAATCAAATCTCTCCGTGCAACGAAAAATTCGTTTGCGGCGTGTCTTCTAACTGGAAAAATACCGTTAAATCTGTTTTTATGTTATGCTGGAAACACAATGGGGGTCGAACGACGAAATTTTCGTTGCGAATTTTCGTCATCAGAAATAAGACAAATATGTGCATAAGAAAATTAACAAAAATCCGACGTATGACGAAATACGTCGCTTGTCGACGTGACGAAATCTGCGATAGATTTATTTCTATTATTTCGTATACAGCGGAGAATGACGAACAATTTAGGACAGTGTCACCGTTTCTCATTTTAGTTTCCGAATATATTAGTAAATAAAGTTAATTTTTATTTTAATAACTGTTTAATTTAATATACATCGTTAAGTTAAATATACACAATTAGTTAACATAAAATTGCTTTTTAATAGTTTTTTGTTAATATTAAGGACATCTGTAATTTTTCCGTCGCATTTGTGTGCCACAATGCGAAACTAAGCAACAAACTTTTACCAAATTCGTTGTGCTACTCGTAGATGAAATTCGTCGTTCATCCGAATTCACAGCAATACTTGCGTCGCTTGTACATCATCAAGTAAAGAGCATTATTTTTGGTTTCGCAGGTTGCGTATGAGTAGTTTTTTTTCACCTAAATAGTATTACGTATATATTTGGAGTTGTGACCAGTCCTGCCATATTTTTTTAACAAAAACAGACAATTTCCAAAAAAAAACTGTTTTTGGAAAACTAAATTAGAAAAATATTTAATATTTGCGTCTTTTTAATCGGAGAAAACTACAAAATAACTTTTTCATTGGGTTGTAAGTAACAACATTACATAAAATATATCATTTATTTCATCATACATGGAGATCATAGTAAACTAATTAATTATACATTTCTAATTACTTATGCATTTCTATTGTTCGTACAAAATTTGTGCAATTAAAATTATTTTTTGAGTAAGTCTTTGGTACGCAAAGTTCCAAAATATCTAAACTATTTCTAGTTTTATTTAAATTTATTGAAGAAAATATTCGCTGTTGACACTGGTATTGACAAATTGCATGAACTAATTTCTTTAGATTCGCAAATGATTCTGAACCATCAGAACATTTTGTATTAGATATGACTTGCCAAAATTGTCCAATACTCTTATCTGCTAATAAATTCTAGTCATTAAAAGTACACACCATTCATCGTCTCAATCGTCAATGTCTCGGATATGATCTAAGTCCAAGACATGCGGCACAAAATAAACCAACTCAGCAATGCTTTTCATATTGCGATAAAGCTTCAACAGAAAATCATTGTCAAATTGAAAATGTCAATCATATTGCAATTTAATGCATTTTCGTTTTATTCGAATAAAAGTGAAAAAATTGCCTTGATATAGAAAACTGTTTTTTTTTAGTAAAAAAGCGTTTTTTGCACTTGAAAAATCTGCAAAAAACACATAAATCTGCACATTTAACAGCACCTAAAAAATTACCTCTTATTTCCAAAAGTACAGCACAAATTAAAACAAAATTAGCTAAACTTTCTTCTAAGAAGGTTTTCTTAACTGTGGAACTCAATGAGATTTAAAAATGTTAACCATGTTTTTAAAAACAGTTGTGTTGAACAGTTGTGACTGTTTAGGATTTAGTGTGCGATATGTACATATGTATTTACATGCATAAGTATGTATAAACACTAATCCACCCCCCAGTACTTTCATTGTTATCATCTATTCGCACCACCTACTGTTACTTTTCACCTCATCGTACAAAAATACAAAAATCAAAAAACTTAAATCTGTTTTTGTCCCCCCTATAATTGTTTTTGCTTTCATATGAAAAATATAATAACAACATAAAACAACAAATACACAATGCGGAGAAAAATGTCAAGGTCATCATGTCATTCGTTAGTTACACTTGCGCGAATATTGTTGGTGCTTGAACATCAGCAGGAAGAACAACAGTATCACGAATGGGGGTTATTTATTCATATGTTAACATTTCCCTCTTTATTGTTGTTGTTCTTGCTCTTCTACGTAGTCGCATTTGTGTATATTTGTTTTGCTTCGTATACACAGCAATGAAATCAGAAAAAAGGTGAATTTTTTACTTTGCTATTAATTTCCCTATTATGGGAAAAATTACTGAGAAGTCAATACCCTTCTGGCAAATTGGTAATTGATTATAATTCCCTCTATTTGTTTAACTACAAGCTAGCTACAATGTAATACAGAATTTCCCCATCTAATACCTCATTCCTTCTGAGGTATTGTTTATTTAAAGACATTGAGGAAGGATTCAAGGTAGAAGTACATAACAGCGCGAACTGTAGGCATCTGTCAAAAAAGTTAAAATTGGGTTTTTCATAAAACAAATTACAGAGAAAACATTGCGACGCGTCTGTCGTTTCTATAAGATTACCTTTTTCACGCGTTGTGTATTTTTGACAACTAATCAGTTCTTATGAAATCTTCAGATTCCCATAACTCGAAAAATATGGATTGCCGCCAATTATTTTATTTAATTTTTTATTTTTATTATTAAATTTTCCATCACTTTTGCTTTTTTTTTTTTGTGCTGCTTCACTAAACTGCATTTGTTCCGAAAAGGCTTCTATAAAGCGTGTTGTGCAACTTGCAGCTTTTCACGAGGTAATATTTTTAAAGGCATGCTAATCATCAACGACTGAACACGTGTTATGTAGTTCTCCCTTAAGCAATGAAATAAAATTTCTTTTTTTGAGGGCGTAATTATTGTTATTATATTTATAAATATAATTAACTGATAAACATTTAGCTTTCAGGTAGGTATTAATAAGTTAATTATAGGCCAACTTTTGGGTAACTAACTTTAAGTTAGTTAAAAAATAATGCAGAGTTGGAGACTTGTCTACTTTCTACGACATCGCAATGTTAAAATATCAATTAAATATAATCCAATAATCCATCAGTTTTAAAAACGTTACCTTAAAATTCATTGATAGTTAACTGAGTTACCTGCAAGGTACATTTAGGTAACACACATACAAACACGGTATTTTAATTTTGGCAGGCAAATATGTGCAAGTGTTGCCAGGAGAAACAAATTAAGCTTTGAAAATTGGCTATAAAAATCTAAATTGCAAACTAAATTTAAAAATGTGTTCTTGTGAAAATAGAAAATTTTATTTGTCATTTCATAAAAAAATAGGAATAAGAATATATATAAAAACATGAGTAGAACATTACGCTCGCTGGCAATTGGCAAAGCTGATTCGTTTGTATACAAAATACATACATACTCCTGCGCTAATTAGAAGCACTCTTAACACAACAAATTTAAGAATGAAATACATTCAAAAGGGGAGGCTACCGACTACTATATGTCAAAAATAAAATACACACGTTCATATGAGAATTATTATTTTGACGACTGTAAAACAACACGGCACGGTTGTCTATGCTGTCGTCGTTATAGTCAAATTAAACTAATCTCAGATTTACTGTTGTCAATATAAAAAGAAATATGAAATAAATGAAAGCATATAAATATTTTATTTTTTTTTCATAAGAAAAGGCCACCACAAACGTAAAATACTGTAAGTGCGGTAATAATCAAAATGTTTTAAACAAAATAATTTGAATGTGGCAACACTGCAAATGTATTTCTCGTACAAACATTCTTCAGTTTTCAGTAGGTCACTGTGTAGATGGCAAAGAAGTAGCTTGCAGCCTGCTGTCTTGAATGCATTAGTGCATTAGACGGTAAAAAATAGTATTATTCCTGATAGGAATTAACTGATCTTGTGCCAACTTCACGCTTTTCCTGACATTTTCAACATTCAAAAGTGTAAGTTTTCAGTCATGTTGTACGAATATGTTACTCATAGGTTTTTCTACTTTGGAGACCAGTCGTTGCTGGCTTTATTCCTCCGAAATCATGTTTTTCCCATTTTCACAAGTTCAAGTTACAATTCTATGTACACTGTAGATTATCTGAAAGGATCAGTATCGAACTAGTTTGCAATGAAATGAAAACGATATAGAAAAGAATAGCAAGAATTTCATATGAAAAGAAATTAGAAGCACACTTACTTTTAGTTTGAGTTTTAAGAAAACTTTAAAGGGTCTATATTTCAAAATCAAAATTATTATTATTGCTGATATAAAAACAACAGCCACACATTCAGTATGTACGTTCTTCGTAAGACATACCTTTTGGAATAAGCTCGAGGTTTTCTAGATCAAGCTTACTCTCACGCTGTGATGTTTAAAGATCTTTTCTCGCGCACCCATCATGTACGTACGTACGTACGTATATAAAAATAGGTTGAATAATATGTTTCATACATAATTTTTCTTTAACCTGATGGAGATTAACGCTGGTAATCAGCAATATCGCCAATTAGAATCGCTTTAAAATACGAGCAATGCAACGCCAAATATCCTGTGAATCCTGCGACTAAATAATATCAAATATGAATTAAAGAAAAATTTCTTTTCTAAAATGCCTTCAGTTCATCTGCATGCATAAAGTAGTGGTGTACTTTACACTTCTTCTGAATGCCCTTATAATTTAATTCTTTTTATTATTAAATAATCATCGACTTCTTTTCCTTCTCACATTTTTTTTTTTGCTTTTATTACAGAAACAAACACAAAAACATGAAAGCAGGCAAATGATGAACAACATGCATGAGAACAACATGTAGAACGACTGAATGAGTTTCAAAAGTTGTAATTAAAAACCCATTAAATACAATTAAACTGTTCATATCTCCACTTGACATCATCACCTACAAAACGGGAAGGAAAACCCAGCGCATACGAAAACCACAGGCACACAAGACAAGTCCAGTGACTAAAACGTTTTCTTTTTTTAATTATAAAAATGCTGAAGTCTCAAGAAGACTACTTCAGTAGAAGAATGTTACCAGCACTTGGAATATAATAACTTAAATATAATACACAGAGCAGCAAAAGATTTAAAAGAATAAATTTCAAAATATGTGCATATGTCTTAAATATTGTAATAACTACAACTCAAAAATGTAAAGAAAAAATTTTTTAATTCTTTTAGAAGTCTGTTTAAATTTGTACAGCCAGCCTATTAAGTGAAATCGCTTTTTTTTCTACCGCTTCACAGAGTAAATTATAAGTAGTTTGTCTGTCATCTTGACTGCCTCGAACTGTCTACAAAATAAATCACATCAAATTTTCACTTCTTCAGCAGACGCGCTCTCGGAACGCATCATTTCGTTTAAGCAAACCAAGCAGAAATGGCAACAGCAAAAGCCAACATATTTGCGCCATTTAGAGAACGTATTTGCAATAATTGTTCCTCAGTTGTGTACCCCAACCATTTTTTGTGTCTGTCATTGCTGTTCCTTTCAATTGTCAGATTCTTTAATATTGTATCTACAAATCTGTTGACAACTTACTTGACACATTTAAAGTTGTGCTAAAGTACTCCACAGACCGCAAAACGGATGCTTATCGCAATAGCAGGAGGAATGGGAGAACGAAAGAGGAGTGCAAGAGGACAAAGCAATACATGCTTACTCGCACAGATTGACATTTACTGAGAGTTTATGTCATCATCATTCATGTCTTTCATATCAAATTGCCGTCCGTCATTAATCCATTAATCTAAATGTCTAAGCAAACATGAATACACACAGTGGGTTGAAATGCTTTGACGTCTTTTTTTTTCTTGCTTGCAAATAATTTTTATTAATTTATTTTAATTGATTTCATATTAAATTGTAAATTGATTTTCTTATCTTGTAGTGTTGTGGAGAGCAAAACATATTTCCATAAAATATAGCAAAAGTAACATGGCAATTTGCATCTCACAGAGCAATTTGATTGCTTTCAAGGACAGCAGCAGATCTGAGACGGAAGAGAATTTCTGCTGCTTAATGGATTTGAAAATATTTGCATAACTAAATAACTAGAAAAGCATGATATGATAGAACATAAAGTCGATAAAATATCAAGTACTTTCTATCAATATTTGAAAGGGTAAGAGACAGCCAGGCAGAGGGACAAGCATTTGATAACGCTTAAGAGAGTTTAGCCTGGAGGAGTTTGACGAAAATTAAATTGTAAAAAAGTATCTGTTCAAATTTAATAGATTGTCAACTCAAGTGTGTATTTTTGAAATGGTATGGAGGAACTTTGGTTATAAATTTCAAATTATTCAGTAGAGAATTTTCTAAAACGGGGACGGGCAAACGCATCTGTCATTCTCTGGAAGCTATTTAGTAGAATTTTATTACATTTCAACAACAAATGTTTAGTCTCATAGCCTACTGCATCGTGAGACTGTTCTTCGATGTAGGATTCCGTCTTTGGCGAAGACACTATGGCCTCGATTTGATGTCGGGAGAGTGTCTCTCATTTCGTTTAAAAATGCCCGGCACTCGGAAACCTGCGCCTCCGATCGGAGCTGTTGGTGAAGGCGCTGAGAGAGCTAAACATGTTTATCGGAGACAGCCGGAAGATTTAGCCATTTTTTTCTTAGTACCCATTCATGATTTTGAGATTTGTAAAAATTTTATAAAAATTGACTGGCGTCTTTGTTATGTGTTGGTATTACTTTGATGCGTATTTACCGGTGGATTAGGAACCAATGGTTCATATGAAAACCTTCAACCGTACCGAGATGTATGGATTAATATAAATTGTTTATAAAAAATATCTATGAACAGTTTATCAGAATTCTAGTTTGAAATAGAAATCATTTGCAATCACTTCACCTAAAATTTTGTTCTGCATTCTACTTTTTACATGTGAATTTCAATATTAAATACAAAAATTCATGCTTATATTAAAAGAAAAAGTATTTTAAATCGACTTGAAAGAAAATTTTGAGTCAATAAAATACAAATCAAACTCTTTTAAAATTTAATGAATATGGGGTAATACTCTACTTTTCCAGAACATCGAAAACGGAAAGTGAACTTTTCAAATTTCCATTTTTACTACTTTTCTTAAAAATGTATGACTAACTCAGAGTTGATCTCATAAATATACAAATTCCCACACAAACATGTCAATAAAGAAAAAATTTCAGGTGAAAGAATCATAAAATATTGCTGTCGATGGGAGGTAAACTACACCAAACCACATTTTAGAAATTTTACAGGAGACCGCAAAAACATGTTGAAAATCACAAATGCTTCAATCTCTGTATTCAAAAATTGCCTTATCGCGAATATTTTACACAACTATAATACTTATTTATATTATATTCGATGATGGCATTGGCACTGTTCAATATCTCAAACCACATTAGATACATTAGAAGGACCATTGATTGTATATAGAATACAGTATACTAGCAAAATTTTAAGTTTTGCTATTATAATTACTTATTGTTAACCCTGACTTTTTTGTCCTTCAGTAAGCGAGTAGGCAAGGACTCCATTATTGGGTTCTTTTTTTCACAAAATAGCAATGCTTTCCGTCCTACCAACAGGCAACACACTACCAACATTTAAAAAAAAAATTCACAGAATAAAAAAAATAAATATGACTTCTTGTAAAAACACAAAAACAAGTATCTACTGGATACAAAATCGGTGCAGAAGACATTTACTACGCGTGGCATTTACAAGACATTAAAACGCAAAATATTTACTTAAAAGAGAACAGCGTCTAAAACTGCATCATACGCATTTAGAACTTAACACATGTGAACGTTGTTTACCTACAACAACAAGAAACATGCTGTGAAAATGTCAAAAGTGTCAACAAACAAAAAACTTATTTCTTCTTTTTTAATTTTAAGATGCAAACCCAGCCATGACATATGAAATGTGCAGACTTAAAAAACTTTTAAGAATGACAGAGAGGAGAAAAAAACCCACGTAAAGGAATGAATAAAAAAAACATAAATTATTACAACTCAAGAAATTTGTAATGAAATAAAAATCTACAACAGAAAACATTAAAATGTAGAGAAACGAAATGGTTGCATGTGCAACTTAAAATCTAAGCACCCCTGCCACGTAAATTTCTCCAAAAATCGTCATAAATTCCGATAAAATATAAAAAAAAAATCGTCATTTCAGTGAACTCCACGAAAATCATATTTTAAATACATTTTTTTTTTCATATATTTATTTAGTTTCCGCGCTTACCAAGTCGTATAAAATGCTTACAGGCAATATATAACAGAATAATTAACAATATTTAGCATCAGAAACAAATGCTATAACAATGAATTTTTAACTAAAAAGCTTTAGCAACTACATAATTGATTTTACCAAATTATAATTCACTCATTTACAAAATATTTATTTTCTTCGAAATCGTTTAAATACGAGGAACATGCAGAACATTATCATATTGCGATTATTGAAAATTCGTAATTTTTAGAAAATAATCGTAAAATTTACGATAAATCGCCACATCTGGCAGCCGTGCACATGAAATATATACAGTGAAGAATCTAGTAGTGGACAGATGTTATTAGTTGATATCTATCATGGGCGGAAAAAATATCTTACCTTGAGTTAAATTTTCATTTTGTTCCTTCTAACGGACATCGACCCTGTGTGTCCGCTTTTGAGGCGTTTTACCGTATATACAAACAACACCAAGAACAACAACAAACAAGCAGCAAAATGTTTTCTTTCAAAACTACTAATTTCTTGTTACTACGCACAAGATACAGAAGAGAATTTTGCTTAATATCCACAACACCATTTCCCTTCGTATGTTTGAAAATCAAAATCTTCCACTGAGTATGAAAATATAATTTCGTTTTCGCTCCCCTAGGTGTAAAATCAGCGAACATGTGAACCTTTCACAAGAATGAAACTAAAATTTAAGAAAAAAAATTAAAAAATGTATGAATCGATAAGGATACCGAATTAAACAATGTGTTTTTTCTACATTAAAAAAAAGTTAACATTTCACAGGAAACACTGTTTTCACAACTCGGATTAATTCTTTTATTTCCCCTCTCACAATTGTAGCGAACAAATAAATATAGAAATGAGATCGGCAAAAATCATGGAAGAAGTAAATTGCGTGACTGAGCTGGATGTAAAATATAGAAACCTCAACTGCAGACAAACGCACACGAGAAATGAAGTTAAAAGCATAAAATTAACCATTAATTAAGTAGTGAAAAATAAGTGCATAAATTAAAATAAATCTACTTGTATTCAGTTGTATGTTGAGCAATGAAATGCGTGCTAACAGCACCGCATAACAACTGAATCCACCAAAAGCGGTAGAAGTGGTTTTAAACGTGCAGAGGTGCCCATTTCTCAATTTCCTATATTTTGTTTTTATGTTTTGAAGATAAAATAGAAAATATAATTTTACTACTCTTGCTATTTTGAAAAATACTTTTGGCAGGCCGTACATAATGTGCCATGTTTCGTTTTTTGCACAATCCTTTTGTTAGTTTTTATTAAACTATCGGCTGCAGTTAAACTTGGACTATGTGCATGTGGAATAGCAATCTAAAGTTTTTTGATGTTTGCCAATATATTGTGCCACATTCGAATATGTCCTACAGATTGGCGATATTATTGTGCAATACGAAATATTACACAATTATATTGCAAATGTGTGAGCCGCTGTACTAGTAAAAAGCAAATTCATATACATTGAAAATGTCTTTATAATAAAAAATAACTAAAACCAAAAACGGCAGGCCTAAGAACAATTCAAACCAGTTTGTATTCCGGTTTCATTAAAGTGAGACCTCGTCACGCCAATTTTGAAAATTACACTGAACACCAACAAAGTTTACCTTCGTTTTTGGCTGCTTCAAATAAATACAAGTGTGTAATAATTGTGTGTTTTTCGGTACCACTGCTTAAAAATAAACATGTTTCATAATACTAGAGGGTCTGTTTGGTTGACCGGCCGGCCAGTCTATTTCTTTATTTATTTTTTTTTTAAATTTTCATTGATTTTTGTTCTTGTCGTTTTATCACCATTCCAGCCACAATTAACCAACCATTCAATTTGGTTTGAACCACTAAATATACGTAAGCAAATGTCTGATGGGATTTATGTATGTTTTTTGTTTAGTTTTCTGCTTTTGCTGCTGTTCCCGTAGTTGTTGTTGTTGTTGTTGTTGTTGTATTATTTTTAAATCTTTGATTTTATTGCTGTTAAATGGCAGATTTAATTGCGAAAAATTGCACGCGGCTGATAAAAATTTTTTGGTTTGAATTTTTATTTAATTCAACTCTTTTTAAAGCGACTGTAAGATTTACAAGATTTAACTGCTGATTATAAAGCTTATAATTACGTATTTAAGATTAAAGTTAAGTGCGCATTATTGTGCTTTTGTAGAATGTTTGTTTTTTCATTTTATTTCCTTTAATTTTCCAAGTGTAAACAAATTTGGTGTAATGAAGTAATTTAGAGTAATTAAATCGGAATGATCTTTATTCTGTGCAGTAGGGGCGTTCCAAATAAATACAAAAAATAAAAGCAAATGTTTCGATAATTTATGAGGAAACAGCGATATTCGAAAATTCCATTTTTCTTGCCCATTCGGATCCTTCAAAGGAATAATTATATTTACAACAATAACAATAAAGTTTTTATGTTGATGTTCTTATCAACCGCATATTGTTATTATTTCATTAATAACATTAACAATTATGAGCAACTACAATAACCCAATATCCCCGCTAAACTTAAAAAAACAGTCGTTAACAAAAGCAGAATTTAAAGCTGTTATAAAAATATTAAAACCGTAACTGGAGCAATTATAACACAAACAGCAGCAATAACAACAATAATTATAGCAACAAACAATCGCAATAATAATTATAAAAGTTAATTACAAGTATGTACTGCGACGTAGTAATAAAACTAGACATTTGCTGTTCAACAGAAAGGGTGGGGACAAATGTAACGTATTTATGTTTTTGCGAAGTGAATAAAACTTGTAAATGAAATTTCAACACTATATATTTTTTTAAAAAACTTTTATTTCTTTTGTCTTGTCAGGTCGTTCCTCAGAATATCCGAATCAAATCTTGCCACATTTTGAGTCTCTTAAAGTAAAATTTTGAATACACGTTTGGTCTGAATGACAATTCATGGTTAGCTAAATGATGTCATACTGAAATCAATATGACGGCCGAAGATTTTGTTTCACCAGATGAAAGGATTTACTTAAAGGGATATGAAAAACAAACTGATGTCGCGTCACGTCACGTATGCAGATTTAATATGGTGAACGAATTACCTTTTATGCGAACAAACTATCTGCAGTGCATTTCCAACTATTAACAATTTATTCTCCAAATGGATGCCCCGCCCCGGTAGTCTAATGAGTAGTGCGCTAGTTTATCAGAGACTCTGGTCTGTATCACTACAACACGTGAAAGTTTAACATAACCTAACCAATTCTCAAAATGGTGAAATTGATTCCGATTGATCAAATAATTGAATACTGCCCACAACAACGTACATATTTATGTCGAGATCGTAATATCGATGTACATAGATATCAATCATGCTACAGTTACATCTTTTCTCTACGTGTAGTTAATTGATTAAGCATTCGAACATACCTTAATTATATGTAATTAACATTTTCTTAAAATAATGATTACGTTTCTTGAGCGAAATATTTTTCATTCCATCCCTGAACACTTGTAGTCGTTATGCTTGAACAAAAAAATATATATATTTGTACATCTTGCAGATATTTTTATCACAAATTTCACATGAAAACTAATTTTACTTTTTTCATTGCTGAATATGTACTTAAATATAAAAAAAATATATAATTTAATAAATTTTGAATGACCGGCTATTTATGGCATTTCCAATACGCAATACGTTATGATTATAAAATCTTTAGTAACTGGTTTTTCTAATGGTTTATTTCACTTTATATGTATTTTCATTTAGAAAAAGAGGCCTTTGAACGTTTTACTGCAATTGTTGTTATGAACGTTTTGATAAAAATATATCATATGCACACATACATATGTACATATGTATTTATGTATGTATATACGAAATGTTTTATGTTACAACAAACATAAAGAAACAATTGTAATTAATTTCGACTCGGGTTAAATAATTAAAGAAGAATAATATAAAACTATATCTGTGCAAATACATACTTGAAAAATGATTCATAGATTGTTTCAAGATGTTATTTTTATTTCAAGATTACAAAATATTAACGCCACGAAAATTAAATTCAATTTGTGTCTGCGAATGTTACTCGTATTCAAACACAATGAAAATATTTTCATTTATTCAGCAAGTGTGTAATCATTTCTTTTATTTAATTCCCAACAACAAAAATTGTAGCAAAAACAATAATAATGAACAACAAAAAGGTCTAACTTTAATTAAAGGTGCTAAAAATAAATTATCGCACATTTGTAAAAAATATTTGCAAAAAGAAAAAAAAAAGTAGTGAAACAATAAAAATCTGAAACGCATGCGAATATGTACTTGGCAATTACAGTGACTGAATGTTCATAGAAATTTTAAATAACCCAGCGAACTATACATATACAACTAAGCAAAAAGATAAAACTCAGGAGAATCCGACGTTATTATTTTGCAACTATTAAATTAATGCAAATATTTTTTCAAATCATTTTACCAGCAGTTGTATCCGTAAATAGAAACGTCTCAGAGTTCTTAAAATAATTTCATGTTTTTTAGTTCTACAAAGATTTTTTATCCGTTTACGCCCATTTATTTTCAATTATTAGATTTAATGAAAACAAAAATTCAACGCGATAATTGTGATATAAAACCCTCATTTGCATTACTAGTCCATGTAACCACTTCACGGAGTTCCTCAAAGAGTCATTGTAATGCGACGTAGTGATCGTAAATATGAAGAAAAGCAGACACTTGTCGTATAACAATAAAAAGTGGTTTTCAATGGCATGGTCCACAGATGCATTACATATCACCATGTTTGTAAGCAGTCCCTCTCAGCTACAATTGACCACGTAGTCCAATGTTATCTGCAGGGTAGATTTTGAAAAATAAAGTTGTTGAAAAATTATTAGGTCGCCCAATTCCCATATTTTTTTTTTATTTGGCCTTCTACCACTTTTTTAGTACAAAATTTCTTTTCGAAAGAAGCTTTGCGATTTGCTCGCTGATTTGCTTACCGGGTTAGTGCATGTTCACACTAAACACATTTTAATAATCATTAATAAACACAGTATTATTATGGTTCGTTTAGTACGCAATCATAACAATTTCTGAACATTAAAAAAAAAACAGAACCGACAACTAGAAAAACTCCCACAAATTGCGTGCTGGTAATATACACTTATTCGAATTACAACGGCAACAACAAACATCAGTTCACTCATTTCCAAACAATATTTGAATTACAAAACTGTATGGCATTGTCGCCATCGTTAGTTTTCATTTAGTTAATAACTTTTTTGCTGTTGCATATTTTCGTTTTTCGTACCACAAAATGATGTGCAAATGATTGCTTATATCCGTTGAAATCCCGATTCCCTGATTGGGATGTGTGAATGTGGGCAAAAAATTTTAACTCATGGAATGAGGACGAAAAATGTACAAAAACTCTCACAGTTGCACAAGCATATGGAAAGTCGTTAGTCGTTAGTGGAAGTATTCCCTTGCAAATTATTTGAAAATTGTGAAACATATACACATACATATGTATGTATATTGCAAATATGTTTGTTACAAAAGGCACGTATGTGCGAAGCATAAAATGACCACGTCTTACAGGACATCATTTTTTAAGGCTAATCAAATAAATTTCCCAATTAGCTCATTCAAATTTATTTGTCCTTTGACGAATCTCAAGAATTTCTCTACTTCGAGATCTTCCAATTCAAAACATTTTCCAGCACTTGACAGCAAGACTATAAAAATAACATACCGCGTATGTTCCCTGGAACGTATCACGCTAACTACTTCAGCCACAGTTCTACGAATTCTAAATTAAAAATTTCAATAAATCACTCAAAAGGAGACTTCTCTACATAAACAAACAAACAGACAAACAAACTTAATACAGCAACGTAATTAAGAAGCAGCAGTGCCTGAATGCCTGACACCAAGTAAATTTAGTCTTTCCACCCTCCATCTGCTTAACTACTGCAGAAACAGAAAGCGTTATTGTTATGTGACGAGGGATTCTAGCTGACAAAATGTTGCTAAAGTATGACTCAAGTTGATTTTTACACATTCGAAAAAAATTCTTCTTTCCTTAAAAACCACCTTTGCACCAGCTGTGTGAGGAGCATGCCGGTAGTGTTTAAAGTTTCGTTTGTTATGTTTTTCAATGTTCGTTAAGGGATTTATTTCTTAACTGATTTAAAAAAAAAAAATTGTAAACAAAGTGGCTGTTTTGCCACTGTTCACCTTGACTTCATTTAGAAGGTTGGTTCAAATTGGCTGAGTTTTTAAACACATACAAGTTTCCTTTTTTTTTTCTTCTACCACAAGTTAAGTATTTATAAATAGAAATTATATTTATTTGAAAAAGTAAAATTGAAAATTCAACGCTAGAAATATCTCGCATATGCGTAGAGGGGACAATTTAATTTAAATTTCTACTCGAAGTTAATCCGGTAGGTTTTTTTTGAAATTCCTTATATTTCGGGAAATGTATTGTCTTTTTATGGATATGAAAATTATAAATTGATTTAAATAAAGAATTTTATTTGTTACCATGGGTCTTTGTCAGTAAATTGCTACAAAATTCTAAACGAAACACTATGAATTTCAAATAAACTTCTTAAAAATTGAAAGATGCAGCATAATAATTTTATTTGTCAAGGAAGCATTCTCGAAATGCTTTCACCTTGAACTTAAATGCTCTCTTTTCGAAAATTTATTTTTATAATAAATATGCAGTTTTATAAATTTTTGGTTAATAAAATTTTTAAAATTGCATGCCACTCAAAACACGAAAATTTTTCTTGAAAATAATTTTCATATATGTAGACTAGGAATTATTGTTCTGGGTGTTTTTATGTTTAGATGAACACAGAAAAAAGTAAAATCCAGATTCAATTGAGGGTGGCGATGGTCGAAGTAGTCTGCACGTTGACTACATAACGAAAAATTTTCCTAAGTTCAACCCCAGTTTCAGACGCATAAAAACATCTCCCAATTTTCTGATGTGCATTTGTGTTGGTTTGTGTCTGTTGTTGTCGGAAGGTTTTAGTGGCGCAGGCATAGTCACTGATCACTGAGCAGTGACGCCCTACTTTTATCAGTATTGTGTAGCACCGGCGAAGTAAAATAATTACTAAAAAATGGCTACTAAAAAGGAAGCTTCAAAATTTAATACGTCTCCTTGACATCAGAGACGCTACAACACTACTGTAAGAGCAAATAACGTGCAAAAATCAGTGTTCTAAGATAGTGAAGCTTCACCCCCTATCATTTCTCCTACTATCCCTTTCCTGCAGTTCCAGCAAATTGCATCGCATGTATAGGGGTCATCTCCTGAGTGCTGGTCCAATATAAAAAAAAAATACAAAATCAGAATCAATTAATATTACAAAAAAAAATTTTTAATTTGGCCCTTTATTTTTATTTTGGACCGGTGCTCAGGGGATGAGCCCTATAAATGCGCAGCCGTATAGGAAATAAGATTTTGGGAGAAAGGAGTAGTGTTTATTGACATTTGATTTAAATTTTCCCACGGCACTGTCTTGAGAGAACTCGAAAATCAATTAAAATAAACGTAGATTCAATTAAATTATTAATTAAGGAAAAATAATTGGTCGGAGTAAAGACTTAATTAATTAAAAAAGTATTATAATTATTATTTTTTCTATGAAGCAAATAAAAAGTTTTTAAATTATTTTATGCCGTTGTCATGGAATTTTAATTGGAAAAATTTACGTTTCTCTAATGCTTTCATTTGTTATAGTATCCTTTTTGACAATAGTTTGTCAACGTTTCATTAAAATTTTCATGCCACTCAAAACGGGAATAAATAACCAAAATTCTAATGAAATTTTTATTCAAAAGCATACATATTCAGTGAACGACAATTTCCGTGTCATTCAGTTACAAAATGTTCATAAATCATATGCGGGCCAAACAGCCAACCAACAGTTTAAAAACGAAATGAATAAATCACAACATTAAATCGACACAGAAAAAAAAGAAAAGTAAATAAAACAAGAGATTACAAACAGTGTAGAAAGACACAAGATATCACCGCAATACATTTGCATTAAAAATAAAAAATAAAAACTGAAAAATGAAACGAAATCAAACTCCAACAGGTGCTACATTTTACAGTTGCCCAGAGTCACATTTATTTTCTTTTATTTTTTGTTTTTTAAATGTGTAAATGATTTTTTTTGCTCTTTTAACTAAATCAATAAGGCCACAAAAACGATATAGCAATCGAATGAAA
Source organism: Dexiosoma caninum (assembly GCA_963924685.1). Lineage (NCBI taxonomy): Eukaryota > Metazoa > Arthropoda > Insecta > Diptera > Tachinidae > Dexiosoma > Dexiosoma caninum. Next base: position 29,249,172 of record OZ004726.1, on the reverse strand, counting down.
CAACTTAATGAAATGGCAAAACAAGCTTACAAAAAATTAAAAATTTCAATACAAAAATCCGGATGGAAATACAATTGAAAATAGAATGCTACTCGTACGTACACATTTGGTAGCTGCAAGATACTCGTCCAATTGCAAAAACGAAAGGAGTTCTGTGTATGCGGAAGGATTTGTGTTCGTGTGTATTTGAGCTAAAATATGTTTAGCACGTATTTGCTCTTTTCTTGCGAATCAATAAATTTTCATCGGGTGTCAAGTTATCAACTTGAAATGTCAATAATATTTTTTGTATCCAACATTTTAATTTATTTCGAAGGGTTTCGATTCCAAATTGCAGCAATAACACGTTATGCTCGTATTTCCTTTAAATTCTCAAATGGAAGCAAGAGAAAATATGAAGATCCTTTAAATTGCATAAATGCCAAAATGTATCATTGAACTTTCTTTTCTTTTTTCTTTCAATATTTTCCACGGCCGGCAGTTCTGATAGTAAAATTCGGTTTTTTTTCCAACTAATTTCGTATCTAAAGTTCAGGTTCAAGACGAAGATTTGCTATTAAATTTTTTATACTTAAAAGTTTTTTAAATTTTATTTTTAATCAGTCATAAATTCCCAGAGTTAGAGTTATATTAAATGTGATGCTTGCTGACTGCCAGAACGATAACGATGTTGTGGGTTCGATTCTCAGCTATTCACACGAACAAATGGTACAATGCGTGTCATAGAATACTGACATTATTTAAAAGCGCTCTTCAGTAAGATAGTGGTGTTGTTCATTATTAAAGTAAATCCGTATGTTAGTCGGTATTGCTATACAGGTTGAGGGTGGAGGGTTCAATTCCTACAAACAGATTTTATTTTGTTATATTAACATGAAGTTGGGCGCGGACTTACGGCAACCCAATTCAACAGAACATGGCATGACAGAAAGGAAATACAAATATGTACACTCCACACTATTGCTTTAACCAGATGCGAACTTCTACAACCAACAAAATCACTGGTTTAAAAGCAAGCATTGCAACTGTTAGGAAGCAGCAACTATTTTTATACTCGAATTTTAATTTGATTGCAAGTGTTTGTGTGTGCATTTTGGCAACTATTAGCATTGCATGCATTTGTTACACTGTTCTGGGCTGGTGGGTGTTGACCTAATTTTCAACACTTTGAAGATGAAGGGAGTACGGAATGTATTTTGCCATAACATGCCAACAGCATGCACGAAAAACAACAACAATATACGATTTTGTTATACAACAAGAAAGTATCAGTATTTGTTACCTATGAAAATTATAACCGTGGGAAAATATTAAAAAAAATTATCTCGGCAAGATTATTCCATATTTTTGTAATTACTAAATACATAATTTCAAACAAGATCACCTTTTTGTTGTTGTTGCTCTTTCTACTCTGTTCTGTCCCTGCTGCATCCTCTCAAATCTGCAGTTCTGGAAGCCTGCAGATTTATTCATCCAAACATACATATTTTTAGGATACAGAAATCTGGTCACCTCGTTTCAAAATTACGTGCATTTACACAGTGGCAGTTCATAGTTCCCAAAAAAATAAAACAAAATTTGTATTGGGAGAAAAGTGTCCTTGAATGTTAATCACATACTGACCTCATGCAAATAGCCACACACACACACACATACACAATTGAACAAAAAAGCACACAAAAACACACTTAAATGCTATTATAGTGGAGTTCGGTTATAACGAACGCTGGTTACAACGAAAAAATTCTCCCGTCTCAACAGTTTTGCATAATATTTCATACAAATTAGTGCGGTTATAGAGAATTATATCGAACTGTTTGTTAAGTCATCAAAATTTATGCACTTACAACGAACAAAAAAATTCGCAAAATTCCCTAATTTCATGTACATACATGTGTAGATTTGAAAATAAAAAAAAAACACAAGGAAAAAAGTGAATTTTATTTTAAAAAAAATTAAGAAAATATTGTGCAAACTATCAGTAAAAAATTATTCACTGTGGTTGTAACGAAAAAAATTGCCCGGAGCCGTGGAGTTCGTTATAACCGAACGATACTGTAATTTTAGTTTTTGCTCCTTGTGCATTCTTTGAATATTTGTATATGGAAGTCTGTATGCATCTGACTTGTACTCGTATAAGTGCGTTTATGCAAACTGAACTTTATTGTATCCACATACATGACATTATAATTTACGCACTTTCCATTTCACTTCGCATTTAATGTTTTTTCTGCGCTGCATTGAAATATACATATTTCTGCGTGTATTTGTATCTGTATTGTATTTGACACTCTCAAGCTTAAATATTTGCCAATTTTTCCAAAGGATGGAAAGTGGGCGAGTTTATGTTTTTAAGGAAAAATCAATTGCCAAGGATAACCCTGACTTAATTAAAGATTTTAATTAAAGATTACTGCCAGTACGGGAGCTTTTTAAAGCGTAATAATAAATTAGTAGTTGTAAGTAGTAAGCAGACATTAAACAAAAATTGTTTGGTTTCAGTAAGACAACGCCACCTGCCAGAACAAACTATCGCAGGACATTCTGATGTCAACTTTCCACCAAGATCATGCGATTTAACGGCGTGTGATTTTGTTCTTTGGGGTTTTGTTAAATATTTTAAGCTGCGCTAAAAAGTGTTATTTAGCCATTTATTACAGAAAGGTATGGAATTCAAACAATTCTATTGGTGTTATTTTGCATAGTTGTAATGAAATGACAAAAAATGAAATGAGAAAAAATTATATAAATTTTTTTATTTATATATATGATTCGGGACAGCTGCTGGAGTTTCATAGGCGTCGGCTGCGGAGTCTTAACGCCCCGATGACTGGACACTGCCCTATTGGGATTCATGCAAGATGTATGGGTCCGCCGTACAACGACGTCTGCTCTGAGTGCAATGATGAGGAGAAGGAGGAGGGGGAGAGTGTGACCCACTTCATCTGCGAGTGTCCTGCACTCAGGGACTCAGATATATTCCTAAAATAGATTCAGTTAATATTTTTTAATTTATGTTTGACAGACACATTGCGGAAAAAAAACTTTTGGGGTTTAGAAATTGCCTGCCTGCCGCACAATACGGTAATTACCGTACGGATAACATTACGGGTCCGATGTAATGCAAAGGTGGGTTATATGGTACATCGCAATGTTAAATACACCATGTTTCATACATGTCGATTAGTCGTAGTCATAATCCAGTCCCCTATGGACTGTACTTTACATGCATGTATGGACTAGTCATGTTAACTGCAGGGTACTCCCGCTTCTTCCACAATTCCATTGACAAACGCTCGCTGACCTCTTTAATTTCCATACAATAGCCAAAAAGTGTAGTGTGCTTTTAGTGTGTTTTCGCTGCAGAAAAAAGACCTTGCATTTTTCTCGTTTTGCTTAAATGTTTTAGAATACAGAAGCCATAAATAAAAAAACAAAGTTCGAAAATCCACAAAAGAAAAGGATTCTTTTTATAAACGAAAAATAAACTGTAAATTTGTTTTTTTTTAATTACTGTAATTGTTTTCAGTAAAAATATAATAAATATGATTTTTTCTTTTAAACTATTTTTATTTGACAGGTAAGCTTTATATTATACATTTCGGCATAAGAGGTGTTGATGGCTGAGTAGTAGTGAGCTTGTTGGCACTGCAACTGCGATCGATTCCCTGCCCGGTCAAGTCAAACAATTTTTCTGATTTTTCTGTGCTACAGCACTTTTTTGCTCGATATGATATGTGGCATTTGGCTCGAACAAACCACATTCATCACTTCGCTGGGAAATGGTGTAGAACGTGCATTGCGTTTTATCAAAAAATTCCATATTAAAGATATTTTTACGCAAAAATATATGTGCACGTCTAAGCCGATTTTTTATTTCTTCATTTCCTTTTTATCTCTCCTGTGCAGATAAGAATTATTTTTCTTTTTGTTCGAGTTTGGTTATTTTATGGCCCATTTTCAAGGCATCAACGTCTAAATCCACGAAGAGCTCAATGAATGACAAGCAGCGTTAAATAGATGCACACATACACAATTGTAAACTAAATAGTGTTGCATGCAGTTGAATGTTGCATGTCTAAAATGTAAATGCATGTCTGTATGTCTTTCATTGGAATACGAATGAACTATTATTTGCTGAATATTAAATATTGAAATTGTCATCTGTACGAGTATCGTTTTGCTTCAAAATATTTAACATAAAATAAAAAATTTAAACATATTTTAAGAAATTTTAAGTTTAAAAAAAGTACTCTTCTGATAATGTGAAGTAGTTGAAACTACGAATCGTGCTGCCAATACTTTCATTTATTGATTTTGCTCTGCATTACTATCTTCAATTTGCACTTACAAAAGAGTAACTTATATATTTTATCAATAAAAGTGACTTTATTTTCCTAATTTGAAACAAAAAATTTTGTGACATTTGAAAAATGTTTCTATTAATTTCAATTATTGTGTTCAAATATTGTCAGCTTCTATTTTGTTGTTAATTGTAATAATGCTCTGAGCACCAACTCACACTCGCTGTGAAAATGCCAATCTTTTCTTTCTGATCTTTTTTTTATCACATTTTTAGCAATTAAAAATTTAAAAAGAAAACCCTCAGCAGTAAATGATTGAAAAACCTTTGACGTAGGAAATTCACTGGCATACAAAGAATTGTTTAAGGTAGAAAGCGCTTTTTTTATCGTATTATTAATGTATTTATTGCGACATTCATCACATTGTAGAAGCCTTTTTCATTTAGTGCATCTTATATCTTCCCATTAAGCGTCAAGATATCAAATGTTACACGGTGTTCATATTTTCGCGAGTGACAAGACTTCCTTTAGCAGTGGTAGGAACGCAAGTGGAAAACAGAAAATTAATTAATAAAAAAAGCTCTAAACAATTTATTAGCTGTAACTAAGCGGGAGAAAGTGCTTTAGCAGACCCGCATACAACATATTTTTACTGCAAAAATAGCCAATATATTGCTCACGTCTTATGTGAACAAAAAGTAGAATGTAGCAAATTTGACAGGATTGCGGGGAAAGTTATTGACTTTTCCGTATACGATACACTTGTCTTTCACTAGATACACTTTCTACTATGTAAAAGAAGAACGTGTACTATTATTCTGCATATTGAGAGCAACTACGAATACGTTCACATGCATGCATGTACATATTGACACATACAGTCAAGTACATTCTCTAAACAATTTAACAATTTGGTTTTCCAATAAAGCAAATATTTTTTAATCTGTGAACATTTTCTTTTGAATTTGAAATTATTAGAACAAAATATTTGTGAAGCAAAGAGAATCTACACTTCAAGAACTAACATTTTTCCCCTCTCAGTATTTCGCCATGAACGTATGATTAATGCAAATACTTAGTAATTTAATATCACGTATACGTTTGTACTTAAATGAACAAGCATTGATGTCAAGAAGGTTTTCATTTTCTCCAACAATTTTATTTTGGATTTTTTTCTCGTTTGTTAAAAGGTTCTTTGTTCTCTAATTGCTAAAATAAAAATCCATACAAATCGAAGAAGGAGGAAATCAGAAAAAATAATGAAGTCAATTGTTCTTTAAAACCACATTTACTTGACTCCTTAGCGATTTTTTTTTCATTTTATACGAAATTTTTGGCAATTTTAACACCAACAAGAACATATTTTCGATTTTTTTCAACATTCATGCGGTCACATAATAAATCGAAAAAAAGTAAAGTACTACTTGACATCTTTTTGCCTTGCGGAGCCAAACAATGAAAAGTCATTGAACACAGTTGAAGCAGTATGTACTCGTATATGAATGTTTGCATGTGTTAGTGAGTATGCATACTAAACGTGGGGGAAGAGTAGTAGAAATAAAAGATGCAAGCGATATAAAGGACACTATTTGATGTTAAAAAAGAACTTTCTTTTTAATTTAAACAATACTGTGAAAATGTTTGGGTTAAACATTAGTGTTAATACAATTTATGTAAGAAGAGTCCATTTTTTTTTCAATTTAAAGCTTTTGTAGTATTGAAAAGAATTGTACATCACTACCAAGTGCTTTCACTACGTTGCACAGTGGAAAATCGTAGAGTAAGACCAGCCCATAATTCATTTTTAAAAAGGTTCGAATTACACTAAAATTTTTTTTTATCGAAAAACTAAGATGTCGAACTTAATAATTTGAGGAAAATATTTGATGTTTGGTCAATAACAATACTCGGAAATAAAGACCGTATTCACATCTTTTTACGACAACGATTTATAACTATAAAAATAAAACGTATTTCAGAGCATATTTTTAATATAACTCACATTACAATTAAGGAGTTATATACCTTATTGGAAAGGTGATTTAATGTAGATTCCGATTTTATAAATAGCGGATCAGGTTTTAGTGAAAACGTTTGAAATTTTAGTTTCTGAATGATGTAATGTTATTTTGGCTGCATGTAAAAACTTCGGTAAGGCTTTTAATTAGGAGCTCTGCTTAGCTCTGCGCTCATATGTAAAAAATTGTAAAGCTTAATATATTAGTAAAATACTATAAAAATATTAGCTGCGTATTCCTGCCTAAACAGAAGTTACATTCAATAATGTTAAAAAACTCAGTTATTTAGATAATTGAACAAATGATTTTTGTTAAAGTAGCTTTGCATTGTTATGTAATTTTTTTTGCTAGATTAAAAAAAAATTAAAAATTGAGCAAAAAATAAAAATCCCGTTATATAAAAAAGTTGACTAGTAGGCTATTGATGGAAAGTTTAAGAATTGTCACAATTAATATATGTTTTTTGGTTATACTGTGTTTTTTTTTGTGAAGAGATTATTAAAAATCAGTATTACATTAATTAAAAATGAATAATTTTAAGTGTTCAGTGCGTCAAATAATTGATACATATATTGAAAGTGGGAGAAATACACAAAGTATTAACTTTTTTGTTGAAAAAAGTTATCAACTTTCTGAAGAAAATATAAAATATATAGTGAATAATATAAAAAAACTGTCATACCAAGTTTTAATAATCGGTGGAAGAAATCAAACAGATCTTTAAAAATATTTAAAAAAAAAATGCTGAGTGGTTAAATGGAGACTTTTGCAGAACTTTGCCAGCAATAGTGAAACCTTCAATATGTACGGCGAATCAAGGAAGACCCTGTAACTCTTATGAAACATCATCAAAATCATCAAAGAAACGTAAAAATACTTCTCTATGTAAAGATAATGGGTTCCAACATATTTATGGCGCTTATATCCAAGGCTTGCGATCGATGGGAGAATTAGAAGAGGCAAAAATTATTGAACTGTTAAGATCTTCTTCTAAGCTTGAAAAGAAGGAGATTCTTAAAAACCTGGAAGATTCCGAAAAGGGTGAATCTTTCGATGAATTAGAGGCGATAAGGGTATTTATTGATCTTGACCTGACAAAAGCACAATACATATACTTAAGAAATCTTATGATGAAAAAAAAAATATACTGTTCTTCCTCCATACTATAAAATTCAGGAAGCAAAAAAGAGTTGCTGCCTTCCACCAGCTTTACTAGATGTAACAAATACTTATGCTAGAGTTAAGTCTTTACAAGATCTGTTAGATCACACTTCAACCAGGATTTTAATGATTGATGCTGTGGATAATAAAAGCTTAATAAACCTAACTCTCTACTGTAAATGGGGTTGTGATGGCTCGTCAGGTCAATCAGAATATAAACAAGCGCTTCCAGAGGAATCTTATCTAATTTCTGATACAAATCTATTTATAACATCTTTAGTACCAATTAAACTTGTAAGCGAAGAAACAGGTAATATTATTTGGGAAAATCCAGTCTGCTCATCTGTTTGATATTGTCGCCCCATCTCAATAGAACTTTGCAAAGAGACACCAGCAAAAACTAGAGAAGTGGTAGATAATATTGAAACTCAAATAAAGTTATGGTCACCAACTATTATTTCAAAGAACAACAAAAATGTAGCCGTAAACCATAAACTGTTTCTTACAAAGATTGATGGTAAAGTAGCACAAGTTTTAACAAATACTCCATCAAGTATATCATGTACCATATGCAAAGCGACACCTACTCAAATGAATAACTTAGAGAGAGTAGCTGCGAGACCAGAAGATGAAAATGCTTTTAGGTATGGTTTATAGACCCTCCACGCGTGGATAAGATGTATGGAAATGATTCTGCACATTGGTTATAATAGTGAATTCTAAAAATGGTCAGCGTTAACTGAAAATCATAAAGCAATAAAGAAGCTTAAAAAAGCTAATATACAAAAACGTTTTCGTGAAGAGTTCGGATTATTTATTGATAAGCCAAGACAAGGAAGTGGTAACAGCAATGATGGTAATACCGCTAGAAGATTTTTTTTTTAATTTTTCACGATCTGCTGATATAACTGGAGTAGACGAAAAATTAATAAAAAGGTTTCACATCATGCTTCAAGCTTTATCGTCTGATTTAATAATAGACCCTGGAAAATTTGGCGAATATGCAATGGAAACAGCAAGATTGTATCTAAAAAAATACAACTGGTATCATATGCCATCATCTGTCCACAAAATATTGATACATGGGGAAAGCATTATAAAACATTTTGCAGTGTTGCCTATTGGTCAGCTGTCCGAAGACGCACAAGAGTCGCGCAATAAAGACTACAAAAATTACCGTTTACATCACTCTCGAAAATGTTCGCGATCAGCCACTAACGAAGATGTTTTCAACAGACTTCTTTACACCTCTGATCCATATGTAACAAGTATAAGAAAACCATCCGCCAAACTTGCAAAAGATTTGGATGAAGATACGCTTAAACTGATGAAGTAACCACAAAAATGTCACAGTTAACGTATTACTTAAATATTTAAAGTTACACTATACCTAACAGAATATGTAAATTTAATTTTATAAAATCAAAACCCAGTTAAAAATGGGAAAACTGCAAATCAATAAAATTATATTAAGTTAGGTGTGGGTTAAAGTTACATCACATAAATTAAAAACATTACAAATGTTATTATAATAAAAAAATTTATTTCAAGTTAAAGTTACTATTTTCTACCAAATACATATTCAAGTCAAAAAATAAAATTCTTACCTTTATTGTGAAATAAGTTCTGGTTTAATTTGGCTCATATTTTATAGAATAATAGCAAATACATTTAAGATTATTCGTACAAAATTTCAGAACTCTATCTCTAAGAACAAAAAAGTTGCAGATTTTTGATCCGATAAGGACGAAAATTTTCCACTGTGCGTTGTGGCGAAATATTGGAATAAAATAAATTAAAAAGTAACATCTCAGGAAAAAAACTATAAATAAAATAAATTAAAAAACATATTTTCTAAATATAAGTTTTAGTAGGGAAAAACATTTTTCACAATAAGAAGTTTTCAAAAAAAAAATTAATTAATACAATATGTATACATTTCGTTACCTGAAATGCAAAACGGCGTAACAAACAAAAAATTCAAAATTGAATTATTAATGGATATTGGTACAGCGCATCGATTCACATGTCTTTACAAATTTTTAGCTTATTATTTTTAAAAATAATACGACTTTTTTAAAGAAATTCAAAAGGTTCGTAATAACAAATGACTCTTTTTCACAATTCAAAAATGTGCCCAAAATGATAAAAAAAAAATATTAAATATACAGTACTTTTCTAAATTATTTCCCTAATTTTTTGTTTAGAAAAATAAACTCATTTTATTTGGATGATATTGCGAAAAATATATTTGTATCCATAACACTTTTCATTTTATAAAGTTTTTTGTCTCTCCTGTAAAATGTTTAAAAGTGATGATAGGCCCTTTTGCACTTTAGATGACGATATGTATATCTTTGGAGAATGAACGTCTCATGCAGAAGGAATGTCAAAAAAGAATACCAATGCAAAAGTAGCCCAGTTTGCAACACTTTTCATCCCAAAAGAGTATTATTTTCAATAAAAGTACTATTTTAGCCAATTTATCCAGGAATTATGGCATTAGGAATTAGGGTTTTTGTTAATTTATTTGTTCACGAATCTAAGAATCACTGTTATTTATAAAAATATTTTCCACATGTCAGTGCTATAATTTTTATTTATATTCTTAGTAAAAGCACCAAAATAACCCTTCGTTATTGTCGACAACACAAATCGAGCTCCGACTGAGTTCTATTAAAAATTCATTTTAGTGAAATGTGGATTTTCAAATTCACTAGAAAACACAAACGGTTTTTAAAACAATATTTATTGTATCAATTTTTACAAAAAAAATTGTTTTCCTCTAATGCCCTGTGGAATTTAAGGCATACTGTGCAATTAAATTCCTTTAGATAAAATTTGCCAAAAAAATATTAATCACACCCGGACAAAACCCCTCTCAAAATCATAAACAATTCTGCGAATGAGCTGCTAAACTGTCTAAAACTTTATATTAACCAACCATACTACAGCACATGTTACATTTCACGCCCTCTTGTAAACAGAAATAAAGTCAAATCAATTGAACAAATCCGACCCAAAAACAACAAAACCGTAAAGACACTTGTTAAACTTACGCACCGGAATTCCAATGCACACACACATGCATGTACGCAAAGAAACACCGGTAAATAAATAAGAAAGAAAACAACAACCTGCTTTGAAAATATTGACTCAATAATATCAAATTTGTTTCACTACCAGACTGTTCCTCTGGCTGAGAGAGATACTGAAAAATGATGATGACGACGACGATGTTGAAGAACATCAACGAACAAGAACAGGAACAGAAGAATGGCACGAAAAACCTGATTGTTGTTGTTATGCTGCACACAAATAGCAAAAAAGAAAGACAACACACACACATATTTGTATGTATATACATATCTCAAGAAAGGGTGGAAGGGAGTACACGTGTGGCGTACAACGAACTGCTTTTGTTACATTTCTACGCCATTTTCTGTTTTGTTCGCAGATTCTTTAATATTATGTTGTCGGATTTCTGAATGACGTAGAAACTGAAAAGATGAAAACGTACAACGACAACAAAGTATGTACTTATACGTCTGTATATAAGAATGCCGGTTATAAAGCATTGTGCATTTGCGAGAAAAGAATGTGAGAGCGTGCGAATGTTCATGCAAGTTTTTACTAAACACAAACACGAACACAAAAACATAAGTACATACATATGTGTGTACATATGTTTACAAACAGCAGGCAGTCGTGGGGAATTTTTCACAAGGATGTAGAATTCTAGGAAAATTCTATAGAAATATATCGAAATTATAAAAAAAAGACAAAGGAGCACTGAAAATATAGGAAAACTATATTTGTAGGTATGTAGAGAATTTGTCATGTAGAAATCGTGTACTCTTAGAGAGGAAGTAGAAATAAGTTGTAAAAAAAGTAAAAGCAACAAAAATATCAGCGGTGTTAAGTAACAAGAAGCAGACACCCTCGTAATGATGACGAAGAGACATAAATGCACAGTGGGATTTATTAGAGAATTGCAATTTTGGAAAGTCTTTTTAGTTTGAAAAAAAAAAAAACTTGTATTTGCAGATAGATAAAACATCAAACGTTTATTGTTAAGCACAGGCAACACAAAGAAAGTATTGAACTGACATTGTAGGAAGTACGTTCGTAATTAAAAGTACATACATGTTTAACAAAAAGTAAATTTTCAACTAAAATTACCTTTAATTTAGTTAGTTAATTATCTTTTCAATAAAAAGTAACTTTTCAAATGAAAATAAATATATCCCACTGTGCGCTGCAAGGCAAAATGTGCAAGAATGTTTGGAAATACATCTTAATAATGAGCAAAAAACATTTACATCTGTGTGAAAAAGAGTAACTAAATCACGTAAAAGGGGGCTGAAGAGGAGGGTGATAAAAATATACATGCAGAAGGGAGTGGAAATTCAAACAAAAACAAAAAATTTAAGGAAAAATTCAAACACAGACATCCTCAGCAAATATGACTTATTATCTATTCAACTCTCTAGAAAAAGTGACAAATTGTTTAATTATTTTAATAAACAGCTCAGAAGACGTTGCAATTTATAATAAACAAAATATTATTTCACACTTTTCTTCAATCATCAAATCAAAAATTCAGCAGAAAAAACGCCCATTGCTTGTCGATGTTTTTTTGTCTTTTGCTTTTATCAAACATTTTTTTTGTTTCATTAAATTGTAACAAATTAATTAATGGTTGTTGATAGTTGGTTAACGATGCTATTTAACACACAATTAGCAATAATAATAACACGCACATACTTTTAGGCGCTTAACACACTAAATGCAGACACGCCACTATGTTTGTTAATAATATACACACTCGTACAAATAGAGGAAAAAAATATCCTTCAAATGAAAAATTGTTGTAAGTCTTCTATTTTGTTTAATAAATATATGTATTTAAGTGTAAATTTGTTAAGATTTTTTCCTTGTGCTTGAGTTACAGTATAAAATCGTTACTTTTACTGCGTTTTAAATAGCTCGACATTCAAATTGATACTAAAAAAAACTCTCCAGATTTTGTGTGAGTTCAATGATACAAATTTTTGTTATTGCTGTTGCTGTGCATATAAAAAACCAACTACAACAAGCAGCAGCTAAAAGAAACACAGCAATATAGTAAGTAAAAGAAATGCAAAACGTCGCAAAAATAACATCATATGTTTTAGTGTTGCAAACAGTGAAGAGGTGAAATTAAACTTTTTGTTTTTTATTTTAATGCACTTTATGAGTTGGGAAAGGCAGTTTTTAAAATTTTATAACGCTAATGGACTAATGCATAGACTACTTACGAGTACAAATGTATAGTGGACGATGTAAATGGAAAAATTTTAAAGCGATCGTCATGCATAAAAAATCTATTTATGGATTTCCTTAATTTCAGAAAAATTTCTTTAGAAGTTTCAAAATATTAAATTTAATTTGAGAACCATTTGGAAACATGCAAAGCGATCTGAGGTTTGAATGCACTTTTAAGTATAAAAAGTGCACATTCCATAACTTTGCCACAATATAAATTATGGCTGGTCAGCGATGGAAAAAATAAACATAAGGAAATTCCAGAATAAGATTATTAAGACGTATTTAAAAAGGTGAATAAGTTTCTTACGTGAAGTTAAAAACGGATTACAGGAACAGAGGAAAAATCAGAAATGTATCGGACATGTTTTTAAATTTTTGCTTTGACGTAAGTTTTAACTGAGGTACAGTTTGTCTGACACAAGTAGTATTTGCCTGGGTAAAATTTATATGAGAACCGCTCAAAATAGTTAGTGCTTGTTAGCGAAACATCACCTAAAAGGTGCTGAAACCCAAACTATAGATATTAATTTAAATTTAATACAACTAGAAAGCAATTGTAATTGAAAGTTTCCCATGCCTGCACTGCAATAAATGTAAATAAAACGAAAATCAACGTGCTCTATAGCTTCAGTGATAAGCAGTGATGTTAAGCGTACGGTAATTACCATATTTATACCCTAGCACGGTAATGAGTCAAAATTAATATCAGAGGCGCTGCAACTTTCCTTTATAATTGACACGCAACTGCATAGTTGTCTTCCATACCGCTCTCACAATTTGCCTGTTCTCTTCACTCTCCCTCTATCTATTTAGTTCCAGTGCAATCCACTGGATTTCCCTTGAGGACTGGTCCAAGAAATATTATTTTTTTAGTAGAGGACTTTGGCTACATTTTACTTAAAAAGCATTAACATTTTTATGGCTGTACGAAATCGAAATAAAAAAGTTAACATCACTGGTCATAAGTAGTCGTATGCATGAGTGTGAGGTTGTGTTTCTCTTGTTGTACTTTATTTTTGCACGTTTTCCAACAAACAAAACAAAATAATAAACTTGTATGACGGTAAATTCACCAAATTCAACATACTTAGTGCTCTCTGGCTCTCTTTGCTTACATTAAAATAATGTTTTTTTTCATTCCCCACCACTTTGTCAAACTTCGGTTTACGTTTCTTGGTTTTTTATAATTTTTTTTCGTACCCCAATCGCTTTATTTTTTAGCGCAGCTTTTCATCCGCTTATATTTATAAGATTTTCTCTGGTCAATCAAGTTTTCCATGTTATCTTTTTAGCTGGCTGTGTCTGTCCGTTTGTCTGCCTTTTGGTCTTACCATTTGTTGCACATTTACGTTGTCGTCAACTTTACACAGTCAGTTGTTAAGGTTTGTTTGTTGTTGGTGGCTGCTGACGTAAAACATCAACATCAAGTAACGACTATTGTATTACGTTGAGCAATAAGTAAAATACGTTGTATTTCTTTGACTTCAACATGACATTTTGTGTTAAAATTTTCGTTTTTAAAATATTTTTGTATGTTTTAACTTACGTAAATTTTTAAACAATTTGTTGACAGGGTGAAAGGTAAATTTGTTCGGATAGTTGGTTGTTGACTTACCTAAAAAAAAAGAGAAAAAAAGAAAAAATTTAAACTTAAATGGAAAAACATTAAACAGATAATTTTATTCACTCTAAATTCTATTGAAAATGTGCAGTCACGTTAAGGAAGTAATTACATATACAGTGGGACCTTGACTATCCGTGATTCGATTAACCGGCAACATCAATTATCCGGTTAAGAGAAAGAAAATAATTGCATTGAATTACATTTTTTGATTCGGTTAACCGTGATTACCTCTATTTTCTGCGATTATAAGCATGATTTTTCGCTTATTTTTGAACTATCAAACGTGATTTCAATAAAACGAAAAAGAGGAATTTCCCGACTGCATACCATGCGTTGGAAACATATTCAGGTGTTTTATTTAGAAAGTTAATATTTTATATTAACTGAATTTATTTTGGGAATATCTCTTTATATATATGATTCTAATTGTGCTTTTTTCCCTAAAAAATTATATGTGAAATTTATTATTACATACCTTATGATATTCTTATAAAGTATGAGAATATCATAAAGTATTTTATTACAAAAGCAAATCAATACTGAGGAGGAAAGCATATCCATATAGTACTATTTCGCTAATGCTTACTTAGCTCATCAGTGGATACTCATATTCTCATACTTTATAAGAATATCATAAGGTATGTAATAATAAATTTCACATGTAATTTTTAAGGTAAAAAATCACATTTAGAATCATATATAAAGGATGTCCCAAAAAGAACGCAAGATTTAAATTTGGCGCCATTCGAAGTGTCATTGTTTGACATGTGAACAATTGTTATTGTTTGCTAGTAGAAGGTACGAGCTTAGTAAAAATGGAGCGCTACACGAATGAACAACGCATTCTCTTTGTGAAATTGTTTTACCAAAATGGTGAAAGTTTTGCGGCTACAGTTCACAAATTGCGAACAATTTGGGGTCACACTGTAAAGAGATTAATGGATAAATTTGCCGAAACTGGGTCTGTTAGAGATGTAAAGACAACAACACGCCTTCGACCAGGTCTATCCGAAAATGTCACAGCTGTACGTGATGATGTCCCTCAAACTCCATCCACCTCAATTCGACACCGAGCTCAGCAAATTCGTGTCTCCAAATCCACTATGCAGCGAATTTTGACGAAAGATTTGCATCTTCATGCATACAAAGTTCAATTGACTCAGGAACTGAAGCCAGCTGATCATGGACAGCGAAGGGAGTTCGTTAATTGGGTATTGGAGAGACAACATGAAAATGCTGATTTTGCCGATAAAATCATCTTCAGTGACGAGGCCAATTTCCATCTTGATGGCTTCGTCAATAGGGAGAATTGTCGCATTTGGGGTGAGAAAAATCCTCGAGTGATTCACGAGAAGCAAATGCATCCTCAACGTGTCACTGTGTGGTGTGGATTTTGGGCTGGAGGAATCATTGGACCTTTTTTTTATGAAAATGAGGCAGGTCCAGCGCAAACAGTCAATGGTGTTCGGTATCGTGAAATGATAACCAGTTTTTTCGTGCCTAGAATTGAAGAAATAAATGTGGAGGGCATGTGGTTTCAACAAGACGGCGCCACATGTCATACAGCCAGAGAAACAATTCAATTGCTGCATCAGTCATTTAAATCTTGCGTTCTTGTTGAGACACCCGTTATAAAGAGATATTCCCAAAATAAATTCAGTTAATATAAAATACTACATGTGCACGGTATTAAATTTTAATATTCTATTGTTTCTTTTGTTTAATTTTTTTAATTTTTCATTTGATTCAAAATACATTAGTTATGCTGGCCAATGGCAAGCCTAGTGTAGATAAAAAGAAAAATCTAAAAATAGAAATGTGTGTGTGTTATAAAAGTAAACTCATGGATTGTTATGTTTTTGTTTATAGATTTTTTGATTTTTATGTTTGATATTCAACTTCAATTCTCGATTGATTAGTTGAATTTTAAACATATAGATCTTGGGTTTGTATTCAAAAATTAGGAAAAATCCACTGATGAGCTAAGTAAGCATTAGCGAAATAGTACTATATGGATATGCTTTCCTCCTCAGTTATTGAGTTGCTTTTGTAATAAAATACTTTATGATATTCTCATACTTTATAAGAATATCATAAGGTATGTAATAATAAATTTCACATATAATTTTTAAGGGGAAAAAGCACAATTAGAATCATATATAGAAATTTAATATTTTTTCATATTATATAAATATGTACGTACAGCAATAATCATTTACTAATTATTAAAAATATGTGATAGAAAAAATACTCCAAATTCGTACAGTATTAACCGGGAGAATTTATCATCCAAAATGCTCCCGGTTAAGACCATAAAGGATAATGGAGGTCCCACTGTATACGTAGGTATGTATAGTTTATCTTTAAATTGAAATAAAAGAAAGTGTGTTTGAGATATCATCGAAATTTTTAATTCATTTGAAAGACCTATTGATGCCGCCTTTACGTGTGGAATATAACATCGTTCATATGGCCGCCACGGCTTCTTTGAGTGGAGCTCATTCGAAATGTCAAATTTTTCATGACTGGCGCATAAATTAGGCTGAATTTTACCGATGGAATGGGTTATGTTCGCTTTAAGGATCGCTATGGTTTGTTTCTTATTCGCATATACCTGCACCTTAAGAAAACCCCACAAACTGTCTAAACCGCCAAAAGAAGTTGGTAATCATCGACTTATACCGCTCACCGTGTAGAGTTATGGCCCTGCCAAAGTCGTTGCCAAAGAAATATGGACCGATGATGCCGCCAGCCCAAAATCCACACCAAATACTGGCTTTTTCAGGATGCATTGGAAGCTCTTGGATCTCATGTGGATTGTGTTCGTCCCGAATTTGGCAATTTTCTTTGTTCACGTATCCATCGCTGAAAAAGATATTTTCGCGGTACGTTAAACGAACAGAACACCAATTTGTTTGTTGGTATTCTTCTACAGAAATTTCCTTTAGCAATGTGACATAATTTTCTTATATTTGGTGTATGATTTATTTAAATAGAAATAAATACTCAGCATGTTCAACATCCTGCCACTATTTCCGGATTTTCTTAAACTTTTAAAACTCCAGCAAATAAATCACACCCAATTCTAAGCACTTGTTAGCAAAAGATGTGTTCTTCAGTCTCTTCCTTTAAAATATAATTTTTGTTTTTGTTCTTTTTTTTTATTATTACTTAACAGGACAAAAAAAAACAGATTAGAAAAAATGTGAAAAAACTACCAACAACAAGTCATCCAGAGACAAAACAAAAAATTCCTCGCGTTAACAAGACAATGAAATTCTTGCACAAAAACTGACTTCTACTGGTTCTGGCTGCTGTTTGAGATTTACATACATATCGTCATATGATTTAAGAAAAGCCCTAAGTTACAAAAAAATAAAAATCGACTTTTTGATTGATTGTTCCTGCAAAACTGTTCACGCCTCCAATTAGAAACAACGTTCATATCAACAAAATTATAAAAGGCATAAGTGCAAGCATAAACGAAACGGCAGTTAGAAAATGTTTTGCTTCTCCTGCAAAATATGTTCAATGTATCTTTAGGCATTTATGAATTCATATGACGATATACATAGATATTTTCATTTTGTTCTTTACTCTACTTCATTCTCCTTCCTTAGTTTTATGGCTGATGACATTTTGTTAGCGCCCCCAACGTACTGAAAGTCTGCTGCTGATAGAGAGGGGTGGTTGATTCGAAAGTCAGACCTAAGGCACGAATTCATTGGTTTTTAGGGCCAAGACAATAAAGCAGAACGCGTCAACACAGGGGCTGATTTGAATAAGCAAAAATACTTCGAAGCTTACAAATTTTGTCTCATTAATTGTGATATGTGCGGATATTAGAAGGATTTTAGATTTGATTTTGTATTGCTTTTTAAGACTTTGGCATAGAGATAGTGAAAACATGCACAAGATTTACATTATTTTTCGTTTCGCATATGAAGACACTTCATGCGAAGTAGAACACTGTAAAGAAAATATATTTTATTCGGATTCAAACTCCTTTTTAAATTTTTTGTAAAACAAAATAAAAATAACTTTTTCGAATTGAAAATAAAATTAATAACGAAATATTCAACCGAGTAATTGGGTTTCCCGCTAGCAATGGGAAAAAATTCTGTTTTTGTATTTCCTCTCACAACCAGCGTTGCCGATTTGCTTACTTTTAGCTAAAATAGTTTACGCAATGATAACCGTTACTATTATAGTACTATAAGGTGGGCCAAAAGAAGTCATCCGATGTTGTTTGGCTCTCATTTTTTTTTTCTAAATGAAAAACTTCGATTCTGTTTTTTGATTATGTTTATCTGAACCTTTAGAATTTTATTGGTCAAGTCGAGAAGATGATATCGGCCAAATGGGCGCCATCACAATTAATTGCTATACGGGCTCCTTTTATGGCATTTTTCATCACTTCGGCGAGAACTTCGGGCGACCGATTCTCGCACTCGTGTCGAATGTTGTCCTTGAGGGCTTCCAGGGTCTCGGGCTTCCGTTGCTCCGTCCTGTTGGAACCACATGTGCTCCAGTCCTAATTTGTTCAATTGCGGCAGAAAAAACTCGGTTAACATGGCCCTATAGCGCGCACCACCCACTGTTGTCGTTTGACCAGCAGCGTCTGGCAGAACGGGCGCTCCGGGCCGGCCACTCTTGGCAGCGTCTCCTGTGCTCCCATAATCTACAAGGTTGGTGGCGAAACGGCGCAGTGTTGGCGCAGTCGGTGTCGGACGACCGGGAAATCGGAGACGGAATTCGCGCTGCGCCAACACCACAGACGAATTGTTAAGCAAAAAAATAGACACGATTATTCCGCGTTCTTGGGGAGTGTTTCGCTCGATGGCTTGTTCACTTGTATTCGACATCTGTCTAGTTCACAAATGTCAAAACAGGTTTTAATTTGGCCGCCATTTGCAAAAATAAGAGCATCTTCCAATACGGTGATTTCTTTTGGCCCACCATGTATATCAATCGTAACTGCTGCTCCAGCCTCATTTTCGAAATGTCAGGTCCAAGACAACGCCAGCACAACAAGCGCACCAAACGGTCACAGATTAGGTATGGAGAACGAGGTTGGTTGCTGCTGGTCGGTAGATGTGAGTTAGTCTGTCAATTGAATTTAAAAGTCTTAAGTAGGTCTTTAGGAAAATAAAAAAGTGTAACATACGGTGTAATGTTGTTTCAAAAATGCTTTGAAGTATGTATCGTGCTATTTTTATTATGGTGGTACATAAAACTTTTACTAATTTTTTTTTCGAGAAATATTTTAAGAAAATAAAAAAAAGTAATTTTTTTATTTTCTAAACAAGTGTTTCATTCAGCTTTTAGTCACCAACTAATTGCTGGACTACTAGACTTTTTTGTGCTACTTTTGAACACAACTGTTTAAATACATGCATGTTTATTCGTAGATTCTCAACCTGCTTTTTATCGCTCGCTCCAAGGGGAACCGGAATTCATGTGCAAGCATTTATTATTTTTTCTTCTGTGTATTTTTGTTGTAATTTTAATGTTACTGACTAATTTCTTAAAGAATAAAAATCTACAAAAAAGCTAAAAAAAAAAAAACAGGACACCTAAAACAATTTAGCTTGTACAAATGTGTAACTGTCTAAATGTGTGTCTATTGTAACCTGCTGTGTTTTGTATGTGCATGCCTAACTGCTTGCCTGCATGCTGTTAAACACAACGAAATGGCTGCCACTGCTGAGTTTATTCCATCTGGTTATATGTTCGTTACTAAATACAATAGTTTACAACGTCTACTGTTGCTTTAGATGATACTGGTGTAATAATTTTTGGCCGTAAAGTTTGGCTCTTTTAACTGTTGTAAATGGCATAAGAATTTTTGCAATTTGCAATACATATTTTTAATTTTTATTTATTCTTTTATTGCTACAAACAAATGGACCGAAAGTAAATATTTCTTTTTACATTTCCTGGTTATTGTTCAACGATTCAGGTGCATTATCTTATTTGTAAATGAGTTTGAGTGTAAAAGGAAGTTATGAATTGTTTGAAAAAAAAAGAAATGATTTATTGAAAATCAATAGATAAATAAAACCAAAACAATGATAATGTCCTTTAAATTCCCTATAAATAGAGGAAACAAAAACTACATTTATAAGCAAAACGAAAACAAACGAACGGAAATAAACTTTTTTGTTTTTGTTGGACGGGAAATTTTTAAATTTTTCCGTAAAAAATACAAACTACAAATATTTTCTATAATGTACATATTAAAAAGTATTGAAGGATATTAATTTTATAAACATAAATGCACAACTAGGTCTGTGGACTAATACAAACGTATGTACATACACATACGTACTGTGCATTTTTTTGTAAATAGATTTTAACGACATCTAGAAATCCCTGAAACACTTTATGGTTTCACATATACACACACACAAGTATAAATAAAAAATTTCACCACCTTCCCTGAGTTGTGTATTTCTTACAGGATATTTGTTCTCTTTTATTACAAGGAACGTGGCAATCGGTTGGCAAGCGGTCCTTATGACACCAATTTTGGGAAATGCGCATGTCCTGTAAAACCTCATTATCAGGTTCTATGAAGAGAAATATATTTTAAAATATAATTTGTATTTTTATTTTTCTTAAATTACACCTTTATGCAATTGCCCGTTCACAGAGGACATTTTAGTAGCATATGTTTCGCGCAATTAAAAATGAGAGCACAGGGACAATTTGTGTCATATAACTTAATTATAATTAATAAATGGAACTGATGACAGATTTAATGCCTTGTGCAGATTTTAATTAAATATTTTGTTTTTGTTTATTAAATGGTAATCATGGATATAAGGAATATATTTTTTTACATGACGCTCGAATTAAATTTATTAAAAGTTTTGGTTTTCTATATATGTTTCTAATTGTGCTTTTTTCCTTAAAAAATATATGTGAAATTTATTATTACATACTTTATGATATTCTCATAAAGTATTTTTTTTTTATTTACAAAAGCAAACTCAATAACTGAGGAGGAAAGCTTATCCATATAGTACTTAGCTCATCAGTGCATTTTTCTTAATTTTTGAATACAAACCCAAGATCTATATGTTTAAAATTCAACTAACCAATCAAGAATTGAAGTTGAATATCAAACAAAAAAACCAAAAAATCTATAAACAAAAACATAACAATCCATGAGTTTACTTTTATAACACACACATATCTATTTTTAGATTTATCTTTTCATCATATATTCACATATATTTTTTAAGGGAAAGAGCACAATTAGAATCATATATAAAGAGATATTCCCAAACTAAATTCAGTTAATTTTTGGTTTTTTATTTAAGAAAAATTTTGTAATGAAATATTTTTTACTGTTCGACGCACACGAAAAAATCAATCTTGTCCGCTGTCCAAGAATGTGGGAAGATATTAATTTTCTTTCCACTTTGGCGGATGAGCAAATTTCAAGGCGCTGACCGTCGTAAGTTTTTTTACTAAGATATTTTTATCTGAATATGAATATCATTGTGTGAAGAATTAAAGTAGGCTAAAAAAGTTGGGTTTCACAGGGTAACAAAGCAACTCTTAAATTAATTTGACGATTTGTGTCTAAAATTGTGCCTGATCCGTGACTGAAAAAATTTCGTTCGCCCTTCTTTGTGCGGCAGGCAATTCAATTTCTTCGGAAATAGCTCTCAAATAATATACATAATCATCGCGTGGTAGGGCTCTTCATTCATTATTGAGAATATTCGATCATCATTCTAAAAGAAACATGGGGTTTTCAGTGTCCGCATTGATGGCGAACTGCGTTGATTTTGCGATGGAAATGTTTATTTTCTTGTGGTCATTTCCAAACACAATTTGCGAACCGAAATCAGTGCTGTGCGGCTCCTATGCCATTTGAACTTTCTACGGTATCTTTGTAGAAAAATCGCCTCAAAAATGTGTTTGAAATGAACAACTGCTGAGAGTTCAGCAACGGCAGCATCGTTAGATACGATCAACCCTTCAAATTCTCGTATTCTTTTCTAATCTTTATTCCTTATTCACCTTTTGAGAGCATTTTAATTGCGATTTTATTTCAATTCTATTCCACATTATCGCGTCACACATACACTGTTTATTCATATGAAAATGTTTATATATTTTTGTAACAAATAATAAAAAAAAAAAGTCATAAAAAAAAGAAAGAAATTATTTATTTGCAATAGTGACATAATTAAACTTAAGAAACATGATAAAGAAAAACAAAAACAAAGGCAATAAAATTTCTTTATGGCATCGGTATTCTGTGTCACGTGTGCGTACGGAGGAACAGAAACAGATGTTTCGTTCAAAATATTCTTTTCTTTACTCTTCTTATCAATTTATCTGTGAACTTGAGTGAAGTGCATTTTTATAAATATTTATTGTATAAACGTGCCTTATTAGGGAGCTAATATTTCTTGCTTTTACTATAAAATAATTATTTTATTATCGTTATTTCTTTCTTAATGTCAAGGTTATTGATAATAAAATTAAGAGTTTCACGGCCAGAGAGATGTGAAACAGTTAAGCTGGTGTAAGGGATTTTGCTGAAAAACTTAAACAGCAACCGAGCGTTACTTATAGATATCAAGCTCCTTAATACGGCACTTATTTTATATTATTTTACTAATTTTGTTAATTATAGATAAGTTGTTATAGATAATTTGCTAATGATATGCGAATCTAAAGTAATAAGTACCAAAAAACAACTCGAAACGCTGGTTGAATTAAGAGAGCAAAATCTCCAATTCGCAAAACATCATTTTTTTATTTTTTATCAATTTGAAAGTGTTGATATCATTTCTAGATAAAGCCTGTATGACACTACATTTAGTTTTCATAAATTAATATGAAATTGACATAAAAATACAATATAATATTTACTTTTTGTTTGTTTTTATCTAGGACCAGCACTCAGGAGATGACTCCTACACATGCGAAGCATTGTGCTGGAACTATAGAAAAGGGATAGTAGGAGAAACGACAGGAGGTGAAGCTTAATTAATTATTTTTGCAACCCTGCTTTCGCACGTTCTTTGTTTATACTCGTAGCAGTGCTGAAGCTTCGGTTTAGTAGCCATTTTTATTATTATTTTACTTCGCCGGTGGTACACAATACCGACGAAGGAGGGCGTTCTGATGTGATTGTGGATTGCTATCAGCTGAAGCCGGTATTGTTCAGTGACCAGTGACTATGCCTTCGCCACTGAAACTTTCCGACAACAACTGACACACAAAGACACACTAATGCAACATCAGAAAAATGCGAGATGTTTATTTTTATTTTAAAATTTTTGGTCTGAAACTGGGGTTGAACCCAGGTCTGTTTTTGGATTCGTAGTCAACGTGCAGACTACCATCCATCGTGCCATCGCCTTAGTGGCTGCCTCCTTATTTTAATTTAAAAAAAAAATTTTTTTTTTTTTTTTTAAATATATTTATTAAGCTTGAGGTCCTTTTTATTTTATTTGGTTTTATTATTCGGTATTTCGTTAATAAATATATTTCAAAAAATATAATAAAAAAGGTCAATTAATAATATAATTAAAAATAAAAAAAAAATGTTAAAGAAAAATAAACGGTCAAAAACCAAGCTCAAAATCGCAGACATTGTGCATAAATCACTGAGCTGTCAACATATAAAAGATTTGAAGTTCGAAACGTTAATTTTAAGTTGAAACTTTTTACATTTTTTTGACAGTTACTCATTTTTATCTAGAACACTCACTAGTGGACGATTTGACGTTTTCGCATTTATTTTAGTATGGTTGTACTCTTTGCACCTGATTAATTTTCCCATTACAATATATTTGCGCGCTTCTCCAAAATTTTAAGAATGCAGAAAAAATGTAGTGTCATAAGGCCTTAAGGAAGTTTTTTGTGCTACGACTCTTTGTGAATTTTGCTAAAAAAAAAAGGGTTTAAAAGTGACGCAAAGTGTACTGCATTAAAATGCCACTTGCAAATTAACTAACTGCGTGTTTAAATATCGGGTCATACAAAGAGTACACATGGATTTTTCTCACTAGATTGTAGGGAAAATTACGTGGGTGCGAACCGTAGGCTGACTGATTTCTGTGTACAAGGAGATTTGCAACACTTATCCATGACGACGAATTGATGTTCTTGTACTTATACACAAAGCACACGATACTGAGCTATCGGCCATCCAATGACGCTTTTACGCTTGACAATCTGCACTTCACACATTTCGGAAAATAAAAATTTTGCAACAAACGGTATTGATAAATATTTTTAAGATACGTAGAAGAAATCTTCTTCTTCAATTGCTGATACTGTCTGTGCCTTGTTCGATAACAAAATAAACATTAACGACAAAATTTCCGTTCTTATCACTCAAAAAAAAAATAAATTTTCTACTTTTAAATAAAAGCCCATTGAATTATTCGGGGAACCCACACACACACACGAATATAGAAAATGATTTATTGCAATTTTCTTCAACAATTTAATGCCCTTTTAAAGGCGCACGAAAGTATACTTATCATCTACAAACACACACCATCTCACTCTATTACACACCCCTACATACAATATACAAAGCAAAAATTCCCCTCTTTTGTTGGAGGAAAAAAATTCTATGGATTTAATGCAAGGCTTTTATTTCTTTTTTCCTTTTCGTCTAAAAACTGAAAGAAAAATTCAAATGTTTCAAGTAATGCCGGCTTAAAAGGCCTAAAAATGGCAAAAACGCAAAAAACATGAATGAAAGAAAAACGACGGATATTTAGATGGTGCAATAAATAAGGGGTGGGGCGGGAGGTAAAACGTTTTCAATATGGGAGAATATTATTTGCCAACTCATTTTTTAGTTCACTTTTGCCTGTATTGAAAAAGGACCTGCTGATGAATTCATTGAAAGTAGTGATACGAACTGAGTCGAAAGTATGTATGTACCTCCGTTTTGATATTTCAAAAGACTGTTTGGTGAAGCAAAAGATATTGAAGGCGCGCATATACGGAGGAGATGGCATACAATGAAAGAAACTAATATGTAGTCGTAGTGCCACCAGCACCGTTGCATTTCTACTGCTCCTGCCTAAACAAATACGAGTAGTGTAGAGAAGATACACTAAAACTAAAAATTTTTATTATGAAGGAAGATAAAAATTAAAATTGTAGGCGAATGTTTCGCATGTGATTGTATGCGAGTATGTAACACATCCATACATGCACGTAAACAGCCTGAATATGTATTTATTTCCTTTACTATACCAACAAGGTAAATGACACTTAAACAGGTTGTGTTTCGAACGTACATGTCTGAAGAAAGCAAACGGTGTACGTGCTGGTGCATATGCATATATTGCAATATTTATTGTATTGGAAGCAAAATACCCGGTTGCTGTATTAGCAATGATGCTACTTAGTCGGAGTATTGGGACCGAAGTATTTTGGCTTGGTACGGCTTGCCGTCGTAGAGGATGATAATATTGATATTGATATATATATTGTGTGTGTTAATGTCCAGCTATGACTTATGCCAGACGAAGTGCCACGGGCCGTCGCATCCTCGATGGGAGTGCGATGGGGGAACTTAGTCTGCCAGATGCTATCCATAACTAGGGACTCAGTGATGAGGTTGGAAGTCGAGAAATACCACTTGACTGCCAGAACTCATTAGAGTCTGGAATTGGCGCGGAGATCAATGGCTGATGGGGTTGCCGCTTGTTGGTTAAACCGTCAATAATTGGGACACAAGGCGTTTGAATAATGACCCGACTTATTGCTGGTCTGCTTCGATGTCCTCACACTTTAATAAAATAAATGGTCTTTAAATAGGCAACATGTCTAAAAATTAACGAAATACAACAGATGTTTCCACAATATGATGCGACTGTAAATCAATAAAAATGTGCAACCCATAAGATAAAAGCATGCATGGAACCAGTACGTACGGGGAAACATGTTTTAGAAGCTTGTCATGTGCGCTTCGCAAAGTTTCTTGTAATGCAATATAATCAACTATTTTCATACCCATTCCTACCATACATCATTAATATTCCTCCTAACCATTCTAAGCAATTTTGTAAGTCAAAGGTCACTCGCACTGTTCTAGAATTTTTTGACAAATCCACGTTGCCAGACCATGCTTCAATAAAGACAGTGGGACCAATTTCCACAAACTATGAATCAATTTTTATTACGATCATGTGAAGTAAATTTCTTAGAATTTAAAATGTTGAAAAATACTTTTCTCAAAATTAAACAAAAATATTTCTGTTACCGGTCACTTAATACGCATTTGAAATAGAAAAAAGTTTAAAAAAAATTAATAAAAAATAACAAGACAGTAAAATAATTATAACAACATTATTTATTAAACATTATTTCTATAAATTGTTAGAAATCGTTACCAAGAATTTTGGCAACTAAACGCAAAAATATGATTTCTTAAACAAATTTAAAAAATAAGTGATTGTTTTAACACCTAATTATAATTTAACTAAAACCATTCTCTACCGAAACGTAAAAACATCATCCGCATAATGACCAATCCCAATCGCAGAAAATCTTTCTCATATAAATTGATAATAGGAAGTTATTCCTACAGAGCGCCCTCCTTCGACGGCGAAGTAAAACAATTAATAAAACGGCTACCAAACACGGCCTCAAAATACGAATGTGTCTACTTGGCCCCAGAGACGCTTAGTTCCGTTGCATGCATTGCATATGTAAGAGACATCTCGTGAGCACTGATCCCAGAAAAAAAAAAGTGTACAGTTATAATTATTGGCAGCAACAAAAGTTTTTTCCAGTACTGTCAACAGAATATGAATTTCATATGCTTTACTGAAGAGTGTAAATCAGTTATGTTCGTCTTTATGCAGGTCTCTAA
This sequence comes from Dexiosoma caninum, assembly GCA_963924685.1. Lineage (NCBI taxonomy): Eukaryota > Metazoa > Arthropoda > Insecta > Diptera > Tachinidae > Dexiosoma > Dexiosoma caninum. The sequence continues at coordinate 29,221,881 of OZ004726.1, read as the reverse complement.
AAATCTGCCTGACGTATTTATTAGGCTCTTGCTATTCTTCTCGTTATTCTTAATTCTAAAGAATACAATCTATTTTTAATACATACAAACAATAGCGACAAACCGCATAAAGATATTTAAAACTAAACAAATTAACGAACTTAGTTTATTGTCTTTTAGTAGGTTAAAAGAAACCAAAACCAAAAAAGAAAATAATAAAATGAAAAAGATTTATTATTTCCTCCAGCAGCAGCGACAGCCCCTTGACAGTCAACGTCAATCTTTACAATTTTTCCTTTCAATTCAAAAACTGAAGTTTAATCCGACAATTTGTTGCTACTCGCATTATTTTAGAAGGGACTACATATTCAACGTTTGTATAAATTAAAAGAAAGGAATATACATAATTCGTTCAGTAAATTCACGTTTTTTGTTTCACGTTTCTTTGCAAATGGCAAATCGAGGTGGGAGGAGCATAATTTTTGGCGTATTCTTGAGAACATTGTTATAAAAACAGCAGAAACAACTTAAATGCGGATTTTACGTTTAAGCCAATTTCAGTATATTGTCCAAACTCACGCAAAAAATATTATTAACACTAATAAAACAAATAAACAAAACGACAAATTTAAATCAAAATACATTTAATTTACTAAAGGATCTTTCTAATGCGACATTTTTCATAAAACTGAAGAAACTGCAGAAACTGAAATTTTTGTCGGAGATACAAAAAAATGTTTTTTAATGGAAATATTTTTCTACAGAAAATGTCTATCGAAAATTTTCTAAAAAAAAACATACTTGTATGGAGAAGTAGTCTCTGTAGAAAATTGCTTGGTTAGAAATAGGAGAAGTAACACGCAGGCAATTTAGATGCCTATAGACAATAGTGACATTGTGCGTCACTTTCTTTTTTTTTAGGGAGAAAGACCCAGTAGGACTTAATTCTTATCAGGGTCCGGATGTACGAGTGAATGTGCAGCACATGAGTGTGCCAATAAGTACCGTGATTCCCACACAACTCTAGCTGGGTTAGAAACCACATCTAACAGCAGCTTCTCCTGAAAATTGTTTCGTCAGAAGAAATTTCTCTAGGAACTGACAAAATTTTATCGAATATTGTCTAGAAACTGAAGATATTTTTATAAAAATATTATTCTACCAAAAGCTGAGGAAATTTTCTTTATATTTTTGCTATAAGAAATCTATTGTGACAGAAAGTGAAAAAACTTTCGGTAGAAATTTTTTTGACAAAAAATTAAAAAATTTTTCTATACAAATTTACTTTGCACATATATATACATATATATATATATATATATATATATATATATATATATATATTTTCGGAGGAATCTACCCAGAGGAGGGAATTTTTTAGTGGCAACACCACTCGACGCAGAACACGACGGTCTCTGTAAGTGCGAAGGCATTTTCAACCCTACCTCACACGCCAAAAAAAAAAAAAAAAAATTTCGGTGTATATACACTGCGTTTCACATGAATAGGTGCAGTGTTTTAGCAATCAATTAGATCTTGCTGCTCTCAGAATAATTCATGCAGAGAATTATGTTGAACTTTTTATTAAAGGTTTAACAATTGAGAAAAAGAGTATACACAAAGAAGACTTGAAAAAGTTCCGTTAAATATAATATGTATTTCTTTTTATAATTTGCGAAGAAAATTGTGAACTATTTTTGCGTCAGTTGAATAAGTGCAGTGATTAAAATGTGTTTGTATGGTGATTTGTGTCAAATTTAATTACAAAATAGTTCATTAGTTTTTAAAAACAAAAAGCAAAAATAAATTTTAATCGATTTTAACTGAAAATGGGTCGTGGTAAATCATTAACGTTGGAAGAGAAGGCAAAAATGTATGCCTATGATGATCAAGGTCTGTCCGGCCGTGAAATTGCTTTAAAAATTAGTAAAAGCGCTATCGTTGTGTGGAATTATTTAAGAAATAAAGAAAACTATGGCAAAAACATGAAGGGACGGCAAACAATGGCCACAACAGCTACATAAAAGCGAAATATTCTAAGAATTGCCTCCAATTCTAGTGACTCTGCTGCAAAAATTAAAGCAAAAAGTGGTTCCAGTGCTAGCCTTTCCGCAGTTAGAAGGATACTAAATACAGCAGAGCACTTAAAACGTATTAAGTTGCAAAAAAAACAACATTGAACCAGCAACGTAAAGAATTACGGTTGAATTTTTGCAAAGAACACATGACTTGGAAGAATGAGTGGTATAAGTAGTTTTCTCAGACGAAAAAAGGTTCAATTTTGATGGACCCGATGGTTACTACTATTTGAGGAAGGAAGAACGCTTTTTAGCCCGTCGCCATAGTCGAGTAGATGGTGATATGGTCTGGGGTGCGATATCGTACTATGGAGTCATAGACTTGGAATTTAAAACCACCAAAATGATAACAAATTTCTATCAATCTATTCTGCAAACAGCGTTTCCAAAATTTCAAGATTTGTTTGGACCCATCCCATGGACTTTCCAGCAGGATAATACTCCTATCCACACGGCAAGGCTTATTAAAACGTGGATTAGCGCACAAAATGTTGAATTGCTGCCATGTCCACCATACTCCCCGGACTTTAACATAATGAAAAACGTGTGGGGATGGGTATCTCGGAAAGTGTACGAGTCTGGGCGGCAATTTGATGACCGAGAATCTCTAATTGTTGCAATAAAATCGGCATGGTCGCAGATTTCTTTACAATATTTATCGCAACTGTATAACTCCCTTCCAAATAGAATTTATGAGGTAATTTTATCGAAAGGAAGAAGTACACATTATTAAAAATTAATAAACAAAACTTAATTGTTTTCGTGCTTTTTTTTATTGTTTTATAATATGAACCTATTCAACTGACGCGAAAATTGTGAACAATTTTCTTTGCAAATTATAAAAAGAAGTATATATTATATTTAACGGAACTTTTTCAAGTCTTCTTTGTGTATACTGTTTTTCTCAATTGTTAAACCTTTAATAAAAAGTGCAACATAATTCTCTGCATGAATTATCCTGAGAGCAGGAAGCTCTAATTGATTGCTAAAAGACTGTACCTATTTATGTGAAACGCAGTGTATATATATATATATATATATACACACCTAAATACAATTCCTTTTATCTTAATTTCGTCAAATAAAGTTAGCAAAAGTATTAACAACAATAGCAATGAAGCAATTAATTTATTATAAATTCAGTTAATCAAAAATATTTGGGTAACATTTCCACAAATTTTGTCGCCTAAGCAATGCAATGTTTAATCAGTTTTGTTTTGTTGTTTGTTGCTATTAAAAAAAAAAAGAATACTTAAATCAATTACTAGAGGAAACTTTTATAATTTACGTTTCCTCCATTTTTTTATTTATTTCTTTATTATTGTCTTGAAATAAAATTTCTAAATAACCACAAACCAAAAATTAAAAGCCCCTTCAAGGACATTGAAGTTGATTTGATATTTGCGTCGTGTCGCGTTGCGTTAAACTTTCTTTCTTTATACTGTTTCAGCTGCGTTTGCACGATGTGGCGCGACGTGATGACGTTTAAAAAAAGCTGTTGTGGTAGTTCTCGTTCTTTTCTATTTTGTCTTAACTTAATGGCAAAAAGTCGAAGGCCAAAGTATTATGAAAAGCCATAAAATATTATTTTTATCAATTAATTAAAAAAACAACAGCTAAATGTGGAAATTTTTAAAAGAAAAAGAAAACAAAATTTTTGCGTTGTGTAGTTTGTTGTTGAAGCAGCAGTAGAAAACATGAAGTGATTATGTTTATTAATCGTTATGTATTTTTGGTTGCCCCGCGGCTACTTTGTTCATAGTACTACACCATTTCCAAATATAAATTTGGCACTAAGAAAAATTATTTTTTCTTCCATTTTAATGAATTAAATGCGTAGGTATTTTTGTAGCAGAAACTTTTTCAACGTGCAGGGAAAAATCGAATTTTATTTTTGAGCAGGTATTTTTCTATAAATTTACTGGCAACACTGATTGCAAGTAAACGATAAGAATTACAATAGTGAGTCTTGGGGGTAAGTTTAGAACAATAAGCGTATTGAGTACTGTTTCAAAAAGTTCTTTCTTTCTGGCAGCATCATGGAAACTATACACCTTGGTGCAAAACACACTTCATTCATTCCCAATAAACAATGTTAGAAAATATATTAGCCATTTGTTATCAGACATAATTTTATAAAATTATCGATAATAAGTATAATTCTAAATAATTTCATCCAAAAAAGTCCCCATAATATTTATGGAATATTGCCAATCAAATCCCCTATCCCCTAACGAAATTTGTTCATCCCCAAAAAAAGTTGACAAATCCCCAATACTGGCAGCACTGGTTGCTGATAATATCACCCTTTAAATACAATCCTCACATCCTCCATATCTGTTTACTGGAATAATTTGAATCGAAATATTGAGAGAAATTAAACACATACGTGAAATAGATATTTCTCTTCTCAATGCAGAATAATGTTGTTACAGAAACGCAAGATTTTTCTTGTAGTCAACAACGAAATTATTAAACTCAACGCTTTCAATAAAGTGACTTCTAAGCAAATCTTTCCCCAGCAAAAAGGATATACATATGCAGTTGTTTCAACGGGAAACGGTGTAGTTGTGCTCAAATGAATAGCAAAATAAACGCCGCAGAAAGTCTTGTAAAGTAATAAATTTCAAAAGCAGTAAAAACAGCAGGCTAAGAGTAACAACAAATATGAGTGGAGTAGGAACAGTAGCCTCGTCAGTTGGCGTGCAATCCACAAAAACCATTTTATTGGTATAATCGTTGTGTCGTGTTAAAAGTCTAAAGTTCAAAGTTAATTATAAATAGTCAAAACCTGCAGGGAGAACCATATAAACTTTTTAAGAAAAAGTTTAAAAACATGGCAAACATTTGTTCAAATAAGGAAAGAGAAAGTCAGTCAAATAATAAATTGGCAAATAATTAATTTATTATTATTATTCAAATTAATTTTTTTTTTATATTGGACCAGCACTCGGGAGATGACCCCTACACATGCGGTGCATTGTGCTGGAACTATAAGAAAGGGATAGTTAGAGAAACGACAGGAGGTGAAGCTTAATTAATTATTTTACAGCACTGCTTTTTGCACGTTCTTTGTGTATAGCAGTGTTGAACCTTCGGTTTAGTCGTCATTTTTATTATTATTTTACTTCGTCGGTGCTACACAATACCGACGAAGGGGGCGTTCTGATGTGCCTGTGGATTGGATACAGCTGAAGGCGTTACTGTTCAGTGACCAGTGACTATGCTTTCGTCACTGAAACCTTCCGACTGACACAAAGATACACAAATGAACAACAGAAAAATGTGAGATGTTTTTATGAGCCTGAAACTGGTGTTGAAACCTGGAAAAATTTTTCGTTTTGCAGTCAACGTGCAGACTACTTCGACCATCGCCACCCTGGAATTTATTGAATAGGAACTCCATAAAAATTTGTTGGCGATTTTCAAAAGTAGATACGAGTGGTGTAGAGCCACTCCTTCGTAAAATACTTCATCAAGTCAGCTGTCATAATAAATTTCAAATCTTGGCCGAGTTGTATGAACTGGAACTGTTGGTGGTCTTCAGTCTTTTTTTTCCTTTTTTTTGTTTATTGGGGAGGAAACGGATATATTTATACTATAATAAACAATAAATTTTTCATCTTCATATATACACTGGCTCTAAATCGAGCACTCTAGTATTTTTAATATAATTATAGTTTGTTTTTACAAATGTTCATGATTTTTTTATCTTTACAATAGCAATAGATCCATAATTTTATTTGCAATGAAAGTATTAAAAAAAAATGTTTTGCAAAAGTAGTGTCAAACGATAAAAGAAAATGGGCATAATAATAATTATTTATGAGGCCAACAATATTTTTTGGAATTCGTTTTTTGCACTAAACGCAAATCTTTTCGCGATATACTTGTACTGTATCTTATATTTAATTGATCTAAATTACAGTTTACTGTTTTAACATTGGCACGGCAATGGTTGTGGTAAAAACTGGAGTGCCATTTATATCATGAATGATGATTTTGCTATCAAGATAAAGAAATGCTTCCGGAGGGACAAATCCTTTTTCCAGAAATTCGATTATGTAATTATCGTTTACATAATATTGGACTTCCGTCTTATCGATGCCAATGCAAAATAAAAATATGAAATTAATAAGATGAGGAATGCATAATTCTGTGTATAAATTTGTAATTCCCCGCACTATGTTATACGAATACTGACAACGGGTCCCTCTTTTTATGAGTTGCTATCAAATCTCTGAATTAGCAGAGAATATTAACCGTTCGATCATAGCGGTCTGAGTGACAGCGTCAAATCGAGCAATTACTTGGCACATAAACATTAAGATTCTAGTTTAAAAATAAACTAAAGATCTTTGATATCTGAGCAAAACAATACTGCCCAATGTCGATGCCAAACCCATGTAATTTTCTTTGGCTGCACTGACTTTTCAAGGAAACCACGAACGGCATTATTTACCACTTTAATTTTTTCACGTAATGGAATAATTTTTGATTTTTATTGATCATCGGACATGATGGTCGCATGAGTACTGACAGCCTGGAAGAAGACACAAAATATGAGAAGCTTTTCAAACTTTACTTAGTGAATTTTCGTAAAATTTTCGCCGTTTTTACATTACATTTTCGCTATTATATCGTTACGTTCCATGGGTAGAACTTCCATAATTTTTACTAAATAAATGCCAAATAATGACAGTTCAATTCTTGACATTCATCGTTTGGCTGCCAATAACATTCATAACATCAAATTTGTCCAGCATTTCCAAGTATTTAAAATCTCATATCTCCCTTTTCAAATACATTGTTTTGTTTTGTTTTGTTATGAGCAGCTGAAAAGTCCCTGCAATAAGCAATAAAAGATATTAAGCTACACGTATCAGTTTACTTCACTACGCTGTACGCCCTCAAGGATTGATTTTAATCTTTGCAAGTTGAATCTCTAATACTCGTGCACAATTTTTCTTAAAATAGTAGAAAACTGCTTCTGGAAACAAATTTAATTACAGACTTTGCAAAAAGTTACGTCTCTATAAACTTTTTAAGTGATATGTTTCTTATAAAATTGAAAAAAAAAAAGAAAAACTAAAATAAATACCAAAAAGTATGCAACAATTGCACTAGCTTTTTAATGTTTCCAACAACTTTTTTCTATTTACAACTCGTACGAACAGCAAATAAAAAATTTTTGCGACATTGGGAGCAACAACTTAACACTTTTTGAAAACAATTTTATTATTTTTGTGGAAAACATGTAGGAACTCAGTATTGAAGGTACGAAAAAACAACTCAACACATCCTCAAAATGATTATACACACAATTTTAACACGCAATTCTTCTTAAATTGAAAAAATGAACTGCCTGTTCATACAAGCCGAGTGAAAATACTCATTCGGTAATTTACATTGAAAACAACAATAAAAAATACTCAACTAGTTTTTGTTTTCAATATAAATGGCCGCACGAGTATTTTCACTCAGCTTCTATGAACAGGCAGTTCATTTAAATTACAACTTTTTTTAGGTTTTAAATCGGTATTGTGTAGCATCGTCGGCTTAGTAAAATAACACTGTGTGACAAAAACATTACCTGAGATGCTATATTATCGTTCTGATTAGTATTATCAAGCACAAGAACAATCTGGTCCCAAATTACGTCATTCGATATCGAACTGACTTCCTATGCATTTGCATAAAATTTTGTTTAAAAAGTCGATTCGAATCGAATGTCGTGAATTGGCTGTGTGACAAAAAGAAATGGCTGTGAGGTGATATTGCTTTTCCAGTACGTATTGTCGAGTACAACAACAATCTCCAAATCTCGGAAATCGAATCAGCCTGTAACGTAGTTGCATATACCGATTACAGATTTATAAATAGATATCGAAAGAACAGAACGCAGTGTAATTAATAAAATGGCTTAAAAAATTTAATGCGTCTCCTTGACACCACTGCTATAAAAACAATCATAAAAACGTGCAAAAGCAGAGTTCTAAAAAGAATGAAGCTTTCCTCTGTCCATCACTTCACTACCTGTCATTTCCATCTCTATCCCTTTCCTACAGAAGTTGACATCTAGTAGTAGGCAATCATTGCATGAGTGTTCCTTCTCTTAAAAAAAACTGTTTACAAAATGTTCTCGGAGACTTTTTTTACCAAAAAGTACAAGAATTTACTGAGATAATATAATAAAATTCATTCTTTCATCATGTTTAAAATAAATTTAATATCTATGCAATCTCAAAATAAGTTGTTCCAACTTTGTAACAAGTGGGTTTGTGCCACATTTCCACTTCTTTTGAGCAAGTAAGTCACACTTTCCACGGCAAGAGAAATAAGAAACACAAGATTTAAAGGATTTTTAAATACTTTTTTCACACATGCATACGAGCGAACTTAAATAAACATTTGCCACTCCGACTAGAGATGGGATCGTGAGTGAAACTGACTCAGTCAGGTATGGAAATTTATATTTGTTACGAATTAGTTTTTAACGTTTTTCAAGATTTGATTCAAATACATAGTTTGAAAATATAATTCAAATGAATCATATATACACATCCATTGTACATATATGTACATATGTACACGTACATATTTATCATTAAGAAATTAATAAAAAAAATGTAATATTCCCGAACCTATTTCAACATATATACGAGTCAATCCTATAATCAGAACTTACTTTTGTATGAAAATTATCAACAACAAAAATACAATATTGTATTATAATTCGATTACACAACGCTTAAGGATTGTGAATTGAAAATAAAAAATTAAATTTTATTTATTTTATTGGAATCACGAAGCAGTCACGCAAGAATTCCACTCATGCATGCTTACTCACTTACACTTGTGCACGATCACGCGAGTGGAAAACAAAATTGCTCACAATGGCACGTGAACACGCCATGAGCATCTCTAACGCAGACAGGAACTGCCGGAAAAACTTTTTAATATTTACACATGCAAGTGGTCATACAAACACATACAAGTGCTCCACACAGCACACACACACACACACAAATATCTAGTGTTAGCAATCCGTTTTGTTGAATGTTAATTTTTTCACAATTTTTATTTATTTTGATTTCAGTGTCGAAAAGATGAAAAATAAATAAAAATAAAGTTAAAAAAGAAAACGATTTAATAAAAATGAGAAAAAAGGGAAGTTAAGCAATAAAGAAATAAAATAAAAAACTAGAAAAGAAGAACAAATAAACTTTGGAAATAAAACACGACGCCGAACGCCGTAATAAATTGTATTGCCTTTTTCGAACACACTTACACACTGCTAAGCTACAAACATGGTGTCACATAAGAGCCATAAAGGAGTAGAAGTTGTTGGTGACACTATGAACCGAACACCCACAAAAGTCATATTTGAAATGCAAGTTACGTTTTAAGAGAAGAACACTGTTCTTCTTTTCATAGACTTTTTTTCTCTTACATCCTATTCCCGCTTCATGTTCTAAGTTGGTTTTTTCTTAACGCGCAAAGAATTCATCGTATTAGTTTGTTTGCTTCGAATTCTTTAACTCGTTCCATGTCTGCCTTAATTTCTTCTTTTATTTATTTCTAAATTATAATTTATCAGTTTATTGTGCGAACTTTGATAATTATTGGAACATAAGCACTGTAGGATTTTAATTTAAATCAAATTAGCTTTCTTCGGTTATACCGAACAGTGTTACATATTTTTTTATACTGAATGGCTTTAAATCTCACATCTGCACATCTGCAGATACAAATCTGAAGTCGCAGAACAAAACATACCTTTTTTTATTTCAAAATGTTAGCAAATCGAAGATTATTTTTGACAGCAGGAACCCAGACAATATATAAAGTTTCTTCCTTATCAAAATATGCATCAGACCACAAAAAGGGGCAACAAAAACTTTTGAGGATGTGTGAAATTAAAGCAGTTTTACTTTGAAAAAGGTACGTGTTGTTTAATAAAAAAAAAAAAAGTGAAAACGTACGTTTTCAAAGAAAAAAAAATAAAAAAGTTCGTATTGATAAGTTTTGTCAATTTTAACTCACAATAAAAAAAGTAAAATAAAAACTCAAATATGTTATTCCAAAATAGATTGCGCCTTAAACGTTTCTTTCTAATAATTTAATTTAAATAGTCGTATAACACTTTTAAACGGTTAAACTTTCGTTCCAACATCTTCTTGTAGGCAAATACATTCAATATTTTCTTCTATTAAATCCTCCATATTTTCATTTATGTTGTACAAAATATCTTTGTCGCAAAATGATGCGTGATCTTCTTTCCAATCTTTACAAAATTATTTTATTAAAAGACTTTCCACGTCCTTTCTGTTGTCGGCGTCAATCCGATGTCCTCTTTTAATAGTATTCAGCCGATAAATTGAAAAGGTTGGTTTTGCTCGTTTCAAAAAATTTAAATTGGTGCTCCGTTCGTCTACCGATTCAAATTTGAAGGACTCGAAAGTTTTAATTAAACACTTCATTGTCCTATTTTCCAAAATATTTATATACATTATCCGCTTTAGACTTTGAATATTATTAGTCTTTTAATAAATTGGTTGAAGATCTTTTATATTTACAATACTCCAGTCCATTGCCAACATTGAGGCTTATTATTAATTATTACACAGTGGTACAAAATTGAATGAAGTAGAAAAACCTGGGACCGGATATTATTTTTCTTGTAGGTGTTGTCGAGTTAAAGAAGAATCCAATAGTGAAATATGCCGGACACCTCCAAAATCCGGATTTACGGTTAAAAAACCGGTATTTGTACCTTTGCGCACTGATAAGCCTGTAATTTTGTTGATAATAATCCGATTTTCAATTTCTTACTAGATTTGGAAATAAGTAACTGAGATCTTTCGAAAGATATATAATTTATCTAAGAAAACTTGAGAAATTTGGGTGTTATTGTCGAGCAAACACAAATTTTGTAGTTTTTTCAAAAATTTTTAAACTTTAGTGACGTTTTTATACATTATAATGTAATAAACTATAATACTATTGAATTTATTTAAAAGTACGTTTATTAACGATTACAACGCATATTTGGGATTAAAAATAGATAAATAATTGACTGAGTTATTAAACTTTTCATGCAAACAAAATTTTTAACAAAATGCCTGCACAATGTTTTTGGTGTTGTTTTTATGCACTTTCTCTAAAATTACAAATCACTGTTAGCCTAAACACAACTTATAATTACAACAAATATTTGTAATGAGAGCTTTACTCATGTTTGTTTGTCAATATTGCTGTAATACATTAAAAAAAAAAGAAAATTCAACCTTCGTTTGTTTTGCCCTTTTCTACGCCTATGATTTGGCATCATCAGCCATATCATAAACCAAATGATTGCTACTTTTGTCAAACCGATGTTTGTAGGTCACTGATTGAAAACGCGTAAAAACATTAAGTACGCAAATGTTGTAACTGTTACAAAACCAATACCTCTAAGTAATGAGCTACCGACAACGAGCAAATCTGTCGATGTAACAGAAAAAGAATTTGAACAAGAAGAGTTCCTTCCATCCAGATCTACAACAACGGAGCTGCATTTTTTGTCAAAAGCTGATTTCGACGATCTTGTTCGCGATTTACACTTGTCAAAGCGGCAATCTGAAGTCCTCGGGTCGCGATTAAAGCAGTGGAATTTGGTGGAAAAAGATTTCGTTATAACATCTGGTAGAAAGAGTGACCGGACTTGGTTACTTGAAGAAAGTTTTAAGACTAGTTCTAATGACAGTGATTTCGTGTATTGCGTTGATGTACCAAAACTATTTTCGGCATTAAATCACAATTATAATGCAGATGAATGGCGACTTTTCATTAATGGTTCATGTAAAAGTAAGTTTTCTTATAAAAATGTATGACTTTATTTTTATTAATTTAAGATTTGTAATGTAATATCTAGGCTTAAAAGCTGTTTTATTGCATAACCAAAATCAATTACCTTCAGTTCCAATCGCATATGCGACTAATACAAAAGAAACTTACGAAGTGAAGAAAAATATACTAATGTTTGTTAGCAAAGTATGGCCATCTCGCGAGTCACATAGAATAGGCAAGAAAAACATTTTAAATGACCAATTAGTTAAAGCTGAGGACGTTATTCGGCCACCACTGCATCTTAAACTGGGATACATGAAACAATTTGTAAAAAAATTAGATGTAAACGGCGACGCTTTTTGTCATCTCAAAGCGGTGTTCCCAAAACTAAGTGAAGCCAAAATAAAAGGAGGTATTAATTAATTTGTTTACATATCTAGTACGTTTTTATCTGTTTTGATAACTTTTAGGTATTTTTATTGGACCTCAAATTCGAAAAATTATGAGTGATGCAGATTTCATTAACAAGCTAAGTTCCGTTGAAAGACGTGCATGGGAGAGTTTTGTTGCGCTATGCGATAATTTCCTTGGAAATCACAGAAGCGACGACTATGTCACAGTTGTCAATGAGTTTTTAAGTGGGTATGGTGAAATGGGCTGCAACATGTCCATAAAAATTCATTTTCTGCATTCGCATTTGGACTTTTTCCCTGATAACCTGGGCCAGTTCAGTGATGAACAAGGCGAACATTTTTACCAGGAAATGGCAACTATTGAAAAACGCTTTGAAGGAAAAAATATAATAAAAATGATTTCAGAATATTGCTGGTCACTTAAACGAGAAACTGATGATGCTGATTTAAAAAAAAACGGTCAAACAAACACTTTTGACCAAAAACAAAAATTTGTATAAAATGTTTAAAAGTTTATTTTCATTAAAAGTTTAATAACTCAGTCAATTATTTATCTATTTTTAACCCCAAATATGCGTTGTAATCGTTAATAAACGTACTTTTTAAATAAATTCAATAGTATTATAGTTTATTACATTATAATGTATAAAAACGTCACCAAAGTTGAAAAATTTTTGAAAAATCTACAAAATTTGTGTTTGCTCGACAATAACACCCAAATTTCTCAAGTTTTCTTAGATAAATTATATATCATTCGAAAGATCTCAGTTACTTCTTTCCAAATCTAGTAAGAAATTGAAAATCGAATTATTATCAACAAAATTACAGGCTTATAAGTGCGCAAAGGTAAAAAAACCGGTTTTTTAACCGTAAATCCGGATTTTGGAGGTGTCCGGCATATTTCACTATTGGATTCTTCTTTAACTCGACAAGACCTACAAGAAAAATAATATCCGGTCCCAGGTTTTTTGGACTGTCGCACCGTGTTATTCAACAGTTAATTTGAGCGAAACTGGAATGACTAAAAAACTCAACGAATTGTAAATAGAACAAAATAATAAAAAGTGAACAAAAAAGTACAATTATGTTAGCTTATCGTCTGGTTAACTTTACTTTAATTATAGTTATATTGGCATATGGATTGCATCTTTCATTAAAGGAAAAAGTGCAACGACATGCAAAAATTGCAAACACTATGAAAAAGTACTTTTTGAAAGGGGCGTTTTGTTATGCAGACTCATAAAAACATCTCACGTTTTGCATTTGTGTGGCTTCAGCTGTAACCAATCCACAGGCACATCAGGATGCCATACTTCGTCGGTATGGTGTTACACAATACCAAGTAAAATAATTACTAAAAATGGCTACTAAAAGGAAGCTTCAAAAATTTAATACGTCTCCTTGACATCAGACGCGCTGCAACACTGCTATAAAAACAAAGAACGTGCAAAAAGCGGAGTTGTAAGGTAGTGAAGCTTCATCTCCTGCCATTTCTCTAACTATCCCTTTCCTATAGTTCCAGCACAATGCATCACATGTGTATGGGTCATCTCCTGAGTGCTGATCCAAGAAAAAAAATATAAATTTTTAAAACACATTTTCTGTGTTTAAAAAAAATTAAAAGCTAACTAAATTCTTTCAGGAAGATTTGAACTTAAATAGTATAAAAATAGAAAAACCAATTTGTCAAAAAATGCAAGACGGCACGTCGTTCGTAAATTATTAAATTCAATTTAAAAGAGAATCCTATACATATAGAACACAATAATTTACGAACGACGATATGTAGTATATGATACGAATTATCAAAACTCTTCTAAAAGATTGCGAAATATGTATTTATGAAAAAATACATACACACATACTCGTACGTACCATCCCAGTCAGCATTTGGAAGATTGTTTTGGCAGAAATCACCAAACTGAGTCTTTTAAGACTACCTCAGATGACTAAAAACTGATTAATCAGTTGTGCGCTTAAAAAAAGACCAGAAAATGAATCCGACAAATGCTTGGAAAGCGACTTGTTTAAAAAACGCAAACAATATTTATAGAATGTGCGCAATCATAAATTCATCATGTAGATGCCCGAAATGTGACTGTATTAAGAATTTTTATTTTTATTTTGGAGTCATATTTAGCGCATCTTGACGATGAAAAATTGTTTCTTATGGTTTTTGCTACTGTTTATAACGGGACAAATTTTCTTACTGATTTTGAAAGAAATGAGTTTTGTGAATTTATGCAAACAAAACAGTCGTTTTCGGTTCAGAAACGTGCGCATAAATGATTAATTTAATCGCGAAGAAGAATAAAAAAAGACTCGAATATGATCAATAATTAATTAAAATGCTGACTGGGATATTAAAAGTAGAGCCATACGCATATGCATATGCATACATACATACATATTGCATATAAATATTAATTCGAACAAAATATGCATTTTTACATACACATACATATACATATACAGAGATATGAATGCATTTGTATATATGCAATTATAATTAGAAATTACACATCCAGATGTACAAATTTATCACCATGTGCACAATGTATCGCGTGTGTACGGGTCATCTCCTGAGTTCTGGTCCAAGAGAAAAAAAAAACATACATTGCAGAAGACTGAAATATACATCGAGCGCAAAATATGTATTTATTTCAAAATATGCCTTTATAACAAACTGTAGCAAATATGAATTTTTGCACACTACGCAGATAGGAATGTGGCTGTGAAAGGCAGATAGAGATTAATTTTTGCACAACTCTGCAGTTGCCTGCTAATTATAAAGCAAAGTTGCGCCCCTTCTAGTTGCACAGTGGTTGCAATTTATAATTGGCAATTGACAACACTCTCAAAATATTAACTTACCGATTTTATTTATTTATTCATGAAACAAACAGAACAACATCGAATTCTTCATTTCACATTTTTGAAGATGAAAGTGCGCCCTACATTGACACAACCATCTCTCCTTCCTTCAGGTGCGTAATTATGTAACGTTTGATGTGTATACCAGTTTTCAATAAGAGACCTAACAGATATTTACTTAAATATCGGTTTGTCAAATACGCAACATTTATTTATTTAAATTATGTACGTAGAAAATTTGACAATTTCAATTTCAAAAATTCCAGAGATATTTTTATTCAATGTTTATAGAAAAAACGTTTTGAACAGGAAATTAGATGATATTAACGACTATGAACAATCTCGCAAAAGCACACTTTTGTTTTAATTAGGACATATTATCTATCGGGAGGTAACTATATATAGAAAGTATTATCTGATTAAATAGGAAACCTTATTCAATAAAAGTTTGTGCGAAAACTGTGAGATACTTTGGTATTCCGTAGATGTTGCTCATCACTCTAAACTGCTTTAAGTTAATCAAACTACTATCATAACCAGCAGTATCAGTTGGTTATTTTATTTTTAAAATAAAGCGTACAAACTTTATAAGAAAAAAAAGAAAAGAAAGAACAAAAACAAATAGACAACTTTAATTCAAACTGATGCTCAAACTTAATGCTCTTTAAAGTACAAAAGTCAATTATAACCTCAAACAAAGAAGGATACAAGCAAGTTTTATGTTTTTTTTTACTCAAATTAATTGTAAGGAATTGTTGGCAAAAACTAATAATAAAACTTTATTATTTCCATTATAGGGGGCATTATTTACGTAATGAAGGAACAACTCTAACACTGAGACAGTTGATTACAATCAATAAAAGTAATTATTATGGCAGTTTGAAATGCCTTTTTCGACTCTAGAATCTCTCACTTTTGACACAAGAACGTGTCGACGGTAATTAAGTTAATACAGTGTTATTGTTTTTTACTAATTATTGTGATCGGAAAGCGCTGCAATTTCGAAGTAGTATTAAGAAGTGGATGAGTAGATACAGTTGGTGAAGTGATGAGAAGGATAGAGGGCTGAATTCTTGGTCAAGTCTGTAGTTGCGTGTTTTCTTGAGAATTTGTTTAGCAGAGTTGCAGCGTCTCTGGTGTTATGTTGACGCTTTAATGTTTAATCAAAAGGAGAGACATTTTGTTTATTATTTTACTTCGCCAACGTGTTCGTGGTCAAATGGCAATGGAGGAAGGTGCTGTTACCATTAACATCATTCAATGGTCAATGAAGTCAACGCCTCCATGAGATTTTCTTGAATTTTTTTTAGATGACCCCAAATGACGAATAGTATTGATTATTAGAAACTCTACATATTCCATGCTTTAATTTCACTTTTTACGAACTATGTATGTTATTTTTCAGACTACATAGTCGATTCTTAATACCAAAAATAAATGCATTAAATTACGTGGACTTTGATTAATCCTGTACCTGTCAACAGTGTTTTATTTCCTTTGCCAGGGTTTTCTTGTGCAGCATATTTGCAGACGACAGATCGAAAGTGTAAAATTTATCAAAACGAGTTAAATTTTATTCGAGAATCGCCTAAAAATATGAATAGTTAGAAGGCACTACCAATCTGTTGGGTCTAGGGAAACCACAATTCGTAATATTGTGAACGATACAGAAAGTTTTATTTATCACCTCTTCTCTTGTCGCTCCATTACGCACAGAACAGCAGATAGACCAAACTGGCCCTAATTAATCCACTCGTGTGGATCCATCAATTGTGTGTGCGAGGATCTCGCCCACCATAAAGGCAGTCGTTTGTTATTTTAACGAATTAACGCCCTGCAAATTATTCTTCGAACATTTTTGGCAAGTTTTATTTAAACACAGAAGTGTCATATTGACAGTAAACAACAAGATTAACACAAATACGATACACACCCATGCGACACTCATTATAAAACGTATCTGCGAAAATGTATACATCGGTTGACTTTGCCTTGTCAAGCATTTAACACTTTAATCAATGGATTAATTTTGATTGTATTTGGTTGGAAACACGCTCCCACTGACACCACCCACTCAGATACATTCGCATTCAATGCTGACAATTAAATCTCACCTTCAAAACCACACTTTGAAGCTAAAATGTTTATCAATTCCAAAGAGGTATTTGCACAAATCATCACACTTTATTTCGTGCTTTTAATCTGATTACGAGAAGAACGACAAGGATGAGTAATAAAATGTACAGAATGTTTCAATGGAATTGTTTGGTTTGGATTATCTCGATGCGAGCAGTCATTTTCTTTTAACAATTTATTCAAAATATGAAGTGACTTCCATGCTAAAATATAAGTTTTATGGAGATGGCAGATTCATCGCCAAATAAGTGATAACGATGAGAGAACGACATATGACTCCAGGAAGATGGCATTATATGGCATACAACAAGTGTGGTAATGCATAATTTTGGGGGTTTAGTTACGAGAGATGTTATTCATCATGATGTAGGGGGGTGTGCATACTGCCAAACTTTGACCTTCTATTAAGTGCCTCCACCCAGAATATAATAGAATTGGCATCTATGCGAAATAAGAAAGAATGAATGAATGAATGAATCCCCTGCCAGATTTTCGAGCACCTCATCCAGACCTGTCCTCCTTCTGCTCGGTTCCACGCTCCACCCAGACTATCGACCAAGTCCAACTGTCCCAGAGCAATAAAGTTATCACAGTAATGACTATTTTTACTTCATTTCAACATTAGTTCATTGTTATTTTCCACCAACTTTTTCCGTCTGCCACTTACACAGGATTGCAAAATTCCTTAGAGGTAATTTAAGTATGTATATTCTGCTCAGGGACGATAAAGTCAGCATAATTGTACTTTTTTCACTACACTTAACATTACAAAAGTACTGCATTGTACTGTACCAATAACATATACAATGCAATTTAAAATTTTGTAATAACATATGGTTTACATCGTCAATGTGGAGCATAAGGTTGGCACCCATGTGCTATCATTTACTTCTGAATGAATTATTGCAGGTGAACATCCCGATTGTAATAATGAGATGAGAGATTTGTGTTAAGTAAACTATTATTCAGCAGTAATTGACGAAATGCGGATTGATGAGTTGGTAAAAAACTTGGCGATTATAATAAGATTTTATAATGAGTTTAATGAAAATGATTTTCTGAATTGGCTTCTATTGAGGATTCTACCCCAACTTTAAAGTAAAAATAACATCCCGTTGGAAAACATGGTTGGTATTACAACGAATAATTGTAATTTTCTGGCTGGGATACCAGCAGTGTTCAAGCTAAATTTAAAGGTTATTATTTCGCACATTTTAAACATTTTGATATATAAATAAGTTTATAAAGAAGAAGATAAATTACCACTTCTGCACATAATTTTTAAATATTGGACAATAAGTTGGCTGTCACGTAAAGAGATTCTCTCTCTCCCGAATTATGGAGCAACGAGAACCCCTTCAGTACTATTTCAATCAAGAACTAATGTTATTTTATCCTTCTCTTATTCACATAATAAAATTCAATACAATTTCTTTTGTGTCTTATGTACAATTGGAGTCGAAAAAGTATTATCATCCCTGATTCTGGTATCACCAATTAATTTATTTAGACATGTGTGTGTGTGTTTGTCCTGTGGCTGTAACAAATTGCCATTTCGAACTGTTCATTTGCTGAATTGTTCTTTTTAACTGCATGCGATTGGTATGCTGAGTTCAACACGTTTATATTTAGTTTCTGTAGCGACACTATATACATGTGTTTCGAAAGGAAATGCAAAGTTTTGGCAAATATATTTGCATAAACAGATCTTGTTTCCGCCACATTTATATACCAGTTTAATTCATACTCGTATCACAAAGTTAAGGATTTTTGTTTAATTTTATTGTTATAGCTATTTGAACTGCAGTTGGCAGATAAATCATAATACATACTTAATCTGATATAAAGTTTTGTTTCGGTTGGAAGAATAATTGCAAAAAATTTTCCAGTATACACATAACGAGCAGTGGTGCAACAATACAATATCATTATACATCCATTAGGAAAAAAAAGCTGTTAAATCTAATAAATAAAACGACGACGAACTAAAATAGTAATTAAAATGGCCCTCCTTCAGCTTAAAAATTAACGCGTCAACAACAACAACATTCTCAAAAAAAAAAACCCCCCACTGCAATTCTAACTCCTTTGCAACTAAGCTGATCATATTTTGGCAAGAAAAGAAGCTCTATGACAAAATATGTAAATTGCTACTGTAAGAAGAGCTTATTCGACATGAAATACTTTTTGAAATGGAATTTGTAATTATGGTCTTATGGCTTAGGAAACATTATATTTCGAAACATAAAAATATATATCATTTCATTAAAATAACAATTTAAATAACGAATCTGAGATTTATTCACAAATCTTAGTGATTTCCCTCCATTAGCCCATTTCATTTGACTACGTTTAAGTTTTTGTTATTTTTTCATTAAGTACCAATAAGATTTTCTGATACGAGTCTTATTTTTGTTTCGTTAACAAAATAATCTTTGATACTGTCAACCCTTCAAGTAACACATTTATTTCAATTTAGTTCACTACAATAAAATGAATTGAAAATGTATCTAAATGTAAGGCAGCCATAAGCATAATAATTTATTATTTTTGTCTGAGCGTGGTAGAGGAATTATCCAAATAATGTCAGTATCTTCCAATTTGCACAGCAAACAAATACTTTCAAGTGTACTAAAGTCAATGGTGGGTTAATTTGCCTGCAAGCAGGCAATCATCTTCTCTTTGTATTGGAAAACTTAAATTGTGTTTGGCAAATAAATATTTCCAAGGTGAATTAAATTCATACAGGTAGACAAGGTACATTTTAATAATTGAACTAATTTAAATGGCATTTGGGGAATTGTTGAAAATATCTGCCAAGTGTATGAGGGATATACTATACGTATAGTACGAGCGTATTTACTCTTCAGATTCAAATAGTTTGTTATAAATGAATTATTAAGTTTTTATTATTTAAGAATTTATTAAGTACATAGTTTTCTAAATAAGATAATGCTCTATGGTAGTTCTTAAATACAGTGTATCGTTTTCAAATAATGAAAATAATACATGAAGAATTAAGCCAGGCAGTTGTAAATATGAACAAGGTGGGAATAAAGTTGAGTGGAATTAGACTTCAAACTAAATTAAGAACGAGGAGGCATGAAATTATATTGGTTGTAATTAAATTACAATCCCAAAAATATCCCCATTATTTCTATTGCATTATTTAGAATATGTTAGTAAAAAAGGTCCCATTGGGCGTCCTTAATCCCTAACGAAACTGTACAATCAATTTTCACAAGCTTGTGTTGAGGCGAATTTTTCAACAATAAAATAATTCGCCATTGGCAGAAATATGTTGGAATCAATTCGTGGCAGGTTTCTATAAAGTATTTCAACAGCGTTTCTGGGTTTTTATAGGTCCTGTCGTTATCCTGATGTAACAGAATTCTATTGTTACATTCGGGTTGCCCATAAATATTGAGAACATTTCCATGCACCTTCAACAAATCATTAACGGTTCGAATGCTCTTGTATTATGTTCTTTAATTTGCTTACGTGCATATTTTTCGTCAAAAAAATTATAGAATTTAATAAAAAAGACGGCAATATCTTCCCAGAAACAGTTTTGTTTCATAATTTGAATGCAAATTTATTTGACAATAAATTTTATATTTCGACTTACCACTTGTTTCATTGCCGGATGCTTGGGCATCAGATTGTTGCTGTTGTTGCTGATGCTGTTGATGTTGTTGCTGAAGGTGAACATTTGTTGGACAAAATGCACCGCCGCTGCCCATAGCAGAAGGTAGTGCTGCGGTCTGTCCGGGAATATTTGAACCGTACGTGTTAATAGCACGGTACGTAGGTGGAGGTGAGCCTGCATCACAATGACCAGCTGGTGGCTGTGGGGGTCCGTAATGTGAAGGCGGCGGTCCAGACCCAATATAGTGATGGGGTGGCGGAGGCATACCAAGGTGCTCACCACTCGTCTGCTGATATTGGGGATGGACATGGGAATGGGTGTACTGATGTTGGTGATGACCAGCACCGGGGGAAGACAAGTGATGAACATGATAGGCAGCAGCTGCTGCAGCCGCAGCGGCAGCATAAGACGGTGGCGGTGGTCCGTGGTGTTCGAGGGGACTTTGTTCGGTATGTATGCCCAAATCAGCAGGATTGTAAAGTCCAGCGGCAGCACTCAGCGTTTCGCTTAGTGATGCTCCTGCCGAAGTTTGTGTAGCATTGGGAGTGGGTGCAGGCGGAGGAGTGGCATTTGAGTGAGCTATAAAAATATTGGGAGATGGAAGAAATAGTGTCAGTACATTTCCATGAAAAATTGTTCAATCTTCTCACAACTATAAGTATAAATAAAAATTTAACTTACCGTCTGCTGGTACATTTGAGGCAGAAGCACCCGGAGGCAGCATACTTGATAGTGCACTAAGAGGAGTATATGACTTTGGCGGTGGTTCCGTTGAACCAGGACGCACTAAACGTTCTTCCGTGACGCTGGATTGTACACGGTATTGCATTTTGCAATAGGCCTCTTGGCTAGAACCGGTTGTAGAATTTACGTAGACACCCGTTATGGTAACATCAGTATCCTGAACAATAACAACACTCGAAGATGTAGGACGGCTGGAATCCTTAGCATCTTTAGTGCTGTTCGTAGTGCTACTACTGCCCGAAGACGTCGATGTAGTGGTTGTTGTTGTATCAGTATTAGTTTCTTTGGTTTCTTTTGAGTATTTTGAATCACTGCTTTCTTCGCAAATGTTAGAGGGTTTATCCCCTTTTGTGGGAGTATGAGAGGCGATAGGTTTGCATTCGGGTATGGTACTAAATTTTGCGAGGGAATTATATGATATTTCTTTAGCGGATATGGGAGCCGTAGAACTAGTAGTAGCAGCCACTTTAGGAGAGGAAGTAGTAGCAGTAGCCGTTGCAACAGCCGCAATAGTTGCCGTTTTTGTTTTTGTTTCCTTAGCGAAAGTTTTCGTTTCCTTGGTTTTTCTACTGGGCGTTTTCTGTTCGTCTTCATACGAGTCATAGCCACTTAAATGCCCTAAATTGCGATCTAAATGCCTTTCCACTTCGTAAGTAGCGGCAACTATAGCACTGGCATTTAAACTAGCCATTCGCTTGCGCGCTAAAATCCCCTTATAATCTCCTATTAATTCCTCTTTGAGTATTCGCTTACGTTTCTTGGGCGGTTTTTTCGCTTCTAATATTTTAAGCTTTTGCAGTTTATCTTTTTCCACATGTTCTTCTTTATCACTGAACTCAGAGTTGGCCTCATCTTCAGAGCTGCCAGTGGCGAGTTTAACCACTTTCTTAAGGGGCTTTTTGATTTTCGTATATTTTCGTTTGACTTTGATGGGTTCCTTGTTTTTATTTTCATCTTTAATGTTTTGGGTTTTATCTTCCATTTCTCTTTTGTTTCTCAGTAATTGCAGTTTTTCCTCCTTTTCTTTCTTAGCTTGCAGTTTCTTTTGTATTTTTTTCTTTTTTATTCGTAGAATATCAATTTCATCTAATTCGCAATCACTGTCAAATTCCCAATGCTTTCCTATTCCCCTACCACCGGGTACATTACGTAACTCCCGTTTTGGTTCTTCACGAGGTTCTTCTTCGCTTTCCTCTTTGTTACTCTCTTCTATTTTGAGAGGATCCTCCAATTTCTTCTTAGTTTTGAATTTATCGTCGGTTTTGTTTGATTTCTCTTTTTCCTTTTCAACATCTCTGTCTTTATTCTTTTCTTCAACTTGCTCTTTGTCTTTTTCTTTATGTTTTTCTCTTTCATCATCACTATTGTCTACCGTTCTAATTTTTGGTGGCAGCAATGTGGCCTTGGACAAGCCAAGTTCATAAGCTGTCCTCGATTCGTTTTCATACAAGCACTGCACTTTTGCTAGAGCGTTTAAAGAGGCCATTCTGTGTCGCTTTTGACTAAAAACAATCAGGTTTTTGTCATCTTCGGAGTCGCTTGATTCATCAGAGGAACTTTCATGCATTTTAATTGATTTCTGTTTTCCCTTTTCATTTTTCTTTGACATTTTGCTCTTCACGACCTTGGACACCTTAGCTATTTGCTTTATGGGTTTCTTCTTAATGGTTTTGATTTTTTGGTTACTTTTTAAAGATTTTTTCGCCCCTTTCACTGATGACGTGACGGGCTTTTTCAGCTTTCGCGTTTCTTCTGTGCCAGAATTTGAATTTTCCGCAGAACTTTGATCACATTTTTTGAGCTCCTCTACAACATATTTTTCGGAATTCGGTTCTAAATCGGCCGTCGTATTTGTGGGAGTATCTTGCTTAGTTTTATTCGCTTTAGTTGGAGTTTCTTTAATTTGGATTTCTTTTTTTGGAGTTCCCCGTTGGTTTGTTGTGTTTCTTAGTTCTTCTTTTTTTATTTTCTCCTTAATTTGTAACGACTTAAGAGTTTCTTCTTCTTTGGAATTATCGTGCTCGTTATTATCTTTCCCATTGTCTTGAGTATCTTCATGTTTGATTTTGTCCTTATTGTTGCCAAATTTATATACTTCCTTCTTAACTGGGGTTTTCATTTCCTGCGTTTTCTTTTCTTCATCTCCTTCGGAGAGTTCTCTTAAATTTTTTAATATTGGCAACTCCATTTTAATAAATTCTTCATCTTCTGAGCCCGATTTGAAATCATAAATGTCATTAGTAGATGATGCAGGCTTCTTTTCAGGTGCTGGACATGGTTTTTTAGGTTGACCTTTGTTCAAATTTATTTTCTTGTGCGGCTTGGATATTATTGCCTTAATTGGATTCACTTTAAATTTAGTTTGGAATCTTTGTTTTATATTAGATAATTTAGAAGCCGATGCTTTCATTTGTACTGGAAGTTTGGTAACATTCTCAGCTCTTTCTTTTGATTTACGGATATCTTCTATTTTTTGTGAAACGTTTACTTTCAAATCCTTCTCCAACGGTTTTGTTGTCTCTTCTAATTTCTCTAGCTTCTTAACTTTTACTGGTTCTTCTTTTAGTTTTGCAGTCTTCAGGCCATCATCTGTGTACTTATGACTTTTGAAGTGCGGTTTGGTAGATGAGATTTCTTCAATTTCCATTTGAACTTCTTCGGTATTGGAATCTATAACCACCTTAAGTATCTCTTCTTTCTCTTCATATATTTCACATATTTTATTGCACTTTGTTTCGTTATCTACTTTCGCTTGTGTTAATTTTTGGGGTGTTTTTATAAGTTTTTCTTTTATATTGACAAGAATTTGTTCTTCAATTTGTTGCTGCTGGTCTTCTTTATCCTTTTGAACTGGTTTAGCTTCAGACTTGTCTTTGTATTTTGTTTCAGTGACTTCTATTTTTATAGCTTTATTCTTAGGGGATTTATTTCTTCCAATAGCGTCTTCTTCCTTAGTAGTCCGCTCGTTGATTTTTGCAATTAACTTTTCTTGAAGTTGTGAGTCGTCTGTTATAGAGTGTTCTTTATTTGCTGCTTTATCAGGAGATTCCTTGATGTATACACTTTCATTTGCTTTTTTATTGTCCTCTGGCTTGTCTTTATTACGCACTTTCAAGTCCTCATTTTTTTCATCAATTTCCTTTAATTTATCACACTTCTTATTAACATTCGATTTTTTGGACTTCAGTTGTTGATCTATTCTCGCCTTTTTTGCAGCAATTTTCTTTTTAGTTTCGATTAAAAGAACACCATCTGTTATGTCTTCTTTCTCGCGTTTGTTGTCTTTAGCGTCTTCGTTATCTTGGAAAATGACACGTACTTCTTCCGCTTTTGTCGTTTCTTTTTCCCAGCCCGTTTGGTCAACCATTTTATCTGATTGTGATACAAAACAAAACTTTTCCGCAGTTTTCGTTTGAAGCGATTTCTCTTGTTGCTTGCCCTTGTTATTATTAGCATATTTATCTGTGACTTTATGTGAATCCTTCAAAGAGCTTTTTATGCTTTCACTGACTGGCGGCTCCGTAAGGTATTCTTTACTTTTATCGTTTAGCTTTTGTGTAGCCTTCTTTTTGTCTTCTGTTTCACAATTTTTAACCCTTTTCAAAGGTTTATGTGTGCTTAATGTGGTTATAACTTTAACAGCAGCCGCTCTTGATTTGGTTTTAACATTCTCCGAGATCGACGATTTTAGGCGCAAATCTTGTATATGCTGATCCTTTGGCAAAAGATTATCAAAGCCACTTATTTTTATATCCAGACTTTTGAGCATTTTACTGATGGCTTTATTTTTGTCATCCTTTCTATCCTGAGGTTTAGAACTGTTAGAACTTATGCTAGAATTTGAACTAATATTCTCTTCTTTTTCTTTATTTTCACAATCTGACTTTTTTATATCTTCTTTGGGCTTTCCCGAATTTGCAGCATTTGGATGTTGTGGCTTGTACTCGGATTCATTAGTACACCTTTTCACATTCTCTCTAGAAGAAGCTCTCGTGGAAGCTTTTTTGTCCTCAGCCTTTTCTTTTACTTTAGGTACGTCAACAATTTCTTCAATTTTTTTGTTGCTGATTTTCTTGGCTGCTGAGCTATTTTTCACAGGTTCTTTTGCGGAAGACGCCGTTATTGGTTCACTGCCACTAGCGGCGGTGGCGTTTGATTTCCTACAGGCAGGCGAACTATTTCCATCATTGTTATTAGTAGAACGTTTTTTTGGTGCTGATGCTGCGTTCGCACGTTGCTGTCGCTCAGCAACGGATAAACGTCTTTTGGGTCCCATCCCCCCTGAAAATAGAAAAATAAATATTTGAGACAAATTAATCTCATTTGCCTTCCCCTTAAATGGAAATTTAGTTTTACATATGTGACATATTTCATAAACTTGTTAAATGGCGCAACTATAGACTTAAATGGCAAAACAACAGCATTTGATAAAGAAGAAGCAACCTGTATGTCAATACTTGAGTTGCGACTGCATTTTAACTATCTTCTCCCATTTGCAGTTCTACTATTTAATGCTCATAAAAGACACAAGTGTAATATTCGTGTTCTACAACTATGTACGTACAAAAATTTATGTTCACACTCTTAGACTTGCATTTGTCTTTTTATATGTAAGAACATGTAGAACATGTCAGACGTTTCAAAGAGTGGCCAAATATGAGGCTATGACATAAATTGGAGAATAACTCTTGTTAAATATTAAAATGTATCTTATAATTGCAGTTTAGCTTCGTCCCCACTGCGACACTTTTGCAGTAAAATTATAATTTAACAAAAGTTCCTCCTCCTTTCATGAATTCATACCTTTATAGCGCTACCTTGGAAACTAGTTTACTATTTCAGATTTGTTAATAAGTACTTACGGGGATAATAACAACTTGTACTAGTAAGCGTACCACAATGTAAGTTTTTCTTCTTTTTTTTTTTTTGTATTCGTTGTTTCGTTCCAAAAGAAGAGAAAATGGAAATTTAAAAGGATATGAGCATGTAAAACACTTAAACATGTGTTGCCTGACTAACATTTAGCAGTTCGAGACACTACTAGTATTCGTAAGAATACCTTGCAGTCCCACAAATTATATTTATATTTGTTATTATTTCATTCATGAATGTTTTACGAAGAAGTAAATAATATAATAATCCAGTAGTTGTGTAGAAGGTTATCCTTCTATATACAAATTAAAATTATTTTATTAACTAGAGATGAGATTACGCAATATGAAACTATTAGCGTTAAAAGATATACCAATGCGGAAGACTTGAAAAGAAAAAAAATTGCTAGAAAATTTGTAGGTGGTATTGTTGCTCGGGACGGTGAGGCAAAAGGTTAGAAAGCCTGTAGTCGAAACCTAAAGACTGCATATGAACCGATTTAGTTAGTTTCTTAAACTATTTTTTTGTCTTCTGGAGGTAGAATGAAAATACATGATTATTTTTATTAAAAATAGTAGAAAAATGAGGTGGTCATAAATGTACTTGTTGTTGTTTCACTAATGAATAGACTTCGAAGCTGGCTATGGGTTCACATGCGGACCCGTAGGTGCATATTGCGATAGCAGTATTTGGGGTATTAACAAGGTAGTCATCAAGTCACATATTTTAAAATAATAACACGATAAAATATGACTGAATTTGCATGTAAATCTTGTAATAATTCCATTTTTAATTAAAATTATGAAATTGTTATTTTGGCACACAAAATTCTTTAAGCAAATATAATCGAAAACAGCTGTTGCCAGTGATATGAGCTGAATAATTTGTTGGACGGTGGCTAGTGGATTGCTCACTTAGATATATTGGTTTTTTCTTTTCTACTTATAAAATTGGAATTTAATCAAAAGAGCCGCGGCACATACAGTTCGTGTAACTGTATGGAAAATAGATGAAGAATTTACCAAACGGCTCAATATAATACTAGATTCAAAGTAATCCACTACAAAGCGCAATGATATATGTCCCATATTTGGAAACCTAAAAAAACACAAAAACTGCACAAAATGCAGTCACCTGGTTAATCGCTAAATAGAAAGAAAACCCTTACAACTTTCAGCTGCGAACAAACATTTTAGTTTGGCTATTGTAAAATGCAACAGCGGAAGCTAAAAGCAAATCCCTTTCATTCCCTTTAATTTTCCGCCGTTTGTGTGTATAAATAGTTTTCGGGGAATAAGTCCATTCATTTAACGAAAGTTGCCTGAGAAAAGTGTAAACAGAAATGCACAAAGCTAAATAACACTGTTAAGATTAACAACATAAACATCGAGTGTTAAATTCAAACATGGTTGAAAGTAGTCAGTGGAAGTGAACGGAAGTCTACATTCTTTTTCACCTGTACGTATTTTCTGTTTGCATATGTATTTGTTTTTAACTAAAACGTGAATATTTTGTTTACACAATTTTACACTTTCATACTTACAATGACATTTGTTTATTTGCAAAAGTTTGTTCGTTTACATATTCTTGTATGTATGTACATGCATATGCATGTGTGAAAACACATGTGAACATTTGTGAAATAGTTTGTCTCTGGATTTTATGGTTCAGAATTAAATATGTCTTATCAGCAATATTTTTAACTGATGAAAGTACGCAATTTCTAAAACATATGTATGTATATATGTGTACATATTTATGTATGTCATTATATTTTTAAAAGCATTTTTATAATTACACAAAAAAAATTATTGTAAATGGTCATTAATCCCTCATTGCGAACCAGGTGCCAGTGCCATCTTTCAACTCGGATGAGATATACCGCGGCTATAGCGTGATCAACGCTCTGCTCTCTAAGAAGTTTTTGGAGAAATGCGTGGAATGGTTTTTTTTTTTGATGAGTTTGAGACTCATCCAGCACTCCAAAATTCGGAGGAGACAGCTCGCATTTAGTTGCCTAAGGCTAAGTTGGATGGAACGAAGCTAGTCCGCTGTCTTCAGCTAAACAACCCGGAAGTTCCCATGGATGACATGGCGGTCATCAAAATTGAGGAGCTCTAGAAGAACAGTACTTCTGGCAGAGACCCTGACGGCAGTCAAAAACACCAAAGCAAGCTACGCTTTGGAATTTGGTCGGCTAAAGTTAAGGACTTTTACGGCGGTGTCAGAGACGAAGTCGGAAAGGCAGTCTGGGACGGTCTTGTATCCGAACAGGCACACCATCTGGGGAAGCAGTCAGATCGACGAACGAAGTGAGTCTCTTTTCGATTTTATTCTTGATATTAACCTCCGCATATGTAACAAGGGTAGCACACCAACATTTCTATTCCCAGCGTCGGGAGTTTCTAATGAGTGTGCAAGGTTATTGAAACTAAAATGTTTCTACGGATGATTTTTTCTCGGATCACAGGATGATCCGTTTCGATGTCGACTTTACGTAGACGTTCCTATAAGAACTCCCAAAAAATCTTTGTATAAACATGTGCAATTTTAAAGCTATTTCAAGAATTTGGTTGAAGATCTGCTGACGATTTCGTTATTAACATCAAATGAATTGTACATATATACCAGCTAAACCATATAAGAAACATAGATAAATAATCTTTTCTTAAGCTAAAACAAAACTTTTAATATTTTTGACATGTAAAAAAACTTCGAAAATCAAATAAATCTTCATATATGGTAACACTGCCCCACAGAGAAATTCATTTTCACCATATTACTTTGCTCCCGTTTCACTCACAACTTAAATAATTATAAACAATATTGTTTTACAAATAGGCAAATATAAATTAAGGGTTACAAATAAAACAAAACAAAACAATTTTTTGACAGTTGCATGACAAATAGCAAATTTGCGACTCTCAGTCCTATTTGGCAATGAGTACCAAAAAATATACGAAAAACACTAAAGTACCATCACTGTATTTTGCAGTAACAGCCATACTTAAATCAGGGCGCTAAGCCTGAGTTTAGACGAGGAAACGTTTGGAAAAACTTTTATCTTACTTAGGAATAACTACTGGTGTTCAATGTATTTCTTTATATGTAAACATTTTTCAGTCGCATGCATATCTTAATCTAAACCAAATTTTTACCCTCCAAAAAGCTAATATGTAAAAACATATTATGTTTTGTGAGTTACGACTACGTTGCAATAAAGGAACCATATATACATGCATACGTATGTATTTTTCTTTTAGTTTTGTTTGTTTTATATGCCTGCTGAATGTTTGTTATGTTACGAATTCAATTTCCTCCCTACACTAGCGTCAGCTGGCCCTGCTAGGTACTCGCGGCTCGCTCTGGGTAACAGAAATAAAATAAGAAAAAAAAATAATTTTTTACAACAAAAAAACTAATCAAAAAAAAAAAAAAAAGAAAAACATTTATAACAGAGAGGTTGGTGTTAACTTCTGATTGCCCCTACCCATCCGTGACCATAATCAGTACAGATACCAATTTTATGGACCCCCAAACCTGTCGGTCTTACCGTATCCGACTACAACAATGCCATTTGCTTTAAATTCTACTCAGTCAGTTCCATATTATTACAATTTAACATACTATTTATTAACTAGAACTAAACTTAACAGTATACAAATTACTTATCATAAATACATAAAACAAAAAAATTTACATAATTTGTTCTTATTTCTTTTTTTTTCAATGCAAAATTTTCATACTACACTAAAAAAATATCATCAAAAAAAAAATATATTTATGCTCGTTATAGCGATCCTTTACAATAAAAAAAGGAATCACACGCTTCGTACATACAATTATATCGCCTTTTCCTACAGGGTAAATGAGATATACTCTACTAAACTAGTATCGGAATTCTAATTTTTACGCGCCTAAAAGAGCTCTCTGAGGACGGATATCAGTACTCTGCACTAGCAAATTTGTTCTACTCCGCGTCTACTTGCCCTATAGTGCGATATATTTATATTCACAATTTATCCTTGTTTTTCTTAACTCGGATCTACTTAATTTCCGTTTATCTTCTTTTTTTTATTTTTTTGGTAGCACGATAGAATTATCTTACTCACTAAACACTGACGATACTCACAATTATTTCACTTAATTATAAAGTAATATACCTAATATTAATGTATCAATAAATCCCTAAGGTGAAGACATTTGATCTCCTTCGCTTTACTTCATAAAAGATTCCCACGACTCAGTACACTAATACTCTCTGACCTCCAAAGATAATTTATTTAGGGGTGTCTGGCCGACCTTAAATTTGCTTTGTCCTACCAGTTGTTTCCAATTAGATTCTCACTTCCGATAGTTAGGACCTGCTTCTCAAATGTCGGTTTAACAAAGCACTCGACTCGGCCTCCCCAGATAACTCCTTGGCTTAAGGATGTGCTCGTCTTCTAGTATAATGGTTACATCGCTTCAAATTTTACTTTGGGCTTCCCTCCTTTTTTTGTTCACAAGATTTTTGCGAGCTTTTCTTATCCGTCCTTCTGGTAAATTTGCTTTTTATTTTATTCGAAATCTGACTCTACAGTACCTTCGACTGTTTCGTTCAACGATTTTTTTCACTCTCCACTATTTTCAAATATATTTAGCAAAGCAGACCCGAGAAACATACCGTTTTGTTCTCTTTCACCTGGAAACGATATATATATATAATTCCCGCTAATCTTATACATATGTATCAATACCTCTAAATCCGTATATTATATATATATACAGAAATACCTCTAGGTTACTAACTGTGTGTCCATCTATCTATATTTTTCTTCAATACCTTCCCGCTAATCACCTCAGTATATCTATTTGCTACCTGTACCTAATCCATACCAAATCATATCATGCACTTCCATACCCTCTGTCCCCCGGTAAAAGGATATCGCCATATTTCCCCGATACCAGGGTAAAAGCATTTCCGCAAGCACCATATCCCATTCATACATTATAATAATCACATTCGCTTTTCAAATAAAACGCTAGTAATTCTACAATTACGCAAAATCATAGCGTTGCCAATCATATGTCGCTATTAAAATTAAACACATTCAACACACACACACAACCCTCCATAATCATCACTCACAATTCACAGAGAAAAACAAGAAAAGAAATTCCACACATAACACATGGTACGCATAATTACGAATCACTAATTTCATCACCAGGCATGCAACGGACCAGGATATTTCAGGACATTCATTCAGGTTACGGTCTGTACTGTTCCACCTCACAATATCCCATTCAACACTCTCCTCCTTTCCTTTTCTAGCCATTCTACCAAATCAATAACACTATGAAATTACCCCGCAACATGTTTTCGTATTATTTTGCTCCTGTTCTTGTTTTGTTACTTTTTTTATTAAATAAATTATTATTTTATTTAAAATGTGCATTATTTCTGTTGTTTGATCTGAAAGCCTATGTTTATGTTGTATCAAAAATTTTAAACTTTCAAATATTACAAATATTATTTGTGTTCTTATTTCCCCTATTTATCGTCTTTTCCGTATTTGGGAACAGCTAACGGTACTTTTTTCCTTCTAGAGATACCAACATTGGCAAAATACAATAAAAAGAGAACTAGAGAGCAGAAATATGGAATTTCATGAGAAAAAGAGCGATTAAGCTGAATCTGCAAAGTTGGCAAGAACTTATTGGAAAATTAACAAACAAAAAGTAAAATAACAAACAGAACAATAATAAATTTTTAATTGTTTGGAGGTGCAAAATATATTCTAAACGGACATTCATGATTACAGAACTAAATGGATGTATGTATGTATATTAGACAAACTTTTTTTCAAAAGTGTTTTTTTGCAGCTCCCCTTTCATTTTCAGATGTTGTGAACAAAACTTAAGTGTCTACACTATAAACCGGATAGGCGGTTCTCATTTAATGAGTTAAAATGGACCTAAATCGGGTTTGCGGCTTTATTTGTCTATAACTTTTAAACGTGATTTTTGTTCAATAAAGAGAGAAACATTTTCTTCACAAAATTTTTC
The DNA here is from genome assembly GCA_963924685.1 of Dexiosoma caninum. Lineage (NCBI taxonomy): Eukaryota > Metazoa > Arthropoda > Insecta > Diptera > Tachinidae > Dexiosoma > Dexiosoma caninum. The sequence continues at coordinate 29,189,254 of OZ004726.1, read as the reverse complement.
CCGAATTTTGAATGGCTTTAACTTGATTTTAAAAACATGTACACATGTATACTCTTCACAATGTAATAGAAAATTGTATATTGATTTCAAATATACAATATACTTTTGGCAAATTATTATAACCATCTTATGACCAAATAACCAAAGACTTCCTCCGATATACAATAATAGCATTCAATACCTATAATATGGAACTCACGTAATAAGTCGACTCAGAAGTCGGAGGAACATTACATATATAATAAAAGTATACAATTATTCGATTAGTCGATTTTCCTTTCTAATTGTCTTTCCTTTGGCAGATACACACACACAAGCATAAATAGAAATTTATGCATTTGCAAGCCACTGTTTTGTTTTTTCACTCCCATTTAACAGTAAATGATATTTTTGTTTTTGTTTTTGCTTAGTCTTCTTATTTTTTAAGATCAATGTACTTTTCGGTGGTATAATAATATGAGCGTGTATAGTGGTGGAAAAGTTGATATGGTCGTATTTTTTTTCTTTCTTTTTATCTTGGACCAGCACTGAGGGGATGACCCCTACACTTGCAATGCATTGTGCTGGAACTTGGATAGAAGGAGAATTGTTTATGGACATTTGATTTGAATTTTCCCACGACAAAAGTGACAGGGAGGACCTAAAAGCTTAAAACTTTTTAACTTTAAAAATACCGCAGTATGACCCTACACATATTCGTAATTCGGTAATTAAGCGTGTGGCAATTACACGTTGATTCTTGTTTGAAAAATGGAAGGAAGAAAGAATTTAAGGATTTAAAAGACGTGGTAAATAAGCGTGAAAGATATTTAGGCGCGCGGAAATTAAACGGGTTATACTGCAAATATATTTTTAATGGAGTAATAATAAAAAACAGAAACTTGTTTAATTTGTAAGTTGGGCAATTTTTAGCTTTCTTTGAATTGACGTTTTCATTTGTTTTATATCCCATAGAACGCAAGGTCAAAAGTTGGTTTTTCATGTAAAACGTTATATGTAGGTTATAACAAATTTTTTAATCATAGTACATATACATACATACATATACAAAACAGATAAAAAAATAATTTATATTCGGTTGAGAATAAATGTCTGCAAATATCACTTTCTTTGTGTGCTAAGTCTTAAAACATCTCCCTTTTTTCTGATTTCCGTTATTGTGTCTCTGTGTCAGTTGTTATGGGAAGGTTTCAGTGGCAAAGGCATTATCTCTGGTAACTGAACATTACAGCGCACTCTTTCGTCGGTAGTGTATAGCATCATCGGAATAGTAAAATAATTAATAAAATGGCTAAAATAGAACTTCAGAATTGAATTCCTAACAATCTCATTCTTACTTTATTTATAGTATATATACATATATTTACTTACTAAGTTTATATTATTATATTTCCTCATTATAAAACTGTTATAATAATTTTTTAGATATATTTATTTTTGAGCGATGGTCTTTTTTATGAAAATTTTTTAACAATTTTTTATTTTTCAATATTTCGCTACCAAATACCAGATAGGTCACGAAATAATAATTTGTATTAACAAAAATATTTTTTTAAAATAAAAAACAAAAATATTTTTGAAAGGAAAGGAAAATTTTTTCTTTGTCATTGATATTAAAAATATTCTTTATACACATGTATAAATGTGTGTACATGTATACATAAATAAACATGTTTTCAAAATTATTTTCTTTTGTACATACATATATACATGTATGTAAAATAACATATTTCTACAATGTAATAATAAAATATAACTATAACAATAGAACATAATTTTTAAAAATAATTTAATAAATGACCTATGACTATCTATTATTAACTCTATTTTATGCATAAAAATATATATATAATACATAATCTAAATCTAAATTTAACTAAATACTCTATAATTTTGTGCTAAATTATATACATCTGATTTATAGTTTATTCTATTCTCCGCAGGTATTTTAATTATCTGTAACATTTCCAACAAAAAACGTCGTTTATAATTAGTTTGTTTCTCTAATATAGTTGTGTCTTCAAATTTTGGATAATGATTTAATGTAGCACAATGTGTAGTTAATGCTGTTTTTTTTTTATTTATATGTCTGTATTTTTGATCTGACTTATGTCCTGCTAATCTAGTTTTAAATTTGTTTTTTGTTGTTCCTACATATACTTTATTACAACTTTTGTTTTTAACTCTATCTTTCTTTTTATTAAATAATTTTCCTAAAGTATTATATGTTTTATATGTTATTCTATATTTTTCCGTATTAAATATTTTCAATCTTAAAAGTTGTTCCGCCATATTAGGTATATATGTCGTAGATTTAAAAATTTTTGGTTCCATATTCCTATTCCCATTAATATTATCCCGATTACCGTATTTTTTCAATAATTTATGAATAACTCGTATTGGAAAATTATTTTCTCTCAATATATTTATATTTATATCCTTATTTGTCTTATGAAATTGACTACTATTACTGTTATAATAATTAGAATAATCAAATATAGAAATTAGAATAATCAAAAATAGGCTCGATTATTGAATTAAAATTAAATAAAATGAAATGAATACGTCTGCTTGCCATTAGAGGCGCTGCAACACTGCTCAACTCATCTCTATCACTATCCCTTTCCAATAGTTCCAGTACAATGTGTAGGGTTCATTTCCTTAGTGCTGCCACTAGCAGCAAGGAAATTCGAGGAAGTCCTCTGTGGAGGAAAGCTACGAGAGGCCATTGTGACATTGGACTGAGGTAATCAGAGCAGCAATGCCCAAAGAAGCCCTATGAAGGATAAAAAAAAATATTGGACGCAGTTAACTTTTTTTTTATCTGGGACCAGCACTCAGATGACCCCTACACATGCGATACATTGTGCTGGAACTATAGAAAAGAGTTAGAGAAACGACTTTGCACGCCATCTCTTAAATTTTCCGTTTTCAGAGCAAATTTGAAGCTATATATTGTGTGTTTTAAAATGTCTCCATTAATAGATTTCTAATTAATCCCTATATGTTGTACTGAAACCAAGTTCAGAGATGGTAAACCGATTCGGTATTAAGAATAATTACGAATATTATAGACATCATTCTACACTAGGCTTGCCGGATCTCAAAAGCCTAAAAACTGGAAAACGTAAAATTTTCGCCTGGATTTTAGAAAAAAAAAAACTGGATCATTTTTAAAATGCATTTAAAATTACTAGTGGTGGACTTAAATATACAATTAGCAAATAATGACAGTGATGATACTTTATAAATTGTCAGTTATGTACAAAAAATGGTACTAATTGGAGTTAGAAAAATATATAATCTAAATATTTGCAAATATAGTTGTAATATTATTGTGTTTAGAATGCAATTTTTCTGTACAAAATATTAATTTCATTATAAAAGAATATAAAATATGAAAAAACTGGACCAGACATAAAAAACTGGAAAATCCAGGCGAATCCAGGCCATCTGGCAATCCTATTCTACACCCAATATAGTGGATTACCCAAAATGGATGTCATTTTTATGCTAGCAATGGGCATTAAATCGAAGAGTTTCTTGAGAAAATTCCATAAATTAATTAATTATGCCGGAATACCTAAATACAAAAATAAATGTCTTAAATGAATGAAAGCACAATTCGTATTTGTGTATTAACTTGAAAGTTGTTATTTTATAGTCATAGGAAGAAAGAGTTATAATATCTTTTTTCCTGGTTTCTGTGCATCCAAATAAATATACATATTTTTTTACAAAAAAGTTATTTTAAAAATAATTCATACATACCTTTACATGTGAAAAGCTTTTAATGGTGCTGCCGTTTTCATTTACGAATTATTATATATTATATTACATATATTCCACACTTTTCCAGCCACTTGAATTATATTTTTGTCATTAATTTGCGATAATTTGCAGTTTTAAAAAATCGAGTTTTCCTTACATTTTTTAAATGGTTTCAATGCCTTTGATGTTATTGTTCTTTTTTATATGATTATATTTTAATAAATTTATTTCACAATGATTGTTATTTTAAAATTTTTCTCTGAAAAATGCACACATTTTGTTGAGTTATTTATTACTAAATTATTAGTTATAGTAAAGCATTAACAAAGAAATTTTTACTTGTTACTTTTGTTTTAGTTTTTACTTATTTCTTGATTTTGTAATAAATTCGTATTAGTTAAGTATTATTTTGCAAATTTCTTATTGCAAAATGTTACGGAATTATTGTCTCAACTGAATGAATATATGCCTATATTTAACCCTATCGCTAACTAATTAGACACTTTTGCTTGTTTTCAAAACTTTTGAGCACGTAGTGCTCATGTTAGTCATTGATTTACGATCAATAAACTTTTCAAAATGTTATTATGGGTCAATGTAAATTGAATACATACATACATACAAAAGTACTCAAAGTATAAATATAATATATATTGTACCTGTGTATGTATGTACGTAAAATTGGTGTTTTCTACAAACTTTTGTTTTCTAAAAACTTTCTCTAAAACTAATTTTGAGCACTAAGGTCTCTTATTGAGACTGATAACATTACCGGTCTATTTGTATTCTTGAATGAATGACATCAAGTAAATACATAAATGTGTGGGTTAACATTGAGTTATTTTCGAACAGGGCAGGGAAGCCCCTTGTACTAATGGTTAAAGAATTACGAATCAGTTTCATATAACATAGCGTTTGTACTTTTTTGGGACGTATCGAACACGTTATACGGGCGTTATCTATACCGCATTAGCAGCATGAATTTTTAGGGCGAATTGCAATTTACTCAAAAGATACTATTATTAATAAGGTATTTGCAGTAGTTATTTGCATATTTATTTATTCAATGAAAGTAATATAAAAACCTCCGAGGGCAAATTGAACTATATTACAAAGATATTTAAACCTGAAACACTTACAACCTAATTGGATACATTAAAGTTCGTTATTGTAGTTTCTTTAATTTTTAAATAAATGTCAATTGTTTAACCAGTGTTGTTCAATTAGAATAATTCCAACTAAAAAAAAAGAGTGAAATTCAATATATGTAGGTACCTATTGTAATGTATCTGGAACTAGAAACGTATTGATAAATCAAAAGGTGTGGAAATTTTCTGCTTTCTTTTTTTAGGTAAACACCGCATTTAATTTATTGTATTAAATTTGTATGAACAGGTGATGCTTCACACTTTACTTTTATTTTTCACTTTAATTTTAACTTCGGAATTAAATATAGATATTTACTAAATCACATTTTTTAATATAGATACTATATACATATGTAATTACTTTTTATTATTTCTTTTTTTGTTAAACAAACCAAAATTGTATGCGAAATTAAGCCAACAATAATTATGATTTCAATGTCGTTCCGCTTTTGCTCTCTATACTGTTTCTCAAATATTTGCAGCAGTGATGGGATTTTAAATATTTTATTTCGTACCGAGTTTTTACCGAAATCGTGTCAAAATGCCTTAAATAGTGCCAAAACTTTATTTCACACAAAAAAGGTCATCAGTCTCATTTCTACAGAATTTACGTTTAAAATTAAACTATACTTAAAATTTATTTATTTATTCAATATAACTATACCTGATATGTATAATACACACTTAAAAAAATTAATTAAATAATAATAACCGTAAAGAAAAAAAAACAATTCTTTGCAAATATTTTAGTGCCTAAAGTGCTGAATAAAATAATGTCAGCCTTCGAGGTCGTATTCAAATTTATAAAAATTGAAAAATGATTTACTAAAACTACCACTTACATCGGGTTATTCGTCATTGTGTTTTTACTAAAAATTTGATAATGTGAATAAATATTTTAAAGGCTTGCACTGCCACTGTTTTAGTGTTCTATCTATTATAATTTGTCGACACAAACTAACGTGTGGGGGCATATTTTAGAACTACATAAATTGAAATACTTTTGAAATTTTACTACGTTTCGACATGAACATGGCCAAAAAAATGTATTTATTTCTTTTTTTAACAAAAGGATTTCCGACAAAAATACAACTAAAAAGAATTTAAAATACTAAAAAAGGGTCATCAAATTTAACGGGATAATTGTATAACTATACACATTTTCCATCACTGACTTGCAGTAGAGAATATTATTTAAGCAAATTTTGCACTGAGAGGAAGAAAAACAATACAGAGACCAAGAAAGAGCGCGAGAGCGGGAGTAGTAGAAAAACTTTGAATCAGTGATGTTAATCGTACGGTAATTACCGTATTGTACGGTAGGCAGGTTATTATATATGCACTATAATTTTAAAAAATTTTAACTTTTTATTAGAGCCAAAAAAATTTTCGTTATTCCTACTTGTTTCTTTAAATAAATATATTGAATTACAAATTTCAACATGTTTTAATAAAAAAAATTATTATTTTTGTATAAGACTTTGCGTGGGGTAATTTCACCTAAAAACGGCAATATTTTTACGCCTGTACGGAAACCGAAATAAAAAAGTTAACATCACTGCTTTGAATATTTTTCTACAATTTCTGTATAGATACTTTGCAGATTCCGAAAAGAAATGAATCGTATTACAATATAAAGAAAAAGTTCATAGATACACAACACAAAATATCGACAACGAAAAAAATATTTCAAGAAAAGAAAAAACAACACAGCACATACACATTATTAAAGCGAAAAGTAATTTAAAAAAATTACAATTAAAAAAGGCAATTAAGTATGTACACTTTGTAGTTTTTTTTACACAATTTTCTTATAGCCACTGAACAAGACTCATTAAAAACTGGGCGCGTTTAAAAAACAAATATGTATGTATATATTTAAGTATGTACTCCATATTTTTTTCATTTGCAACTTGCAAAATTATTTAAGAAAACTTTGCCGTACTTTTTTTAAGTATTCGTTTTTTTTACAAACACTATAATTTTTAATTAATTCCGATAAGTAACGCACATTTTCTTATTGAGAAATTTTCCAATACTTAAAATTCATTACATGAAATATTTCTTTAAAAATCTTCCCATTTAGTTTAATTTTTTTCTTGCATGTTACACAAACGCGTTCGAGTAGCGCAGAACACACTGAAACAGAAATTTTATATTTGCCTTTATTTAGTATGTGTATTGTTTTTGTGTTTTTATTTAGCAGAAATTCCAACCGGGAACACAATGTATCTATATGATTTTCGGCACAATACTGGATTCCAATTTACATGAATTGGGAGTCAAAACTGGTACTAAAGGCGGTTTGTTCACTTTCAGCTGAAAACTTTATATGTTTGATGATTGCATTGTTGTTGTTCTTGTTGTATCGTCCTCTGTTTAAATTTAAGTTGCTTCTTTCTTCAAATTGTAGTAGTTCTATTGTTGTTGCTTTATTTACACATTTATTGCATTTGAAAATACTCTCTGCACGCTTTTGAAAAAAATACTCTCTGTCCCACCGTTAAGCTCATTCTTTGCCAATTTTTATTCTCTCATAAGCATTAAATATCTCTCAATATATTAATTTTGCTTTATACTTGCGTTGGCATCTATATGGTGCAATATGGTATAAAATGGTCATAAATGTTTGTACTTATAATAAAAGTTGTACTACATATTTCAATATTAAAACGAAGCAAATGCGTACATAAATTTTATGCTAAGGAAACTTGAGGGCCTTTAACAAAACTTCATACAACAGTACTATTCAAGAAATAACTAGATAATTGTATGTATGTATTTAGACATATGTATGTATTTTTATTAAAAAAATCGTTAAACTTAAATATTTCTTTTTCTAATTAAAAATTATGAAAAATAGGGCAACTTCGAGTATTTTATACTACGTTTGTAATGTGGAGCTCACGCAAATATCTTGTAGATGCACACATATGTATGTATAATTTTAGAGTACATTGAAGCAACAATTCTACTATTTTAGGGACATAAAATTAGATATTTTCTACCATTCTTTCACCGACAGTAATAAAATGGTAGTTCACATTACTTTAAATTACTATAAATTTTGTAAATCTGAATAACAACTTAGTACCCATCTCTATTCCCGTATTTTATTTTATTGTGGAAGCACTATGCACTTGCTGTTTATTAATTTTTTTTCCTTCGTTCCTTATATATTGGCACTGCTTTTTATCTTCTGTTTTGTTTTCTTCTCTTTATATTGTTATACATCATGTGTAATTTTGATAGTATTTTGTTGTTTTGTTTTTCTCTTGTTGATAACTTTTAGTCTGCACACTGTTAACAACAGTATTCCGAAGGGGTTAAAATTTTTTTACTTACAAATTGTGTATCTGTCAAAATTAATTCCATTCAAATCAGTAGAATTGAATTTTATCTGCACAATTTGTACTTCAAAAATTCTGCACCACTCAAAAATAACGTGTCCAGAGCAATTAATTTTGTAATTACATATGGTCTACATCGTCAACGTAGATTTTTTATCCCTCACTTTTTTTCTAAAAATTTGATGTTTTATCAAAACTTAGCTTTTTTTTCATTTTTTATTCGTTTATAATTTTTTTCAAATATGCATATAAAATGCATTTTTTCTTTCTTACCTACACACGTTACACTAGAACTTTCATTGTTATTTATTTAATAGCATTTAATAGAAAATTATAGCACTTCATTATTTTACGATTATTGGCTTATAAACGATTATATTAAACATTTTTTTATCACACGCGGTTAATATTTAACATATTAATTTCATATTGAAATTTTACAATCAGTAATTTTCACTTGTACCGTGGGCATGAAAAGCGCGGAAACTAAACGTCAAAGTATTGCAAAGTTGTAATAAAATGTAACAAAATGATGCCAGATGTGTAAATTAAAAAATGCAAAATATGTTGCCATATATTTTAAATATTGTTGTCAAAGATGGTAAATATTGAAAATAAAGCGTTACTTATGTTTATAAAAAATTAGAATTTCTTAATGATATATTTTAGCGCTTATTCAATATTTACTTCAATCGGATTTGCAATTTGTGTTATTATTTTTCGTAACTGAAAAAGGTACATAAATATGTATATGTGGTTAGTCCGAACATGAACCGCATTTCGCCACATACTACAGTTGATCTACCGACGTCATGTTCAAGACGATGGGTTGTGAAGACGCACTGTAACTACACGACTCCACGCGCAATATTTATTTCCGAACATATGAAATAACGTCAGCAGAATGACAGTATAATTATGTTCATGTAGAAACTGGGCCAAAAGAAGTCATCCGATGTTGTTTGGCTCTCATTTTTTTTCTAAATGAAAAACTTCGATTCTGTTTTTTGATTATGTTTATCTGAACCTTTAGAATTTTATTGGTCAAGTCGAGAAGATGATATCGCCCAAATGGGCGCCGTCACATTTGATTGCTATACGGGCTCGTTTTATGGCATTATTCATCACTTCCGGCGACAGATTCTCGCACTCGTGTCGAATGTTGTCCTTGAGGGCTTCCAGGGTCTCGGGCTTATTCATGTAAACACGGAACTTCAAAAAACCCCCAAAAAAAGTCTGGAACGGTTAAATCTGGCGATCTTGCGGGCCAGTGCAAATCGCCAAAACGAGAGATGAGGGGACCCGGAAACGCTGCCTTCAGAATATCGGTTATTGGCTTGCGCAGTGTGTGTCGTTGCTCCGTCCTGTTAGAATTACATGTTCTCCAGTGCTAATTCGTTCAATTGCGGCAGAAAAAAATCAGTTAACATGGCCTTATAGCGCGCACCGTCCACTGTTGCCACTGTGGTCCCATAATCTTCAAGGTTGGTGGCGAAACGGCGCAGTGTTGGCGCAGTCGGTGTCGGACGACCGGGAAATCGGAGACGGAATTCGCGCTGCGCCAACACCACAGACGAATTGTTACGCATAAAAATAGACACGATTATTCCGCGTTCTTGGGGAGTGTATCGCTCCATGGCTTGTTGACTTGTATTCTACATCTATCTAGTTCACTAATGTCAAAACAGATTTGACATTGGCCGCCATTTGCAAAAATAAGATTATCTTCCAATAGGGTAATTTCTTTTGGCCCACCTTGTACAAGTTTATGTTTTGAGGTAGAAAATACGTATTGTGTACTGAACATAATTCTAAGAAAATTTGCTGTCAATGGTTGAATGCATATATAAATAAATAAAATAAATTTACTTTTTATGCATTTATGAAATCGAGAGAGGCTCAAATGAATACGAAGAAGAATCTCTACACGCGGTCATGTAAATAAAGCCTTAATTTCAATATTTTTTTTTTTTTTCAAAATAACATCTGTAACGACATTTCATATATAGTGGCAACATATTTCGAATTTTTTAATTTATACTTCTAGTATCATTTCGTTACATTTTATTACAACTTTGCAATAAATTTGACGGTTAGTTTCCGCGCTTTTCATGCCCACGGTATAAGTGAAAATTTCTGATAGTACAATTTCAATATGAAATTAATATATTAATCGCGTGTGATAAAAAACGCTTAATGTAATCGTTTATAACCCAATAATCGTAAAATAATGAAGAGCTGTAATTTTCTATTTAAATAAATAAAAATGAAAGTTCTAATGTAATGTGTAATCTACTGTAAGGAAAAAATGCATTTTATATGCAAATTTCATAAAAATTTAAAATTGGAGAATCAGAAAATATTAGCGAAAATAAAATATAAATTTTGTTTAAAGAAGTTCTAGAAATGTGTGCATATCTAAAAAAAATTAAGTATGCATTTCTGTCAAAAGAAGCAAATATGAAATAAAATAATAAAAAAATTTGATTGTTCTAATATATGTATGTATAAATTTTGTGTTTGCAATTTTACGATGCAACGATTTCCCACTTAAGAATATTATCTATATCACAGAATACCTAATTTCTTATGCTCCAATGAATGTAACTCAAGCATTCGAAGACGTCCACGCAGTCTTCAGGTAAGTTTAAAAATTCTTTCAATATTGCTTTTGCATTACACCTATAAGATATTATTTTCTGAATTATTTATTTTATTTTGGAAATCGTTTCAAATGACATTGCATTCAGAAATGGTGTGGAGATTCACATTTCCATATTAAAACTTCGGATGTCCATAACTCGAGAACTATTGTTGCGGGATTTTTTTCACTATATATTATCTTCTTATTTCCTATCCCCTTATATATCTGTTTTTCCATTTGGTGAAGCGTCCGTAAACTAGATATAAGCCACTTTGTTCTTGCTGCGCTACTAGTTATGTCGCCAGCTTCAGCTACAACTTCAACTTATTTATTCTGTTCGCGGCCTTACTGTAAACAGCCTCATAACGCGATTTAGATTAAGGGTGATGTTGATGCGAAAATTGTTATATAATATATTATTACATATAATAAAATAAAGCATTACTAAGAGATCGTTCAGCCTAATTACGCTCCTGGAATCGAATAGAAAGTTTGTACTAAATTAAAGATTATGTGTTACTAGATAAAAGGATATTAATAGGTTCATAAGAAAACATCCTACAGATTCACAAAAGGTTGTTATAGTTATGTACATGAATTCGATATTGATATATCACTTGCTATATGCACAACATATTTACATATGTATGTAGGTATAGTAGAAAATATGAAGACGTGATGTTACAAAAAAATATTTTTGATTGATTTCGATGCACTGTATCAAAATATATGGACCTGAAAATTTTTTAAAGATTAATTTGTCATATAAATTTTTTTGTCATTTGGTTTATAACTCCTCAATATTCATTTGTGATCCCATATATTATAATGTATTGTGTACTTACAGAGATAGAACTCCGTTTCTTAAAAAATGGCTAAATGGTGATTGCAATGATTTATTCTAGGTCCGTTTATGAGAGTTTATCCCTGCAATTTATTACTGTATAAAATATTGAGTAAACATCTAATTAAAAAATTCCTGTACGTTTGAACTTCAGTTCGCCTGAAAAATGCTGATTTCATTTCTGCTAATTGATTTTGTTCCGTGTATATGTTGTTATTAGGGGGAAAATTGTTTTCTAGTTTCGTAATTACATAAATAACTGAACGCACTGCAGAACAACCCTGCACTAATAGGGTGGCCATGTCACTAAAAATATTTCAAAATTTATTTTCAACTTTTATTTAAATTCAAATATACATCCGTGTATTGATATACATATAACTTAACAAATAAAATATTTATAAGATGAAATTAAACCCTCCTTTCAAATTATTATGAAAAAGAAAAATAATTGCATTTTTTTAATAAAAATTGTTAAAAACTCTTCAACGTTCATATTTTTATACACATTTAATTTACATTAGATTATAAATTAATATAAAAACTATTTTTAATACCTAATAATAATAAAACTAACATTAGCACATGTTATAAAACTATATAAATATATATATATATATATATATATATATATATATATATATATATATATATATATATATATATATATATATATATATATATAATGTATATGCTTGCATGTGCATAAAAAATTAAATACTACTTTTTTATATATGTATATGTTTATCATATTTTATGGTTAATTTTTTAGTTTGTTATTATTTTTAAATAAAGAGATAATCGATGTGTACAATGTATTTTTTTTTTATATTTTTACTGCGTTTGTTATTAAAGTGAAATTTACATTGTTTACTTGTACGTAATTCAATTACATTTGAGTTTTTGTTAATAATTACCTCTGATTTATATTTATAACTTAAAGAATTAAAAGCTAATGGTTGTCAACAGTTAAAGAATATATAAACAGGTATGTGATGCAAATCCATCGATTTTGAAACGAATAGCTTTGAAAAATTGTAATGAATCCCAAATGATTTGAAAAAAAAAGAAAGTAGTAATGAAACAGTCTAGGTGGAAATAGTATGATAAAATTTAAACTTTATGAAAGTAATTAGTCATGAAACTTATAGATCATGTATGGAAATGGTCAAAATACCAACTTACTGGACACATCACACCTTTCCTTCGGTAATGAATCATTTCGTTTTCCTAATCTATTCCCCATCACATACCTGAATAATTAACAATTTGAAGGATGAGTTTAGAAATAAATAGAAATTTTTTAATGGGCAATACGTTCCACACAAAAAAATGTTTACCCCACATCTAATAACTAGACGAGTTCTGCTTCCCTTATGTTTGTCAACTATGTATATTATTGTACACTCCGAAGTAAACGTCGATCGGCAGAAATGTTTCTAAACATTTTTACTGCACTATAGAAATATGTTCAATAAATTCACTTTGCAACGTAAGGCTATCCACTACTGCCAGCATGATTTCGATTTCAGTTTCACTATTTATTATACCAGGTGCTCCTACTAAACGAACGTTTTTCCCCTCAATGTTCGTATAAAATGTTTTATTCTTAAATATGACTGCCCTATCATAAGGCATTCGTGACGGTTGATTTTTATCAACAGATCTTCGAAACATAACACAAGAAGGTTGATATTTGCCACGATCTTCTTCGCTGATCTTGTGGTCATAAAGATCGCCGGTGTAAGTTGCAAAAGTGCCTTTCACTAAAATTTGTGGGGAAAGCTCATATAGATTTACCTTACTGCTCCATAAGTGATTAGGCAGGCAAATACTTTTAACGTGGTTAGCTAATCGTATTAAAGGCATTTCTAGTTGATTTTTCATAGTAGCTGGTCGTTTTGGCTCGGCAGGCATGTTAATGACGTACCAGGTTTCAAAGCATGTGATTTTTTTTATAATTTTGTCACCTTGCCTGGAGATGACGACTTTTTCAGTATTTGATTTACGTACAGGCAACGCAGAAGTAATGGGCTGTTTAGAGGTGATATCGTTGACTTGTTGGTTGGTAGCAGCTAAAGAATTTTCTTTTGTCGCTGCTGGTGTCAACCGCTTTTTATTACTACTTACAATTATGGGAGTATTTGAGATCCCAGCAATTCGTCTTCTTCGCTGTGGGGCTGTATTTTGTTTCGGTGTTAAGGCGGCTACCTTAGAAGCGGAGAGGTTCGTGGCAGCGGTGTTACTTGTTTGTAATACTATGTCATCCCCTTCTGTATTTTGTGACTCTGTGTCTTCGGCATCAACTTCCATTACATTTTGGTAGTGTCTGTTCCTGGCTTTCAAATTCCGACTCTCTACTTCATCTTCGGTTTGCTCCTCTTCGTCTTCATCCTCATCTAACGACAGAGGAAAGCTTTCATCTGCCGAATCATCCATGTTCGCTATCATTGGTTTAACAGGTTGCGTCTTTTTAGCGACCATAGAATTTAAAATTCGCGGCGCTGGTTTATCAGGTGAAGCACTTATGGTTGTTGTGGTTTTCGGCGTAACTCGTGAGTTTCGTAAACCCAATTTATGATTGAGTATTTGCGGTGCTTGATTAGAAGAGGTTGTCGAAATTGGCAACTTCTTACATGATGTTTCGTTCGATCGAATCAAGGAAGATTTTTTGATAACAATTTCTTTTCTATTATTATTAATTGTTGCTAAGTTTGGCAAATTTTTTGACAAACCTTGTTTTCTTCTGGTTAGAGCAGGTATTACCTCTTCTACTTCTTCAACATCTTCGTTAGTGTTATTACTATCATCTACCTCATCATCGTCTAAACTAATGCTCTCAGACAACTCTATTACTGTGGGCGTTTTATTGGTATTTGTTTTTGTTATGAGAACATCACCTTTCTTATTTATAATGTCATTCACATTGACAATTGTAAACGTAGGCATTGTTTCGAAGTCATCTATGGTAGAATTTGGAGAATCATCTTTGATTTCATGTACGATTTCAGAGTTGATGGCGATCGAGTTATGAGGTGTTGCAGTTTTTGATTTTAATGTAGATTGTGTATTATACGATTTTGTATTATCAGTCGTTTTGCTGTTGGTATTTAGTGATGAAGAGGAGGTGGAAGATGATATTAATATCGAAGCCCCATTATTTTGTCTTTCTTTTTGTATAGGAAGTTTAGGGGAACCATTTCGAAATCGTTGTGCTTTTAAAGCCAATATTTGTGCTTGCGTTGTAATAGCATTTGCGTTAATAGTTTTATTTTGATTCACATTTATAACTGCCTGTCTCGTAGATTTGGCAAATGAATCCGAATTATATTTAGCAACAATTTCCATAGAGCGGCGAGATGAAGCGAGGACAGTATTATTGCTACCATTTACAGATTGCTGTTGTAGTGTTTTGTGGACTTGTGACTGTGTGATCACACGACTTTTAGTTAAGGAAGTGGGAGTAACATTAAATTTATTTTCTCTAACCGGTAATTTAACTTTAAGGCCTGAAGAGTTTGAAAGTAATAACTGCTTGCGTTTGACAGGATAACTACTATCAGTATCACTGGCATCTTGAATTTCATCTAATTTACGTTTATGAGTGCCTCGACCACCACTCTCCATCAGTAAATTTACATTCCGTTGAGCATTAGCGGAAGCTAATGATCTTCTTATCTGTTGCAATTGTGAAGGTGCTGAACGAGTATTGGATAAGTTTGACGTAATAGTTGTAGAAGGTCGTTTCAAAATTGGTGTTTGCGTTACAATTTTATTATTAGTTACTTGTGCTGTTGCTTGTGTAGATTCCTGATTCCTTTTGGGACGTCCTCGAGACCTAACGGTACGCGCAGGAACTTCCTCTATAACTGAAAAATCTGAGTCATTGTCTTTTTCACTGGCCTGATAAGCTTTATCGTCCTGCAATTCTTCATCATTGTCATCATCATTTTCCATATTGTTCTCATAACTCTCATACTCGTCTTCTGAATTCCTATTATAAAAATCGTCAGAACTTGTTGATGCTTTACGTGTTCTGCTTTGCCCTCTGTTTGCAGAAGAGGCTGCGAGCATGCCTACATTGCGTATAACTTTTGGTGTGACCATATCTTCGCTAGCGTATTTAGGATTCGGTTTTATAGCTCGTCTGGATCTGCCAGCAGCAATTGTAGGTGGAGGCGTTTCTTCTCGCGACGGTGTTGATGCTGGAGTTGTTTTGTTTGACCTAGGTATTATTTTGGTTTTTTGGTTTGATCTTATGTTAGACATGGTATTATTTGCGTTCTTCTGATAATGTGGGTTTTGAACCAAACTATGTATGGCGGTGCCTCGACCAATAATTTTCTTCTTAGCAGTGACACTGATAGATTTATCTTCTTGATGTGAAGATATTACTCCTTTACGTCCTTTAGGTGTTGCTCCCATTCCAATTGTATTTAAACGATTTGAGCGTGTAAGGTTACGATTTTCTTCCTGAGAAGGCGAAACGTTGGGTGAAGATGTTGAAACTTTCTCTAAGCGCACTACACAAGAACGAGTTTTTTTACCTTCCACGACGTTGTGTTTTTTTCCAACACGCATTTTTTACATAGAACCAATCAAGCAGATCTACTAAAAGAAAGAATGACGGATAATTTAAAAAGATATATAATTCCAATAAGTAAGAAAATTATATGATTTTTCGAAATAATTTTCAAAATCGCTAAAACGAATCAACTTGCTTATCTTCCGGAACGTAATGAATAATATATGGGAACTCATTTAACCCTAGAATGTCGTAACTATTTTCCTGGTGTAAACGTTAACTGGATAACGAAATTGTTTTAAACCAAGTGTTTTGTTTATTCATTAAATAAATAAATAAAAAGAATAAATAATCCTGATTATTCTTATTGCAATATGTATTGAATAATTCACACAGCGTTATTAAAAAAGAAAAATACAAATTGTGAACATGAATCGTCGACAAAGTTCCAGGGTTAACAAAAATTGGCGGGAAATCCAACAAATATGTATACATATGTACATATATATATATTCTAATTCTGTACACGATTTAGCAAATATTATAAATTAATAATTAAAGTATTCAATATTTTAAGATATAGACTTTTTTGCCCTACTGTACGACGCATTAATGAAAACATAAAAAACTAACAGCAACCAGCCATACCAATATAATATAGATACGTACATATATTTATAAATGTAACACATACACACAACCAACTTAAATACACAATGCATGAATATACGTAAATTATAATCAAGCCAGTCTGCCTGCTTCTATTGCGCGGACTTTCTTCCAACTGAAGTCGAAAACATAATTTTAGTCGACTATAAAAAACAATCACTTACTATTTTATAAATAATTATACATAGATATTTAGATTTTGACAAAATCTACTATCAAAGTTCATTTGGTAAAAATGTACAGCTAAAGAATTTAGTATTTTTCTATTGACAAGTTATCGGAGATTTTTCTCCGTGTGCTTTTTTGTAGTTCACAAAGAACGTAAATAGCGAAAACAAAACTGTTTTAAATTTATTGTTCACAGATTACTGATACAATTCCAAAGTTCTAACATTTATATTAAATTACTTTTTTATTATTATTAAGCAAATTATCACTAAAAAAAGCAATATTAAACGACGTCGACCAACGCTTACTGATATTTTGTACGGCAGCACTCACAAAAAGTAGTAATTTCTTATTAATTGGTAAGAAAGAGATGACTGTGTAAATATACTGACAATCATTTAACAAAGTCAATCAAACGACTATAAGATAGAGTGCGATATCTACACATGTGTATACAATATGTTGAGTTTGTATAAGAAATGGAAAAGAATACACTGACGTTCATATAGAAAATGGCGGATGATACTATATGCCATCTAATAACAATATACTTCTATTCCAATATTTTAATACACACATATCTCCATAATAGTAATTTGCATAAGTTTATTATTTATGCAATTTAAAATTAATTTGTATAAATATAATTATACCTTTTGTATGTACACAATTGTGAATTCTATTGTAATTTGTAATCGAGTACTTACAACTGTCATATACTACAAGTCAGACGTCAATTTGAGTGCCAAAGTCGACAAAAACAAATCATGTTTAATATGTAAACTGTTTTGAGGACTCGAATAACATTCTACATGGCGAGTTGCATTTGTAAATAAAAATTGCTGTTGTTGGAGAGGCGAGATTACCTGGGACGAATTCGCATTACGTCAATTTGACATTTAATACAAAAAAGTACCTACAGAGATACAGAAATAAAATCTGCAAATCATTAACAAAATAATTTTATAAATTATACTCTAGGAAGTAGAAAAATGTCATATTTAACGGAAGTTGAAACTTTATACAAAGAACTTAGCACAGAATGGAATAAAAAATCGCAAAATTTTAAAAAATGCGGTCCACTGTTAGACCAATTAAAGGTGAGATAACCTCCATAAACTCAACTTTTTCAAAGGAATACAAACTGTTTCTTATAGGTTGCCCTGACAAAGTTGTCCTTTTTGCCGACAAAAGATGCCAAATCATCAAAGAGCGAAATGATTTTATCGCGCAATATTTTAGAAATAGCTGTTGAATATAGTGTGGTTACAAAAGATATTCCAGCCTTTGAGAGGTACATGTCACAATTAAAGTGTTACTACTATGATTACAAGTAAGTGTAAACTTATCCGTTGAAAATTTTGTGCATTTAATGTCTTGAGTTTTGCAGACATCAAATTGGAGAATCCGATAATATGTATAAACTTTTGGGCTTAAATCTCTTGTATCTTCTGTCAGTAAATCGCGTTTCAGAATTCCATACTGAATTAGAATTGTTGCAGGCAGAAATTATTCATTCAAACAAATTTATTTGCCCTATACTAGCTTTGGAGCAGTATATTATGGAAGGACGTTACAATAAAATTTTTCAGGCCAAGGTAAAATTAGTTTTTTTCCGGTATCAATCAAAATTCTATTTAAAATGTAGTAACATACAAAAATCCATATCCATAATGCCATAATTGCACATAAATTCAAACTTGCCTTTCAGAGTTTTGCACCATCTGAAATCTATTGCTACTTTATGGAAATTTTACAGTGTACAGTTCGTGATGAAATTGCGGGTTGCATTGAAAAATCTTATGAGAAAATATCTATAGAAGAGGCCAGAAAGCGTCTCAATCTCAAATTGATTGAAGATGTTAAAATCTTCGGTAAAAAAAGAAACTGGATTCTAGCAAATGATAACACCTACAGTTTTGTGGGTAAATCAATTAAACCAAAAGAAGTTTTACCATCCATTGAACTAGCTGAGCAGGCTATTTTCTATGCTCGAGAACTGGAAATGATTGTTTAAATATGTGATTGTATCAAATAAACATTAAAAAATTTTCATTTAGTAATCTTTTTTACATATTTTATTTATTCATTAAGAACTGTGTGTAAGCAGACATTCACTTTTTTAAAGCTGAAGGTTGGGGGCAACGGTATTTGGCCATTTCGATTTCAGCTTCTGCAAAGCTGAATCGATTAAAACAAAAATATTCGGGGACTTTATATTGTCCAGCTGCTGAAGCTCCAGGCCCTACAGGGCCAGATACGGGCTTGACGCAGTTGTTGGATAAACCATTAACATTGCTAGTGGAGAGTGATGATGATACACTTAGTGTTTTGCCGCTTGTTGAAGTATGAGGAAAACGTTTGAATATTCTGTGCAAATTTATTCTGCTTATCATATTGATTTTAATAATTGCTTAAAATAATATATCGTATCTTTGCGTATTGAATTATTCACGTAATCGTACAAAATAGAAACCTATAGTAAAAAAAACTGTTGTCAGCTGTCAAAACATCTAAATAATACATAGTTGTAGTTAGTATTACCATTGAGCCATCTCTATATAATTGGAGAAAAACAACACTGGGAAGTAAGTTTGCGAATACACATGCCACTAGTAAACATCGTCGAAAAATGTTTCGAAATGCTCGAATAGTCATATTTCAAAAATAATTTGTTAATGCACAGAAAAGTTATATTTTATATATTACGTGTAAATGCTTTGTTGTACATATTTTATATATATACTAGAATGGTTTCTGATTTCATGAACTATAATCAAAAAAATTTATAATTCAGTGATTTAATGTTGATGATCTATTAGGTATATTCTTTAACTATTTGTAAATACACAAATAAAGCAATTTTACAAAATTCCCTTAATCGCCCTATACAATATTAGGTCTGTTCGTTTACTTTTCTGGTAAAGTTCGGTAAAATGAGAGTAAGCCTTAATTTATCTCAATAAGAGATCAAAATGTACGAAAGTAAGAAAACGAAAAAACCATAATATTTACCACATAATAGGATTGTTCAACGTGCATAACAAAAACATATGCATCATTGGTAACGGCTGTAAAATGTGGACAAAAATAAATTGAAAAAAAAGTAAAAGCCATTTCTTATTATATAAAGTGATAAAAATGCACAAATATATGCATTTACATTTTGAGATTTATTTAAAAAATCTCTTTTAAATTAAAAACTCTTGTCGTTTCTTTGCAAATTTTCTGTTTAATTTCTTATTATCAGATATAAATAAAAAAAACAGCCGCTAATTTAATTCTAGACCGAACTTACCCAAAGTAAAAGTTCGTGCAACTTTGTACAGAAAATTAAAAATTTTATTTCAAAATTGTACAATCAATTATCACTTGTTGATAAGCATTTCTCGCAATTGAGCTGATCTAGATTCTGAATATATATAGTCAAATTCATGCGCAATATAACTTCCAATTTATATAGTAGCGCTCTAATAATATTATAACTATTATTTTTTCATAAACATTATTTCTAGCTTATTTGATGCCTACATATTTAATAATTCTTATGTTACAGTTGTAGTCCACCAACTATATATGGCCCTATGGGCTCGGTTGGTTATTGTTATAAATAAATAAAATAGAATATCTCTCTTTATAATTCTAATTTTTAAATTGTGCTTTTCCCGAGAAAAATATTTGAAATGTATCATTACATTCTTTATGATATTCTCACAAAGTATTTTTTTCTAAAAGCAAACTCAACAACTGAGGAAGAAATCATATATATATATATAGATAAGAAAAATCTAAAAATAGAAATATGTATGTGTTATAAAAAAAGTAAACTACTGGATTGTTGTTTTTGTTTATAAATTTTTGGTTTTTTGTTCGGTATTCAGCTACAATTCTCAATTGATTAGTTGAATTTTGAACATAACGTAAGATTCTTTTTTTTTTGGAAAATTTGAAATTAGGATCATATATATGTATATAGCGATATTTCTGGCGTGAATTAATTTAATATTAAAAATTATGTATATATTTATTTTTTATTTCTGAACTGTGGTTTAACAACGCCATAATGTTGATCTATAGCTGTTACTGGTAGTCTCTTCCTGGTTTTCTTATCTATCTTTGTTTTACTGCAGCACTTAACCGATGCTGCACCTGTCTGATTTTTACCCAACTGATGGAACTTTCTCCTTTCCTCTCTAATTTCTTTTAAACGTTTTCGTTCACCCAAAAGTTCTTTATAGTTTTTGTAAGTTTTTTTCGGCGGCTTAGCACCAAGTTTAACCATTTGGTGAATAAGCATCTTCTTCTGATTTTTTTGAATTCTTTGATTGCTTATGGCAAAATTAAGGACTTCATGGCGTGCTCTCTTCATATCAAAATTATTTTCCTCAGAGTTATTCAGTTCTGTAGATTTTTTTATTAATTTGCTAACATTCTTCGGTGTTTGGGGACTCTTAAATTCTTCAAAAACAAGTGCTTTGAACACATTGTTTTTATTTTGTAAAGCCTTAGCAGCTTTAGTTGGCACAGGTTTAAATTCTGAACTGACGTTCATATTTTTAATTTAAATAATTTTTTTTTTGTAAAACACTCACTTTCTATATTTATATGATTGTGTTTTTGTATTAGCATGTGTTTTGCTTTTTTCATTTCAACCGACTTGACAGCGCTTTGATTGCCAGATCGTATGAAATATATTTGCCTTGGCTTATTATCAAGGTTTATTAACAAGGTGGTCGCAAGGCAAATTCGCTTTGCACGCATAACGTCAAAGAACGAGTTAAAAAGTCTGTTCGGTTACTCAAAATTGGGCGCCCGGGGGCGCCAATCTTTTTTTTTTTTTTTTTTTTTTTTTTTATCTTGGACCAGTGCTCAGGGACTATCCCCTACATATGCAATGCATTGCCCGGAACTAGAGAGAAGGATAGGGAAGAAATAGACAGGTGGTGAAAGTGGTAGGAAGATACAGCTTAATTCTTGCACAACTCTGCAGTTGCGTGTAAATTATAAAGCAAAGTTGCGGCGTCTCTGATGTTTTTTGAGGCATTATTTTTAAGCTAATGGAGCCATTTTATTTATTGCTCAAATACCGACGAAGGAGGGTGCTGTAGCACAGAAAACTCAGAAAAATTTTTTTTCTGATTTGACCCGGCTGGGAATCGAACCTGGGTCTTTCTGGTTGCAGAGCCAACACGCTGACTACTCGCCATCAGCACCCCCAATGCGTTTTCTTACGCAAAAATTGAGTAAATGAGAGAGATTTTGAGAGAGTAATATTCTTGTTCTTCACGCACGAGAATACCCGTACTTTTTCTTCGGGCTAGTTTGGGCATGAAGAACAAGCAATCAGTTTGTTTATAATAAACATTGAAAATAACAAAGCAAAATTACAAATGTCCCAAACAGCTGACAGACATTAAAAAAGTTGTGTTAAAAATTTTTCCTAACAATAATTAATTACAAACATTTTTGTTTTTTATACCATAAATCACAAAATACCCAGAAGCGTTTTTCAATTACTTTATGCTCACAATTTCGCAGTTTTTAGCACAACAATGTTACACAGATTTTTTTTTTTTTTTTTTTTGGCGTGTGAGGTAGGGTTGAAAATGCCTTCGCAATTACAGAGACCGTCGTCTTCTGCGTCGAGTGGTGTTGCCACTAAAAAATTCCCTCCTCCTCCTCTGGGTAGATTCCTCCCCGGGACCGCTTTCCGCATTTCTTCGGAAAGGCCCAGAGCCACGTCCCAATCAGGACCACTCTCACTCACCCACGTCTGGGTCCGCCAAGTCCGCCGCCGGCGCCATGGCCCCGGCCCGTATTGCCTGGTCACCGTCAGAGGGGGCCCCGCTATGCAGCAGCGCATCGAGGTCCCTCTTCTTCCTCCGCAGAACGTATCCCACGTACTGTGCCACAGCGTCCCAATTGTCCTCACAATCGAGCATCCTCCCTATCACGGTGGCAGGAGCGAACCCGCCAACCCGCTGCGCCATTGCACCTCTCTCAGTATGACACCTGGTGCAGTCGAAGAAAGTGTGTTCTGCATCATCATCCGTAATACCACAGTAAATGCAGTCGGGACCATCTGCCCTGCCCATCCGATACAGGTACTTTCGGAAGTATCCGTGGCCCGAGAGGAATTGTGTCAGGAAGTAGTTAACTTCCCCAAATTTCCTCCGAATCCATACTTCCACGCAGGGAATAAGCCTCGCCGACCGTGTCCGCGGTCCACCTGTCCTGCCATCGCCGGACAGTTTGGGGTCTCAGACCAATAGCACCAAAACCAGGGCCCTCCCCCCTCGAGTTCCAAGCCTCCCATCGCTCGCGCGCCAAGAGGGCCCGAGACCGTGCGGTAAGCCGAAGCAACCCTAAGGGCCGCGTTTGGTTCTCTCACCCAGTACATTTCCCCAAATCTCGCTCCCATGCAGCAAGATCGACTTCGTGACCGCCATAATCAGCCTCCTCTTGCTCTGTGTCGGGCCTCCGACATTCGCCATGAGTCTGCTCAACATGCCAGTCATCTTCGCCGCCTTAGTCGCCACATGCCGTATTTGGGCCAAGTAAGTCAGCTTACAGTCGAGTCTGACGCCCAAATACCTTATGGCACTCTGGGTAACCAGAGACACATCCCCTATCTGCATGCCGACATCGAGTGGTATGTGTGGCCGCGTCATCAACATCACCTCGGTCTTCTCCCCGGCCAATTCCAAGCCGTGGTCCTCAAGCCACATCCGGGTCCTAATCATGACCCGGTTCAGCTTCCCCCTGGCGTCATCCATATCCCGCGCCAAGATCACCGCCGCTATATCATCCGCGTATCCCACGAGCTGAGCATCCTCGGACATTTTCACCCCAAAGATCCCATCGTAGGTCAGATTCCATAGGTCCGGGCCCAGCACAGATCCCTGGGCCGCGCCGGACGTGATCGTCCTGCTCCTCCGCCCCGTCGGCGTATCGTACAACAGTACCCGATCGTCCAGATAACTACGGAGAATTCTATACAAGTATCCGGGAATACTTTTTTTTGTTTACTTTTCATCTTTCGTAAAATTGTATATTTGTCTCTTTCTCCCCCTATTTGACGAAAAAGCTGATCTAAAATTTTTTCAGACCCCCAGCTGACACTTCTAGGTATTCTATGCCATAAATTGTTAAAAACTTTTCATAAAAAATACCATTTTTTTAAATAAATATTTTTGTTAATACAAATTTTTTATTTCCTAACGATGCTAACTATTTGGTAGCGAACTATTGAAAAATAAATAATTGTTAAAAACTTTTTATAAAAAATACCATCGCTCAAAAATAAATATAATTAAATAAATTCTTTCAATACTTGTTTCTTTAAATAAATTCTTTCACAAATAGTTTTTTTTCGGTAAACTGTCATCAATCACATTAGACTTCCAATGAAAATCAGGGATGATCAAGCTCGTACATTTGTACTTTTTTCAGTACAATTTTCATTGCAGAAGTACTACTTTGCTCCACTAAATATTAAGTACCAAGGTATATTCATATGATTATACGTTGTTCAGTAATTTCAATTAATTATAGCAAAAATATATTTTCGGTTTTTCTTAATATAATATTTAGTTATTAAATTATTCACAACCACTTTCCACAACTTGTTCACAAACTTTGTCGTTTGACCTGTTGAATGAACTGATCAGCGAAATAGCTAATAAGTTTAACTTCCCTACAATAACAGTAACGGTCATTTGACCGGTGATACGATCGTCATTGTTGACAGAATTATAGGTTATTGCGCAGAACAAAGTTTCTATAATTTTCTCAATGGCAATATGAGAAAAATGACCGAAACTTCTGGGTGCATGTGATAGTCAGCGTTGATGATAAATCGGTCTTTGCTGACCGGTCAGCATGGACGAATATATCGACCACTGCTGACTAATCAGCGTTAACGGATATATCGGTCACTGTTAACGGATATCACAATTAAAGTGAAACACTATTTATTTCAATTCTTTATATTGAGTTTATTTCAATATTCTAATATATATGTACATATTGTAATGAACAACACAAGTCGATTGCTAAATCTGTACTGACTTTATTTATAATTCAGTTGTCAGTAATAAAGAAGAAGTATAGTAAAGAGGAGATGCCAAGAAGAATATAAACAGAGTTGTCTGATTCAACCTGACATCCCCCCGTTTGTAAAAATGTTTACTTATATTAGGAAATAGGTATATGAAGTTCTATAGGCTGTATCTCATTGGTTGCTTTATGGGTCGACCATAACGTGAAACTCTGACTTCAGGCCGAGGTGGGGTGGCCATACCATCTGGCGATAGGGTGGTACTGTTATTGAGATCTGGTGGTTCGTTTTCCTGACAAGCTTGTAATGCGTCGGGTGTGCTGGCTACTACTGTCTTTTCAACTGGTATTGTTGCTTTTGTCTTTTGAATGTGAATTGAATTTCTTCTTACTAGTTTCCCATCATCGGTGCGTATATAAAATGAGCGAGGTGCGGTTTCTTGCGTTTTTTCAATAGTTCCGGTTTCCCAGTGGCGATGTCCTTTTTGAACTCGCACGCGATCATCGATTTGAATGTGTTGTGGTTGTTTTGTATGTTTATCGAAATAAGTCTTGTTTTTTTTTCTGGTTTTGTTCATATTGTGTTGTACATTTGTTATTATCTTAGGTGTTAGGACGTCTTTAGATGCAGGTATTGTGCTTCGAGTTATTCTGCTCATCAGTCTTTGGTTAGGCGATTGCAACTCTTCGTTCCTTGGCGTATTTCTGTAGTTAAGCAGTGCTAGATAGATATCACTATTGTCTTTCGAACACTTTTTTAACATTGCTTTTGCTGTTTGCACATATTTTTCAGCAAGTCCATTTGACCTGGGGTAGTACGGGCTAGACGTTTTGTGATGAATATCCCATGATTTAGTGAAATTGGAGAAATCTTTTGAGCAGAATTGTGGTCCGTTATCGGATTCTAAAATTCGTGGAATTCCATGTACTGCAAACCAAGTTTTTAATTGTTTAATTACCTCAAATGATGTCGAATGCTGCAGGAGCGCGAAATCCATGAACCCCGAGTAGCTGTCAGCTATTAACAAATAATTATTGTTTTGAAAGTAAAATATGTCTGTTGATACAATCTCCCAGGGTAGGCATGGTATGGGCTTAATGATCAGTGGTTCTTTTTGCTTTGAGGGTTGATACGATTGGCAAATTGGACATTTTTCAATGAACTTTTTGATCTCATTGTTCATTCCGATCCAAAATACTATTGATCTTGCCCTGTTTACACTACGTTGTATACCTTGATGACCGGCGTGGATCTTTTTTATAATTTCAGTTTGAAGCGTTTTCGGTATTATTATTTTTGTTGATTTGTATAAAATGCCTTTATCGTATGTAATTTCTTCGCGAAAATTCCAATATTGTCTTATTTCTTTTGGTAGGTCTGTTATTGCTGTCGGCCAACCATTAAGTGCAAATTCTATTAATAATCGTAGTGTTGAGTCTTGTTTTGTTTCATTTATTATCTTCTCCTCTGTATTTTTGGCAATTGTTGCTACTGAATGCACTTCTATGTCCTCTTTTTCACAAAGGGGTTCTTTATTTTCACAGTCTCTGCTTAATGTGTCTGCTAGTTTGATCTCTGTTCCTTTTCTATATAAGACCTTTGGGGAGTACTGCAAAACGTGTAATAAAATGGTTTGTAGTCTCTGAGAGGCTGAATGGAGAGGTTTTTTGAAAATTGTCTCGAGAGGCTTGTGGTCGGTTTCTATAACTAATTTTTTCCCGTATATGTATTCGTGAAATTTTTCACAAGCGAAGCGGATGGCTGTTGCCTCTTTCTCAATTTGCGCATAATTTTGCTGCGATTTTGATAGTGCTCTGGAGGCGTATGCTACAGGCTGCTCATTTTGCAGCAAGGCTGCACCTAAGCTTGATTTGCTTGCATCTACTTGGAGTTTTACATCCAGATTTGGATCATAATAGCGTAGCAAGGGTGTAGAAGAGAATGCTATTTTTAGGTTTTTGAATGCAGATTCATGCTGAGGCGACCAGATCCACTCTACTTCTTTTTTTAGCAGTTCACGGAGAGGAGCAGTAATTTCCGATAAATTGGGAATAAATTTACACAAGTATGTAGCCATGCCCAGAACTCTTTGGAGTTGAGTGCGATTTTCTGGTTTTTTAAGCTGATTAATGGCTGCAATTTTTTCCGGGTCAGCGGCGATTCCCTCTGAGTTTAAAATATGACCTAAAAATTTGACCTTATTTACGTTAAATATGCACTTATCTTTGTTTAATTTCAGACCTGAATTTTATAACTTTTTGATAACTTTCTCTGTTTGATTTTTCAGCTTCTCTCTTGTTTCAGCGTGAATCAGTATATCATCCATCGAAACCTCTGTATTATCGATGTCTTCCAATAACTGTGACATCAATTGTTGGTATACTTCAGGAGCTGATGCTAGGCCAAATGGTAAACGAAGATATGAATAACGACCCCATGGTGTAGCCATTGTTAGATATTTTTGAGTACGCTTCGTTAGCTCAATTTGCCAAAATCCTTTTTTGCAATCTAATAACGTAAACCATTTTGAATTTTGTATGTTAGCCGTTATTTCGTCGAGTGTTTTTAATGGATGATAGCGCCGTTGTATGTTTTTATTTATGTCAGTAGGGTCAATGCATACACGAATCTTACCTTTTTGTTTAACAACTACCATTGGTGATACAGCTGGTGTTATTTCATTAGTTCTTTTCAGCACTCCTAGTTTTACCATGGCATCAATCTCTTTTTTTACAGTGGCTTTTAAAGCATGAGGTATTCGTCGTGGAGCATAATGCTCAAAGGTAGGGTTTTCTATCAAATCTATGTCGTATACAAAATTTTTCACCTTTCCCAGTCCCTCAAAAATATTAGAGTCGAACTTTACTTCATTAACCCTGACGATAAGTTTAAAACGTTCACAATCTTCTTTGCCCAGAAGTGGTTGTAGATTTTGAAAGTCTTCAACAACTAGAAATTTTGTCTCATAAAGCTTATCTCTGACGATGCATGTTAGAGTAATCTCTCCGCAAATGTCAATTATGCCACCACCAAAAGCGATTAATTTATTTTTACTTTTTTTCATTGTTTGCAAATGTTTTTTGTTGACGAAACTTAATGGGATAATATTTCCGTCCGCTGCCGAATCAAGTTTAAATGTTACTTTTTTGTCATCTATGATTATTTCTTCATACCAGTTTTTATTGTCATCTTTGGTGGTTTCTGATGTTTTTAACATCAGAACGAATAAATCGCTGTCGACGTCAGAGTCGACATCTTCTCTCTGCTGTAATGTATTTACGTGTCTTAGATTGTGCTTTTTATTTTTGAGACAAAATTTAGCGAAGTGCCCCCTCTACAGACAATTTCTACATTTGTTATTGTATGCTGGGCAATTACGACTTTCGTGATTATTACCACATCGTTTGCAGTCATATGAAGAAACATTTTTCTCATATTTTTTAAAAGTTTGTGGTTTTGCATATTTTCTTATTGCTTCTATTTTAAATTCTTCTGTTTTATGCAGTTCTTTTAGTTGTTGCGTCGCCATTTCACTGGCTTTACAAATTTTTATTGCTTTTTCTAGATCAATATCGTCTTGGGAGAGTAACTTTTCTCTAACTGTATCGCTTCCAATACCAACCACAATTTTGTCTTTTAAGAGAGAATCTTCAATACTTCCAAAATCACATTTTTTTGCTTGGTTTTTTATTTTAATATAGAATTCTTCAAATGTTTCTCCTTCGTTTTGACAAAGTGTATTAAATTTATATCTTTCAAAAGTAACACTGATTTTTGGGGCAAAATATTCTTCGAACTTTTTCTGTATTGTTTTAACATTTTTTTGTTCATCAGATGATAACGAGAAAGAGTTGAAAATGTTGATTGCATCAGCCCCAATGGACGACATAAATGTCGCGACTTGTATTTCTGCGGATTTTTTGTCCATTTGTACCGCTGTCGAAAACCAATTATATTGCTGAATCCAATTTTTCCATGATGTTGATAAATTGTTTCCATTTATTTGTAAAGGGTTGGGTGGTTTAATATAAGATGATGACGATGCCGCAACCGGTTGTTCATTATCACCAGCCATGTTGGAATAGTGATTTTTTTAGTTTTACTATTTAATTACTTAGATCCCACTTCTGACACCATGTAATGAACAACACAAGTCGATTGCTAAATCTGTACTGACTTTATTTATAATTCAGTTGTCAGTAATAAAGAAGAAGTATAGTAAAGAGGAGATGCCAAGAAGAATATAAACAGAGTTGTCTGATTCAACCTGACACATATAATGTGTATAATATAAAATAGAAATATGCATCAGAACCTTGGAGTGGGCCATCATCTGTGAATTTGTTCTTAATATAATTGCCCACAATTATTTAAAATATACAAATATTAAAACAAACTATTCAGATATTCGCATAAAAATTAATTCTATCCATCAGCAAAGACAACATATGTCGTTGTTAAAACGTGTCGCCGAGTACCGAACACAAAAACGATGCTCTCTTCCACACCCGTAACATGCTACCAAACTAAATGTTTTCTCGTCTAAACTCAGTCGTACGGAGCTTCAAAAACTATAGTCCGAATTATAAGTTTATAAACGAGTAAAATTATCATTTCTGTAAAATGGATGAATTTGCGAAAAATCAAGAATACTTCTGTAATGAACTGCATTAATTTTTAACTATTCAACAACACGTTGGTTGTCTCGCAACGAGGTGGTCTCTCGAGTAATAGGAACCCCTTCAGTATTACTTTAATTTGATAGATTTCGAAACAAATTCTCAATATTCAAGAACTCATTTTATTTTATCTTTCTGTTACTAATAGTTAATAATAGCAAAACTTAACACAACTTTTATGTTTTTAGTACATTTGGGGCCAAAAAAGTAAAATTTTAAAATTGTCAAATATCATCACCGATATAAACAGAGCTGTAAAAAATTGACATTTCTTTTTTTCTGGTATATTTTATGGTTTTTTCGTTTTCTTACTTTTGTCCATTTTGCTCTCTTATTGAGAGTAATTATAGCTTACTCTCATTTTACCGAACTTTCCCAGAAAGAAAACATACAAACTTAAATTGTGTCAAGGGAAATTCATTACCAGGCATTAGCAAATTCGTCCGTCAGCTGATAAAATAATTTTTAACGTATTTTTTGAGCCGAACGTCAAAGTTTATTTACTTTTGTGAGAAAGTTAGGAAAACTGGTTGTAAATAATTTAATAATTTTAATAATATAATACTATAACAATGAGAATGCAAAATATATTACTTTTTGTAATAATTAATTTAATTTGAACTCATATTACACTAATTTAACACGTTCTTTTTAGGTTATGTTATATTTAACAAAACACATGCATGCAAAAAATTTTACGTTTGGACAAAAGGCGATAAACCTTGAATTTGTGTAATATAAGTTGAATATTTTCTATCTAGGACCAGCACTCCCTACACATTTGATGCATTGTGGTGGAACTAGAGGAAAGAGATAGTGACATGTTGTGAAGCTTCAGTTTCTTACAACGCTGATTTTGTTCGTTTCGTGTTTATGGCACCGCTGCAGAGTTTCTAAAAATAATAGAACCTTTGTTGTACGCGATGACAGATTCAACTATGTGGTAGCGTTTGTTGTTGTTGTACTACATTAGAACAAAAACACGCATTTCAGTTTGTGTAAATTTGTTCTCTATGTCAAAACATATATATAATAGAGAAGTATTTGCAAAGAAACATAAACATATTAGATTGTGACACTCTCAACGAACAACAAATAACAAAACATAACTAAACATTGATACGAGCAAAAAAGACTCACCCGGCGTTACGATGCCAGCTAGTTGAAGACGCCTTCGGTACTTCGGTCAGCAATGACGGTGATATGGCCACTCAATTGACCGTTATTGTTTTCATAGAGAATGTAAACAAGGCGAATTCGCCTTGAATGGTATTGGCTCTGTTCATTTACTTTACTAGTAAAAATTAGCAACGAGAGAGTAACAAGAAATTTTCCAAAATTACTCTCAAAAATGTGAAAAGTAAATGAACGTTTACTTGCTAAAATTTGCAAGTTAAAGTAGTGTTGTAATGTATAGGTATATATGAGTACTTAATAACTGCCCCTATATATTTTGGACAAATTATACATATATGTATATTATAAAAATATTGTGATTATGGTCATTTATATTCAGCATTGTCGTGACTGGCGTTTTTCGAGTACGGCTTGTAATAGAATAATGAAAAGTTTTGCAATTTTATTTAATCTAATACTAGGCGTAGTCGAAATACACTAAACACGATAAGGGTGATTAGCTACTTTTGAATGAAATGAATGAATAAAATATCTATTTTTAATTAAATTATACGTTATAACAGCCTACCTACACATAGTATTTTTATTTCAAACAACGGAAATAACGGCAAAAATGTTTATTTCCAACTTTGTGTTTTATTTTCCCAACGACTTTCATAATGTGTTGATTCCTCATACGAACTGAAGTTCATGGGGGTTTGAGCGTTTTGTTTGACTAAATTTTGGGACTTAGGTACATACTATGAATTATGTTTCATTTCATATGTACACCAATAACTTTTGCGAATTTACCTAATTTGATGTAAATTTACAAGTTCCAAATTTTGACTTCGATTGCTTTTTCACAATAAGAGAAAATAAGTCTTTCTAACCATAACGGAAATATTTTCAAAACGGTTTACATTTATAGACAAATAATATAAATGATTTTTACACACGAATTTTTAAGATAGTTCAGTTTTTGCAAATAAAATTGCCCTATTACTTTTTGTAACATATTCACAAATTTATAGCAATCTGCTCCTAAAGTATTTAAAGCGAATATTCAATAAAAAAAATCGTTCTATAATTGATTTAATAAATAAAATAATAAACAGCCGCCGAAAAATGAAAAAAAGAAAACAAATTTAAGAAATTTTCATTTTCATTGTAATAAAAAGCTTTATCCAAAATAAAATAACATGTTGCTGCCAGCATTAAACCCCAAACGAAGTAAAAAAAGTAATTTAATAAATTATGTGTTAATTTAAATTTATTTGCATATATTTATCTAAACTAATTGAATTATTTGCCTGCTTAGTGTAAAGTACCGAGTAGCTAGGTACTCATAATATTTACAATACTAAAAATAACAGCCGGTCTGTTTTCCGGAACATCCTTTGCCACTGATGTACCAGATTCCAATAGACATCTTATTTTGCTTCTGGTGTTCCTAAGTTACACAAAAATTAATTTGTTAGCTTTTTAATACTTTTTATCGTTTTAAAAGTTTACATTTACTTACAATTTCTTACATTTTCCAAAATATTTTTATTTTTAACTTAATTTAGAAATATTGTTTTGTAAACACAAATGCAAAACAGCTGTTTGAATAATTATTGCAAGTAAAAATTTTACTTGTAAAAACGTGAAAGAATTTTTCTGTCTCTCAATTTTTTACGCTCTATTGACGCTCTCTCGTTGCAAATTTTTTGGGTTAATGAACGCTTTCTAGAAACAATTATTACAAATTTGTAAAAATTTTTAGTAAATGAACAGAGCTATTGTGTCGAATGAACCCCACTTCTATTAGTGTACTTTTATAGTTTAGCACATTTTTTGTTGTGTTATCGTCTGTGACTGTGAATGGTCGAGAAATATAATAAACGTGTGTTACTATAAAATCTTCATATCACAATAAAAACATAAATTAAAAACGAAATAAGATGAGTTGTGTTGATGCCAATTTGATCACAAATCTAATATCAAAGGAATTACGTGATAAAGCGAACGACTTCCTTAATAACAAGGCTACAGCCAACAATCTTCTGGAGATAATAGAACGTTTTAGAGTAAGAATATTTGTAAACATATACGTCCTTTCATTACTAAAATTACAATAAAAATTTTGTTTTTTTTAGAGAATTGTAAAAGAAAAACAATGCTCAACAACATATTTAGTAACTTTGGAAATAGTATTTGTAGAACTCTTAAGAAGGAGGGAACTATTGCATGACAGTGTGGTCATAAATTGCTCGGAAGCCGATAGCAAATATCGTAATTGGTTGAATGAGCGCTATGAAGAAACGTGGACACTGATGCTGAATTTGATTGATTATGAAAAACCACAAGAATCTTCTCAGGCTTTAGTATCATGTATGAAATTATTGACTGAGGAGGGTAAAAACCCTATTAACAGTGCTGAACCCTTAGAATTTCCTCGACACCGTTTACGCAAGGTTTTACAAAAACTTATTTTAACTCAACGCGATCAATCGGCAGCAATAAAAAGTTTCAAAAAATATGAAGATTTTTTGGATGTGATTCAAAATTGTTGGCAAATTTTACCGAACCTTGTAAAAAAGGTGACATTTAAAGACGAATTTATGGCTATAAATTTTTTCAAGCTGTTGGAAAATCTACAAGTGACTGACGGCTTACAAGAACTGAAAGTGTTATGCCCTTTGTCAGACAAGGCTCCTGGCTCAGAACTATTTAATTATATTATTACGCGTAAGTTTATAAATAAAGTATGGGATAGTTTAATTCTATGGTTGGATGTGGACATATCGGAAATTGTGCATAAACAAATGTTAATTGTGTTACTGGAGCGTATATTACCGCATTTGGAAAAGCCCGTCCTTCTAACAGATTTTCTAATGGACTCGCTAGATTGTGGTATCTATTGTAGTTTAACATGCATATGTATATGTATGTATATCATAATTTCTTCTATTTAGGTGGTGCGATATCGCTTTTAGCTCTTCAAGGTGTATTCACGCTGATCCAAAAGCATAACATTACCTATCCCAATATATATGAAAAGCTATATAGCATGTTTCAGCCTGAAATATTCCATACAAAGTTTAAAGGACGACTTTTCTACTTATCTGATATTTTTTTGAGTTCAACTCATTTACCTGAAAACTTAGTGGCGGCTTTTGTGAAACGTTTGGCACGTTTGGCTTTAATAGCACCTCCTCAAGATATTATTACAATATTGTATTTTATAGGAAATTTAATTTTAAGGCATACTGGTTTAAAGTCGTTAATATGCACCCAACAGCCAGAGGAAGGTAATATGAACTGTTTTTGGAGTTACTTAAATTATTCTAATTATATAAAAATTCAAGTGGCTGAAGATCCATTCATAATGGAAGAACAAGAACCTTCAAAATCAAATGCAATTAGAAGTTCTCTATGGGAAATAGTGGCTTTACAAAAGCACTCTATACCTGCAGTGGCAACAGCTGCTCGATTTATATCTCACCCATTACCGAGTCATGAGTGGGATTTATCATCAGTTTTGGAACTTAAAGAAGACGATGTAAGTACAGTGCTGTCAAAAATAATAGCAGGGCGACGAGTCATGATACCTTTTCATTTCTTTTTCTTCTCGGTTGCACTATAATGTATAATCGGTATTCTCTCTAACCAATATAAATTGTTATTTTTCATATGACAACAAAAATTACAATTTGTTAATTTGGTTTCATCGTAGCAATTTTCATTTTATATAGTTTTTTTTCTTGAATGCAATTTTTCGCTGCAGTGTTAAAAATATAAAATATCTATAAATATTAAATAAAATACATATTTTTATATCTTTTATATTTACAGTTATTTGACCAGGAAATAAGCAAGAAGGCAAATTTCTGTGCCTTGGCTTTTGAACGTCCACAATCGATGTTTCTTCATAAAAATGACGAATTTCAAAAACACTGGTGTCTTCTCTAATAAATGAATTAATTTTTTTGATTTTTAAAAGATGTAATTATTGAATTGTGTATGGTATTTGACTAACCTTTTATAAATAAAAGAATTATGAACAAGGCAGTAAGTATTTTGGTCTTGTTTAGCATCAAAAATTAATTTAAATTTATCAAATGCACACGATTTCTGAATATTTTTGAATAAAAATTATGATTTGATTTGTTATATAATACACTACGTACTTCAACTACTGCAGCAACAGATAAATATAAATTATATAATTAAATAAGCAGTTTACGATTCTTTTGTATCAAGTTCAAAATTAGTATCAAACAAAGTATTACAAGTTAAAGCTGCTACATTACGACGAGCTAATTTCTTGTTGCGAGCTGAATCCTCAAACTCTTTATCATCAACAGTTACTGCCAAAGTGTGTACAACATTTGGTTTTTCACCACTGGTACCTTTATCAACGTATGTAATACCAGGACGCATCTGTTTAAAACGAAATATATAGAAAGCGTTAATGAAATATACAGAATTCTATTCTAAACAAACGTACCACACACAATAATGATGCTGGATGCATTGCTTCCCAATTTGGTGGTAATTCATAGCGTATGGACGTCTTTTTCGGCTCTTTTTGAGGTGATGCTCCCTCATTGTCAGTTGTGTTGCCACCAGCTCCTGGATGCATCTCAGGAATCACGTAACCTTCATTTTCCCAATCCGAGAATAGTTTATAGATAGCGAACGAAGCCAAGTTTATCATTGGCACGTCTTCTAGTTCGTCAACTCCATTGTTCGACGTGTTGTCATCACCTGTGTCCATTGGCTCATTACAGAGAACACTCTTTGAACTTCGGGGATTTTCGCGCAATTTACATATAATAATGTCTCGCAAAGCTTTTTCACTGGCATTATTTTTAGCTGCGGCTTTGGAGCTACCATAACCTTCATATTGATTGTTGTTTACTGTAACAATTGAAGTAAAACCACCTACGGGACCATTATTAATTGTGAATTCGCCTACTACGACTCCCTTCACTTCATTTAAGGCCATCAAAGCATTCTTCGGAATAAGTGTTTTACGCAGACGGCGATTTTGCCGCATACGCTTTTCCTTTATACGTACTTTAAGAAAAAAAGACACATATGGATGTATGTAGTTAACTTTGTTCAATAGCAATTAATATATGTATGGGAAAATATAAATTATTATATAAACGTACCTGACGCTTTCTTGCGATTATTAAAGATTTTCTTGAATTTTAGTTTCCCATTACTATCTACGACATCAGAATCGTCCAAATTATCGAAGCTTTCTTTAAGAGGATTCACTGGCGGTGGTTCTAAAGTTGGAACATTTTCTGTTGGCAACTCTTGTTTAACTTCCCGCTGAATATTAATATTATTGGTTTCGGTATTCGAATTCTAAATGAAATTTTAATATCATGTATAAAAATTTAAAAAAATGTTGATAATAAAGGGTGGTTAAATTTCAAGGGCCGATGTTGATTTTGAATAAAACACAAACTATTTAGGAAATTATTGTAATTTTATTTTATTATGATATATTGGTATTACTCAATTATGTATGGAACAAAATATCGGCCAAATGGGCGCCGCAACCACGGCGGCACACCTCCATCCGATGGTCCAAATTTTCGATGACGCTGAGGCATAATTGCGGTTCTATGCCGTTAATGTGCCGAATTATCTCTTCCTTTAGCTCTTCAATTGTTGCTGGCTTATCGACGTACACCTTTTCTTTCAAATAACCCCAAAGAAAAAAGTCCAACGGTGTCAAATCACATGATCTTGGCGGCCAATTGACATCGCCATTACGTGAGATAACACGGCCATTGAATTTGTTGCGCAAAAGAGCCATTGTTTCGTTAGCTGTGTGGCAAGTGGCACCGTCCTGCTGAAACCACATATCGTCCACATCCATATCTTCCAATTCGGGCCATAAAAAGTTTGTTATCATCTCACGATAGCGAACACCATTCACAGTAACTGCCTGACCGGCCTCATTTTGGAAAAAATACGGCCCGATGATGCCGCCAGCCCATAAACCGCACCAAACAGTCACTCTTTGTGGGTGCATTGGTTTTTCGACAATCACTCTTGGATTCTCATTCGCCCAAATGCGGCAATTCTGTTTATTGACGAATCCACTGAGGTGAAAATGTGCCTCATCACTGAAGATGATTTTCTTCGAAAATTGATCATCCACTGTTGCCGTGGTCGCGGCGCCCATTTGGCCGATATTTTGTTCCATACATAATTGAGTAATACCAATATATCATAATAAAATAAAATTACAATAATTTCCTAAATAGTTTGTGTTTTATTCAAAATCAACATCGGCCCTTGAAATTTAACCACCCTTTACAAAATAAAAAGTAAAAAGATAATTAATTACATCTTTTGGCAACTCTTTTGCAACTTCTCGTTGAGTATTAATAGTTTTAGTTTCGGTATTCGAATTCTAAATGAAATTTTCTTATATACATACAATAAAAAATTTAAATTTTTTTGTTTATCAAAATGAAAAGTAAAAAGATTATTAATTACATTATCATTTTTGAATTTTAAAGTTTACGTAAAAATTACCAATAACCCAAATATCATGGCGGTATTATTCCTGACCAGACAACCTCTCCGACTTCATTATTACATTTTTATGCCACGCATAACTTTGCTTTTTGGCTTTTCTGTGGTTTTTTCTTTTTATGTACATTATTACTACTGAAACTATAGTTAAGGAATAGTTATGAACATTTTCTGCAGCCAAACACCCAAACGCGTTTTTATTTTCATATAATGTGATAACTTATGCCCGTTATTTTTTAATTCCGATATAAATTAGTAATTAGATTTCATAATTACATATTAGTATTATAGAAAAATTATAACTTCAACGTCTATGTAAATAATTAGGTCTATTTTTACGATACTGAAATAATAAATAAACAATTGAAAAAAAAAGTAAATTATATCCGCTATTTTTATTATTAATTAGCTTGTCTATAGTTTGTTGCATGAATCAATATTGTAATATATGTAATTATATTGGGCAAAAAAGGTCCTCAGTTATATTTTTTCTGAAATGTAATATTTTTATATGTGTTTCGACTTATAATACTCTAATAAAACTTTAATGAGAAAAAGCGGTGTGCTCCGACTGACCATTGCTTGAACAATTTAATAAAAACGTGCCTTAAGAAATAATAGCGAGTACAAAATTTAAATTCCTTCTCCCGTATTTCAATATCGCGGAAACGAAATGAATAAATAAACATAATAAAATTCAGAATTTGTTAACGATAATGATAGATAATTTATTTTCCACCACTTACTTAAAAGTCTTCCAGACCAAGGCTTAGTAAAAGTAATTGCACCAGGGTACAGAATATACACTAGTGGCCCAAACTAAAGCAACTGACCTAATATTATACCATTTTCAAAGTTATATTGTAAAATGGGAACTTACGAATTTTTAAGGATTGCTATTACGAGGTGTTAGAACTATATTAATTAAACAAATAACTTAAAAAAAAACATTTTAAGTATAAAAAAAATAAAGAAAAAATAAAAATGACTCAGATTTGGATGGTAAAAACTAAAGCAACTGTTCTTAAAACTTTCATAAAAATTAATAATATTTTGATCATATTTAATTTTTCCCCGTTATTTTATGCAGTTATTTGTTTTTGCTTTAGAAGTTTGTGCAAATGTTAAAAAAAATATAAAATTTTTGAATTTTAAAGCTAAAAAAAGACAAAGAAGCTGCTGAAGAAATATTTTCAAAAATGGCGAGAAATAAATATAATTCGTATATTAAAAATGAAATAATAAAACAATATAATAGTGGAATTACACAAAAAAGTCTCTCAGAAAGATTCAACATAAATAAATCGGTTATTTGTCGTCTTATTAAAAAATTTGTATCAACTGGTTCAGTGGAGACCATTCATAGTGGTGGAAGACCTCGTAAAACGTCAGCTCACGAGGACCAAATGATCATCCGAGAAATCAAAAAAGATCCGTTTGTCTCATCGCAAAATATTGCTAACAAATTAGATTTAAATATTACAGCAAGAACAGTGCGAGACAGAGCTTTAAAATCAGGAATGCGTTCTAGAAAAGTTGCAAAAAAGCCGTTTATTTCAGCAAAGAATCGTAAGGCGAGAATCGAATTTGCTAAGACACATTTACACTGGAGTGTTGAAGAATGGCGAAAAATATTGTTTTCCCATGGATCTAAATTTAACCTGAAAGGATCTGATTAAAAAAAAATAAGTGTTCGAAGACCTGTAAATAAGCGGTTAGATCCGAGGTATTGTAAGGGAACTGTTAAGCATGGCGGTGGTAATGTAATGGTGTGGGGATGTTTTTCACTCAATGGAGTCGGACCTCGGTATGAAATAAGCGAAACTATGGACCGCTACCTCTACAAAAATATTTTGGAAACTGTCATGTTGCCATTTGCAATAAAGGAAATGCCTGCTGGATGGATCTTTCAGCACGATAATGATCCAAAACATACATCGAAACATGTTAAGTCCTGGATTCAAGATGAAAATATTAATTTACTTAAATGGCCCGCCCAGTCACCCGATTTAAATCCCATAGAAAACTTGTGGGACATGGTGGACAGAAAAATAAAACGTGATCAAGGGTCTAATAAACGAAATTTTTTCCTCCAAATAAAAGAAGCATGGGAAAGCATTTCAGAAAACGAAATCGGTAAATTAATCACTTCAATGCCTTGCAGATGTGCCGCTGTTTTGCAAAACAATGGATATGCGATTAATTATTAAGATATGCGGCAAAATTTTAAAAATTTTGTAAGAATTCCTTAGTTTTTGCCATCTAAATATGAAGTATTTTTATGTTTCTTTTATTTCTTTTTAACAAAATATTTTTTTTTCAAAAAAATTTTTTTAATAAATTAATATAACCCTAAAGATTTGTAATAATCCTTAAAAATCCTTAAGTTCGTTTTTTACAATATTGCAATGAAAATAGTATAACGCCAGGTAAGTTGCTTTAGTTTGTGCCACTAGTGTACATATTTGTTGCAAAACTCAAGTTCAATAAATAAATAACAATAATAATATACGTATGTACTTATGTAAAACCTATTAAATTTTTTAGAAATACCATGCCCCGGTAGTCTAGTGAGTAGTGTGCTAGATTATAAGTTGGGTTTCTAGCAGAGACGCTGGTCGCTATCATTTCCGCACGTGAAATTTTTTTTACAGCAGGCATCACAATGGAACCATAATATAAATTGGACCCAAGAGGGCTGGAACCTTTCTTTTCCTAAACATCCAGCAATCTGCTGACCTAATTCAATGCGCACATTGCCGAGATAATTGGTACTTAATAACAACAGAAAGAATCCTGAACTTGACGAATGTGCGTCTTAAGATTGAGTAATCAGCAAAATAAAATGTACATAACTATATGACACAAAACTATTAATTTAAGCAAAGGTTCACATAGAACGATTTCCAATAATCGTTCAAAAGCGCTAATTTCTGCTTTACGTATTTAAATAAAAATATATCAAGTTAATATAACTTAATGATAGAACAGCGATTGTGTTTCATAGCAGAGTAGAAAAAAAGATACAGAAACCTACGTACCCTTGGCTTAAATCTAGTTTACGAAAAAAAATTACATAGAACGATAGAAAAAATAAAAATAAGAAAAAAATAAGTGAAAAAACTTCCGGCAACTCTTTTATGTAAAACTTAATTAGTACTTAAGAAGTTTTAAATATATTTTGCAGATATAGAAAGATATTTCCAAAAGCTTTCAAATGATACCAATACTGGCCAAATACGTTCAGAAATGTTGTTAAAAATCGCATTTTTATGTGGAAATTTCAGATGTCCACAGCTCGAAAACTATGCGTTGCCTACAATTTTTGATATTTTCTTGATTATTTAAAATGTTCCACCGCACTATATAATTTTTGTTTGTTTGGAGAAACATATGTAAGTAAAGACTATTTAAGCCCAAAATTCTAACCATAAGCATTCCCTCTTGACAAAAAATGTTTTTTCGTTCTCAAATGAATTTTCTACGACAGCAATTAAAGCTGACCAGTATAAGTTGTAAGTATTCCTTACATCGTATTCAAATATTCAGGTATGTGATGAAAATCGTTTTCGGCGTTAAAACGTTTTCAAATTGACAAATAGTGTGATGAATTTGTATGTGACGATTTCATATTCCGTCTTGTTTCATTGAAAAAAAGACGTTTTTAACATGTGACGCATTTCGATAATGCCAGTTTAAATTCGTTTTCAAATCGTTTAATTTTACTTGAACAAAATGTAAAGAAATATACAAAAAAAGTAAAAAATGATTATAAATCCGTCCTTATTTAAACGAAAATATTCAACAAATCTATTTAAATAAATACTATTAATATTATTATCTATTATCCGAAGCGCATAGTTGTCCTGGCAACACTCGACGTTCGGAATGCCTTCAACAGCCTACGATGGGCTGATGTTCTAGAGGCGCTTCGGGGGAGGTTTCGTATTCCCGGATACTTGTATAGAATTCTCCGTAGTTATCTGGACGATCGGGTACTGTTGTACGATACGCCGACGGGGCGGAGGAGCAGGACGATCACGTCCGGCGCGGCCCAGGGATCTGTGCTGGGCCCGGACCTATGGAATCTGACCTACGATGGGATCTTTGGGGTGAAAATGTCCGAGGATGCTCAGCTCGTGGGATACGCGGATGATATAGCGGCGGTGATCTTGGCGCGGGATATGGATGACGCCAGGGGGAAGCTGAACCGGGTCATGATTAGGACCCGGATGTGGCTTGAGGACCACGGCTTGGAATTGGCCGGGGAGAAGACCGAGGTGATGTTGATGACGCGGCCACACATACCACTCGATGTCGGCATGCAGATAGGGGATGTGTCTCTGGTTACCCAGAGTGCCATAAGGTATTTGGGCGTCAGACTCGACTGTAGGCTGACTTACTGGGCCCAAATACGGCATGTGGCGACTAAGGCGGCGAAGATGACTGGCATGTTGAGCAGACTCATGGCGAATGTCGGAGGCCCGACACAGAGCAAGAGGAGGCTGATTATGGCGGTCACGAAGTCGATCTTGCTGCATGGGAGCGAGATTTGGGGAAATGTACTGGGTGAGAGAACCAAACGCAGGGTACTCGAGGCGGTACAGCGGACGGCGGCCCTTAAGGTTGCTTCGGTTTACCGCACGGTCTCGGGCGCTGCGGTCCTGGTGATATGTGGGGAAATACCCATAGACCTCTTGGCGCGCGAGCGGTGGGAGGCTTGGAACTCGAGGGGGGAGGGCCCTGGTGTTGGTGCTATTGGTCTGAGACCCCAAACTGTCCGGCGATGGCAGGACAGGTGGACGGCGAGGCTCATTCGTTGCGTGGAAGTATGGATTCGGAGGAAATTTGGGGAAGTTAACTACTTCCTGACACAATTCCACTCGGGCCACGGATACTTCCAAAAGTACCTGTATCGGATGGGCAGAGCAGATGGTCCCGACTGCATTTACTGTGGTATTACGGATGATGATGCAGAACACACTTTCTTCGACTGCACCAGGTGGCATACTGAGAGAGGTGCAATGGCGCAGCGGGTTGGCGGGTTCGCTCCTGCCACCGTGATAGGGAGGATGCTCGATTGTGAAGACAATTGGGACGCTGTGGCACAGTACGTGGGATACGTTCTGCGGAGGAAGAAGAGGGACCTCGATGCGCTGCTGCATAGCGGGGACCCCTCTGACGGGGACCAGGCGATACGGGCCGCGGCCATGGCGCCGGCTGCAAACTTGGCGGACCCAGACGTGGGTGAGTGAGAGTGGTCCTGATTGGGACGTGGCTCTGGGCCTTCCCGAAGTAATGCGGAAAGCGGTCCCGGGGAGGAATCTACCCAGAGGAGGAGGAGGGAATTTTTTAGTGGCAACACCACTCGACGCAGAAGATGACGGTCTCTGTAAGTGCGAAGGCATTTTCAACCCTACCTCACACGCCAAAAAAAAAAAAATACTATTAATATAGAAGTGTAATTTAAAAATTTAAATACCCACATTTCATCTGGCAAATTTAAGGGATCCGATTTATCTCTTAAACGTTTTCTTAGAATATTGTAAAATATGTAAATGACGTTTGTAAAATATTTAAACAAAATAAAATTGGTATCCACATATTTTATCATTTCTATTTATAAAATACTGTTTTTATTTGCTGCGGTGTCGCAAATTCTCTTGGAAGAAAATAATAGGATGAATAGCGAAAATATTCTAAGAAAACGTTTAAGAGATAAATCGGATCTCTTAAATTTGCCAGATGAAATATGGGTATTTAAATTTCACTTCTATATTAACTAGTATTTATTTAAATAGATTTGTTGAATATTTTCGTTTAAATAAGGACGGATTTATAATCATTTTTTATTTATTAATTCTTCTTTTTATTTGACCTTCTATTTTTATTGTGTGTAATAATATTAATTAGCAAATTGGGTCTTTTTTATAAAAAAGTTTTTTAATTAATTTATTTTTTTTTCGATATTTCGCTAACCCTTGGTTAGCATCTTCAGGAAAAATAAATTTTTTTTTTAGAATAATATATGTATATAATAATATAAAATATTTTGATTTTATGTTTGTTAAATAATTTTATTCTAAAAAAATTTAATTTTCCTGAAGATGCTAACCAAGGGTTAACGAAATGTCGAAAAAAATAAATAAATTAAAAAACTTTTTTATAAAAAAGACCTACATTGCTAATTAATATTATTACATAAATTTTTTTACTTTTTTTGTACATTTCCTTACATTTTGTTCAAGTAAAATTAACCGATTTGAAAACGAATTTAAACTGGCATTATCGAAATGCGTCACATGTTAAAAACGTCTTTTTTTTCAATGAAACAAGATGGAATATGAAATCGTCACATACAAATTCATAACACTATTTGTCGATTTCAAAACGTTTTAACGCCGAAAACGATTTTCATCACATACCCTGATTATTACAATTTTTGTTGAATGAAGTTCAAACTTATCCACCTAGTTCTCTTTGGTAACACTTTGATGTAAAATTATGTAAAAACTATATTGGCACATAAGAGGGTCCGGCGAGTAAAAAAAGCGTTGACAATTTTTACATAAATTTTAACTATATAGAAATATATTTTTCAAACCTTACCAATATTGGCCATATACATTCAGAAATGTTGTGGAGATTCGCATTTCCACATGAAAACTACGGAGGTCCATAATTCGGAAAATATGCGTTGCCAGGACTTTTTCACTTAATTTTTCCTTTTTTTA
Source organism: Dexiosoma caninum (assembly GCA_963924685.1). Classification (NCBI taxonomy): domain Eukaryota; kingdom Metazoa; phylum Arthropoda; class Insecta; order Diptera; family Tachinidae; genus Dexiosoma; species Dexiosoma caninum. Next base: position 29,144,995 of record OZ004726.1, on the reverse strand, counting down.
TTTTTCTATTTTGCATCGTCATATCTTTTTTCTATTTGACGAAGCGTTCGTGAACTCCAATTATATACATATACTCAAAAGCGGTTGCAGTGCTATCGAAATAAATATTTACGAAGATGAGTAGAGCGGAATCGCGTATGCAGATGATTTGAGAATGAAACATACTCATACAAATAATACGCAAAGTAGATGGGTATGGTAAATATTTATACAAAATAAATGTGATGGCGATTGCTCTGCAACCGATTTTATAACGAGGTAAATTAACACCGGATAATTTATGTTTGCGCTGCTCAAGCTACTCTGGCATGCGAAATAGAGTACACATGCGGTATTACTTATGCCGCTATCTGATGCATCCAAACAAAAAAAGGATTAGCGCTTCTAAAGATTATTGCAAAAAAGTCTAAGAATTTGGTTTATTAATATTTAACCATAAGACTTTTCCACTGAAAAAATTATAAAAAGGTATTAAATTAACATTTTGTAAAACAATAGCAAGAAAATTTCTGTATAAAAAGTTTCTTTGCAAGAAAAAAATATACATTGTGAAATTATAATTTTAAACTTACATAAACACCATCAGATACGAAAGTTTTTTGATTATTTGTACGTCTGCGATTCATTTTTTTAAACATTACTTCCAGAAATAAATTTATATCATCCAAAAAAAATTTTGTCTATTTCCCAAAACAAAACCTCTCACCGACTACGATTCGAGTCGAATAGGTCTGTACGTTTACTTTTTGGGTAAAATGACAGTAATCTATAATTACTCTCAATAAGAGAGCAAAATGTACAAAAGTAAGAAAACGAAAACATTAAATTTACCAGAAAAAAAAAATGTAAATTTTTTACAACTCTGCTTATATCGGAGATGATATTTGACATTTTTAAAATTGTACTTTTTTGACCCCAAATGTACTAAAAACATAAAAGTTGTGTTAAGTTTTACTATTATTAACTATTAGTAACAGAAAGATAAAATAAAGTGAATTCTTGAATATTGAGAATTTGTTTCGAAATCAAGCAAATTAAAGTAATACTGAAGGAGTTCCTATTACTCAATAGTTAAAAATTAATACAGTTCATTACAAAAGTATTCTTGAATTTTCGCAAATTCATCAATTTTACAGAAAGGATAATTTTACTCGTTTGTAAACTTATAATTCGGACCATAGTTTTTGAAGCTCCGTACGACTGAGTTTAGACGAGAAAACATTTAGTTTGGTAGCATGTTACAGGTGTGGAAGAGAGCATCGTTTTTGTGTTCGGTACTCGGCGACACGTTTCAACAACGACATATGTTGTTTTTGCCGATGGATAGAATTAATTTTTATGCGAATCCCTGAGTAGTTTGTTTTAATATTTGTATATTTTAAATAATTGTGGGCAATTATATTAAGAAAAAATTCACAGATGATGGCCCACTCCAAGGTTCTGATGGATATTTCTATTTTATATTATATTACATTTCTTTTTTTTTATATACATATGTACATATAAGAATATTGAAATAAAATCAACGTAAAGAATTGAAATACTGTTCATTTCAATTGGGATATCCGTCTACAGTGAGCGATATATATGCATCAACGCTGACTATCATATGCACACAGAAGTTTCGGTCATTTTTCTCATATTGCCCTTAAGAAAATGATATAAACTTTGTTCAACGCAATGACCGACAATTCTGTCAGCAATGACGGTCATAGCACCGGTCAAATGACCGTCAATGTTCTTGTAAGGCAGCTAAACTTTAGTTATTTCGCTGGTCACTTCAATCAACAGGCCAAACGTCAAAGTTTGTGAAAAAGTTGTGAAAAGTGGTTGTGAATAATTTAATAATTAAATATTATATTAAGAAAAATCTAAATTTATATTTGCTATAATTAATTTAAATTACTGAACAACGTATAATTATATGAATATACCTTGGTACTTAATATTTAGTGGAGTAAAGTAGTACTTTTGCAATGCAAAATGTACTGAAAAAAGTGCAATTGTACGAGCTTGATTATCCCTGATTTTTATCGGAAGTCTAATGTGATTGACGACAGTTTACCGAAAAAAAACTATTTGTGAAAGAATTTATTTAAAAAAACAGGTATTGAAAGAATTTATTTTTGCGTAAGAAAACGCTTTTGAGTAAACGAACAGACCTGATAAGAGGTACCCAAAAGCGTTTTCTTACGCAAAAATTGGGTAAATATGAGAGGTTTTGAGAGAGTAATGTTCTTGTTCTTCACGCACGAGAAAGCCCGTACTTTTTCTTCGGGCTAGTTTGGGTGAGAAGAACAAGCAATCAGTTTGTTTATATAAACATTGAAAATAACAAAGCAAAATTACATATGTATGTACCAAACAGCTGACAGACATTAAAAAATTTGTGTTAAAAATTGTTCTTAACAATATTTAATTACAAACATTTTTGTTATTTATACCATAAATTGTTAAAAACTTTTCAAAAAAAAGACAAGTTTTTTAAATAAGGGCTTATTTCTGATTTAAGAAAGAACGCTTTCATTCGCATTCTATGAGAAAGAACATTGATTTCGATTTCTCTACACACTTTCTATGCGAACAGTGACTCGATCTAGAACTCGAATGAAAACGTAAGTGTTTTCATATAAAATCCGATTTCTCTGTTAAGAACGTGTTGTCAACACTGAGAATGAAATGTCAAAATCACTCACTTTTGGTTTTGCTTTCGTAAGAGAATTTACATATGAGTATACATACTTGTAAATAAAAAAAGAAGAATAAAAAATAATACTAAAAAATCTAAGTACAATAAAAAAGTATTTACAAATGGATAACAAGTGGTAAGTATAAACTATTCATATGATATACATATGAATGTATGTATTTAACAATTGTTTTTTCAGTTTAAAGAAGTCAACAATGCAGCAACTGAAACACTTTTATAAAATTAAAACAAAAAACACAAAATTTACAAATATTTTTTTAAATTTTCTCACCCTTTTATTTATTGATACTTTCCACCAGCTGATCACACTTACACGAAGTTGTATTAGCTTTAGAATAACTTCGTAGTATTTTTTAATACTTTTAACAGAAATATAATAATTTATGATATGGCATTGCTTCTACTTATTAAAACGTAAGATACCAAAATTGACATACGTAACTTAGTGCGAAAGAAAGTGAGTGCCAATGAGAAATCCAAATTGATTCGAATTCGAGCGAGTGCTTTTCGTTCGCTTAAGTTATCTTTCTTAGCTCAGAAATAGGCCATAAATATTTTTGTTAATACAAATTATTATTTCCTAACGATGCTACCTATTTGGTAGCGAAATAATGAAAAATAAATAATTGTTAAAAACTTTTCATAAAAAAGGCCATCGCCCAAAAATAAATTCTTTCAATACTTGTTTTTTTAAATAAATTCTTTCAGAAATAGTTTTTTTCGGTAAACTGTCATCAATCACATTAGACTTCCAATGAAAACCAGGGATAATCAAGCTCGTACAATTGTACTTTTTTCAGTACACTTTGCATTGCAAAAGTACTACTTTACTCCACTAAATATTAAGTACCGTATATTCATATGATTATACGTTGTTCAGTAATTTAAATTAATTATAGCAAAAATATATTTTCGATTTTTCTTAATATAATATTTAATTATTAAATTATTCACAACCACTTTCCACAACTTTTTCACAAACTTTGTCGTTTGGCCTGTTGAATGAACTGACCAGCGAAATAGCTAATAAGTTTAGCTTCTTTACAATAACAGTGACGGTCATTTACAGGTGATACGGTCGTCATTGTTGACAGAATTATAGGTAATTGCGTAAAACAAAGTTTTTATAATTTTCTCAATGGCAATATGAGAAAATTTGCCGAAACTTCTGTGTGCATGTGATAATCATCGTTGATGCATATATATCGCTCACTGTAGACGGATATCCCAATTGAAATGAAACACTATTTATTTCAATTCTTTACGTTGATTTTATTTCAATATTCTTATATGTACATACATATGTATATAAAAAAAATAAATGTAATATAATATAAAATAGAAATATCCATCAGAACCTTGGAGTGGGCCATCATCTGTGAACTTTTTCTTAATATAATTGCCCACAATTATTTAAAATATACAAATATTAAAACAAACTATTCAGGGATTCGCATAAAAATTAATTCTTTCCATCAGCAAAGACAATCATATGTTGTTTTAAAACGTGTCGCCGAGTACCGAACACAAAAACGATGCTCTCTTCCACACCCGTAACACGATTTCTTTTTTTCTGGTAAATTTTATGGTTTTTGCGTCTTCTTACTTTTGTACATTTTGCTCTCTTATTGAGAGTAATTATAGCTTACTCTCATTTTACCGAACTTTCCTAGAAAGTAAACGTACAGACCTATCGTTTAAAACACCTTTAAATAACATGTATAAGCCAAATTATTGTGTTTTTATCGATGTATGCATGTGTGAAGATTTGTAATTGGTCATGGTCTTATATATTAGGTCTGTTTTAGGTGCATAACAAAATTGACCGAACTCGCACAAATTATTTTATGTACATATATGATTCTAATTTTAAAGTTGTGCATTTTCCCGAAAAAATATGTGAATGTACTATTACATCCTTTATGGTATTCTCATAAAGTATTTTTTTACATAAAAGCAAACTCAAAAATTGAGGAGGAAAGCATATCCATATGGTACTATTTCGCTAATGCCTACTTAGCTCAGCAGTGAACTTTTCCCAATTTTTGACTACAAATTCAAGATTTTTATGTTCAAAATTCAACTAATCAATCGAGAATTAATGTTGAATACCGAACAAAAAACCAAAAATTTATAAACAAAAACATAACAATCCATTAGTTTACTTTTTTTATAACACATACATATTTCTATTTTTAGATTTTTCTTCTCATCTATATATATATATATATATGTATATGCTTTCCTCCTCAGTTGTTGAGTTTGCTTTTAGAAAAAAGAATGTAATAATACATTTCACATATTTTTCTCGGGAAAAGCACAATTTAAAAATTAGAATCATATAAAGAGAGATATTCTATTTTATTTATTTATAACAATAACCAACCGAGCCCATAGGGCCATATATAGTTGGTGGACTACAACTGTAACATAAGAATTATTAAATATGTAGGCATCAAATAAGCTAGAAATAATGTTTATGAAAAAATAATAGTTATAATATTATTAGAGCGCTACTATATAAATTGGAAGTTATATTGCGCATGAATTTGACTATATATATTCAGAATCTAGATCAGTTCAATTGCGAGAAATGCTTATCAACAAGTGAACTACGTGTAAGATGGAATCCTCTAAATTTACCCAAAAGCGTGCCAGCAATTATTAACAATTTTTGTACAATTTTAAAATAAAATTAGATAGTAAAATTTTTAATTTTCTGTACAAAGTTGCACGAACTTTTTCTTTGGGTAAGTTCGGTCTAGAATTAAATTATATGCTGTTTTTTATTTTTATATGATACTAAGAAATTAATCAGAAAATTTGCAAAGAAACGACAAAAGTTTTTAATTTAAAAGAGATTTTTTAAATAAATTTCAAAATGTAAATGCATATATTTGTGCATATTTATCACTTTATTTAATCAAAAATGGATTTTACTTTTTTTTCAATTTATTTTTGTCCACATTTTACAGCCGTTACCAACGATGCAAATGTTTTTGTTATGCACGTTGAACAGACCTATTATGTGCTAAATATTAAGGTTTTTGTGTTTTCTTACTTTTGTATATTTTGGTCTCTTATTGAGATAAATTATAGCTTATTCTCATTTTACCAGAAAAGTAAACGAACAGACCTAATATTTTCGTTAGTTGTTTTTGACTTCTCTCCAACAATCAACGTGTTTGGTAGACGAGGTTACCCAGCAGTCCGGTTACTCATTACAAATAGAAAGGCTTCCGATTGTATAATATTATGTCAATAGGGAAAATAAAACGGAAATAGTTAAGGCCTTACAACTCGCATCTGATTCGGGTTTGTCTTTTTACCATCTAATTGTAAAGTTAAATGTTTATTAGAAATGAAGATCAAAACAAACACAAATAAAAATTTTGCATCGCATTACCATCTGATTTGGAAAGCTTTGTAATGTATCATATTGTCATTTCGTTTTAATTATGAATTTTGTTCTTTTTTCTGAAGTAATTTTTCCGTTATTCTTTCTTTTTCATTTTTATTATTATTCCAAAGTAAAATTTGTATCAAGTTCATAAGTGTTTTTAAAAGTGAAGTGTTGGCGGCATTTTTTGTGGTAATATTGTTATAAATTATTAAATAAAAATAATTAAAAAAGGTAAGTGACTGTTTTTTTTTTATTTATGTGTTAATTTATATACATATGTATGTATGTTTTGTATTTTTATTTGTTGTTAAGAATAAAACGAGTGGATTTAGTAAAAGAAATTTAAAAAGACTAAAGAAAATAGAAAGTGAACGTTTGAAACAAAATTCCGAATTTACATCGATGGAAAATGCTGAGCACAATCTTACTGATTTAAATTTAATTATGCAAAAGTTAAAATTCATTCCAAGATCAATGGCATTCAAATACATCTTATTGCACTCCGAATTCACCATAATAGTTAGACCCATCCAACATTCGCTCACAATGTATATTGTGTTGGACCCATCCAACCTTCGCTTACAATGTATATTGTATTGGATAAGTCTTACAGCCTAGGCCATCGCTGTGTAAATGTAAATATAAATTGTATACAGACATTGGATGGGTCTTGCTTACATTGTCATTGGTCTCAAATCGAAGATGTATGTAGCAAAAAGTTCACTGGGTAGTAAAAATGTAGCACAGAGGTCTAAACAGAGGGTCAAAAGTGACGTTTGTAAAAGCCCCGTATCAGCTCTTGGACTAAACCGAAGGGTATTGAACAGCAATGAGGAATTCAATGTATAAGAAGCAACAAATATAGATTGCTCTGTTGAACATCTGTTCAAAAAATTATTAGAATTTTTGGTTGTCAAAATTGTTGCAAAAAGCACAATTTTTGTAAACTTTATTTAATTATGTAGAATTAACTTGATATTTCAGCAAAAAATGTGGATTATCTTTTAAGCAATTGGTAAGTACCTTATTTAAATATATAAAGTGATTTCCAACAACCTATTTTCTACAATATCACACATTTTCTTTACAGGCATCAGTGAAGCAAAACAAATGGAATGAATGAATGTCAAAATATGTATATAACAAGGAATTTGAATCAGAATATGATGTACGGCTCTAATTCAGCATTTGGAGCATGTTTTGGGCCTCAAAGCTTACCGATTAGCATGAATTTACCATATTCACCACCACCTACAAATTATTCCACACACCATCAAATGACGGGAATACCTGTGCCTAAATTCCATGATTCCACCAAGAAAATTTGACAAAATACCTCATTTGGTTTCTAACTGGACCGCACTGTGAGCGAACTTTTGTATCAATTGTAGAATTTTAAGACGAACGACATAAAATAATGTAATTGGAATTTTTGCAAAAAACAAATGGATAACAAATATCGCCTAATAGAACATATACGCACACATTCGAACAAAAAACAAGTGGCCTGTTTTCATTGCAGTGAATTATTTAGGACAAAGATTACGCTTTTTGATCATCTCAACCAGATAATAATAGGAATTAGAACAATGTAAGTAAACAATTTATTGATTCTTTCCATAATTTTTTGCTTAGCAAATTTTTCATTTTCAGAACAAAAATATCAATGTGGTCAGTATTTTGATAACTTTGCTTCGGAAAAGTTATTACGGTTGCACATGATAAAGCACTTAATTTCTTCAAATGCAGCATGTGTGATATGACTTGTTTTTGCCATGCCATGTTTCGAACATGCGTTGCATGTTCGTTATCGTTGTGAGGAACCGGGATGTACTTATGCGGTTAAAACATTTAAAGCCTTACGAAGGGTAAGTTCTATACTGTTTTGCATATTTTATGTACATAATTAATTTATTATGATATGTTTTTTTTCGTTCATTTAGGACTACCTGGAAATACATAAAAACGCTACTTTCATAGACATTTGTCACTGTTGTGAACAAACCTTTAAAAATGGTAAAACTCTATCCTCAAGAAACATGAACTTCAACTTCCCTCCGGTCACCGACGATTTACCTAACGGATTGATGAGAATGGCTTTTATCGCTTAGAAGCAACACGTATTGAAAGTTTATTTGTAATTGCTCAATTGATATAAATCGTAAGATATAGAAAAAAATATGGCATTAAAGCACTTTTTAATTAGTTAAATAAATAAAATTTATGCTATAGCTGGAAGATAACACGAACTTTATTATTAGTTGTAATTGTTACATAAAATTGAATACGTTTGCATCGTTTGAAGCTCATCATCTTCCTTAGTTTCAATATTTTCTTTTATTCAATTAAATTGTAATGTAACACGTCATAACTATCTATCGCAATTACAACATACCATAATGTGAAGCAACTAATGAAAACACACATACTAAAGAATATTACATTATTATGTACATATTTTTTTTTATTTAACTTAAAAGATTTTAGAATAAACAGTTTACAAATAAAAAATTTAATTTACAAATTTTTTTATTTAATTGAATTTTTGTGGTAGATTTTAAATTTCTGGGTGAACAAATTGGCACTGTCTGAAAATATATAAAAAAATTATGTTTTTTTTCAATAATATGGGGACGGTTATAGTCAATATTGAAAGCACGTAAACGGAGGTCTTTAACTTGGTTAGCTTATGATGTTATTGCAATAAGCCTTCCAAATATAATACCACAATGGGAATAAATTTCCTGTACTGAAGTTGCTCAAAATTAAACAAAAATGTTTAGCTTATTTTGATTTAATTAGGAGCAGCATACTACAGGAAATTTAAAACGAAAATTTTACTTTACTAAATTGATTTTAACAAACAAAAACGACTTACCTGTGTTCATCCTTCAGGAAGTGATGCAATTCCTACCAGGGCCAACCCAGTGATTGTAGATTATTTTAATTCTCGGCACGTTCAGCGGCAATAGTAGTATATGAAAATAGAAAAAAAATTATTTATCACTTAAAATCACAAAAATATATAAATAATGTTGATTTTTTTTCGACCTTATCTGGTCTAGATCCATCATGTTTTGCTATAAACAGCATCACCTCTTGTAGGATATGGCTCTTCACCACGCATGGTGATCTAAGGTGCCATAAACTGTGGTTACGCCCAAATTTCATATATGTACATTCATATGTATGTATGTAAATACAATGGAAAGCACTTTCCACAAACTAATAATGGAAATTTGGTAGCCCATAACTCGAAAACTAAAGGTTTCCGCTCATTATTTTATATAATTTTTGCTTCTTATTTTTTAATTTTGTATAGGGCGGCATCCTTTTTTGTGGATTCGGGAGGGTGTCCTAAACTTTATTTAAGCCCAAACTTCATATGCACACATATGACTTACATAAAGACTTACCCTTTTGCATCCTTCGGGAAACGATGCACTTTATCCACTCCCGTGCATTCCATTATGCAGCTTCCACTCCTGTCAATGACAATATAAATTATAAATATAAAGTGTTAATATAATATTTATTTAACTATAGTACTTACATTTTTTCAGCAAACAAAATCCTTTTTTTCACTTAAGTGTGTATGCTTATAAAAACACACACACACACAATAGTACCACACGATTATTGCAAAATTTTATTTTGTATATAAATATATAATTATATATTTTTTTTTTTTTGACTTGGACCGGCACTCAGCGGGTGACCCCTACACATGCGATGCATTGTGCTGGAACTAGGAAAATTGGTTATGGGAAGGAGGATAGAGGGAGTAGTGTTTATTGACATTTGATTTAAATCTTCCCATGCTAAAAGTGACAGGAAACACCTCTGCGGGTAGTCTATTCCACATACGTGCCGTTCGGCCAAAAAACCAATTTTCCCTGTAATGCGTAGTGCGAGTCGCCTTCAAATCGACCACAAATGGATGCGCTCTTACTGATGATCGCGTCGTGCGCGCGAATAACCGGGTTTCGGGAACAAGTTCCCTGATTTCATTAGAACACATCCCATTATAGTAACGATAGAACAACGAAACGCACCCCACATTGAGACGATGCTCAAGAGAGTTGGCTACCCTACTGTCTCCTATGAGTTTCTTCGCCCTTTCTTGTACACGGTCGAGTAACTTCAAAATAGTCTTTGAAGCACATGAGAGTTGTATTCCATTTTCGGTCGGATGTAGGCGGTATAAATAGTGAGGAGATCAGATGGGGTGAATTAAGTATGTCTTACCACCGCCTTAAAAAGCCTAGGCACTTGAATGCTTCCTTTGAGACCTGAAAAATGTGCTCAGTCCATCAGACATCACACTGAATTTTCATGCCAAGAACATCAAGAGCTTCTGATTCCTCAATGTTTATGCCACCCATTTTTACAGATGAGGCAGTGTGATCGTGCACACGGCGGTGTGTTAGCATGCAGCATTGGGTCTTTTGGGAATTGAAATCGACCCTGTTCGCGTGACCCCATTCCAATATTCTCGTGAGGTCACTTGTTAGCGAATCATTCATATTCTGCCGCGATCATAGTTGATGTCGGCCTACGATCGAATGAATATGAATGGCAGATACTGCTGTCATCTGCGAAAGAGTGGATAGGGTTTGAAGTATAGGAGGTCATTAAGAAAAATAAGAAATAGAGTAGGAGAAAGAATAGAGCCTTGTGGTACCCCTGAATTGATCTTGAACTCGTTTGATGAGATCCCGTCTATAACAACTCTTATAGCGCGATCCCTGAGAAAGCTCGATATAAATCGAGAGAAGATATCACCGACACCAAAAGCAATAAGTTTGAACAAGAGTGCTCCATGCCACACCTTGTCGAATGCTTTTGAAATATCTAGAGCCACTACCTTACTTTCGCCAAAATGGTGGATGGATCGACACCATTTTTCCGAGAGGAAGGCTAATAAATCACCCGTGGAACGTCCTCCACGGAAGCCATGTTGCCGGTCGTTAAGTAAGCTATTGGACTCCAGATATTTCATAAGATGGAAATTTAGCATACTCTCCATTACTTTAGAAATGGTAGAGCATATTGCGATTGGGCGATAATTTTCAGGGTTGCTTGCCTCTCCCTTCTTGGGGATCGGCGTAACATTTGCAACTTTCCAGCACGACGGAAATTCACCTGCATGATAGAGGGTGCTGAAAAGGATTGCCAGAGGACGCGATAACGTCTAAGAGCACTGCTTCAAGACCAGTGCCGGAATTCCATCCGGGCCAGGAGACTTATTTATGTTGAGGTCCGATAAAACCCTTTTAACTGCACGAGCCCGAAAGTATATCTTTGGCATAGTTACGGATACACGCTCGAATGCGGGCAGTGGTTGATTGCTTTCCGGCAGGTGAGAATTACATGCAAACATTTCAGCTAGGAGGTTTGCTTTATCAACCGGGTCAGTGAATATTTGATCAGCCTTTAAAAGAGACGGAATAGAAGAACTAGCATTTCCCTTAACTCTTTTAACGAATGACCAAAAGCTTTTACTTCCCCGTGGGGCAGTAAGAACTTTAGCGCGAAGACTCTGCTCGTACAAAGCTTTTGCACGTCTTAGCACTTTGGCACACGAAGTTCTCGCCCTTTTGCGCATCATATCAGTATCTGCGTTTTTATTATTCCGCCAGACACTAAATGCTTCCTCTCTGGATCTGACTGCAAGTCTGCACGTCTGATTAAACCAAGACTTTGGTCTAGGCCTAATCGAAATTTGCTTCGATGGTATGAACGTTTTCATACCAAGCATTATTATATTTTGGACCATTTTAGCCATGGCATTGACATCATTGTCGAGGAAGCAGAGCCTCCAATTGAAATGCCGAAAGAAATCGTTGAGCTCAGCCCAACGTGCCTTTTCGTAAATATATTTCAAACGTTTCATAGCTGGCGGTGAAACGCCTCGAAGTTCCGCAAACGAAAAGGAGGCAGAAATGGTGCAATGATCCGAATTACCGAGAGGTGCGCTAATGTTCATTTATTTATTTAAACTAAAGTTTTCAATTTAAATTATTAATTCAAATGTGCACACCGAAATTTGACAATTGGACAAAATGTAAGACATAGCACTATTATATAAAGATTTGCTTTCACTTCCTTAATTTTGTCCAATTGACATCTCCGTTTTAGTCAAACAACTCTGTTTTAGTTTTGATGTGTCGAGAAACAATTCAATTGCTGCATCAGTGATTTCCCGGTCGTGTTATTTCGCGTTTTGGAGACCAGAATTGGCCGCCTAGATCGTGCGATTTAACACCATTAGACTTTTTCTTTGGGGTTTTTTAAAGTCGATGGTTTACGCGAATAAGCCGACGACGACTCAAGGCTTAACAGAGGAAATTGGACGCTGCATTAATGAAATAACGCAGCATTTATGCAGAACGGTCATTGAAAATTTCATTAAAAGATCGCGTGTTTGCCAGCAAAGCCGCGGCGGCCATCTGCCCGATATGTTTTCCATACATAACCTCATTCTGTCTACTTTACGATATAATAAAGTTTCACGATTTTTTTTTTAATATCTGTGTTTTATTTAAAATTTAAATCTTGCGTTCTTGTTGGGACACCCGTTACAACAACTCCATTCAACACCACCTGCTCCATAGGCTAATAGACCTCTGTGACCTTGTCGGCTTTGGTCAATGGTGTTTTGTGAGGGCAATGCCCATTGCAGTAACTCTCAAAACTATGTTATTGCTAAAAAAATAATACATATATTCTGCCGATGTTTTAGCTTAATTGCTATTATGTTATTGCTAGTCTAAACGGCGGTATACGTTTCTGCCACGACATAGCGTCTACAACTACGATTAACTCTAATAAAATATCTGATAATGATGCGCGTGGAAGAATTTGGCGATACACAAATGGAACAAACTATGAATAGGGACCGAAGAAGCATCTTGGGACTGGTAGTGGTATTGAAGGGCTACTAGGTGATCGGGAGACTGGTTCTCCCTCACAATACATTATACCGCTGCTGTCGGCAATTGGACATTGTGACAGTTTTTCACCTGTATTGAACGCCCTATCGGAGGTGTCGCTTGTGGGTATAGGATGCGATATCTTAACGAAAGGGAGTGGATTTAGCACATTGGTATCTTCGAAACGAAATTTGATATTTCTCGACTGCCTAAGGGCAGCATTTTGCATGATTTTGTATTGTAATTACGTTAATTGTTCCCTTCTCAGCAAAGAAGAAAATTCTTTGGTTCTAATCACACACTCGATATTCTTTCATAAGAATTATAGACTCCAGGAACATTGAACCAAATAAATGCAACCAATTCAATAAATATAGATATTATGATTTTATTAAAATGATAATTAAAGGTCGATCAAATATCAGTTAAAAACACTACAAAGCAAATGAAACTTAGTTATCATCCGTAATTCAACCATAAGTTTAGAATTAGAGGATTAGATCTAGTTTGGAATTCAAAGTTTAATTTAAAAAAAAGTACTCTAAGATTTAATTATCGAAAGAAATTGTAATTTTCGACTTGTTTATATAATAGGTACTACACTACTACATCAACAGATATACAAATATAAATTATATAATTAAATAAGCAGTTTATGATTCTTTTGTATCAAGTTCAAAATTAGTATCAAACAATGTATTACAAGCTAAAGCTGCTACATTACGACGAGCTAATTTCTTGTTGCGAGCTGAATCCTCAAACTCTTGATCATCAACAGTTACTGCCAAAGAGTGTACAACGTGTGGTTTTTCGCCACTGGTACCTTTATCAACGTATGTAATACCAGGACGCATCTGTATAAAACGAAATATATAGAAAGCGTTAATGAAATATACAGAATTCTATTCTAAACAAACGTACCACACACAATAATGATGCTGGATGCATTGCTTCCCAATTTGGTGGTAATTCATAGCGTATGGACGCCTTTTTCGGCTCTTTTTGAGATGATGCTCCCTCATTGTCACTTGTATTGCCACCAGCTGCTGGATGCATTCCGGGAATCACGTAACCTTCATTTTCCCAATCCGAAAATAGTTTATAGATAGCGAATGAAGCCAAGTTTATCATTGGAACGTCATCAACTTCGTCAACTCCATTGTTCGACGTGTTGTCATCACCTGTGTCCATTGGCTCATTACAGGGAACACTCTTTGAACTGCGGGGATTTTCGCGCAATTTACATATAATAATGTCTCGCAAAGCTTTTTCACTGGCATTATTTTTAGCTGCGGCTTTGGAGCTACCACGACCTTCATATTGATTGTTGTTTACTGTAACAAGTGCAGTAAAACCACCTCCGGGACCGCTATTAATTACAAATTCGCCTATTGCGACTCCCTTGAGTTCATTTAAGGCCATCAAAGCATTCTTCGGAATAAGCGTTTTACGCAGACGACGATTTTGCCGCATACGCTTTTCCTTGGTACGTACTTTAGGAAAAAAAGGCAAATATATGCATGTATATAAATATGTTCAGAGCTAAACGAAAAATGTGTTAAATAAATGCTTTGGTATTTACATTTCATCTTTTATTTTATGTACATATTCTTCATATCTATAGGTAAGTTAGGCCGCCAATTTAATTGTTCTACCACATTTAATAAATTAGTCTCACTTCTATTTTTATTTTGACCTTTATTAAATTTTTTAATTATATTTATTTTTTGAGCGAAGGTCTTTTCTATGAAAAGTTTTTTTTCATTATTTATTTTCAATATTTCGCTACCATCAGGAAATAATAATTTGTATTAACAAAAATTTTTTATATTTAATAACATTATTATTATTATATATTTAACAAAATTAACCCTAGACCCATTTTAAAGTTTGCTTATTTTTGATGTGAAAGTTGAATTTTGATCTTAAGTGTGTTCTGACACTTATAGCAAAATTTTATGGGAAGCATTTTCGTAGAATATATCAACTAATTATATTCGTCTTTTAAAGGTAATTTTTTTTCTTGGACCGGCACTCGGTATGACCCCTATACATGTGGTGCATTGCGCAATGTATTGTTATACATATGAATGTATTAAAAAACAAATGAGAATAGAAGGTATACTTTTTAATCGCCGACAGCAGCAAGTTGGCAAAATGTTTCTGGTCATCATACCTATGTACATATTTTTTGAAATCAATATAGTTTGTTTTTCCAAAATATTTAGTTTTGCTTTTTAAGTTGTTCTTAAGCTCGTAAGTTTTTCAAAATATAAAACACTTCGGTGCTTAAATAAATTGCTTTTCTCCATACGATAGACACCGACGTATCGAATGACAGATCGTATTTGTTACTCGATATCGAATGCTATCATCTCAAATTACAATTTACAAATTACAAATCGATATTGAATTTCATGATGTCAAACTAAGAAAGTTCGATGCATTTTGTTCGATATAGAATACGGTGATTAGACCCCGGATTTACCGACCAAAGTGAACTACTTTTTTTAAAACCTGCGATTGCAAGTTAACTTTAAATTATTTTTGAATAATGTCATTTAAATTCATTTGATTTTGATTTGATATTTTTTTGCAGTTCATACTGAAACTAGCTTTGGCAACTTTGTGATCTATTATCCCATATCATAACTTTAAAAAGGTTCACAGCGAACAACTTTATCAATGATTTCAATGGCCATTGCCAACAACACAATGTTAAAAATAAGTAAAAAATGTAAATTACATACAGTTTGTAAAAAAAATGTTTTCAAAACAAAAATTTTTTAAGAATTTAAATTTAAATAAATATTTACAACAACAATATCAGTATATTTGTGAATTTTTTTTTTACAACTGTTGTTTTGTATGTTGTCGACAAGCAGGCGTCGAAACTTTGACAAATTTATGAACATATTACAACAACAACGCTACAAAATAATTTTGCATACTTTAAACAGTGTAAAAAAATGTTTTCAAAAATGCAAAGACAAGAAAGAACCGTTCGTTTTTTGCATATGTATTGCGTATAATAGTTTTATACGGACGCTAAGAGTAGCAGTTGTCTTTTATTCATTCAATTAATCTCATAGAATAAACAAATGATTACCCAATTATATATAAACTATGCCAGGAAAGCGACTGAACAAAGACATTACCCAACTGGTGTATTTTAATTACTATAAAGGAAAATCTCACAGAGAAATTGCTAAAATGTTCTCTCTTAACCTAAGGACGGTATATAATGTTATTAACTGTGCTGAAAAAGAAGGTAGACTGGAACCAAAAGAAACACCAGGCAGACCAAAAAAAGTAACTCGGCGAATTGAAAAGAAAATTTTGAAAATGATTGATGAGAATCCACTAGAGGAATTGCACTTAACATCAGTAATGAATGTGGAGTAAGTATCGCTCTCAGTCTGTTAGAAATGTGCTACAAAACCATAAATACTCTTCAAGAGTTGCGAGGAAAAAACCTTTGCTATCCGCGGTAAACATTGAAAAAAGGTATAAGTTTGCCATTGAACACATTTCTTTTCCTCCGGAGCACTGGGATGATGTTATTTTTTGTGACGAAACGAAAGTGATGCTTTACTACAATGATGGACCTCAAAAAGTTTCGCGAAAACCCCTGACGGCTTTAGAAAATAAAAATATAATACCCACTGTAAAGTTCGGTAAACTATCAGTTATTGTGTGGGGTTGTATTTCGAGCAAGGGTGTTGGGGAAATAAGAATATTAGTGGATATAATGACCAAGGAAGTCTATCTAAACATTTTAAAAAAAGCAATTGAGTGCAAGTGCTCGGAAATTCGGTTTTGTTGACCCAGAAAAGCTCAAATATAAATTTTAGCAGGATAATGACCCGAAGCATAAGGCATATATTTGTAGATCCTGGTTGTTATATAATTGTACAAAAGTGATCGATAGCCCAGCACAAAGCCCAGACTTAAACCCTATAGAAAATTCATGCGTCCACCCAAAGAAGAAGTCGGAAAAAGATCACCAAAAAACAAATAACATTTATTAAAGAAGAATGGGAAAAAATACCTGAAAATTATGATATACCAAAGCTTATCCATTCAATGTCAACACGCTTAGAAGTTGTAATTAAAGCTAAAGGAGGGCACACCAAGTATTATCACCCTGAAATCTTTTTTTTACCATTTAGAATAAATTTAATTAAATTTAACACAATTTTGAAAACATTTATTTTACAGCGTAGAAACTGGAAGTATTTTTTAAGTTACGATTATTATTTTGTTATTTAAATTAATTTTGTTTTTTTTGTGCAAAGTGTTTATAAACATCTTCAATTGAATACATGATGAAAAAAATTTAATAAAAGTTATATAATTTACTTGCAAATAAGAGTTTCTCTTAAACTTTTTAATTTTTCTAAGTTTTGAAAACCTTTTTTTTACAAACTGTATATAAATAACACTAATTATTTAAGCTGTAGGTCTTTTTAATATATCGTCATCTAAAATGCAAAACAACGTATCATCAAAAAATTCAAAATTCATTTTTTTATTGATTACGATTCACTACATCATATTACATATGTGTACAAAATTTTTAACATCTAATATGAAAAATACACAAGTTATAACCAAAATTCAAAATAAGGTATCATCAACTGCATGATTTTCTTAAACGAAATATAACGTATCATCCATCACTCATGCTAATGAAAAAACAACAGAGTAGGTATGTAGGTACTTATTTGATTTTTTTTAGAAGAATACAGCAAGCATTGACTTTTTTATTGTTTATAGTTTATTTACTGTTAGTTTTAGTGGAATTTTTTATCAAATTAAAAATTATTACAAAAGCGAAAAGAAAAAAAAAAAAGCGTTGTAAAAATAATAAAATGTGTTCTATAATCGAAAGTAGTTATAATAAAAAAGTTAACAAAAGAGAAGAAAATAAAAAGAAACGAATGTATGGTGAGACATGAAGGATTATCAAAAGGAAGTATTTGCGACAGAAAACCAAGAGAAATGAAAGCTGGATGCACTTCCAAGTATTGTGAGAAAAGTTCAACTCGCCATTGTTCTATTTTTCCCGAAAATTTTTCGCAGATGTCATGAACCAACAGGATATTTATTACAAAATCTATATTAATTACAACTATCATATTCTTCCACAAAAGACTGCTAAAAATTTTGAAATTCAGCAGCCTAAACTATTGCACTCCCAAAGGCTTGCAATCTCCAAGAAGAAATGGCAACATCGCCAGGACCTAAAATCTTTGCTTCCATCAGATTGCCATTACTTCTATGATATTATACCTTTTGAGTAATTAATTAATATATAGCTGTTTACCTTATTTTTGTTAGTGTCTTATGTTCTTTTAATAAATTGAAATACATACTTGTTTTTTGTTCTTGTTGTCTTTATGAACATTTTATGAAATACCTTACTTTAGTTATTAATAATAATTAATTATAATTAACATCAAAATACAAAATATAAAAAAATATAACTGTTTTTATTTTTACATACAGATTAAAAGGTTGATGATACGTTAGTTTGTTTCAGAAAACAACAGTTCAAAATAACACACATAGCACAAAATGTACTGTAAAAAGTGATTAATTTTATCCAAAATATACTATTTCTTGTTTCATGTCAATCTAGTTTTAAAAAATTTTTTTCAATACCTCAAACCGTTTCCATATTATATAGTTTTTTGGTTCTCCAGTAAATTTCTGGAAAGTGATGTTACGTTATTTTGCATTATAGGTGACGATATGTAATATTTATTTTTCTTCGATATTTCGCTACTCCTTTGTAGCTTCTTCAGGAAAATTGGTTTTTGTTTATAATAATTAATAAATAATTATATAATAATATAATATAACTTAAATAATTAGTGTTATTAATATAAAAAGAGGTCAAAAAACTGGAAGAATTAATTACATATATAAATATAAATTATTTGCAAGTGCGACAAAAGTATAAACAAAATTAAATTTACAACTCGCAGTTACCAGTTATCATTTGTAACGAATTAAGAATTATAAAGTAATTTATGTGCATAATTTCCTTTTTTGTGTACTAAATAATAATTTTTTAGTTTTTTTATAATAAATTATATATGCAATAAATAACTGGAAATGAATAGGAAACAATTATTAGTGGAATACATTTTTTGCAAGGACACAACATATTAATTATGCTAATTTTTCAAGTACCAAAAAATTGGCACTTTTAAGAAATATTCTATAAAAATTGCCTTTAATTATTATTATGTTATGTATGAGGAATTCTATTATTTCATATGCACTTCTCGAAAAGTTCTAGCACCAACGAAAGTATATTTATAATTTATTATATATTTGGCACCAAAGAACCACATATAAATTTAACAAATAAAAATTAAAAAAACGTACCTGAAGACTTCTTGCGATTATTAAAGATTTTCTTGAATTTTAGTTTGCCATTAGTATCTACGACTTCAGAATCATCCAAATTCTCGGAACTTTCTTTAAAGGGATTTTCCGGTGGTGGTTCCAAAGTTGGAACATTTTCTTTTGGCAACTCTTTTGCAACTTCTCGTTGAGTATTATTTGTTTCGGTATTTGAATTCTAAATGAAATTTTTTTATATACATACAATAAAAAAGTTAAATTTTTTCGTTTATCAAAATGAAAAGTAAAAGGATTATTAATTGCATTATCATTTTTGAATTTAAAAGTTTACGTAAAATTTACCAATGACCCAATTATCACGGCGGTATTATTTCTGCCCAGACAACTTCAACGACTTCATTATTACATTTTTATGCCACACATAACTTTACGTTTTGGCTTTTCTGTTTTTATATACATTATTACTACTGAAACTATAGTTAAGGAATAGTTATGAACATTTTCTGCAGCTAAAAACCCAAACGCGAATTATTGCAACTTTTTTTTCGTTTTTTCATATAAGCAATTGAAAAAATAAATAAAAACAAGATAATTTCTGATTTTTATGTTAAAGTAGACCTACTAAGTTTATTTTTGGTTAACAGTATTTATCTATATTGCTATTGTTATTGTAGTATAGGTATATGCACGATGTAAAGGTAAAGAAAGGTTTCAGCCCACTTGGTTCCAATTTATTATGGTGATACCTGTTGTGAAAAAATTTTCATGTGTTTTGCTCTGGTACAGATCAGAGACTCTGCTAGGAATCGAATCTGGAAACACCAACTGATAAACTATCACACTACACAGTAGTTTGCAGGGTCTTCCATTACTCTTTTGATTAACTTTTTCACAGAGATGTAGCTGTATTTCACCGATAACGTGTTGGATCTCGGATTTGAGCTCAAGAATTGTTTCTAGTTTATTTGCATAAACCCGAGATTTTGCAAAATACCAAAGGAAAAAATCTTTAAATCGCATGAAATTGGTGACCAGTTGACATCAGAATTTCTAGAGATAATTTGTTCTCGAAATCGTTGCTGCAATAAATCGATTGTTTCATGTGCGGTGTAGCAGGTGGCCGTCTTGATTAAACCACATGTCGTCCATTTGAAACCACAAGATCTCCGTTATCATGATCCTGTAACGAATGCCGTTCACAGTCATTGCTATTTCGGTCCCATCTTCAAAAAAGCAAGGCCCAATCACGTCGTCTGACCAAAATGGATGCCATGAATGGCATTGATTGCATGAGTATTTTCTAAGCCCCAAAATCTACAACTTTGTATATTCAAGAAGCCATTGAGATGGAAAAACGTTTTATCGGAGAAGACGACTTTTCGAAAAATTGGCATTCACCCCACTTTTCTTATTAGAACGCGTTGTTATTTCGTAAAGCGTTAAATTTTTAATAAAAAATTATATTATATATATATATAAATAAATTAAAAAGTGCATTCAACGGAGACACGCTTTATATTATTAAATATTATGTGCCGTGTTCATAATTTTTTTTTATGAAAATTTGTACAACAAACCTTTTATACCTAAAATAAAAATTGTATGCATACAACAGTATAAGTTTAAGATTAAAATTCGTACGCAAATGGTCGTCACCCGGCGTCTATAGGTGAATGATATTCTATAAATTTACTTTATAGACTACTACAAGACAAATAGTATATAAAATAAAAATAGTATTCATAATTTGTTAAGGCTTAAATCTAGTTTAGTGAAGCCGCTCCGAATTTAAAAAAAGATAACTTATCTGATAGAAAATTTAATTTTAAGAAAAAAAAGTTTAGTGCAAAAACCTTCGGCAACGCATATTTTCCGTGTTATGGGCCTCGGAAGTTTTACAATAAAAATGTCATTGTGTTCAATATTTCTTAGCTTATTGGGTCAATATGGGTATCATTGGAAAGCTTGTGAAAATGCCGATCACATGATGGTAACATTTTACATTTTGGGATGATAAAATGTGTAGAGGTGAAAATTCTTAGGCGCCGTCAAAGGCCGGTTATACCATACGCGGCCGAAGGCCTGCTATGCAGAAAACCTTTAGTTAGCGAATCCGGTGTGTGTTATACCATAGAGGAGAAAATCCTTAAGCCCGGCCGAAGGGCGGCTATGCAGAAAACCTTTAGTTAGCGAAGCCGGTGTGTGTTATACCATAGAGGAGAACAGCCTTATACCCGGCCGAAGGCCGGCTATGCAGATAACCTTTACTTAGCGAAGCCTTCTTTTGGAATTAATTCCCAATTTACCAAAATGGGAATTACCTCTACAGGAATATGGATCTTGTAATCTCCATATTTACGTTACAAATGATCATGTCATACACATTTGCATACATATACATACATATAATATAAGTATGTTTTTTGATCTCATTTTTAATAAAAATACCGTTAATTTACTCATTTACTATGTAATAAAATGTTTTCTTTTGTAATGAATCACTTTTTTTTTTTTTTATCTGGGACCAGCACTCAGGAGATGACTCCTACACATGCGAAGCATTGTGCTGGAACTATAGGAAAGGGATAGTAGGAGAAACGACAGGAGAAGCTTAATTAATAATTTTTGCAGCTCTGCTTTCGCACGTTCTTTGTTTATACTCGTAGCAGTGCTGAAGCTTCGGTTCAGTAGCCATATTTATTATTGTTTTATTTCGCCGGTGCTACACAATACCGACGAAGGAGGGCGTTCTCATGCGATTGTGGATTGCTATCAGCTGAAGCCGGTATTGTTCAGTGACCAGTGACTATGCCTTCGCCACTGAAACTTTCCGACAACAACTGACACACAAAGACACAGTAATGCACATCAGAAAAATGCGAGATGTTTATTTTTAATTTAAAATTTTAGTCTGAAACTGGGTTTGAACCCAGGTCTGTTTTTGGATTCGTAGTCAACGCGCAGACTACCATCCATCGTGCCATCGCCACCCTCATAAAAAAAAAGACAATGAAAATGGCAAAATATATCGACGACTTTGTAGGTCCGTAACTCCCAAACTATGCGTTGCCGAGGACTTTTGCACTAAACTTTTTCTACTTAGAATTCAATTTTCTATAACCTAAGATAATTTTTTTTTAATTTGGAGCGGCTTCACTAAACTAGATTTGTTCCTTTGTTAACTGTAATGATAGATTTCTCTTTCCGTGACTCGACATGTCGTTCTGACCTACGCATAGTAAAAGCAACTGCAGCATGGTCCAGACTATAAAACATTAGCTACATAACTCAAGTTCAATCATTCAAATACATAATATAATATATTAATTTTTTGTTAGAAATTTATAAAATCAATGCCTACATTCTATGGATTATTGGTATTAAATAACTACAGAAAGAATCCTGAAATTGACGAATGTGCAGCCTGCAGCTTGAGTAATCAGCAAAATAAAATGTACATAACTATATGACACAAAACTATTAATTTAAGCAAAGGTTCACATAGAACGATTTCCAATAATCGTTCAAAAGCGCTAATTTCGGGTTTACGTATTCAAAATCAAAAAATACCAAGTAGATATAACTCAATAAGAGTAGCGAATGTGTTCCATAGCAAAATCGAAAAAAAGATACAGAAACCTACCTCCCTTAAGTTATAAAAACTAGATACATACAAAAAAAAGTATTAGCGCTTCTAAAGATTATTGCAAAAAAGTCTAAGAATTTGGTTTATTGATTTTTAACCATAAGACTTTTTCGCTGAAAAATTATAAAAAAGAAATAAAAAAACTGTATTAAATTGACATTTTTTAAAACTGTAGGAAGAAAATTTCTCTGTATAAAAATTCTGCCTTTGCAAGAAAAAAACTTAACATTGTAAAATTATAATTAAAAACTTACATAAACACCACCAGATACGAAAGCTTTTTGATTATTTGCACGCCTGCGATTCATTTTATAAAAATTACTTAAATATCGATGACCTAAATAATTTATGTATGTTTCAGAACAGTTTCTGAACGAATGAAATTCAAAAGAAAGTGAACATCGTGTACTTTTCCGATAATATTCTTTGAAAGAGATGCCGGACATTTGTTTTGGTATTAGTGTCGTCCAGAAGTATTTATACAAGCGTCGGAAAGCGCAATTTTTTTTATGATCAAAAGAATCATTAATTTTACTCGTGATTCACATACATCAAGTTTACCTGATCAGTTTTTGTTAAATTTTCTTTTGAACCTACATTTACGTTCATTAAAGATAACATTGTAGTGTAACATATTTTACTAATTTACTATTTATTGTACGATTTATTTTGAACCACACTATCACTATTTTCTTTGCCATATGTAGTAAACAAACCAGTAAACATAAGGTAAACTCATGCACGCCTGTTATTAATATTTTTATAATTTTAAGATTGTAGCAAACCACAAAACAACAAATATT
Organism: Dexiosoma caninum; assembly: GCA_963924685.1. Taxonomy (NCBI): domain Eukaryota; kingdom Metazoa; phylum Arthropoda; class Insecta; order Diptera; family Tachinidae; genus Dexiosoma; species Dexiosoma caninum. The sequence continues at coordinate 29,121,120 of OZ004726.1, read as the reverse complement.
AGGTTTTGTAGTTTTATGGTACCGTTAATTTTATTTATAAGCAAAGCAATTTTTGTAATTAAAGGGAATGATACTTTATCCTTTAAATCGGATGCATTTTTAGACCTAACTAGGCATCCAATCTGCTCTAGTCCTAAAAATAATTTATGCCATTGGCGTTTTAAAGCGCCGGCACAAACGCGGGTAGGCTTGAAGAAAATATTGCGCCCACACAAACTAACTTCATTACAACATTTTGCAGTCGTTTCGTTTGTTTTCCTATACTACGGTTATGAAAATAAGATATAAAGAAACAAACTTGACGAGTACCATCAAGTCTATACCCCTTTTCTTTTCTCTTTTTCCCGTTCATCCAAATACTCAAGACTTGACGAGTGAAACTTGATGTGTGAATCACGAGTTACAGACCAACCTAAATTATGAGGCAAAGCGTTGTATGGCTGAAATAAAGGCCCAACTATAATGTGCGTACGCTAGCTTAAGCTCCTACCACAATTGAACGAAAAGGCTGTCAAATTCATAAGTCCCCGTCCATATTGTGAAACATTTGCTGCAAAACTTTTGAGTTTGTTGACGAGAAGGGGAAGAGGAGTGGAAGTATGTACGCTGTTTCATGTACATGCAGCTTTTGTTGAATTTCTTATTTGCATCTTTTGAGATGAGGTGTATTTGACGTTTCATTTTATTTCTTTTCGTTTGGTATACTGTTAACTTCTATCATAATAATAGCTACCCTGTTTTATTGTTAATTTTTTGTGAAATATAATCAAAAATTTAAAAAAAAAATATAAAATTATATAAAAATTATTACATAATTTTTCTTCTTAGCGTCCATTTTGCTTCAAATTATACCTTGTGCTTCAAATGTGTATCCAAAAAAAAATATTCACACCTTCTATCACAGGGTAGTTCTTTTATATTTACATTCGGTATTGAGAAATGTCAAAAAAAAATTAAAGAAAGAAGATAGAAGGGAGGAATAAAAAATACGAAACATGAAGCAAAAGTTTCATGTATGGACACTGCTGAAGCTTCAAAAGAGAATTCAAAAAAGTTTTGCAGCATATGTTTCACAATATGGACGGGGACTAAGCAACTCAGAAGAGATTTTTAGGTGGCTACAATATACTTACATGAACTTAGAAACCATTTCGCCACAGTTGCATATCGGTACGATATTCGTAGTTTTGAAAATATTTTATTTCTTTTCACATTTCCTATATAAATGAAATTTATTCACAAAAAGTTATTAAATATACATAATATACATATTATATACATATATCATAACATAAATATGCAAATTTATAATTATTTTTATTAATTTTAAGAGCAATTTTAAAGTAAATATATGAACAATTTAGTAATTGTTTTTAATGGGCGCAAATACTAAAAAATGCAGCAATGTACATCACTAAATTATAATATAATAGGTCTGTTCGTTCACTCTAAAGAGTAATATTCTTGTTCTTTACGCACGAGAATGCCTGTATTTTTTCTTCGCGTTAGTTTGGGCGTGAAGAACAACCAATCAGCTGGTTTATAATAAACATTGAAAATAACAAAGGAAGTAAAATTAAAAGTTTCCCAAAAATGCAATTAACAAAGAACAGTTAATTTTATTTCATGATTTAGTTCCAAATTATTTGGGGTTTCTTTAAAGGGTGATTTACATTGTCCCACAAGTCGTACGACATGCCAAATTTTTAGTGTACTTTTAGAAAATATACGTATATTTTTATAAAATTGTGCTGTCGTGGTCTAAAATGTACATTTTGATTTTATAATTGGTATAAATTTATGAAACCAGTTTTCCCTCCCTGGCTTTCTCACATTTGTTTACATAAAAATGCATCCCTGATCTAATAGTGTGTGTTGCTTTTTGAAAAATTTTAAAAAATCAAGAGCCATACGACTGTCAAATTTTCATCCGTATTTTCTCTCAAAATCTTATAGTTTCATTACATATTACGTTTAGACGATCCGACTTGTGCTCTTCTACACAAAAATATGACATGTCGTACGACTTGTGGGACAATGTAAAGCACCCTTAAATAACATGTATAAGCCAAATTTTTGTGTTTTTATGGATGAATGCATGTGTGAAAATTTGTAATAGTACATGGTCTCTTCTAGATGCATAACAAAATTGACCGAACTGGCACAAATGATTTTATATATATAATTATTATGTATATGATTCTAATTTTAAAATTATGCTTTTTCCCGAAAAAAATATGTGAATGTATTATTACATTCTTTATGGTATTCTCATAAAGTCTTTTTTTATATAAAAGCAAACTCAAAAATTGAGGAGGAAAGCATATCCATATAGTACTATTTCGCTAATGCCTACTTAGCTCAGCAGTGAACTTTTCCCAATTTTTGACTACAAATTCAAGATTCTTATGTTCAAAATTCAACTAATCAATCGAGAATTAAAGTAGAAAAAAAATCTAAAAATAGAAATATGTATGTGTTATAAAAAAAAATAATGGATTGTTATGTTTTTGTTTATAAATTTTAGGTTTTTTGTTCGGTATTCAACTTTACCATATGGATATGCTTTCCTCCTCAATTTTTTTTTTTTTTTTTTTTTTTTTTTTTATCAGCGATAGTGGTTGGCCAGCAACTAAAGCCGGTGTTGTCAGTGACCAGTGACTATGCCTTCGCCACTGAAACCTTCCGACAACAACTGACACACAAAGACACACTAATGCACATCAGAAAAATGCGAGATGTTTATTTTTATTTAAAAATTTTAGGCGGAAACTGGGGTTGAACCCAGGTCTGCTTTTAGATTCGTAGTCAACGTGCAGACTATCATCCATCGTGCTTTTATATAAAAAAATACTTTATATGAAAACCATAAAGTATGTAATAATACATTCACATATTTTTTCGGGAAAAAGCACAATTTTAAAATTGGAGTCATATATAAATAAAATAAATTTGTAAGAGTTCGGTCAATTTTGTTATGCACCTAGAACAGACCTAATATATATGACCATGTACAATTACAAATCTTCACACATGCATACATCCATAAAAAGACAATAATTTGGCTTATACATGTTATTTAAAGAAACCCCAAATAATTTTTAACTAAATCATGAAATAAAATTAACTATTCTTTGTTCATTGCATTTTTGGGAAACTTTTAATCAAAGGCTAACCTCTAGACCTCTGTGCTTTTAATTTTACTTCCTTTGTTATTTTCAATGTTTATTATAAACCAGCTGATTGCTTGTTCTTGACGCCCAAACTAGCCCGAAGAAAAAATACTGGCGTTCGCGTGCGTGAAGAACAAGAATATTACTCTCTCAAAACCTCTCCCATTTACCCAATTTTTGCGTAAGAAAACGCTTTTGGGTAACATTAGGCCCAATTTAGAGTAAACGAACACACCTAAGGTTGTCGCAAGGCGAATTCGTCAATTCGATTTTTGTTCAAACGTATACATAAATATAACATAACCTAAAAATAACCTATTAAATTAGGGCAATATGAGTTACAATCAAATTAGTTATTACAAAAAGTAATATGTTTTGCATTCTTCTTATTATAGTATGATATTCAGGCATGTTCCACAAAAGTAGTGGAATGAAAGTAAAATACGTTTTGAAAAGTAAACTTTTCATTTTTGGTGTTCTGCAAAAGAAGTGTTTTGGTGTTACATTTGAAATGAAGTTCGAAAACAGAAATAGTAACAGCTGATTTTAAAAATAAAATTTTACTTTATACATAATTAAATTATTGAATGTTTTTTCGCATAAAAGTTAAAGAATTCGTAAAAAAATATTCAGGAATAATTAATAATTAAACAATGAATGTGATATTAGTGTCCATGGTGCTTCAAAACAATGAATTCGCGGCAGCAAAAGTGCAGAGGAGGATTCTGCGAGACCACTCAAATCCGTTGGATATAAATGACGCCATGTAAGTACACATGCATACATGATGTGTATATTTTCAATGAAAATTTTAAATTATAATTATATATGTATTTAGGTTTTTACAGTATTACCGCATTAACAAGGATGCTTTTCATCTTCTTTTAAATTCTATAAAATGTAGGCTGCCTGTTTCTTCCATACCGGCACAAGTACAGCTTGCTGCTACATTAAGATTTTTAGCAGAAGGCGGATTTCAACGAGGTGTTGGAAAAGACAGCGATGTGGCTTTAGCCCGAATATACCACGTGCAAAATTTTAAATCGCGTGCTTATCATTTTAGAAAGGCACATTTTGTGCTAGATGGATCACATTGATCATGAGCGACGATGAGCTTAATTTGTCCAAGCGTCATTTTATGCAAAAGTTTGGTATATATATTAAGAAATGAAATTCATGACAATGATTGGAATGAATTAATAACTGATTCCGTAGCCACTTCAATATAAGATGATATCGCCAACCGACTTTAGTTAATAAGATATACATCTTTGATTTTTTTATAGGAATTTTATTATTTAATAAATCTTAAAGTATGTTTTTTATAAAAAAAAATAAAAATTTAAACTAAAAATATAGCGAGATCAATGAAAATTCAGTGCTGATATTAAAAAAGGAACCGTCTCAAAAAAATATTTTTAAACCACTTCTTTTCAAATTAAAGTAGTTTATAGAACATGGCAATTCACTACGAATTAATGTTCGAAAACAAAAAGTAAATGAAATGTCAAAAGTAGAATGTAGAACACTAAACATTCAAATTGAAGTGATTTCAAATTACTTTTACTTCAAAGTGATTTGCAGAACATACCCGATTATAATTACTAAATTATTTACAACCACATTTCTTAACTTTCTCACAAAAGTAAACAAACTTTGACGTTCGGCTCAAAAAATATGTTAAAAATTCTTGTATCAGCTGACGGGCGAATTAGCTAACGAGTTTACCTGGTAATGAATTTGCCTTACTTAATTGCTTTTGCAACCCCCTCTCAAAAGAAATGATTAAAACTATTTCAGGGTGCTTTACATTGTCCAACAAGTCGTACGACATGTCATATTTTTGTGTAGAAGAGCACAAGTCGGATCGTCTAAACGTAATATGTAATGAAACTATAAGATTTTGAGAGAAAATACGGATGAAAATTTGAGTCGTATGGCTCTCTTGATTTTTTAAAATTTTTCGAAAACCAACACACACCATTAGATCAGGGATGCATTTTTATGTAAACAAATGTGAGAAAGCCAGGGAGGGAAAACTGGTTTCATAAATTTATACCAATTATAAAATCAAAATGTACATTTTAGACCACGACAGGAGAATTTTATAAAAATATACGTACATTTTCTAAAAGTACACTAAAAATTTTGACCACGAAAATAACATATTCGAAAGTTATAAAAATATTTTTCAAGATTATTAAAAAAAAATTCAATTGCACAAGAACTCCATCCCTGGGGAAAACAAGCAAACAGCTGTTGTTAAATTAAATGAGAATGTTTTCATCTTGATTTTATCCATACCAATGGTGTAAAAGCCAGAAAACAACCATTCGATTTTTACTCTCTTTTTTTGAAATACGGATGGAATTTAATTTTATTTTCTCTCTCATTTTACGTACGACAAATCTTCCCAGCAGTCCGGTTACTCATTACAAACTGAAAGCCATCCGATTGTATAATATTATGTCAATAGGGAAAATAAAACGAAAATAGTTTAGCCCTTACAACTCGCATCTGATTCGGATTTGTCTTTTTCCCATCCAATTGTAAAGTTAAATGTTTATTAGAAATGAAGATCAAAACAAATACAAATAAAAATTTTGCATCGCATTACCATCTGATTTGGATGGCTTTGTAATGTATCATATTGTCATTTCGTTTTAATAATGAATTTTGTTCTTTTTTCTGAAGTAATTTTTCCGTTGTTCTTTCTTTTTCATTTTTATTATTATTCCAAAGTAAAATTTGTATCAAGTTCATAAGTGTTTTTAAAAGTGAAGTGTTGTTTTTTATTTCTCATATTATAACAATTAATTTAATATATATTAATAATATATATAACAATAAAAAATTAAAATATTGAAAAAAAATTAAGTTCCTAATTTAATTATGCAATAGTTAAAATTCATTCCAAGATCAATGGCATTCAGATACATCTTATTGCAATCCGAATTCACCATAATAGTTGGACCCATCCAACATTCGCTTACAATGTATATTGTGTTGGACCCATCCAACCTTCGCTTACAATGTATATTGTGTTGGATAAATCTTACAGCCTAGGCCATCGCTGTGTAAATGTAAATAGAAATTGTATACAGACATTGGATGGGTCTTGCTTACATTGTCATTGGTCTCAAATCGAAGATGTATGTAGCAAAAATTTCACTGGGTTATCGTCTAAAGCACTCTTAACTGCGCGCTCTCTCAAATTAAACAAATGAGCAAAAATTAAATTGGCGCCCATAAATGTAAACAAACTTTGACATATGTATATGGCGTGTAAAACACACACAATCAAAAAAAACAATTGATGAGTTTTGATTTGCTTCGCAAATATACTTTGATATACTGACATGAAACATATCGTCACCTTAATTTACTGAAGAGGGAAAATAAAAATGTCAGTTTCTCATTAAATTCTCTAAGCAATTCTTCGTTTTTTATCAATTTTATTTAAAAATCTTCACTATATGAAAATATAAAAAAAACCAGATTTAAAAAGCAAAATTAATTAGGTAATTTCTATATTAAAGTAGTAGTAGATATGTAGATATCTGGTAATACTTAACGGTTTTTCATTGGGCTCGAGTGCTGAAATGAAATTGTGTAAATTCATATGATAATATACATGCATACTTTAATTAAATTTAATTAAATATGTTTACAAAAAAATTTTCTTTTTACTAATATGTATTAAAATTTTCAATTAAACTGATTTTCACTTAGGTATATACATATATGTACATGCAACTTTTGGAGGGAATTTTGTAAATCTAATCCAAAAATAACATTATCTACTTTTTATTTACTGATTTACAAAACCTACTTACTGGAAAACTTTATGAATTAAAATCGCGCGAGAATTAAATATAATTGTACTAAGATTTTCTATATTAATGTATATAAAATTAAAATTTCAGTTGGCAGCAGTTGGGGGGTTTCTATTAATTTCATAACTGGTATCAAACAATGTATTACAAGCCATCGCTGCAACATTACGACGGGCCATTTTTATATTTCGGCCCGTAGCCACAAAGTGGTGACCATCAACTATCACTTCGAAAGCCTGACACATCTGTTGTGGTTCTGCGCCAATTCGACCACACTTTATAAATGCGGTGCCAGGCCGCATCTATTAAAAACGAAAGAGATATAAAGAATTTATTAAATAGAACCGAGTATATTGAAATAAAACTTACCGCAGACAGGAATGACCCTGGATGCATCGATTTCCAATTTAGTTGTAATGGTTTTTTTTGTTTGTTCGGAATGTAATTCGGATGTAATTCGGAAATAGCATAACCATTACTTTCCCAATTAGAAAATAATTTATAGATAGCAAACGCAGCCAAATTAAACATTGGCACACCTTCATCACATGTGTCTATCGATACATTACTCTCCGGATTAGAGATCTGAGCCTTTGGTATAAGGGGATATTTAAGTAATTTATCCATAATAATTTCACGTAAAGCTTCTTCACCGGCATTATTTTTAGCTGCAGCCTTTGATTTACCATCCCCTTGATATTGTCTGTTGTTTATTGTAGCATATGCAGTAAAACCGCCACTTTTTTTCTCTTTAAATACTAAATCGCTTATTGAGACACCTCTCATTTCATTTAAAGACGCCAAGGCATTTTTAGGAATAAGTTTTTTACGCAAACTGAGATTTTGTTGAACACACTTCTGCTTATTGCGTTCTTAAAAACAAAAATATATGATATCTTTATATAAATATATTCCAAAACCTTTATAAATTAAATGAAGATTTGAACAGGATTGAGATCGAATCCTGTCAGACCCAGAAAAGATTTAAATATATAATATTTTAAAGTTTTATGAACTACAGAAAAAAAGGAATTTTTGTCCTTTGATCATTGTATTAGCGATTTTCCTGCGCTAATCAGAAAAAAAAAGTTAAAAGAATAAATAGTAATACATAAAGTTAATAAGCGAAAATGTAAAACAGCTTTCAGTCAGCACACAGGACTCTAGAAAATTAAGTTCTTCTTAACTTGTTTGAGTCGTTTTTGTTTTTATTTCTTTTCTATATCTAACAGCATTTTGACTTCTTATATGTCGATTCCCAGCTTGCGAACATTTCACAACTTTTTTTAATCGTTCAGATGATTGTTGGACAAGTGAATTGTCGTTTACGCAATTTTTCGAGCATTAGAAGATTTTTAGTATTTAACAATCGTATTCGACGCTTCCAAATTATATTTCTGCGAGTCATTTTGATGATTGTTCGACGAGTGCTTCTTTACACAAAAATCGCCGTTTCAGCATTCTGACGGCCGTTGAGAGATCGTTATTTCACCACAATCGTATGTTACTCATTTGAATGATGCTTTTGCGAGGTTTTGACGATTGTTGGACGATTGGAACAATTCAGCGTGGTTATGTTACTTCAAAATCACCATTTTCGCATTGTGGGTACTGTTGGCTGAGAAGTTATCGTAATGATCCTCAGCTCAATACCGTCACATCAAAAGTTCTTTTGAAGTGTCTATGCTTTTGAGCAAAAAATTAAGAAATAAAATGATATGTGAGCCATTTTATGCGTCGCATAACATGAAATAAAAAATTAATTTTGCTTCTTTTAAACTCATGCCCCTATTGCGGTTCTCCACTGTTGTGGCAGTCTTTGCAAAAGCAAGTGGCACCATCTGGCCAAGTTTTTGGCGTTGAGAACACTGCAGCATCAACTGACAATTCTACTGAGTCAGTTGAACAAACAATACAACCAGCAGATCTACCAACAGCTACCCCAATCAGAAGAAGAAGAAGCAATCAGGTACAAAAAGCGAGCGTCTTGAGTTATTAAGTCAAAAGTTATTGAGTCAGTAACTCAGAATGAAATTCTGCAAACATTAAAAAAATTTAAAAAAAACAGCTACAGAAATTACGAGATCAACAAAAAGATGCTTGAAATTAAGAAAAAAAAATTGCATTGTTGGAACGACAAGCAAATCAGGCTATTGATCTCCACAATCTTAAGGTCGAGTGCGAAAAATTAAAAATAGAAAAACTTAAGAATGAATGGAAAAATTAATAGTTTATAAGTATGTATATAGTAAAGAGCTGTACAAAATGTATTGAAAGTTCTGTTTTCTAAAGCACACTACGTCCAAGCCGTGTATTCCAGTGTAAACATTATCAACAAAACAAGCATAACAAAACATGACTCTCACTGAAACAAAACAAGCAGCATTCGAAAAGTTTCTCTCTATAGTTTTGTTTGTGCTTGTGTGTTCAAATGAAGCAGAACATCGAAACAAAAACAGACATGAATTAAAAAAATGGGAAATTACACCAAAAGCATCGAGTACACAAGAACAAACAGAAAAAAGCGTAAAAATGTAAATATTAGTGTTATTAAATAATATCATTCAGGAGGGAAAACACCTTGCAGGTATATAATTTTTTTTTATAATTTCAACTTTCTGATTTTCGTGATTTTTCTAAATTTTAGTAACCTTAAATATATATTGAAATGGAAGCATTAAATGTATGTGAAATTATAAATTTTTAAAATTTTTTGCGAAATTTTAAATATTTTTCTTTAAAGAACCTTAAAAACGAACCTCAAACCTAATATGAATTGTGATATTTTTATTTTATTTGTTTTTCCCAATGTGAATTAAAAAAATTTTATTTTTGCATACACACATTCGATTTTTTATGGTCATAAAAAATGGAAAAGTTTCTTTGCAAGTTTGATGTTCTACTTCATTTCTCTTCTACTTCAGCCTTGTTATATTTTTACATTGTTTTGTTGTACTTGTGTTCTCTTCTTCAATGTTTTGATCGTGGAACAAAAGAAATATTTTCGGAAGTATGTGTTTTCCAATGAGCAAGTAATACATACACACTAATTGCAATATCATGAAATGCTTGTAAGACATTTTTGTTGTGTTTGTGCCACACTTTAGTATATAGATAAATTTAATTTTATTTTTTTATATATTAAAATTCACAAGAAGTGGTATTATTTTTTTTAAGAATTATAAGTTTTTAACTATATGTACAGAATTCTTTTTTTAACCTTTTAAGACTGAATTAACAAATTGTTTCAGAATAAATAAAATATTTTATAACGTTTAAAATGATTGCATAATATTATTTTTAATACTGATTCCAACTTCAGTGTCTTCCATATTTGTGTTAGAGGATTGCACAGTAGCATCTTCACTTTCCGTTATTATTTCTTGTTCTGGAATTTCACCCTGAAAATGAAGGCTAATATTGTGCAAAGCATTTTTGGGAGCTCCCGTCAGCGAAAAATCTAAGAGCACCACATAACTTTAATATAGGAGGAATAGCCACCACGCGAACCGGTGTGTTGAAGTGATCTTTGATTTCATCCAGCAAATAACAAAACGATTCCTTGTTTAGTCGGAAATAACTTATAAATCTATAAATATAAAATTATTATTTAGTTTTGTTACTTATAAAAAGTTCTTACCTGGCACTGGGTAGTTCAAGGGGGCTGGAATCATCACGAATTTTTCTTCTTATGCGTAGCACATCTATACAAGAGTTTTCTTTTTCATCGTCATAAAATAAATCGACACTAATATCCATTCTATGTAAATACTTTTTATTCCCACAACAGTTAAAAAAAACACTTTTAGTAACTTACTTTTCTTTAAATTTCACTTGTCAAACGTGATATTTGAAGTTGGCAGTTCGATATTTTAGGATGGCAACTTTATGACAAACTCAACTAAAAACAGTTGTGTATCGCAATAACTAAAATGAGTTTTGTTGTGCATAAGGTGGGTTTACTCTCACACGACCAAACTGAGTTGATTGGAGAACCGCAATAGGGGCATCAGTTTTTTCAAGGATCGTTTGCAGTAAGAATTTTACAATCTTACACGATCCTTTTATTTTATTTAATGACGGTAATTTCAGAGTATCGTAGAGATTTATATGGAAGAATCGCTATCATGACTGAACGTGCACGATCGGAATACGGCAAGCTCTAATCGTGGAAGAGTCTTCTACGATTGAAAATGCTAGCTAGGTAAATACACATTAAAAAATATACATATATACAATGTCTAAATAAACATGCAATTTTCATATCACGCAAAAGTTAAAAATTACAAAACAAATACTTAATTTTTCGAGCTTCTACTGTGTCCTTAGAATATACATTTGAGAGATCTCAATACTTGGAATGATATTAAACGTAAAAATAAACTATTTAGGTATAAAAACAAAATGATTAAGTTCAGTTTTATTACGAGGTTTAACCTGCAGTCATCGACTAAGTTTTAATACGACTTAAAAATTTTAACTTTGGAAAAAAGTAAATATATTGTAAAATTGTTTATACAAAAATTCGTTTAATATCATACAATAGGAAGAAAGTCATCTTCATTTTATATCATTTTATATTTACTATTTCCCAAATTGCTAATTTTTAACGGCTGACTGTATAAAATTGTATAGTATTCAGAATAGTGTAGTTTCCATTGCCGCAATACTTTTTAAATAACTTAAATTAGATAATTTGAATTTGTTACAGGATTCAAAGCGCTTTTCAATACAAATGTGCAAAATTTTGCTTTCAAAAATTTCCAATTTTATAACAGTGGAAAATATAGTACCATATAAGAAATGCATATAATATATCTAAGTATATACTGAAACATAAGATAATCGTTTTTCCATAAATTTCATCACGATTAGGAGAAGGGGGCAATTTGCCCACTCCGAATCTTTCTAACGGATTGCAAAGAAACTCTCAACATAATGAGGCCTTTGTTTTTCCGAAAACTTAAAATATAATGAAATCACTATAAACACAATATAGCGGCCGACTAAAAATGGCGCAGCGCACCGGGTTAATCTACTATTTTTATATTTTTCAATTCAAACTTCGTTTCGTTTTTTTAAATGTAGATTAAAATATTGATGTTTTCTTCGAAAGAATATAATTTTAAGGTTAAGGTTTTGCACAGCATACTGAAAAAGTGTGCAGAATTCTTAGTAAATATTATGTACAGGCTTGTTATAAAAAAAATCTAACCCTGAAAAAGGGTACCAGAAGAATATTAATTTATTGAATATGATTAATAAGTGTTAATAATTTTGTTGATAAAATTTTCAGATAAACTGTCTTCGACCTTGACTAATTAAAATATTGCAATATACTACATACATACAAAAATACATAGATATATTTTGCTTGAAAGCATTTAAACCAGGTATCAAAACAAGTACATATTTTAGGAAATACTATCAACAGGAAAATAAATCTTGGATATGATTAGATGAATAAAATAAAAAAATTAAGTAACGTACCAGAGTTTTTCTTCCGACGTCTAAACTTTTTCTTATTATTTTCTTGGTCACTATTGCCTACTCCCTCCGAATTATCTAATTTCAATGCACTTCTTGTCAAAGGATCTTTAAGTGCTGATGCCAATAATGAAACATTTGGTTCGATTAGAAATTCTTGTTGGCGTCCTGAAGGAGCGGCTGAGGTTTGTTGGTCATGTCTCCCTATGTTACTAGGAATATTCTCGGCTTCTGATGCGAATGCAGTTCGCTGCTCACTTTGTTCTTGGTTAATAGGTACATATTCGGCTTCTGAAACGGATGCAGTTTCTTCTTGGTTACTAGGAATATTTTCTGCTTCTGAAACGGTAGAAGTTTTTTCGCCATTTCCCTCTTGGTTACTAGGTATATTTTCGACTTCTGAAACGGATGCAGTTTCTTCTTGGTTACTAGGAATAAATTCGACTTCTGAAAAGGATGAAGTTTCCTGGTCATCTTCTTCTTGATTACTTAGAATATTTTCGACTTCTGAAAAGGATGAAGTTTCCTGGTCAATTTCTTCTTGGTTATTAGGAATATTTTCGACTTCTAAAATTGGTGAAGTTTCCAGGCCATTTTCTTCTTGGTTACTATGAACATTTCCGGCTTCAATATCCTGAATAATATTTAATTCTTTAATATGTACGAACAAATATAAAAATTATATACGGATACATACAGAGTATGTATACTTTTTTGTCAATAAAATCAGAAATAAAACTATTACTGCAATGTACATGTTACTACAATGTGAACACAAAAATTACCAATTACTTTGATATTTCTGTATTTATTACTACAGAAACTTCACTTAAGGAATAGTTATGAATATTTTCTCGTAGCTAAAAACAAAAACTCGTTTTATTATAAATTTTTTTATTTTCATATACATATACATATATGTATGTACTTACATAAGTGCAATATTAAACAAACGTTTATTGACTAAAATCTGCATTTATTACTGAATTCTCAGACGATTTAATTATTTGTTAATAACGATTTTATATAGACATGTAATATGAAGTTTTTTTTGAACATTTCGCTTAAAGAAATTTTTAAATTAAACAGCGAACAGTTCAATTATACGTAAGTGGCCATAAATCATACAGGCCTTGTGAAAAACTATTCGCCACTCTAACGCCATTTTATAATAGAAAATACGTAATTTAACGCACATTAGTTTACTTTAAGAATCATATTTGCATAAAAAGCACACCCTTACAGCCATATTCTTAAATTTTTTTTATAAAAGTGAATTTTGCATGGAAATTTTATAAATCAAAAAATTGCTTTCTGAATGCAGCAGTTAGTCTTTGACAATTGCATCTATGCACTATGTACATTTAGCGAACTAAAATACCCATAACTATATTACGTAAAACTAAAATAAATTTAAGCAATAATTGACATAGAATAAATAAAGCGCTAAAATCTGGTTTATATATTCTGCCTTATTACGATTATCGAAGCGCCTCGACTTATTGTACTAGATTAATGTTGATTTTCATTCTGGAAAAGTGCTTAGAAGTGTTTGCATTTAAAGTGCTATAAAATAGATTTATAACGGCACAATAAATTGCAAATATTTTTAACAAATAAAGCACCTTTCCTCCAGAATGGAAATCACCACAAAGCAGTGTTTAAAAAACTACATTACGTAAACATTCTTTTACTATGCTAACACTAGTGCTCTCAATAATTACAAGTAGCGGCAGCAAGAGCAGTTGTCTTATTTTGTAGCAGTATCTTTTATAAACTGCAAAACTTGCAAAAAATAAAAAACAAAAATTAGGTAGCAGCTCAAAAAACTGAATAGTTTTCTACTGGTTTGATTCAGGTTTTCTTTTAATATATCGACCCCTGTGCGCGAAATTATCGTATGTTACACTTTTTTCGAAATGGACTTTTTTATGCAAAATGGTTCTAAATCTATTAATTCATCTGCAGATAAAGTATTATAGCGATAATTGTTATAGTTATGGAGATAACACTATGTACATTTTATCGTATGTAACAGTTACTGCTGTCAGGCAAATAAAAAAAAGATGAATAAAAACGCTCTCCTGTGAAATTTAATTGTTGTAACATACGATAAGGGGTCGATATGTAGATCGAATAAAAAATACTTAAATAAAATAGTTTTTGCAAATGCTAATTAGTTTATTCTGATTGTATTTTAGTAATTCTGAAACTTTTAATCGCTTTTTAAATTGTTCTCTTTTGGCGCAATTTTTATTCAAGAAACAACAAAAGCGTTCTAACAAAAAGAAAAAGAAAAACAAAAAATCCGCTATACCAGTGACGGGCGAACGGAATTAATTAGTGTTGACACCACCAACCACTGTTGTCACTTCGGGTCACGGTGACCGGATCAGGGCTTTTATGGCCTTTTTTCGCGTCATTGTGCTGAAGACTCCTATCGAAAGCAAAATATAAAATTTTTTATATTGTGGATACCAGTGGGATAGTTGCTGTTGGACTGTTTGGTGATGAAGGCGTAGCACTGATCACCGAGCAATCTCTCAGGCGGCAACTAGCTCATTGGTGTCGACAATATGAAAAATAGAAAATAGACAATTGATTTGATTTTTTTTTGCGTAAACTATGACAGGCCGTTTCAGAATTGACTTCTGCAACATACGTGGTTTATGGGCAAATTTTTTCTCTGTATATGCCCACGTTTGTCTCCATCGGCCGGATGTTTTCGCCTTAAGTGAAACCCAGGTGTCTGAGGATGCTGATCCACAGGATTTTAATATACCTGGGTATCACCTCCTATCCCTCTTTATTCTTCATAGGGGCCTTGCAATATATGTACGCAATGAAGTTGTGTACCAGTGCCAGCAATCCTTAGGCACGAATGATCCTGAATTTAGCTGTCTATGGGTTATATTTAAAATCAGGGCACATCTTTTGCACTTCGGGTTTCTTTACAGAAGTCCAAATATGGAAAGGGATAAAACTATATACAACTTCGATGCCCTTTCCGACACTATATCGGAGATCCTCGAAAATTACCCGAACAGTGAAATCGTTATTGCTGGTGATTTCAATGTTCATAACTTATCGTGGCTCCGCCATTCGAGCCATACGACTCCAGAAGGCCAATATGTTGAGCTATTCGCAGCGCACAACCACCTTGCGCAATTAGTGAATGAACCAACACATATTCCGTGTGTTGACGGGCACCAACACAACACCCTCGACCTTTTTCTCACTTCACACCCTGACAAGTATGAAATGAACACTAGCGCCCCTCTTGGAAATTCGGATCATTGCACCATTTCTGCCTCCTTTTCGTTTGCGGAACTTCTTAACGTTTCACGGCCAGCTACGAAACGTTTAAAATATATTTTTGAAAAGGCACGTTGGGCTGAGCTCAACGATTTCTTTCGGCATTTCAATTGGAAGCTCTGCTTAATTGACAATGACGTCAATGCCATGGCAGAAATGGTTGAAAATATAATATTGCCCGGTATGAAAATTTTCATACCATCGAAGCAAATTTCGAGTAAACCCAGACCGAAGTCATGGTTTAATCAGACGTGCAGACTTGAAGTCAGATCCAGAAAGGAAGCATTTAGTATCTGGCGGAATGACAAAAACGCGGATACTGATATGATGCGCAAAAGCGCGAGAACTTCGTGTGCCAAAGTGCTAAGACGTGCAAAAGCTTTGTACGAGCAGAGTCTTCGCGCTAAAGTTCTTACTGCCCAACGGGGCAGTAAAAGCTTTTGGTCTTTCGTAAAAAGAGTGAAGGAAAATGCTAGTTCTTCTATTCCGGCTCTTTTGAAGGATGATCAAATATTCACTGACCCGGTTGAAAAAGCTAACCTCCTAGCTGAAATGTTTGCAGGTAATTCTCACCTGCCGGAAAGCAATCAACCACTGCCCGCACCCGAGCGTGTATCCGTAACTATGCCAAAGATATACTTTCGAGCTCGTGCAGTTTAAAGAGTTCTAACGAACCTCAACATAAACAAGTCTCCTGGGCCGGATGGAATTCCTGCACTGGTCCTGAAGCAGTGTTCTTCGACGTTATCACGTCCTTTGGCAATCCTGTTCAGCACTCTGTACTATACAGGTCAATTCCCATCGTGCTGGAAGGTTGCAAATGTAACGCCGATCCCAAAAAAGGGTGAGGCAAGCAAACCTGAAAATTACCGCCCAATCGCAATCTGTTCCGCGATTTCCAAAGTGATGGAAAGTATGGTGAACTTTCACCTAATGAAATATTTAGAGTCCAACAATTTCAATATTGAGGGTGGCGATGGCACGATGGATGGTAGTCTGCACGTTGACTACACAACCAAAAAACCTGCGTTCAACCCCAGTTTCAGACAAAAAAATTTTTAAAATAAAAATAAACAATTTAGTTGAGTTGCTTTTAATTTCATTTAAGTTAATTTTGCATCGATGTGCTGTTTCCATGTTAGCCGTCGATCAATGTGCATCCCTAGATACTTGACCTCCAAACGTTGAGGTATTAACTGGTTGTTGATCAGAATAGGAGGACATGTGTCTCTGCGCAGGGTGAAGGTTATATGTACGCACTTATTCTCATTAACTTTGATTCGCCATTTTTTTAGCCAGCTTTCCAGCTGCGAAGTTTGGTGCTGTAGGCGACGAGATGCTTCGTCAGCACTTTCGTGAATGCTTAAGAAAGCTGTATCATCGGCAAAAGTTGAGGTATGGATGTTCGCGACTGTTGGCAAATCTGCGGTGTATATCAAGTACAGCAATGGACCTAATATGCTGCCTTGGGGAACTCCAGCTTCAATCGGCTGCGGTGATGACAGCCAATCACCTTGTTTTAAAATAAATTTGCGACAAAGCAGGTAACTTTCCAGTAGCTTACAAATATTTTCAGGAAGGTACTGGGTCAGTTTATATATTAATCCCTTATGCCACACTTTATCAAAAGCTTGGGAAACATCGATAAAGAGGGCTGAGCAGTACTTTTTTTCTTCTAGGGTATGCTTTATAACATTCACAAGTCTATGTGTTTGCTCAGTTGTGCTGTGTTTACTTCGAAAGCCAAACTGATGGTCTGGAATGCAGCGCTTTTCGCTAATGATTTTATTTAACTTGATAGCTAATAATTTTTCAAAAAGCTTAGATAAATTTGGCAAAAGGCTAATTGGCCTGTAGGACTCAACTCTGGTGTGGTCTTTACCTGGCTTAGGTATCATAGTTATTAGTGATATCTTCCATTTAGATGGAAAGTATTCAATGCACAATATCGCGTTGAAGATGTGGAGAATTCTTTTAACTACTATAGTTGGGAGCTCTTGGAGCATCTTGTTGCTAATTTTATCGATGCCAGGAGATTTTTTAGGGTTCAAGTTGGCGATAGCTTCTTCGACGTCTTTCAATTTAAACTTTATCGAAACTGCTGCATCCGTAACTATCGATGGAAGTTCTTCAGGGTCGCTTGGTGCATTGGGGGTGAAAACATTTTTTAAGTGCTCAACGAACAACTTGCCTTTTTCTGTGTCGTTTCTTGCCCAATCCCCAGTTGTGGTTCGAAATGGAGGTTTACGAATAACCGGTCTTTTGAGATATCTGGTAGCACGCCATAGTGAATGATCGGATTGCGGTGTTGCATCAAGACCTTTAAGATACTCATTTAAATAATCAGTTTTTTTTTGATTGTAACATCTCTCTTAGCTTTTTGGTACACTCTATTAGTTTTCTTTTGAGTTGAGGGGATCTATGAAGCTGCCACTCTCTTCGAGCTCTTCTTTTTTCAGTTAATAATAATTCGATGTCTCTGGAGCAAATTTTGTCTTGCCTAATTTTGCGTGAATTAATAATAGCGTGCTGTGCCGCCAGCTTGAGACTTTCGTCCAGTTGTGTAAGAGATGCATCTACATCGTCTGGTGTACGAAGTAATACGATTTGACAGCAGTGAGTAGCAAGGTATTTGCGAAATTTCAACCAATTTGTGTATGTTTTTATTTTTTCAGCTAGGAAGGTCAGTTCAGCAAGGTCGCGTTTTATACAACGTAGTTTCCAAAATGTGTTTGACGGTGGCCTCAAGCGGACAACCAACATATTGGCCAACTGATCGTAACAAAATACCTGATGTCATAGATTTCGCAATCACAAAGGGCATTGCAGCTAAATCCATTATTGTTGAATCTTCTGTTGACTTATCATCAGATCATTCACCAACTATAATTACAATAATAAAAATGGCTACTAAACCGAAGCCCTTCAGCACTGCTACGAGTATAAAAAAAAAACTAAAGAACGTGCGAAAGCAGAGCTGCAAAATAATTAATTAAGCTTCACCTCCTGTCGTTTCTCCTACTATCCCTTTCCTATAGTTCCCAGCACAATGCTTCGCATGTGTAGGAGTCATTTCCTGAGTGCTGGTCCTAGATAAAAAAAAAAAAAAAAAAAAAAAAAAAAATTACTGAACGACCGTCAATACGGCTTCCGTCGAGGGCGCTCTACGGGCGACTTACTAGCCTTCCTCTCGGAAAAATGGTGTGATTCTATTCACCAGTTCGGCGAAAGTAAAGTCGTGGCTCTGGATATTTCTAAAGCATTTGATAGAGTGTGGCATGCGGCACTTCTGTCCAAACTCATTGCTTTTGGTGTCGGTGATATCTTCTCTCGATTTATATCGAGTTTTCTCAGGGATCGCGCTATAAGAGTTGTTATAGACGGGATCTCATCTAATGAGTATAAGATAAATTCAGGGGTACCGCAAGGCTCCACTCTTTCTCCTACCCTATTTCTAGTATTTCTAAATGACCTCCTATGTCAAACTTCCAACCCTATCCACTCTTTCGCAGATGACAGCAGCCTTTCTCACTCATATTCATTTAGTCGTAGACCAACATCGACTATGATCACTTCGCTGAGGCAGAATATGAGTGACTCATTGAATTATGACCTCATGA
The DNA here is from genome assembly GCA_963924685.1 of Dexiosoma caninum. Lineage (NCBI taxonomy): Eukaryota > Metazoa > Arthropoda > Insecta > Diptera > Tachinidae > Dexiosoma > Dexiosoma caninum. Next base: position 29,101,689 of record OZ004726.1, on the reverse strand, counting down.
AAATATCGCAATGGGGTCAGGCAAACAGGGTCGATTTCAATGCTCAAAAGACCCAATGCAGCATGCTTACACATCGACGCATGCCCGATGACGCTGCGTCATCTGTAATTATGGGCGGTATAAACATCGAGGAATCAGAAGCTCTTGATGTTCTTGACATGAAAATTCAGTGCGATGTTCGATGGACTGAGCACATTTTTCAGGTCTCAAAAGAAGCATTCAAGTGCCTCGGTTTTTTAAGACGGTGCAAGACATACTTCACCCTATCTCATCTCCTCACCATTTATACCGCGTACATCCGACCGAAAATGGAATACAACTCTCATGTTTGGGCCGGTGCTTCGAAGACTATTTTGAAGTTACTCGACCTGGTCCAGGAGAGAGCGAAGAAACTCATAGGAGACAGTAGGGTAGCCAACTCTCTTGAGCATCGTCGCAACGTGGGGTGCGTTTCGTTGTTCTATCGTTACTATAATGGGATGTGTTTTGATGAAATCAGGGAACTTGTTCCCGAAACCCGATCATTCACACGCACGACGCGTTCATCATTAAGAGCACATCCATTTGTGGTCAACTTGGCAGCGAACCGCACTACGCATTACAGGGAGAACTCATTTTTCGGCCGAACATCGCATATGTGGAACAAACTCCCTGCCGAGGTCTTTCCTGTCACTTATGACGTGGGAAAATTCAAATCAAATGTCCATTCACACTACTCCCTCTATCCTCCTTCCCATAACCTGATTTCCTAGTTCCAGCACAATGCATCGCATGTGTAGGGGTCATCCCCTGAATGCTGGTCCAAGATAGAAAAAAAAACAGAGGATGCAATTTGCAAGTTGCGCAAATATCAGCTTATGATAATTTCAGCTACTGCGCCTACTGAGCAGCTTTACTTATCATTGTTAAATTGCAAAATTGATATTGGAGTGTTGGAAAGTCGTTTAGGCGATTTATTAGTCCCCGTCCATACTGTGAAGCATATGCTGCAAAACTTTTGAGTTTGTTGATGAGAAGGGGAAGAGGAGTGGAAGTATGTACGCTGTTTCATGTACATGCAGTTTTTGTTGAATTTCTTATTTGCATCTTTTGAGATGAGGTGTATTTGACGTTTCATTTTATTTCTTTTCGTTTGGTATACTGTTAACTTCTATCATAATAATAGCTACCCTGTTTTATTGTTAATTTTTTGTGAAATATAATCAAAAATTTTTAAAAAAAAATATAAAATTATATAAAAATTCATACATATGATTCTAATTGTGCTTTTTCCCTTATAAACTATATGTGAAATTTATTATTACATACCCTATGATATTCTCATACAGTATGAAAAATATCATAAAGCATTTTATTACAAAAGTAACTCAAAAATTGAGGAGGAAAGCATATCCATATAGTACTATTTCGCTAACGCTTACTTAGCTCGTCAGTGGATTTTTCCCAACGTCTGAATATAAACCCAAGATCTATATGTTTAAAATTCAATCAATCAAACGAGAATTGTTTGAATATCAAACATACAAACCAAAAAATCTATAAACAAAAACATAGCAATCCATGAGTTTACTTTTATAACATACTCACATTTCTATTTTTAGCTTTTTTATTCTCATCTACACCAGGCTTGCCATCGGCCAGCATAACTAATGTACCTTGAATCAAATGAAAAAATTAAAAAATGAAACAAAACAAAAGAATATCAAAATTCAATACTGTGCACATGTAGTATTTTATATTAACTGAATATATAATAATATATAATAATATATATAATATATAATATAATATAATAAAATATATAATATATAATAATATATAATAATAGGGTATGTAATAATAAATTTCACATATAGTTTATAAGGGAAAAAGCACAATTAGAATCATATGTATAAATAAATATTCCCAAAATAAAATCAGTTAATATTATATAAAAATTATTATATAATTTTTCTTCTTAGCGTCCATTTTGCTTCAAATTATACCTTGTGCTTCAAATGTGTATCCAAAAAAAAAATATTCACACCTTCTATCATAGGGTAGTTATTTTATATTTACATTCGGTATTGAGAAATGTCAAAAAAAATTTAAAAAAAGAAGATAGAAGGGAGGAATAAAAAATACTAAACATGAAGCAAAAGATTCATGTATGGACACTGCTGCACTTTCAAAAGAGAATTCAAACAACTTTTGCAGCATATGCTTCACAATATGGACAGGGACTTAGTGATATATCAACATGTACAGCAATTCGATGTGTCTAGTTGGTTGGAATTCACCTTTCACACCTTATGAATTTTATCAATCAATTACACTCTTCAGTATGCACATTAGTATCATCTTACGCTTAGGTATTTAGCATTCAGAAAGTTCTTAGGGGAACCATCGGCTGAAAACTGGCTGTACTATTGCAGAGCTCGGGAAAAATTTCAAGTTTTATTAGACGGGTTCTAAGAAGAGCTTATATTATGGGATGTGGCGAATTTTACGTTGTAATGGATGTAAGCAAGACTCTAATGATGTGGAGGATTTTAATCTTGATATATTGAATAGGGAAGTTTCAAGTCATAGATCTATTGATTATTTTGAGCCTTTTGAATTAGATTTTCCTCATGGCCGCTTGGTAGAATTAATTCTGTGCATTTGCTAACTGCTTTTTTCAAAGTTGAATTCAATGCCACTGGACGGTTTTCCCCTTAAATTTATTAAATTAATTTTTCCTTTTATTCACCATCAGCTTGTTAACCTAATAAACAGTATTATTACTAATTCAAAGTTTTCGTCCGATTGGGAAGTTTCTAATGTTATTCCAATTAGAAAAAGGATTTCTTATAGGAAAGTCAAGTCAATTTCCTTGGTTCCCGTTTTATCAAAAATAGTTTAACATATTATTTAGGAGCAGATTATGATGTTTCTGAAAAGAAACCCTTAACAATCTGGCATTCACGAAGACTATAGCTCCAATACGCTTTTTATAGGTCTGACTGATTCTGTTATTGACAGGGATGACTTAGCATTATTAAGATCGCTCGATTTAGCGAAAGCATTTGATAAGGTTGGTCACGCACTTTAAATTGGCAAACTTTGCATTACCTTCAGAATCTCTTTATCTTGCTTGCAGATTAATTTTTTCTTCCTAGTGTGGCCAATCCCAATTTTTGGATTGTAGTAATACAAACTCGTAATGAAACTTAAAACATAGATCGACACTAGAAAATGGTAGCCAAAAGTTGCGCCGCTTATAACACTACCTCTATAAAAACTTCCTGTTCTGTAAAAGTAAAAACGTTCAAATGCACCGAGTAGAGCTCGGTCACGCTGATATTAAGAAGTAATTTTGTCAGTATACGAGTTTACCTATACTTTACTGGCACTTCTCCAAAAAAAAAAGCATTATATGGTGTTATATACTATGAGCGCCAAAATAAAGTGTACAAGAGGATTTTTGCAATATAATTGTATTTAAAATTTTTCAAAATACGATTAAGTTTAACAATTTATGTTTTCTGAAATCAGTATTCATCTCTTAACAACAACAAAAGTTATGAAACAAAAACAAAATCTACTCCATATATTACGCACCAAAATAAAGTGTACACAATTTTTTTTATACAACCAATAGTGAGTTAATATTTGGTTGCTTTTCCTTTTGCTTTTATAACGGCATTCAGCCTTCGAGGCATCGATTAGACTAGCTTTTTTGTTACGTCGGACGAAATTTTCTGCCAGTCTTCCGTTATAACCGATTTCAGCATTTCCTTATTGCTTATTATTCTCTTCCGGATTTGGCGGTCCAGGTACTCCCACAAATGCTCGATTGGATTTAAGTCCGGAGATTGTGGAGGGTGATCCAGTGTTTTGGGAGTATTGTACAGTAGCCATTCCTTTACTATTCCAGCTGTGTGTTTGGGATCATTATCATGTTGAAAGATCCAAGATCCCTGTAATCCCAGTTTCTCCACACTAGTTGGCAAATTGTTTCTCAAAATATTTAGGTAGTCCATCTTGTTCATATTACTTTCAATAAAAAATAAATTTCCAACTCCGCTTCCCGCCATACATCCCCACACCATCACTGAACCGACACCGTGCTTAACAGTGGTAATTAAATTTTGATCGGCATATTCATTATGCTTGCTTCTCCAAACTTTTACAGGTTTTTTCTGGCCAAATATCTCAAATTTGCTTTCGTCGCTAAACATAATATCATTCCAGAAAGAAACGTCTTTATTTATGTATTTTTTTGAATAATCAAAGCGTTTTCGCTGGTTAATTGTTGATAATAGCGGCTTCTTCCGTGGAAATCGGCCATGTAACCCATTCGCATGTAGTGTACGTCGAATTGTCGTGGCGCTTACGCTGGTACTTGTATTAGCTGAAACTTCCTCTGATATTTTAACAGCACTTTTAAATGAATTTTTCTTCACATCACGCACTATAGACCTTACTTGTGTCGCACTTAAAATTCTTGGTAGGCCTGCACCTGGGAGATTTTCTATTTTACCCAACTTTTTATATTTGTCAACTATTTTCTTCACAGTATTATGGCCTCTATTAATGAAACTGCCAATTTCTCGAAAATTTTGCCTTCGTTGCGAAGTTTTAAGACTAATTCTCTAATATCAGAGGAAGTTTGTTTGCCCATTTGAAAAAAATACTTAGCTGTCCTCACACAAAAACTTTTTTAAGCAAGAATGTTTAAATAGAAAATGTAATAAAAAAACAACCAAATATAACGGTATTTTGTACAGTAAGATATCATGAAAATGCCACAGTTGTAAAGTGTACATTTTATTTTGGTGCGTAATATATGGAGTAGATTTCGTTTTTGTTTCATAACTTTTGTTGTTGTAAAGATATATTGTTGTTTTTTTAACTTTAAGTAAAGAGATGAATACTGATTTCAGAAAACATAAATTGTTAAACTTAATCGTATTTTGAAAAATTTTAAAAAAAATTATATTGCAAAAATCCTTTTGTACACTTTATTTTGGAGCTCATAGTATGTACATATATTTTACGTACAGAAAACAAACCCCAAGTTGCCTAAATAACTGTTTTACTGCTTTAACTTTTTTTTCTTTTTATTTCATTCATTTTATTGTACAAAGTACTTATAACGTATAAAAAGAACAATTTTGAAAGCAAGCTAAAATCCGTATTAATGTGCACTTGGTTTTATAAATGAATGTCATAATCATTTAAAAATTAAATTCCTTACAATTTTTAATGTTCATTCATTTAAAAATGATTGAACGGAATACTTCTTGAATAAACTACTGTCCGTTCTTGTAATAATTTTGAGTGAGTGGAATGCGTTAACCATGGGATCAAAAGTAATAATCATGTTACATTTAAGTTGTCTTAAAAATTAATTCAGAGAAAGAAGTGCTTCAGAAGTTATGAGAATACCAATTCAAAGTGAACACATTCACTTTTTGTTCTGGGTTCTCAATTGAAAAGGGCATCGAATTGTTTGTTTTTTTGGAGTGCCTCTTATTTTTAGTAGACGCATTATTTTTAAGTATTGTGAAATTTTAGGGGTATTACGTGTAACTACAAGCAATTATATGTCTATTATATTATACAGTAAACTGTTTTTTAATTTGATAAAAAAAACTTCGATAACGAATAAGCGTCCACGACGATCAAAATTAAAAAAAAATTTAGTAAGCAAGGATTACTTTCAAATATATCTTCTGTCCCCTAAAAATATGAATTAAGAGCAACTATTTTTTACATACAGGTGTCTCGCAATGTAGATACATATATAATTTGCTTCAGTCTTGTTGGTAGTTCCTTATGGAAATTTTGGTAACGAATCGGTCCGCAGGACGAGAGGCTTTTCTTAATTTGGTGTAAGTACCAATTTGATTAGTAATAGTTAACAAAGAATTGTCGAATTCACAAAGTAATATTTTTATTACATTATTATTATTGCTTACCTCATCATTTCTTTTATTTGCCATTATATTCTTCCTAATAATTTCTCGGCTGCCAATACAAAAAAATGTTTGTTATAATTCTTTGTTTGTTAATTCTTATAATAATAGCACTTCACAGTACTTTGTTCATAGGTATCCGCGATTTTGTTAGCGCGGACACCAATACACTTTTAAAAACACAGAGCCTATGTTTCTAAAGGCACAGAAAAGAAGAGTGTATAATATAGCGTCCTATATAAGTTCAAGCTGCTTGAAATCATACATTTACATGTACGCTTGATGGATGTTTGCGCTGGCACATGCTGTCCTCAACTCTTCACCATTTACGGTATCACGATGATCATTTTGAACGAGTTTAGGCTCCTATAAAGTGAATTCAGAACCTTGTCCCCACAAAAATAAAACCCAACATTCAGTTTTCTATAGTAAAAAAACCTATATGACAATAAAAAATGTGATGAAAATGTTCTAATTTTGACAGATTCACTTCAAAAGATGATGATCAGCTACGGTAATAAAGCACCTGATACTCAATTGACGAATTCGCTTTGCAACAACCTTGTTTTAATAAACCTTGAGCCTGTGCACACGTGAAATATAAGGTGTGTTCGGTTACAAAAGTAAGAAAACGCAAAAAATTTACCACAAAATAAAGGGTGGTTAAATTTCAAGGGCCGATGTTGATTTTGAATAAAACACAAACTATTTAGGAAATTATTGTAATTTTATTTTATTATGATATATTGGTATTACTCAATTATGTATGGAACAAAATATCGGCCAAATGGGCGCCGCGACCACGGCAACAGTGGATGATCAATTTTCGAAGAAAATCATCTTCAGTGATGAGGCACATTTTCACCTCAGTGGATTCGTCAATAAACAGAATTGCCGCATTTGGGCGAATGAGAATCCAAGAGTGATTGTCGAAAAACCAATGCACCCACAAAGAGTGACTGTTTGGTGCGGTTTATGGGCTGGCGGCATCATCGGGCCGTATTTTTTCCAAAATGAGGCCGGTCAGGCAGTTACTGTGAATGGTGTTCGCTATCGTGAAATGATAACGAACTTTTTATGGCCCGAATTGGAAGATATGGATGTGGACGATATGTGGTTTCAGCAGGACGGTGCCACTTGCCACACAGCTAATGAAACAATGGCTCTTTTGCGCAACAAATTCAATGGCCGTGTTATCTCACGTAATGGCGATGTCAATTGGCCGCCAAGACCATGTGATTTGACACCGTTGGACTTTTTTCTTTGGGGTTATTTGAAAGAAAAGGTGTACGTCGATAAGCCAGCAACAATTCAAGAGCTAAAGGATGAGATAATTCGGCACATTAACGGCATAGAACCTCCATTTGTTGGAAATATAATTTGAGCATTAACACTTTGCTTATTCAACATGTATATTCACATAGTTGGCTTTGAAATATTTTTTATGTTGTGTCACTTTGTAGAAAAATTTTATATATAGTTTAAAAGAATTTGTCATCAATAAAAGTCATGCATGTACATTGTGTTTTGTACATTGCTTTTTATATAAGAACTATGTGGAATTACTAGAAAGGGTTTGCATCACCACAACTACATTTCAATAGGTTATGGGCCCAGACATACGATTTGGAAGTTGTTGAATTTTTATTGCAAGATTTAAAAAGAAAAAATGGCATCGTCGTCATTATATCAGATAGAAAAGCTAGATGAAAGGAATTACGAAACATGGAGTATTCATATGAGAAGTATCCTTATTCATTCTGGTTTTTGGAAGTATGCAAGTGGCGAAGAAGAAGCAGATTCAACCTGGAGTCGTGATAAAATTTTGGAGTGGAAGAGTAATGATGAAAAAACGCTCGCAACAATTTTATTAAGTGTTAAGTCTACCCAGTTGAACCATATTAAAAACATTAACAAATCTAAAGATGCCTGGAATAAACTTAAGGAAGTTTACAAGCCGAGTGGTCCGATGCAAAAGGTTAGCTTATATAAAAAGATGTTAAGTTTGAACATGAAAGACAGCAAAGATATGGCCGAATATTTAAACAGTTTTTGTGAAATTACGGAGAAATTAGCCGATGTTGGAATTAGTATTCAAGAAGAATTATTGGTAGTCATTTTATTGTCAAGTCTTCCGAGAGAGTTTGAAAACTTCGTTATTGCCATAGAAACGAGGGATTCTCTACCAGCGTTAGGAATGCTAAAGGTTAAACTTCTTGAAGAGTATGAACGTCGAAATCAACAAAACAAATCATCTACGATTGAACAAGCTTTTGGTGCAGCCAAAAGAGAAACAGGTTACAAGAAAGGTAATAATAATTTGAATGTTAAAAAGGGAAATTGCTTCATATGTGGTAAGAAAGGGCATTATGCAAATAGGTGCAACGAAAAACGTAATCAAGAAAAAACTTACTCTTTGATTGCAATGGCGAATTCTGAAAAAAGAGATACACAAACATCGACATGGTACATTGATAGCGGTGCTACAAGTCACATGTGTGCAAATCGAAATTTATTTTGTAAATTAGACAGATGCAGTGATAATATAATGTTGGCAAATAGAAAATCAATTGCTGCTGAAGGAATAGGAACAGTCAATCTGTTTATAAATAATAATAAAATTGTACTAAAAGATGTTTTATATTCCTCAGATCTGAATGGAAATTTTTTATCTGTCAATAAGGTCGTAGAGTATGGTGGCAAAATCAAATTTAATAATAAGGGTGCAATATTTACTGATGCTTACGGTGAAATAGTTTTAAAAGCCCGTAAAGAAGAAAATTTGTTCCAATTTAAAATAAAAATACCGAACGAGAAATTATGTGTTTTACAATCCATTAATGAAACTTGGCATCGTCGATATGGACATTTGAACTATGAAAGCCTGTTTGAGTTGTCGAAGAAAAATATGGTGAATGGTATAAATTTGACGCAGAAACATCAAGATCCGTGCGAAATATGTATGGTTAGCAAAATTCATGCTATAAAATTCCCGAAGAAATCTGAAAGTAAATCTGGTGAGTTGTTAGATTTAATACACTCGGATGTTTGTGGTCCTATGAAAATAGATTCAGTTGGAGGTTCAAAGTATTTCCTCACATTCATAGATGACAAGTCAAGAAAAGTTTTTGTTTATTTTTTAAAATACAAAAGCGAGGTATTTGAAAAATTTAAAAATTTCAAAGAATTAGTAGAACGTCATACAAATCGTAAAATAAAATGTATTCGTAGTGATAATGGAGGAGAATATATTAATAAAGATTTTAATAATTATTTGGAGCAATGCGGAATTCAACGTCAGTTAACGGTACCTTATACGCCGCAACAGAATGGGGTAGCGGAAAGGTTTAATAGAACAATAGTAGAAATGGCTCGTTGTATGTTAGTCGATGCTGGTTTAAAACAAGATTTATGGGCTGAAGCTGTAGCAACAGCAGTTTATTTACGTAATAGATCTCCATCAAAAAGTCTCGATGGAAAAACGCCTTATGAAATATGGACGGGTCGTAAGCCATGTGTAAATCATTTTAAAATTTTTGGTACAAATGCAGTAGTTTTGAATAAAAGAAGAGGAAAATTTGAATCAAAAGGTGCAAATATGATGATGGTTGGTTATTCTAGAGTATCAAAAGCATATCGCTTATATGATAAGAAAACACGAGAAGTTATTGAAAGACGCAATGTTTTATTTAATGAATATAAATTACCCTGTAAAGAAGTTAATGATAACATTCAAAATTTTATGGATTTCGAAGCGATTGTAAATAAGAAAGATGTCGATGAACAATTTGAGACAAATAATACCTCAAATCAAGAAGATTTAGAGTATAGCATTGTAAGATCAGTAAATAGCGATATTTCACTTGATGAGGTTGTAGAAACAAATGAAAAAGGTAAACGTGGGCCAGGTAGACCTAAAATTTTTAGTAATGGTAGGCCAGGTCGTCCAAGAAAAATATATCAACAACTGAATAATGCAGTGAAGGAGCAAGTTCCAAAAACTTTAGAAGAGGCATTATCCAGTCGTGAAAGTGAAAAATGGAGAGAAGCTATGAAAAAAGAAATGTCTTTGTTGGAACAAAAAGAGACATGGTCATTAGTTGATTTACCAGCAGGTCATAAAACTATTAAAAGTAAGTGGGTATACACTTTAAAGAAAAATAGTGAAGGTGAAATTGAAAGGTTTAAGGCAAGGTTGGTCGCCAAAGGCTGTAGTCAAAAATACGGCATAAATTACGAAGAAACTTTTTCCCCTGTTATAAGATACGAAACGATAAGAATGATTTTGGCATTAGCAGTTGAGCACAAAATGCATTTGCACCAAATAGATGTAACTTCAGCATACCTGAATGGAGATTTATATGATGAAATTTACATGCAACAGCCTCAAGGTTTTGAAAACAAAAGGTATCCAAATAAAGTGTTACGTCTGCACAAATCTCTTTATGGTCTTAAGCAATCCGGGAGAGCATGGAATTTTAAATTAAATGAAGTTTTATGTAAGATGGGATTTGAAAGTTGCAAAAATGAACCGTGTTTATATAAAAAAATACAAGACAAAGAATTGATTGTAGTCGCAGTTTACGTCGACGATATAATAGTTGGATGTAAAAATAAAGCAGAAATATTAAAATTCAAGTCTCAAATTAGTAAGAAATTTGAAGTATCAGATAAAGGTTTATTGGAACATTTTTTGGGGATGAAAGTTGAACGTAACGGTGAAACTGGAGATATAAATATCTGTCAGGAAAATTATATTAAAGATTTGTTACAACAATACAATATGGAAAATTGTAAAACATCATCAGTTCCACTAGAACCAAATTTTCAAACAAAATGCAATGAAAAATGTGAAGAGGTTGATAGCACATTATATCAATCACTTATTGGCTCTTTATTATATTTATCTTTAACGACAAGGCCAGATATATTATATTCTGTAAATAAATTAGCACAAAGAAATACTAATCCACATGTAGAACATTTTAAAGCGGCAAAACAAGTTCTTAGATATTTGAAAGGAACTCAAAATCTTAAATTAAAATTTTGCAAAAGTAATCAAGAGTTAATCGGTTATGCTGATGCAGACTGGGGTGGATGTAAAACTGACAGAAAGTCACATAATGGATACATATTTTATCTTGGAAATTGTGCAATATCTTGGGAGTCGAAAAAACAATCCACAACAGCATTAAGCAGTACAGAAGCTGAATATATGTCTATATCAAATGCAGCAAAGGAAGCAGTATACTTAAGAAGATTACTACAAGAACTTGGTTTCATAAATGAAGAAAGTATTAAATTGAACGTCGATAATCAAGGAGCTTTAAAATTAGCAACAAATCCAGTATTTCATAATCGCAGCAAACATATAGATATAAAGTATCATCACATTAGAGAAGTAATAAATAATAAGGAAATCTATTTGGAATACTGTCCTACGGAAGATATGATTGCGGATATATTTACTAAAAATTTGTCTAAATTAAAACATAATAAATTTGTTACTTTGTTAAATTTAAAAACATAAAATCAGTTTGTAAAATATATATGTTGAGGAGGAGTGTTGGAAATATAATTTGAGCATTAACACTTTGCTTATTCAACATGTATATTCACATAGTTGGCTTTGAAATATTTTTTATGTTGTGTCACTTTGTAGAAAAATTTTATATATAGTTTAAAAGAATTTGTCATCAATAAAAGTCATACATGTACATTGTGTTTTGTACATTGCTTTTTATATAAGAACTATGTGGAATTACTAGAAAGGGTTTGCATCACCACAACTACATTTCAATACATTATGCCTCAGGGTCATCGAAAATTTGGACCATCGGATGGAGGTGTGCCGCCGTGGTCGCGGCGCCCATTTGGCCGATATTTTGTTCCATACATAATTGAGTAATACCAATATATCATAATAAAATAAAATTACAATAATTTCCTAAATAGTTTGTGTTTTATTCAAAATCAACATCGGCCCTTGAAATTTAACCACCCTTTAGGTCTGCTCCACGTGCATTACAAAAACATTTGCATCGTTGGCAACGGCTGTAAAATGTGGACAAAAATAAATTGAAAGCCATTTTTTATTAAATAAAGTGATAAATATGCACAAATATGTGTAGTTACATTTTGAAATTTATTTAAAAAAATCTTTTTTAAATTTTTAAATTAAAAACTTTTGTCGTTTTTTTTTTGCAAATTTTCTGATTAATTTCTTAGTATAATTTACAAGTAAAAAACAGCTTATAATTTAATTATAGACCGAACTTATCCAAAGAAAAAGTTCGTGCAACTTTGTACAGCAAATTAAAAATTTTACTCTCTAATTTTATTTCAAAATTGTACAAAAATTGTTAACAATTGCTGGGAGGTTTTGGGGTAAATTTAGACTTGTTGATAAGCATTTCTCGCAATTGAACTGATTTAGATTCTGAATATATATAGTCAAATTCATGCGCAATATAACTTCCAATTTATATAGTAGCGCTCTAATAATATTATAACTATGATTTTTTCATAAACATTATTCCTAGCTTATTTGTTGCCTACATATTTAATAATTCTTATGTTACACTTGTAGTCCACCAACTATATGTATATAGCCCTATGGGATCGGTTGGTTATTGTTATAAATAAATAAAATACAATATCTCTTTTAATATGATTCTAATTTTTAAGTTGTGCTTTTTCCGAGAAAAATATGTGAAATGTGTTATTACATTCTTTATGATATTCTCATAAAGTATTTTTTTCTAAAAGCAAACTCAACAACTGAGCAGGAAAGCATATATGTATATATATATATATAGTTATATATATATATATAGATGAGAAGAAAAATCTCAAAATAGAAATATGTATGTATGTGTTATAAAAAAAAGTAAACTCATGAATTGTTATGTTTTTGTTTATAGATTTTTGGTTTTTGTTCGGTATTCAACTTTAATTCTCGATTGATTGGTTGAATTTTGAACATAAGAATCTTGAATTTGTAGTCAGAAATTAGAAAAAATCCACTGATGAGCATTAGCAAAATAGTACTATATGGATATGCTTTCCTCCTCAATTTTTGAGTTTGCTTTTATACAAAAAAATACTTTATGAGAAAACCATAAAGTATGTAATAATACATTCACATATTTGTTCGGGAAAAATCACAATTTTAAAATTAGAATCATATATAAATAAAATAAATTTGTGCGAGTTCGGGCTATTTTGTTATGCACCTGGAACAGACCTAATATATATGACCATGTACAATTACAAATCTACACAATAATTTGGCTTATACGTGTTATTTAAAGAAACCCCAAATAATTTTTAACTAAATCATGAAATAAAATTAACTATTATTTGATCATTGCATTTTTGGGAAACTTTTAGTTTTACTTCCTTTGTTATTTTCAATGTTTATTATAAACCAGCTGATTGCTTGTTCTTCACGCCCAACCTAGCCCGAAGAAGGTGTTCTCGTGCGTGAAGAACAGGAATATTACTCTCTCATTTACCCAATTTTGGCGTAAGAAAACGCTTTGGGGTAAAATTGGGCGCCCACGGGCGCCCAGTTTAGAGTAAACTAACAGACCTATTATCAGAACAAAAAAGCAAAACACATGCTAATACAAAAACACAATCATATAAATATAGAAAGTGAGTGTTTTACAAAAAATAAATTATTTAAGTTAAAAATATGAACGTCAGTTCAGAATTTAAACCTGTGTCAACTAAAGCTTCTTTTTGAAGAATTTAAGAGTCCCCAAACACCGGAGGATGTTAGCAAATTAATAAAAAAATTTACACAACTGAATAACTCTGAAGAAAATAATTTAGGGTAAACGAACAGATCTATATATACATTGCATATTGCGTGGGAACTGACAATCATGAAACAAAATTACTAGATAGTCTCGAAACTACACCAAGTGTATAAAAAAACAACAGCGCAATGGTAATTAAATACCACCTGAACTCATTACTTATTGCGCCCGTCAGCTGATTCGAACGTTTTTAATGTACTTGTAGGCACAGATGTGCTTGTACCATAAACTGTGCTTGTACGCCAAATAGCAAAGATAGTTTACTTTTGTTCAAAGTTAAGAAAAGTGATTGTGAATAATTTGCTTTTGTGAAGACTTTGTCGATGGACTTAAATAAAAGTCTGAAACAAACAAAAATGACGACTATTTTGCTAAGCAGATAATAGATCTGTACGTTTACTTTCTGGGAAAGTTCGGTAAAATGAGAGTAAGCTATAATTACTCTCAATAAGAGAGCAAAATGTACAAAAGTAAGAAAACGAAAAAAACCATAAAATTTACCAGAAAAAAAGAAATGACAATTTTTTATAGCTCTGTGTATATCGGAGATGATATTTGACAATTTTAAAATTGTACTTTTTTGACCCCAAATGTACTAAAAACATAAAAGTTGTGTTAAGTTTTACTATTATTAACTGTTAGTAGCAGAAAGATAAAATGAGTTCTTGTATATTGAGAATTTGTTTCAAAATCAATCAAATTAAAGTAATACTGAAGGAGTTCCAATTACTCGAGAGACCACCTCGTTGCGAGACAACCAACGTGTTGTTGAATAGTTAAAAATTAATGCAGTTCATTACAAGAGTATTCTTGAATTTTCGCAAATTCATCAATTTTACAGAAAGGATAATTTTACTCGTTTGTAAACTTATAATTCGGACAATAGTTTTTGAAGTTCCGTACGACTGAGTTTAGACGAGAAAACATTTAGTTTGGTAGCATGTTACGGGTGTGGAAGAGAGCATCGTTTTTGTGTTCGGTACTCGGCGACACGTTTTAGCAACGACATATGTTGTCTTTGCCGATGGATAGAATTAATTTTTATGCGAATCCCTGAATAGTTTGTTTTAATATTTGTATATTTTAAATAATTGTGGGCAATTATATTAAGAAAAAATTCACAGATGATGGCCCACTCCAAGGTTCTGATGGATATTTCTATTTTATATTATATTACATTTCTTTTTTTATATATGTACATATAAGAATATGTACATATAAGAATATTGAAATAAAATCAACGTAAAGAATTGAAATAAATAGTGTTTCATTTCAATTGGAATATCCGTCTACAGTGAGCGATATATATGCATCAACGCTGACTATCACATGCACACGGAAGTTTCGGTCATTTTTCTCATATTGCTCTTAAGAAAATTATATAAACTTTGTTCTACGCAACGACCGATAATTCTTTCAGCAATGACGGTCATATCACCGTTCAAATGACCGTCAATGTTCTTGTAGGGCAGCTAAACTTATTAGCTATTTCGCTGGTCGCTTCATTCAACAGGCCAAACGTCAAAGTTTGTGAAAAAGCTGTGAAGTGGTTGTGAATAATTTAATAATTAAATATTATATTAAGAAAAATCGAAAATATTTAAATCCGCAATAGTACGGCAAATAAAAAAAAATCCGTTTGTCAGTTGCAGAAGTGAAAAAGGAATTGGAACTGCCAATAAGCACTGAGACGATATCCAGAGTGGCCAATTGAGAAGTGGCGTAATATTCTGTGAACAGATGTGTTCTAAATAGTTTTATTTGGTGGAAAGGGTTCACGCTCCTATGTTAGAAGGCCACCAAATTCGGAATATAACCCAAAATTTACCGCAAAGACTGTCAAACACGGAAGTTCCAGTATTATGGTATGGGGGTGTTTTTCGTACTACGGTGTTGGGCCTATTCACCATATAACTACCATCATGGATGCAGCAGAATACGTCAAAATACTGCCGTATGCTTCTGAAAATACGCCACTGATTTGGGTCATGCAACAAGGCAATGAAACATTCTAGCATAAAAGCTAAAAAGTGGTTTCAGGAGAATAATGTCCCTTTGATGGAATGACCTGCACAGTCTCCTGATTTAAACCCCATCGAAAATTTGTGAGCTGATGTTAAGAAGGTATCCGATGTCAAAGCGACTAACAATAATGATCTTTGGGTGACAGTGCAACAGATCTGGTACTCTATTTCGTTAGAGAGGAGCCAGAACTTGGTCAATTCTATAGAAAGACGCTGCAAAGCAGTAATTTCTAACAAGGGTAACGCAACTAAATATTAAAAACTGTACGGAAGGAAAGCTAAGGGATAGCTAATCACATTACAATGGCAGCAAACCATATTATTACAATTATTTTTCTTTCAGGTCGAGATGAGCTGTGCTATTATTTTTACAGATTTTTGGGAAAAGTTTCTTTTGTTATATTAATTTGAATTCAAATTAAATTATTTTTCTTTTTATCGTTCTTTGTACATATTTTTTTACATTTTGAAAAAAATCAAAAAAACTTTTTTAGAATAAAAGATTTTGTTACCAGTTTAAAATCAGGCGTGCTAGTGGTGCTCTTATTAGGTCTGTTCGTTTACTCAAAATTGGGCGCCCGTGGCCCCAAATGCATTTTCTTACGCAAAAATTGAGTAAATGAGAGAGGTTTTGAGAGAGTAATGCTCTTGTTCTTCACGCACGAGAATGCCCGTACTTTTTCTTCGGGCTAATTTGGGCATGAAGAACAAGCAATCAGTTTGTTTATAATAAACATTGAAAATAACAAAGCAAAATTACAAATGTCCCAAACAGCTGACAGACATTAAAAAAGTTGTGTGTTAAAAATTTCTCTTAGTCCCTGTCCATATTGTGAAACATTTGCTGCAAAACTTTTTTGAATTCTCTTTTGAAGGTTCTGCAGTGTCCATACATGAAACTTATGCTTCATGTTTCGTATTTTTTATTTCTCCCTTCTATCTTCTTTCTTTAATTTTTTTTGACATTTCTCAATACCGAATGTAAATATAAAATAACTACCCTGTGATAGAAGGTGTGAATATTTTTTTTGGATACACATTTGAAGCACAAGGTATAATTTGAAGCAAAATGGACGCAAAGAAGAAAAATTATATAATAATTTTTAAATAATTTTATATTTTTTTTAAAAATTTTTGATTATATTTCACAAAAAATTAACAATAAAACAGGGTAGCTATTATTATGATAGAAGTTAACAGTATACCAAACGAAAAGAAATAAAATGAAACGTCAAATACACCTCATCTCAAAAGATGCAAATAAGAAATTCAACAAAAGTTGCATGTACATGAAACAGCGTACATACTTCCACTCCTCTTCCCCTTCTCGTCTACAAACTCAAAAGTTTTGCAGCAAATGTTTCACAATATGGACAGGGACTTAACAATAATTAATTACACACATTTTTGTTATTTATACCATAAATTGTTAAAAACTTTTCATAAAAAATACCATTTTTTTAAATAAATATTTTTGTTAATACAAATTATTATTTCCTAAGGATGCTACCTACATATTTGGTAGCGAAATATTGAAAAATAAATAATTGTTAAAAACTTTTCATAAAAAAGACCATCGCTGAAAAATATATATAATTAAATAAATTCTTTCAATACTTGTTTTTTTAAATAAATTCTTTCACAAGTATTTTTTTTTCGGTAAACTGTCATCAACCACATTAAACTTTCATTGAAAATCAGGGATAATCAAGCTCGTACAATTGTACTTTTTTCAGTACACTTTGCATTGTAAAAGTACTACTTTACTCCACTAAATATTAAGTACCAAGTTATATTCATATGATTATACGTTGTTCAGTAAATTAAATTAATTATAGCAAAAATATATTTTCGATTTTTCTTAGTATAATATTTAATTATTAAATTATTCACAACCACTTTGCAAAACTTTTTCACAAACTTTGTCGTTTGGCCTGTTGAATGAACTGACCAGCGAAATAACTAATAAGTTTAGCTTCCCTACAATAACAGTGACGGTCATTTGACCGGTGATACGATCGTCATTGATGACAGAATTATAGGTTATTGCGCAGAGCAAAGTTTCTATAATTTTCTCAATGGCAATATGAGAAAAATTACCGAAACTTCTGGGTGCATGTGATAGTCAGCGTTGATGGATAAATCGGTCTCTGCTGACCGGTCAGCATGGACGAATATATCGACCGCTGCTGACTAGTCAGCGTTAACGGATATATCGGTCACTGTTAACGGATATCACAATTAAAGTGAAACACTATTTATTTCAATTCTTTATATTGATTTTATTTCAATATTCTAATATATATGTACATACATATGTATATAATGAAGAAATGTAATATGATATAAAATAGAAATATCCATCAGAACCTTGGAGTGGGCCATCATCTGTGAATTTTTTCTTAATATAATTGCCCACAATTATTTAAAATATACAAATATTAAAACAAACTATTCAGGGATTCGCATAAAAATTAATTCTTTCCATCAGCAAAGACAATCATATGTTGTTTTAAAACGTGTCGCCGAGTACCGAACACAAAAACGATGCTCTCTTCCACACCCGTAACATGCTACCAAACTAAATGTTTTCTCGTCTAAACTCAGTCGTACGGAGCTTCAAAAACTATAGTTCGAATTATAAGTTTATAAACGAGTAAAATTATCATTTCTGTAAAATGGATGAATTTGCGAAAACTCAAGAATACTTTTGTAATAAACTGCATTAATTTTTAACTATTCAACAACACGTTGGTTGTCTCGCAACGAGGTGGTCTCTCGAGTAATAGGAACTCCTTCAGTATTACTTTAATTTTATTGATTTCGAAACAAATTCTCAATATTCAAGAACTCATTTTATCTTTCTGTTACTAATAGTTAATAATAGTAAAACTTAACACAACTTTTATGCTTTTAGTACATTTGGGGTCAAAAAAGTACAATTTTAAAATTGTCAAATGTCATCTCCGATATAAACAGAGCTGTAAAAAATTGACATTTCTTTTTTTCTGGTAAATCTTATGTTTTTTTTCGTTTTCTTACTTTTTTACATTTTGCTCTCTTGAGAGTAATTATAGCTTACTCTCATTTTACCGAACTTTCCCAGAAAGTAAACGTACAGACCTATTTTGACACAGCTGTATGTAGAATTTGGTTTATTTTTTTTTTTACCATAAAACTGACTTTTTCGCTGTAAAAATTACAATAAAAAATAGGTTCATTTTATCTTGTACATGAATACTCGTTACTCTCGCCTATAAAATAGCAATCATGTCAGTTAAACATGAGTCGTCTGAACTTAGGTTTTGGCTGACTGACATGATTGCTACTTTTTCTTCTTTGAACTCTCTGACTGTCTGGCATACAGCTGATAATTCTTTGCTCTACTTAATTTCCAACTTAGATATTGATTAACATGAAGTGTTAATAAACCCTGGAAATAATATTGGACTACGTGCTCCATTGTAACTGAAATAGACTGGTTACAAACATAGTCCTATGTAATGGAGCCGTGGATCAAGGAAGTCAAAGTCGGTGTAACAAATATAATTTCCAAGCAATGTTGCCCACTTACCGCTTTTAGTTGCATATTCTTATTTTGAGCCCTCTTTTCATTTGCACATGATTACGGCGGACCGATTTTATGTAAAAAAAATTTAGCTCTGCACCAGTTATGCGTTTTTGAAGTTTGATTTCGTGACGAGTTTGCATTGCAAAAAACTCATCATTTTCGTATTTACCCAATTTAACTTTTAAAATATAATTTAAGATTATTATACTTAAAAAAACACAAAAGGAGCATTCTATTTTTTATTAATATGTTTTTTATTAAACTATTATCAGGTATATATATATAAAGTATATACTTCAATTATAATAAAAATATAATTTTTAACACGTTACAAAACTTACATATGGGCTAAATACCTTCGCTAGTGCTATTTATATGTAGTCCTTTTTGAATCCTTTCTTTTTCCTATTCATTTTTATTTTGTCACATTTCTAATCGCTTATTATATTTTACCCCTTATATGTATATTATATTAGTCTCTTTTTCATAGTTGGAGAGTCTTACAGCCATTTATCAACTGCGTTTGACAAGCATTGAGATTTAAAAGAAAAAACTAAAATGTCGATTCTTTTTGGATTGTTGCACATGTCGTTCTCGCGGTGCCACCACCTTCTTAAATGCACCTTGCTTCCGCCTGTAGGCTGCCAATATATACTATCTTGAACATGAATTTTTTATTTGTAGGTGTTTGAGACATTAATAAATATTAGTTTTTTAAGAAAAGAAGATTGTCTTTTTTGCAGTTGAATGCAAAAAGAACTTAAGCAAAATCCACCTAGAGAAATAATAATTTAATTATGGAACAGAAACTGATTCATAAATTGATTTTGTTTAGGGTCATTTACATTTTAGTAATTTTTATGTGCATACAGTGGCCAAAAAAACTATTCGACATTGCAATTATTTTCTTAAATTTCATTGAAAACGCTAGTATCCTTTGGTTTTTTATATGTATAAACGTGAGATCACATTGTATTATATGTATTTAATAATTTATGGTCCTAAAAATAAAAAAAATTGCACATTTTTTAACTCATCTATCTGTTTGAACGAAAAAACAAAAATCGCAAAGCAAAAAAAGTATTCGACTGGCATTGTTTTTCCCTTATTCCGATTGTGTATTTCTTATTACTTCATGTCATTGTTGGTAAAAATATCGCTATGTTTCTTGTTTATCATTTACAAGAACTTTTTTCTTATTTCTGTGCAAGTGATCGCGATGATGGGACGTAAAGGGAAAGAAACTTCTGTTGATGTAAGAAATTTAATAATACATCATTTTAAATTAGGAAAAACGGAAAAGACTATATCAGAAATCGTTTAAAAGTCAAGAACTACTGTATATTACATTATAAAAAAGTACAAATCAAGTAAAACTGTGATAAACAAGGTAAGGATTGGGCGACCTTGCAAACTTACAGATTCAGATGAACGGGGAATCGTGCGTGAAGTAAGAAAAAATCCAAAAATTACTGCTAACACTTTAGCTAAAAACACTGAGGAACACTTAGGTATATCCGTTACACCTCAAACAATAAGAAACGTCTTAAAAAATCACGATTTCCATGCACGATCAGCCAGGAAGAAGTCACACATTACTAAGAAAAATAGAAAGTTGAGATTAGATTTTGCGAAAGAGCATGTACATAAAGCCAATGGAGTTCTGGATGGATTTTATTTTTGCTGACGAAAGTAAATATAACCTTTTTCGATGTGATGGAAAAGTTCTGGTACATCGCAGGCCTAACACAGAATTGGATAAAACGAATATGGTACCAACTGTTAAACATGGTGGCGGTGGTGTTATGGTATGGGGATGTATGGCGGCATCAGGCGTGGGTAATATTGGGTTTATTGATGGGATTATGGATCACCGAAAGTACATTGACCTCCTAAAGCAAAATTTGAGGTCAAGTGCTGAAAAATTGGGTCTGGCAAATAGATTTCAGTTTTATCAAGATAATGATCCCAAACATTGTGCCACTAATACAAAGCTTTGGCTTTTATATAATTGTCCAAAATTAATAAAAAAAAAAACGCCGCCACAGCCCCAGAACTTAACCCTATTGAACATCTTTGGGGTCACCTTGAAAAAAAAATCAGAAAACGTGAATTTAAGAACAAACACCACATGAAAGTTATCCTGCAGGAGGAATGAAGCCAAATTGATCCAGAATAGACCAAAACGTTGGTAAAATCTATGCCAGATCGTTTAAAAGAGGTTATACGTAGGCAAGGAAAAGCAACTCGCTACTGAAGTAGAAATAAGCTTGTATTTCAATTCATGTATTTTAAAAATGGTACCAATGTCGAATACTTTTTTTGCTTGTTTTTTGTTAATAATATTTTAATTCATGTGTTTTTTGCTTTTTTTTTTTGAGATCTCATTTTTTTTACTGAATATAACTTTGTGTTCCTTAATAAAGACTTTTATAAGTTTATTTTGTTAAAAACAACATTACATATTTTTTTCTTGATAAATATATAAAGTTTACGGCCTATGTCGAATAGTTTTTTTGGCCACTGTATATTGTAAATTTTTTACATTCTAAAGAGAAAGGCCCTGCGGGTTAGTTTTTAAAAGTTATAAAAGAGAAAAAAGCAGCTATGTATGTTATGCTTGTACAAACATATCGTCATATAAAACATAAACCCGTTTAAGTGACAAACACATTAAATTTGGTTTTCTGCTGAATATTGTGTACCATGTGCAAGTCCGTACTAAATAATTTATTTTGTAAACATTCCTTTTTTAAACATATTTTAGGTTTCTTAACTGTTTTATTAATTTTTTTTCCTCTCCTGTAAAAGTTGAAAAGTGTGCCTACATTGTGTTACGTTTTATATGACGATATGTATGTATTATTATTGAAGAGCCAACTATTAAAAAAGAAAGAAAAATAAACACCAGAGATAGATTATATATATGTATATGTACATACATGAACGTGTATCTCCATATATGTACATAAAAACTAAAAAAACCTCGTCTCTTTTTGGTTTAACACACACACAAATATAAAAAAGGCGCGTAAAGTACAGTCAGACATAAAAAGAAAATACAATATGAATTTTATGAGAAAAGTATGCATTATATTAGAAATATCTATGGATGCATATCCATACAAATTTATGATACTTTATGCCTGCAAATACATTGTAAGGGTATTTTACAGTCCACAAACATTTATTTCGAAGCAATACTTACCAATTTGTAAGTTTTTTAATCTAATACCTTTGTACATACTTATATAGCAAGGATTTCACAATTATACGACGATTTCCGTTTTTTTCACAATGTTTCCTCAAATTTATTAAATAAATGTTAAACATAATTCCTTTGATTATTTAATCAATGTACATATGTATATATGTAAGTATGTACGCACCCGCAAGTGTAAATGCATATATTTATGAACATATTTCTGTATGATGAACATGAAACAATTAATTCACACAATTTAATTTTATGCATGAATCCGTAAATAAATACACATGTCGTAACATTTATCTCTATTAATATATACATAGTTATTTACAAATGAATGTAAGTAATTGTGCATATACTATGTATGTATGTTAAATAGTTGAAATTTATTCCCTCTCAAAATACTTTTTTATATTGAAGGTTAAAGAGAAGTTATTATTTTGTAAAAATTTTCAGACACTGAATTTTTGGAACACAGCTGAAACTAAGAAGAACAATTCTGTTTTGGCAAAGTCACTACTACTCACTTCATTTTTTAACCATTGTGTAATATAATTTTACGGTGATTTTTTTGCTATATGAGGGTAGCGATGGCTGAAGTAGTCTGCACGTTGACTACAAAACTACAACAGACCTGGTTTCAACCTAGGCTTGCCAGATGGCCTGGATTTTCCAGTTTTTTATGTCTGGTCCAGCTTGCAGTCCGGTTTTTTCATATTTTATATTCTTTTATAATGAAATTAATATTTTGTACAGAAAAAATGCATTCTAAACACAATAAAATTACAACTACATATATTTGCAAAAGTTTAGATTATATATTTTTCAACTCAAATTAGTACCATTTTTTATACATGACTGATAATTTATAAAAGTATCATCACTGTCATTTTTTGCTAATTGTATATTTAAGTCCAACACTAGTAATTTTAAGTGCATTTTAAAAATGGACAAGTTTTTTTTCTAAAATCCAGGCGCAAATTTTACGTTTTCCAGTTTTTATGCTTTTGGGATCTGGCAAGCCTAGTTCAACCCCAGTTTTAGGCTAAAATTATATAAAAAAAAAAAAAAAACCGGCGAAGTTACATAATAATAAAAATGGCTACTAAACCGAATCTTCAGCACTGCTATAAACAAAGAACATGCGAGAGCAGAGCTGTAAAATAATTAATTATGCTTCACCTCCTGTCGTTTCTCTAACTATTCCTCTCCTATAGTTCCAGCACAATGCATCGCATGTGTAGTGGTCATCTCCTGAGTGCTGGTCTCAGATAAAAAAAAAATATTACTAAGTACAGTCTGCTAGCAGATTTATATTTTCAAACTTAAAAAAAAAAAGTAATAATTGACAGTTTTATTAAGAGCATTGAACGACAGAATGGAAGTGCAGATTTTCTTTTTTAAAGAGTATGACATCCAGATGTCTTCCGCCGAGTTGAACACACTGTTAAAAACGGAGCCTTGTTTTCTGCGCCACACGCAGCGGTAAACTTAGTTGGTTAAAGCCACAAGAGATTGGGATTGTCATTATAAAACCTTTCTTTAATGTAGCCCCATAAAAAATCCGCGAGTGTTAGATCGGGCGACCATGGGATGTTCCCAAAGCGACTGATCAATTTTTGGGGGAAACTTTCCTGAAGTAAATTCATTGAAGTTTTCTGGCTGTATGCAGTCGCCACATCATGTTGAAACCACGTGTGTGAAGAGTACGATGGATGAGCTCGCAGGTTTGGCAAAACGAATTCCGTAATCATGCGTCGATAATTTTCACCGTTTACATTCGTCGCCTGGCCTCGAGAATTTTCGAAAAAAAAATGGTCCAACTATCTCATGCGTGGATAAGGCACACCAAACAGTTACCCTAGGGCAATGCAATGGTTTTTGATGTTTCAATTGAGGATTCCGGGTTCTAGGAGACAGTTTGGCTTGTTGACGTGCCCGTTTAAGTCAAAATGAGCCTCGCCGGTCCAAAAAATGTAATTTACAGTGCGAAAACGCTCCAACATCGTTTCTCAAACATTTTTGCGTAAATCAAAGTAACTTTCTTTCTGTTCTTGAACGATTTGAATTTTAAAAGGGTGGAACATTTGATCCTTTTTTAAAATTTCATGAATAATCGCTCTTGGAAGTCACAGTGAGACTGATATTTTCCGTATTGAAAGTCGCGGATTTTCACGTAAACTGCTTTCAATCAGTTCAATGTTTTCGGGAGTCCTTGAAGATCGACTGAGCCTGGCCGTGGGGCATTTATAGCCGAAGCAGTTGAGCAAAATCCATGCACTCACGAACGAATTAAATTTACACTCGGTCCATCACTTATTCGCCGAATACCAAACTTTAAACTAAACTGTCTCCACAGCGAACGCGCGATGCTCATCCGACCACTGCGACATCGTGACTGTATTATTATTGAAGAGCCAACTATTAAAAAAGAAAGAAAAATAAACACCAGAGATAGATATACTATGTATATGTACAATCATGGACGTGTACCTCCATATGCATAAAAACTTGAAATGCCTTCTTGTCTCTTTTTGGTTTAACACACACAAATATAAAAAAAGCGCGCAAAGTACAGTCAGACATAAAAAGAAAATACAATATGTATTTCATGAAAAAAGTATGCATTATATTAGAAATAAATATGAATGCTTTAATACACATTTATATCAGTTAATGCCTGCAAATACATTGTAAGCGTATTTTACCGTCCCCAAACATTTATTTCGAAGCAATACTTACCAATTTGTAAGTTTTTTAATCTAATACCTTTGCACATATGTACCTATATAACTAGGATTTCACAATTATACGACGATTTCCGTTTTTTACGCACGTTTCCTCAAATTTATTAAATAAATTTTAAACATAATTTCTTTGATTGATTACAAACATATATGCCTACGCACCCGCAAGTGTAAATGCATATATTTATGCACATATTTCTGTATAGATGAACATGAAACAATTAATTCACACAATTTAATTTTATGCATGAATCCGTAAATAAATACACAAGTTCGTAACATTTATATATACATAGTTACTTACAAAAGAATGTAAATAATTGTACATATATGTATGTATGAATGTGTGCTCGTTAAAATAGTTGAAATTTATTTCCTCTTAAAATACTTGTTTACTTCTTGAAGGTTAAAGAGATGTTATTATTTTGTAAAAATTTTCAGATACTGAAATTTTGGAACACAGCTGAAACTAAGAAGAACAATTCTGTTTTGGCAAGTCACTACTCGTCACTTAATTTTTTAAACATTGTGTAAAATAATTTTACGGTCGTTTTTTTGCAATATTACTAAGTATAAACTAAAAACTTGCGACCAGTATTGCAGCTAAAATTTACATTTTTTTTTATTTATTTTATGAACAGTATATGCATGTAGATATTCCGTTAAAAAATTATTCCGTGAAAAAAAATGAACTTGCTCGTAGCGAAGCATTCTTGAATTGAAATGAAAAATCTAAATTTACAGCAAATGAAATCTTTTTAGCCGTGTGTTATTTATTTTTGTAGTATTCAGAGATTGGTTAATGCCTGTGATATGAGTTTTTCGTTTTTATAATATTACCACATACAACTTTCTCTACAATATATTTTTTCCAATAGTGAATAGTAAAAACATGAAAGTGCAAAAATATTGCCTGAGAATAATGTAGTTCCATGGATATACAAATGTATATACGGCTTTTTGTATAACTGGATATAAATGTGTGCAAGTAGCTGTGTATACTAATTTATATATATCCATGCACATATATAACTTATTGATGGGAGAATTTTTTTCCGAATACAATACAGGCTTCATTTTACAATGCGCCATTTGTCGAAAGAGATTATACAAGGTGGGTTGCCACCAAACATAATAATAACAAACATTTGTCGTAAAGCATTAAATATGTATCTATTGCCACAATTTTTTTTAACTTTCTATGTTTCCTCATAAAAATTATAATTATACAGCAAAATAACAGAACGAAATATGTACATATGTAAATATAATATAACTGAATTGTGAACTAATTATTACCATATGACAGTAAATCAATTTATGCATGCTACTAATAAAGAAATTTAATTTAATTTAATATGTGGCTGTGAATAAAAAATGTATTTCAAATGAATAATAAATAGGTTCAGTACGCATTTACAAACAATGAGAGTGGCGATGGCTGATGTAGTTAGCCATTGACCACAAAAGCGAAAAGTTCTGCATTTGTGTGGCAAAAATTAACGTGACGTATAATATTGTACTAAAGATAAAAGTGTATAAATTTGTTTAAATGTTTTATAAAGGGGGCATGGTAACACTGTTTTTCATTGATTTGCAAATGTTATACACATTTGTTTATTTGGAAAAGTACTGACGTACATAAGGTGAAAAAGAGACAGTGGAATCGTATAATATAGCAGAGTGATTGAGATGCCTTGTGTAAAAAACATTAAACTATATAGTTTATATCTATAAAGCAGGGAGAGCATTCGGCTTTGAAAATTCACTCTCGGTTTTTGTGCTCTTTTTATGCACTCTTTTATTATGAAGTTCTTTTTATAAGGCAAGCAAGCTACACAAGCCAAGGCATAAAGAAACTCAATTCAATAGCATTTGTAAAGGCAATTGCCATAGCATTCGTTGTTGGTACGTACAACACAGTGTGTTTTGTTAATATACCAGCTACGGCAGCATTATAATATACAATAGTATAGTGAGTCAAGTAAAACAAAAAAAGAAAAGAAGAAGCATATCTACAGCAAAAAAGAAGAAAACAGAAAACTTTGTAGTGTTTTTTTTAAGTTAAAAGCAAGCTAACAAATAATAAAAACTGCATCAACGAAAACGATAAGAAGACAACAACAACAACATATATAGAACGTATGAAAAACATCAAATAAATATTCACACCAGTTTGGTTAGTAATGCTGTTGATGGTGATACTTCTCATTTTAAATTGTTTTTTATTGTTTAATATTATCACTTTCTTTAATTTTTTTTACAAATATTTCGGAAAATTTAACCCCTAGTGATATTTTTTTTACAAAAATATAAAAAGCATGATCTCAGAGTATCTCCTAAAGCGCAATAGAAATTACTACGTCAACAAGAAGAGTCACATGTAATATAATAAAATATTCAATTTGTGCAATTATAATACCGTTTTTGGGGCTATTTTGACGTGTGTGCGTTGTTATTTTCACTTAGCATTACCCATTTTGTATATGAATTTGTTTTATGGTATTTTCGCATTTCTCTTTTGTTTTATTTCAGCAAATTCCAAATCCGTTTACAGAAAGGACTTATAATAATAATAATAATAATAAAAAATAACGTCATACCTATGTACATATTTTAATTATTTTCATCAAATGTGATTTTAAAAGCGATACTCTAAAATTATTACTTCAAGAAACTAACTTAAAACGGTGTTAAAATCTAAGTAGAAAAGAGATCGCCGGTAAATTGCTAAATTTTAATATTGCTATAAGCAGAGTTAAACAAGTATTGGAAAAATTTTTTCTTATATGAAGCCGATTTAAACCGTGGACGCAACATGGAACACTTTCATCAGATACAGGTGAGTTAAGGTATAACAATATTATATTGGTTTTTTTGTGGTTTGAAAGATTTTGCATTAAAATTTTTGATACACATATTCCATTTAACAAATTTATAACCGTACATACATATAGATATGTTCAGTCACTGTTCTTTAATTTTTATATGGGATATATATGCATACAAATGTACGTGGGGATAAGTAGGTACTGTAAATTAGAGTGACCAATTGTTTGAATTATTATAAACGGCACAAAAGGGAAGAGTACTTTCATCAGTTTCATGAGATTTGCGCGGGAATATAAAACCAAATAAGAGGAAAACTAGACATTCGTTAATTGACACATGACTAAAGCATGTGAATATTACGGTAAGAATTACTTTTTTATATTATATGTAGTTTCATTCAATGTTTTCAACTTATAAAATAGATATTGCTATTAGATAATTGCAGATAGATAATTTGTTTATGTAAGGGATTGAAATTGCAGTATAGCTACATACATATATCGTTTAAAAGCCACCCTTGTAGTAGAATTGGCGATATACGTACATATGTACATATTCAAGAAAGGTTAAGTTCTTTGTTTATATGATGAAGCGCCTCTGCTGTCAAGGAGACGTATTTTTGAAGCTTCGTTTTAGTAACCACTTTTCTTTAGTAATTATTTTACTTTGCCCGTGCTACACAATACCAAAGAAGGAGGACGATCTGATGTGATTGTGGATTGCTGTCGGGCGAAGCCAGTACTGTTCAGTGACTGCCTTCGCCACTGAAACCTTCCGAGAACAACTGACACAAAGACACACTACTGCACATAAGAAAAATGCGAGATGGTTTTAAGACTTTTTTTTTGGCTTTGTACTCAACGTACAAACAACTTCAGATATCGCCACCCCATTTTTTTTCTCTGGAATATACAGAAAGACATGGTATTGTTGTCCACATATAAGCGGTGGCTTTTTCATGTAGCATGTACTTATATCCAGTATCTACTGTATTTATGTTATTAAAGATATAAAAAAAGCAATAGGTATAACATACATTTGCATCTCTAAAGAAATGTGCGGGCGCATTTAGTGGGACAGGCCGTAAATATTTGCTGTAATCTTACCAGTATGCAACATCACATTAGGGTGTATTAAAAAGTCAATAACAAAGCCCTATATATACCTTCATAAGTATGTAATACGTATGTATATTTTTTTCTTTTTAATTCTTTAATTTTATCGGCAATTGTTCAAACATTACTTTGGAATTAGATACTTTAAATTATTTCCTTGGCAAAAACTGAAATAAGGTTATGTCAGGTAGAGAGGTATTTGTTTTAAAAATACTGATCTTTTTCTATAGCGCTTCTTAGTTTGTTTACAGAAACATCAGTCATTTGTCGTATAGCCCCTATATGTATGTATGGCGCATAAAATGCCAAACCGCTAATCTTAATAAAATTCAATTGTGTGTTTGCATTTTAAGTGACGATATACATACAGTGGCAAAAAAAACTATTCGACATTGCAATTATTTTCTTAAATTTCATTGAAAACGCTAGTATCCTTTTGTTTTTTATATGTATAAACGTGAGATCTCATTGTATTTAATTATTTGTATTTAATAATTTATGGTCCTAAAATTAATAAAAATTGCACATTTTTTAACTCATCTATCTGTTTGAACGAAAAAACAAAAATTGCAAAGCAAAAAAAGTATTCGACTGGTATTGTTTTTCCCTTATTCTGATTGTGTATTTCTTATTACTTCATGTCATTGTTGGTAAAAATATCGCTACGTTTCTTGTTTATCATTTACAAGAACTTTTTTCTTAATTCTGTGCAAGTGATCGCGACGATGGGACGTAAAGGGAAAGAAACTTCTGTTGTTGTAAGAAATTTAATAATACATCATTTTAAATTAGGAAAAGACTATATCAGAAATCGTTTAAAGGTCAAGAACTACTGTATATTACATTATAAAAAAGTACAAATCAAGTAAAACTGTGATAAACAAGGTAAGGATTGGGCGACCTTGCAAACTTACAGATTCAGATGAACGGCGAATCGTGCGTGAAGTAAGAAAAAACTCCAAAAATTACTGCTAACACTTTAGCTAAAAACACTGAGGAACACTTAGGTATATCCGTTACACCTCAAACAATAAGAAACGTCTTAAAAAAGCACAATTTCCATGCACGATCATTCAGGAAGAAGTCACACATTACTAAGAAAAATAGAAAGTTGAGATTAGATTTTGCGAAAGAGCATGTAAATAAGCCAATGGTGTTCTGGATGGATTTTATTTTTGTTGACGAAAGTAAATATAACCTTTTTCGATGTGATGGAAAAGTTCTGGTACATCGCAGGCCTAACACAGAATTGGATGAAAGGAATATGGTACCAACTGTTAAACATGGTGGCGGTGGTGTTATGGTATGGGGATGTATGGCGGCATCAGGCGTGGGTAATATTGGGTTTATTGATGGGATTATGGATCACCGAAAGTACATTGACCTCCAAAAGCAAAATTTGAGGTCAAGTGCTGAAAAATTGGGTCTGGCAAAAAGATTTCAGTTTTATCAAGATAATGATCCCAAACATTGTGCCACTAATACAAAGCTTTGGCTTTTATATAATTGTCCAAAATTAAAACGCCGCCACAGTCCCCATACCTTAATCCTATTGAAAATTTTTGGGTTCACTTGGAAAAAAAATCAGAAAAAGTGAATTTACGAACAAACACCAGATGAAAGTTATCCTGCAGGAGGAATGGATCCAAATTGATCCAGAATATACCAAAACGTTGGTAAAATCTATGCCAGATCGTTTAAAATAGGTTATACGTATGTCGAATACTTTTTTTTGCTTGTTTTTTGTTATTAATATTTTAATTCATGTGTTTTGTGCTTTTTTTACTTTGAGATCTCATTTTTTTTACTGAATATAACTTTGTGTTCCTTAATAAAGACTTTTATAAGTTTATTTTGTTAAAAACAACATTCCATATTTTTTTCTTGATAAATATATAAAGTTTACGGCCGAATAGTTTTTTTGGCCACTGTACATATGTATGCACATATAATATCGACATATTTGTATGTATGTACATATTTTTTTACCTACATATTAAGGTATAGTTGAAAAAAACTTTATGAACAACAAAAAAATCAATTCTATTACTAAACCCCAAAAACAACCAATATTAGTTTCTAAGTATGTATTTTGTACCCTCAAAGCGTTATGTTCTGAATAAAAAAATGTCCATTAAAATATTTAAATTTCTAAACGAACTAGGTTTATATGTATATGTGTAGTTATGTACATATGTATATATTTATAAAACTAACAACGGCTAATTACCCCGCCAAAAAGTCAATAATTTTCGGTAATTATGCGGGGAAATATTTAAACGAATACGTTTAAGTATCTCAGCAATGAAAAACAATAGATTTGTTTTTTGAGATGTCTGTCATATCCACCTACCAAAAGCATTTCATAGGATTTGATGTTGCATTTCTTGCAACATTCTTGTCACATATAGTGCTGAGACAATTAAATGAACTCAATGAGGAAATTCATTTGAAGAAAGAAACGGGATTAAGAAAATGACCGTAAAAGGTATTTAAGTGTGGACTACGGGTTATACAGCAGTTACATTTTATGTGGTTTATGCAAAATTAGTGGCATAAATAAGCCTTAATAAATATTTTCTAAATTACTGCAACTTTCCTATAACTTGGTAACACGTGCGTATATACATACATACGTATGTATGCATGTACATAATGTAGCTATTAATTTATTTGAGAAAATAAGCAAATGATTCATATTTTATTTAAATCAAAACTAAGAAATAAAAAGTACAAAAACTTAAATTGCGTAATCTCTGGTAACGTGTGTTCAAATGTACTTTTCATCAAAGCATTATTTCTTACAACGCAATGCAAAAAAATTTAAACATCTACTCTCGTTTACTGGTATCCCCATCCGTATGTGTATCTATATACATATACCTACACAAAAAAATGTCTTTACTCTCTTAATTTTTTTTTTTAACGAAAAGACGGTTGTAATCACAAAAAATATAATCACTTTAAATTAAATAAATAGGCAATTATAATATAATACATGTGCTTGATTTTTTTATTCATAATTTTATTCAAGTTTTCTGTAATGATATGTAAACAAACAAGAGACTTACAAAATTTGTCATTTTCACTGATTAACACAAGTTTTTTTTGTTTCAAATATTGATTTCTCAAAAAATTTATCTCATTATTCAAGAACCGTGTTGTTGGTGTTTATAAAAACAACAATGTCAACGAAGTCTCACGAAGTAATGTCTTAAATTTTTTGCAATATTGTTTTGCCACCATTTTATATATGATGGAATGAATACATTGGAGATAGAGAGTTCTGCATTAACTTTAGAGAGATTTAAACGAAAGAGAATACAAAGTATATTTATTTATAATAATCAACGTTGGCATTAGAGCTACCAGATGAGACGATTTATGGTAGTTTTGACGATTTTTTCATAATCTCAATATGAATTTTAAGTAATACATTCTTGGATAATTTTTTTATGATGGTATAAGGCGTTAATTACTCTGCTATTATCGGAAAAATTTATAACTGTATTAAACATGTATTGTGTATATCTATATCTGTATATATCCAGCAATAACCTCCAAAAAAAGACGTAAAAAGACGTAGCAAAACCTATTTAGACGGATTACTTCTTATGTATGCATAGGGTGTTTTTCTAGGTGCATGAGAACTTAAAATTATAATAAAAGACAGAAATATTGTTCGAATGAAATTTTATTTATTATTTTAAGTATGATTGCCGGCATATTACCGCCTCAGCTGCAAGGTGCATGGTCCATATTAAATTTTTTGAAGATTCGTTTTAGTAGCCATTTTTATTATTGTTTTACTTCGCCGGTGCTACACAATACCGACGAAGGAGGGCGTTCTGATGTGATTGTGGATTGCTATCAGCGGAAGCCGGTATTGTTCAGTGACCAGTGACTATGCCTTCGCCACTGAAACTTTCCGACAACAACTGACACACAAAGACACACTAATGCACATCAGAAAAATGCGAGATGTTTATTTTTATTTTAAAAATTTTTAGTTTGAAACGGGTTGAACCCATGTCTGTTTTTGGTTTAGTAGTCAACGTGCAGCCTACCATCCATCGTGCCATCGCCACCCTCATTGGAGTATGTCCATATATTAAAATTTAATACACAGAAACAATTAAACACATATTTTCATTAAATTTGATATGATATATGTACATATTTTTGGAAACTGCATTTTGACTGCAGTTACCGATTTTGGCACGTTGTTCAATTTTGTACTGTTCTATTTTAAATTCTCAAGTCTACAAAATACTGAAAATAAAAATTATAATAAAAAAGTCAAAGGGAATTAAAACACCTTCGCTCCTTTTGGAGCACTCTGTATATCCGCTTTTAACTTGTGTAAAAATTCATACAAATAGCTTCGGAACTCGACCTCCTGTAAATAATATTTTTTAATTTCTTCAATAACCCTACACGCCTAAACTTCTTGGCAAGCCCTTTAAACATAACCATACGTAGTAACGACGAGCACTTTTAGGGGGTATATAATATAGGTGGTAAATATGTTTTTCGAAATTTTTATTATAAAAAAAAAAAATTTTTTTTACATACATATGTATTACATTTGGTTATAAAATATATTTTCAGTATTTAATTTTTTTGAAAGGAACTAACTTTTGAGATCATATATTTATAAAAGTTAAGTTAAACATATACTAACCATTCGTCGTAACGACATACAAGTATGTTATAACTCAAAAATTAAAGCACCTACGCGCCGTACTCTGCTTTTCCAGTAAGCTCATTGAATACTGAGTTGGCAAGCAAGGTAACAGCGATCATCATATACACAAGAAAGAGATCGCGGTATTTTTATTCTGTATTCGTCGATTTGACGAAGGTTATGTGTCTAGGGTTAAGACCTACATAGTAAATATGTACGTATGTGCTTATCTATGTAAATTGAAAACTTCAACTACGTTTTTTACAAAACTAGTATTTTTGAATACTGACATTGTTGAAGTAAATGAGCGATATGTTCAGCCATACATATTTATGTTTCATTTGATCTGCAATATGCATTTCGTAAATATGGTATGTATGGTACATACATACATACATATGTATGTACATAAATAGCCAAACATACATAAATATGTATGTATGGTAAGAATTCAGTGCTAAATTATTCTGAGAAAAATGGTTTTGTTTATGAAACGTGTTTACAAAACCAGAAAGATAAAAAAATTAATTTAGGTGAAATATTATCTATGTATGTGTCCTGTTAATATTTTTTAACGATTTAATATGTATGTACCTACATATGTTTGAAGTTCTTTTTTCCCTTACTTGAATGTTGAGGCCGAATATAAACAATAAGAAAAACATTCCTGATGCATAAATACATACATATTTATATCAGAGAACGACAAGGTATGATGGGAAAATATTTCATACGTAATCAACATCCTAAAAGTGTGCTTTTGTATTCTAACTATCATAAAAGACAAATCAGACATATTCGATGCCACTTTTCAATCTTTCGGCTGTTGTTCCCTCTGTGATTTTAATCATGTGTCCTATAATTTCAGTAATTTGGGTTGTTAGCTCGTCAGCTCATTTATGATTATTTTGATGAATAATGATATAAAAAACGAACAGGTATGCATGTAGTGATGCTGTTAAAGGGTGCTTTAGACCATAAGATTTGTCGTACGTAAAATGAGCGAGGAAATGAAATTGCATCCGTATTTCAAAAAAAGAGAGTAAAAATCGAATGGTTGTTTTCTGGCTTTTACACCATTGGTATGGCTAAAATCAAGTAAAATGAAAACATTCTCATTTAATTTAACTATAGCTGTTTGCTTGTGTTCCCCAGGGATGGAGTTCTTGTGCAAATGAATTTATTTTTTAATAACCTTGAAAAATATTTTTATAACTTTCGAATATTTTATTTTCGTGGTCAAAATTTTTAGTGTACTTTTAGAAAATATATGTATATTTTTATAAAATTGTGCTGTCGTGGTCTAAAATGTACATTTCGATTTTATAATTGGTATAAATTTATGAAACCAGTTTTCCGTCCCTGGCTTTCTCACATTTGTTTACATAAAAATGCATCCCTGATCTAATGGTGGGTTGGTTTTTGAAAAATTTTAAAAAATCAAGAGAGCCATACGACTGTCAAATTTTCATCCGTATTTTCTCCAAATCTTATAGTTTCATTACATATTACGTTTAGACGATCCGACTTGTGCTCTTCTACACAAAAATTTGACATGTCGTACGACAGATCTTATGGTCTAAAGCACCCTTAAAGAGTTAACATATCAACAGTGTGACCAGATTCTAAAGTAACATAAAGCTCGTTTTAATAAGAGTGCAGATCTTACGGATTTTATATATATGTACATATGTATGTATATAATATAATATATGATAATTAATAAAATGGCTATCCAAAATACAGCTTGAAAAATCGAGCAATTAACGAGCTAAAGCAGAGTTGTAAAAATTATTATGCTTTATCAATCGCTTCATCTCTGTCGCTATCCCTTTCCTTGCCTTCTCTTTATAAAAAAAACAGTTTGCATAGAATTAACAAGCTGATAATCTGCAGTCAACGAGTTGGTAAATATTTTATATAAATATGTACATATATATAGAAGTGTGTAATAGTTTATGATATTTTCTCTCCAACGAAAAATATATTACATTTGTTGCCCAATTTTGTCGTATTCGTTTAAAACTTTAGCACTTTATTGTCCAGCTATAAAGTAGTTTTAGAAGACTTTAAATAACAATAAAGTACAAATATTTTTAATAAATAAAGTGAAAAGTGCAGGGAATGCTGCTGGCTAAGTGGTTCGCGTGTTGAGTATTCAACCAGAATGGGACCATAATAAATTGGACCTAAGTGTGCTGGGTCCTTTTTTTTACCTTTACATACAGCAACCTGCGGACCTAACCTATTTATTTTATTTTGTTTCATTTCAATACATCGGAAGCCTTCAAAGCCGATTATATGTACATGTATTTTCAGCTAATTCATTTGTTGTATTTAAAATTGAAGTAGTAACAGATTAATGATTTTTATTATTAGTTAACAAGTCATATTAGGAACTATAAGAAATAATATTATACATTCAGATGTATACCATAATATGCTAAATTAAGAAACGAGTATAATAAATTAAGTAAAGTAAAGTATACACCAAGTAAGACTTCGTGGTATTTTTTTTAACAAAATTCTTTTTTTTTTAATTTAAATTTAATTTTTTGTAATTGTTGTAGAACTGCTACAACCTCTTAGCTTATTCTCTTATTTTTCGCACTTGATTGTGTGCGCGTTTTTTTATTTCGCTTTTATCGATTTCAGTATAAAGGTGGCAAGGAAAAATCGACCATTGAAAGTCGATTTTCGAATACAATAACACGACTTACAAATGGATTAATGTGGCAATATTGAAAATATATTTCTACAACAAACATCTATAAGTTTTCAAATGTTTACGGTGTACCTGCCGTCTTCCATATAAATAAGTAGCCGACTACTAGACAACGATGCAGTCAACTACATTTGTAGTCTCTGTAAATCGTAGCCTGCTGTCTTTCTTGTGTTTCGTCCTTAAACCATACGACTGAGCTTGTGAATTGAGCAAATTTTTTTACAATCCAAAACAACCATACACAATACGTTTGAAATAAAACGTCATGTAAAATACTGGAGTTAAAGCTTAGAGGGCAACAATGCAGACTAGCTAGCAAAAAACATGAAAACAACAATTTCGGCAGGGCAAATAATAACAAGGTACATATATACCGTGTGGGGCAAAAGTCTCGCTACAATTTTGATTTCCTATAAATTTGTTCAAAGATAAGTAAGTTTCGTTATCATAAAAAAATTCATTTGGTTTTTAAATTTTTTTTTCGTTATGATTGGAAGACATTCTTCATGACATCCTGCAACATCTCAGGCTGAATTTCTTCAATTTCGATGAATGCCAACAATACAATTGTTTTTAGTGGATGCAATGATGTTTCATGAATTAATTGAGGATTCTGTGTTCCCCAAAACCGACTGTTCTGTTTATTGACGTGGCCACTGAGAAGGAATTGTGCTTCATCAATTTAGACAAAAATCTTCAATTTTACCAGACAGCCTTAGGATTGCATTACTGTATTCAACTCGTTGATCAGGATCTGTCGGTAGCAATTTTTGGACTAACTGAATTTTGTACGGGAACAATTCGCCTTAAACTGCGTGCAGAAATGTTTAACGCGCACCAGAGCTACAATTTCAGTGTTACGAGACATCCGTTGTCTTGCAGAACGATGCTTGTTTTCTGTCGTACCGTGTTGTGAAAAATTCGAATGGAAACGATAAATTGTGGCTTGTCAGACACTGGACGATTAAAATATATTTGACGCAATCTCTGCGGAGTGGCAATAATGGAACGATTATTTTCAATAAATATTGGCACTATTTCTGCTCGTTTTTGTGGCGTATATTTATCCATAATAAAATTTGGACGTCTACACAACAGAATGGTTATACCGAAACTGAGCTAAGCGTCACATAACCAAGATGGCGCGCATTCCAAATGGTAGCGGGACTTTTGCCCCACCCGGTATAAAAAATAACAACAAAATCATATTATGTGCACATAATAGATATAAAAACGCATTTTATATCTACAATACCAACAAACGAAGCTACAACACAAAAACAAGAACACACCACTCTCAATTGAAAATAGTGTATAGAAAAAATTCTGCTATTTTTTGCTTTTGGAAATCTTCAAGGTTGTCAATAACAAATAATAAAAACTTATAAATCTGTAACAAAGAAATTTATGCTTCTTTTTCTGTACGGTTTGAAACATAGATTTTTAATTTTATATCATATACAGGGTGTCTGGTGGGAAATTTATATTTTTAAATACGATTATTTCAAAAAGTAATAAACGGTGCGGAGGGAATTATCGATTGTGCAGCTTTGTCAGTCACGATGTCGCAGTGGTCGAGTGAGTATTGCTCGTTCGCTGTAGATAAATTTTTTAAGAGTAATGATTCTTACGTAATTGGTCGTCTATAGTTTGTGATAAGTGATGGACTGAGTATAAATTTAATTCGTTCGCGGGTGCAGAGATTCCGCGCAACTGCTTCCGCTATGAATGCCCCACGGCCAGGACGCAGTCGATCCGAAAACATTGAACAGGTTGAAAGCAGTTTACGTGAAATCTGCGACTGTCAATACGGCAAAGAGCAGCCTCACTGGGACTTCCAAGAGCGATTATTCATGAACTTTTAAAAAAGGATCTGAAGAATCTGGATGACATACTCTTTAAAACAAAATCCGCATTTCCATTCTATCGTTCAAAGGTCTCAATAAAACTTTGCGTCAATTATTACGTTTTTTATTTAAGTTTGAAAATATAAATATTTTACCAGATACCCTTTAGTCCCCGTCCATACTGTGAAGCATATGCTGTAAAACTTTTGAGTTTGTTGATGAGAAGGAGAAGAGGAGTGGAAGTATGTACGCTGTTTCATGTTCATGCAGTTTTTGTTGAATTTCTTATTTGCATCTTTTGACATGAGGTGTATTTGACGTTTCATTTTATTTCTTTTCGTTTGGTATACTGTTAACATCTATCATAATAATAGCTACCCTGTTTTATTGTTAATTTATTGTGAAATATAATCAAAAATTTAAAAAAAAAAATATAAAATTATATAAAAATTATTATATAATTTTTCTTCTTAGCGTCCATTTTGCTTCAAATTATACCTTGTTCTTTAAATGTCTATCCAGAAAAAAATATTCACACCATCTATCACAGGGTAGTTATTTTATATTTACATTCGGTATTGAGAAATGTCAAAAAAAAATTCAAAAAAAAGAAGATAGAAGGGAGGAATAAAAAATACTAAACATGAAGCAAAAGATTCATGTATGGACACTACTGAAGTTTCAAAAGAGAATTCAAAAAACTTTTGCAGCAAAAACTCAACAGTATGGACGGGGACTTACTATTACTTTTTTATTGGATAGTTTAAAGAAATTTTCAGATATATGATTAAAAATATTTTTACATACATACAAAATACAGAACGTAGCAGATGTCGTTTGTTTGCTGCATGGGCCTTATGCCTGTAAATAAATTTACATATAATGCAGCAACTGGCATCACTGTTATTGGTAATGTGGTCAGCTCGTTTTGAATACCTCAATCTATGGCGTAAGAATTGTTAATAAATTTTCGTTAACAATCAACAACATTCATAAAAATTGACATCAACAAATAGCTCAAAATTAAACTGAAACTGTGTTGTATTTTTGTTAGATTTGAGAAATTTAATTAAAAGAAATAATAAAGATTTAAGTTGTAACTCTTATTTTATATTTATCCTGAATCTTAAGAAGAAATTTCATTTTACTGTTGACGCCATAAGATGACAGCGAACTTTAATATGTTGGTTGCAATTTCACCAAGAGAGCTTGCAATTATAAACCTATTAAAATTATAGTTTGGTGAGCAATGAAACTCACATTTTCGAACAGTGCATTGTCCGCCAAGACCATGTACTTTGATTCTTCTAGACATTTTTTTTTGGAGATACGTAAAGTCTCTCGTGCACAGGGACAAGCCAGCCACAATTCAGCTGCCATTGGTGAGATACCGCCCAAAATGCTGGAAAAAGAATGCCAAAAAACTTCGTGCGAATTCTCGCAAAGTCCATTCATTGCACTTTTCGATTTATTTATTAAAAATATTTACACTTTATTGCTCTCTTGTAAAGTTCTCTGCTCTACAAAGGCTTTATACCTAAACAATAAACTGTTCAGTAATTGTTAATTTTGTTTAATGTTTAATTTGTAATCTACCTACCTTCTTCTTTTCTTTTTTAACTTGTATTAGAATATTGGTTTATAAGTTATTTCTATTATCATAGTATGTATGGACTGCTGTTCCATAGACTGAAACAGTTAAATAATCTGAAAATACTTTAAATGAATAGGGGAAATTAATTATAATAGCGAAATTGACGGTTCGCAGTAAAGACCTTTTACATTTTGTAGCTTTAGTATAATAACGAAATGCATTGATTTATTGAAGCAATACTAATTTACTACGGATAGTGAATTCCGGTATTTTTTTTATTTATTACAAAAGTTCAAATATACATTTTTTCTCGCCAATTTCATTTTTATATTTATAAAAAAAACGTAAAAAATTTGAGTAAAAATCGCAGCAAAACAACATTTATTTGTCGTTGCGTCGTTTTTTGTTCGTTATTGTTTGTGTAGTCTTATAGTTGCCGACATCAACGACAATGATGATGATGATGATGATGATGATGATGATGATGATGATGATGATGATGATGATGACGATGACGACGATGTTTGTTGTTAATGGTTGGTTATTTTTTCCTTTGCGAACATAAACTGGCAAACATATATACCAAACACATATTGAACTTTTTCGCTTTAGACAAATACACATACACACCCTCCTTACTAATTGAAATTGATGCAGGGGAAAGGGAAGTTGGCAGCGCAGCGCGCAGAGAGTACAAAAAATCTAACTAAAGCAAATACAATACACAAGCGTGGTGTAAAGCATATAATAAAGTATACACACACGCACACATTCTCGCACCAATACCCACAAACAATAAGAGCAGCTACAAAAACATTGTATATGGATGGATGGTAAAGGCAAGCGTATTAGTGGCCAAGGGCTAGTAGTATACTACGGCAGGCAAGCAATAAACATACGGGAAAGAAACGTCGTTTGCATTGCATTGTGTGAATTGTGTGTTTTACTGCTCTTGTGTATTATAATAGAATATAGTGTGTAGAACAAAAAAGAAAATAAACCAACAAGCTAAACCAAAGAAGTTCCTCGTAATTCAAAGCGCGCCCTATAATAATAAAAGTGCACAAAAAAGTTTCTTTTCGTTGAAATTTTTTTGTTATATTTCGTATTAAATACCAGCCAGCAAGTAAAAAATACACAGACGGAAAAGCATTAAGTATAGCTATCGTGAACGTTGTATTGTTGTGTATTGTATGTATGTTGAGTATGGAAAAGTAAAACAACAATATTGAATTTAGTGAGCGTGTGTGTTATATGCAATATGTATGTATGTATGTACATTCGGATATACCTTTTGTAATGTTTTTTTTTGTACAGTGTGAAAAATATCTTTCTATTCGTTTTAAGATTTGTCCGTCCTTTTATCTATGTATCTACATATAGGCATTGAGTTCTTGTTTTTTTGTTAATGTGCGTTTCGTGTGTTATAAGAAACAAAAAAGAAAATCGAAAATCAAACCCTTTATTGTTAGTCATTTGTGTCTAACTAAAAACAATTAATTTTTTTATATAGGTTGTACATATGTATGGGTATATTATTTGTGATTGTAACTTATTTTTATTTGGATGAGACGTAACCGGCGTTTTTATTATTTAATGAGAGAATTCTAATTTTCTTTAATTGTAGTTAGATAGGTATGTAGCTATTAATAAAAAGTACAAAAAAAAACAATTTCATCCAACTTGATACGTAGGCTTAGAACAAAAATGCAAAGGAAAGTCGTAACTCCAGATTGACAATAATTGTAATTGCGAACGAAGTGTATACATATGTATATAATTGTATATATGTACCTATTTCAATAACACATGCTCGGAATTAAACATAGAAATCATGTTTTAAAAGCAATTTAAAACATACATATGTAACATTTACTTATGCATGTGTAGATACTGTAGTTATACATACATATATTATTGTACATATTTAACTACATATGTATGTATGTAACTAGTCATGTATCTTAATTGTCCAAAATTTTAACAAAACAACTTTAAAATAATAAAAATTTCAAAAGCCCGAAAACAATCATTAAAATAGAAGGCTGTAATTTTATGAAATGTATGTACATATCTATAGACATGCAATGTATGTATGTATATAACTGGATATGTTGTGTTAGTTTTTTTTTTACATAGTTCCCGTCCACACTTGCAATTTTTGTTGCAAATATTCTTGAATTTGTTGTCGAGAGTGGGAGAATATGGGGAGGGGTACATGTTTTCATGTTTTCTGCAATTCTCTTTTGATTTGCATTTCTTACTATACAACTTGAAGTCTGAGATGTGTATTGATTGGTATTGTAGGTGAGAAGAAGGGGTAAGAAATATAAAAATTGCAAAATTAGAATTGCATAACGTGCGCACTAATGGAATTTCAAAGCAGAATTTTAACAATTGAAACAACAAAAATTGCAAGTGTGAATGGGAACTTATAACCTGGTTTAACATACAGTCTAAGAAAAAAGTCTAAATACACGTCCTAATTTTTGAGTTTTAGGAAGTTTGTAAAGAAAAAGTAAAAAACATGTATGACAATATTTAGGGCACCAATAAGTAAGTTTATTTATAAAATAAAAATGCAATTCATAAATACTGTAAACACAGTAATAACAAAAACGTTAAAAAATCGTAGGAAAAAAGTCTACATACACTGTGATAACTCCACGTAGTAAATGGAAAATTAAGAACAAAAGCAGGAAAACAACCGTTATTTTTTGTTTTAATTGCTTTTACAAGCACTATATTCATTTTAATTGAGAAAGTGATATCTTACGAAGACAATATTTAAACTTTAATTGTAGAAAATGGAAAAAAGAAAAGAGATAGAGATTTCATTTAGAAATGTAGTGGTTAATCTGCGGAAAGAAGGTAAATCTCTTGGAGAAATTTCAAAAATAAATAAATATATTATCCAAAATTATAAAATGACAAATAGTACTGAAAATAGACCACGAACTGGTAGACCAAGAAAGCTTTCGAGACGCGATGTGAGCAGCATTGTAAAAGAAGTCAATCGGGATCCAAAGTTAAGTGCCCCAAAATTGGCGGAACACATTGAAAAATGTTCTAACATTATTGTTACACCAAGAACAGTTATAAACGCTTTACACAAGAACGGCTTTAAAAGCAGAGTAGCACGAAAAAAGCCATTACTTTCAGCAAAAAACCGTAAACATCGACTTGAGTTTGCTAAGGCGCATCTAAACAAGGATATGGATTTTTGGAAACGCGTTATATTTACTGATAAAAGTAAATACAACATTTTTGAAAACGATGGTTGATTTAAGGTTTGGAGAAAACCTAACACTGCGCTTGATTCAAAAAATATTATACCTACAGTGAAACATGGTGGTGGCAGTGTTATGGTTTGGGGGGCTATAGCATCAACAACGATCCGAAGCATACCGCTCACGTTGTTCGAGACTGTCTTTTGTATTATGCTCCAAGGCAACTGAATTCTCCACCACAATCACCAGATTTGAACCCGATCGAGCACGTATGGGAAGGTCTGGAAAAAATGGTATGAAAATATGACATAAGCAGTCGCCAAAGTCTGAAAACTGCTCTTGTACGCGGATGGGCGAAATCACACCAGATATAACAGCAAATTTGGTTAATTCGATGCCCCGTCGTCTTCAAGCAGTAATTGATGCACAGGGTGGACGTGGGCCTGTGTTTTTATATTAAAAACGTTAACTTAATGTTTAATCTTGTTGCT
This sequence comes from Dexiosoma caninum, assembly GCA_963924685.1. Lineage (NCBI taxonomy): Eukaryota > Metazoa > Arthropoda > Insecta > Diptera > Tachinidae > Dexiosoma > Dexiosoma caninum. The sequence continues at coordinate 29,057,850 of OZ004726.1, read as the reverse complement.
GTATGTAGACTTTTTTTCCTGTGAGTTTTATATGTTTTTGTTGTTTTTGTTTTTATAATACTGTTGAATTACATTTTTAATTTAAAAACAAAACTATTTATTGGTGCCTTAAATGTTACAATAAAATTTTCCATAAAATTCTTTACAAATTTCTTAAAAATCTAAAATAAGGGGGTGTATTTAGACTTTTTTCTTAGACTGTATAATGTGATGAAAGTAGTAGTTTTTACATTTCTGTGAATTTTATGAACCGATTTAGAAAAATTTTTTATATTCGACTTATTTGGTCTTAGCTTCGGTTAAATTTGTTTATTTTTCTAAGGGTATTTACAGAGTGGCAGCTTGTTGCCGAGCCGAGCTGGTTGACGCTTATTGCGAGAACCAATAAAAAAACTGGTTCTATACAAAATAGTACAGACAAGCGTGAGCGGTCATAGTGGGCGCTGAGCTGGTCAGAGCGCAAAGCTGATTGAATGCGAGAAAACAGTTTCAAAGCGTATTTCAGCGCCGATAACATTGTTTATGTTATGTTGTTATGATTTCAACTTGTTTGGAAAAATAAAAAAATTAAAAACAAAAATTTAAGAAAAAATAAATAAAACATGCAATCAAAAAATTAAAAAAGTAATAAAAATTAAAAAGAAAATAAAAATTAAAAAATAAAAATTAAAGAAAAAAATAACAACAAACCCAAATGCACACAAACACAAATAATAGATAAAATATCAGCGCTGATTCTCGCATCCACTATGAACACTCAAACTTGTTTCTCGCATGAACAATTCTCGCAATAAGCGTCAACCAGCTCGGCTCGGCAACAAGCTGCCACTCTGTACATACCCCAAAATGAGCAATGGCACCACGCTCCTAAAATCCGTTTTTCACCGATTTTTTTTTGCAGTTTATATACGTTTGCAAATGCACTGGGTAACCTTGTTACCTTAGCAGAAAAAAGTCGAAGTGTTGCCAAATATGAAAAAATACATTTTTTGTTTTTAGCCAAAATGTCTCATTCATATTGACTGCTTATAGTAAAAAAATTTTGTAAAGTGGACATCAGTGTTTTCAGACATGGAATATGAAATTTTATGTTTCTAATAAATTTTTTTGAAATGAATGTAGTTTAACAAAAATTGGTTTTTAGTAGTGACGATCGATTTCGATCCAAAAACGGTCTGAGATACAAGATAAAATGTGATATATGGAATTCTCTTGTATTATGAACTAAAAATTTAGGGTTTTTGACTTAGGTATAACGTTTTCTTTTATTGTAATTAGCGATATGTACAAAAAAATAATGCAGTAGAATTACTTCAAGTTTTATAAATGCTTGTTGCTATTTATTGATTGAAAAAAAAACATTAATTGGGAAGAATAGCTTATTGAATTTTTTATTGTAAATCTGGTCACACTGATTAAATGCAATACAAAATGCAATTTTTCCCGCCAACGCCACACAAGCCACATAACAACGACGTCCAAAAAAACATAAAAAATATTAAAACATAACTTGAACCGGCAACAACGTTGACTGTTGTGTTATCATATAACTACCAACATTGATGTCAGGTACATAACTTATGCATTTTCCTTATTCCCGCTTTTTTTTTTGCTGTAAAATTATAATGGTTTCCAGTATTTTTTTAATGTTTTTCTTCAAATTAATTTTTGACTTAATTAAATTTTCTTGTATAAAAAAGTGCACTTCAAATACCTTCAGAAATCGTTGTTTTACAAACATAAATACATACATACATATGTATGTACCTAAAATATATCACAAAGTATGTATTAAACCGCGCGGCTGGATTAATAACGATAAAATATAAGTGAAACGTCAAGTTAAAAATAGAAAGAGAAACAAAAACTATCATAGTGATGGTGAAAAATGTTAAATAAAATAGAAAATCTAAATTTATTAATGAGATACAAATTAATGAATACAAATGCGAAAAAGGAAAAGATAGCAAAACTGCGTACATATTTGTTTTTAATAAATCGACAAAGTTAAAAAAAGTGCTATAAATTGCACTTATAATAAAAGTACAGTACCAATGTATAAAGTAATAACAGATCTCACAAAGTAAATTATCAAATTATATGTGAAAATTTAATCTGTGTATACATACATCTAGTATACATATGATATGTATATCCATAATTAAGTGGAAAAGTATATATTGAAGTTTCATACATATGTATGTATCTATTTTAAATAATTTCCCGCAGAAAGTGCTCTTCACTTCTGTTTTGAATTTGGCCATCAAAATTATAATACTATCCTGTCTATATACATATGTACATACATTATTCTTACCAGTTCAAAAAGCTACAAAATATTTTACATAAGGAAAAAACAAAAAAAAATCGTACAACCACCCCACGTTTTATTTTACTTCCTCGGGGTTTAGTTTTTAATCGAAAAAATTACAACCAAAAGTATAGAAAAAAGAAAACAAAAAAGACCTCAAAAAATTATTATGTCAGAACATAGCGCTTGGGGTCAACGCCAAGCGACCGCTGCTGACGCCGCTTTATGGTGGCCAGGGGCGCTCGCTGCGGCAGCTACACAACACCAACAACAACAGCAACAACAACAACAAACAATTGATCAGCAAACTTTACAACATTATCAGCAACAGTTGGTTGCACAGCAACAACAGCAAGCCGCTGCAGCAGCCGCTGCTGTCCAGCAACAACAACAATTACAGCAGCAGCAGCATCAGCAGCAACAGCAACAGGTTGTCGTTCAGCAGAATCAACAGCAAGCACATCAAAATAACGCCAACACAACATCTGGCGTTGGCACCCAGCAACTATTCACCTACAAAATGGCGAGTAGTTTTCCAAATCCAGCCACCACAATGGCTCAAGTTGTGGCGACATCAAATGCAGCCGGAACACCCGCCTACGATTACCGTTTGAATATGGCAGCAGCAGCAGCAGTGCCTGGTTCTCAGTGGTGGTATTCTGCTGCCAATCAAGGACAAATTGATGCTAATACGGCCGCCCAACTGCAGCAACAGCAGCAACAACAACAGCAACAGCAACAACAACAGCAGCAACAGCAACAGCAGCAACAACAACAGCAACAACAGCAACAACAACAGCAACAACAGCATCAGCAGCAGCAGCAGCAGCAATTGCAACAGCAACAACAACAAAATGCGGTAAGTTTTTTTAATTATATACTACATACATACATATATAGTACTTTATATGCTCATTTGTTTTTAATTGTAATTGGTATTTCGTTCCACTTTCTGATCGTAAAATTTCTTATAGTTTCCCAGTTTTTTTTTACTCTAATTGTTCAATTAAGTACTTGCTTTCATCAGAAAATATCACCCTTTCCCAAAACGGAGAAGTTAAGTTTGAAGGGCAGGTAGAACGTGGCTTAGATACAAGAACTCCGGTTTCTTTGTACGAGTTAATTACTTTCTTGATAGAGCAATGTGCTCTTTCTATTACTTCAGTAATTTCTCTAAAGGTTTTCTCTTGCTTCCAAAGATAAACAATAATTTTTCTCTCTGTGGGATTAATTTCTTTCCTTTTTTATGCACTGGAAGAAAAAAAAATGGTACAAAGTTTTTTACACAAGGTAAATATGATAACACAGGGCAGGGTAATGTGTTACCATTAAATAATGTTAAAAGCGGTAACAAGATTAATAAATTTTCTATTGTACGGAGACTTTTTCTATTAAGTGTACATAAATAAGTTGAAGGTATGTCTGGTGTTCATACGATTCATGTCTTATTGACAAGATTCTTACTTTTTATTCTTTGAACTTTCATTTTTTTTTTTTTTTTTATCTAGGACCAGCACTCAGGAGATAACTCCTACACATGCGAAGCATTGTGCTGGGAACTATAGGAAACGGATAGTAGGACAAACGACAGGAGGTGAAGCTTAATTAATTATTTTGCAGCTCTGCTTTCGCACGTTCTTTTGTTTTTATACTCGTAGCAGTGCTGAAGCTTCGGTTTAGTAGCCATTTTTATTATTATTTTACTTCACCGGTGCTACACAATTGTGTTGTTCACACAATTCATGTCTTGTTAACCACATGTACATAGAGTTTGTGTGTACTTATAATTAAGAATGAGAAAGCAAAACGTACTGACAGTACATGACTCGTTACGCTCTCCTATAAAGTAGCAATCATGTCAATAAAAAATGAATCGTATGAACATAGACTATCTATTTTGAAAGACGAAAAAATTTTGATATTTTAAGACTTAAAAACGTACGAATAGAATTATTTTTACTTTTGATAATTTTAGTAAGGTCATGTAATGGAAATTATCAAAATTTCAAAAATTAACTCTCATTGTTAGATAATTTTCTATAATACTTGACAAACATTTACTAGACAGACTGTATGCGTGCATCGGTATGTAATTGACTGAAATATAATTTTTAACGATATTTATAATTTGTAGCTATAATTTATTTTGTAGCGATGTATTTTTATTTGTCATATTTCCAACATATGTAAATCGCAGCTTTGTATTAATGTGAGTGATCGATTCTCAGCAATTTCTTTATTTTATTTGCTTAATACGTTTGCATTCATTCAGTTATGTTTACATGCATAGAGAGTATCTATGTTTTGTATATTTCTAATGTGCCAGCTGTAGCTTTCTATTGGTATTTATTTTGTATGCGTACACATATTTTTTGTCTGAAGTACACTCGTGTTTGGGTGATAAGAATTTCTGACACGTGTTTTTCGATGTGTACTGAAATATACATATGCATACATACATTTGTATATGTATATGAATACGTATGCCTATATACTACAAAACATTATACATTCATAAGTATTTATTATATATGGAGTATGTTTCCGAGAAAAAAGTAATTTTATATAGGCAGAATATGTAACAAAACTTTTGCTTTTTTTCCGATTTCGTTATGATTGAAGTTTTAATTATGTACTTAAAGCAAATCATGTCCACACAATTACCAGTTATTTAGTGAACTTATTTAGTTATTCTAAATCTACTACAAACCCTACTTAAGCTTAAGCGTATGCTACACGATCAATGTTCAGCTTTAATATTTGTCATTGTGTGTGGAAAATATTCACACATATCGAGTCATAACCGCAAAAAAATCTTAAGTGCAAAAAACAAAACTTTACAGAAGCTTTTTTTTAATATCTTCGCTTTAACTTGAATTATTACCTTAAAGGAAAGTGTTGATTAAGAAAAAATAATCTACTACACATAGCTTGGTTTTACACATAAATTATGGTTTTTATTAAAAAGTAACTCAAATACAACTAAATTACAAATTCTGCTTCATCGAGAAAGTGTTGTAATGTGTATGTGTGTACATATATGTTTATACATACGTATCTAAATGTTTTTTTAAATCAAAGTATTTGTTAATATACTGAAAATATGTAAATAATATTTATTAATAAAAAAAAGAATATAGGTATTAAAATAAAAAATTTATTAATTATGTAGATATCTTCTTGTTCAGTTTCGGGTAGTGAATCTTTGATGGATTTATGATATTTTAAATTGAAAAATTCATGGTGAAATTTGGCTGGTATAATGTTTTTATCGCAAAGTAATTTTAAATCATTATATTTTGTTAAACAAATATTTAAAATTCTCTTATATAATTCAGTAGGGCCCGCGCTGATAATATTAGCGTTTCGGCTAGACCGTGGAATCGAATTTAAATTATAACTTTTGGTTACAGAATCATCAAAATAACCATATTTAAGTACCATGTTAGGATTACATTTTTCAAATAAAGCAGAACGTAGATTCAAAAAAGAAAGTTTTATTGAGTTTGGAAACATGCCCAGAGAAAATGTTTTCCAAAATCGTAATGGTTCAATTCAGTGCAATAATATTTTTTTGGGCAAGTTCTTCGTGCGTTAGATATTATTGTATACCACTCGCTTGGTGCCCAAACAGTTCGATTACGAATAAATGATTCAATGGTGCTGCATCATAGTATGTCCGGGCAACAAATACGTACTTTTTACGCCACTGACATATCCTCTTTGCTCTTTTTCTGGTCTTCCAAAAAAATTTCCTTAGCTTTTTCTTTATCCTTTATATGCATTTGATACGCTTGTGATGATTCCATTTTCTTTTTGATTCACTATCTAAGTTATTACAATTTTCACACGTGATACATTTATCTTTCTTAGGTAAATGGAAACCTAGTTTAAAGCTGTTTTGAAGATAGCGCGAAATACTCCTAGCGACAACTGGAATGGTTTTAATCTATAGTTTTCAAATGCTCTATATAAAGTTGATATACCCCCTTTATGTTTCGAAATTCCTGAGCAAGATATAATTTATTACTCTTGTTTCGGCAGTAATGAGAGGGGACAGCTGGTAACTGTTCAATAAAAGATTTTAACAACGATACGCTTTCTTCTTCAGACTTATTGTAAGGATGATTTTGTGCTGTTTCTTGCAGATCTTAGCATCATTTGAGATATATGCAAAGTTTTTAGTAGAAATTGCTGGCATACTTTTAAAGTTTTATTTTATTTATTGAAAATATTTGTACTACAAATAGCCTATTGGCCAATATACTTAGTATTACTTGTAGTAAAAAATCCTTATAGATAAATAAAGATAACTAACCTGACTGACTTAAACATCCCAACAAATCACACACAATTAAAAAGAGGAAAAAAAATAAAAGAGCCATGCCATTAGTGATTAAAGTTAGTGTCATTAAATAATTCAATCAGTTTTCGTTTATAAGTTAAAAGGGACAAAGAAAAAGACCGCAAATGTCTAGGCAAAAAATTCCAAATTCGAGCAGCCTGAACAAGAAAAGAATTCTCATAGGTGGCATTGTAAATTCGCAAAATAATGATTTGGGGATTTCTAAGTGTTCGTGAGAAAGATACCATGCGTACAATACACACTGCTTTTTGAAATTTTATAATCCTGTAGAGATAGATCAAGAGACGAAATTTAAGGTAATCATTGAAGGTGCTGCTAAGGAAATTATTGACGTGAAGAGAAACATGAGCTCTTAGTCTGAGTCCATAAACGAATCTGATAATTCTGTGCACAATGGATTTAAATGTTGTTTTAATGCCAAGGTTACAACAAGAGTAAACTTCTAAACAAACAAACTTCTTACTCGAGACATGAGAAGAGAGTGAGCAACAGATGTTTTGACATACAGAGGCAGTAACACATTCAAGTGGTATAATCTTCGCAGAATAATGCAGACTTTAGAGCAAATGTTATCAATATGAGAATCAAACGACAGTTTGTCATCAATGATAACACCTAGGCACTTCACCTGATTGACAACTTCAATAACGGAATCAGAAATTCTCAATTCAAAGCCGACCTAAGTCAAATCATTCCTATTGCCCTTAAAAATAACCGCTTTGGTCTTATTGGGATTTATCTGAAGACAGTTCAAGGTCATCCATTCAGTGAAAGCTGACAGATCCCGGTTAATAATCATTGACGAAGCATTATCCAAAGGTAAATCACAAGACCATAGTAATTGCACATCATCTGCAAACGCAAAAGAATTGCAATTACCACTATCAAAACATTCAAATACGTCATTAATAAATAGTGAAAACAGAATCGGACCGAGCACTGAACCTTGTGGAACACCGGACTTAACTGGTCTCACATCCGAAGATGTGCCATTAACAACAACAAATTGATTACGTCCAGTTAAATAGGATCCAATCAAACGACAAGCAGAGCTCGAGAATAAAAAGTAATTATTTAATTTGCCAAGCAAGATAGAATATTTCACTTTATCAAAAGCTTTAGTAAGATCGACAGAGACCAAGACTCTTGCGACACTGTTTGTTGAAGTTGCTCCTAATAGATTCAACTAATCCCGTAACGAGAAAACTAGTACAATCGCCATCACGAAAACCATATTGATTATCATTAAGCAACCGATTGACATTCAACCAAGCAGTGATCTGTTCCTTCATGACATTTTCCACCACCCTAGACATCACAGGCAAAATACTGATAGGTCGCATATTATCAATGGAAGAACTACCATGCTGTTCAGGAATTGGAATAATACGTAATGTCTTCCAATCATCTGGAAATTTAGAAGTTGTTAGGATAGTATTGACAAAAAACAGCAAGTGACTAGAAATGTAGGGAAAATTAGTCCTAAGTAGTTTCGGTGATATATTATCAATTCCTACAGAGGTGGAACTGATCCTGAACAGTGCAAGTACTAGCTCCCTCTCTGTTATATTCGAAAAAGAAAAATTGTTGACATGATCATTAAGAAGAGAAAAATCAAAATTCAGCATATCATCATCAGCGCACAACTGGTTCTCAACGAAGTGATCATTAACTATATTAGCATCGATATCAAACTGATCGTTCGACCTAGCTATTGCCCCAGAGTGACGTAATCTCCTCCACATTTGTTTGGAATGTCCTAACTGAAAGTAACGTTTACCATAATTCCTCTTAAGTCTTCTTATCCTTGATTTAGTCCGATTCCGAAGTTGCCGATAGGTATCCCAATACACATCATTGACATCATTAAAGTAGTTACGCAAGGCAATCGCAGTCAAAGATCTGAGATAAATAATCTCATTATTAAATTTCAATAAATTAAAGTGGGTCGAAGGCGGTGCTTCCCTCAATGGTACATGTATGTAGTTTAAAATATCAGTCAATAAGGTGTGAAGAAAAGAAAGTTGAATATTAGTATCACTATTCATATAAAGTTGAGAGAAATCAGTAAGAAGTAAATGTCTTATAGTAGACCCGATATCAGCACTACCATAATCCCTGTAATAAGAGCGACTAAGAGAACTCACAACCCTGATGTCAAAAGAAGCACAGATAAGTGAATGTTTAGAAATAAGTGCCGATTGGAATTAAGACGTAATTCGAGGCATCATTTGTTGACTGACCAAAAAGTAGTCAATTAACGATGTAGATCGATGGTGAATGTCATAATGAGTGGGTATAGAATTATGTATGGGGACCATGAATAATCTCCTGCGGCATGAATAAACAAGGTTGGATTTCAGCGGATCAAAGAAATCGTTATTAAAATCAGCCGCAATAATATCCCGGTATCGTACCAGAAGGTCACTGAATGACTGTTCAAATAAATCCATATCGCCTCTAGGAAGGTAGGTGACGCCAAGTAATAACGTTGAAGATTCAAGATAAATCTCGACGAATAAGCCTTCACAGAGAATATGATTATTACATTTAAAAACGCTTTTATATCTAACGCTATTAGCAATATATACGGCAACGCCACCACCTCTATACCCCACAGGGCGATCATTCCTACAAATTGAGTAACCAGAAAGGCTAACCGCCTGATCAAAAATAGTCTCATTCAGCCATGTTTCCGTAATGCAAATAACATCTACCTTAGTATTTCTTATAAAAGAATTGAGCTCCTCAAGTTTACATGACTTGCTAGAAGGACAAATACTCTGTGCATTAATATGGACAACATTAAATTTATCTGAATCATACTAAAATATATTAGTAAGATCCGAGGGCCCAAATTTATCCTAGTATCCATGTGAAATTACGCTGATAGTATGAAGGATTTGCAGGGATGTGTAAGTAGTACGGTAGGTATAGCTATAAATAAGAATAAAAACAATAATAACAATCATATTAATAATAATATTATAATAATGTGTATAAGACTGAATTTGAATATACAACGTACGAAGGAAAAGTATGCATAATGAGAAAGTAAGCAATTATTAGGTTAATAAATTGAACAATCAAGTTATAATAGCTCAGTAAGTAAATAATTGGGAATTTCCATTATGCACTTAGTGAAATATTAGATAGGAAGTTAATTTCGCAGCTCAGAACCTTGTAGAAAATTAATTGTTCTTTCCCGTCCGTCTGGAAGTTTAATCTTAGCCAATGGTTCATCCCTGTTGAGTAGTTTAAACCAACTTATAGTTTGCGTTTTACGTAAAGATCGACATAATAAAAACAATTTGTGAGCTGCAGGCGTAAGATTGTCGCTTAGAAAAACCCTCGCAGAAATGTCCGTTTTAACCACTTCGCTTAGCTTTAAGTTTGGGGCTTTAAAGTAATCTTTCATGAGTCTATATAGTATATTAACATTATTAAACTTCGCCAAAATAGCTTTACCATTGTTTATATACAGGCAGTGGTTAATATCACTTGCGTCAGCGGATATGTTGTAGCGTGAGAAAATTTTTAACAAAGGATCAACCAAACAATCAATACCAATTGGCATACCAGTAATCACAATACCAGCTCTGTTATTGACACGTTGCAGCTTATTATTAGCACTCTCTAAGAGTTCAATTCTCCTAATATATGCCGTTTCCGACTTTAGAACACGGTCAGAGCATAGTAGAAGATCACGTCTCAAGGTAGTATTAGATGATGATAGGTCAGAGCGTAACTCAGTAATGGATGCTTTTAAAGAGTCAGTAACAAACAACTCGTTGTTAATTTCTTATTTCTGCACATAAGGTATTACTCTTTTCGGACAATTTAAGTTCAAGTTCAAGTTTCATCAGCAGCTTATGTATTGAATTGACTCATAAATTTTTTCTCGAAGTCGGTAAAACATAGTTTCAGAGTAGAGATTTCAGTTTTAGATACAAGATCTACACAGCCACCACTGCATTTGAAACCGATACTATCCTTGGAACCCAGTTGTTCATATAAGTCCTCAGGAATGTTGACACAGGCTATATGAGACCACACTCTACATTTATCACATTCAACTGCCCGGTCAGATTTAGAAACTGTTTTAATACACACCTTGCATTTATGAGCAGTCGCCATTTTCTTATGCATATATGTAGAAATGAAGAAAAGAAAATTATACACCACCGTTTGTAGTATTTACTTGACACCGAACGATTGTAATACAAAAAAGAAAAAGAAAAAGAGAAATCACACCAGGTAGTGAAAAAATAGATGAATATGAACTTTATCCAATATTTGTAATAGATAATTTCAATTTAGATTTAAATTCAGTCTTAGTTACACAAAACACGTTCGCTCATAAGGATGCCAGACGTCAATAAAAATTATGAAATAATTATAACTGTAATGCCTTTTGCTGTTTTCTGCCTTTGGTCTTTTAATACTGCATCTCTTAGTACAAGAAATCAGCCAATCTTTTTGTCGTATTTTGTTACCAAGTCGCCAAAAATTTTCATTTATTTGTACTCTATCGGACTCACTAAACTTATTGCCACACGAATTTCCACATTTTTTATTTATGCATGGGTTTACCTCAACACTGGTGTTTTTGATTTTTAATTTTTGTAGCCTTTTAGGTATTTCTTTCTGCTTCTTATAGCCTCTCTTTCCCACACAATTTTCGTCATCAAACTCAAATATGATATTATTTAAGTCAGTTGAAGAGGTATCAGAATCACTGTATGGAACGACCACGTAACTAAAAAACTGCGTTTAGAAAAAAAAATATTCAAATATGAATGCATTAAATTTTGATAAAATGCATATAATAAATATATGTATATAGAAGAATGTATTTTTATAGCGTTATTTTAAATATTATTGCAATTTTAGACGCTTATTTGATAAAGAAAATTTTATCTTGAGTAACAAGCCGCTGTCACCGCAAATGTAAACAAACAAGGAATTTGGACTTGAGCTAAATTTGTTTTTATAATAAAATCGCAACGGTACTTTGTACAGCCACATAATTTTAACAGGTGATGTAAGTGATGACAAGATTTTGATTTGTATAAAAAACACAAAATTGAAAAATGTGTTGCCAAAATTTTTTTTGCGGTTATGGCTCGATATACGCTCTGTGTAATATTGACGAATATCAAAATGGTTTGGATATTATTATTGAAGCAGTTTGACCTAGTGTGGCATCGTTATCATCAATATACATTTTATTTCTGGTACCTTTAAGAGCACATCGTACTTTTGACGTATTACAAATAGAGTAAAAAATGTTTGTAATCTAATTAATTGAAGTATGTCGCTTATTTTTTATTTATTTTTATCAGGAGATGACTCCTACACATGCGAAGCATTGTGGTGCAACTATAGGAAAGGGATAGTAGGAGAAACGACAGGAGGTGAAGCTTAATTAATTATTTTACAGCTCTGCTTTTGCACGGTTTTTATTTATACTTGTAACTGTGCTGAAGCTTCGGTTTAGTAGCCATTTTTATTATTATTTTACTTCACCGGTGCTACACAATACCGGTGCTACACAATTGTGTTGTTCACACAATTCATGTCTTGTTAACCACATGTACATAGAGTTTGTGTGTACTTATAATTAAGAATGAGAAAGCAAAACGTACTGACAGTACATGACTCGTTACTCTCTCCTATAAAGTAGCAATCATGTCGGTGTTACACAATACCGACGAAGGAGGGCGTTATGATGTGATTGTGGATTGCTATCAGCTGAAGCCAGTTTTGTTTAGTTACCAGTGACTATGCCTTCGACACTGAAACCTTCCGACAACAACTGACACACAAAGACACACTAATGCATATCAGAAAAATGCGAGCACAATGCTTCGCATGTATAGGAGTCATCTCCTGAGTGCTGGTCCCAGATAAAAAAAAAATACGCATTTTCGCGTAAATTTTGTAATCTCAATGTTTATGGAGAAACATCAAACTAAATCTGGCAACGTTGTTAAAGGGTAGTAAACCTTTAAAAAGCCGGTAAATTGTATGTGATAAAATACAACAAAACAAATCCAAGAAAAATGTTGTAAGGATGTAGTACCTACGTCAATAATGTACTTAGGTATTTACGTTTGTAAAATGCATACATATTCCTTCAACATATTTCAAGAAAGCTTTAAGTGCAAAACAACTCATTTGTATTTACAAGCCTGTGTATGTACATATGTTTTTAGAATCGAATACATTTCTGTGTACAAAAAAAACATACATACATACATACATATAAAGGCAAATAAATAATGATGTCAAATATATTTACAAAAAAAAAACATAATAATGTGTATGTACTTATTTATGGATGTGTGTACATTAGTATATAATTATGTATGGGTTGTATCTATGTGATATGTACGTATATACAGCATATGTATATATTTTATTTTACAAAAAATAACAAATATAAAAGCAGACAGAAAAAAGTAGTGAAGCCGCATAGTTAATATAAAAATAACTAGGTATGCTCTTTTTCTTTTGACGTTTCTGTTCATATTATCACTGGGTTACCAATAAAAACGACATTGACATTGAATCTCGAAAATAATAACAGCAACAAAAAAAAACCCAACAATACATGTTAAACAATACAATAAAAAAGCAACAACAACAAAATTAATGCATACTAGGTACCAATAAACAATTTTACACATTTTATGAAAGAAAAACTGTAAAATTATAATTTTATTGGACACAATAATAATAGCGACAACAAAAGCTTTGCTACCTACCACGTGGTTTTTGTTTACATATTAATAATTGTATTTCAATGTGTAAATACAAACATTGTATGCATGTTTATATATGCGCATACATAGCTGTTAATGCATATAAATTTGTAAAAATATACAGTAGCACAGTAAAGTCTGCATACCCCCATGAAAAACGATGTTTTGAGTTATCTAAGAACACTGCAGCAATAAAGTTCATTTCAAACATATTCAATCAAGGAATAAACAATAAATATTGACCAGATTTTTTTATTACAAAAACATTAAGAAAACTAAACAAAATTCGTTTTTCAAACACATACGGCTTTGTAGAAATGTACAGTCTAAGAAAAAAGTCTAAATACACGTCCTAATTTTTGAGTTTTAGGAAGTTTGTAAAGAAAAAGTAAAAAACATGTATGACAATATTTAGGGCACCAATAAGTAAGTTTATTTATAAAATAAAAATGCAATTCATAAATACTGTAAACACAGTAATAACAAAAACGTTAAAAAATCGTAGGAAAAAAGTCTACATACACTGTGATAACTCCACGTAGTAAATGGAAAATTAAGAACAAAAGCAGGAAAACAACCGTTATTTTTTGTTTTAATTGCTTTTACAAGCACTATATTCATTTTAATTGAGAAAGTGATATCTTACGAAGACAATATTTAAACTTTAATTGTAGAAAATGGAAAAAAGAAAAGATAGAGATTTCATTTAGAAATGTAGTGGTTAATCTGCGGAAAGAAGGTAAATCTCTTGGAGAAATTTCAAAAATAAATAAATATATTATCCAAAATTATAAAATGACAAATAGTACTGAAAATAGACCACGAACTGGTAGACCAAGAAAGCTTTCGAGACGCGATGTGAGCAGCATTGTAAAAGAAGTCAATCGGGATCCAAAGTTAAGTGCCCCAAAATTGGCGGAACACATTGAAAAATGTTCTAACATTATTGTTACACCAAGAACAGTTATAAACGCTTTACACAAGAACGGCTTTAAAAGCAGAGTAGCACGAAAAAAGCCATTACTTTCAGCAAAAAACCGTAAACATCGACTTGAGTTTGCTAAGGCGCATCTAAACAAGGATATGGATTTTTGGAAACGCGTTATATTTACTGATAAAAGTAAATACAACATTTTTGAAAACGATGGTTGATTTAAGGTTTGGAGAAAACCTAACACTGCGCTTGATTCAAAAAATATTATACCTACAGTGAAACATGGTGGTGGCAGTGTTATGGTTTGGGGGGCTATAGCATCATCTGGAGTGGGTCGGATGGTGTTTGTCGAAGGCAATATGGATCGCTATCAATATAAAAGTATATTGGAACAAAATCTAAAGTCATCCGTTGATAGTTTAGGCCTGGGCTATCAGTTGGTTTTCCAACAAGACAACGATCCGAAGCATACCGCTCACGTTGTTCGAGACTGTCTTTTGTATTATGCTCCAAGGCAACTGAATTCTCCACCACAATCACCAGATTTGAACCCGATCGAGCACGTATGGGAAGGTCTCGAAAAAATGGTGCGAAAATTTGACATAAACAGTCGCCAAAGTCTGAAAACTGCTCTTGTACGCGGATGGGCGAAATCACACCAGATATAACAGCAAATTTGGTTAATTCGATGCCCCGTCGTCTTCAAGCAGTAATTGATGCACAGGGTGGGCGTGGGCCTGTGTTTTTATATTAAAAACGTTAACTTAATGTTTAATTTTGTTGCTGTATGTAGACTTTTTTCCTGTGAGTTTTATATGTTTTTGTTGTTTTTGTTTTTATAATACTTTTGAATTACATTTTTAATTTAAAAACAAAACTATTTATTGGTGCCTTAAATGTTACAATAAAATTTTCCATAAAATTCTTTACAAATTTCTTAAAAATCTAAAATAAGGGGGTGTATTTAGACTTTTTTCTTAGACTGTATATAAAATGCAACTCTGTACTCAAACAGTGCTACCAAAATCTTCAGGCGCCTTTACTAGATACCTTTAGTTATAAAGAAGTTCAATTGCTAAATGTTTATTATGTAGTTGTGTTTATTTAACCAAAATGGGTACAGAAATCTGTGTTAAAGTGCGTGAGCTTATTATAAATTATCATAGAGAAAATATATCTTTAAACGAGATTGGAAAACTAGTTGGGCATCCAAAAGCAAGCATTCAGACAATAATTCGAAAATATCGTCAAACAAAAAGTTTAGAAAACAAACCAAGGATTGGTCGGCCACCTAAACTGACACCACGGGCAAAGCGCAAATTTTGTTGCATGTTCAAGAAAATCCTAGATCACGGCAATAGAAATTGCAAAGACTTTGGAAATTCATGATATTGCTTCAGTTTATTCAGAAACGGCGAGGCATATATTGCTAAGCAATGGAATTCACAGCCGTGTGTCTCGAAAGAATCCGTTTATTAGTAAAATAAATATGCAAAAACGAGTAGAATTTGCTAAGAAATACATTGATACTGATGAAGATTTTTGGGCTAATGTTTTATTAAGTGACGAAACAAGTTCAACTTGTTTGGTTATGAAGGAAAACAAAAAAGTATGGCGTCGAAATAATGAAGTATTATTGCTCAAAAACTTGCTACCTACGGTGAGGTGGCTCCATTATGGTATGGGGTTGCATGTCGGCGGCTGGGGTGGGTAATTTAGCATTTATCGATATTACTATGGATCGCATGGTATATTTAAATATTCTCAAAGATAATCTGAGGCAATCCACGGATAAAGTGTGGCTTATTCAGCATGCATACTGCGGGTGTTGTTAAAGAATGGCTATGTATATAACGTGCCGCATCAACTTCATTCGCCAACTCAGTCGCCGGTTTTAAACTCCATAAAGAATTTATGGGATGAATTATACCGTCGAGTTAGAAAAAGGACGATTAAAAATAAATTCTATGAAATTAGAAATTAGAAATATCGCGGCGTCAACGCAACGGCAACGGTTTGTAATTGGAAAATCCGATTTTGACAGTGCGTTTAATAGTGAAGTAAGTTGCAAATAAAGAAGGTGAAAGAAATAAACATAAAAAAATATTTGTTATTAGAAAATGGAGGTAAGTAAATTCTCCAAATAAGTAAATTCTCCAAATCGTCCATATAACTCATTGTTTAAACTTTTTTTTTATAAAATGCTTATTTAAAAATCGCAAACACCAATAAACTTTATTGTTAAAGTAAACAGGGTTGTTATATTTATTTTTTTGATAACCCTGTTTTTATCATTTTGGCCTAGCGTTGCCGCTTTCATTTAGGTATGGCATTTCAGCGTAAAAGCTAAGCGGAAAAAACGTTCCGCTTTCCGCTCTTGTTTAGGTATGGCTGTAAGGTGTGTGCACTAGAAACGCATCTGAGTGCAGATATTTTTGGCATGTACGATTTAAAAAACTGAAAATTTTCATAAATAGATAATTTTCATGCTATTTTAGCCAAACAGTTGTCTACACTAAAAAATCAACACAGGTAATAAAATACAGGTTTTAATTATACATATCGTCACCGAAAATGCATAACAATGATCATCAAAAAATTCGAAATTAACACAATTATTGACTACGATTCGTAGAGAATCATATGATATACATAAGTACATATGTATGTATGTGTACAAAATTTTAAGCTTCTATTATAAAAATAACACAAGTATAACAATACATTGCACTCGTGATAATAAGAACAGCCCAAAACGCTTTTTTTCCTTTCATTGACTACTCTAACATATGAGCTTGTGCAGAAGCTCGAAAATATGAATAGCTTAAGGTATGTACACACGATTGTCATTTACTACAATATTGACAGAAAAATTGTTACAAAATGTGCAACAACCGGGTGAACACACAATTTTTGTGTGGCAACATGTGTGTCATTTCCATTGACACACAATTTACAATCATTTGTTATTGTCGCATGTGCTTCATTTAGTGCACCGTACAATAACACCATTGGCAGATAAATATTTCTGTTGGCAATGCTGCCCATAAATATTTACAGCCGTATTAATAAAAATTTAAAACGCATTTTAAAGCATTTTTAAGCAAAAATCATTAAAATTGTATTAATAAACGAATTTTATCTTAAAATGCACATTTTAAACCTTGTGTAAATATAGAAACTTTAAAATTGGTTCTACCCTGTTTTAAAGCTATTTTAAGAAGATGTCATATTGTGCAGTGTTTTGTTTTCATTGTGATTGTTTGATTGTTATTTGTGAAAAAAAACGTTTAATCAAAAAAGTAAGCCGTTTGTTTCGAATAAATAATGGACACGCTATATTTGATCAAAAGAATTGGTAAGAACAAATGTAATATGAACAAAAGTAAAAATTTTATAATTTTAATTAAATTTATAATAGAACGTATTGATGAAATTTCAAGAAACCGCCAAAAGAAAAATTACAAACCAAGAAGCGATCCGTTTTCTATTCCGGACAACCAATTTAAGCAGAAGTACCGCTTTAATAAACAAACGGTTAAAAAAATTTTAAATTTGGTGAGAACGGATATATCTGTAGAGCATATAGGTTGCGGAACGTCTCCTGAACTACAGGTTCTAGTATCTTTACGAAGAGACGAAGAGAAGTATATATGTTTGCCTTCAGTGATAGTAATGCTAATAATGACACAAAACCATGATTTTAGTTTCAGGATGATGCTGGAGATCTTCATGGTCTGTCACAGCCAAGTGTGAGCTTGATTTGTAAAAAAGTAGCTCGTGCTCTTGCTAAACTTGGCAAAAATTTGATAAGAATGCCAACATCTATTGAAGAAGAGGTGAAACTAGCAAAACCGTTTAGAGAAATAAGAAACTTCCCTGGTATTATTGGCGCTATAGATGGAACCCATATTAAAATTAAAAAAACTGGAATTGACTTAGCACAATATTACATCAATAGGAAAGGATTTTATTCGCTGAATGTGCAGGTAACAACAATTGTAATTGGTAATTTCAAATTTAATGTTTTTATTAATTAGGTTGTTTGCGATGCCCAGCTAAAAATTTTAGATTTAGTGGCATGATGGAGGGGGAGTACGCACGCCGCATTTTTAACGAGTCTGAAATAAAAGAGCGATTTGAAAATAAGGAATTTACACAAATTTCAAATAAAACCAATGTTGACCGCACAGAACTAAGTAGTGATGTGTAAACAGTCAAAACAAATAGTATGAAACTCGTTATTCAAATACTCTTTTAACTGCAATTAAATAAGTCACTAAAATTGCAATCTTACCAAGCGATATTTTTACTGTTATTAGTTTTTTGATTAATATACAACTTATCATACATTTTTTATTCTATAAAAAACAATATTCTTAATAAACACGACAATAAAACTATTTAGATACGATTACTGCGTGAATTAATAATCACGGTTTTGCATCATTAGGAGTCAAGTGGTAAATAAAAAATCTAGGGCTGCCATCCTCATTTTTGAAAAACCTTAAAACGTATGTTAGTTAAAATACTGATTATTAATATGAATTTTTAAAAAACGTGTTTTAGGATTAAAAAGCGTTTTAACTAAAATGTATTTTAAACATTATTTAAGACTTTTTTATTAATACGGCTGTTAGATACAATGTTAAAAGTCGGATCTGGCAACGTTTGCCATACAATAATCTGACAACCGTGTGAACAGACAATTATTATTGGTAGAAAAATTTATTGCAGCAGTAGTGTGCCAATGAAATTGTATGGTTTTCTTTCAATAGTGTGAACAGACAAATTATCAGATGGTAACAATTTTTCATTGTGACTGCATTGCCACCATATTGCCGTATCCTACAATATTGTACAATCTGACAATCGTGTGAACATAGCTTTATTTTTTATTTTTTTAGGGTTTTATCTAGACAGTGTAGAAATTTAACTCAACAGCGCAGTGTTTAAATTGCCTTCAGCTGTCAATGAAATATTTCTTACATGCACCCAAAGGAAACAGCAAAAAAATCATTGAATTTGAAAGACTGAAGCGAATGCTACACGATCAATGTTCAGCTTCAATATTTGTCATTGTGTACGTTATTTTATAAAAAATAATCACAATTATACGTATAAGTGTGTTCCCAATTGAGGACACCCCCTTTTTCTACAAACTGAATAGAAAATTTTAGTTTTTCTTTTATATTTTCCTTTAGTTTAACGATAATGAATTAATAAATAGCAATAACAAAATTTTTTTGCCTTTAGTTTCTTCTTGGGAGTTAATGGGTTAAGTCTTTTTTTTAAATCCAATAAACAAAAAAACCATAAGAAGCTTTTACTTTTATTGGGAGAAGTTTTTAAAGGGGAATTGGTCACCATTCGAAAATATGAATAATGTCCCTAAAGTCAACTGGCTTGGTTTTAAGTAGTTCATAGTTAAATAGAAATGAGAACTTGGTGCACATACTTTAGTACATTTTTAAAAGCAGTTCAACTAGGCATTGTATTTTTTTTTACCAAAATATGCGAAAGGAAATATTTTAACGTTTTTTGGCAGATTCCATTTATCTACGTTGAAAATTCTTGGTCTTTAATTTCAAATGTATATTTTTTGTATAATAAAAAAGTGAGACATCCATCCATTTATATACAGTGGAATCTATCTTTAACGGAGACCGAAGGAATCGTTGGAATGTGTCCGTAGAAGGGAGTTCTCCGCTCAAGAGAAACCTACAATTTTAAATCAGTAAAATTTGTCTATGATGGTTACTTTTTTTTAAATTACGTTTATTAAATAAGTAAATAAACTCTATTGTGTTTATTAACAAAAGATCGTAACAAAAAGTTTGGTACAGTCAGGTCATGTGACCTTGGGCGGCAGCGGAAAGTCGAGTTTGTCGATATTATTTGTTTTGTTAATATTTGTTGTAATATTTGTTTTGAAATTTTCTTTGAAGCTCGGCCATCATTGGCTTTGAGTTCACTTGCTCCATTTTGCTGGAACCAAATGTTGTTGAAAAGGATACGTCTACGCCAAAGTTCTGGATAAAAAAAACTCCTTTAACACACAATGCACATAGATGAAACTGCGCACCATACAGTGACCAGTTCTGGGTGCAGTTATCATTTTCATGGAGTATTTGTGGATTAGACTCACTTCTTATTAGGCAATTTTGCTTGTTTACATTGCCGTTTAGATCAAAATGAACCAAATCAGACATAAACAAGCGATTTATCAATCTGTTCTCTTCTACGGCAATTTCAATCATTTTTCAGCAAAACCGCAGGCGAATAGGCAAATCAAGTGTGTTTAACGAACTTGTAATTTGGACTTTGTACGGAAACAAGTTTAAGGCATCAGGTATTATACGTTGTAATGACCATCTGCTAATTCCAATTAGCGCTGATAAATTTCGAGTGGAAACTCTTAGAATTTCCCTGAATTGATGCTACAGACTGCCGCGATTGTGTCTTGAAGATGAACATGGGGATCTCGATGGTACGGTGTTCGGGTGATGCTTCCAGATTCGACAAACATGTTTTCTAGCCTCATTATGGGCCATCTAATCGGGGAAGTGCCGATAATCTATCGCCTAAATTCCCCGTATACGAAAATGACGGACTTTTCGGTATCCCAAGCATTTCGGTATCCATATCATTTTAATAAATCTAAAGACTAACCTACAAGTTAAAAAAATAAATAATCCGATCCAGAAAAAAAGTTATTACGTTTTGTTTTGGTAGCACAAATAGAGCGCCACCCTGTATTATAAGAAACAAAATGTTATGACATTAAATACGTACATATCGGTACCTTAATATAGAAATCCTATAAACATTTTGTAGCAGCGATTAATTTGAAGATATTCTGTAAGTTATTGTAAGTCGGATAACATAAATGTTTTCATCATCATGAGTTGGGGCCTTTCTATATCAAAGTACTGATATGTACATATGTATGTATGTACATTAAAGAGCTGCATGATCTAGCTTTATAGATGAGCATGCTAATGTGTTCATTATAAATTGCCTATGTTCGAACACAATGTAACTTACTGACCATACGTTTGATTCAACTGCGATGTCAGTGAGCAAAAGTTTGTTGATACCATCAATACATGAACTCTGTTTGTTACTGATTGAATGTGTCATCGTGTTTGTTTTTGCTCATAGTTATTATGGTTGTCTGCAACTGTGATCATGATCATAAACATAATTGCTCGTTTCTGTTGATGTTCAGCTCATGCTTGCTCGAAAGTGTTTATAGTTCATACATGTTTACTCATCGTTGCTTCAATACAATGAACACAGTCGAGTATGATACAAAAAACAAGCCGATCATGTTCAAACATGCTTTTTCTTTTGTTCATGCAGCTCTTTAATGTACATACGCTTATAGTTGATTAAAAAACTAAATAAAGCACGTCGAAAAATTTATTTAAAAAATTTTTAATTATTCTGGTCAACGAACTGTTTGAATATGAAATAAAATAATAATACATGCCTAGACAACTAACTAACCGACCAAAGTAAGTTATTATGCATACGTATGTACAGTAAACAGCAAAAGTGTTTATAAATAAACATATGTATGTATGAGTGATGTTACGAACATTCGAATTCCGATCGCCAAATATTCGCTTATTTCCATGATATTCGTATTCGGCAAAGTCAAGAATATTTTGTGCGTATATGTTTAAAAACAAAATAATGGAAGTGGAAGAAAAAGACATAAAACGTTTTATTAAAAAAAAAACCCTTATTTGAGTAATTTAAAAAGGAAATATAATATATTTGGCAACTAGTAAACTGAAATCGCGGAAGTCAATTGTGATGCGGTGTGCAAATAAGCGCCGTACCACATTAAGTCGATCGGAAGATGGCCGTTATTTGCCAACGGGAGTTTCACTAAATATTCCGCAATAGTTTTTCCAATCAAAATATAAATAGAATAGCTTGGAAACTATTCGGAGAAATGTTCAGCCGCGAAGTTGATAAACTCTAATTTATTAATCCGAATGTCAGTATTATTGTCGCAAATGGAATATTTACGCAAAATTTCACATTGAATATTCGTATTCGCGAATATTAAAAATTGGTGTTCGTAACTTCACTAATAAATATAAAAATATATTTCACGTATTCCTCATTACAGATTATTTGAATATTTTCGATATCTAAAAGTATTTAAAAATGCTGGTAAAGGCCAGAAGTTGGAATTGTGTTCAAACAGAATGATGGTGGTGTTGATTAAAATTGATCTGTGTTGACTAAACTGTCGGATTTGCTAACATTTATTGGAAAATTTTCGTAAATAATATTTTCTATGCGATCAGAGTTGTTTTTTGTGCAGAAATTGAACAGACAATTACCTACTAAACAGAATTCTATAAAAATTTTTACACAGTTGTTCGACATAGCCAGTTACGGACTTTATTACAAAAAATTTGTGTGTCTAAGATGATCTTGTGAATAACTTTTCATTTCACGACGATATGGCAGCGTTTTTAAATGGCCTTAATTAAACTCTAACACGAGTAGTTTTATAGATGTTCTCTTAACGCAACTTATCAACCACAGAATAATGATGCTATTACGTAGGTTTTATTAACACTTGGCATTTATTTAAGCATTCTATTGGGTTTCTATTTTGGTGCGACGTATATATATATGATTTTTATATAATTTACTCAGTACTCTCTTAACTGATCCACAAAATTAAATTTAACAGTGTACGTACGTAAAATTTTCATTTTATAAAAGCATTATTATCATCTGAACCCAAAAGAGTAAAAATTCAAAAGGAAAGACAAATTCAAATAAAAAATAAAGGAAACTAAAGAAAAATACCAAAGGAAAAAAAATTAAAATAATGATATTAACTGGCAACAAAAGAAAAACCAACTAAAGTAGAATATTACTCTGGGATTTCTGGTTGAGTGAGTTTTTAGCCAAAAAGAAGAAAAACAGATTGAAATAATGGCAAAAAAACTGGTGGTTGCTAATAAAAATGTTATTTCCATGTTCAGGGAAGGAAGAAAGAAGTGATACGAGTGTATATACTTTAAATCAAGCATGACTTGAAAAAAAAGAATAGACAACTTTTTATGTTACTGTTTAACTGAAATTGTCTGCAAATCTTCTATTCTCATATTCATTTATTGTATTTATTTATATGTAATCCACAAATTAGGTCAGTTTTATTTTCTCAAAGTGAAAGTTATAAATTACTAAATGAATAAGCAAACATAAGGCGTTCGGTTTTATTGTGCATTATTATAATTTGTTTTAATGGCTAAACAAGTTCTTGATTTTTTATATGTTCATGTCGCATATACGTTGATAAAACCAGCTTTGTATTTTACTCGTTTTTCAAAAGAGCAACAAAATCGTTTTATATCATAACTTTGCCGTATTTTTGTTAAAGTTTTTCGCAAAATAAAACTTGAATAATTGAACACTGGGAAGCTACGACAGAACTGTTCGAAAAAACACATAGCTGATTTTGTCGGCGCAACGACGATATAAATGTACATAGTATATACATATTTATGTATTTACGTTATATCCATAGATAAAAGACGTGCCTTGTCTTTCAAATTATTTAATTTTAGGTTGTATGATCAAAAATTTTTCACACAATATTTTCTTTAAAACGAGCAGAATTTTTTTCTTTATATTTTTAATAGATATACCATCTAGGTTTCGCTGCCCCCACACCAACTTTTCTAATCTGCTATATTAAATTTTATAAAAAGTAAATTTCCAAACTGAAGCTGTTCCATAAAATGATTTTTTTAAATAAGTACATTTTCCAAAAAGTAGCTTTCCCAAATAGTAATTTTTTTTTTCAAACAGCGTTTAAAAAAAAGAATAATTCCTAAAAATTTGTATAAAAAAAGTACTTTTTTTTGAAAAGCCGTTTTACTGAAAAGTATACAAT
The DNA here is from genome assembly GCA_963924685.1 of Dexiosoma caninum. Lineage (NCBI taxonomy): Eukaryota > Metazoa > Arthropoda > Insecta > Diptera > Tachinidae > Dexiosoma > Dexiosoma caninum. Next base: position 29,033,538 of record OZ004726.1, on the reverse strand, counting down.
CCACTTTATTTTTAGTTTTTTTCTGGAAAATTCCTTTGAATTCATACCCATATAATGGAAGTGTGTAAAAAATAGGAGTCCATAATTTTTGTGGTGATTTTTGATTTTTTTTGATTTTGAGTTAAGTTTAAGTTTAATTTATTGAGCCTTCGAAATAAAAATTGTTAGTACACATACATATATTTTTTTTAACACAAAATTAAAAACTTAGGACTAGAATGTAATATCCTAATTAAAATAAATTAAAAACAGTTACCTACTTACATAGGTTGATCACATTACCTAGAGTTATGTAGTGTTACGCCCTTGCTCCTGGGCTGAGCAGAGTTTTAGAGCAGCGTTTAAAAACTTCTGATATGTGGAGTTGCTTTGTCTACTACTTTTGCTTCTGCTACTAAAAATACAAGGAGTCGAAGTCAAAGAAAAATAAAAAAACGAAAAGTTCAAACAGTTGTAGTTGAAGTATAATACAAAAAGAAGAAGTTGCAAGAAGTCGTAGTTTTTGTAGACTTTAAAAATATAAAAGTAAACACAACGTGGTACTACAGAATTTGACATGTTCGATCATTCTTATGTTTGACTGACTACAACTTTTGATAAATTCCGAAGTTAAAGCATTAAAGACATTGTGTGTTTTTTCTGTAATTTTTGCATACATACTACACATACATAAATATGTATGCATATGAATTTTAAAATAATAGTAATAATAAATAAAATAATAATATATTGGATTGGTAACCGAAGATTGTATTTCTTTCAACATTTTAAATTCTACAACAACTACGACTTCTTGAATTTTTCGTTTTTTTATTTGGCTTTGACTTTGACTCTTCGTATTTTAAGAAGCATTAACTACAACAACAGGTTGTGTTTGTGTAGTGACAAAAAGAGAAGTCGAAAAAATAGAAAAAACTTACGACTTCTGCTACATTGACTGCAGTTTTTTAAACGCTGTTTTAGAGTAATCTCTTGACTTAATTTATTCTTAAAACTAAATAAAAGCTAACTTAAAATTGTATATAAAAAAAAATAAAACAAATAACAAAAAAAAATAATACTAAAATAATATAATAAAACTTTTGATTAATCTAACTAACCTCTATGTATGCCCTGTATACTTTTTGAGAAAAAAGTACGTCTCAAGGAATTGGATACATGAAACGATGGAACAGTCTCATTCATTGAGGGTGGCGATGGCACGATGGATGGTAGTCTGCACGTTGACTACTAAACCAAAAACAGACATGGGTTCAACCCATGATCTAAATATATAAGGTCTGCTTGACAGTTCAAATTATTTTTACTGTGACGTCACCGTCGAGATTTGTTTTTAATATGTATGGGGTTTGTTTTTTTTTTAAATATTTTACAATTTTAAAGGTAAAATAAATAAAACAAATTAAATTGTTATGTTATAGTCTTTTAATTTTCTTTTTTCATTTTTTCTTGTATTAATATTTTGCTTAAATTTCTTATTCTAAAATATAAACGACTTTTAAAAAATAACGATTTTACATTTTCAGGCACATCTATGTTATCACATTTAATGTTATGGTATTTTAAATAATTATTTCGAAGACTTAAAGTATTATTATTAATTTCCTTAAATATATTTTCTAATTTTAATATGTTTCCCATAAATTCTTGGCAGGGTTTATAGAGCCCTCTGTTTGAACTGCAACTGACTTATTTGGATTTTAATTTTCAATATTTTCAATACTTTCTTGTAATTTCTGCAGACTATAAATAATTGTAAATATTATTTCATTAAAAAAAAAGGATTTTAAAAAAATTGTATTTACTTTAAATCAAATTCACCAATTGCTTCCTTTACAATTTGTTTGTTTGCTCTTTTTACGTATCGTTTCGATCTTTCGACTGGTAAAATGCTGTTTACATGGATATTTAAAGATGGGACAGCCTTCGCATCAAACAATCTTTTTCTTATTGGCGTGTTCAATAACAAATTGTTCCAGATTTCCAGTTAACATTTTTTTTACCGCATGCATTGATCCACACTTTCTTTATTTCTGGATCTTTTGGAAAGATAAAATATTTTAGATTTTTATCATCCTGCTTCGAGCTTTTACAATCTTTTACCACACAGTATTTCATTGTCCAAATAAATTTTATCACTTTCTACAAAAATTGTTTATTAAAAACTCTTTTTTTTTGCTATAACTCAGTTCACATTTATTTTTAATTAATTGTCAATAAAATAATCCTTCAATTTTCTTAATAAATATGTAATAATAATAATTTTAATCACTAGCTTTTAAATTTCTATTTAACCACAACAAAACATTTCCCGACGATGACGTCAAATTAAAAAAAAATGGCAGCTGTCATTCAATATCAAGCAGACCTTATATATTTAGATCATGGGTTCAACCTCAGTTTCAGACAAAACATTTTTAAAATAAAAATAACATCTCGCATTTTTCTGATGTGCATTAGTGTGTCATTGTGTGTCAGTTGTTGTCGGAAGCTTTCAGTGGCGAAGGCATAGTCACTGGTCACTGAACAAAACCGGCTTCAGCTGATAGCAATCCACAATCACATCAGAACGCCCTCCTTCGTCGGTATTGTGTAGCACCGGCGAAGTAAAATAATAATAAAAATGGCTACTAAACAATGGGTGTTATTTTAGAGATCTTATAAATAAAAGTATTTGAATATCGTTTACAGAAAGATTTAAATGTTTCCCAATCCAGCTACGTATAATTTTTTTCTCAAAAATTTCAATTTCCTTAATAATGATCGGAAAAACATGAAACCAGATAGGGAAAGCATAAAGGATTATTGGTCTCAAGCTCGTCTTGTAAAGTAAACGTTTAGTACTCACAGGTAAATCTTTATTACAAAGAATTTTTGAAAAGGAGCACAATAAACGGTTTGCTTTTTTTTTTTTAGCTATGCGGGTATGTTTATTTAATTTTAAGAGTTTATTAAAATATACACCTAGGTATTTAATGTTATTTTTAAAAGGAATTTAAATATTGTTGATGCGAAGTCTTAATTGTTTACTCTCAGGAACTACAAAACCTCTACGGAAGCCTGAATCATTACGTATACAGAAAGCTTCACTCTTAGAGCTATTTATCTTGACTCCCCAATCTGCATAAAATGTCTTAATAGTTTCTAAATGCTTTGACACTTGGTTTAAAGCCAAAAGAGTATATTCGTTATGAGATTAAACAAAGCATTTAGTATTTATATTTATTTTTATTATATTTTTATTATATATATATATATATATATATTATTATATTTAAAAAAAAAGCATTTAACAAACTGATAGAATTCGATTATATGTGGGGAAAGTCATGCATAAAAATATTGTAAAGGGGAGCTAAAATTGATCCTTGAGGAACACCACAGTAAACATTACTAAGATCAGAAAATAATTGGTAAAATTGAACTGCAAATTTTCTATCAGAAAAGAAACTTCAGCATAATTTTATAACAAAACGATCAAAAGCCAATTGAATCATTTTGTAAATAATTCAAACAAGGTGGTGCTGTTAAAATAGGAGTTAATTTTTTGCTGTACTTACGTTTGTACCACAAACTTGGAAAACACATTCTTTTTGTAATATACGCATTAGTTGTTTTTGACATATCTCGAACAAACAACGTCCCTCATATCATGAGGGTGGATAGAAATAGTAAAAAATTAACGTATGTAAACACTATAAAATTGCATAAGAGTACGAGGTGCAATTTTAGCCCTATATGTTTGTTCGAATTTCGAAAATTAAGAAAACACATTCGGGATTATATCTAGAAGAAAAGAATACAGCAAAAAACTTTTCTATGTGCAATACTTTAGCATTACATTTATTTATCAGCAGCATTTGTATTCTATCGCTTTTATTGTGATTTTTTTTGTTTCCACAATAATGGAACCATAATAATTTGACTCCCAAGTAGGCTGGAACCTTTCGTTAACTCTACATCCAACAAAGTGCCTAATCTATATAATCCTTATTAACCGTCTTTTTGATTATCCGTGTGCGACGGATAATCGACGTTCGACTGTATTTATGTAATTAATTTAAATTTTCCAAATTCGTTATAATTTTTGTGCACTTTTTTTGCAATTAAAACACGTCTCAACACTGCTGAAGTTAAAAGTTTGAGGTCTCTTCTTCATGACACTTGAGACGTAGCAACTCTGCTCTACAAATTCTGAAAACACATACATACATAACTGCAGAGTTCTGCTAGAATTAAGCTCCACATTCTTCTATCTCTTCACCAATTGCTTCTTCTGTACACTATCCATTTCCACCTAGTTCCGGTTCATGCATTGCATATGGACGACAGTTCCTGAACATTGGTCCAAGAAAAAAAATTCCTGTTCCATTGAACTAACTGGGAGTGTAGAATAAAGTGAAAATGAAGTGAATGACATCTTATAATGTTTCTTTTTATAAAAAACGAGAGTATACAATCGAGTAATGAATAGATTCGACTTGAATCAATCAATTTTAATCTTTACAGTTTTTATTTATCTTCCCTTTCCCTTTTTAAATTATATTTTTTTTTTTTTTTATCTTGGACCAGCACTCAGGGTATGACCCCTACACATGCGATGCATTGTGCTGGAACTAGGAAATCAGGCTATGGGAAGGAGGATAGAGGGAGTAGTGTGAATGGACATTTGATTTGAATTTTCCCACGTCATAAGTGACAGGAAAGACCTCGGCAGGGAGTTTGTTCCACATACGCGATGTTCGGCCGAAAAATGAGTTCTCCCTGTAATGCGTAGTGCGGTTCGCTGCCAAGTTGACTACAAATGGATGTGCTCTTAATGATGAACGCGTCGGGCGCGTGAATGATCGGGTTTCGGGAACAAGTTCCCCGATTTCATCAGAACACATCCCATTATAGTAACGATAGAACAACGAACGCACCCCACGTTGCGACGATGCTCAAGAGAGTTAATAGTGTTGGCTACCCTACTGTCTCCTATGATTTTCTTCGCTCTCTCCTGGACCCGGTCGAGTAACTTCAAAATAGTCTTTGAAGCACCGGCCCAAACATGAGAGTTGTATTCCATTTTCGGTCGGACGTAGGCGCTATAAATAGTGAGGAGATCAGATGGGGTGAAGTATGTCTTGCACCGTCTTAAAAAACCGAGGCACTTGAATGCTTCTTTTGATACCTGAAAAATGTGCTCAGTCCATCGAACATCGCACTGAATTTTCATGCCAAGAACATCAAGAGCTTCTGATTCCTCGATGTTTATATCGCCCATAATTACAGATGACGCAGCGTCATCGGGCATGCGTCGTAGCTATTTTTCTCCTTTGTTTCATATATTGTTATATTTTTTCTTTACAGCAAAATCTTCATTGTTTTTATGGCATTATTCTTTTTAAATATAGAAAAAAGTGAAATAAAACTTGTTTTATTACTAATGTATTTTCATGACTTGTTCTTTTTTGTAAATTTCAAGTATTCTTTGAATTGTTTGTTTTTAAGTCAACTTTTTCGATCTTGCAGGTTTTTTAGTACTCTCTGTTTCTTGTGACTTCTTTTTTTATATACATATGCACATATTTTCATGCCTTTAAAAATTAAAAAAAGGGAGTTTTTTCATAAGTTACTCGTATTTAATTAATATAAATTTGTCCATTAAAAAATTGCTTTTAAAACCCCTATAATAGTAGTAGACTAAAATTTTAAAATAAAAATAATCATCTCGCATTTTTCTGATGTGCATTAGTGTGTCTTTATGTGTCAGTTGTTGTCGGAAGGTTTCAGTGGCGAAGGCATAGTCACTGGTCACTGAACAATACCGGCTTCAACTGATAGCAATCCACAATCGCATCAGAACGCCCTCCTTCGTCGGTATTGTGTAGCACTGGCGAAGTAAAATAATAATAAAAATGGCTACTAAACCGAAGCTTCAGCACTGCTACGAGTATTAACAAAGAACGTGCAAAAGCAGAGCTGCAAAATAATTAATTAAGCTGCACCTCCTGTCGTTTCTCCTACTATCCCTTTCCTATAGTTCCAGCACAATGCTTCGCATGTGTAGGAGTCATCTCCTGAGTGCTGGTCCCAGATAAAAAAAAAATCAAGATTTTTCACAATTAACTAAATAAATGTTTCGACAATACATATGTACATACTTTACTAAGACAAATCTGAACCCGAGAGAAAAATCATATCCAAAACAATTTCTAAAAATTTAATGCTCGTGTTAATACATATATGTATGTACATATATATCGATATATCGTTGTACTTATGTAGAAAGTCCCTAACTAACATAATTGTAACTGTACAGGAAGAAGAAAAAAAAATAGAAATATCATTGTTACAATGCAATTATCGTGGTAATATGTATTTGTATGAAATGAATGGAAATCGCTAAAAAGGGAATTTCGAAAAAAATGCGATTAGGGTCTTTATACATGAGATGAACGATATGTATGTATATACTGTGTAAAACTTTACCACAAAACAATATTCAAATAGTTTAATAAATTTACTGAAGAAACCATAAATAAATATATTTTTTAAATATGTACAATGATACTGCGATATAACGAAAAATTTTATGTAACGAACTCTTCCTAAGTCCCCCGAAAAAAACCTTTTTATTGGAAAGTTTTTCATAAAAAAATACACTATATTGATAACGAAAAAATTCTGAGTTCTAGCCACAAACGATTTTTAGCTTAACATGTACGAAATTTAACATTTGTTCATACCTACTTTAAAGCTGTGTTAAGGTGTAATTTTTGTTTATTTTGCTTTATATATAACTATAACTAGTTAGTTTTACATAATGCAGGAAATATTGTATTAATTGATTTCAGTTTTCTGATGTTGATTCCTTAAATTCAACTTAACGGCCTATTTCTTTGACAATCCTTAGGTTAGGTGGCGGACTCTCTCAGAAGTAGAGCGCCTCATTTTGGGCAAAGCTTAGGCCCATTGTGATACTACAAGAAACACATTGGGTCGAGGCGGGAATCGAACACGCACCTCCAGATTTTTAATACTAATGCTCATGAACTAGTCTACGGAGGCACTCCTTGACAATCCTTTCTCTTCATAATTTAAATATTACAAATGAGTTAAAAGATGTACTTACAACAAAACAATTTAAGAAAGCTCGTTATTCGAGTACCTAAAACATGTGCAACCAGAATAAATCAAGTTATTTCTTCATTATTTGTTTAATTTATTTAATTTTGCTCTTTATTTTTATAAAAAAAATTATAGAAAGTTGCGAATTTTTATAAATTTGACTACCTGATTGAAGTAATATTCATAAAAAGTGGACGGTATTGCTAGAATAAAAAATACAAACGTTTTTATTGTGTTTTCACATCAAAAGTTAAAACCACTAACAGCTGATTTTGCGTTCTCCGCTATAAGTTTAATTAAATCAGGCTATAACACACAGTTTATGTAATAAAATTTCAATTATTTGCTCCTCCCACAACTCCATGAAAGCATTTTCATTATGCTCTACCCAATAGCTTTATTTTCTTCTGCACTTTTTTATTGTTGTTGTTTCTGCTGCATCTATTGTTTTAAATTATTGTAGTGACTTTACCAATTTTTCCTTTATTTTTTTACTTAACACTGCAGCACACGTTCAATTTTTGTTTTCAAATTGTTTACACATACTGCTTTTCACAATTCATGTGTATTGATGGCTGTGACGTAGGCTGCACGCAAGTTTTCAGCAATTTAAAAGCAAATTCATTTAACAAGATGGCTTCGGTGTTCATAAGAATAGATATCAGCTGTTTTCTTGCCCATAATTTCAAACGAGTCGCAAAGCAGCTCTGTGTTGAATAACAACTCACGCGTCATCGTAATTATTCTTTAAGTACGGTCAGGCCTGTTTTTGTTGTTTGGCCTGGTTAATGGATTTGCCACGGGTAACTGTATCAGTTACGGTTGTTGTGGCTTTTCGTTAATAATCTCGTTGCTGTTACTGGTGGAGACCATCATACTCTAGAATTTTATATACATATGTATAATTTAACTTCCTATGTGAAGGCATAGGTCGTTTAAATATACATACAGTTTGTAAAAAAAATGTTTTCAAAACAAACATTTTTTAAGAATTTAAATTTAAATCAATATTTACAACAACAATATCAGTATATTTGTGAATTTTTTTTTTACAACTGTTGTTTTGTATGTTGTCGACAAGCAGGCATCGAAACTTTGACAAATTCATGAACATATTACAACAACAACGCTACAAAATAATTTTGCGTACTTTAAACAGTGTAAAAAAAGTGTTTTCAAAAATGCAAAGACAAGAAAGAACCGTTAGTTTTTTGCATATGTATTGCGTATAATAGTTTTATACGGACGCTAAGAGTAGCAGTTGTCTTTTATTCATTAAATTAAGCTCATAGAATAAACAAATGATTACCCAATTATATATAAACTATGCCAGGAAAGCGACTGAACAAAGACATTACCCAACTGGTGTATTTTAATTACTATAAAGGAAAATCTCACAGAGAAATTGCTGAAATGTTCTTTCTTAACCTAAGGACGGTATATAATGTTATTAACAGTGCTGAAAAAGAAGGAAAACTGGAACCAAAACAAACACCAGGCAGACCAAAAAAAGTAACTCGGCGAATTGAAAAGAAAATTTTGAAAATGATTGATGAGAATCCACTAGAGGAATTGCACTTAACATCAGTAATGAATGTGGAGTAAGTATCCCTCTCAGACTGTTAGAAATGTGCTACAAAACCATAAATACTCTTCAAGAGTTACGAGGAAAAAAAACTTTGCTATCCGCGGTAAACATTGAAAAAAGGTATAATTTTTCCATTGAACACATTTCTTTACCTCCGGAGCACTGGGATGATGTTATTTTTTGTGACGAAACGAAAGTGATGCTTTACTACCATGATGGACGTCAAAAAGTTTGGCGAAAACCCCTGGCGGCTTTAAAAAATAAAAATATAATACCCAGTGTAAAGTTCGGTAAACTATCCGTTATGGTGTGTGGTTGTATTTCGAGCAAGGGTGTTGGCGAAATAAGAATATTAGAGAATATAATGACCAAGGAAGTCTATCTAAACATTTTAAAAAAGGAATTGAGTGCAAGTGCTTGGAAATTCGGTTTTGTTGACCCAGAAAAGCTCAAGTATAAATTTTAGCAGGATAATGACCCGAAGCATAAGGCATATATTTGTAGATCCTGGTTGTTATATAATTGTACAAAAGTGATCGATAGCTCAGCACAAAGCCCAGACTTTAACCCTATAGAAATTTCATGGGTCCATCCAAAGAAAAAAGTCGGAAAAAGGGCACCAAAAAACAAATAACATTTATTAAAGAAGAGTGGGAAAAAATACCTGAAAATTACGATATACCAAAGCTTATCCATTCAATGTCTAGACGCTTAGAAGCTGTAATTAAAGCTAAAGGAGGGCACACCAAGTATTAGCACCCTCAAATCTTTTTTTTTTTACCATTTAGAATATATTTAATTCAATTTAACACAATTTTGTAAACATTTATTTTACAACGTAGAAACTGGAAGTATTTTTATTTTAACTGGAAGTTACGATTATTATTTTGTTATTTAATTTAATTTGTTTTTTTTTGTGCAAAGTGTTTATAAACATCTTCAATTGAATACATGAAGAAAAAAATTTTATAAAAGTTATATAATTTACTTGCAAATAAGAGTTTCTCTTAAACTTTTTAATTTTTCTAAGTTTTGAAAACATTTTTTTTACAAACTGTATATTGTGTGGGATACCCTGGCAATCTGCGTACTTGCATCTGCCACATGGCAAATTGATAATTTACAACAACAACAACATAATTTCAAACAAAAGGTCTGTTCGTTTACTCAAAATTGGGCGCCCGCGGGCTCTTAATCTTACCCAAAAGCGTTTTCTTACGCAAAAATTGAGTAAATGAGAGAGTAATGCTCTCGTTCTTCACGCACGAGAATGCCCGTACTTTTTCTTCGGGCTAGTTTGGGCATGAAGAACAAGCAATCAGTTTGTTTATAATAAACATTGAAAATAATATCAAAATTACAAATGTCCCAAACAACTGACAGACATTAAAAAAGTTGTGTTAAAAATTTTTCTTAACAATAATTAATTACAAACATTTTTGTTATTTATACCATAAATTGTTAAAAACTTCATAAAAAGTACCATTTTTTTAAATAAATATTTTTGTTAATAGAAATTATTATTTCCTAACGATGCTACCTATTTGGTAGCGAAATATTGTAAAATAAATAATTGTTAAAAACTTTTCATAAAAAAGACCATCACTCAAAAATAAATATAATTAAATAAATTCTTTCAATACTTGTTTTTTTAAAATAAATTCTTTCACAAATAGTTTTTTTTCGCTAAACTGTCATCAATCAAATTAAACTTTCAACGAAAATCAGGGATAAACAAGCTCGTACAATTGTACTTTTTTCAGTACAATTTGCATTGCAAAAGTACTACTTTACTCCACTAAATATTAAGTACCAAGGTATATTCATATGATTATACGTTGTTCAGTAATTTAAATTAATTATAGCAAAAATATATTTTCGATTTTTCTTAATATAATATTTAATTATTAAATTATTCACAACCACTTTCCACAACTTTTTCACAAACTTTGACGTTTGGCCTGTTGAATGAAGTGACCAGCGAAATAGCTAATAAGTTTAGCTGCCCTACAGAATTATCGGTCATTTCGTAGAACAAAGTTTATATCATTTTCTTAAGGGCAATATGAGAAAAATGACCGAAACTTCTTGTGCATGTGATAGTCAGCGTTGATGCATATATATCGCTCGCTGCACACGGATATCCTAATTGAAATGAAATACTATTTATTTCAATTCTTCATGTTGATTTTATTTCAATATTCTTATATGTATATATGTATATATAAAAAAAGAAATGTAATATAATATAAAATAGAAATATCCATCAGAACCTTGGAGTGGGCCATCATCTGTGAATTTTTTCTTGATATAATTGCCCACAATTATTTAAAATATACAAATATTAAAACAAACTATTCAGGGATTCGCATAAAAATTAATTCTATCCATCAGCAAAGACAACATATGTTGTTGTTAAAACGTGTCGCCGAGTGCCGAACACAAAAACGATGCTCTCTTCCACACCCGTAACATGCTAACAACCTAAATGTTTTCTCGTCTAAACTCAGTTGTACGGAGCTTCAAAAACTTTACAAACGAGTAAAATTATCATTTCTGTAAAATTTATGAATTTGGGAAAATTCAAGAATACTTTTGTAATGAACTGCATTAATTTTTAACTATTCGACAACACGTTGGTTGTCTCGCAACGAGGTGGTCTCTCGAGTAATAGGAACTCTTTCCGTATTACTTTAATTTGATTGATTTCGAAACAAATTCTCAATAGACAAGAACTCATTTTATCTTTCTGTTACTAATACAGTTAGTCACAGTCAAATTGGTCCACCTGCAATAAAATGCATTAGGATGTAAAAAAGTTTATAAAATCAATTGGACCAAAATTTTTGTTTACTAAATTAGTTAGTTTACTTTGTTTAAGAAAAAAATTCATGAAAACAAATTAATAAATATATAACATTTTGGCCATAAATAAACAATAAACGAAGTTAGTATAAAATTAAGGTCACAGTGAAAATGGTCCACAACGTAAACATCTATAAATAACGGAACATTTCCATTTTCTGGTTTTGCTTTATTTCTTTTTATGTTGTTTACTCTCATTTATTGAAACTAACAAAGTTTAAATCGATTCCTTCAATTGCTTATTTCAAAATTTTAAGATGGGTCACCACACAACAATTGAGCTTCGAAATTTAATTATTGAACATTATAAAATTGGAAAAAGTCAAAGACAACTCGCTAAAATTGTTAAAAAGTCCAGAACAACAGTGGAAAACATCATCTACCGTTTTAAAAATGAAGGTCGAGTTATAAATAAGCCAAAAATTAACCCATGAAAGATATTCAGCGAACGTGAAGAAAGGTGGATAGTCAAGAAATCAAAATAAATCCAAGACTGAGTGCTCCGAAACTGCGGGATATGGTTGAAAAACACTTCAGTATTAGCTGTAACGCCGAAACGATTCGAAGAGTGCTGCGTAAGAATGGAGTGAATGGTAGAATAGCATGTAAGAAGCCCTTTGTAAGTGCGAAGAATAAAAAAATTCGATTGCAGTTTGCTCACAGCTATTCTGGGAAAGATTTTCATTCTGGCAGAACGTCTTATTTACGGATGAGAGCAAATATAACCTTTTTGGTTCAGATGGAAGAGTAAACGTTTGGAGAAAACCCAATGAAGAGATGAACCCAAAGAATCTGCGCGCAACAGTTAAACATGGCGGTGGTCATGTGATGGTTTGGGGTGCATGTTTTAGTGCTGCTGTTTGTGAACTCCACTTTGTTGAAGGGAATATGGAAAAAATTCAATATTTAAATATTTTAAAAACAAATTTAAAAGAAAGTGCGGAAAAATTAGGAATAGGTGACACCTTTCATTTTTATCAGGATAATGATCCGAAAAACACAGCCGGAATTCTTAAAAAATGGCTTGTGTATCATTGTCCCAGAGTAATCAAAACGTCTCCCCAATCACCGGACTTTAATGTTATTGAAAATTTGTGGCAGAAACTCGAAGTTGAGATCCCAAAACATCAAATTTCCAACAAAAATGACTTAAAAGCTGCCCTTATAGAGGAATGGAATAAAATTACCACGGAATATATAAGAAAACTAGTGGAATCTATTCCAAATCGTCTTAAGTTGGTTTTCAATTAATTTTTTTAACTTTAACTTAAGTGGACCATTTTCACTGTGACATGAAATTTTCTCCTTTTTTCTTTAATCTTTGTTCTTATGTCAAATATAAACGAATTAACTAAGTTTTTTTATGTGAGTATTATTAAAGCAAATTAAACCAACTAATACAACCTTTTTTTCTTTGAGTTTGGATTTTTTTTGTTATAGTTTTTACAAGTTGAAGTAAATGACTTTAATTGGACCAATTTGACTGTGACTAACTGTAGTTAATAATAGTAAACCTTAACACAACTTTTATGTTTTTAGTACATTTGGGGTCAAAAAAGTACAATTTTAAAATTGTCAAATATCATCTCCGATATAAACAGAGCTGTAAAAAATCGACATTTCTTTTTTTCTGGTAAATTTTATGGTTTTTTTCGTTTTCTTACTTTTGTACATTTTGCTCTCTTATTGAGAGTAATTATAGCTTACTCTCATTTTACCGAACTTTCCCAGAAAGTAAACGTACAGACCTAAAATTTGTTCAGAGAATTTTGAAAGCAAAGTCTCATCAAATTTTAAAAGTGTGAGTGTATTTGAAAAAAATGAGAGAATTCTAAAATTTGAAAGGCAAAAATTGAACATGTAACCCCCTTGTAATTGAGCGTTATTTAAATTGCTATCTGTTTTAAATTTTTAAATTGGTAGTACTGCCTTTAGTACATCAAAATCAGGGTTGTATTTCATTAAATCAACTTAGAATCAATTTTAGGATGGTTTTAAGAAAATATTAAAATATGGTAAAACCAGTCAGTGTGAAAACACTGTTAGTTAACATACGATTTATGTATACATTTTTTTTAAAAGCTTTTAATTAGCTTAAAACGTGCGAACGCCTACGTCACAGCTATTAATTCACATAAATTCTTGAATGTTGTATATGTACAAAATTTGGCCGTGTCGCTGCAGAGTTAGAATAAACATTTAAAATGATGCTAATCGATACATCAGTCATCGGAATGTTATAATAACTTTGGGTGCACCGATAGTCTAGTGAGTAGTGTGATAATTTATCAGTAGGGGGTTCTAGGCACGATTCCTAGCAGAGACTCTGATCTGTATCACTACAACACGTGTAAGTTTTTTCACTACAGGACCTTAATAAATTGCACCTAAGTGGAAAGGGACCTTTCTCTACCTTTACATCCAGCTATCTGCCGACCTAACCTATAATAAATTTAAATGCCTATTATTGCTTATTTATTTAAGCGGATTTTTTAAAATATTTTTGATATCGAGTGTCGCGAAATTTCAGATTGAATATTCGCATTCGCGAGTAATGAAAATTTTTATTCGTAACATCACTTCATATACATTCTCTTCTGAATAGTGTAATATTTTTGTTTTTCATAATATTTCCCCCCCAAAAAAAGGACCTTGATTAGTAAATTAAGTGTATTAATAAACTTTTATATTTCTATCGTATAGAATTTAATATATTTAATGCAAGACTGAGTTTAGACGAGAAAACATTTGGAAGAAAAACATCTGGAATTCTCTTTTGTTTTTCATTCGCGGTCACACAGACGAAAATGTTAATATTGTTCTATTGTTATTGTTATTTTATAATCAAAATATGTACACACTAAATGTTTCTTCGTCTAAACTCAGTCTAATAAAGAAATGTGCGGATAGGGGATGGATTGTTTTCGTAGATTTATGATTTCTATTTTGTTAGAGTTGCCATTTATTGCATTTATTCCTCTATATTCAGCTTCTTTTGTTTTCAAAATTATCAGGCGAAAGAAGTGTTCGTTCACATTTGTCTAGTTCTTTTGCCTATATACCTTTGCCTATATGCCTTTTGTAAGTATGCACAATGTATGTTTACAAGTTAAAGCACTTGTGTATTTTTTTATTCTTATTGTATTTTTCAATGTTTTTACAGCTCGTTTTTCTTTTTTCTGGTACTTCATAGGTATTTTAGGGAAGCAACAGTTGATTTTTTCATGTTTTGTATTTTTTTTTTGCTTCGTTATTCATAAAATGATGATGTCGTTGCGCTTTTATTTATTTTTTGCATATTGTTTCCTTTGTGGTTACAAGTTTTTTTAGTGAACTTTTTCGTTCTTGGTGTGTGAAGTTAAAATATTTTACTACACACATTCATTCCATTGTTGAAACGTTACAGTTGCTAGTAAGATGTAGACATCTGTTTCTCAGATTTATATATTTGAATATATTATGGTGGCGTACTTTCGGCAGTGAGTAGTGCGCTAGTTTATCAGTTTGGGGGTTCTATGTTCAATTCCTATCAAACACACTGTCTGGTTTGTATGACTACACACGTGAAAGTTTTTCTACAACAGGTATCACAATGGGAACATAGAAAAATTGTTACCAAATGGACTAGCGCCTTTCCTTTTTCATCCAGTAACGTAATATATTATGATGCTCTAGTTTATAAAAACGATATTTTCAATGCTGTGGCTGTCGGTTTACATTTTTAAATTTCTGGAATATCGGATAGTCCGCCCATCGAATTTTTACCAATTTGTTTATCTCGACAAAAAAAACATTAGTGCCTACCACCTTACATACAAAAAAAAGTGTGCCAATACCCCCTATTATGAAGTATTTTTGGACGATATTTTCGAAAAAATAAAATTTTTTTCTTGCTAAGAAAGTAATTTGAACATTCCTGCGAACAGTCGACATTTGTAGTCTGATCTACAACTTTGTGTGTTGTAACGAAATAGTGCCTATTAGTATACGCTTCTGCTTCTCTATCCCGTTGGCATAATTTTACGTGTAAATGTTAGGCATGTTTCTTTACTCTAAATGGGGCACGCGCGGGATCCCATTCGTATCAGAAAGCGTCCTCGTACACAAAAATTGGGTAAATGAGTGATGTTTTGGGAGAGTAATGTTTGCGATAACGTACACTAATTAAAACCGGAGGTGTTCACGTTTGTGAATTGTTCATGTTTTCGAATACTACAAATAGAACAAAATTGTATTGTATTTTTAATAATGAATAATTAAATAATAATTAATGAAATTGGCGTTTATTAAAATATTAATTTTATACTCAAACTACATGCACATGTTAATTGCAACTTGAGAAAAATTGTTAACAAGTACGATTATTCTTTTCCTCAGATCTTTCTTTTCCAGAATTTGTATTAAAATACTATATACTAAATTGATTGTCAAAAAATACATATCTTAAGTACATATGCTCACACATAGTGTTATGAAAAAAGGTGATTCCCAGAAGTAAGAATATTAACATTTCATCTTTCTTGAAGCTAAGCGCATTGTTTTTTATTGGTCAAGTTACAGAGCTTTATTTCTACGTTTCTTCATCGTTTAAGATATTATATTATAAAAAAATATCTACATATGTACATATTTATAGAAATGGAATTCCCCAACTAACGATTCCAGAATTTTAACGTTTTAAATTTTTTTAGCTTAAGCGCATTAGTATTTCTATTGGTAAAATTGTAGAGCTTTCAAATTTTGTTCATCTTTTAGAATAGTTAATTAAAATAATATTTTGTTCACAATAAGCCGTGTTCAAATAATACGGTGTTCAAATAATACGGTGTTCACGTTATCGCGAGTGCACTGTATACATATGCGTTTCCATTTTGTAGTGTTTTGCATTAGGGTGGTAGAAACAGAGATCTGGTGGATAAATACTAGAAGGAGATACTGGAAGCCAATGGCTATTGATGTCGAATATTGGGCTTCGCCAGACAAAAACATTGATATATCAATCTTTAAGATCCGACTGTAAATGCCAAAGATATAAAGAAAAATTTAATTTAAAGAAACACAAAAAATTTCAGGCTTTGGATTTTCTTACGAATTATAAGAGGTTTTTTTTTAACAATTAAGGGCTTATTTCTGATTTAAGAAAGAACGCTTTCATTCGCATTCTATGAGAAAGAACATTGATTTCGATTTCTCTACACACTTTCTATGCGAACAGTGACTCGATCTAGAACTCGAATGAAAACGTAAGTGTTTTCATATAAAATCCGATTTCTCTGTTAAGAACGTGTTGTCAACACTGAGAATGAAATGTCAAAATCACTCACTTTTGGTTTTGCTTTCGTAAGAGAATTTACATATGAGTATACATACTTGTAAATAAAAAAAGAAGAGGAAAAAATAATACTAAAAAATCTAAGTACAATAAAAAAGTATTTACAAATGGATAACAAGTGGTAAGTATAAACTATTCATATGATATACATATGAATGTATGTATTTAACAATTGTTTTTTCAGTTTAAAGAAGTCAACAATGCAGCAACTGAAACACTTTTATAAAATTAAAACAAAAAACACAAAATTTACAAATATTTTTTTAAATTTTCTCACCCTTTTATTTATTGATACTTTCCACCAGCTGATCATACTTACACGAAGTTGTATTAGCTTTAGAATAACTTCGTAGTATTTTTTAATACTTTTAACAGAAATATAATAATTTATGATATGGCATTGCTTCTACTTATTAAAACGTAAGATACCAAAATTGACATACGTAACTTAGTGCGAAAGAAAGTGAGTGCCAATGAGAAATCCAAATTGATTCGAATTCGAGCGAGTGCTTTTCGTTCGCTTAAGTTATCTTTCTTAGCTCCATAAGACGATTTATAAGAATTTCTTCAAACTGTGACTCTAAAAAAATACGAATTAACGAGGGGACCTAAACGTATGAAATTTTTACGCATTAAAGAGTTTTGATCAAGGGATCAGTCGTTTTTCGAATTGTTAAGGTTTTCGAATTAACGGCGTACGAATTATCGCGGTTTGACTGTATTTTCATTACAATTGTTAGAAAGAAATTTTCGTTTGCATTTAGTTACTATACATATATGTGTAGTTTTTAAAATCCAAATACTGAACTTTAATAAAAAATTTGAATGGAAATCAATCAAAAGTTGCTTTACATTTTTCAGCCGACTATCTACTGAGACTGTAAGAACTGCATCTAAATTAGGTATACAACTTAAAAGCTTTTGAAGTATGCATTAAATGTTAATAAGTATATATAATATAAATTACATATTTGTTTGCGACATAACATTCAATTCATTGATAAAAAATTTTCTTTTTAAAATAAAACCACAGAAAGTTAAAAATTTCCTATTAAAACAGTCTTTTTTTATTATATTGGCGGGACAAATGCTTCTGGATCTGATTGTGGCTGAAGTGCGAATTTTAATATGTATATTTTGTCACATTTCATTTTAATTATTTGTTATTTCAATGCATGAATGAATGAAAGAGAGAATGAAATTAATAAAAAGCACGTAGAAACGTTTTCGTTTAGATATAAATGAATATAAAATAATTCAAAAAGTATTTGTATTTAAAAAATTTTTCAATCAGTAGATAACCAAAGAAAACAAAGTTAAGTATTTTAATATCTTATACGGCAAATTGACAAAAAAGAAACATACATACATATACATATCAATGTTTGTACCTTAGAAGCAAAATTCTTTACGTTTTTCTCCAAAATAGTATGAAAATTTGTGTATTTTTATACAATAACAAAAATTTAATGTATAATCACAATACAGTAAATAAACAATAAAACATGTGAAAAATCAAAAAGTCTTCCATCATAAAAAATATAAAATACAATCGCACTTCCCTATGTTTCACTGTAAAGAACCTTTTCTTGGGACAGAACTTACTTTTTAAATGGTAAATAATCTTCATATAACGCTGTGAAGATTTTGTCGGTGAAGTTAAGTTTATAAGTCTAAAACAAACAAAAATAACGACTTTTTTTAAAATGTGTCTTAAATGCATAATTTTTCATGTCTTAATATATGTACAGTGGCCAAAAAAACTATTCGACATTGCAATTATTTTCTTAAATTTCATTGAAAACGCTAGTATACTTTTGTTTTTTATATGTATAAACGTGAGATCACATTGTATTATATGTATTTAATAATTTATGGTCCTAAAAATAATAAAAATTGCACATTTTTTAACTCATCTATCTGTTTGAACGAAAAAACAAAAATTGCAAAGCAAAAAAAGTATTCGACTGGCATTGTTTTTCCCTTATTCTGATTGTGTATTTCTTATTACTTCATGTCATTATTGGTAAAAATATCGCTATGTTTTTTGTTTATCATTTACAAAAACTTTTTTCTTATTTCTGTGCAAGTGATCTCGATGATGGGACGTAAAGAGAAAGAAACTTCTGTTGATGTAAGAAATTTAATAATACATAATTTAAAATTAGGAAAAACGGAAAAGACTATATCAGAAATCGTTTAAAAGTCAAGAACTACTGTATATTACATTATAAAAAAGTACGAATCAAGTAAAACTGTGATAAACAAGGTAAGGATTGGGCGACCTTGCAAACTTACAGATTCAGATGAACGGCGAATCGTGCGTGAAGTAAGAAAAAATCCAAAAATTACTGCTAACACTTTAGCTAAAAACACTGAGGAACACTTATGTATATCCGTTACACCTCAAACAATAAGAAACGTCTTAAAAAAGCACGATTTTCATGCACGATCAGCCAGGAAGAAGTCACACATTACTAAGAAAAATAGAAAGTTGAGATTAGATTTTGCGAAAGAGCATGTAAATAAGCCAATGGAGTTCTGGATGGGTTTTATTTTTGCTGACGGAAGTAAATATAACCTTTTTCGATGTGATGGAAAAGTTCTGGTACATCGCAGGCCTAACACAGCATTGGATGAAACGAATATGGTACCAACTGTTAAACATGGTGGCGGTGGTGTTATGCTATGGGGATGTATGGCGGCATCAGGCGTGGGTAATATTGGGTTTATTGATGGGATTATGGATCACCGAAAGTACATTGACCTCCTAAAGCAAGTGCTGAAAAATTGGGTCTGGCAAATAGATTTCAGTTTTATCAAGATAATGATCCCAAAACATTGTGCCACTAATACAAAGCTTTGGCTTTTATATAATTGTCCAAAATTAATAAAAAACGCCGCCACAGTCCCCAGACCTTAACCCTATTGAACATCTTTGGGGTCACTTGGAAAAAAAAATCAGAAAACGTGAATTTACGAACAAACACCAGATGAAAGTTATCCTGCAGGAGGAATGGAGCCAAATTGATCCAGAATATACCAAAACGTTGGTAAAATCTATGCCAGATATTTTAAAAGAGGTTATACGTAGGCAAGGAAAAGCAACTCGCTACTGAAGTAGAAATAAGCTTGTATTTCAATTCAGGTATTTTAAAAATGTTACCAATGTCGAATATTTTTTTTGCTTGTTTTTTGTTATTAATATTTTAATTCATGTGTTTTTTGCTTTTTTTACTTTGAGATCTCATTTTTTTTACTGAATATAACTTTGTGTTCCTTTTATAAGTTTATTTTATTAAAAACAATATTCCATATTTTTTTCTTGATAAATATATAAAGTTTACGGCCTATGTCGAATAGTTTTTTTGACCACTGTATATTTGTTTGGATGTAAGCAACCGTTAAAAGAAATAAAAAGCAAATGATTACATGGAATACAATGTACATATTTATTTAAAGATGACAGCATCTCTATAAAAAAATTTCTTAAGAACGCAGAAGTCTTCGGTCCTCTTTGTAATCGTATACTCGTATTCGATTAATCGACAAAAATTATTGGTCAGCTGATTTCTGAATCGATGTCACCACTAACTGCGAAAACGAGTCGACCGATATCAACCAACATTTCAAGGTGCATTGGGGATGGTCTGTCAATGGTTTGTGTTAAGTTTGCACGTAATCGGCCCAGTCTGAGGTATCGCATTTAGATTTTCTATATATTCCCATACAAATATCAACAAAATTGCCTCCATTTTCCATATGATTTTTTATTGTCTCTTGAAAAGTTAAAAAACTATGTATCGTAATGTCTTGTGTACAATGACTTTTGGTCTTTCTAATTGGAATGTTATGATGAATCTTTTCAGTCATATGTTGAAAAATTTTTTATTTTTAACGGAATATTTTGAAATTTTCCTTACAAATTGGATCCCGTATCTAGATATACAAAAATTTTCTCAGTAAGTGCACAACAGTATTGGCAGGCGCGGGAAATTTTTTTAAACGTAGGATGATCAAAGTCTAAAAGAACACGTACATAGGTAATACATATTTCAAGAAATAGTTGCATGAGAGGACGTATGTGTAACATCTGCTTCTCCTAAGCTATGTGAAGGATTTTTATGAAATTTAAAACATGGATATAACTGAGTCGGAAATAACTCATAGGATATACAGTTTGTAAAAAAAATCTTTTCAAAACTTAGAAAAATTAAAAAGTTTAAGAGAAACTCTTATTTGCAAGTAAATTATATAACTTATATTAAATTTTTTTCTTCATGTATTCAATTGAAGATGTTTATAAACACTTTGCACAAAAAAAAAACAAAATTAATTTAAATAACAAAATAATAATCGTAACTTAAAAAATACTTCAGTTTCTACGCTGTAAAATAAATGTTTTCAAAATTGTGTTAAATTTAATTAAATTTATTCTAAATGGTAAAAAAAAAGATTTGAGGGTGCTAATACTTGGTGTGCCCTCCTTTAGCTTTAATTACAACTTCTAAGCGTCTAGACATTGAATGGATAAGCTTTGGTATATCATAATTTTCAGGTATTTTTTCCCACTCTTCTTTAATAAATGTTATTTGTTTTTGGTGACCTTTTTCCGACTTTTTTCTTTGGGTGGACCCATGAATTTTCTATAGGGTTTAATTCTGGGCTTTGTGCTGGGCTATCGATCACTTTTCTACAATTATATAACAACCAGGATCTACAAATATATGCCTTATGCGTCGGGTCATTATCCTGCTAAAATTTATACTTGAACTTTTCTGGGTCAACAAAACCGAATTTCCAAGCACTTGCACTCAATTCCGTTTTTAAAATGTTTAGATAGACTTCCTTGGTCATTATATCCTCTAATATTCTTATTTCGCCAACACCCTTGCTCGAAATACAACCCTACACCATAACGAATAGTTTACCGAACTTTACAGTGGGTATTATATTTTTATTTTTTAAAGCCGCCAGGGGTTTTCGCCAAACTTTTTGAGGTCCATCATGGTAGTAAAGCATCACTTTCGTTTCGTCACAAAAAATAACATCATCCCAGTGCTCCGGAGGTAAAGAAATGTGTTCAATGGAAAAATTATACCTTTTTTCAATGTTTACCGCGGATAGCAAAGTTTTTTTTCCTCGTAACTCTTGAAGAGTATTTATGGTTTTGTAGCACATTTCTAACAGTCTGAGAGGGATACTTACTCCACATTCATTACTGATGTTAAGTGCAATTCCTCTAGTGGATTCTCATCAATCATTTTCACAATTTTCTTTTCAATTCGCCGAGTTACTTTTTTTGGTCTGCCTGGTGTTTGTTTTGGTTCCAGTTTTCCTTCTTTTTCAGCACTGTTAATAACATTATATACCGTCCTTAGGTTAAAAGAGAACATTTCAGCAATTTCTCTGTGAGATTTTCCTTTATAGTAATTAAAATACAGCAGTTGCGTAATGTCTTTGTTCAGTCGCTTTCCTGGCATAGTTTATATATAATTGGGTAATCATTTGTTTATTCTATGAGTTTAATTTAATGAATAAAAGACAACTGCTACTCTTAGCGTCCATATAAAACTATTATACGCAATACATATGCAAAAAACTAACGGTTCCTTCTTGTCTTTGCATTTTTGAAAACACTTTTTTTACACTGTTTAAAGTATGCAAAATTATTTTGTAGCGTTGTTGTTGTAATATGTTCATAAATTTGTCAAAGTTTCGACGCCTGCTTGTCGACAACATACAAAACAACAGTTGTAAAAAAAAAAAAAATTCACAAATATAATGATATTGTTGTTGTAAATATTTATTTAATTTTAAATTCTTAAAAAATTTTTCATTTGAAAACATTTTTTTTACAAACTGTACATAAAAAATAGGACCAGAAGAAGTCGTGGGGGGAAATACATTACTTCCGAAACTATACAAGTATCTAAGTATATAATTAAAACTTAAATGATGTTCGCAGCTAAGCGCATCACGGCAGAACTGCTGAATCGATTTCCATAATTGTTTCTGAATATTGTTTAAAATATTTTGATGATGGGAAGAAAAGTTGGGCGTGAGCGAAGCCGTGGGGAAATGTTAGTATAAAATAAATGTAAATGACATTCTCAGTAATTCGGATCACTGTACCATCTCTGCCTCCCTTTCGTTTTCAGAACTTTGAAACATCTCACAGGGCCTTCGCACTAAAGTTCTGACTGGTCCTCCGATTGGTAAGTGCTTCTGGCCATTCGTTAAACGGGCAACGAATGGTTCTACTTCGTCGATTCCGAAACTTTTGACCGGTTGATAAAGCTAATCTCCGAGCTGTACTATTTGCAAGTAATTCCCACTTGCCGGAGAGCAAGAAACAAGCAACAACGAAAAATATTTAATCACCGATGGCATATATGAACATATTGTATACGTCCACTTGTAATATACATACATACATATATATGTGTGTATGTGAAGATAAAATATTTGTGGTTTAATAAACGCCTGCCTTTCTATATTATTTTTCCGGTTTTACTATTTAAATAGAATGATTCATTTTATTTGTTGTATTTTTTTCACGTTATTTTGAACTTGCCAAACAGCTGTGATAATTAAAATGCAAATAATGAATGAGTTACAAACTAATGACCGCAAAAACACACACGTACATACGCCACAAACAAACATCGTAGTATTGCACATACGTACATAGACAGATATGTGGAATTAAATAAATAAATAAATGATAAATAATTTAATAATAAATATTAATATGAATTACTATATAACAGAAAAAACACTGAAGAAATTGATTTTTGGAGGAAAAATATAATATTTATCTTGGACATTAACATACATACATATTTATAAAAAACATGTCGTCCGTCAATCCTTTAATTAATTTCTTTCAAATTTTCAATTTTTGAAATAAAGAAAATTCCAATTCTAAGTCAGTCGGGAATTGTACAACTTAAATCGTTACGACCAAATTACATTTGAAACATTTCAATTAACTTTGATGTAAAGATTCTGCTCTGATCCAGAAAATGTTTCTCTGTTTACTAAAGGATAATGTCTATTTAATTTTTCTAAACCATTTCATTATTTTTATGTTACTTATTATTTTATTTGAGCATTGAAGTTGCTGTCAATTTTCAGCATAGGAAATCATTCTTTTAATAAATTCTCTTTTGATCGCACTGTAATCAATGCGTTTTTTATTTATGTATAGTTATATAAATATGTTTTTCTAATGCTGCTTATGTTATTTGCAACTGCGACAAACTTGCAATGCGAATTTATAGTAACAACCCAACCTCATTAGAATAGTTTTTTTTGTCAAAGTATGTCAAAGTAAGAAGTGACCAAATATTTTTTCTACTCACATGAGTGTTAGTGAACTTGTGAATGGAAAGCACTCACTATAGCAAATCGGAATCTTTATTTCTTACATAACGATTTATTTGTGTATAGTCGTACCAGTTAATAAACATAATTATTCTACCGTTACCACTTCTTTGATTAATCTTATCCAACAACAACTATCACAACATTTACAACTACTAAATGTAGCATGTTGAACAATCATATATTGATTTAAACCGCTTATATCGTCCACAGAATAATATGGTGCGCACTGGTACCGGAGGTGGAGGCGGAAAACCGGATGCCAAACCTCGTGGTCGTATGACAGCCTATGCCTACTTTGTACAGACATGCCGTGAAGAACACAAGAAGAAACATCCCGATGAGACGGTTATATTTGCTGAGTTTTCCCGCAAATGTGCTGAGAGATGGAAGGTAAATAGTTTTCAGAATAGTTTTTTTTTATTTTTTAACGTTTAAAAGAAATTTTTGGCCTTATATCTGAACGGTGTTTGTTTTCTAAGATCGTTTATATATATATAGGCTACATTTTTCTTTTATTTGACTTAATCGCCAGAAACTTTTTTGTTCTTTTCGAAAAACAAATCTAAAACGAAAAAAATTTAAAATAATGTGAAATTCAAAAACTTCGTTTTGAAATACATTGTTTTCGCTGATTACGTTTTAATAAAATATGGTTTAGACAGTTGGAAAAGACTTCAAGAGATTTCTAATATTTTACCTTTTTTTTTTAATTTGTTGTAGTTTTGGCCAAAACGAACTATACTGTACAAGTTCACACATTCATTCTCTTGTAGTTTATTTAAATTTTCAGTAGGCATATGCCTCTATTCCATGAAATCAGTCAATTTCTATTATTGTAAACATTCTTAAATCTAGTAAAGTTTTTATACAAAGATCGTATGTTTAAATCTTAGAGGCAAATTTAAGCGCTATTTTTGAAAGTCCTTTTAAAAAATCTATTAAACTTTATAAAGAATTTAATTGTTAAATTCAAATTATTATAAATCATGTTTCTGTTCGATTTAAGAATAAAAAATAAAAAAAAAAACAAAACACAAACCAAAAATAGAAATTGACCGATTTTTTCCCTTTTTTCATTCCTAGATACTCAAATCCACCGAGGAAGGAAAAGATGTAAGTCATTAGGTCTCTCATCTCATGGTATTTATACACAAGCACACTAAACATTTTGCGTGAGTCAAATATTAACTGGCCCTATTTAAAAAAAATATTTTTCATTTATAAAAGTTTTGTACAAAACAATTTTTATTTTCTAAACGAAAAAGAAAGCTACAAAAATAATTTTTTGTAGAATAAAAAAAACTCCAGAAATAATTTTTATTATTCAAAGGAAAAATAAATCTCCAAAAATATTGATATGTGATTTTTAAAATACAACTTATTTTAGGAATATGATATAACATTCTTCCATTTATCTGAAACTCAATTCATTTTTTTTAAATATTTAAACGAATTTTTCTTATTCATTCAATTGTACTAAATTATCTATTTTGATTAAATACGTTTCAACATTTTAGAAGGACATTTTAATAAACTTTTATTTCTCCACAAAAAAAAAAAGAATTAAAAGGCACTATTCCCAATGGGTACTTTTCTAGAAATATCAAAATGAGGACCAATATGTATAATATCACCTGGTGAAGAAAAGGCAGATGTCAGTTAAGGGTGCTTTACATTGTCCCACAAGTCGTACGACATGCCAAATTTTTGTGTAGAAGAGCACAAGTCGGATCGTCAAACGTAATATGTAATGAAACTATAATTTTTTGAGAGAAAATACGGAAGAAAATTTGACAGTCGTATGGCTCTCTTGATTTTTTAAAATTTTTCAAAAACCAACACACACCATTAGATCAGGGATGTATTTTTATGTAAACAAATGTGAGAAAGCCAGGGAGGGAAAACTGGTTTCATAAATTTATACCAATTATAAAATCAAAATGTAAATTTTAGACTACGACAGCACAATTTTATAAAAATATACGTATATTTTCTAAAAGTACACTAAAAATTTTGACCACGAAAATAACATATTCGAAAGTTATAAAAATATTTTTCAAGGTTATTAAAAAAAAAATTCAATTGCACAAGAACTCTATCCCTGGGGAAAACAAGCAAACAGCTGTAGTTAAATTAAATGAGAATGTTTTCATCTTACTTGATTTTATCCATACCAATGGTGTAAATGCCAGAAAACAACCATTCGATTTTTACTCTCTTTTTTTTAAATACGGATGGAATTTCATTTTATTTTCTCTCTCATTTTACGTACGACAAATCTTATCGTCTAAAGCACCCTTAAGACGTTATCTAGCTTCAGCTGTATCCAATCCACAGGCACATCAGAACGCCCTCCTTTGTCGGTATTGTGTAGCACCGGCAAAGTAAAATAATTACTAAAAATGGATACTGAAAACAAAGTTTTAAAATTCAAAACGTCTCCTTGACATCAGAGGCGCTACAAAATTGCTATAAAACCAAGAACGTGCAAAAGCAGAGTTGTGAGATAGTGAAGCTTCACCTCCTGTCATTTCTACTACTATCCCTGCCTCTAGTTCAGCACAATGCACTGCATGTGTAGAGATCATCCCAAGATAAAAAAGAAGTTTTTGTAGAGGATGAAAAATGGAAGAGTGGAATCCAAAATTAAATATCTTAACAATCAAATATAGTTTCTGTATAATGAAGCTTCTATAGAATGAAATGATTTTCTTCTCACGTGCATATTCATTATGGGGAAGTTAAAATTTGAAATTTTCAAGTTAAATTTTTTATATGAAATATAGGCGAAATGAAGTTTATTTCAAAACAGTGTGAGCTGGAGAAACAAAACGCGGGACTGCCTTTTCAGTTAAAGTTTTCGGGATTTTAAGAAATCTAATTCTGAGATGGTGAAATTTTTATAAAAGTTATTTATTTAAAATATTAATAAGTAAAAAAAAGTATAACAATAAAGTTACCGCATTATGCTTGAAGCAAGATTTTTGTATGGGAAAATCAGTTTTAACGTACCCAAATATCACGAGTGATAAAATTTTTTTAGGTTAATTTTTTTTTAATTTACTATTTTTTTTTTTATTGTAAATTACTATTAGGTACAATTTAGAGAAACTCAATCCTTAAAACGCCTAAATAAATTCCTAAGTTTATTTCTGTTTTGGGAACTTAGTTCATTCGAGACTTATTTCAGCCGCCTTAAGTTTGGGTTGTATGTTATTCGAAATATTCATAATCAAGAAATAACAAGCTTTTACTTTCTAGGCAATCATTTACTGTATATCAGTGAAAAGTGACGACTTTATAATTCTTAAACCCATTCAAACATTTTTCAAAGATAGTGTACCAGAATCTGATAGGATAGGTTACACTTTCATAAAATTCGCGAACCCTAAACTTCTCTAAGATCTTCTTTACTATATTCCACCAATTTACCATTCAAAGCACTTCCTCACGATGTAATGAAAGAAACTCGGAAAAGACTCCGAAGCCAATATCAGGACGAAAATGAGCAAGAGAATCAAGTGCGACCTTCCTCACTTTAAAGTTTATTTTTCAGAATCTGTATCTATCAAATATGATATTTTTTGAACTCGTTAAGCCGTGTGTTGACTAGCAAGTCACTTGCGGAAGAACTTCTGCAAGTATTTGCTGAAGTGTTTCCACTCAAACCGAAACTTGCGGAAGTCTGCTTCCAGAAGTAGTTTGTAGAAGTTATCACGACGAACTTGCTGCAAGAAATTGCAGACGTGTTTCCACACAATGTGAATACAGCTAGCAGTAGTTTGCTTTTTTTACGAATGACAGTATAAAAATGTCTTGTGGCAAAATAAGATTGGCAGCTGCCATCGCAGCATATTTAATTAAAAAAAAAAATAAAAAAAAAAACAAAAAGAAGTGTTTGGGTGAGAAATTGGGTGCTGCGGCGCGTAGATTTAAGTTTCCAAAATACATTGCTTGAAGAATTGCGGACGTGTCCAATAATTCAGGAAAACTTTCTTGTTTTTCAATTACCAAATGTGTTTTTTCACTACCATTTTTATAAATTTTGAAAAGAACTCTAAAAAATACAAAACAAAACTGAAAACAGAAGAGAATACCACAAACCGTTTTCTCACGTATACCCGACTTCTGCAAGTCTTCAAAACAATTGTAGTTCACAGCAAGTCGTTCAAGTTACTTCCAGCAAGCAACAAACACGTGTTTCCACATAATTGCTGCAAGTAACTTCTGGAAGCAACTTCCGCAAAAAAACTTTGTAGTGGACACACGGCTTTAGATTCAAATATAACTATGAATGTTTTTTTTTTTACATTTCAAAAAGAATCTAATATATTTCATTGCAATATTACTTAAAACAAATTTTACTCAATAATTGAATATCAGTCACTAGAATTCATTGTGGTCTAACCCCCTCATATAATGTATTAGTTGTCATGTTAAAAAAATTCATATCTTCATTTAATGAAAAACAAATGAAATTTTTAAATGCAATCGTTACAAAATATCTCCCATTTATCTTATTCATATTTTGTTGCTAATGTTTTTCAAACGACGAAAGATGTACTCGTCCCTACATATGTACATAAGAGCTGTTACAAAAGAAGCAGTACAACTACAAAGAGTGAAAGTTATCTTTATTTGTTTGTATTTATATTTAATAAATGGGTCTTTATAATACGTCCTTGTAAAGAAATTTTCTATACAATTTTTTTTTTAAGTTTTCTATTTTTACAATGTTTTTCTCTTACATACTTATTTCTATGAAGGCATGCACAAAAAAATCTTTGTTATTATTGTACAGTAAATAAACGAAGAAAAGAATTTAAGAAACAATCAAACAAAGCCATGTTCATGATTCGTAAAAAATATTCTTGAACTTAAAAATTAAAGTTTAAAATAAAAAGAAGTGAAACCAAGAGTTTTTAAAGTTAGATTTTTAATAGTACATATGGATATATGTATGTATGTATGGATGTAAGTATGTATGTAGGCCTTATTAAATGTTTACAGATTTTGTATGGAAATGTGTTTTATGCACCCACTTTGGATGTATTTACATATATACAAACTTTTGATAAATTATAAAATTACTAGCTTTTACCCGCGTCTTAGCTCCCGTCCCACTTTTCTTCCCCTATAAACCGTTCTCGGAATATTTCAAACAATAAACATAAAAAATTATCGAAATCGATCCAACAGTTCTTTCGTGATGCGCTTAGCAATGAACATCATATCATCTTTATTTATGTATATAAATAGTTGTATATTTTCGGATAGGCATATACATAGTTCCCCTTACTCTCCCTTGTCAGATTTTTTTAAATACCCATATATATCATATGTGTTTTAAATTTTATTAAAATCGGTTGGATAGTTTTGCAGAGGGTATATTGCTCTCTACGATCCTTATGGTCTTATTTTTTTAAATTTATTTCCTGTGTATTTTTAGACTCATCTCTTAAATTTCATCAAAATCGGTTAGTTTTGAAGAGGCATAAACTTTTCTGTGCTACAGCACTCTCCTCTGTCAATGTAAAGTAAAATAATAAATAAAATGGCTCCCCTTAACTTAAAAATAATGCGTCCAAAGTAACGTCAGAGACAGCGCAACTTTGCTTTATACTTAACATTTAGGCAAGCAATCATATGTTTCCCATACGCCCTTTGTTTGAGTTTCATGAGTCTCTGAAAAAGTCTGAGGTTCTGTAGCGGGATGCTATCCGAAATTGGTCCCATTCTGTCACCCTCTTCGTTGTTGCCTATTATTCTTTGGATGTTCGGTATTCATATTATCCGCAGATCCTAACAGTGTTCCTCAGAATTTACCTCATCCTTACATTAAAGGACGTTTCGAGACCTCGCCATCATCTCCATTAAGGTTTTGAGAACGGCTTTAATATCTGTAAAGATACGGAGCGCGGCGCCCTGTTATCAGTGTCCTTCAACCATTTAATGCTATGACTGCCATAATATCAGTCTGAAAGACAGAATTATGATCAGCCTGTCGGAATGCCCTCCTTATATTACTTTCAGCGGCGGACGCATCAATTTATATTCTGTGTAACTTGTTCTATGGAAAACACTATTTTAATGTATGTATATTTTTTTTACAGATGCCAACAGTTCGCGCGTAGTGTAACGTGTGTTATATACTTTCTGCTGTATCATAAAAATTTTTCGGATTTATGAAAGGTTTAAAAATTGAATTTGGTATGGAGATTTGTTTATTAAAGCTTTTATAAATAAAACATATTTTTTATGATACAGCAGTTTTACTTTAGTTTTATAAAAAAATTTTTTTTATTGTCCTTGAATTTTGTACGAAATTAATGATTTTGTGAAATAATAACAAATAACAATATAACGTGCCATGTCAGAAATAGGCGCCTTAGTAAAAAATAATCGATATGTGGGAACGAACCTCAGCAATTTGGCAATATTTGCCAATAAACTTTTCATGAAAATTTTATTTTCAAGACATGCTAGTGAAGATAAAAATATCGTTTAAATTAATTTTTTTCGCGAGATAAATTATTTTCAGTTAAAAATTACGTGTTTTATATTCCATTTAGAGAATTAAATAATATTTGATTAAAATATGTTTCATACTAACTGGGATGTGCGGTTAGTTAGGCGGTTACTGGAATAATATTTTTCAATAGTTTTTCTATTTTCGTATTTTATTTTTTTTGCTGAAATTTAAAATTTAAACATTTTTCTCACTGAGAGTAAATCTTTCGACGTAGTCGGACTATTGCTACTGCTCATATGTCTGGCATTTAATATTTTCTGTTATCTTTCATATTATTCTTTAATATATTTTGCAACCTGCTCCTCTTACTTGTGTTTTTTTTCTTCTTTCTTTTTGTCTGCTTATTTTCATGTTGCATGACATGTCTTTTTGTGTATTGCTGCAATATGGACGAAGAAAAAGCAATTTATAAAGTGCCAACTATGTGGTTAACAGAGGGGTAACTGATGCAAGAAAGAGGAAAACGGTTTTTGCTTGGATGGTTGGTTTGTTTGATGACTGACTGGCTGGCTGCCTGCCTGCCTGCCTGGTTCGTTTGCTCGTTCGTTCATTATAGAGTTTTTTTCTTGTTGGATTGCTAAATCTTTAGACAATAAAATGTAAAGCAACGGAGCGTAGAAAAATATAGGGTTCTTGGGAACCATAAATCTTTTTCTTTTTATAATAATCTTCTAGATCAGGAAATAAGAAAACAATAAATTGAATTCTTGAGGTGCTAATTTGTGAGCATGTACTGTATAGAAATAGTGTGAAATTTAATATAAGTTTAAAATAATTTTTTATTTTGAACAAATTCGAACATTACTAAAAAGTTTTCTAAAATCTCTGGTGTAAATAGGAATAATTTCATTAAACAAATTTAAAAACCGAAAAAAATGTAAAAATGTCCATTTACATTCTTCACTAAAAATCATTTGATAGCCGAATTTTTGTTGATGAAATAACACAATGAATGTCATACTTATATTCAGTATGTCAATGCTTCAAGACAAAAATTTCCCGAAATTTATTGTAGTATATTTCCCAACATTAAAAAAATTTTTTTAAATCGTCTAAGTGAATTTCTGAAGTTTTGTTGGGCGAAAAATTCTCTGCATTTGCTATGAGGATATTTTGATTATTTATTTTTTATGATCATCATTTATTAATCGAAATCTATAGAACCATTTAAGACGGCTAAAAGAAAACAGTGTTTTATTATTTATTAAAAAAACATTCAAATCACAATTCTAGACTTCATATTCATTTATATCGACTTTTGCTACTTTCAGCATTATTTTAATGTCGCGCAGTAAAACAAAAACTTAGAAACCTACTCAACCTAAAATTAAAATTTAGTGTATTTTATTTTTGTGCTTTTTGTTGGATTTCGGAAGGCAACACCCCAGTTTTTTCTAACCCCTACCATTAACAGAAAGCCACCACTAATACCACTACCACCATTAAATTTAAGATACTAACCCCTCTACAGCTGCCTCCTGCTGCTGCTGCTTTGAAACACAATTGTGGTTGCTATTTTTGTTATACAGAATTTTTCGTTTATACATTCTCGTTTAAAAAAATGTATAAATTTAAGCTGTAGCGAATTTAATTTTTTATTAAAACATTTAATTTAAATAAAAAATTAATTTAAAACTTATAAATAATGTTGTACATATCATATATTACATACATACAGATGTATGTATATACACATATACATAAATCACATATGAATATCATATAACTTACTCGTTATAATACAGTATTTGCATACGTATTTGTTGGAAAAGCTAAAATTGTGTTTTTCACATATTTTTATTAAACATATTTATTGCAATTTGATATGCAGCAGAAATGTACACTTGAAAATATCTAAAAATATTTCCCGTTGAGTTGTCATTCAGTCTGTTAGCTAGCCAACAGGTTTCATAACTGCACAGAGTAGTTTTGGATTTTGGTAACAAGAACTATGACGTTGTTCATCATACAGTGGACTCTCACATATTAAAACCTCGAGTGATTTTAAGTTTTGAAATGTTCTGAAAGTTTTTTTTCTTCCTTTAAATAAATAATAATAATAATAATAATAATAATAAAATAATTTAACGGGCTATTTTACCATACAATTAAATTCGATAAAAGGATATCGTTAAAAGTTTTTAATATTTTTAATCTTGCTTTTTGACATTTTTTTTTTTTTTTTTTTTTTTTTTTTTTTTTTTTTTTTTTTTTTTTTTTGGCGTGTGAGGTAGGGTTGAAAATGCGTTCGCACTTACAGAGACCGTCGTCCTCAGCGTCGAGTGGTGTTGCCACTAAAAAATTCCCTCCTCCTCCTCTGGGTAGATTCCTCTCCGGGACCGCTTTCCGCATTACTTCGGGAACGCCCAGAGCTACGCCCAAATCAGGACCACTCTCACTCAACCACGTCTGGGTTCGCCAAGTCCGCAGCCGGCGCCATGGCCCCGGCCCGTATCGCCTGGTCCCCATCAGAGGGGGCCCCGTTATGCAGCAGCGCATCGAGGTCCCTCTTCTTCCTCCGCAGAACGTATCCCACGTACTGCGCCACAGCGTCCCAATTGTCCTCACAATCGAGCATCCTCCCTATCACGGTGGCAGGAGCGAACCCGCCAACCCGCTGCGCCTTTGCACCTCTCTCAGCATGCCACCTGGTGCAGTCGAAGAAAGTGTGTTCTGCATCATCATCCGTAATACTACAGTAAATGCAGTCGGGACCATCTGCCCTGCCCATCCGGTACAGGTACTTTCGAAAGTATCCGTGGCCCGAGAGGAATTGTGTCAGGAAGTAGTTAACTTCCCCAAATTTCCTCCGAATCCATACTTCCACGCAGGGAATGAGCCTTGCCGTCCACCTGCCGACCGTGTCCGCGGTCCACCTGTCCTGCCATCGCCGGACAGTTTGGGGTCTCAGACCAATAGCACCAACACCAGGGTCCTCCCCCCTCGAGTTCCAAGCCTCCCACCGCTCGCGCGCCAAGAGGTCTATGGGTATTTCCCCACATATCACCAGGACCGCAGCGCCCGAGACCGTGCGGTAAGCCGAAGCAACCCTAAGGGCCGCCGTCCGCTGTATCGCCTCGAGTACCCTGCGTTTGGTTCTCTCACCCAGTACATTTCCCCAAATCTCGCTCCCATGCAGCAAGATCGACTTCGTGACCGCCATAATCAGCCTCCTCTTGCTCTGTGTCGGGCCTCCGACATTCGCCATGAGTCTGCTCAGCATGCCAGTCATCTTCGCCGCCTTAGTCGACACATGCCGTATTTGGGCCCAGTAAGTCAGCCTGCAGTCGAGTCTGACGCCCAAATACCTTATGGCACTCTGGGTAACCAGAGACACATCCCCTATCTGCATGCCGACATCGAGTGGTATGTGTGCCCGCGTCATCAACATCACCTCGGTCTTCTCCCCGGCCAATTCCAAGCCGTGGTCCTCAAGCCACATCCGGGTCCTAATCATGACCCGGTTCAGCTTCCCCCTGGCGTCATCCATATCCCGCGCCAAGATCACCGCCGCTATATCATCCGCGTATCCCACGAGCTGAGCATCCTCGGGCATTTCCACCCCAAAGATCCCGTCGTAGGTCAGATTCCATAGGTCCGGGCCCAGCACAGATCCCTGGGCCGCGCCGGACGTGATCGTCCTGCTCCTCTGCCCCCTCGGCGTATCGTACAACAGTACCCGATCGTCCAGATAACTACGGAGAATTCTATACAAGTATCCGGGAATACGAAACCTCCCCCGTAGCGCCTCTAGAACATCAGCCCATCGTAGGCTGTTGAAGGCATTCCGAACGTCGAGTGTTGCCAGGATAACTATGCGCTTCGGATAATAGCGCCTCTCGCTTTTTGACATCGTCATGACAATTTTTCGGAGGCTTTCTTTCTTGACTTCACTACAAATGTAACAAGTCGTAATTTTTTTTTTTATCTGGGACCAGCACTCAGGCGATGACTCCTACACATGCGAGGCACTGTGCTGGAACTATAGGAAAGGGATAGTAGGAGAAATGACAGGAGGTGAAGCTTAATTATTTATTTTTGCAGCTCTGCTTTCGCACGTTCTTTGTTTATACTCGTAGCAGTGCTGAAGCTTCGGTTCAGTAGCCATTTTTATTATTGTTTACTTCGCCGGTGCTACACAATACCGACGAAGGAGGGCGTTCTGATGCGATTGTGGATTGCTATCAGCTGAAGCCTGTATTGTTCAGTGACCAGAGACTATGCGTTCGCCACTGAAACGTTCCGACAACAACTGACACACTAATGCACATCAGAAAAATGCGAGATGTTTATTTTTATTTTAAAATTTTAGTCTGAAACTGGGGTTGACCCAGGTCTGTTTTTGGATTCGTAGTCAACGTGCAGACTACCATCCATCGTGCAGACTACCATCCATCGTGCCATCGCCACCCTCTAATTGTATACTAATGTACCGCTTTTTGTTTAGCACACAGACTTCCTGGTTTATAATTTACTTCACTGCACAAATAACAAATAACGTATTTTAAAATATTTAAAGTAAAAGCTTCCAGAAATTAGAAAATCTGGCATATAATTTCAGAACAGGGCAATACATTAAAATCACAGGTTCTAATTTGGGAGATTCCATGTATTCTAATATTCATGTACTTTTCTACTGCAGTACCAAACATGTTCTACTTTTAACGTTCTGTTCAGTGGTTCATCTATTCAGTTCAGTTCTTAGGTACCTTAAACAGTTCAGGCGTGATTAAATAAATTATGTTGCTAGTTTTTTTTTTTCTTTTTGTATTGCTAGAAGAAAAAGAGGTGGTTGGTAGTGATGGTGTTAGGTTATGGTAGTTGCGGATAAAAAAAATAGTAGTAATAAGGGATTTGTGTGCGTGCCTGTTGTGTGCATGTGTATTTGCATTGTACAAAGTTCACGAATACCTCACAAGCAACTTATCCAAGTTGTTGAGCTGTATTTGCTGCATATAAAATAACTATTTATAGTGTTGCCAAATAAGGTAGTAAAAGGATGTGATATACAAAAATATTCGTATTATAATTAATATGAATTAAATAGTGAAATATAAGATTTAGATTTATAAGGTTGGGTTGAAAACTGGGTCGAACCAACTCCTTACGTAATTCCTTACGTAATTATACTTTTGCCCAAACAGGCCTGTTGTGCGCTCTACCGAATATTTGGAACCATTGCGAGCAAACTCAAGTATTCTGTGAGTTTTAAGACGACCAACATAATATTTTCTCCCAAGGAGAAGAGGCAGGGAATGAACAGAGGTGTAGCAATGCAGTCATATTGCTTCCTAAAGTGTAGCGACCAATTCGAATTGAAACAGTTTTGTATTCATAAAAGAAACCTGCTACGTGAGAATGGCCCAATTATGAATCTGTAAGCATTTATACTGTTGTTAGCAGAGTATTCGCTTACCTTAGTGCATTTAGGCAGCATTTTTGTAACCATTTGTTCCTATGTATCCAACGTATTGCTTGCGACACATTTTACGACATATGTATTAATTGGAATAATTCTTAAAGCAAATTATCTCTTAAAAGTGACACTTTTCATTATGTCGATTAAAAAAAGTCATTCGAGATGATTAATTTTAAAGGTTTTACTAAATTTTAAACCCATTTTTTTCAAAGGCCATAATAAATATTTTTACTATAGGTAACTCTGTGTCTTGTGAATACGTATATACATATACATATGTATATGAATGTATGTATGTATAATAGGGTGGGGCGCTTTGAAAATCTTAATGGGCGCTTCGCGTTTCTGATTTATGGGATTGTACTAAGCGAAAAAGTCCACTAGACCATACGTCTACGGTGAAAATCGAGCTTCCCCATTTTGACTTGATCAGGCTTTTGTCACGTTTTTTTTTTCGATTTTCGATCCAATACTAAGACAAAAATTGTAGGCAAGACAATAGTTAAGAACTCTCTAGTACATCTCAAAAGTTGTGAAAGTGCAAATTTTTCGTGAAAATATTGATAAATTACCATAAAAATCATAAAAATGTTCTATTTCTTACTTTTTCCACTTTTTTTATCCAAAAATATAATGTTTTTTTTACAATAAACTAACAAAAATGCATAAATAGAATAAATAAAAAAATAGAATAAAAAGTATCAAGTAAAGATCAAGTCAAAATGGGGAAGCTCGATTTTCACCGTAGACGTATGGTCTAGTAATTTAGTAATCTTAAATATATATTGCAATGGATTCATTAAATGTAGGTGAAATTAAAAATTTTTAAAATTTTTGCGAAATTGTAAATATTTTTCTTTAAAGAACCTTATAAACGAACCTCAAACCTAATATGAATTGTGATATTTTTATTTTATTTGTATACATTTGATTTTTTATGTTCATAAAATATGCAAAAGTTTCTTTGCAAGTTTGTCTACGAGTTATTCAAACATGTTTTGAATGTTCCAAAATAGTTTTGATCTTCTACTTTATTTTTCTTCTACTTCAGCCTTGTTTTATTTTAACATTGTTTTGTTGTACTTGTGTTCTCTTCTTCAATGTTTTGATCGTGGAACAAAAGAAATATTTTTGGAAGTATGTGTTTTGCAATGAGCAAGTAATACATACACACTAATTGCAATTTCATAAAATGCTTGTAAGACATTTTTGTTGTGTTTGTGCCACACTTTAGTATATATACATTACTTTGCAATACATAGGACATTCATAAATCTATAAAATGACGGCAATAATCCCTATTATTATTTTTTGCATTGCTGTCATTTGTGCTTGTCTCATATTGCAGCTTGCTTTGGACTTTTTTGAATTTTGTTTACTTCCCTATTCCCTTGGACCCTTTACAAGATTAAAATACTGACTGACATAACTACGTATGACGTTGAATGTTTAAAAATAAATTACATCATTCTGTCCTCCTTAGGAATACTGAATTTTAAAACAAAACGAAAGGATGAAGAAAGTATTGTACCTACATAACTGGCTGAAAAACATAAAAATTATTAAAGCGGGGCGTTGGGCATTGAAATTACTTACTATTCTTGTATTTGGATGCTTGACTGAAAAGGCAAAATATTGATGAAAATTTTAAAAAACTTAAACTATATGTACTCCTTATACATATAAAGGTATAAAGCTTTAAAAAAATGTCATAAGATGTTAATAAAATAAAATTTATATTTATAATTTTTACAAAAATCTTTTAAATAAAATATATTTTATTATCTTCTAAAAAAAAAAAACATTTCCCAATACTGCATATTTTGCTAGTAAGATAGTATTCCGATATTGAATTTTTTTCATTTTGAGAAAAAAAAAACCAGTAAAATATATAAAAGAGCAGACAACAGGTTGAATACGGCGATTCTTAAATAAAATCTAGTACAAATTGTAAATTGGTAACACTGGTAGGTTGGTTTTCATCTCTGCAAGCTATTTAAATTATGTACATTTATTAACAAGAATATTTACCACCAAAAAAAAGGAAAGAAAAAAATTCGTTCGTGTATTTACATTAAAAACAAAAACAATTTTTTGAGCTTATTTTGTTGTTTTCAATGCGAATACACGAATTTTATATTTAGTTTTCTATAAACATTTATCGGGTATGTTCTGTAAACCGAATACGAAAAAAAATTTTCGTTTTTACACATACATACACTACTTAGATATTGAAAAATCACTCGGTTTTAAATCGACTCTGTTTACAGAATTCCCTGTATATTATTTTATCACGAAATCGATTTAACGCAATGTTAGAATAATGTCACACAGCGTACGAATAATTTTAACAGATTTTGTATAGAAAATATTTTTAGTTTTTTTTATTGCTGTTTTTTTTAATTTTATACTTATTTCAAAATGTGTAGTACATATCGAGCCTTTGGTGCAATACCGTGAATTTTTTGAGCTGGGTATGCAGAAATGATCTTTGGGGAAATATATATCTAAAGGAAAAAAGATTACGGTTCTATCTCTAACTGTTCAGATTCTACAGCTACAAATATCTTTATTGCCTCCAGCTATTTCCAACAATATTTATTTGCAATAATGAAATATTTCCTTTATGACAAGAAATTTAGAAACAGAAAACATTACAAAACATTCGTCTTTATTTAAAAACTTGTAAAAATAATAACTTTAGTAAACGAAAATAGTATCAAAATTTCAAATGCATTTTTCTCAGTTCACGATTTTTTGAATTACGACGGTATTGCACCAAAGGCTCGATATGTGTATTTGTACATAGTACCTATGTATATAGCATATGAAATTGTACACAATAAATTATACACTGAAGTGCTCATATACTACAAATGAATACAAATTTATTAAAAACTAAATATACATAGTATATATATATATATATATATGTATGTACATACATATATGGACGAGTATATGCACATACATATATATTTATGCGGGTTATTTTTCTTTCCATTATTTGTAGACAATGGTAGACAAGGAAAAGAAACGCTTCCATGAAATGGCAGAAAAAGATAAAGCTCGATATGAATTGGAGATGCAAAATTATGTACCACCCAAGGGAGCAGTAGTCGGACGCAGCAAGAAGAGGAAACAAATGAAAGATCCTAATGCGCCGAAACGATCATTGTGAGTTCGTAGATAACAATCTTTTAAAAATATTAATATTTCTGAAGCCCCTAACCAATTTGAATAAATACTTTAACTTAATTTATTTTTTGAATCATATTTCAGATCTGCCTTCTTTTGGTTTTGTAATGATGAACGTAATAAAGTTAAAGCTCTTAATCCGGAATATGGTGTAGGTGATATTGCTAAAGAGTTGGGACGTAAATGGGCTGATGTAGAGCCAGAAGTTAAACAAAAATATGAATTAATGGCGGAAAAAGATAAGGCCAGATATGAAAGAGTAAATCAATTATTTATATTTTTTCTTAACCAAATAACTTTCTTATTCAATCTTTTGGGAAATGTTTTAGGAAATGACGGAATATAAAACAAGTGGGAAAATCGCTATGTCTGCCCCCTCCATGCAAGCACAACAACAAGCGGCGCAAAAAGCAGCTTTACTAGCAGTGGCTGCTCAACAGCAGGCAGCCCAGCAAGCAGCTCAACATC
Source organism: Dexiosoma caninum (assembly GCA_963924685.1). Lineage (NCBI taxonomy): Eukaryota > Metazoa > Arthropoda > Insecta > Diptera > Tachinidae > Dexiosoma > Dexiosoma caninum. The sequence continues at coordinate 28,993,631 of OZ004726.1, read as the reverse complement.
ATGATGACCATGATGATGACGATGGCGAGGGCGATGACGATGAAAATCAATAGATTTAAAATATAAATATGCCCAAAATGTTGCTTATGAGATACAAAACCATTAAAAAATTACACACACACACACAACAAACCAGAAAATCACTAATTCCATCATAATTAAAACAGCTTAAACTTGTAGTCTACTCCCTACTTTAGACTTTGTATTCGTACTATTTTTCACATATTTTTTTTTTACCTCTAAACGTAACTAAAACTCTTTCACTCACTTTATATATTTTATTTACTTCGCTCATTTAAAAGAAACCAACAAAACTTTGTTTTACTATTATATGGAAAATAGTTTTAAAACAAATAATTTTAAACAGATTTAAAAAGAAAAATTACTGTGTAATTTTTTTCTACAATTATCTTTTTTTTTTTTTTTTTGCAAATTACCTCAAGTAAATGATTTTTTATATACATATTTTGCATTAATATTTATCTTTTTATTTACTTGCAAACTTGAAAAAAAAAAATTAATTTAAAAAAAACTAATTTAACTTGTCTTTATGTTGAAATTCAAGTTGAATAAGAAAATGAATTTTAATTATCGTCTCTCTGAATTCATTATATATATTTTTTAAAGTAAGAATTGAATTTTTTTTAAATTTTAAATATAAATTTAAAAAAGAACAAAAAATGATTGCATGTATGTGACAAATTCCATTACTACTATTTGTTCTAGATTTATTGGATTGTTGTTTCAGCCAAATCGTGTAGTTTTGACATTAATTAAATTAAATTTAATTTTTCATATAAAATAGTAACAGCAATAAAAATTTATATTACAGACATGTTTTTTAAAAAACAAAAAGGAGATTCAAATAACAGTAAAATATTCACGTATATGAACAAAAAGTATAATACATACATATATAAATTAAAAAAAAATAAAGACAAAATACAGCAATTAATTAAAAAAATACAACAAAAATTCTTTAATTTGTGTGCAAAGTACGAACACACGTGTTATATCATGCCTTCTGTCGTTTACGTTTACGTGTCGTGTCGTTACGTGATTTTTCCAAATCGTGCAAAAAGTTGATTTTGGAATCTTAGCTTAAAACACGCAACATTTTATATGCTCTTTATGATAATCATTAAGAATATTTGTTTTATGCGAAAGGCGATTAAAAGTTCAGTATACATTATATAGATTATATAATACCTTGAGAATTTTTACCTCATATCAAAAGTACCTTTTGCTTATTCTCATTTAGTTGAAAAAAGACAGGAGCACATCTTATGTGGGACTAGTCCTTTTGATATTTGAAAAATATTTGCATTGCACGGGGCGGGTATACCTGATATGTATTTCACCTGTGTAAAGACTACAACTTTGATAAAATAAATTTTTGGAAAGATTTTCTAATTAATATTTCTTTATTTATTGTATTTTTATTGTAAAAACCAATGTACAACAAAGTGTTAATTTAGCGGGAGTATAGTGATAGTGAAATATAAAATTATCAGAGCTCTTAGTGAAAACATATGTTGGAAGCACAAATGTAGTTCAGACAGAGCAATGCCACTTTAAAATGGGTTAAAACACATGAAGTATTTTCATGACTACTACTAAAGCCACTTTAAAATGGGTTAAAACACATGAAGTATTTTCATAAAGAGGTAGCAGTTTCCGAAAACACTGATGTTATGTTCTGTCTGCTGTGTAAGTTGTTGTAGTTAATTAACATTAAATTTTACTTTTTTTTTTAATATTCGGGAGTCATTCTGTAACTTGAAACGAAAGGAAAAGAATTTGATTTTGTTTATTATTTACATCGCTAATCGAAAAAATTTTCGTTTCGTATAGTAACACATTCAGCAGTTTCAAATAATCAAAAAAATAAAGAAAACGAAGAGCAATTTCACTAGAAAAGCGTTTTCTAAAATATGTGCAGCTCTATATGTACTTCTAATTACGAAAGAAAATTTCGTTCCAGTATTTATATTGGGAAATAAAATCGAATTTCAGCAAAATGTTCGAAAATAGAATTTCGTTCGAGCAGTTAGATAATTTGAAATTTACATTCTTCAGTTAGCAGTTTCTGTTTTAACTTCTTTAATGTACCGCTTATGAATAATTTCAATGATATCCAAACGCATGCTTATTTATTTTAAATTATAAAAAAATATAATTAGGAAAACCATACCAGCCATATTATCAACATCTAAATCAGAACCAGCAGGTTCTGCTGATTATAAAATCGAAATAATTGATAATTTTTTTTTTTTTATTTTAAGACAATATAAACTCTACGAAGCTCTTAAAGCTGGTCTGTAGAAACACCCAGGGTCTAAGCGGGAATCGAACCCGCACCTCCATATTGATAAGACTAATGCTCATGCACTAGACTACGGAGGCACCCATGAGTGTATGCAGTATCCTGAGTATGTCCGGATTATAGATGTTAATTTTTTTTTAAATGTATCTAATAAGTTTTGTTAAAATGTGAACTTCACTCATTTTTATATTTATTTATTAAAATTTTTATTAAAAACATTATTTCAATAAATTTTACATTAATGTAATATATACGATATGAATGAATCGAAAAAATTTTCACTTTGCAAATGTGTGCTGACGGCTGAGTAGAAGGATTCCCGCCGCGGTCAAGCCAAAAATTCTCTCTGATTTTTGTGTGCTAAAGACCCCTTCGTCGGTATTTCAGTAATAAAATGTCGACGAAATAAATTAATAAATAAAAGGAAACCCATTAGTTTAAAAATAATGTATCAAAACAACATCAGAGACGCTACTATTTTCACCACATGTCTATTTACACTATCACCCCTCTATCTAGTTCAAGTGCAATTCATTGCATACGTACATATGTAGTTTTAAGTATCAAATATTTTACGGTTTTAAATTAAAAAAATCCATTATAGATGAGTTCGCATAATTAGGGCTTTTCACAGTTTATAGTAAATTACTATTGTTGAACTTTTAGATATTGTAGATTTAGTAAATCAATACATTTTGTCGATGTTATACTAAAACTACAACATCTAAAAGGTTTTTACGATATGTATGCATGTCATGTCTTTATCTAAATTTAAATAATTTGCTTTCTAAATGCAATACAGTTGGAAAAATTATATATTTTATTAAATTTAATCGTCTGATTTTACATTTTTAAAAATAATCATTTTTCCTCCCTGCGGTGGTGCAAGTTATAAAATTCGACATGAATCAAAATTTCAATACATAATTTTATTAGAAATTTCGATCTATATCGAACACTCTCCTGCTCTCTGTCCGCCGTGAATATTAGAAATTTATACGTTATAAACCAAATATTCTTATAAAATTGAAAATATTTACACCCATATACATACATATTGATGTATGTATAGATATATATATTTTTTAACAAAAATGTTCAAATGGACAACTTTTGTGTAAAACAAATGTTCAACAGCTGGTTATTTTAAATATTTTTTATTCGACAGTAAATAATTTTTTATATTAAATTTTTTTAATGATTTATTAGAAGTTTTTATTAACAAGACTAGCTTTATTTTTTCTATCATTTATGCAAGTAAAGAAAATTAAAATAAATATTATTTTATTTAAATAGATTCAAAAAAATTATCTTTATATGTAATATTTTATTAATTATTATTAATTTGAGGTTATGTATTCTTTTTCTAATAAATCTTATTCATAGTTTTATTTTTTATTAGAAATATTATTCATCCTTAAAATATTCTGTCAAAAAATAAACATAATTATAAATAATAAAATATAAAAAATAAAAAACCAATGCAAACAAGTTCAGGCTCGAAAGTATTCCTATTTGAAAAAAATATTAATCATTTTTAGGAACAAATTATATCTATTAATGATAAATATTATACAATAAAATAATAATATATTCAAATATGTTCTAAAATGTATTTAGTATATAAGAAAATCAATATATTCATATTTATATATAGAATTATATTTATATATAATTATATATTAAATGCAAAAAAAAAAATAACTACAACCAATAACAATAAACAATGAACGGGAGAGTTACGAACGGCAAAAAATGACGATAAAAATATTTATTTTATAAATATTAATTTAAAATGTGACTTTTTTCTTTAAATGATTGAATTTTACATCCAATTTTATTTTCTATTTGAAAACGATCGTTTATATTGTTTTCGGGAATAATTGTTTTTTCTAATTAAACTTTAAATTTCTGATTTTTAAAAAACATTAAAATTTTGCCAAATGAAAATGGAATTTTCTTTTAATTTCTTTGATTGAATTTGGATCAGAAGTGATTAAAAAATTATAATTTTTAAATCGACCCATTTCTATTACGTACTTGATATTCTTCTTAATTTTAAGATTTGAAGTCATATATTATTTTCTTTCTAAATCCTTTTAATTATTCATATTATATTTTATTTTGATATAAATACTAAATAAATTTTTTTACTGGTAGTAGCAGTTCCACTAAAATTTCAAATTTTAAAATATTACTTTTCTACATGTAAAAATATTTTTGTAGAAATGTACTTATTTTTTATTTTTTTCATTGACAATGTATAAATACAATAATTATTCAAGCAAAGTTTTTTTTTACAACCAAGCAAAAAGTAAAAAATATTTTTCTTATATGCATATACACATACATACATATATCGAGCCTTTGGTGCAATACCGTAGTAATTCAAAATTTGAATTTTTTGAGCTGGGTATGCAGAAATGATCTTTGGGAAATATATATCTAAAGGAAAAAAGATTACGCTTCTATCTCTAACTGTTCGGATTCTACAGCTACAAATGTACATGCATATGTACCTATATTTTTCATATTTTCGTAGAAATGTGTTTTCTAATTTTTTAATAGCTATAAAAATTCTTGTAAGATTGGAAACGAAAAACGTATGGCGCTTTCGATAGATAATTGCTGTATTATATTTTATTAGATATCTTTATTAAACTGATCCGGAAGTTATCTTCCTGTTAATATCTTTACTCATTTATTATTTTTTTACATGTGGTTCTTGTTATTCATTTGCAATCTATTCAAAACTATTTAAAACATACACGTTTACAATACGAAAAATTATGTTTTTACTTTTAGTTCGTTATAAGAACACAATGTATAAAAATTTTATTGTTCTTGAATACATGAAATATGTCGAATTGTTGAAGTTAATTTTAATAATCGTGGCAACAGTGAAAGCAGAACAAATTTTTAAAATTTCTTGAGTTCTTGATTATAACTGCCTGCTTTTCCTTTAAATACAAAAGAAAATTTACATTAACAATTGTGCTGACAAATAAATATTTTAAAGAAGTTCTAGCTCGCATGTAATTAATAATTTTTCATTATTAGTTTTTCACTTGAATTTTTTTAAAATTTAACCTCTCCAATAACGTGAGATATAAATTTGTTCAAAATAAATTAAGCTGATCTTCATTTCAAATAAATTGTCATCAAAATAATTATAATAGAAACACCAATATATCGCTTGAAAATAAATTAAAAGAAATTAAATGTATAAATAATTAAAAATAAAAACAAACTAATTGAAAGAAAAAGCATTAATTTTAAAGAAATAAGAAGAGTAGAATTACACTCCACCTTATGTTAAAAAAGAAAAGTAAAAGAAAATTCAAATAGTCCTTATTCACACCCTCAACCACATCGCTCACTAATACAAACAATCGTTTTTTATTAAGCAACAATAACTTTTTTTTTTATTTCCATTATTTGTATGACATTATTTTATGTAGTTTCTTTTATCATTAAGAATACTTTCAACTTTTATAGAATTTAGAACAAATAAAGTGTAATTTAATGAATTTTAAGTAGTCTTTAATATTACTTCCTTCTAATTCTAGATAATTTTGTAGCAATAAACATTTTATGTATTTTTTTTTTTAATATTTTTTACAACATAGTGATAATAAGAAATTGCTTAAAAATAAAACACAATTTTTTAACTTTTAAATAAAATACAATAATTCTTAATTATATGACAAATATTAACATTACAACAAATTCTTAGAGGTTATTTTTTAAATATAAAAAAAATATACTAAAATTTCTATATAAATAAAAGTGAAGTAAAATCAATTGTGAAATTATAAAATTGTTTTAGTTTGTTTAAAAAAACAGCGTGCATAAAAAGAAAGAAAAAACAAGAACATGCATATTTTAGGGCAAAAAAAAAAATAAACGCATATTTTAAGGCATAAAAACTAGTTTAATTTTTGAAAGAATTAAATTAATGAAAAATAAATTTATAAACAAACAACAATACCCAAACATAACCGAATATAGTTTGTTAAACATAAAAAATTGTGTAAATTTTTTTATAAAGTATTTTAATTATTTTTACATAAAAATCAATCTAAAATTTGTATTTATAAAAATATTTTTGTTAACATTAAAAGAATTCGATCATAAAATATTATTTTTACTTTTGCATTCGACATTTCGGAATATATTAAACCAACTGTAATTATTGAAATAGAACTTTTAGTATATATATTTGGAAATTATTAATAAAGTTATTGAATATAAAAAGAAAAAGTATTCCATAAAAACCATGTCATCAAAATTTATATACAATTAATAAAAATACACATGCATACTAATGATAATTATACATACATACTATATAGTTTTTAACACGTCTGAAAATTATATATAGAAAAAAATTCAACTTAAAAGTAAGAAAATTTCAATAATATTAAAATTAAATAAAAAACTACATGCAGTTCTTACTGATAAATACCGCAGATCTATAAAAAATGAAATAAAAACTATATTGAAAAATAAACGTTTATGCATTTATTTTTTTCTTAAAATTATATTTTTGGTTGTTGGCTTTATGAACCAATTTTAGGTAAATTTATTTTATAAATATTTTAAAATCAAATATACATATTTGTTGAAATGTACGCAAATTCAACAATAAATTGTTCCAGGAACACTTTTTAGAGTAGTCAAAGTGGTCACAATGAACTTGCTCACGAACATAACAAATTCGAGTTAGTTTTATTTTCCATACATATAGATTTATTCTTTTTAATTTAAGCAGATGAAACTCTTGAATTGCTAGAGTCAAAAGTACATGTAAGAAAACACTTTCGCCACCCCATCATGGGTGCAAGATTTTTTGCTCAGATATCTTATGATAGGACCGTTGAACTTAAAATTGCGCTTGATATTTCAAAGCACAAGTTGTCTTTGATATTATCGAAGATGCGGGTAGGACCTACCCGGTAGGTGTTTCGGAAAATTTAGAATTTGGCACTTCCACAAAATTAACGGAAATATGATTGGCCGGAGAAAAAAAATTAAAATCCAAAATACAACATTTCCAACAGATTTTTGAATTAATGAAAAGCAGCGAAAGGAAAATTCGACCCAACATAGTTCATAAGGGTGAGGGTGGCGATGGTCGAAGTAGTCTGCACGTTGACTACAAAACAAAAAATTTTCAGTTTTAGATTCATAAAAACATCTCGCGTTTTTTCTCATGTGTATTTGTGTGTCTTTGTGTTAGTTGTTGTCGGCAGGTTTCAGTGGCGAAGGCACAGTCACTGAACACTGAACAGTAACGGCTTCGGCTGTATCTAATCCACAGGCACATCAGAAAGCCCTCTTTCGTCGATATTTACTAAAAAGGCTAATAAAACGAAGCTTAAAAATTTAATGTCTCCTTGACATCAGAGACGGTACGGCACTGCTATAAAAACAAATAACGTGCAATAACAGTTTTGTAAGATATTGAAGCTTCACCTCCTATCATTTCTCCTACTATACCTTTCCTCTAGTTCCAGCACAATGCACCGCATATGTAGGGGTCATCTCCTAAGTGCTCGTCCAAGTTAAAAAAAAAATAAGTATTTCATATTCGCTATTCCGCAAATAGAGATCGATTATTGAATGCAGTTCATAATTAGATAGTTACCGTTATGTAAGCCAATAAGGAGTTGTTGCGGTGGCTTTGATATGAAGTATGAAGTTCGTGGAGAATGCCGACAATTAGAAATGAGGTATCGTTTAGATGATTTAGAACAAAATATATATTTAACATATTTTATCGTATGTTTTGTGAATGTATAGGTACTAAGGACCCAATGTTGCATCCTAATACACCGCCGTATGCACGATCACGCTGCCTCATCTGTAAAAATGGGTGGCATAAACATTGAGGAATCAGAAGCTCTTGATGTTCTTGGCATGAAAATTCAGTGTGATGTCCGATGGACTGAGCACATTTTTCAGGTCTCAAAGGAAGCATTCAAGTGCCTAGGCTTTTTAAGGCGGTGTAAGACATACTTCACCCCATCTGATCTCCTCACTATTTATACCGCCTACATCCGACCGAAAATGGAATACAACTCTCATGTGTGGGCCGGTGCTTCAAAGACTATTTTGAAGTTACTCGACCGTGTACAAGAAAGGGCGAAGAAACTCATAGGAGACGGTAGGGTAGCCAACTCTATTGACTCTCTTGAGCATCGTCGCAACGTGGGGTGCGTTTCGTTGTTCTATCGTTACTATAATGGGATGTGTTCTAATGAAATCAGGGAACTTGTTCCCGAAACCCGGTTATTCGCTCGCACGACGCGATCATCATTAAGAGCGCATCCATTTGTGGTCGATTTGACGGCGACTCGCACTACGCATTACAGGGAAAATTCGTTTTTTGGCCGAACGGCACGTATGTGGAATAGACTACCCGCAGAGGTGTTTCCTGTCACTTTTAGCATGGGAAGATTTAAATCAAATGTCAATAAACACTACTCCCTCTATCCTCCTTCCCATAACCTAATTTCCTAGTTCCAGCACAATGCATCGCATGTGTAGGGGTCATCCCCTGAGTGCCGGTCCAAGTTAAAAAAAAAAAAAAAAATAGAAAACGGGAGATAAGAAATTGAGAAGGCATAGAGATCACCACGCATGAGTGATTTAAATTGTTAATATTTTTAAGTTAATTGATTATTACACGGGCATTAAGAGCCTAGAAAGAATATTTGAATTGTAAAAAAATAACGCTGTGCGCTTCCTGTACAAAGCCGTGAAGGGGCATAAAGCGTGATACGCCTTGATAGAATTGAGTAAAACCCATAGAATTGTCTGCAGTGGGTGTACAACATGGTCGAGGAGCCGAGATATCATAGAAGCGCCCTGGTAGATGAACGGGTCAGTGAGAGTTTTTTGTTGTGCTGAATTCCTGGAGAGGGCCTGTAGCTAGACGGCTACGCTCGAGGTACATATAGACTCGTGAAGAAGGAGTACGCAGAAGGAATGTCGCTGAAAGGACCGACTAAAAGATAAGGGTGCATGTCTTTTATATGTGTTGTGAAAATCTTTGTTTTATCTAAAAAATTTTTTTTGCGTGATATGTATAAATAATTTTTGTTAAAATTTTCTTTATTACATGTATGTATTTTGATAAGTTTTCTTGATAGCGTCTATTTTTAAAAGATTAGGTTAAACTTTCAACAAAATTTTTTTTGCAATAATTATAATTTGGGTCGGTACGCTGTTGTACCTAGTTTCGTATATCAAGAATTTTCTGTTTGAAGGATTAAAGGGCAGAAGCGTGAAATCAGTAGGAACTGCAAAGTGGCAGAAAAGCACGACGCTTTAGAGAGCTCTCTCAAGTATAGATATTTTATATCGAAAGGGTATATTAAAAGGATTCGAGGCTAATTCTGCAGCCTTAAAACTTGTGTGGCGTATAGGCCTTTGAATAAAACAGGAAATTGTTTCGAACAGCTAATTTTGATAACGGAAACCGTTTAAAATTTTCTTATATTTTTGCGGGCAGATTAGCCTATATAGAGTCTGAAGTTTTGTTGCAATTTAAAGTAAAATACCTGTTTTATTGATTTAGAGTTTATAAGATTTTTATAGTTTTAATTTATAAAAAAAAATTATTGTTAATAAAAGTATATTTGTGATTTGCTAAAACTGACGTGTTGCTAAATTGGTGACAGGGGATTGTGAATGCGAAGGTGAGTGTGAGGGTACTGCAGTGTGGGTCATGAAGTTAAACTGAAAGGAATATAATGACCATGGTAGGGATAGGGCGGCTGGAAATTGAATTCAACTTCCCTAAGAGAATTGTGCCCATGAGTATAAAGTATCTGTTTAGAGAATTTTTTTTGTTTATGAGAATTTTTTTATTGATGTGATTCCGGGCTTAGGTGAGGGTTAACAACACACCCCATTAATTCTGATCGCCTAAGTGCCAAGTGCGAAGCACGTAACATAATCGCTCTTAAAAAATCTCAGTGGCTGCTCTATTAAGTTACGATTTCTTTCTTTGCTAAGTATTCATTATTTATTAAAAAACTTCAATAATTGGAAGCAATTTATCCAAAATTCGATTATAAGATTTATAATAAATATATACCAAAAGGATCATTGATTTTCGGATAAAAAAATAAAATTCAAATTCGTTAACAATATCTTCAACGAACAAACACAAACTTTTCATGTGTTACCAATTCCATAAATATATTGCTTAAAATATTACCAACTTTTATTAATTTTCTACAGCGCAGAATATACTTTATCTACCTTTGCAGCTGCCAAATGATCTTTGCTATTTGACAGCACTTGTACAGAATGTAAATATTGTTGCTTGTTTTAATTTTTGTTTGATATCTAACGATTTAAATTAATAATGAACCCAAAGATATACATATTTCACGAAATATTAATATGATAAAAGAAAATTAAATATAAAAAGTACGAAAGCGGCTCTAAAATAATGATTCGTAATAAAAGTAAAGAAAATCCGTCTCAGACACCGCCATCCACATCATTTTCTAGTTCAACAAATGAAATCGTATATACAACGAATGAATTGAGTAAATTGCAGTATATATCGCTTTTGATAATGCAAGAGCAGCAGGTAAAGCAATTGCGCCGTGCGCCATATTTTGACCTAGCAGGAATGCCTCAGCAGCTCGAAAATCAATGGACGGAAGTTGATGCTTATAAAGGTGAAGGCGTGCCTGGAGCGATAAATTCTACAATTAGCTATGCAGAAATTTTCTCAACTTTTGTTTCAATTATATTTCGATCAATAACTGTGTGGATAAATGTTAAACTTGCTTTAAATTATTATATTCAAGGACATCGTGATTACTTTATATGGACTGTTATATGTATCGTTACTCCCATGTGTGTAACAATGCTAATACATGCTAATATGTTAGTAGCAAATTTTGCTTTCATTTAATCAAAATATTAACTTCACTTTTTTTTGTTGGCTTAGGTGTTATCAGGATGGAAAATTTAAAAAAGGATTTTATCAAATTTTACAAACTCTTTGGCTAGTCTTAATATCTTCGTTTTTATTTCGGTATTGGAGCTCTTTGATGTTTGCCATTAAGTGTAAAAGAGCTGAACTTATAGGCAATAAGGAAGAACAATTGAAGTAAGTAAAATGCAATCTACATACATACATTATAATTCTTCCTAATTCTTCTTTTTGTTTGTAAGACTATAAAAAACGAACATTTTTTATCATGTTCATATTTTCCTTTTACTTATTCCACTACGATGACCGAGGATTTTTTTATATTATATATGTAAATATTTTGTACAGGCCAAATTAATAAAAAAAAACTTATAAATCGAAATAGTGCTCCCAGAAATTTTTTTCAAAACCATTCGCAACTCCAGGATATTCATTAATATCATGGAAATATTTTACGTGAAATTTATCACCTCGGAATTATAATAGAATTGTTGCTATAAATATTTATTTGCCTCAACAATGGTATGACAATTTCAAATAGCATTATTTCAAGTGGCACACAAAACAGCACCAATGATGATAATTGTGCGGCTTAAATCTAGTTTATGGACGTTTTACTAAGTGGAAAAAATTAGATAGAACTATATAAAATAAAAATTAAAGTGAAAAAAGTGCCGGCAACACATAGTTTTCGAGTTATGGACCTCCAAAGGTTTCATGTCGAAATGCGAATCTCCACAACAAATCTGAGCGCTTATGGCCATTTTTTTTTATCTTGGACCAGCACTCAGGCGATGACTCCTACACATGCGATGCATTGTGCTGGAACTAGAGGAAAGGGATAGTAGGAAAACTGATAGGAGGTCAAGCTTCACTATCGTACAACACTGCTTTTTGCACATTATTTGTTTTTATAGCAGTGTTGTAGCGTCTCTGATGTCAAGGAGACGTATTAAATTCTGAAGCTTCGTTTTTAGTAACAATTTTTAGTAGTTATTTTACTTCGCCGGTGCTACACAATACCGACGAAGGAGGGCGTTCTGATGTGCCTGTGGATTGGTTACATCTGAAGCTGAATGTTGGTGTCATTTGACAGGTTTTAAAAACATCTTTCTTTATACTTAAAATTTATTTAAAAATTCTCAACGCTTTAAATGCCATATAGTTATTTTAAAAAAGTATAGAAAACAATAAGATTTAAAATTATAAAACCTCTATTGTAGAAATTACAAACTTAATATACGTGAAGAGAGCGATGTAGCATTTATACGATTATTTGAGTGTTTCTTGGAAGCAGCACCACAAAAAATTCTCCAAATCTCAATAATATTAGCTCACATTGACAAAATGACAAGTAAGTCATACGGTTTTTATTGAGAAATAATAATTAAAATATAAATTTTTACTGTTCCAAATGTCTGCCTGGAAGATTTGCAAATTGTAGCAATTATATCATATTTTGGCAGCATGGCCTGGTGTCTCTCGGTGTATCATCGTTACAATCGTTATTCACAAAGTGATAAATACAATATAAGTACAAATGGCATAATATTACAATTATGTTGGCATTTTTCTATATCAGGTAAAAGTCCGTCGAAATTGTAACATTTTTATTACATCATTTATGTTTAATTTGGTTTTTTCTTCTTTAATTTTCCTTTTAGTTTCTCGCACTCTCTGCATTGCTTTTGTAGCCAGTGTATTTGCCTTATGGATTTTAATCGCTTGTTTAATTCATGCTTTATTATTTGGTTTTGTCACCTTCATTGTAGATAGACCCAAGTTTGCTTGCAATTCTATGTCCAACTTCCTTTTTTGTTTCGTCTTAGGATTTGTTTATATTTTCACTTACATTCCAGTAAGGGATGCTCCTACACGTTACAAATATCTTTTATATTACATATTTTGTTCACTAGAGAATATTATTTGTATTGCATTTTTTATAATATATGCTAAAGAAGATTTACGTTCTCTAGCAATATTGTTTTACCCATTATGTGCCATTGCTTTAGCCTTTTACTATATTGGCATTGTATTTATGGTTATTTATTATTTATACTACCATCCTCGAATAACAGCTCGAACATCAAAACGTATTATTAACAATAATTGAATGTATTCCAAAGTTATTTTAAATTGTGTCTATTAACAATTCACGTAAAGTCATAGTTACATACAGTTACGATATAGATATATATGTACATATGTAAGGAACAAATGAATAATAAATATTTTTAATTTTGAGTTTTTAATAAAAGCATATATGTATATTTATATTAATTACATCTTGTTATGGTCTTATTCATCAAAATTATTTTTGGTTTCTGATGCTTTATTTCATATTTCTTTTTTTTTTATTCGTACGTCCAAAGTATTTTTTGAATCCATAGATACATATGTTGCTTTAGGTTCGATTGCTAGCAGAGACTCTGGTTTGTATCACTACAACACGCGAAAGTTTTTTCCCAACAGGTATCACAATGGGACCATAATAAATTAGACCCAAGTGGGCTGGGACCTTTCTTTACCTATGCTGCTTTACTTTTTGGGTAAAGTTCGGCAAAATGAAAGTAAACTATAATTTGTCTTAATAAGTGCGGGAACGCAAAAAAAAACAAAAAAGAAACGCCACTGTATATGACCATGGAAGTATAATACAAGTCTACAAATATTACTTATACTTAAAGTTTTAAATTTACAAACACCTTAATGGGAAATAAAAAATATTCTTCTTTCCGAGGTTAGTTTTGAAGCTTTCTGTATGAATTTTTTACACAAGATAAAAGGCGATATGAAAAATTATTCTGCACTATTAAGTCCGAAAATGTATTTTACTGAGTTATGACGTTATTTGAGTAAATGCAAATGTATGTAAATATAGATGTATTTAGCATACATATGTACATAAAAACAATAATTTGGCTTATACAGACATGTTAATTAAAGAGAATCAAAATAATATTTGACTAAATCATGAAATAAAATGAACTATGAAACTCATTGCAGTTTTTAAATCTTTTATAATACATATTTCAAAAAATGTTTGGTATTGGAAAACATTTACTTTTACTTCGTTATTAAGTCCCCAAAACAGAATGCGCTAAAATTCATTTTGGGGATTTATTTCACTTTCAGTTAACTTTTTGGCCTCCTAGTTAATTTTGAAATTTGGCGACTTTATTCGTATGAACTAACTCCCCACAAAGCGGTAAGATCAGCAAAATCCCTTGAAAACGTTCAAATATACATCATCAGTAAATGCTGAAAATTGTTCGTTCAATAATAACATATTCGGCAATAACATATTCAGTTGTCATTCATAATGGAGCGAGAAAATTCAAGTTACTTTACAATTTTTCACGCATTACAAATGGAAGGGATTTATTAATTTTTGTCGAAGTTAATAAGAAAAACTTAAGGTTTTTTACTATAAACACATTTTATTGAACAAAATAATGATTATTATAATTACATGCTTTAGTTCCAAACTCACTTTATTGTACAAATAATTTCCGCTCTTTTTAAATAATAAATTGGTTTACAACTGAATATTATTAAAATTAAAAGGAATTGCTTTTGTTTGTCATACTTCAACTTATTTAGAGTACACACAAATATTTCATTTTCCAAAAAAAATTGTTCATAACATATACCAGTATTAGTTTATTCAATATTAAATAAATATGACTCACATAAAATTTTGCTGCAGAAGGATTATGACGACAATAACATTTGTACTTAAACTCAAAACTCAATCATTTAAATACTTTGTAACTTTAAAGGAACACAAAATATTGTACCACATTAGAAACTTCTTGCAAAGTAAAAGTTCTACATTTTTTATTATTATAAACTAAGTACGATTATATTAACATATTATTCTTGTGTGTTTACATTTATGGTATCAATAGCTTTGTAGTCATTTTTTAAAGTTATTCTAAAAATTTTTAATATTTCCGCCCTAAAAGTATGCATATGCATGCATCTATTCGTAATAATAACAGCATCATCAATACTATTTTTATTAGATCTTTTTTGTTTATAAAAAAGTAGTCTTATGGCGTCTGGCAAATTTATGCCAATATATAGTTTTTCAAACTGGCACTGTATTTGGCATAAAAAACCTATAAGTATAAATTTATCAGCGTTTTTGGCAGTCACGTTAAAATAATCAACCGGGAATAATGGACGAATAACATGGATTATACATAAAGTGTAATTATGATGTTAAAAACCAAAGCATTGAGATAATTGATTTATTCAAATTGATATAATATTACATCCTTTACTTTTTCTAAAGGTCTATTATAAAAATACAAATTTATCTAACAACACAACAGAAAGCTTAGGAATAAAAGGTAATATCGTAATCAAAATAACAAAAACTATAATGTACTTGTAGTAATTTGTAAATAAAGAATTAATAGAGAATATAAACAGAACTTGATGTGAGGGCAAATCTTATTTATTCTATATTTTTAAAATCTGTATGTGTCCAACCGACATTTTCTGTACAATTCATTTTCCTGCTTTTAGTATAAAAAGTACCATATTTGTAGTTCCGTTTCAATGTTAATTAATATTAATAAGCCTTAAGCATTTTCAATTTTTAAAATAAAAAAATATCAATTACATGTTTCGTACTTCGTTTTTCTTTATATCAATTCTTAATTAAGTTTAATTATGGCTTTTAGTAGTAAATTTAAAAATTAAACCAAAGTTAAAAATACAACAACAAAAATTTATCAGTGTGATGTCTGATTTGAAGAAGCAGTAGTAGTGATGTTAGAATTTACTGTGACGGTACTATTCTGTGTGATGTTTGTTACTGCTTGCTGTTGCTGTTCTTGTTGTAACTGCAGCTTAAGTTTCTTTTTGGCCTGTATATCAGCCAATGTTTGTTCTATGGAGCGCATATCTTTTTTATTTTTGCTGGGTACAAAACCGTAACTGACATTTGTTTCTGTTTTACGAGCAGCCTCCAAAGCTGCGTCCTGTCCTATAAGATGAGCATATTTATCCTTGTAATTAAATGTTGGTTTAATTTCGGCTTCTATTGCTTGTGTTGAGTTTGAAGTTTGTTTGTTATTACATGATAATGAACCTGCTCCTGTCATAGATGCAGATAAAGAACGTGCCAGTCTTTTTTGCTCCAATTCGAACTCTTTTTGTTTGATACGTTGCTCGGCGTATTCCTTGGCCACTTCATCATTCCAACCATCCCCATTACGTCTTGCAAGAATTTCGTCTTCTGTGGGGGCATTTTCCTTTTTATATACAACCGAATATCGATCAATATCTTCACAGCCAAAACTCATGCATATAAATCCACCATATTCAGCCACTTCATGTATTATAGCACGATGTACCTTATCCAATGGCTGAAATTCGATATGATGACGATCGTCCTTGGCAAAACGACCTATTCTTTCTTGCACATATTTTCGAAATCTTAATAGTTCTTCTTTCTGTTTATTTTTCAAGCGTTCAGTCATTTCCTTTTGTTGTTTGATCAACTTCTTTTGTTCCTCGTTAACAGTGGGAGGTTTGTCCATGGCATCAAGTATTGAGCCTAAGAGATCCATATTTGCCGTTTACTTTACTACTTTTGTAGCTCTAAATTTTTAATAATTATTTTGTTATTTATTTATTGATATTTTTCCAATTGCTATCAATGATTTGCTGATTATGTTGTTACCTTTTACGGCGAATATGTTCCTTTATTTCATAAAGTTCTGTGGTGACAGCTGTTTTTACGTTTTAGTGATGGGTAAATAACTGGTTATCGATTATGTATGTAATATTTTCCTAATTATAATATCAGTTATCGAAAACTAAGAAACGTTATTTCTTCCTGGAAAATGGAATAAAAGTGTGGAATTATTTTGTTTGCGTTTGTTGCAGCCGCAGTGACTAGCGGGACTTCCACCTAGCTCAGGTATCGGTGAACGTATTCCAGATGAGTTCCAACCCTTCCCACTAGGTACCCTGCACATAAAAAATTTATAAAGTTCCTGCAAAAAAACTCAAACACAACCACACACACACACAAATGACAACCTTTGTTCGCTTTCATTACTTTTTCCATTTCCTCCCTCAGAGGCAGATGTTCCCCTCTGACCTAGCCCACCCAACCATGTCACAATGATATTCATTCATATTTCCACCAAGTCTTGTGACCCACATTCACTCGACTCTTCCTACCTTAACTCACCTTCATGCCTTCAACCAATTGCTTCTTAAGCACGACACATCATTTCAACGTTATAAACATATTGTATTGAATTTTATTTAAATTATAAGAACTTACTCTAACAAAAAAAATTAATGCATAACATAAAATATAGATGAAAATACAACAATAAAAAAAAATGTAAAAAAAAACAAGTAAAAAAAAATATTCTTATTTTTTTTTTTTGTTTCCAATTGGATACTAAATGAAAATTTTTTCTTAACAAAAATGCAAATTAATAATTAAACAAAATATTTTTTCAGACAAAATCAAACAAAAAAACTTTTTGCCGCTAACGGTTCTGTAATTAATGTACAGTCAAGGGTTCAGAGCAAACGCAAAACAAATCTTTTTTTTTTTTTCTAACGGATCCGAAATAGCGGATATTTATTTCACTACCCAAGTAAAACCATTTATTTTACTGGTATAACCGTATCTTAAATAAGGCTGATCCTAACTAGCCTGCAGGAGCTCCCTAAGGTAAGTGTTAGTTCCTCAACCGAATTTGTTATCCTTTTTCCTCACTGATTTAAATAAATAATTCCACCTGGCAATGATGTAGTGGAATATCTACCACGCTACGAATTCTTCATCACAATCCGAGACACAAAAAAATTTATTATTAGGTAAATAGTCTATTTCCTCACCATTCACTGTACTATAAAAATTTAGCAATTATGGCTTCGCAAAAAGGTATTGATATGATACTTAATTACTGATCAAATTTATAAGTTTTATACAGAAGTTGCACGACACATTACAAAAAAATATTCAAATGAAAAAAAAACTTAAATCTACAATATGTACTTAATTATCTTTGTATCTTTAACAAATCTCCATTTTTGCTCGCCCTTTTTTTTCTTTTTCTCCTTCAAAGAGTATTATTGGCTACATAAATAAATATCTATAATTCACCTGCTTATCTCCCTCGGGTGCGATCTGTGGCATTTATTCCAACCACCCTCAAAATCTTCAGAATCGATTACCTCTTTTAATGATACTGTAGCCACTTTTTTTCGCTCTCTTGGTTCCCATAAAATTCCTCTGAGGTCCACCCTGTCCACACAGATTACGCCTTTTCTCCCCTTCAGGCTTCTATGGCGTTTTTCCTTCCTCCAAAAGGTTGACTGCTCGTTGTCTTTGCTTTTCTTCTTACAAATTTTCCACTCAATTTATTTTTATTTTTCTTTACTACTTATGTTTTCTTTTATTTTTTTCTCTTTAGGGACAGTTTGGCTATTGCCAGAATTATTTTTCTGTGTGATCTCGTCAGTGTCTAATTTCTCTCCTTTTATTAGCAGAACTTCCTACAGATTTCTATGGAATTTTCCCAGGACTTCCCATTTTCCATAATTTCACCGTTTTATATTTATATACGGTTATATACATTCATATATATATATTCATACGGTTATATATATTCATATATATATATTCATACGGTTATATATATTCATATATATCTATATATATATATAAACATATTATGCATATATAAATATACCGATTCCCACATATGTATGCATATATAAAATATCTATAAATAATTGCCCCCTTGTTCCACCCGGGTATCATAACAGTAGCTAGTATCACCACCAGTGATCATATCAATAAATCAAATTAAATTCACTAACCGAACGATTCCTACTTAATAATTAACATTTCCAACACTACCACTATGCGAACTGAACAAATCTACTGCCATTCTATGCAAAACAGACAAAAGACAACATAACTTAAAACAACCTATATTTATACCGAAATAATAAAAAAAAATAGATAATCAGGATGAAAAACATCCCCTGGAGAATCCTGAACGCTCCTCCGCAACACGTTTGAAATAGGGGAAGTTTGTAGAATAACAGCCATATTCATAAAATTTTAATTTTATTTATAAAAGCTTTATTACACAAATTTTCATACAAAACTCAATAAATATATATGTATATCACAGTCATCGTCTGGCATTCGAAGCGAACAGTTATTCTGTGAATTCTTTCTTGGAACATATTCGCTTAGTGCTTTCCCGTTAACTTTTGATTTTTCAACTTTTCACAAAACCGCGCGTTTTTTCCTTTCTCTCTCCCTCTTACTGATTTAACTTATTACACAAATAAATACTAACAAGCAGATATATAAAAGGAGAACTCCATTTAACTTTTTGGACAACATGACTCCGGGCCCACCGGACAAATTCTCCAATAACAGGTTCTCTGTGTTGGGGGATTATATAGACAACCCACCGAAAAAACCAAAACCAAACGCAGACACTTCTACAATTTACCACAACAATAGAAACAATCCAAAATACGTGATAATCTCATCTACTGACCCGAAAAACCAACTATCAAACATTAGCCCATTTGCAATTAAAAAAGGCTTGGAGAGCATCAGTTCTGAATTATCCTCAATCACTTTACTACGAGACGGCAACATCTTAATACTCACGCGTAGCACACGCGTAGCTGAAAGATTTTTGAAAGCCAAAACACTATCGAACATATGCCAAATTTCATGTACACTTCACAACAGTCTAAACTCAGTTAAGGGTGTTATATATGCTCCCTGTCTAGTGAACGTCCCAGAACAAGAAATAATACAGGAGATGAAAGACCAGGGCGTTACCGACATATATAAATTTACTAAACCAAGTGAAGACGGCAAAACACGCATTCCATCGGGCAAAATGATAGTCACCTTTGACCTCCACAGGTTACCAGCATCAGTAGACGTTGCTTGGTATAAATGCAAGGTTGATCATTACATCCCTAACCCGATGAGATGTAAAACATGTTCAAAATTGGGCCATACCAAAAACAGATGTAAAGGAAATGCTACATGCCCTACATGCAACCTTCCTCCTCATGGGGATGCAGAATGCACTCGCACTTTTTGCACGAATTGTGCAGGCGAACACTCTTCAACAGACAACAACTGCCCAAGATACCTACAAATGAAAGAGATACTGAAACTTAAGACTATCAACTACTGTAGCATGGGCGAAGCTCGCCGCGAATACAAAGAAAAAAACCCCCTTCAACCCTCCATCAACACTTATGCCTCCACTGTATCTAATCATCTGCCAAACCGTGTACATAACCCGTTTAATACTACCGTAAACAAAACAATATCATCAAAAAGTAACAGTGAACAATCAACAACAACGACAAAACTATTCAATAAATCCCCGCATATCACACACGAACACTCACACATACAAGACCCCAAGAAACTAACACAAAACAGAAATATTACTTTGTCACCGACGATCGACAAAAAATCACAAGAAGACACAACATTATCTAGCAACAACACTAAAACTGAAATAAAATCACAAAAAATAACAACAGCTATTAACAACAATAACAACCTTTTAAGTAACAATACAAACAAGAATATACCTAACTCACCAATTTCACATTTAACTCAATCACTAATAAGCAACAACAATTATTACATCCCATCTCTCAACGAGGAATCCCTCGACGAGATTACGATGGGACCCTCTCCAACGTAGCAGCATTTGAGAATACAACAACTCCTAGTCTCCCATCATCCATTTCCAAATTAACAAAGTCTACATGTTTTACTGCACGGAACATAATGGAATTTGTTATCTTACAATGGAATATCAACGGCTTCAATAACAACTACCATAATCTCCAACTACTCATTAAGGAAATGGATCCTAGCTTGATATCGTTACAGGAAACTCATTGCCCCTGCAGATTCAACCCAATACCACCCAAAAACTTCAACGGTCATTTCATCAACTCATCACAAAATACCTCACAAAAACAAGGAGTCGGAAACTTCATTAAATCAAATATACCGCACAGATTCTTACCGATTAACTCCGAATACCAAATCGTAGCAGTCGAAATAAACCTAAATATAAAATTCACCATCCTCTCCTTTTATATACCACCCAACCAAGACATACGTCCCAGCGAAATTACCAATATTATCTCTTCATTCAACACACCATTACTTGTTATTGGGGACTTTAACGGGTGGAACACCATGTGGGGTTCCGTGACCAACAACAATAGAGGCATCTTGCTGGAGAACATAATACTCCAAACTGGTCTGTGCATATTAAATGACAGCAGTCCCACTCACCTCTCAACCCACAACACCTTCACTAACATAGATATTTCACTCTGCTCAATAAACCTACTCCCCTTGATCTCATGGTCCACTCTTGATGACTTAAACAGCAGTGACCACTTTCCAATTAAGATATCTATAAAATTATCTGAAGTGACATGTAAACCATTGAAAACTAATAATTACCTACTTCACCTGGCCGATTGGAAAAACTATACTCATAGCGCAAACATCGAAATCCAAAAACACCAACCCTCCTCCTCAAGCAATAAAGATGCGGCAGTTATCACCAAATCTATACGCATTACAACCACATCCCGCAACCTAAGCAGGGTACAAAAAAAGAATATATTCCAGTCCCATGGTGGAGCCCATTTTTAGCAACCATAAGGAACCTCAAAATGAAACGCTGGCAACGTTTTAAAGCAAACCCTGTACAGGAAAACCTAATATTATATAAAAGGGCAAATGCTAAATTTCGCAGGGAAGTAAAACTTGCAAAACGCTCCAGCTTCGAGGAATTCACAAAGTCAATAAACAGAAACAGCACCACATCAGTAATTTGGAACAAAAATTGGCAAAATCACTCGCAAGGGCCCATCTAACATTATAAAAGCAATAGAAACTCCGCACAATACTTTAATTAACCCAACAGAAATTGCTAACCATGTTGGACAGAACTGGGCAGAATATGCATCAGACTCTAACTTCCCTCCACTCTTCACTACATCAAAACAAACTTTCAATCCATTTACCAATAACACACACGATAAAAGAGCACAAAGCCTTGAAGCCCCAATCACTATGACTGAATTAACACACTGTTTAAACAAGGTAAAAGGAACAACGTCAGGTCACGACAAGATACCCTACCAAATGGTCAAAGCTCTATCTCCTAACAGCAAGGGATTTTTATTAAAATTATATAACACCATTTTCAAAACTGGCACTATACCACACTCTTGGAAACTATCGCTTGTAGTCCCTATACCAAAATCCAATAACCCGTCTTCAATTAAATCCTACCGCCCTATTTCACTCCTACCATGTCTCTCCAAAATTATTGAACAGATTATAGCCACTCGACTTGCATGGTTTTTAGAAAATAAAAACCTTATAGCTAAGGAACAAGTAGCTTTCAAGTCTAACAAGGGATGCGATGACGCACTTTTACATATTGATTTCTACACAACACGAGCTTTATCTGCCAGAAATCATGTGACAATTCTATCAATTGACTTCGAGAGAGCATTTGATAGAGTTGGTTCCCACGTGATTTTGTCGGTCCAAAAATTTTTAACTTCGTCAAATCCTTTTTATCGAACAGACGTTTCAAGGTGAGAGTCAACGGTCACGCATCAAAATCCTTCAGACTAGACAACGGCATTCCACAGGGATCGCCCCTATCAGTCGTGCTATTCTAGATTGCTTTTAATGAAATTGGCAAAATAATTAAAAAACACTGCCACATCGAACACTGCTTATATGCTGACGATCTTTACATCCTCTGCAAGAAAAACGATAACAAAGAAACCAAAAATGTTCTACAAAATGTACTTCAAGACATAAAAAGATGGAATGAATACTCCGGCGGGAAAATTTCTATAGACAAAACAAAGAAATTTCACATATGCAGGAAACACAATTGTGACTCCGACACCTACACCATCCAATTTGATGGTTCTACAATTGAAAACGTAGAAAGACTAAGAACCCTAGGACTAATTTTTTCAAGGAAGTACAATTGGAAAGACCAACTATTACAGCTCAGAAACGCAATAACATCCCGCTCAAACATTAAACGTTATCTCTGAACAAAAAGCTTCGTGCATATAAACACATTAACCTACCTTACTAAAACCATCATATTAAGCAAAATAGACTACGGCCTTTTCATATACGGAAACAGCTGTAAAACCAACATTAACATCATAAAATCCGCTTACCATCAGGCCGCTAGAGCATGCGTTTATGCATTCAGAACAACACCCATCGACAACATACTGTTCGAAGCCAACCTCCCATCAATACAAGATAGAATATACCAATCGAAAAGCAGAATGCTGCCGAAACTACTAAACAGCACTAACTCAGTCATAGACAAAGACATTGCATCAATTACAAAAACAAAAAAAGAGAAACGAATACCATCCGCAATAGCACAATCATTATCTCTCCGCGAAGAACTGCATATACCCCTCTCCCTTACTAGGAAGCATATTAGAAAACCCCCTTGGAAATTCAACAGCATCTCACTAAACTTTTCGCTTTCACGGTTGAACAAAGCGTATACCCCAGCAAATGCCTATGTCAGTCATCTGTCCGAAGTGCTAACTCATTTAAAAACCAACAATTGGCGTATTATATACACAGACGGCAGTAAATCATTAGCTAATATTCCAGGTTATGGGGTAGTAGACGAAGCTGGAGCAAACATCATCCTGGGTACCCTCACCGAACAATCCTCTGTTTTCACTACAGAAGCGTGTGCTATTTACCGGGTTATTCGAAAAATATTATCCAGCAAACATAAAACTGCAGTGTTCACGGACAGTCTATCGGTTATCAAAGCCATAAATAACCCTTTCAACAACAAATGGAACACCATAATCAAAATAAGAGATGCACTTATCGATAATGAAGACAAAGTCAGAATCCTATGGATACCCAGTCACTTCGGCATCCGGGGTTATGAAAGAGCAGATTCAGCCGCAAAATTTGCCACATATGCTCCCATAACAATGGATGATACCGTGCAAAAAAATTGACATCCAGCGATATATTGCCAACTACAACAGGAACAGAATGACACGAAAGGAATTTACACATCAAATTATTCAAATATTATTGCTCATTGCAAACACCCCGTATATCCTACGACGCTTAACAAACATAAAATAAAAACATTTTCCAGATTACGCCTTGGTCACACCCAATTTTCCCATGGATGGATTTTAAATAAAACCCCACAACCATCTTGCAACCATTGTAACACCACACTCTCAATCCACCACATCCTTACAGAATGCCCATTATTCTCGGAACAAAAAACAAAACTGTTTGGCAATACATCACCTCTAGATACCCTAAAGGACCCAACCGTTGACAATATCAGAAAAATATTCAATTTTATAAAACTAACAAAACTTCAAATATAGCCCAACAATATTATAATCCATAGCACATGATCCAAAACTATAATTATGTAATACACTTACTACACTAATACTTATAGAGCTGATGGCCCCTGCTGCTAGTGCTCCTTTTTTTCTAATTTAATCTTAGAATTATAATCCTTAAGATTAAATAAATATAATAATAATAATAAAATATATATCAATATATAAAATTATGGGATAATGCTTTTAGCTTTCTCAATTTATCTTTTCCAAAGCTCTCCTTTGCAGCATTATCATGAAAACTTCATCACTTTACAAACTATTTTAACTTGGACCATCACTCAATAGATGGCACCTACACATGTAATGAGGAAAGAAATAGTGTAAAGAGCAGTGTTGTAAGTGTAAGTATATCTTACAACTCTGCTTTTGCACGTTCTGTGCTCTATAGTAGTGTTGAAGGGTTCACTGATGCGAAAAAGACGTATTAGGTTGCGTTTTAGTAGCCCATTTTAGTAATTATTTTACTTCACCGCTGCTACACAATACTAAAAAATAGGGCGTGTTCTAATGTGCCGTGGTTTGATTGCAGCTGAAGCCGTTACTGTTAAGGTACCTTCCGACAACAACTGACACAAAGACAGTAATGCACATCAGAAAAGATGTAAGATGTTTTTATCATTTTAGTTAGAAACTGGTGTCGAACAAAGGAAATTTTGCAGACTACTTCAGCCATCGCCACCTTCATTTACTTTTATCCTTGTTTTTACGGCATTTAATTCGAATAGAAATTTCCAACAAAATTTTATTAAAATGTATATATATGATTCTAATTGTGCTTTTTCCCTTATAAACTATATGTGAAATTTATTATTATATACCTTATGATATTCTCATACAGTATGAAAAATATCATAAAGCATTTTATTACAAAATTATTTTCATACTGTATGAGAATATCATAAGGTATGTAATAATAAATTTCACATATAGTTTATAAGGGAAAAAGCACAATTAGAATCATATATATAAATGAATATTCCCAAAATAAATTCAGTTAATATAAAATACTACATGTGCACGGTGGTATTGGAGTTTGATATTCTTTTTGTTTCTTTTGTTTCATTTTTTCATTTGATTCAAAATACATTAGTTATGCTGGCCGATGGCAAGCCTAGTGTAGATGAGAATAAAAAACTAAAAATAGAAATATGTGTGTGTTATAAAAGTAAACTCATGGATTGTTATGTTTTTGTTTATAGATTTTTTGGTTTGTATGTTTGATGTTCAATTCAATTCTCGTTTGATTAATTGAATTTTAAACATATAGATGTTGGGTTTGTATTAAAAAATTAGGAAAAATCCACTGATGAGCTAAGTAAGCATTAGAGAAATAGTACTATATGGATATGATTTCCTCCTCAATTATTGAGTTGCTTTTGTAATAAAATGCTTTATATTTTTCATACTGTATAAGAATATCATAAGGTATGTAATAATAAATTTCACATATAGTTTATAAGGGAAAAAGCACAATTAGAATCATATATATAAATGAATATTCCCAAAATAAATTCAGTTAATATTAAAATCTATAGGAATTTTGTTCGATACCGAATGCCCTAATTTGGGACCCGCATTATTTTTACGTTTTTTAGTTCTAGGAAAATTTTATGTTTTGTAAACGAAAAATATTTCTCGAGAAATTTATTAATTTTATTAATATATATTTCTTTATTCCATTATCAGTTCATAGTACTATTTATACATAAATAAATTAAATATATTTTAAAAAGTTTCTATTAAATATGAAGTACATTAATAAATTTTGTATACATACATATGTATGTTCAATGCTTTAATTTCAACACTTTCATACATATTAAAAGTAAAATAAGTACAAATGATAATTTGAAACGTTCTCAATTTTTATAAAAACTTGGAAGATCTTTAGCCTTTTCCATATAACGACTGGGGCGTATATTTTCTAAGAATTTTAGTATCAAATATAACATAGAAATTGCCAGAAGCATAGACCAAACATTGGCATTCAAGTAAAAATATAAAATTTCGCCAAAACTACGAGCTGGCTCTTTCATGACTTGTTCATAAACTTTTTCAGTACGTTGAGTGACATTATTCCAATTATAAAGTGAGGCTACAATTTCGTTGCATTTATAGGGGCATAGTATAGCTTGGTTGTCATCGCTGTGATAGCCATTCGAGCTAAAATCGACACAAATTATTTTTTCCTTTTTTGTAAAAGAATTGTTCTTTTTATGCCTTTTTCGTCCATATTTAGTATTTTGGGAATTTTTCACATTTTTTGCTACGACTTTATTATCACTGGACAACGAATTACTGCTAAAGTGAAAATGATTCACAGACTTACAGCTAATACCGATTTTTTGTTGGTAAATCATTATGCGCTTTATAGCTTTCAGGATACCATAATAAATTGAATCACCCTCCGGTTCTGTTAATATTATAAGGCTATCAGGTAACACTTCTGGAATGCCACCAACACGAGTCGAGACAACTTGTAGACCACATGAGGCTGCCTCAACAATAGCCATACAGTAAGCTTCGGTTAAAGATGTATTTACAAATATATGTCCCTGTACGAGATATTCACGAACTTTTGAATGATCTACTGCACCTATCATCTCGACACGTTCTTGCATATTGGCTTTCTCACGTATTTCCTCTAAGAGTTCCCGCTTAAGACCATCACCGACTATTGTAAATTTTATATTTGTCATAGATTTAAAGCGAGGTATTATATTAGCTAAGAGATCAATACCTTTACGATAAACTAAACGGGAAGCAACAACAATATTAACTAAAAAGAAAAAAAAAATAAAATTCGATAACGTATTGTGTATTTTAAACCTAAACATACTTGTGCCATCATTTGGTCTCTGGCTAGGATCTGGTGTAAAGAGAGCTGTATCAACAGCGTTTGGTATAACAGAAACTTTTTCTTTAGGAACGCGTGCTCTCAAGACAGTATTTTCTTTACCTAAAACGTTGAAAAAGTTTTTAATATACGTATTGAAAGTATTACACAATTCTACCTATATGGGAAACACATATACAATGATTAACACAAGTTAAATCAATTTCCAACATTTTGTTCGTAAAAACAGCCGATAAGTCAGCAAAACCAAAAAGACTGTGATCAGTAAAAACTGTCTATCAGAAGTAAATATAATTTAGCCATGACTAGAAATTGCATAGACATTTTCACCTACCCTTAAGCCTAATAACGATGCTATTGTCATTGCCTCATGACCCAAAGCACTGAATGCTGAATGACCGTGAACTACTTCTACTTCTTCTCTTATTAAAACACTTCTTATCAGCGGAGCGTTACAAATAATTGTTGGCAATATCGATTGGGCATAAAAAACTTTAATCGGAAGATAGTACACTTTTAGACCATTTGTCAAATAACGTATTCCCTTGCACTCTCCATAACAATGTGTGAGCACTATTACCTAAAAATTAAATAGAGGAATCACTAATACCCGGATTAATCATTGTTTCATACCTTATGACCCCTCTGTAAGAGAATTTGGGATAAATTAAAAATATGTTCTTCTACACCACCTACGCTGGGATAGAAAAAGTCAGAGGCCATGCTGCAAGTATGAAGAATATTTTGTCATTATTGTTCCAATAAATTTTATTTATTTTTATCAATTTACCATATTCGCATTGCTCTAGATTTATGTTGTTTTTTCTTGAATTACTGCCAAAAAAAATCAGCTGTGATACAATTTTGCTTTTTAAATCGATAATCGAATTAAATTGGGGATGTGTGTTAAGAAGTGTAAGTTGGGTTAGAAATTATAGTTGCTGTATATGTATCAATTTGGGAAATAGTTGGAGAGATAATTAAATTGGTGTTCTTTTTAATTTGTCTTTGAAGGTTACAATACACACCCACTGATCACAATTTTTGTAAATAAATTTTCCTATTTATTTATTTATTTTTTAGTTTTGTAATACAATGCATCGCATGTGTAGGGGTCATCCCCTGAGTGCCGGTCCAAGACAAAAAAAAAAAATACAAAGCTCTAGTATGTCAAAAAGTGTAATACACAGTCTTACATCTAAGCATTTAGGCAAATAGTTTCCTTATGTTCGATTTTCTCAATATAAAAGAATTTTCTACATCTTGTATGCGTTTCACTAATATGTTGCTCAATAAATACCGCATAGTGTGGATGAGGTCTCAATAAGCAATTTAAAATCCGCAGCATTTGCTATATGGTAAAGAAATTTTTGTAATCAACCATAACTAAGGCTACTACTACTACTAAGAACTGTGTTATCAGCTTTTATTTACCATCTCTTGTCTGTCAACTATTTTTTTTACACTAGCCAAAAAAAATGCAAAACTCAAAGGCAAAAATGGATGAATTCAAAACAAAATTTATGGATTTGTTACACAAACAGGTATTTAGATACTTTAAAAATATTTTAATTTCTGTAAAAAGTGTCTAATTTGCATTTGATTTTATGAAGACCAATCGGCAGTTGAAAATACCAGCAATGGGCTTTTCAGAGTACTTTATACAAACAGTTACTGCAGCAGAGCCAAACAACAGAGAATCTTCAAAGAAATTCACAGAAAAGCAAAGCGAAACAGTCGGCATTAATGAAGAAGCACAAAAATCTGACCAGGAAATTTTGGAAGGTATCGAAGTAATATATTACGAACCAGAAAGTAATGCACAAATGTATGAACTTCAGGTAAGTAGTATACATGTCGTAAGCACATCATACATATGATAATGGGGCTCTAAAATTTGAGGGGGAAACAGATTGCTTTGAATAACTGTGACGTCGGCATAGACGCACATATATACCGTCTGTTTCGGCAATGAAAACGTTTTTAGATTTCTTATTGAAATTAAAATAAAAAGTAAATTGTGATTTATTATTATTTCAGAACGTTTTAAGCAATGGAGTGGATTATGTGCTAATTGAAGCAAGGATGTTTCAACTGCGTACTCAACATAAAGTTTTATCAAAACAAGTTTTACAAAACATTTTAGAACAACGAAGTGCTTGCAATATTGAATTTGGGGCTATAAATGACACTCAGAAAGAATTGGAAGAATCTCTTTGGATATGCCGCAAGGCCCGTTCGTACTTAAATTATGCGAAACAAAATTTAACCACTACAAGTCTGGAGATTCTAGCTTCATATCGGAAACGTGAAATACTAAAGGAATTGTTAAGTACTTTACAGGCGATAAAAAAATTAGTAAGTATTTCATCAAGATGCTACGAAGTGTATAAAAATAATTAAATCGAAATTGTGCTCATTATAATCGTCTAATTGAGGCTGGAATACTAAAGTTAATTAGAGATAGAACTAGGTATAGGGGGATAAGCTTGTTTACCCTGCACTCGGGATGTTTTGAGCCCGATCGGACGGAAAGACGACCGCCCAGGGTATATAATTTGAACCAGGAGGACCCAAGTGGGTTGATAACCTAACTAATTAGATATATAGTCGACTGCACGCAGTAATACAAAGCATTGAAAAAGTCAAAGAAATTGTCAATGTTATTTATATTTTTTAAAATTGTACTTAACTGAATTTATTTTGGGAATATTTAAATATATATACGATTCTAATTGTGCTTTTTCCCTTATAAACTATATGTGAAATTTATTATTACATACTTTATGATATTCTCATACAGTATGAAAAATATCATAAAGCATTTTATTACAAAAGTAACTCAAAAATTGAGGAGGAAAGCATATCCATATAGTACTATTTCGCTAACGCTTACTTAGCTCATCAGTGGATTTTTCCCAACGTCTGAATATAAACCCAAGATCTATATGTTTAAAATTCAATTAATCAAACGAGAATTGTTTGAACATTAAACATACAAACCAAAAAATATATAAACAAAAACATAACAATCCATGAGTTTACTTTATATAAAATAGAATAGAAATGTGAGTATGTTATAAAAGTAAACTCATGGATTGTTATGTTTTTGTTTATAGATTTTTTGGTTTGTATGTTTAATGTTCAAACAATTCTCGTTTGATTAATTGAATTTTAAACATATAGATCTTGGGTTTATATTCAGACGTTGGGAAAAATCCACTGATGAGCTAAGTAAGCGTTAGCGAAATAGTACTATATGGATATGCTTTCCTCCTCAATTTTTGAGTTACTTTTGTAATAAAATGCTTTATGATATTTTTCATACTGTATGAGAATATCATAAAGTATGTAATAATAAATTTCACATATAGTTTATAAGGGAAAAAGCACAATTAGAATCGTATATATTGTACTTTCTTATTTAGAGACAAAGATAAATTGTATTTATTTTTGTTTCTTATGCCTGTTTCTAATATCTCGCAATTTAAAAAAAAGTTTTTCATTGCTAGTATATGGTGAGAAGCGCATAGTAGTCACTAATTATTTTAACGCGTTATGTAGCTTTTGTAAAGACTGCAAAAAACAGAAAACAACATTACAAGCCATACATATGTACATACATATGTATTTCTAAAAATCGAGTTCGTGTCGCTAACGTCATCGTGGAACTACTTAGCATTCTTCCCAGGGCAACGACGATTATTTCTAAAATTTTAAAAATTGACGTTTGTGTTTGTGTTTAAAAAAATTACAACAAAAATTATAGAATTTAAGAAATTCATGTGTTTTGTATTTTTCTCAGATATTTGTTGGCGTATTTGGCTGGAATATCCTATATGTAAAATTTTCATCCGCTGAATCCGAAAATCTCCATTAAAATTGTGGTTTGTGTCTTTCTTTTGCTAATTTTTGGCAGTAGTCTAATGTGTTTGATTTAGTCACTGTCAGCAAACCACATACACCATGTGTAACACAACGCTCTTGTTATTGTTTTATATCACCACGCACTAAACTCAAGTGTGGGAACATTCATAGTTATTAATCCGGGTAGTACGATCTCTGAGAAAACGTGTTCTGACAGAAGTGCTCCATGCCACAACCCACGCGTGTCACAGTAATTCATTGCCGAACAGCACCAAAATTAACTTTTCTATATTAAACATCTCATAAAAACATCTCGCATTTGTGTGGCTTTCTGTCAGTTGTTGTCGGAAGGTTTCAATGGCGAAGGCATAGTCACTGGTCACTGAACACTGAACAATACAGGCTTCAGCTGATAGCAATCCACAATCGCATCAGAACGTCCTCCTTCGTCGGTATTGTGTAGCACCGGCGAAGTAATAGGTCTGTTCGTTGACTTGTTACGTGCTTCGCACTTGGCACTTAGGTGATCAGACCCGGCAGCTCGTCGATCAGAGAATTAATGGGGTGTGTTCTTAAGCCTCACCTAAGCCCGGAAACACATCAATAAAAAAATTCTAATAAACAAAAAAAATTCTCTAAACGAATACTTTATACTCATGGGCACAATTCTATTAGGGAAGTTGAATTCAATTTCCAGCCGCCCTATCCCTACCACGGTCATTATATTCCCGTCAGTTTAACTTCATGACCTCACTCTGTAGTACCCTCACACTCACCTCCGCATTCAATATCCCCTGTCACCAATTTACTAACACATCATTTCTTTAGAAATCACAATACATACAATTTATTAACAATAATTTTTTTTCTTATAAATTAAAACTTTAAAAATCTTATAAACTCTAAATCAAAATTTCAGACTATATGGGCTAATCTGCCCGCAAAAATTAAAACGGTTTCCGTTATCAAAATTAGCTGTTCGAAACCATTTACTGTTTTTTTTTTTTTTTTTTGAATGCCAATACACCACGAAAAGTTTTAAGGCTGCAGAACTAGCATCGAAACTTGTTAATTTTTTTTCTACGCTTTCTATATAAAATATCTAGACCTGAGAGAGCTCTCTAAAGCGTCCTGTTTTCTGCCACTTTGCAGTTCCCAACGATTTCACGCTTCTCCCTTTCAAACTTTCACTGCGGACAAAATATATATAGGCTTTTAGTTGCAGTCTTTCAAACAGAAAAATTTTGATACAAGAAACTTACATGCATATATACAACAGCGTATCTATACTATCAAAAATATATATATATACGCATAAAAAAAATTAACTAAAATTATATATACATACATATAACACTAACGAAAAAAATATTAGATAAAACAAAAAAAACTTTACAAAACATATAAGACTATTAGGCTTATCTTTAGGCGGTCCTTGCACCAAACATTCCCTCTGTGTACTTCGGGTTCACGGATCAAAAATCCACCTCGAGCGTGGCGGTCTATCTATAGGCCCTCTCCATGCACTTCGCACAAAAATCTTCCGACCCGTTCAGCTACCAGGGTGTTTCAAGGTTGTCCCTGCTCCTAAACCGTGGTGTACCCTTACTGCCTTACAAAAGACTATGGGTTTTGCCTAATTCTCAGGAAGCGTAAAACGCGTTAGGCCCCTTTACGGTCTAGTATACGCAGCGCACAGCGTTATTTAATACAACAAAATTTTTATTAGGCTCTTAATGCCCATATAATAATAAATTAAATTAATTAATTATAAATTGAAATGCTCGTGCGTGGTAATCTTTCGCCTTCTCAATTTGTTCTTTTTTTCTATCCCACTTTCTAGCCCTTTTATAGCTTCCCGACGAATTCCCTATTTTCCTGTCGCTCACACCTTCCAATATTTCGGTAAACCATGTACCGATATACCCTTATGTATCGACATAAGTATTCCATGCACCTGTACCGCTAACCAAAAAAAAATTAAATAATCCGAATAAATAACACATTCCTAACAGAAAACTTAAACCTGCACACATTAAATTCCACTTATCCCAAAAGTAAACAAATATAAAAATAACAAATTTTCCTACATTCCTGCCAATTTTACTACAAATACCGTTCACTCCAATATCACACCACTGATCATACAATTATCAACCACTCATTTCTAATTGAAGGCATTCTCCACGACCCTCATACTTCATATCAAAGCCACCGCAACAAAACACAAGGGCTGCAACCAATGGGCAGAAGGATTGGTGTGCGTGGCCGATAGTCTTTCCAATTATGTTCACACGTGGGGAACTCCCACACCCTGAGATATCCGCCGGGCTCTACCGCACTCACAGTTCCCGTATCAATTACGCGTCGGTGACTGTTCCGTATTATTTTCAAATTTTTTTTTTATTTCCCATCATTCATACTTTTATGTCTTTGGCGTGATAGATACCTATAGACTTGCCCTGTAGATCCTCCAATTCATACATATTGTTGCCAATTGGTTTCAGGATTCGGTATTTTAGAAATTTTTTGTACAAAATTTTGCATTGATATTCTTACTGAAATCACTCAGGACTGTATTCCTTCGGTATACCTCCTGACCTGGTACGAATTTTCTATGCCTTGCTCTTTTGTTGTAGCGTTCTGCCGAGCGATTATAAGCCTCGTGCATATTGCTGCGAATCTTTTCCCTTATTAGTGCCAACTTATCGCCATTAGGTAGGGTATCTATCCTATGGTCACATAAGGATGATAATTTTCTAGCTATTTTATAGTCGTTGCCACTAGTAAACATATGATAGCCGAATAGAGCGAAGAATGGAGTAACTCCAGTTGCACTGTGTACTGATTTTCGCAGGGCACATTCAATTTCAGCAAGGTAGAGGTCCCAATCACGGTGATCTTCCTCTAGATATGCCCTTATTGCTGCCAGTACTGACTGGTTTACCCTTTCCGAGGCGTTAGACTGTGAGGAATAAACAGCCGTTCTTAAATGTTTAATGCGATACGTCTCAATCATTTTCGAAAAAACTTTTGAGGTGAATTGAGCGCCGTTATCCGAATGGATGATTTCGGGTACACCGAATTTATAGAAAATTTCGTGTACCAAAAATTGTACTACATTACTAGTGGTTGCCTCACGCATCGCCTTCAGAAAGGTAAATTTAGAAAAATGATCAACTACGATAAAAATAAAGCAATTGCCGCTCTTGGAACGAGGATATTTGCCCAAAAAATCAATATACAGTTGTTGCGGACAAGAGCTTTTTCTTGCCCTTTGATGACTTACCAAATTCCAAAATTTAATTCTATGTAAACTTAAATCACTTATCGTTAAATAATTATTCCTTCACAAATTGTTCAGAACTAATTTATTCAAAGGTTTTAAATGGACTGTACTTAATGATAACAAAAATTCATTTCAACCCTTAATATATTTTAAGTATTGTTGGGTACTCAGTTTTACGTTTTTTATGCATAGGTTTTCAATTATTGTCTTATTAAGCGGTTAATATTGATAGCTGTAAAGTTTTGGTCCAAAATTCTTAGTTTTTTCTACATTGATTTACAATGAATGTCTCGAGTAGCAGTAACTTGCATTATATTTATGTATTTGTTGTTATTATTTTAATGCACGAAACTAGTGCATTGACCACTGCATACGAATTTGACTAATTGAGACAAGTAATAAAAAGTATACCCAGTTGGAAATTCAACAACAGTTTTTGGAAGGGTCGTTCTGTAACTACCTGACCAATTCCGGGCCTCAAGTTTTGGTTTGCTGGCTTCGTTTCCTTACATACCTCACACCGTAACGTATTCCCGTATTTGTATCGTCATCTTAGGCCAATAGTAGAAACGTCTTAGCTTTTCAATCGTTTTCGCCATACCACAATGTGCTGATGTATTCGTCGAATGCGCCTTCCCTATTAAATTTTCCGTGATATTTGATGGGATCCACATTTTCCAATTTACCTCTCCCTCCTGTTCCAATTTAATCCTTTTAAATATTATCCCGTCCTCGATTTTTAAATCGGTCAGTTTGGATTGGTTTTCGGCTATATAAATTTTTATTTCCCGATATTCGTCGTCCTCAAATTCTGCCGGCTCGATATCTAGCAGTTGTTCCATTTTTAATTCATTGACACAGAGCGGGTTTCTGGACAACATATCAGCTACCACGTTTTCGGAGCCCTTCCTGTGTTCAATACTAAAATTAAGCGCTTGAAGTTGTAATGACCATCGCGCTAGTCTCCCGCTGAGGTCCTTTGCATTCATCAGCCACTTGAGACTCGCATGGTCGGTTATGACTGTAAACGGCATCAATTCTACGTATGGCCTAAACTTCTTAATGGCCATTACGGCTGCGTAGCATTCCTTTTTAGTGACGCTATAGTTTTTCTGGCACGAATTTAGTTTTTGCGAAAAGAAAGCAATTGGGGTTTCTTCTCCTTGTTCATTATTTTGAAACAAAACAGCTCCTATGCCGTAGTCCGATGCGTCACATTGAATGTAAAAATGTTTTCTAAAGTCTGCATGTTTCAATACGGGTAACGAGGTGAGAGCTTTTTTTAGGTTTTCAAAAGCTTGAATGGCCCCAGGGGTCATTTTGAACTTTTCCGTTTTCTTCAAGGTATCTGTCAGTGGCGCAGATATTGTCGCAAAATTCTTAATAAAACCCCTATACCACCCTTCTGTTCCTAGAAAACTTCGTACTGCCCTGGTCGTATTGGGTAACTTAATGTTTTCCTGCACTTTCTCCGGATCGGTTTTTAACACACTTCCGCCGATTATGAAACCCAAATATTTCAATTCCCTGAAGCAAAAGTGTGATTTTTTAAGCCTATTGTGAGGTTTGCCTCCTTCAGACAATTAGCAACTTCCTTCAATATACGAATATGCTCCTCGAGTTCGCCTGATATGACCAATAGATCGTCTAGATATACGAACATGTTATCTTTTAGTTTACTCGGGATAAGCCTATCCATAAGCCTGCACAATCTTTGGGCTGCGTTGCACAACCCGAATGGCATAACTCAAAATTGATACAACGGGCGACCGGCGACGGTAAATGCCGTATATTTCTTACTCTCCTCATCCATCTCAATTTGCCAAAACGCGTATTTTAAATCGACGCTACTGATATAGTGCGTATCATCTATCCGGCTCAGTATACCATTTATGTTCTGCAGCGGATAAGCGTCTGTGATGGTGATTGTGTTTAGTTTGCGGGCATCGAAGCACAACCTGTTCTTTCCAGGCTTACGAACTAACGTCGTACGATTGCTCCACGGGCTTTCACTTTCTTCTATTACCCCCAGTTTGAGCATATTATCAAGTTCAGCGTATGTTATCTGCTGTACCGTTGGCGAAATGGGGTAATACCTATCCTTTACTGGTACTGCGCCTTCCACTAGTTTTATAGTGTGCTTTTCCAGCGGCGTTCGTCCTAGACCCTTTTCTTCGAACGAATCGAAACATTCTATGCCTCTTTTAATAGTTTCTTCTGGGAATCTTCTAACGTATGTGGCTTGATCATGTGCTCTTTACCGTTGGTGAGTAGATTAGGTTGAAAATTCTCCATTTTCAGTTCGGCCACTTCCATTACCTGTGGTATTAAATTAAAATTTCTTACAAAATCCACCCCCAAATATAGTTCCTGTTCGAGGTCGGGACATAGATATAATGTCATTTGTTTCGCTTGACCCTTATATTCGATGTTCACCTTTATTTTGCCTACAATTCGATATTCCTCACCACCAGCTGTCCTCACGTTATTGCACATGGGCAGGATTTCGATGTTCATTTCATTTATAATTTCCCGGCAATTCTTCCCTAAAATGCTAACGGTTGCTCCGGTATCTAACAAGCCTGTAAAATTTTCTCCTTTTATTGCAATTTCGGTAAATATCCTGGGATCTTTGTGTACCTCCCTTGCCATATTTATTGCATCTACTATGAGCCGTTTATGTTTACGACGTTATAAAAATTTCGCTCTCATATGTAAAATGCGTTTAGATAGAGTTCTGTGATTAGGGTTTTCAGCAAAAATCTCCGACCTGATTTCATCATAATTCTTCTTTCTGATATCCAATGGTAAATAATGTCTAAGATGGGCTAATGACGCGGTAATTCTATTTGTCCTTATTAGGGTATCGGCTATCGACGGTTTATTATTTATTGGTTGTTTGGTTTTAAGTATGTTTTGGGGTTTAGACATTGACGTGGGCCCCCGTAGACCTCGCGTCTCTGCGTCGGTTTTCCTGGTTACAGTCAGGACACTTCGGTGCCACAACATTTGCCTTCCCACAACGATAGCAAAACAATTTACGTTCCACTGCTTCACATTCTCTGAACCCGTGTCCTTCAATTTGGCAATTCCAACAGATAATGACAGTTTTTTGTCGCGCTTCTCTCATTGCCGCAATTTCTTCATATCCTGGCTGAACATCCTCACTTTGAAGGCCGCCTTCTCCTTCAAAACATACTTCATTTATTGCTCTTATGGGCCTCGGATGTTGCGCGAAATTTCTGACATCTTTCCTAGTGAAATTGCGTTCGACCTCAATGCATTCTAGACGATAGACAATTCTGCCAATACTATCTTTCACATTCCTCTTCAATATTTTGATCATGTCCATTTCGGTCATAGGTTGTAGTAACCTAGAGCGGAGCTTGGTCATGTCGTGGAAGAAATTATCAAGCGTTTCCCCCGTTTGTTGCTTCCTTTCTACCA
The DNA here is from genome assembly GCA_963924685.1 of Dexiosoma caninum. NCBI lineage: Eukaryota > Metazoa > Arthropoda > Insecta > Diptera > Tachinidae > Dexiosoma > Dexiosoma caninum. The sequence continues at coordinate 28,955,359 of OZ004726.1, read as the reverse complement.
GGTGTCGCATAATTTCGAAATTGGAGCTATTAGACCGGTACTGGTTCAGGAGTTCACAACGTAACGTTGCGTACGAATGCGTATCCAGTACCAATCTCGGACCGGTCCAGTTACTAGGAGATGAAAATCTCGGAGGATTTCTTCCCATAAAATGTCATAATGGGCCTGCAAATGCTCTAAGCGGAATATGAAGTCCTCCACGGTCATGTGACTACTATTGCCGTTAAAGGTTAAGCCCCATTTATCGACGCGAATGGTAATTTTATCGGCCGACCGTAGAGTGGTATTCACATAGCTGCCTCTACAATTCTCAGTTCTGAACGTTTCACTATTGCGCATATTCGGAACCCCAGAATTACTTGTTGAACTATTCGACGCTGGATCGTAATTATAATTAGGCAACAACTGGTTCGATGTGTTCGGGTCTGTAGCTGTCGATCTCACACTCTCGCTTCTTGTATTCGCCAGGTCGCGTACCGCGGTGGTGAGGTCTCCTACCATTTTCCTCAATTCAGCCGTTTCTCTCTGGATCATTCCTCTCATTTCCAGCTCCTTCTGAGCCCTTCGAGTTTCCTCGGCCACCTGGGTGGTTCTCGATGAAGCATTGGAAGCCCCACTGTCTGTTCTCTGGGTGTTGCTGGCAGCGCCTATCACCGTTCCCTTAGCAGCCTGTTGTGGTCGCGATACTATCGACCCTGACATATCTATTATACTATCTGCCTGATCAGTAGCCATCACCGATTCGGTCAGCCTCCCTTGCTTATTGTCTATCTGATAAGAAGTGTCAAAACTAAAATCTACCTGCCTCTTTCTATTTGCCCTACTTTCACCATTCATACCACCCGGTCAGATCACAACCGGTCGCGATACGTATTCCCTCTCTATAAGAATCTAAAGAAGAATAATACTGATCTCTTGACCCTCGGTATCAGAAAAAAGGAACAAAATTAACACCGTAGTAAAACAATGACAGCTAAACAATTAAAAATTATGAGCCACGGAGCTATCAAAGACGTAATAGACAAACGTAAATATAATATAATTGATAGTGGAATATATATAAAAAAGTTATAAATAAGAAGTTATGATAAAACTTAAGAGATATAAAAAAAATTTAAATACAAAATATATATTAAATAATTTAACGAAATGTGTAAGTAAATTAATAAAAAAAATTATACAATTGATTCTATAACACCAAAAATTTTATCCTCGTGTAGGTCAAACTATTCAGTACAGTGCTGGGGATTTTGGTGCTGAAGGCGTTAGTGTGTGTTGTATACTCTTATATATATATACTTTGACTCCCTATTAAACGGGCTAATATTCATGTGCCATATAATAAAAAAATTCAAAACTATTGCTTATTTAAGATATCGCATGTGCTCACGGAATTCCCCCATACGAACGTTCTATGGTTTCCTAGAAGCCAATACTACTCGCCGATGATCTCGAACACTGGCACTAAGCCACTGCGGCTATCGACAAAGCGTAATATTGCTCCACAAGCGACATTTATCGAAAATTTACTATTAACTTAAAAAAAACAACACCGAAGAGTCAGAGCGTACAGTTAGACACCTTCTTCATCGTACCTAAGAACCTTATCCTCTCTACTGTTTGAACGCGTAATCTACTATAAACTTCCTACAGGACTTTTGCATTCCTTCGTACAACGGACTTTCAGCTGTACGCTAAAACGGATACGATTTCATACACAACGTTCCCGAAGTTCGTCGATACATATATCTTGGGCTATTGTTGTCAATTACCTACTGGACTATGGTTCTGTGTTTCGCTTTTCTACACACCTACTCTTAGATTCTCTCATATTAGTGAAGAATCACTTAAATTTTCAATTTGGGCGCCATTTTATTGTTACGTGCTTCGCACTTGGCACTTAGGTGATCAGACCTGGCAGCTCGTCGATCAGAGAATTAATGGGGTGTGTTCATAACCCTCACCTAAGCCCGGAAACACATCAATAAAAAAATTCTAATAAACAAAAAAAATTCTCTAAACGGATACTTTATACTCATGGGCACAATTCTATTAAAAAAGTTGAATTCAATTTCCAGCCGCCCTATCCCTACCACGGTCATTATATTCCCGTCAGTTTAACTTCATGACCCCACTCTGTAGTACCCTCACACTCACCTTCGCATTCAAAATCCCCTGTCACCAATTTACTAACACATCATTTCTTTACAAATCACAATACATACAATTTATTAACAATAATTTTTTTTCTTATAAATTAAACTTTAAAAATCTTATAAACTCTAAATCAAAATTTCAGACTCTATATGGGCTAATCTGCCCGCAAAAATTAAAAAAAAATTAAAACGGTTTCCGTTATCAAAATTAGCTGTTCGAAACCATTTACTGTTTTTTTTTTTTTTTTTGAATGCCAATACACCACGAAAAGTTTTAAGGCTGCAGAACTAGCATCGAAACTTCTTAATTTTTTTTCTACGCTTTCTATATAAAATATCTAGACCTGAGAGAGCTCTCTAAAGCGTCCTGTTTTCTGCCACTTCGCAGTTCCCAACGATTGCACGCTTCCCCTTTCAAACTTTCACTGCGGACAAAATCTATATAGGGTTTTAGTTGCACTCTTTCAAACAGAAAAATTTTGATACAAGAAACTTACATGCATATATACAACAGCGTATCTATACTAGTAAAAATATATATATATACGCATAAAAAAATTAACTAAAATTATATATACATACATATAACACTAACGAAAAAAATATTAGATAAAACAAAAAAAACTTTACAAAACATATAAGACTATTAGGATTATCTTTAGGCGGTCCTTGCACCAAACATTCCCTCTGTGTACTTCGGGTTCACGGATCAAAAATCCACCTCGAGCGTGGCGGTCTATCTATAGGCCCTCTCCATGCACTTCGCACAAAAATCTTCCGACCCGTTCAGCTACCAGGGTGTTTCAAGGTTGTCCCTGCTCCTAAACCGTGGTGTACCCTTACTGCCTTACAAAAGACTAAAAGTAAACAAATATAAAAATAACAAATTTTCCTACATTCCTGCCAATTTTACTACAAATATCACACCACTCATACAATTATCAACCACTCATTTCTAATTGAAGGCATTCTCCACGACCCTCATACTTCATATCAAAGCCACCGCAACATATTCAAAATCATCAAAGCATCGGCGAAGTAAAATAATTAGTAAAAACAAAGCTTCAAAATTTAATACGTCTCCTTGACATCAGAGATGTTACAACACTGCTATAAAAACAAATAACGTGCCAAAGCAGAGTTGTAAGATAGTGAAGCTTCACGATCTATAATTTCTCCTACTATCCCTTTCCACTAGTTCCAGCACAATGCACCGCATGTGTAGGAGTCATCTCCTGAGTGCTGGTCCAAGATAAAAAAGAATAAACTTAGTGAAACGTGGTTCCAACTGGACGGAGCCACATGTCACACAATTGATTTAGTCAAAGAAATTTTTGATGAATGAATAATTTCACGCAATGGCCAATTAATTGACCACCAGGATCGTTAGATTTAACCCCAATAAATTATTTTCTTTGGGGTTATGTAGAGTTATTTGCGAAATACGGCCGCATATGGTGCGCCATGTCCGTGCCAACCGTGGCTGCCACATGACCGTAATAATATTTCACCATTAATACTATAATATGGTTTATTCAATAAAGCCTGTTTAAATGACATTAAAAAATATATTTCTTCTTTTTATTATGATGTTGTTGTAACTCTAATTTTGTAACTCTAAAAAAAACACCCTATATATGACGAAGACTGTTTTTTTTAATTTTATAATTTTATCGGCATCCGATAAGTCTATAAAATTTAGTGAATATCTAAAGTCAATTTGACGAAGACTTTTTGACTATTTTTCGAAATTTGTTGTCATCGATAGACATCTGTCGAACGAATTAGCCGATTTTAGTCAAATTTGCAGCGATTCACGTTTCTTTTTTAGGTTAGCAGCTTTAGTAGTGTGTATAATTTCAATGCGTACGGTTAAGTCTGCAAACAGAGTAGAAATTCGATTGATTTTAAGGGCAACGAAAGACAAGAACATAATTAGTAGTGTGTATAATTTGAAACAGAGTAGAAATTCGATCTTGAAATTGATTGAAAAAAACTATTTTTCGAAATTTTCACTTTTTTCGAACTCACCGAACTCAATATCTTTCAAATGTGGCAAATTTGTTTCCGATCCGTTGACCCGTTATGAATTTGTACACATACAAACATCATAGCAAAAATCGACACCCAAGACCTCAAACCGTCGAAATAAGATGAAAAATCGATTTTGGAAAATTTTGGTAAAAACAGTTGCAGTTATAGCGCGAAGTTAAAAAATATATTTTATTCTTTTAGTTACTAATACTTTGTTTTAGAAATCTACTGATGTTGAAGTTCAAAAACTCTTAAGCGAATATAATTATTCCGGAGCAATTTCTCTTTTACTGACCTGCAAAGATTCAGCAACAGAATTTATGCAATACAATTGTGTACAGTCCTTAAATAAGAAACTACAGGAAACTCTTTTACTCACAGAGTTTCAGTTAGATACAGTTTTAAATGAGGTAATAAATGTGGCAATTTAATAAAGAAAAAGTAGTTCATATACAAAAGAAACAATTATCTTTTACAGATGATTTTAAATTTTGATATGCGTAAATATGCTAAATTGCAAGAGGCTTATAAAATGCTGAATAAATCCCTAATAGCAATGGATCAGGTAATAGTTATGTTCAATTATATTTTTATTATAAGTAAAACTTTTTGTTTTTCGTACAATTTTATAGCTTCATATCAATTTTATATCCGCAATACATTCCTCGGTCAATTCTGCACTGCGTGGGTATAGTGATCCCAATCTTGATGAAAACGTAAAAATGTTATATGAACAATTGTGCGAAAAAATTGAGATAGACAAATACATTCCTTGTTTGCTAAGCTTGTGTAAAACATTTTGGACAATACTAGCATCGTATTATCAAATTGTAATATGGCATCAGAACTATAAATTATATCCTTTAGATATGATAGAATCTCCTGATGCTTATATACAGGAAAAGTTGAAAAAGGGTCAGTCGCGTATATGGAATGATATTTTAACAAAAATTTGCTTATTTTTACAAAGTTCAAAGCTAAAACTGCTAAAATATGATCATTTCATACAAGTGTTGTCTATTATACAACGGCTTAAGAAAGTGGGTTTAGAATTTTGTGGAGAACATTCGGAAAAGTTGATAGATATGATGCAACTGCAAAGTGAAGAATTCTTTCAACGTTATCACAGTTCCTGCTTGGAAGAAATTTGCTTGTTTTTGGATAATGAATCGTGGACGGTTGTTGATTCTTTTGCAAACATATTGCAATTACCGGTAAGAAATTGCATTATTACCTAACGGAGTTCCAATATTATTAATTTGGATTCCAGGAATTCCGTTCTATACGTCATAGTCTAAGACGTCATAAATCTCCTCCAATCGCTTTGTTAATAACAAGTGCAAACTCAGCCAATAATTCTCCTACCAGCAACAATAACTGTGATGAACTAGTTTCTGTACATTCTCAAGATGGTGGTAGTTCCATTTATGGTTCCTATGGTTATTTTTTACGTTTCAGTGAGAAGAGTTCCCCATTTGATGGTGGTCTCGACGTGGCTATGTTGGAAGAGGATATTCTATCGGGCATTGTGGATGAGGCATCATGCTATTTTAGTGAAGAGGAAAGTGATGAGGAACACAAGAGCTTGCAGAGTAAAGATTTTGATGAGTCCTCCTCAAATCAGCACTTAATTGTCAATAATACAACAGTGAATGTGTTTCGTTGCATTGGACGTTATTTACAGATGTGCAAACTTTTGCATTGTATATCACCGAAAATCATAACCAGCATATTGGAGTTAATGGATTTTTATGCTTTTGCAGTTCATGAAATTTTTGCTAAAGACGCAGTAGGTTTAAGATAATTTAAACTTGGATGACATAAGGCATAATTTTAATTAAATTTCAGCTTGTACAAATGGATAATTTTTATTCTGCCAAATTAGAGAACAAATTGTTAAATGTTAAAGAAAACATTTTACCAAACATTAAAATCTGGCCCTTGAACTTTTCTTCACTAGTAAGAAATTTATATGTGAATAACATTTTCTTATAAGGTTAAACAAAATGAAACTATTTTCCAGATTAACAACGAGCTCGCAAATCCCGATACTTTATATGGTCTATCCCATCGGATTGTGGCTGTGGAAAGTGGTCACTGTATGATCCAACAATTTCAGATTTTCCATAACTATTTAAATCATTTATTACCCGTGCAAGAAAAATCCTTGCTTAGTTCTTATTTTGATTATATTGATTTCATGACTGATGTAGCACGTCCCGTTTATACTTGTGTTACCTCGAGAATTTTTGATCTATCAGCCATTCTGGCTATGATCGCTAAAGTGAAATGGGATGTAAGTCACGTCAGCCTTCAACATAATGCATACATTGATATAATGAATCGGGTAAGAACTTGGTTTAATGTTATATGTTTTCAAAGTTTATGTTTCTTCTCTTTTCTGTAGAACATACAAAATTTTGCAATGCAATTAGAAGAAATTGCTAAAGAAATTTCCATACCATATGACCCTGTTTGGCAGTCTATGGCTCACGTGGCCACACATCTTTTAGTGGAAGGGTAAGTCAATAAAATGCAAAATACTACAGATTGGGAGAAATATATTTCTTCAATCGGGGACCATCAGTATACACTAGCCCAACTCACAATCTTGTGCATATGGTGTTGCATCATAGCATTTGCAAAAAGGTATAGCATATTTTTGCTCTACAGTAACAAAATACACAGCAATGCAAAAATATGCTATACCTTTTTGCAAATGCTATGATGCAACACCATATGCACAAGATTGTGAGTTGGGCTAATACCAAATTGAAGGCGATGCATTGGGAAATTCACCGGTTTGTTTTCCCTTATGTATCGATCAAACATCTTCTCCATTCAAAATGAATTGAGACTTATCGGTCTGTATGATTTAGGCCATTGCTCGGATGTCCTTCTTGTGTTTGGATTAAGTATAACACTCACCCTTGCTCATTTTTCCGGTCTACATCAGAACAATAGACTAGCATTATATAGTCCGGACAGATTAGAGACAATGTCATAAATACTCAGTTGCAGAACGCATGGAAATATCGCATCAGGTCCCGGAGATTTGTATGGACCAAATGTCGATATAGCCCATTGTAGTCGTTTTTCATTGAATAGCTCGTTTACCAATCTCAAGCGTGTCGTGTCAACACAAAAAGCTGATTTTATCAATGTTGGCACTACGCACTCCAAAACTAAGCGCCGAGGAAAATGTGTGCCCAGCAACAGTTTACTGATCTCACTCGGATTCGTCGTGTAGCTCCACCGGCGTTCTCACGGTACATATGCCGTTCGAGAAGTCCTTTAATAAATCTTTTTGAAGCCTAACTGCAGCCGAAAGTTCGGATATCTGCTGGTGTGTTCCTTCCAAGTAGGCATTTGGCCTGCCGTTCTCCTGCTCTCCTGCTCTTGTTGAACAGAGCCCTACCCTTATGGCGCAGGCCGCCAAGTATACGGTCCCATCAGAGTACTCTTTCTGGTCCAATACAGGACATATCGTCCTGACATTTACCGTGGTGCGACTCGATACTATCCTAGCTGCTGAGCAAAAGTTATGCTGAAGAGCTAAAGATGTTACATTAGTAAATGTCACCACAGGTAGCAAGGATTACCATTCTGAGCTAACATAAATTTTCCTTATAGTTTGCATGTAGAATTTTTGGGTAGCAACAGCGACAAGGAATTTTCTTAAGGTTTTGGAAAGACCAAGTTAAGAAGGGGCATGAATCGTAAATACGCGTATGTAACCCCTTTGTTTAATGGCCATCAAAGCCATATACTTTGGGCATTCGGACACAGGAACGTTGAGTGTAATAAAATTGCTAACAAACTAGCAGAACGGTGTTAAAAAACGATGAATGGGAGTAATCAGGATTTGCACAGAACTATTTTAAAGTGGAGCGGTAAACGCTATTTTACTTCGCCGTAATGTAGGATATATCTACATTATTTCTCTCTTTCGACTTCAGTTAAATGTTTTCTAATAAAGTTAGTGCAGTCTTCCAAGCAATTCGCTTTACGAATAATACGGTCTTTGTTCAGAGCACATCTAAAAATTCTTACTTCAATAGAATTTTTCGTGTGTGGAGTATTATTAAATGAAATTGCTGTTTATTTGAAGAAATTGCTTGCTTAGCTCCTGTTGTCACCTTGAGAGTCACACAAAGGCACAGCAAAATAATATTTTATCAATTAAAAAAAAAAATTGGAAATTAAATGTAGTTGATTCCTTAAATACTTAAGATGAAGCATTAAGTGAACTTGGCGGTTTGAAGTATTTTACTAGATATGAATTCGTCGCATTTAAAAACATATAAAATCATTCTCAAATTGAATCGATCAAATTGAAAGCAATCTATTCTGAATAAATTTATTCAACCACAAATCAATAGTCTAGCATAATAACATAAAGAAAATATTTAAAACAATAAATGTGTACCTATTATAAGCGGACACCTCTTATAAATTAAATTAAATCAATTATTTAGTATGAATATTTCTATAAGCAAACTAACGCACTGGTAATACTTCCGTAACCCAATGCTGCGTACATTGGCCATCCACTTATTATTTATTTATATTTTTTTTTTCAACTACAACTAAAAATACAATGTCAGATTGAGCAAATATGTGAAGAAATAGCATCTTTAATTTTTCTTTTATTTAATACGTTAATAGATTTTTATTGTAATCCGTTAATAGTTTTCTACAATGAACGAAAACATGCAATTTTGACTTTTAGATTTAAACATATACAAATTATTCTTCCCACCAATAGCTTCTCGAATGTAAAAAAATGTTCCGCTGGTGGTAGGGCTCTGATGCAACTGGATTTCACAAACTTCATGTCAATACTGGAGTTAATATCGAATCAAAAATTCACAGAATATGGTTTATATGTAGATGTATTTATTAAAGCCTATTATATCGCAAGCGAACAGTTGGAAGAATGGGTTATGGAACAAAAGAATTTAGAAACACCACAATATTCGAATAAGCAATTAACGAATCTCATACAGTGTGTGTGTGTCAGTAATAAGAAGACACGCCAGAAACTACTTAATTTATTAGGCAGCAATAATGGCAGTGGTGGAAGTGTAAATTTAAATAATAGTATGGCAACTTCATAGCTGAGCACAAAAAGCAACAATAACAATAATTTACAACTAGATCATGATATACATACATATATAATGTAAAATATTTATTAACATATTACTAGGTGTAAGTAATTGTTTTTTGTATTATTATTTATTTGAATAGGTATTTTTCGAAACAGACCTGTTGTCGAAAATTTATATTTTTAACTTTGTTTGTTAAAAATACAGCACTAGAATATTAATAATTCATTTATAGCTACATTTAGAAATTAAGAATTGTAACAAATTTAATCGCCTAAACAAGAAGTTTTCAACATATTTTTAATATGCTCTCTTAATAGAATATTTCAAATATTGACTCCTTAAAAAGATTTCATTCATCTGTGGCCTCCTGCTTTTTCTAGCGATAGATTTTGTAAAAAATTCAATATAAAAAATTGTTGGATTTAAAAACGGAATAATCTTGAGTTGATAGTATTGTTTTTGTTTTTTATTATACTAAACTTTTTTTATTATACTATACTTATTTTATTAAAAACAAATTTCGTTAACGTAAAAGACAAAACAAAATTAATAGTGAAATAACTAATGCTTTGCAATACCGAATTACGGCAAAACCAAGTTAAACGTGTTTAAAAGATGTTTGGCAAGTAAATACTTTACGGCTTTAATTAACTTTATGGCGGTTAGAAAAGTGAGCATTACCACACGCATACATTCAGCATTCTCGTCCATAAGAAAACTATGAAATCCAACCATATCATACAAATTTAATATTTAGTTCAATCTCAAATATTCTTTCATTAAGTTCTTTGTAATTATCATTCAACATTGTCCGAAAAAAATTATGTTAAAAGCAAGTAGTAAATTTTTCTTGATAGGATTATTTAGTGAACTGATCTGCGTCTCATCAGCGTTACGCCAAAATCGTGGACAGCTGCATACAATATCAGCGTTAGCTTCTCTAACTTTTGTATTTTTATTTTCCCCCATCAACTTTTAACTTTTCAATTACTTTTCGAACAGGCCAAACTCATTCTAAATTTGCTTTGAACATGAGACATTCAACGGAATAAAGGAAATACTTTAACGTAAGTTAGAAATTACACACCAGCTTATAATATCGAAGTTTTCAGAGGACGTCACACCTGAACAATATTTATGTGTAATCTATTGACTCGTTTGTGAATGTATTTTTATAAACACACCTGCTTAGATTTAACATCCCTGTGAACATTTCTTTATTGTGATAAAAGGTATGTTCATTTACTTTACTAGTAAAAATTAGCAACGAGAGAGTAACAAGAAATTTTCAAAAATTACTCTCAAAAATGTGAAAAAGTAAATGAACATTTTACTAGCTAAAATTTGCATGTTAAAGTAGTGTTGTAATGTATAGGTATATATGAGTACTTAATAACTACCCCTATATTTTTTGGACCAATTATACATATATGTATATTATAAAAATATTGTGATTATGGTCATTTATATTCAGCATTGTCGTGACACTGTGTTCAAGATTTACGTCAGCACCTGCCCGTGGGGCTTAATCTGACGGTAGTCTTAACATCGAGTGAATTTTTGAAACGACTCACGCCCACAGAGCACGGGAGAGCAAGATTTGCCACGTAAGCCACTTGCCTCCGGAGATGGGTAGCAAATCAGTATAGTTATCCCTGTTCTATAATGCACCTTGTTGAGGTGATCGAGCGGTCTAAACTCTGTGTCACATCAGAATGTTTTTTCGTCAAGAACTATTTAACAGTATTACTGTTAGTTCGAGACACATTCCGGTGACTACTGTTGAATGGCAACAGCACCTAGTAAAGTAAAAGTCTTATCATTAATATGTGTGCACCTCACATATTCTCGAATAAACCAAAGACTCCACTCCTTGCGTAACTTTAAGTTTTAACCACAGCCCCTACGAATCCTTTCCCAAACCAGCACACACGTTCCAACTTTTCAGGGTGGACACGAAGTACTCACAAGGAGTACATCAGTCATTAAACCCTTACTTGGCGCTGGAGGTGTGGGGCTCAGCTGGTCCCGTAGTGCTAGATGAGAATCAAACTGGATTTAATCAGTCCTCATCAATCTCTAGTGAGATTTCGAAGAGTTACCTCTTCTGTCATTTTCGATCTTCAGGGAAGACCAAGGCAATGTTACACCTTAACCTATGTACCGCGGGGTCGCTCAGACACCCGTAGGTTTAGAAACAAGTTCCTAAACCCCCTTGCGGGAAGCATTGTCGTGACTGGCGTTTTTCGAGTACGGCTTGTAATAGAATAATGAAAAGTTTTGCAATTTTATTTAATTTTATTTATCTAGGCGTAGTCGAAATACGCTAAACACGATAAGGGTGATTAGCTACTTTTGAATAAAATGAATGAATAAAATATCTATTTTTAATTAGTTTATACGTTATAACAGCCTGCCTACACATAGCAATGATTTTTACACACGAATTTGTAAGATATTTCAGTTTTTGCAAATAAAATTGCCCTATTACTTTTTCTAGCATATTCACAAATTTATAGCAATCTGCTCCTAAAGTATTTAAAGCGAATATTCAATAAAAAATATCCTTCTATTAATTGATTTAATAAATAAAATAATAAACAACCGCCGAAAAACTGAAAAAAAGGAAACAAATTTAAGCAATTGTCATATTAAACCCCAAAAGCAGTAAAAGAAGTAATTTAATAAATTATGTGTCAATTTAAATTTATTTGCAAATATATATCTGAACTAATTGAATTATTTGCCTGCTTAGTGTAAAGTACCGAGTAGCTAGGTACTCATAATATTTACAATACTAATAATAACAGCTGGTTTGTTTGCCGGAACATCCTTTGCCACTGATGGACCAGATACTGTGTTGCTTAGTTCAATTCCATTAGACATCTTATTTTGCTTCTGTTGTTCCTAAGTTACACAAAAATAAATTTGTTATCTTTTTAATACTTTTTATCGTTTTAAAAGTTTACATTTACTTACAATTTCTTACATTTTCCAAAATATTTTTATTTTTAACTTAATTTAGAAATATTGTTTTGTAAACACAAACGTAAAACAGCTGTTTGAATAATTATTGCAAGTAAAAATTTTATTTGTAAAAACTTGAAAAATTTTTTCTGCCTCTCGATTGTTTACGCTCTTTTGACGCTCTTTCGTTGCAAATTTTTTGGGTTAATGAACGCTTTCTAGAAACAATTATTACAAATTTGTAAAAATTTTTAGTAAATGAACACAACTATTGTCATATATAAAAAAACAGACGTGGCGAAATGCGATTAAGATTTCAGTGTTAGCAAATATGTGAATGTTGTCAGTTGCTAGAATGTCTAGTTATTTTCATTTCATTTATTAATACTTTTCAAAAAGACTTAGCCCAATCGGGTATAATCGGTCCTATTATTCTACTCATGAATATTTAAGATTAAAAGGTGAGCTATTTTTTCTGATACAAAGAAGGTAATACAAGTTTTCTGAGAAATGACTATATTGTAATAAAGGAGCGATGTAATTCCATTGCTTTATATGAAGAATCTCTATACCTTATAAAATGACTCATTCCACGCATATTCAGCCTCTTACAGTTGTCGAATCGACTCGACAGATTGTAATAGATTAAAGAATAATTTAATGTGTTTCTTAATTTATTACAAACTGACGAGTCGTTTCGACAACCGTAATAAAGCCGATTATTTACGACTCTTTTTAAAAGTCGATCTCTATTTCAAATTAAAACAATTCCAAAATAAAAAAAAAACATCGCATCGTTGATATATCAGTCCAATTCACGGTTCGCAGTAAAGATCTTTCAGATCTTGTAGCTTTAGTATAACAACAAAAAAAATGCATTGATTTACTTAAAGCTACTTAAAAGTTCTACAATAGTAATTTAATATGAACCGTGAATTCTGCTATTGTATATCTTATGACTCTCTATATATACATATTTATTATTATTTTTTTTAATATTGACAACTTAATTTTGTTAAATATATTGTTTATATGTATATTATATGTATTTGGTTATTTGTAATATTTTTATATACTTTTTGTTATAAATAATTACTTTAATATATACTACGTCTTCATGTACCTTATGGATATTTTTAATTATGTAATATTATTTTGATTAAAACAATACGAAAACGGACAAATAATAATTAACAGAAGTAATATTTCAAACATATTGTAATATTAAATATAACCATTTCTATTTACGAAAAATGGCAACCTATTGCGAAATATTAGATACATTATTGTAAAAAAAGACACACAACAAAAGCAACAAAACATATATTAACAACAATATAATGAAAATAAAATATATATTTTACATAAAACACACTAAGAAAATAAAAAATGAAAAATGCTTGGATTTAGGATCAAACGTGCGAAAGTTTTTCTTAAGTATTAGGGAAAGAATTTAATATCAATTAAGAAGAACCCAGCAAAAAAAGTGAATGCGTTCACTATTAATTGGTATTTTCATGACTCCTTATGCACTTCTCCATCGGAATTAATGGAAAGCACATTCAACACTGCAGATTAATTCAAATGAACAACTGCGCAGTTGTAATTAGAATTTAAATAAATATCAATAATACATTCAAGACAACATGAAGGAACATTCATGTGTTCTAAGCACTCACTTAAATGACGAGCTGTTTTGTTAAATGTGAACACATGGTCGTCAATGACACCCGTGTGTTAAAATCATGCGTTCTTCACCTAGTTGTGCCGGTTCATCTGCTATAGAACTTTTTTTGCTGAGAAGTTAATCATATTTAACGCGATATGAAAGGTAAGATATTTGTAAATGTATTACATTTAAAATTTTGGCTTAAATTTACTTTTTATTTACATATATATTTTTAGGTAAAATAAACGGATAGAAATTCTAAGAAAATACTCTTAAAATATTATTTTTTACGCGGTATTAATCTACAGATATTCAAATTACGTAACTTTATTTCAATCAATCAAATGAGAGTCAACTTAATAGAAAATTTTTTTGGTAAGTAGCGTTTTATTTTTGTATACTACTAATATGTAAATACATACCATATACATACTTGTCCCATTAAAGTAGAGGAAAAAAACATTTTTTTTAATATAATATATCTTATATCACAAAGAGAGATGCAAATTTATTTTTTTTTGTTGCGAAAGAGTACAGAAAATTATATAAAATTTTTATATTTAGATTGACCACGGTATCCCTCCAAGAAAAATAAACGTAACGCATTTTGCGAAGCGAAAACGAACCTCATACGGACCGCCATTTCACTAACACTTGCATAGTTTTTCATATAAAAATAAGAACAAATTAATTCTGCATAAAACTCTTCGTAAACGTGCCGTTTTTTACGGTACGACACGGAAGTGATTTTGCGTAATGGAAACGAACTGATTTAAACCTAAAAGTACCTAAAACAGTCTGTTTACGTGCCGCTTTTGCGATACGAAAAGGAACTGATTTTTCTTAATGGGAACGGACTGCATTAACTGTTTTTGCTTATTGGGGCAGCCTTGTTGACAGAACACTTGAATTGTTTTAGTTGATCTTTGAAGCGTGCTGATTTGATTGTTGTTAAATCAAATCAGCTTCTGTAAGTATTAATATAATTTCAAAGTTAAAAATGGACAAAAAAAGGATACTATGAAGTAAGGCAGGAAATTAGAAGTATTTGTGAAATTAGTGGTTGTGTAAAAAAAACAAAAAAAGTTAGAGAAGTCCAAAAAAAGATTAAAAATCAAGAAATAGACTTGTGCATGACAACGGGTCTAATGGATATTGATGAAGAACAGTTGGAATTTAGTTACAGTGAAAGTGAAGTTGAATCAGAAATTAGGACTGATGCAACCGATAATTGAAGAGCTTAAGACTATTTGCACCAGCAACAGTGCAAAAACTAAATCCAAGTTTTCCCTTCACATTCCACGATCTACCGCATAGTCTTTTCTAGAATTGGAGGAACAAGTCAAGACAGAAGACGGTGAACATGCTTTGGTATGAAAATGTCGGAATCTATATTTTTTAAGTCAACATAAGAAGTTATCTTTACTTTTATTATTTACAAAGGGATATTGAATGGAATAACGGACATATCCTTAGAAAAATACGTGCGGAATTGTCTTAAAACAGTACTTCTAGACCAAGCAGCATGTAGCTTTTCTTGGTTTGGTCACCATGCAAATACACCTGTACATGCGTTCACGGTAATGAATATAATAAAAGGTAAACAATTTTAAATTTGACGTGGAATTTCTGATCATAACGTCTCATTCATTTTTTAATATAGAATGTACAATGGACAAATTTCCCAGCGCGAGGATCTCCGAGTTTATTGCTGTCGCCAAAAAGTGGTTCCAATATGCAAAGGACCGGCAGCAGAAACTGGCAAGCAAAAAAAAAAAATCATGTTAGTTTTAATTTCAAAATATATTTTACTACTCACCACAGAAGCAGGTTGAAGTAAAATCCTGCCAGTTTTAGTTTTTAATTTTAAAACACATGTGGTGATTATATATTAAATTACAAACTAAATGTTCCTATCTATTATAACTTGAACCATAAATTTAAATTTAAAATAATCAGGTAGAATTGAAACCCTGTTAAAAAGAAATAATGCACTGACTGTAAATTACAAATTTATTTTGTTATAATATTAGTAATTCATAAATTCTAAAGAAAGATACAAACTATTTACAAGTGTATCCTTATCGTGAAATACATAAATACAATAAATATGTTTATAGTATATTTATAAAACGTTTGTAGTATATTTATATCTAAATATCTATAATATGTAATAGCCAAAGAATTAATAATCATTGACAATATATGTAACATTAATTCTTCAGTATAAAAAATGTTATATTACTTCGATAGAGCAATTCAGTACGAAAACAGAACGTTTTGCAGATACAAAAACGTATTGGAAAGTTTTGAGTTGACGCCTTTTTCTCCCTTTTTAAGAACTAAAATTAAATATTGATTGTTCATCGCAGGGTTTTAAATCTTTTCTTCAACGTTCAACTTTTATCGTGCAAGAATAAAAAAAAAATTACTTTCTCAAAAGCTATATCATTTACCCAATTTTCGTAAAAAGTACGGAACAATTTTTAGTAAGATTTGGATTCCGCTTTTGTCTAATTTTGAGTAAAGAAGCGGACCTAATGAAACTTTAAAAACTTGTTTGATTTAATTAATTATCTAAGAAATGCTTTTAATTTTCGTTCAGTTGAGTTGTGAAGCAGTACTAAATGTTTATATAATCACTAGCATGACTACTACTTTAATCTTTAGGTTTTTAGTTCAATTACTACCAAACTTTCGATCGACTGAGCTACATAAGTATAGGCTTTTGTTAATTAATATTAAACAAAATAACGATTTTTAAATGAACAATTTAAGAAAATATCTATAATTTTGTAACCAAAAGCATATACAAATATTTTTAATTAAACGATTTACTGCCTATTTATTTGAAAGAAATTTCAGTTGGTACTATCCGTCGATGTTTCAAATTCAACAAACATTAAATAAGATAGATAACTCGTACAACAAATTAAATAGCACTTTCCACAAAATAAATAAATTTTTTTTTGTATCTCAAAAAGGGTGTTGTTTTATTTGCTCATTCTTAAAAGTACCATACAATTAAATTATAAGTCACAATTACATTTAAAATACATTGCACTTTTCATTTCACTTAAAATCTAATTAAAAAGTATAATTTGGTTTTAGGTCATAACTTTTGACTCTTCATCTTAGTTTTTTTTTTAACTCTAAATCTTGTTTCATGTTCTGTTTTAATAAGAATTCATTCACGTTTATTTTATTACAAATTAATATTTAGCGATTATTAGAAAATGATACTTATAAGATAGAAACTATTAAAAACATTTAAATTCGTTTGCTTATTCTCTCTATACAAGAAAATTATTGTTAACATGTTATGTTTTAATACCAATTATTTTTCACTTAATGGCAAGAAATAAATAATGTAAATATAAAAAGTTCATGATTAAAAAAAATAAAATATTTTAAAGTCCCTGGTCATTATTCAATAAGCACCCACCCACTGGGCTACTAAATAATAAGAGTGACTTTTTTACATAAAACTAAAAAATTACGGAAATACAATTATTGTGTTGACAACAAAAAAATAAATAAAAATATTATGAATGAAACAAAAATGGCCAGAAATTTCTATCAAATGGTCGGTAGGTTCGCTGACATTGTTGTGTTACTTTTCGTTTTCGCTTTATTTTTTTTACCTGCATCATTATTTTTTAACATGTCTTAAATCCCCTTCGTTTTTGCTTGATCTATTACATAAAATTTATTTTATGTTCCCATTAGTCTTTTAGTTGCTCTTTTTTATATCTTTGCCTTCGCCTTCTTTAGTCTGGCCACGAACCAAAATTTTAGCCAAACTATCCCAAATACCGCCAAAGAAAATGGCACAGCATAGGTTTTCAAATGGCAAGAAGGGATCGTGTATGCCTAGCAAAATTGATGACAATTTAAAGTATACCATAAAGATTACAATGCCAAAATAGACCAAGGCATGTGGAGCAGAAATCCAGTCGGTTTTCTTATCCAAAACGAAAATAATTGAAGCCAAAAGGGAAGCTTTTGTATAGCTGATAATAATTTTTAAATAAATAAATGTTAAATTTAATAGTTAGTATTTTTTTAGCAAAAAAAAAATGAAACTTACAATGAAGGTTGCATAAATTCCATGGCTGTGGGAGTCCAAGCACCACGTATTAGACGTTCCAAAAGTTTTGTAAAACCAGCACCGTTGCCCTTCAATGTACCAATGATAATCATTATAATCCAGGCATTTGGATACAATTTGGCGGCATGTGAAACACCATCATATACTTTTTTGGCGCGATAAATTTCTTTCATTGCACTGGCTACTATTTTAATGGGTAAAAATTTTGCGACTTTATAACCAATATCAAAGGGTGTATAAAAAACCATGTACCTAAATATAAAATATATAGATTAAAAATTAAATAAAAAAACATTACAATAAAATTTACTTTAATTTACTTACCACACTACTGTTCCCACCATTAATTGTGGTGTATTTTTGAGTGGCGACAATATAGGCTCACCCAGCAAACCATTAGCAACCATAGCTCCGGAAAATATTACCAACATTGTTGAAAGCCAACAGGCTAACGGATGCTTACGAGAGAATGCTTGAGCATTTGCACCTAAATCTTCGCGTACTGCTAATGCGGCTAATAAGCTGTGTGCTATATCGAAATATGGAAACATTTTCAATTTAATGATCTGATTGGCCATATCTAAAAATGCTTCGGGATCCATGTTGGAAAATGGTGTTTTAATTTATTTGTAATACGATGGATACTGTGGAAGAGAATAGAAAGAAAAGTTCTAAATGAAATTTTTTTAGTGTTATGCAGTTTTTTATTCTATTGTTCCCAACAAATAAACCCCATGTACGTAACATCCCTACACTATGTGCATATGTAAGTATATATACGTAGAGTAATATTCATTCTTCTCATCTAAAATTTTAAAATTTCTGTTTTAGTTCGTTATTAAATTAATGGATCCTTATATAGTTATGAAACATTTCCAAATGCTTTCGAATACGAACGTAATAAATTTTGTATAAAAAGAAGTAACACTCGGACGGCAATTAACGCTAATATTGTAATTCCGTTTTTTACTTTGTTATTCGAAATAAATAGAGATGGTAAAATTAATTCCATTGCGTATATTGTTAATATTTAAAATAGAATTTTTTTTTATCTGGGACCAGCACTCAGGAGATGACTCCTACACATGCGAAGCATTGTGCTGAAACTATAGGAAAGGGATAGTAGGAGAAACGACAGGTGGTGAAGCTTAATTAATTATTTTACAGCTCTGCTTTCGCACGTTCTTTGTTTATACTCGTAGCAGTGCTGAAGCTTCGGTTTAGTAGCCATTTTTATTATTATTTTACTTCGCCGGTGCTACACAATACCGACGAAGGAGGGGGTTCTGATGTGATTGTGGATTGCTATCAGCTGAAGCCGGTATTGTTCAGTGACCAGTGACTATGCCTTCGACACTGAAACCTTCCGACAACAACTGAATCACCACCGGTATCATTTCATTAATAGTTTTCCTTTGCCATTGAAAGGGCCCTTGTGACGTACAATACATTGTACATACGTTAGAATAACGGTCCCATTTAATTAAATGTTTTCCTTCGTCGATGTACAATACATACTAATACATACATATACTGATGTACATATCGATGGTCTCAAATAGAAAGGCACTAACTACTATTTTTTACGAAATTGAGTTTTTCAGTGATTCCAATACATTTCACACAAATACACCTCGTCACAAAAATAAAAGCTTTTACAAGCATTTAAGTGTTAGATTAGGTTAGCAGGGCGCCAACCCCAAAGGGAATCAGCTCATTTGGGTCCTCCTGGGTCCCATTGTGTTAGCTGAGCGGGATCAGCCCTCATCCCGTTCCATCGATCTCAAACCACTCTGAGTTCCGGATAAACAAACCGTTAATCGTTTCCTCCTCCTCAACACCACAACAGCTCCTGCAGAAGTCGTTATACCGCAGAGCCAATCTTCTTGGGTGCAGGCCAATGTTACAATGGCCCGTCAGCACCGCCACCGTCATCTGTAGTCGGGCCCACGGCAGTTCCCCAAGTCTGACGGTCTGGCCGGAGTCGTAGTCATCCCGGAAATCGAGCAACTGGTTCATTCGACCACGCAGTTTACGCAGTCCCGTAGAGCTCCCGGGAAACTGCATCCTGCAGTATCCCATCGCAATACCGACATACCCATCAATGTCGCCGTCAGGCAGACGAGCTCTTCGGTGGCCAGCTCATCCGCTACCTCGTCCACAAGTACAACGTCGTGTCCCTGTATTCAGACCAGCTCAAGTTTTGATTGTACCGCTATCTCGTCCAGAGACGCCCGACATTCATGAACCAAAATCGATGTCGTGTATACACTCGGCAGCGGTACACACCCTAGAAGGTTCCCCAACGCTCGCAGCAGCACCGGATGGCATTTACATTTTGATGATTGCATTGTAATAATAACAATTTCTATTATGTTTTTACCTTCTATAAAGTTACAATTATTTCGGTTTACTACTAGGTGTTAAATTCTAGCAAAGCAATAGTGATAGAGATTACAGGCGATGAAGGGATATATAGAAGCAAGCTACATTCTTTTTGCAGTAAGGCTTTTGCACGTTTCTTGTTCTGATATCAAGGACGCATTAAATTTCTGAAGCTGTATATGCTAGACATTTTATTAATTTTTTTAGTTCGCCGATGATGCTACACAATATCGACGAAGGAGGGCGCTCTGATGTCACTTGTGAATTATTATCAGCTGAAGCCGGTACTGTTGAGGGACTAGTGAAAATTGTGCTTTGTTTAGTTTTTATTTGGCAAACAATTTTAGGAAACTTTGTGCTAATAATTGACTGATATAAAGTTAACGAATTATATATGTATTGTCTTTTAACTGGTTGCAAAAAAAAAAACTTTCAATTGATTTAAAGCCTACTACTTAGCAGCTAACTTCTCAAAGTTGTCTTATAATTAACTGATAAGCAGTTAGCTTCTCCTTCGCAATTTATTATTCCAATTTGTTTCTACATTTGCATGCTAATTATCTGAAAGCTATTCCATATTGGATAATTTAGTAACTCTTTACGCTTGTGCCTATTATATAATCATTAAAAAATATGAAATGTAGAAAACAAGCAGATCATTTGTTTATTTATTTAGATAATATGTAATAAGAAATAAACTTTATATCGCCCTTACAATATTTTTTAGTGGTAGATTGTTTACATTTCGTTTCCACATACACATGCATACGTATGCACTTTTCTCTCCTCTTTTTAACGTGCAGTTTTTTTCATAAACTACACATACATATTTTAATTTTGTTTTCTATATTACTTTTCACTATTAAAAATTTGCTGTCAAATTCAAGAAATAGAAGAAAATAAAATGAAAAACCCCGCACGGTCTATGTCATAGACGCTATGAGCTCCAAAAATAAACACAAATTCACAGCAAAAGATGTATGTCCATACACATATACTATGTATTTGTAGCTAAGAAGAAAAGAAAAGCAATAAAGTCTACGCAACACGCATGCATGCAAACACAAACTACTATTTTTACAAAATTATTAAAATCTTAAATTACTTTGTAAAGTCGAAATTTGTTAAATTTTATTTAAATTTATTGAATTTTCAAACAATGATTAACTTTCAAAATGTGTGTGCACTCAATACTGAACAACTTTTGAAGTTAAGTAATAATTATAACCCCCGGTGTCTTATTTAATTCTTTTTTTGTATGTGGATTTATTTTTATTGCTAAATCTCTCTTTTTTTTTGCTGGATAAGTATAACACTTTACACTCGAAAAATTTTGTCAATATGCTTTGTTTTCAGAATTTAAATATAAATTGTGAATTACTTTGTATTTTTTCTTAAATGATTATTTTTATTATTAGCCAACCGCAGCGCAGTAGCTCTAAATATTTTTCTGAAATAAAAAAAATATGTATGTATATATATTTGAACGAATTTACGGCAAGCACACATCCGACCACGAGAGCAAAATCTACAACACAGTTTCCAAATCTCAAAGATGTAAGAAATTCGCCTACAATGATTAAAAGGTTTTTATATTTAGAATCAGCCATTTGCTAAAGGCATATTTTCCCCATACATCCATACATAATAGTACTCGATTGCTATTACGTACAGTGCCCGACATAAATTCAAATGTTTGTCATAGATTTCATAGTTGCACAGCGCTAAACTTTTTCGAATAATACTATATACTAGACTAAATTAGCGCGCTTCGCTGGCCTCAAAAGTTTTTTAAGAAAAATAATTTAAATTTCACCAAAAAATTTCTTAACACTTTTATTATGCACTCCCACATAAAAATTAACATAATACGTATAATAACAATGTATGTATGGCTTCAGATGAATTCCGTTTTTATTTACTTAAAGAAGAGAAGTGGTTTGTTTAATGGCGTGAGTAATAACTTTAAAGTCATATTACTATTAAAGTACTAAATCGATCTGATTGTGCACATCTGTGCCGAAAAATCTCTAAAACCATCTTTCTCTTTTCAAAATCGGAGCAGTAGCCGAATGTAAAAGTGAATGCAAAAACCGTGTTTGCCTATTAATATAATATATTGATCGTTGTCTCTACAGCTTTTGATTAATCTTTTAACAAATATTTAGTAAAACATAATTAAAAAAAAATAAGATTTTAAGCGTACAATTTAAATATGAGAATATTTTAGTGTGCCACTGTATTTAGTATTATGGTATGTATGTGTTCATATGAAGAAACGAGGAAAACTAATCTCATTTCCCAACATACCAAAAGACTTGAGAAAAATATTATAAGAAGCTTGTTGTTTAGAAAAGCTTATTAGTCTCAATATTTTCATAAGCTGTTTTATATAATTGTAGAATAAGCTTCACATATAATATATTATTTAATAAAATCTCAACTATTTCCTTTAGTTTCATTTAATTTATTTTTGATTTAATAATTACACATTTACGAGTATGTATTTTTATTATTTTTGTAATTAGTTCGCAGCTTAATGCGATTTTTCGCGAACTGGAAAAACGTTCGGGTGTCCTTAATAAATGTATCCTCTGTACAACCGACTGATATAGCTGCATCTATAATATGTAGAAATTTAATGATTATTATTTGTATATTTTCTGTGTACCGTTTATATTCACTAGTATAGGCCATGCTTGAGCTAATGAACTTTTTGCTATTGGTAGTCCGTCAATATTTATATTCAATTCAATAGCATCACTATCATATGATGAATAAGTTAGGAAATCTGTCAAGCAGTCCTTTAGTCCATAGTGCACATAATCACCACCTGCAAGCGCAACAATTGGTGCATCTCTAGGTGTTTTTTTCAATGCTCTTGCGTCCTTTCGTAGATTTGTTTCTATTTTCTTTATCAACAATTCATTTAATGCATAGTTAGAAATTAAATGTTTTACACTCCACTTAGCTAACTCATCTCGAATATTGTAGTCTTCAATAATATTATTTATCGACGTTGCATCACTTTCACTGGAACTTGAACACTCAATACTATTTTCGATAATTGGGCTATTATTGGGAACACCAGCACTTAAATCTTCCGATTCATTTGTTTTTTGTTTTTTATTATTTAAAAGAAGTTCAATTACTTCCTTTTTTTTTTTTTTTTTATCTACGATCAGCACTCAGGAGATGACTCCTACACATGCGACGCATTGTGCTGGGAACTATAGGAAAGGGATAGTACGAGAAACGACAGGAGGTGAAGCTTAATTAATTATTTTTGCAGCTGTGCTTTCGCACGTTCTTTAGTTTTTATACTCGTAGCAGTGCTGAAGCTTCGGTTTAGTAGCCATTTTTATTATTAGGTCTGTACGTTTACTTTCTGGGAAAGTTCGGTAAAATGAGAGTAAGCTATAATTACTCACAATAAGAGACCAAAATGTACAAAAGTAAGAAAACGCAAAAACCATAAAATTTACCAGAAAAAAAGAAATGTAAATTTTTTACAGCTCTATTTTTTTTTTTTTTTTTTTTTTTTTTTTATCTAGGACCAGCACTCAGGAGATGACTCCTACACATGCGAAGCATTGTGCTGGGAACTATAGGAAAGGGATAGTAGAAGAAACGACAGGAGGTGAAGCTTAATTAAGTATTTTGCAGCTCTGCTTTCGCACGTTCTTTTGTTTTTATACTCGTAGCAGTGCTGAAGCTTCGGTTTAGTAGCTATTTTTATTATTATTTTACTTCGCCGGTGCTACACAATACCGACGAAGGAGGGCGTTCTGATGTGATTGTGGATTGCTATCAGCTGAAGCCGGTATTGTTCAGTGACCAGTGACTATGCCTTCGCCACTGAAACCTTCCGACAACAACTGACACACAAAAACACACTAATGCACATCAGAAAAATGCGAGATGTTTATTTTTATTTAAAAATTTTTTTGTCTGAAACTGGGTTGAACCAGTTGGTTGTGTAGTCAACGTGCAGACTACCATCCATCGTGCCATCGCCACGATGATAATTGACAATTTTAAAATTGTACTTTTTTGACCCCAAATGTACTAAAAACATAAAAGTTGTGTTAAGTTTTACTATTATTAACTATTAGTAACAGAAAGATAAAATAAAATGAGTTCTTGAATATTTAGAATTTGTTTCGAAATCAATCAAATTAAAGTAATACTGAAGGAGTTCCTATTACTCGAGAGACCACCTCGTTGCGAGACAACCAACGTGTTGTTGAATAGTTAAAAATTAATGCAGTTCATTACAAAAGTATTCTTGAATTTTCGCAAATTCATCCATTTTACAGAAATGATAATTTTACTCGTTTATAAACTTATAATTCGAACTATAGTTTTTGAAGCTCCGTACGACTGAATTTAGACGAGAAAACATTTAGTTTGGTAGCATGTTACGGGTGTGGAAGAGAACATCGTTTTTGTGTTCGGCACTCGGCGACACGTTTTAACAACAACATATGTTGTCTTTGCTGATGGATAGAATTAATTTTTATGCGAATCCCTGAATAGTTTGTTTTAATATTTGTATATTTTAAATAATTGTGGGCAATTATATTAAGAAAAAATTCACAAATGATGGCCCACTCCAAAGTTCTGATGGATATTTATATTTTATATTATATTACATTTCTTCTTTATATACATATGTATGTACATATATATTGGAATATTGAAATAAAATCAATATAAAGAATTGAAATAAATAGTGTTTCATTTCAATTGTGATATCTGTTAACAGTGACCGATATATTCTTAAACGCTGACTAGTCAGCAGTGGTCGATATATTCGTCCATGCTGACCGGTCAGCAGAGACCGATTTATCCATCAACGCTGACTATCACATGCACCCAGAAGTTTCGGTCATTTTTCTCATATTGCCATTGAAAAAATTATAGAAACTTTGTTCTACTCAATTACCTATAATTCTGTCAACAATGACGGTCGTATCACCGGTTTAGCTATTTCGCTGGTCAGTTCATTCCACAGGCCAAACGACAAAGTTTGTGAAAAAGTTGTGGAAAGTGGTTGTGAATAATTTAATAATTAAATATTATATTAAGAAAAATCGAAAATATATTTTCGCTATAATTAATTTAAATTACTGGACAATGTATAATCATATGAATATAC
Source organism: Dexiosoma caninum (assembly GCA_963924685.1). Taxonomy (NCBI): domain Eukaryota; kingdom Metazoa; phylum Arthropoda; class Insecta; order Diptera; family Tachinidae; genus Dexiosoma; species Dexiosoma caninum. The sequence goes on along the minus strand of OZ004726.1, from coordinate 28,929,762 downwards.
CTTGGTACTTAATATTTAGTGGAGTAAAGTAGTACTTTTGCAATGCAAATTGTACTGAAAAAAGTACAATTGTACGAGCTTGATTATTCCTGATTTTCGTTGAAAGTTTAATGTGATGGATGACAGTTTACCGAAAAAAAAACTATTTGTGAAAGAATTTATTTAAAAAAACTAGTATTGAAAGAATATTTAATTATATTTATTTTTGAGCGATGGTCTTTTTTATGAAAAGTTTTTAACAATTATTTATTTTTCAATATTTCTCTACCAAATAGGTAGCATCGTTATGAAATAATAATTTGTATTAACAAAAATATTTATTTAAAAAAATGGTATTTTTTATGAAAAGTTTTTAACAATTTATGGTATAAATAACAAAAATGTTTGTAATTAATTAATGGGCGCCCAATTTTGAATAAACGAACAGACCTATTCGCCGGTGCTACACAATACCGACGAAAGAGGGCGTTCTGATGTGATTGTGGATCGCTATCAGCTGACCAGTGACCAGTGACTGCCTTCGCCACTGAAACCTTCCGACGACAACTAACACACAAAGACACACTAAAGCACATCAGAAAAATGCGAGATGTTATGTTTATTTTTATTTTAAAATTTTTTTGTCTTAAACTGGGGTTGAACCCAAGTCTGTTTTTTGGTTGTGTAGTCAACGTGCAGACTACCATTCATCGTGCCATCGCCACCCTTGTTTGTCTTCTAACACTTTTTCCATATTTATTAGGCATTGTCAGATCAAAAATTATAACACTTAATATACGTACGTAAATTTACTCAACAAGCATAACGGTACTTGACACCAGTTTTTTTGTGTCGCTTAGTCCCCGTCCATACTGTGAAGCATATGCTGCAAAACTTTTGAGTTTGTCGATGAGAAGGGGAAGAGGAGTGGAAGTATGTACGCTGTTTCATGTACATGCAGTTTTTGTTGAATTTCTTATTTCATCTTTTGACAAGAGGTGTATTTGACGTTTCATTTTATTTCTTTTCGTTTGGTATACTGTTAACATCTTTCATAATAATAGCTACCCTGTTTTATTGTTAATTTTTTGTGAAATATAATCAAAAATTTAAAAAAAAATATATAAAATTATATAAAAATTATTATATAATTTTTCTTCTTAGCGTCCATTTTGCTTCAAATTATACCTTGTGCTTCAAATGTCTATCCAAAAAAAAATATTCACACCTTCTACCACAGGTAGAATATATTTACATTCGGTATTTAGAAATGTCAAAAAAAATTAAAAAAAGAAGATAGAAGGGAGGAATAAAAAATACTAAACATGAAGCAAAAGATTCATGTATGGACACTGCTGCAGTTTCAAAAGAGAATTCAAAAAACTCAACAGTATGGACGGGGACTTAGTCCCCTTCAATACTGTGAAACATTTGCTGCAAAACTTTTGAGTTTGTCGATGAGAAGGGGAAGAGGAGTGGAAGTATGTACTCTGTTTCATGTACATGCAGTTTTTGTTGAATTTCTTATTTGCAACTTTTGACATGAGGTGTATTAGACGTTTCATTTTATTTCTTTTCGTTTGGTATACTGTTCACATCTATCATAATAATAGCTACCCTGTTTTAGTTTACACGTGTTTGTGAAATTTAATCAAAAATTATATAAAAATTATTATAAAATTTTTCTTCTTAGCGTCCATTTTGCTTCAAATTATACCTTGTGCTTCAAATGTCTAACAGTATGGACGGGGACTTAAGCATTATAAGCGTAGAAAAAAGACAGCAAGACTTTATAATGTATTGAGAAAAATAAGCCTTTTTCAATCGTCATATTCCATATGCATACATACATTTCCCATACCTTAGAAACGGTTGTAAATAATAAGCTAAAAAATGCTTGTGAATGCATATTTTATACATATTATTTTAAATAAACTTAAGAAAAGCTTAAAATCCACTATGAATATAAGCTTACTGTCAAGTTGTATTGCAGTTTGATTAATATATGAGGTCTGTTTGTTTACTCAAAATTGGGCGCTCGCGGGCGTTTTCTTACGCAAAAATTGAGTAAATGAGAGAGGTTTTGAGAGAGTAATGCTCTTGTTCTTCTCGCACGAGAATGCCCGTACTTTTTCTTCGGGCTAGTTTGGGCATGAAGAACAAGCAATCAGTTTGTTTATAATAAACATTGAAAATAACAAAGCAAAATTACAAATGACCCAAACAGATGACAGACATTAAAAAAGTTGTGTTAAAAATTTTTCTTAACAATAATTAATTACAAACATTTTTGTTATTTATATCATAAATTGTTAAAAACTTCAGAAAAAATACCATTTTTTTAAATAAATATTTTTGTTAATAGAAATTATTATTTCCTAACGATGCTACCTATTTGGTAGCAAAATATTGTAAAATAAATAATTGTTAAAAACTTTTCATAAAAAAGACCAACGCTGAAAAATAAACATAATTAAATAAATTCTTCCAATACTTGTTTTTTTAAATAAATTCTTTCACAAATAGTTATTTTTCGGTAAACTGTCATCAATCAATGAAATTCAGGGATAATCAAGCTCGTACAATTGTACTTTTTTCAGTACACTTTGCATTGCAAAAGTACTACATTACTCCACTAAATATTAAGTACCAAGGTATATTCATATGATTATACGTTGTTCAGTAATTTAAATTAATTATAGCAAAAATATATTTTCGGTTTTTCTTAATATAATATTTAATTATTAAGTTATTCACAACCACTTTCCACAACTTTTTCACAAACTTTGACGTTTGGCCTGTTGAATAAAGTGACCAGCGAAATAGCTAATAAGTCTAGCTGCCCTACAGGAACATTGACAGTCATTTGACCGCTGATATGACCGTCATTGCTGACAGAATTATCGGTCATTGCGTAGAACAAAGTTTATATCATTTTCTTAAGGGCAATATGAGAAAAATGATCGAAACTTCTGTGTGCATGTGATAGTCAGCGTTGATGCATATATATCGCTCACTGTACACGGATATCCTAATTGAAATGAAACACTATTTATTTCAATTCTTTACGTTGATTTTATTTCAATATTCTTATATGTAAATATCTATATAAAAAAAAGAAATGTAATATAATATAAAATAGAAATATCCACCAGAACCTTGGAGTGGGCCATCATCTGTGAATTTTTTCTTAATATAATTGCCCACAATTTTTAAAAATATACAAATATTAAAACCAACTATTCAGGGATTCGCATAAAAATTAATTCTATCCATCAGCAAAGACAACATATGTTGTTGTTAAAACGTGTCGCCGAGTGCCGAACACAAAAACGATGCTCTCTTCCACAACCGTAACATGCTACCAAACTAAATGTTTTCTCGTCTAAACTCAGTCGTACGGAGCTTCAAAAACTATAGTCCGAATTATAAGTTTATAAACGAGTAAAATTATCATTTCTGTAAAATGGATGAATTTGCGAAAATTCAAGAATACTTTTGTAATGAACTGCATTAATTTTTAACTATTCAACAACACGTTGGTTGTCTCGCAACGAGGTTGGCTCGAGTAATGGGAACTCCTTCAGTATTACTTTAATTTGATTGATTTCGAAACAAATTCTCAATATTCAAGAACTCATTTTATTTAATCTTTCTGTTACTAATAGTTAATAATAGCAAAACTTAACACAACTTTTATGTTTTTAAAATTGTCAAATATCATCTCCGATATAAACAGAGCTGTAAAAAATTGACATTTGTTTTTTTCTGGTAAATTTTATGGTTTTTTGCGTTTTCTTACCTTTGTACATTTTGCTCTCTTATAGCTTACTCTCATTTTACCGAACTTTCCCAAAAAGTAAACGTACAGACCTAATAATATAGTGTTTCACACGTTCCCTTTTATTTGATATGAGTTGTACATGTAGCTTTTTTTTCTTTTTTAAATGGAACATCATGAGAAATTAACTTGTTACACTTTCAAAGTAACACATATTTTCCAGAAAAGAACATAAAAATATAATAAAGCAGGATATTACTAAGAAAAAAAAAACACTTGGAAAATCTACTCCATGAAAAATCATCCATTGAATTGATTATATTCATTTATTTAATCATTTTAACCTTCTGTTTGAATTTATAATAACTCACAACTAAATTTAAATGATACTGGAAAGTCTAAAGTTTTTAGTTACCAGCTTCCGTATTCATAAAAAATATTTTTCATTTATAAAAGCTTTATTAAACAAATTTCTTTTAAAGCAAAATTATTTGCACGAATGTGCATCACAGTTTACGGCATATCAATTTCATAATTACAAAAGTTTTTAAAAATTATAAATTAACCGTTTCCCTTATAAGTTGTCAAAATTTCTGTGCATTGGAGTCAGTCTGTGAAAAACGTTCAGATTATGAACAACCTTGTTCTATTTGCGAATACGTAATAAAAAGCAAATGCCAACTTGAAATAACTTTTTCGTATTTGCTTTTTTAAGTTTCTTCCATTTCATTTAGTTTTGAATCGGATTTTATTAGAAAAGGTGTATTTCGTGAAAACTTTGATTACTTAAACGCGTGTGCATAAATAAAATCTTTACAACGTCGAGCTTATAAACAAATAAAACGTCAATATATATTAACAACAAAATATTGGGTAAATTATACACATTCGACGTTAAGAGTTGCTGCTACCGTAAATTATATTATTATTTCCATTCTAATATTTACTTGATAATGGTAACGATAATAATAATAAAATAAAATTTATGGTAACAAACTTAGCTTGGAACGTACCAAAGCTAACTATAAATAAAATCTGTATATGAATTTGTTGCAAGCACTTCGGTTGTCTCTGTTGGGCTTAAATCTAGTTTACGGACAATTCAACAAATGGAAAAGTAATTAGATAGGGCGTTAGAAAATATAAAGTAAAAACGTCCCGGCAACGCATAGGTTTTGAGTTATGGACCTTCCTAAGTTTTCATGTGACAATGCGAATCTCACCAACATGAACGCATATGGCCAATATTGGTGTCATTTGAAAGGTTTTAAAAATATCTTCTACTTTATATGTTAATCTTATTTTTAAATTTTCTATTGCTCTATCTATTTTTTTTTACCATTTGGTGAAGCGTCCGTAAACTAGATTTCTTCCTGTGTTTTATTTCTACTACAGACAAGATCAACATGTATTACACTTATTTTTACTGTGCTTTGGACAAGATGCTTGTGACAAATGCTTAACACAAGGAGCCACAGTCGTAGTTTGTATCTTGATGATGACAATGATAATAACGACGAGCAGTTGATTATAAATTAATATACCTATTTGGAATAAATCAAATCAGTAAGCATCAGAACCAGTTGCAGAAAATCAGTACCTATAATTCTTAAACCACAATATTAAGTGGCAGGTATTCTAATTGCAAAAGACGTACAACATAAACTATAAAAAGTAGCAAATTTGTGTACACGAACTACATATATAAGATAAATATGTATGTATGTATTATGTACATACATATGTATGTATGCATTATATATATGTATATATATGTACAGTCTAAGAAAAAAGTCTAAATACACCCCTTTATTTTAGATTTTTAGAAAATTTGTAAAGAATTTTAAGGAAAATTTTATTGTAACATTGAAGGCACCAATAAATAGTTTTGTTTTTAAATTAAAAATGTAATTCAAAAGTATTATAAAAACAAAAACATATAAAATTCACAGGAAAAAAGTCTACATACAGCAACAAAATTAACATTAAGTTAACGTTTTTAATATAAAAACACAAAGGTAGAAAGCTTTCAGTATTTGGTTGGTCCACCCTGGGCATCAATTACGCTTGAAGACGACGGGGCATCCAATTAACCAAATTTGCTCTTATATCTGGTGTGATTTTAGCCCATGCGCGTACAAGAGCAGTTTTCAGACTTTGGCGACTGCTTATGTCATATTTTCGCACCATTTTTTAGAGAACTTCCCATACGTGCTCGATCGGGTTCAAATCTGGTGATTGTGGTGGAGAATTCAGTTGCCATGGAGCATAATACAAAAGCCAGTCTCGAACAACGTGAGCGGTATGCTTCTGATCGTTGTCTTGTTGGAAAACCAACTGATAGCGCAGGCCTAAACTATCAACGGATGACTTTAGATTTTGTTCCAATATACTTTTATATTGATAGCGATCCATATTGCCTTCGACAAACACCATCCGACCCACTCCAGATGATGCCATAGCGACCCAAACCATAACACTGCCACCACCATGTTTCACTGTAGGTATAGTATTTTTTGGATCAAGCGCAGTGTTAGGTTTTCTCCAAACCTTGAATCGACCATCATTTCCAAAAATGTATTTACTTTCATCAGTAAATATAACGCGATTCCAAAAATCCATACCCTTGTTTAGATGCGCCTTAGCAAACTCAAGTCGAAGTTTACGGTTTTTTGCTGAAATTAATGGCTTTTTTTGTGCTACTCTGCTTTTAAAGCCGTTCTCGTGTAAAGCGTTTATAACTGTTCTTGGTGTTACAATAATGTTAGAACATTTTTCAATGTGTTCCGCCAATTTTGGGGCACTTAACTTTGGATCCCGATTGACTTCTTTTAGAATGCTGCTCACATCCCGTCTCGAAAGCTTTCTTGGTCACCAGTTCGTGGTCTATTTTCAGTACTATTTGTTATTTTATAATTTCGGATAATATTTTTATTTATTTTTGAAATTTCTGCAATAGATTTACCTTCTTTCCGCAGATTAACCACTACATTTCTAACTGAAATCTCTTTTCTTTTTTTCCATTTTCTACGATTAAAGTTTAAATATTGTCTTCTTAAGATATCACTTTCTCAATTAAAATGAATATAGTGCTTGTAAAAGCAATTGAAACAAAAAATAACGGTTGTTTCCTGCTTTTGTTCTTAATTTTCCATTTACTACGTGGAGTTACCCCACTGTATGTAGACTTTTTTCCTACGATTTTTTAACGTTTTTGTTATTACTGTGTTTACAGTATTTATGAATTGCATTTTCATTTTATAAATAAACTTACTTATTGGTGCCCTAAATATTGTCATACATGTTTTTTACATTTTCTTTACAAACTTCCTAAACCTCTAAAATTAGGACGTGTATTTAGACTTTTTTCTTAGACTGTATGTAACTATTATATACATATTTTTTTTAAATAAAGCAAAATTTAGTTTTTTTTTATGTGGGACCAGCACTCAGGAGATGACTCCTACTCATGCAAAGCATTGTGCTGGAACTATAGGAAAGGGATAGTAGGAGAAACGACAGGAGGTGAAGCTTAATTAATGATTTTACAGCTCTGCTTTTGCACGTTCTTTGTTTTTACTCGCAGCAGTGCTGAAGCTTCTTTAGTAGCCATTTTTTTTTATTATTATTAGTTTACTTCGGCGGTGCTACACAATATCGACGAAGGAGGACGTTCTGATGTGATTCTGGATTGCTATCAGCTGAAGCCGGTATTGTTCAGTGACCATTGACTATGCCTTCGCCACTAAAACTTTGCTAAAACAACTGACACACTATGCAGTATGCTTTTTTATGATTTTAATCTGAAACGGGTTGAACACAGGTCTGTTTTCGATTTACAGGCAACGTGCACACTCCACCCTAAGGTGCCAAAGGTACACTTGTACTTCTGTATACTTAACCTCAAATACAAAGTGATTTTAGAAAAATATTAAAGAGATTCAGTTTAACTGGTTCTTTTTTCGCTTCCAAAATTATTTAACAATAAATGTGCGTTTTTTCATCTAATATTTATTTGTCAATATCGTATAATTACTCTATACTTTTATGGTACTAGGTATATTTAATTATTAAAACAACATAATTATAAAAAAAAATTAATACTTATGTATATAATTCCTCTAGTTTGCGCGTATCCATTAATCTCCAACTATTAATTTTTATCGCCAGTTGTTTTTTTACCCGTTATCTATTTTATGATTAACGGTTCTTTGCAAATATCTCCATGTACAGTGTTTTTTATAAATTCGATAACAGGACACAGCAGCAAATAATTACATTAAGGTGAGTTAATTGCTATCTTTATCATATTTTAATTCAATGATTGATAATTATATATTTTTCCAACAAATAAAACAAAAAATTGCTATTGCATAATGCATTTATTATTTTAAGAAATACTACCTATCTATGTACTTCTTAATAATGTGCTTATGTCCCAACACATATTTTTGGACTGAAATTAATAAAGGAAATACATTTCTCCTTGTGATTGACTAAGAAATTTGATACATGCACACATCCATACATACTATGAGCGCCAAAATAAAGTGTACAAGAGGATTTTTGCAATATAATTGTATTTAAAATTTTTCAAAATACGATTAAGTTTAACAATTTATGTTTTCTGAAATCAGTATTCATCTCTTTACTTAAATTTAAAAAAACAACAATATATCTTTACAACAACAAAAGTTATGAAACAAAAACAAAATCTACTCCATATATTACGCACCAAAATAAAGTGTACACTTTACAACTGTGGCATTTTCACGATATCTTACTGTACAAAATACCGTTATATTTGGTTGTTTTTTTATTACATTTTCTATTTAAGCATTCTTGCTTGAAAAAGTTTTTGTGTGATGACAGCTAAGTATTTTTTTTCAAATGGGCAAACAAACTTCCTCTGATGTTACAGAATTAGTCTTAAAACTTCGCAACGAAGGCAAAAGTTTTCGAGAAATTGGCAGTTTCATTAATAGAAGCCATAATACTGTGAAGAAAATAGTTGACAAATATAAAAAGTTGGGTAAAATAGAAAATCTCCCAGGTGCAGGCCGACCAAGAATTTTAAGTGAGACACAAGTAAGGTCTATAGTGCGTGATGTGAAGAAAAATTCATTTAAAAGTGCTGTTAAAATATCAGAGGAAGTTTTAGCTACTACAAGTACCAGCGTAAGCGCCACGACAATTCGACGTACACTACATGCGAATGGGTTACATGGCCGATTTCCACGGAAGAAGCCGCTATTATCAACAATTAACCAGCGAAAACGCTTTGATTATTCAAAAAAGTACATAAATAAAGACGTTTCTTTCTGGAATAATATTATGTTTAGCGACGAAAGCAAATTTGAGATATTTGGCCAGAAAAAACCTGTAAAAGTTTGGAGAAGCAAGCATAATGAATATACCGATCAAAATTTAATTACCACTGTTAAGCAAGGTGGCGGTTCAGTGATGGTGTGGGGATGTATGGCGGGAAGCGGAGTTGGAAATTTATTTTTTATTGAAAGTAATATGAACAAGATGGACTACCTAAATATTTTGAGAAACAATTTGCCAACTAGTGTGGAGAAACTGGGATTACAGGGATCTTGGATCTTTCAACATGATAATGATCCCAAACACACAGCTAGCATAGTAAAGGAATGGCTACTGTACAATACTCCCAAAACACTGGATCACCCTCCACAATCTCCGGACTTAAATCCAATCGAGCATTTGTGGGAGTACCTGGACCGCCAAATCCGGAAAAGAATAATAAGCAATAAGGAAATGCTGAAATCGGTTATAACGGAAAAGTGGCAGAAAATTTCGTCCGACGTAACAAAAAAGTCTAATCGATGCCTCGAAGGCTGAATGCCGTTATAAAAGCAAAAGGAAAAGCAACCAAATATTAACTCACTATTGGTTGTATAAAAAAAATTGTGTACACTTTATTTTGGTGCGTAATATATGGAGTAGATTTTGTTTTTGTTTCATAACTTTTGTTGTTGTAAAGATATATTGTTGTTTTTTTAAATTTAAGTAAAGAGATGAATACTGATTTCAGAAAACATAAATTGTTAAACTTAATCGTATTTTGAAAAATTTTAAATACAATTATATTGCAAAAATCCTCTTGTACACTTTATTTTGGCGCTCATAGTATGTATTTACATATGTACATAGATATACATATATATTAATTAAATTGATTTCATATTTTTTGGGTTAACATAAACTTATCCGCAAGCTACAAAGTCATCCAGACGTGTACACTTTACAACTGTGGCATTTTCACGATATCTTACTGTACAAAATACCGTTATATTTGGTTGTTTTTTTATTACATTTTCTATTTAAGCATTCTTGCTTGAAAAAGTTTTTGTGTGATGACAGCTAAGTATTTTTTTTCAAATGGGCAAACAAACTTCCTCTGATGTTACAGAATTAGTCTTAAAACTTCGCAACGAAGGCAAAAGTTTTCGAGAAATTGGCAGTTTCATTAATAGAAGCCATAATACTGTGAAGAAAATAGTTGACAAATATAAAAAGTTGGGTAAAATAGAAAATCTCCCAGGTGCAGGCCGACCAAGAATTTTAAGTGAGACACAAGTAAGGTCTATAGTGCGTGATGTGAAGAAAAATTCATTTAAAAGTGCTGTTAAAATATCAGAGGAAGTTTTAGCTACTACAAGTACCAGCGTAAGCGCCACGACAATTCGACGTACACTACATGCGAATGGGTTACATGGCCGATTTCCACGGAAGAAGCCGCTATTATCAACAATTAACCAGCGAAAACGCTTTGATTATTCAAAAAAGTACATAAATAAAGACGTTTCTTTCTGGAATAATATTATGTTTAGCGACGAAAGCAAATTTGAGATATTTGGCCAGAAAAAACCTGTAAAAGTTTGGAGAAGCAAGCATAATGAATATACCGATCAAAATTTAATTACCACTGTTAAGCAAGGTGGCGGTTCAGTGATGGTGGTAGACGTTTTCGTGTCATTTCATACATATTTTCTAGGCATTCTACGCTTTTCTGCATTTCAAGTTACATCGTGCCATCAGTTTCTAATCGGATGGTTTTTGTTTTTTTTTTTAACATAAAGGAAAAGTATGTATGTATGTATGTAACATTCAAAATGTAACATGTTTTTGCACATATGTACATATGTATATAAATTGTTAGCTTTTGCTGCCATTAGCAAATTTTTACTGGAGTTTATTGAAATGTATTCGTTTATAGAAAAATTTACAAAAGAAAGCATCACTTGAGAGAGTAATAAAACTACAGTTATTGTCTGAAAGTCTGCAAATTTTTACTGAACGAAATTTTGCCAGTAGAAGAGAAAAACATATGATTAAAAAATAAACAACAAAAATTAAAAAAGCGAAAAATAAAATTTTGAATAATAATATTTTCCGGATAAGAGGTATAATTAACTGGGGACTACGAGTTAATCTTCAAAAACGAAAAATACTATGTAAATCAGTGTTTGTATTGGAGTTCATGAAGTGGAACATACAATTCTTATTTTGACAGAGTTCTCAAAACTACATTTAAGAAATTTCTTAGTATATTCGGAATCATGGTTGAATATTTTCAGGTTGAAAATGAATCAGCTTATACGGTTAAAAATTAGTCGAATTCGACACAAATTCGTTGATGTGCACCCACTGTAAACCTCAAGCCCGTACTAAATGTGTGTCATAAGTAATGAATGTGCCAATTTAAATTTGACTTTAACCGACAAATACCAATTGTAGGTGTATAAATTTCTTAATATTCTGTTTATTGTCGAGGAAATGTTGGATATAAGGATGTCAAACGATAAATGCCTGTCAATAGTCAAGCCCAGGCACCTTAAAGTATTAACACATGAAACACTGAGTAATTAAAAGTAATATTAATAAGAGAAAAATCATAATAACCTATACCAAAAGTAATGGCCTAGGACTGGGACGGATTGAAATGTAGTTTATTATTCACTGCCCAGTTGGAGGCTAAGGACAATACATGATTGATTATGGCCTCATACTTCAACACGGTATAGTCGCCATTAAATAAGAGGATGAATGTCATCGTTAAAAAGAAATTTTCTGCGATGTGGATTGGGGATAAAGAAGTAGTAGGAGAAATGACAGAAGGTAAAGCTTCACTATCGTACAACAATGCATTTTTGCAAGTTCATTGTTTCTATAGCAGTGTTGTAGCGTCTCTGATGTCAAAGAGAGGTATTAAATTTTGAAGCTTCGTTTTTAGTAGCCATTTTTAAGTAATTATTTTACTTCGCCGGTGCCACACAATACTAACGAAGGAGGGCGTTCTGATGTGCCTGTGGATTGGATACAGCTGAAGCCTGTCCAGTGACCAGTGACTATGCCTTCGCCACTGAAACTTTGCGACAACAACTGACACAAAGACACACGAATGCACATCAGAAAAAATGCGAGATGTTTTTATGAGTCTGAAACTGGGGTTGCACCCAGGAAAATTTTTCGTTTTGTAGTCAACGTGCATAGCATACTACTTCGACCATCTCCACCCTCGAAAATATGAGTACAAAAGTGTGCAAGAAACTGCAGAAAATTTTAACTACATGGAGAGCTTATTAATTAGAATATTGCAGTTTACAGTAGCAAAGGACTTGCTGTTTGCATTTAACCTGAAACAAATTAAAAACCTATATACAAACTAAAAAAATTTTAAACTTTACGCAGCAGTTCTATTTAAATAAATTTCTCTACGAATTTACGATTAAAAAACGGATTGTATCAAATACCAAGAACTTGTATATCGTTAGGTTAAGCAAATCCTCGTAACTAACATTTTTACATATTTGTAGTTACATTATTTTGAGTTTCGCTCGAAGAAGAAACTAAACACATGCTATTATTTTTTTCAGTTTTACAAATGAATTCATATTTTATTTATTAATTTTTATCTACATTTTTATGTTCTTCTTTTATGTTTTGATATAATAAAAAAGTATCAAACCAAATACTCATATTTGTTTGTTTTTCTTTGTATACAATTATTTGGAAAATTATATTAATTATTCAAGTTATTCGAAAAATTATATAACCCTACTCGATTAATCGAGCATTATTCAAAATCAAAATCGATTAATTCCTTCCTCGAACAAAAGCAAAAGTCGAATAATTGAATACGTATTAAATATGTATTACAGATGAAATTGTGTTTTCAGAACTTCGCTTAAATCAAGACACGTTTAAATTTTTTAATTGAAACTCCTATTTTTTTTCTACAGTTCGTGTTGTTTCCATAGGTTTTTTTTTTGCCAATATTTAAGGTGTGTCTCAATGAAATAAAAGTTGTGGTTAAGTGCTTGTGGTACCACTAATATAAATAATGAACAATTTTTGAATTAATAGGATTCTAAATTCTTTCTTATTTAAGAATTATTTTGTGCTGCTTCTAGCACTGCTAACTATTGTGTATTCAATATCCAATATTTTTGTTGCCAGTCTATAATTGATATTCATTTGTCTCGGGTCGAACGTTTTTATTATTATTTAAAAATTTTTTATATTTTATTATTTTTATTATTATACAATATTTTTTCTTCCTCTGCGTTTCATTTACACGGTTAGTTTACATTTTGAACAATCACAAATGAAAAAACGAACAAACTGGTTAAAGATCCACATTAGTATATGACTGACAGACAAGCCATGCATACAAAATGCCACAGCTTGCAAACACGAAAAGAAATAAATATATATTTTTGGATTTTAGTCTTGGACTTAGTCGTCATCAGTATTGACTTCAGTATCGTCTTTAATCTAACTTAACAAAGTAGAAATTATTTTTCGTTACTCTTTTGCATAAACGGAATGCCGCCACACAAAATGAAAAAGTCAGGCACAGACATACAGGCAAATCATGCCTACCAAAATGACGATCACAACCTGAAAAATGCATGGACATCATTATTGATGATGACGGTGGTGGTATGAGCAGCATTTAAAGCAAAAAAAAACATGCCGGCAGGAGACTGACTTTATTTCATTAAAAATTTTAGCATATTTAAATACACATACCGTTTGTACCATTAAAACATTTTTATTGAGACTTTGTCCATATGTATATATTTATATAAACTTTAAATTTATGTCGTCCTGTGCCTAGATGTACAAATTTTATATTCTATTGAATTTCTACAATCCTCTCTGTCTTCTCTTAGCAGAACGGGTTTCTGCGTTTTTGAAACCTCTGCATTTACCAAATTTTTATTTTATTTGGTCATAAAGAGAAATAACACTCTGGTAATGATTGCCTTATACTAGGTGTTATCTTCTATAGAAAAGGGATATTGATAGAGAGACAGAATAAAGTTTCATTATTTTTACAATTATGGTTTTGCAAGTTGTTGTTTTTATAGCAGAATTTGACACCGCCGCGTTCACTGGACCGTCGGTTTCCCGGTTCCTACTGGACTTTTTCTACGTGATTCACGTCTCTTCTGATCTATTCTAACCTATAGCCTACTACTCTACCCCTTCTTTTTCTTCTCTTCACAGGTATCACAACGCGACCATGATGAAATTGAACCCAAGTGGGCTGGGCTATTTATTTTCACCGGTGACCTGCCTACCTAACCTAACCTATAGCAGTATTGCACTGCCTCTGAGGTCAAGGTGACGTATTAATTTATTTTAAGCCGATGTTTACACATTACCGACGAAGGACAGCGCGCTCTGATGTTACTTGTAGATAAGACGGTACTGTTCATGAAATGAAAATGAAATGAAAAATATGGGAAGTGTTTTGATGAGTTACTCGGAGACTGCGCTTGAATGCATGAACTTTGGTTTTTAGTCAACGTGCTAACTACCTCAGCTGTCGCCGCGCTCAGAGATCGTACTATACCAGTGTTATAGTTAGGGTGCCATTAAACGAGTTCAGAATAAATTCATGAGTACCACAAGGGCACGTAACTTTCTTCTACTTTATTATTAATTTTTGTTAACGACGGTTTCTGTGGAACTGCCAACCGTATCTCTTATTTTGCTGATGACAGCACAATTTGCCATTCATATTCTGTCAGTATCAGGCTCAACATGGTGGTTATTAGTGCCATGAGGCACAATATGCTGATAAGTGAAAACGATACGGATAAACAAAAATCCAATTCTTATTTTCAAAATAATTATTCGACAAAACTTTTCGTTCATATTTAGAGTAACATACAGTTAAATGCATATACACGCTCTTTAAAATAAAAGAAAATCTTATATTTCTCTTCTATTCGTTGTTTAGAAGAATTTTTTATAATTCATAAAAAATTTAAAGATTAAGATTATCAGCCCATTGGTGCTAATGTCCATTACTCAGTAGACTTTCAACAAAATTTCCGACTGTTATATAAAAATTTTTAAAAATTATTTGAGTATTACATAACTTTTTACACAACAAAATTTTTTATAATTTGATATTTTTTAATCTATTTAATTTTTCTAAATCGATTGACTCGCTTTATAAAAATATTAAATAAAATAAGTATATTCCGAGATTTCCAATAAATATTTTATTTTCATTGGTGTCTAATTGGCTTTAAAGAGCAACAAGTTTTTCTAGCACGCTCGAGTGCGTGATACTCAGACTTGTATAGTAATGAAAAAAGATGGGCATTACAAATTCTCCTCAATCCATAATAAATTCAATCATTGTAGTTCAATAACTTTAAGAGCTTTCATTAGCTTATTATGGAATGCCGGTCGGTGTTTTGTTTTTTTTAAGATATATTGCTACGATGAGCAAAGTTGAGGCACAATACATGGACGAGCATGTACACACACTTTTGCAAACATCTTTCTTCTTCATTGTCTTCATCTACTTGTTGTATTGGCAAAACGACCAAGACGTATTGATTCTGTCCATGTTTTATGAAGCTTTGAATTCTTTGTGATTGCAATATTTTAATATTTTTGTCAATGCAGTAATGTCAATGCTGCGTTGCGTACACTTTTCAGAAAATAGTGAAATTACGTAAAGATAGTAGGTGAGACATTAGGTAAGATATTAGGCGGCCGCGGGCGCCCAATCTTACCAAAAGGCGTTTTCTTACGCAAAAATTGGGTAAATGAGGGAGGTTTTGAGAGATTAATATTCTTGTTCTTCACGCACGAGAACGCCCGTACTTTTTCTTTGGGCTAGTTTTGGCGTGAAGAACAAGCAATCAGCTGGTTTATAATAAACATTGAAAATAAAGCAAAATTACAGAAGTAAAATTAAAAGTTTCCCAAAAATGCAATGAACAAATAATAGTTAATTTTATTTCATGATTTAGTTAAAAATTATTTGGGGTTTGGATGTATGCATATGTGTAGATTTGTAATTGGTCATATATATTAGGTCTGTTCCAGGTGCATAACAAAATTGCCCGAACTCGCACAAATTTATTTTATTTATATATGATTCTGATTTTAAAATTGTGCTTTTTCCCGAAAAAATATGTGAATGTATTATTACATACTTTATGGTATTCTCATATATATATATATATATATATATATATATATCCATATAGTACTATCTCGCTAATGATTACTTAGCTCAGCAGTGGACTTTTCCCAATTTTTTACTACAAATTCAAGATTCTTATGTTCAAAATTCAAGTAATCAATCGAGAATTGAAGTTGAATACCGAACAGAAAACCAAAAATTTATAAACAAAAACATAACAATCCATTAGTTTACTTTTTTTTATAACACATACATATTTCTATTTTTAGATTTTTCTGCTCATCTATAGGGTGTCCCAACAAGAACGCAAGATTTAAATGTCTGATGCAGCAATTGAATTGTTTCTATGGCTGTATGACATGTGGCGCCGTCTTGTTGAAACCACATGCCCTCCACATTCATTTCTTCAATTCTATGCACGAAAAAACTGGTTATCATCTCACGATACCGAACACCATTGACTCTTTGCGCTTGACCTGCCTCATTTTCATAAAAAAAGGTCCAATGATTCCTCCAGCCCAAATTCCACAGCATGCAGTGACACGTTGAGGATACATTTGCTTCTCGCGAATCACTCGAGGATTTTCCTCACCCCAAATGCGACAATTCTGCCTATTGACGAAGCCATTAAGATGGAAATGGGCCTCGTCACTGAAGATGATTTTATCGGCAAAATCAGCATTTTCATGTTGTCTCTCCAATACCCAATTAACGAACTCCCTTCGCTGTCCATGGTCAGCTGGCTTCAGTTCCTGAGTCAATTGAACTTTGTATGCATGAAGATGCAAATCTTTCGTCAAAATTCGCTGCATAGTGGATTTGGATACACCAATTTGCTGAGCTCGGTGTCGAATTGAGGTGGATGGAGTTTGAGCGACATCATCACGTACAGCTGCGACATTTTCGGTCGATCGAGCTGGTCGAAGGCGCGTTGTTGTCTTTACATCACTAACAGACCCAGTTTCTGCAAATTTATCCATTAATCTCTTTACAGTGTGACCCCAAATTGATCGCAATTTGCGAACTGTAGCGGCAAAACTTTCACCATTTTGGTAAAATAATTTCACAATAAAAATGCGTTGTTCATTCGTGTAGCGCTCCATTTGTACTAACCTCGTACCTTCTACTAGCAAACAAAAACAATTGTTCACATGTCAAACAATGACACTTCGAATGGCGCCAATGGCGTGAAAGCACAATTTAAAAATTAGAATCATATAAAAAGAGATATTCATTCTATTTTATTTATTTATAACAATAACCAACCGAGCTCATAGGTCCATATATATTTGGTGGTCTACAAGTGTAACATAAGAATTATTAAATATGTAGGCAACAAATAAGCTAGAAATAGTGTTTATGAAAAAATAATAGTTATAATATTATTAGAGAGCTACTATATAAATTGGAAGTTATATTGCGCATGAACTTGACTATATATATTCAGAATCTAGATCAGTTCAATTGCGAGAAATGCTTATCAACAAGTGAACTACGTGTAAGATGGAATCCTCTAAATTTACCCAAAAGCGTGCCAGCAATTATTAAATATTTTTGTACAATTTTGAAATAAAATTATAGAGTAAAATTTTTAATTTTCTGTACAAAGTTGCACGAACTTTTTCTTTGGGTAAGTTCGGTCTAGAATTAAATTATAAGCTGTTTTTTATTTATATATGATACTAAGAAATTAATCAGAAAATTTGCAAAGAATCGACAAAAGTTAATAAGCTTATTGAATAAGAAGGGCGCTGCTTAAGTAATAAGCGTAAATTATATACATATTAACGACTGTTCATCTGACTCATCCTGTTTTCTTCATTGATTCCATGGAAACTCTGTTATAGCACTCTTCTCTGCATAACAACTTTTTAAGAAACTTATAATATGTTCCAGTTCATTAATTATGATGTCTGAACGGTGTTCGAAATCAAGACAAAGTATTGAAGATATTAAAACAAAAGTATTGATTTCTCTATCAGTGGCAGTACGACCAAAGAGAAAACCAAAATAAACGAAATGTTAAAACCCTCATAGAACATTTTTTTTTGTTGAAATGGCCATTCTATATATGAATATTCTTTGATACATAGATTTGATACGCTTCTGTAACAATTCCAACGCTTCTGTAATAATTGCCTCCGTAGTCTAGTGCGTGACCATAAGACTATCAATGTGGAGGTTGGTTTGGGTTCGTTTTATACGACCACATGGGAGATTTTCCGTAAGGACCATTCAAAATAAAGGTGCTTCAACAACCATGATCCTATTGAGAGGCGAGTTTGGTGAGAAATTGTCTCACACTGTGGAGCAGGCCCTTTGCCACCAAGATCATGCGATTTGATCCCACTAGTCTATGTATTATGGGGATACGTGGAAGTTCTGGACATAGTATGTCAAAATTGGAGCTTACGGATGGCGTACCCGCGCTTAACATTTACATTAAATCTTTAAAAAGTAAATAGAAGGTATTCATTTCTGGGCCAAAATCTTTTCTGTTTATTTTTTTTTTAAATTTCAAAATCCAAAAGTTTAAAAAAATTAATAATTAAATGTAGTTAAATGTCAAAAAAAAATTATGTATAAACGTTTTAGATTTCGAGACCGATTTCTAATAAAAACTTCCAGATTTCACACAATGCAAATTCACTATTGTACGAAATCGAGAACATGTATTTTCTGCTTTATGAATTTAAACTGCATCTGATCGACCACCGATTTTAGTTTTACAGAAATACGTCATTTAATCTTTAAGGAACGATAATAGTTGTTGGTTGTACCTGTTCTGTTCTGTGCGACTTCCAAATGCGAATAAATAAAAAATATTTCTGGTAGTCACTTTTATAGAGAGAAGGCAAAAAACTATCGACCACAACTTTGAGCAACAATTATTCGCATGTTGTTGCTGCTGTTCTGTTCCATGTAGAAAAAATAAACAATTCGGCCTGGAATTCTTGTATCTTAAATCTGGTTATTCTTCATTCTTCAGCTTTGTCTGTATTTCTTTCTCATCTCATGTATTTTTTAAGTATGTATATAATAGAAGTTTACAATACTTTGTTGTTTTTTTTGCTATATTTTCAATTTGGTGACAATTCGATACTAAATCGTGTTCCTGATCACGTTCTTATATATGGGGGTATGTGCGTGTGTACATAATTATATACATACATACTTACATTCAAATATAGAGACAATGATAATGATGATGCTGCTGATATTGAGGAGTAAAGCATGCATTCATATTTCATTTCACCAACTGAAAAACGCATTAAAAATACTTGCAACAAGTATTCAGGTACCTCTATTCGTTTTGTGCATAGAAAAGCTGTATCATCAGCAAATATTGATGTATGGATGGTAGTATTAGTTGGGTTGTCTGAAATGTATTGATATTAATGATAAAATTGACCCCTTAATATTTCCTTGCGGAACTAAAACATTATTTAATGGCCAATGGTTTATGCAATCTTTTTCTTTGAAAGCAAATCTTCAGGCAAGTACATATATAGTTTTTCAAGAAAAGGAAAAATATAGAGTATTAGAAATAGCCTTCAGAATCGAAAGACTTTATTTATTTACTTTAAAAAAACCTATGAACAATATTTTCTACATGGAATAAAATTAATTGACTATATGTGTGACTATTTTTTTTTATAAAATAACGCACACATTGACAAATATTGAAGCTGAACATTGATCGTGTAGCATACGCTTTAGTTTCTGCGATATTATTTATTTATTCATTTATTCAGAGTATTATGAAAGCCCACATGCCAATTAAATATATTACAGGGTAAATAATATTTCTGAATCGTTAATAGTAAAGAAAGAAGAATAAGAATCTAAAACATCTAGGTAATATTTAATTTATATTATCTTACCGATTTGACCCTTTTTTACCCTTTAGCATTAGAATATCCAAAAATCTCTTAGTGGATCTTAATATCGAAAGAGAAGTCTACATTCCGAATTTCAACCCTCTAGCTTAGCCGGAAATTTTCTAATTTATTTCTTGCTTATAAAAATTTGAAACCTTATAAAAATTTGAAACCTACCAAAAAAAATTTCAGCAAATCGATCCCCTCGTTCTCAAGTGATGCGATTACATAGATGGTCCAATTCATTTATATGTGCATATACATATATATTTTATTTCTTTGAACTATTTTAAAATCAAATTTCTTAAATAAATATATTTAAATTTTTTATATTTAAGGAAAAGCTCGTAAATAAATGTATTTTATAGAATAACTAGAGTAACCCGGTAAAGCTGGCACGCCCATTTATGTTTATAGTGATTCCATTTGATTTGGAGTTACCTTCATAAAAATCCCTTTAATTTGTTACCCATATCTCGGGGTGTATACAAGGTAGTGGTCAGCCATTTTGGGCCGTACGCAATATTGTGTTTGCTGAAATTTCATCATATTTTCAATTTTCGGAAATACGTTGGACCTATGTTTCATTATACTCATAGATCTTTCTGTGTTTAAAATTTCATTGCAGTCGGCTATGCAAAATTTCAGCTTTCTCTCCATCGTGATTCAATATTTGGGGCACATTTTGCCCTTGCTTCAGAGGTCTGGTCTCCTGTAAGATACAAACAAACACATATTCTGTTTTATATATGTATATACATACATATATTTAGGAATGAGCACCAATTATCTTCGAAATTAAATTAAAGTTTGTTATTGCGTATGTGTAGTATCTCGAAATGCTTCACAAACTTATAAGGAAAGTTAAAAATATATTATAATTTATTGATTTCATTGATAAATCACCCAGTTATATTTTAATATTTTAAGATACAAATGTACAATCTCGATAATATTTATTTTCTATTGAATTTTTTTATTAAAATTTTTAGTTACGATGGCATCACGTAACAGTAAAAATTCATCAGGTTTACGTATACTTTGGATACCTGGCGGTCGTAGCAATCCCAAGGGCCGTTTCGGTTATACAAATAAACAAGTTTCTTATACGAGCAAACAGAAAAAAAATGAAGTTTGGTCTTTGGGTGGCAGTAAAGCACAGCAAAATTTACTGCAAGCGTAAGTTCGTTTTTCTCTCTTTAAATTTGTCCATGTTGCATCATTGTGTTATGTGGTGGTATGGTTAGCATGATTACTTATAAAAATAATTGTTTATTTATTTGTGTTTAGAGTGATAATAATAATGATGACGATCTTGTCTAATATTACATCATGAAATGGTCATGAAGGCATTATTTCTTTTCACTGCTACCACATGCATGGAAGTTAAAAATTCCAAACTCGTACATTTGTTTACTATATACTAACTACCACACATACATACATATGTACGTGTAATCAACATGCAATCGTTATTCATATCGCATACAGATATCATTTCATCCAATGAATCCATTATTTAAATCGATTCCATTATTTATCGAACACACGAATATTCAACAAAAAATGTGCAAACTGTGGGTGTTGCACACAAGAAAAAGCCAATAATTTTGTTAAAATCTATTTAAAGCTACTAAAAGGAATAACATTATTGCTTACGCAGTGATTACGATGTTTATAGCATACACATTTTTCATATCATTGTAAATACATATCGTACTTACTTACATACTTATGTTTATGTTACACATACTGAATTTGTAGATACATTTCCAATAGCATATAATTACTTAAATAAGCGTTTAATCGCTATATATTCGACTTTGTTACATATGTTTCTGATTAATTTAAAAACAAATATTTCTTATTGCATACAAGGTGAAGGTCAAAATAAAGAACCAGAAACTCTCGTGTTCATTAATTTTCCAACTTGATATAAACATAATAAATAATAAAGGGATGCACAAGGTAATTGTTTTATGGATTGTACTCGTATTTACTAAAATTTTAGAAAAATTGTTTATTTTTTGAAAGTGTTTTGATTCGCCTGGAAAATGTTTCCAATGTAACTTAAGGCTTATATGAATTCATATGACGATATATGTAAGTTTATTTGCTCCGTTTTATTGAAATAAAACTAAAAACATCATAACATCCATAAAACATATCTTTATCTCAAATGCAAAACAACACACTGTGTTGAAAAAATTCGACATTGAATTTATATAATCATTCGAGAACTAAAAGTTGAATACTGAACACAAAACCAAAAATCTATAAACAGAAACAAAACATTCCATGAGTTTGCTTTTTTACACATACATTTTTCTATTTTTATATTTGGCTTTGTATCTACACTAGTCAATTCACTTCATTTATAAATAAGAACATTTAATTTGAATTAAGCGATGTTTTCAATTAAACAGGGTGTATTTTTGAAAAGATTCAACTTTGGTTTTTTTCGCACATTTGCGAAAGGAAATATTTTAACGTTTTTGGCAGATGACATTTAGGAAAGAAATACCATTTTTGTACAATAAATCGGTGCGACAACTTTCCTCTCTCTCTTCCACAAAAGACTGCTAAAGCTTTTAAAATTCTCCAGTCTAAATTGTCACACTCTCAAAGGATGAATAATTCCAATATCTGCAGAGCCTAAAATCTTTTCTTATAAACAGACTGACATTACTTTTCTGATAGTAAGAATATTTTTTTTGAATAATGAATTAAGAAATGTTTTTTTTTTTTACCAAATTTTTGGTAGTATGTATCCTAATTTTTATTTCCCGCTCTATCATGTTACGGATTTTATCACTATTTTCGAAAATTATGAAAACTCGCTATATATTTCGACATCGACGCTCAAACACAATGGTGTTATTTTTATGCCCAATGGCATCCGAAGTTAAATTATGGAAAATATCATTTTAATATATTTCTAACACTAAGCCCACAAAATCTATAACCAAAACCCAGATCTGATAAATGTAATTCTAATGCATTTAAAGTCAGCATTAAAATATTGCTCTTTATAGGAATTCATCTGTCAAATCTATACGATACAAGCCCTGCTTTTTAATTTGTATTTTCATTGTTAATCAAATTTAAAGTTTCGCTGAACTTTAATCATTTAAGTAATCAACCAGTTCGTTCGTTCATTAATAACTCACAATGTCTTCAACCATCATCCACAGTTAACAACCTGTTATGTACTCTTTACCAGATTTTAAAGCAAAAACGAAAAATTTAATTAGTTATTTCACTATAATTTTAAGCAAGTCTAAGTTATAGACAAAAATAATATAGAAATTTCGGTGTCGTCTTTCAACAAAAATTTTTCACACTATTCTGACATCATCATAATTTAAAAACCACACACGCACGCATATCGTTTGTAAGTCAAAGTTGTTCAAAAACACAAACAAACCAAATTTAATGACGGCACTGGAAAACTAATTTTAAAACATCTTTTTATTTTTGTATATACTCGTAGCATTATGTACATATGTATGAACATCCATGCGTTGCTGTGACTATTATAACAGATTAAAAAAATATTACGTTAAGCTTGAACTATATATATTTTCTGTAAATATGATAAAAAATTTTTGTTTTAACCCGCGGGTACGCTCACGTTATTAGCACCATCGGTTAGAAGGTTTCCCCTCGTTGTTTTATTTTTGCAAAAATATATATTCTATTCTAAACTCTGTTAGTTGGGCTCGTTTAATTTTATATAGTTATATAAAAATAAACTTACCTGAAATTCCTCTATTGCCTCTATTGTAAGACGTGATCCAGAAGACTTCACAATTAAAAAGAAAAAAACATGGCAACACTCTTCACTGCGCACTAACTACATGGTATGGTACTGCACTATATTTATACTATAACCCCCCTGTATATGGTGAGAAGTGCGTAGTAGTCTCTAATTATTTTGAAGTACATAAAACGCTCTAACTCGTTAACGGCTAGAGGGATTTTAATGATTGTTTCACTATTAGATAGATTGTGTAAATGCCATTGGGCACAACAATATTATTTATTAATTGTTGAGACAGGCGGGTTGCAGGTTTCATCTTAGTAATACTGAAAACAGCTCGGCCAAATGCTCGTTATCCAGGTCTATCCAATGGTGAAAAAATCACTCAAATTGCTTCAGCGGTTGCTGAGTTACACTGTTTTAAACAATATATCAAAATTGTTTGGTGACTGACCATGATTATGGAACAGGAAAAATTTCACGTTTTTTGCAAAATAGCAGGCCTAGAGAACTTCACAGAACGTATCCTTTCATCCGGATATTTTATACAGCCACGAAATATGTATGTTAATTAAGTATTCGCCTTAAGCTGATTTTACATAGTTTCTATTTTCAACTGTGAATGTCAAATTTCCAATTGGAAAATGCATACATGGCGCGTAAAAGCAAAAAACAAATGTACATCTGTAAAAGTCAGCCTGCTTTTACACTGGAAATGTTTTCGATTAGACCATGTTGTCTTTTGAACTGACAAAGCAGCTGACAAGAGCTGTTTTCAAGTCAAGTCACTAATTTTGAGGAGAAGTCGATGAACGCATCTTAAACTTTTAGCTGGGTATCACACGAACGAGTTCGTTAAGAAGAAAGCTTTAAACATTTTGTGTATCTCCGAAACTATCTTACCGATTCTAATGAAACTTAAAACATAGATATGTAGATCCTTATTTAGATGGAAACATAAGCAATGCAATTTTTAAAAAATAGGTATATGAGGGTGCATGGGACAATTTCGTGCCAAATCTGAAGTGCATAATATTTATAATAATCCACATATTCTGCGTGTGAGATAAAAGAGATTTCTGAGAGAAATGAAACGAGAATATAAAACGGAAGAACTATAATTACAAAATGGTAGGAAAAGTAGTTTGGTTTTTTTTTATCTTGAACCTGCACTCATTGAATTTGAAGCTTCGTTTTAGTAGTAATTTTTATTAATTATTTTACTTCACCGGCGCTACACAATACCGATGAAGGAGGTCGTTCTGATGTGTCTGTGGATTGGTTACAGCTGAAGCCGGTACTGTTCAGTGACCAGTGACTGCCCTCGCCACTGAAACATTCCGACTACAACTGACACAAAGACACACGAATGCACATCAGAAAATATGCAAGTCTGAAACTGAAGTCGAACCCTGGAAATTTTCGATTTTGTAATCAACGTGCAGACTACTTCAGACATCGCCTTATACCGTTACTTGTGTAAAACCTTCCTGCTCTGATAATTAGAAAAATTATATGTATAACAATTCTGATAATGCAACTAATACGTGGAACACCGAGTAAAGCTCGGTCAACCAGATATTGGAATTTATTTGGAAAACCTTTTATTTACCTTAAAAATTTCCCTTTTTTATTTCCAATTTCCAGAGATCTTGATATAAATTCATTAGATGGTCCTTCAACATCTGGTTTATCATCCTTAACTTGTTGTACTGCAGCTAGTGGTGCTACTGCAGTTGCCGTAGCAGCATCTTCGTCTACACAATGTTTAGAATTTCATAACTCACCTGATGCTGCTAGTGACAATTCTAATTTATATAATAAGCAACTTCAAAATCAACAACAACATTCACCTAGCACTCCGAATAGTTCAACTTCAACGGCACCTATAGTCTCTCCACCACAATCGCCTTTGGATCAAAACGCACTACTTAATAATAATTTAACACAACCGTCCACTACAAGTGATATAACAACGACATCAACTACTACCACCATGCCTGCTAAACATCACCAACCCATACCAGTTATAATAACTGCCACAACTACCGCTGATATAATGGAGGTAAATTGTAACTTTTCTGCATTTTCCTTTTTTATTTGCGAATTTTATTTCTTGTACAGGAAAATCGATTTTCTCTATTAGCGGGTAAGGATATTGTAACAAATGAATTAGATATTTACACATTACCGTCACCGCCTATACATAACTTAGATTCTCAAGAACATTTAAATCATTCATCTGGCACAACTCTTTCACAACTAACACCCTCCGGATCCCCACACAAAACAAATAATGAATCGCGAAATGGTTCCCTCAACAATTCGCCCGTTAAGAAAAACCAACAACCACGGAATCATAATAACAATCAGGTAAAATTTTATTTATATGCAATTATTATTCTCTTTTATTCCTTTTTACATATACATATATTCAACACAGTTCAAAATGAATTGCGATTATTAGTTTGTTGTTTGGTTAAGCTAGCAAATATGCTGCATTTCGTTGAGCACAAACCCATCAGTTGAGATTCAACCAAAATTGTTCACAAGTTCCGGAATTTTCATTGTTACGAAGATGAAAAACTATCGAAAAATAATTGAGAATTGTCCAAGAACCTTTGCATATATAAGTTTGAAGTCATCGTTGGTTTTAAATTCCTCATATCTGTGCAAATCCCTAGGAAAATTAAGTCGTATGTTTTTTGCTTCCCAACATATCTGCGCTAATTTTGAGGGATCTGACATCTAGGTTTGAAATCGTGTCCACCAAAAGTCGTCATCAAACAGTTACCATTATTAGATTTTTGGGTAATCAGATTAATTTAGGATGATTAGCTTATTCATCTACTTGTCACAATCGTGGAGCTGGGCCTGCCAGCATACTTCTAAGTAGACTAGCTTGACTGCTCCTGAGATGGTAGCAGACGACATGCGTGTTTCAAGATTAATGTGGATACCTGCCCGAAGGCCTAATCCCACAGTGGTCTTAACACCGAGTGAATTGGAGACGATCACTAACGCCACCAGAGCAATAGGTGCTGCAATTAATACTTGCATCCTAGAGTTGGGTAGCAAATCAGTATAGTTATCCCTTATTCTATAATGCACCTTGTTGAGGTGTTCGAGCGGTCTAAACTCTATGTCGCATCAGAATGTATTTTCGTCAAGAACTTTTAAACAGTAGTACTGTTAGTTCGAAACACATTCCGGTGACTACTGTTGAATGGCAACAGCACCTAGTTAAGTAGAAGTCGTATCAAGAATATGTGCCTTCCCTCACATATTCTCGAACAAACCAGACTCGACTGCCTGCGTAACTTTAGGTTTTAACCACAGCCCCTACGAATCCATTCCCAAACCAGCACACACACTCCAACTTTTCAGTGTTGACAAGAAGCACTCAATTAAGAGTACATCAGTCATTAAACCCTTACTTAGCGCTGAAGGTGTGGGGCTCAGCTGGTCCCGTAGTGCTAGATTAGAATTGAACTGGGTTTAGTCAGTCACACGGATAGACAAGCATATCCTCCTCAATCTCTAGTCAGATTTCGAAGAGTCACCTCTTCTGTCATTTTCAATCTGTAGGGGAGACCAAGGTAATGCTGCACCTTTAGCTAGGTACCGCGGGGTCGCTAAAACACCCGTAGGTTTAGAAACAAGTTCCTAACCCCCGTGCGGGAAGTAGCAGACTACAGGTAGGTGGTGACTATTGGTCATTTAAAGGCGCCAAATATTTTATTTATTTATTATACAAACAAAAAACTAACTGAGCTCATAGAGCCGCATATTATATATAGTAGAATCAATATGATATATGTAAAAGTAATAATTCGTAAAAACTGTAACAAGTTGTAGAAATATAGAAAGAGTAAGGAAATTAAAAGCTGTTAGCAGATGCATATGCTATAAAATTTCTTCTGGATGTAATCGGGTCGAAGTGAAATTACCTTAAAGAACGCGGTAAAGTATTCCACAGTGTAGTAATTCGCATGTGTAAACATCTTTCATTAATGACATGATCTCTCGAGGGACCCAACAACTGTGAGTTCCTTGCCTACCGCAAAAAAAAAACAAAATGTCTACAGACATTATGTAGCATCACTTTATAAAAGAAACACAGCAGACGGATGCCAACAAAACTCCTAAAGTTAAACACCAAAAAGTCAATAATATGCCGCGAAACATGGTCATGTAGCCTTAATTTATACAACAACCGTATTATTCTAGTCAAAAGTAAACAGTACCTATTAAATTCGGTAACAACGCAGCCTGAGTAACCCTCAATGCAATATATTAAGTTGTACATAACCACAGAATGTGCAGAACGTTTCCTAATAGACAGTGGTATTTAAATTCAATTAGCACAACCTCCGCAAAGTGAAATTGATTTTCGAACAAACTCCACCAATATGCCCAAATCATAAATGGCGCGATGGATGGTAGGCTACACGTTGACTACAAAACCTAAAACACGCCTGGGTTCAACTCCAGACTAAAATAAAAAATAAAAAAAAAACATGGCGCATTTTTCTGATGTGCATTAGTGTGTCAGTTGTTGTCGGAAGGTTTCAGTGTCGAAGGCATAGTCACTGGTCACTGAGCAATACCGGCTTCAGCTGAAAGCAATCCACAATCAAATCAGAACGCCCTCCTTCGTCGGTATTGTAGCACCAGCGAAGTAAAATAATAATTAAAATGGCTACTAAACCGAAGCTTCAGCACTGCTACGAGTATAAACAAAGAACGTGCGAAAGCAGAGCTGTAAAATAATTAATTAAGCTTCACCTCCTGTCGTTTCTCTAACTAACCCTTTCCTATAGTTCCAGCACAATGCTTCGCATGTGTAGGCGTCATCTCCTGAGTGCTGGTCCCAGATAAAAAAACAACCGCGGGTGATTTCATTTGGTCCACAAATTCATTGGCCTCAATGTCAACAAAAATAGACACGTTGGACAGCGAATTTTGAGATCTATGAGTCATACGGATTCCATCTGACATTATCTTCTTGAAACCCATAATTGTCCACCGCTGAAAATAGGTACTCCTTATATCTGCGGTAAACGTCACTATCCACAACTTGTGGATACGGGCGGTACCACTCAGCTGTGGTCTGTAGATATTGAGGCAAACAATATTGTCTGCTTCACTACCCCGTCGAGAAATACAGCATATAGACTAGCTTAATCAAACAACAAAAACAAATCAATAATTACAATTATTTGATATTTATAATTAAAAACCATCAATATTGTTACAAATCTAGTTGTATGCATATTTTGTGCCTTATGGAAGTGCAATTGATCGGAACTTTAACCACTTAAGATACGTTCTATTTCTTATTAAATTTTTAATTTATTTATTAATAAATATTTCATGAAGCAACTCAACTAGTTCACGAACACACACGCTCATATGGACATACATATGTATATACATGCTAATAAATTCTTTCCAATACGTATTGAATTTCGCGGTTTACCTTAAACATCTATGTAGATGGTGTCAAAACCATTGATTACGTGTTAAATGAATTTAGAACGGTTGGTCAAGAAATAAAATCAAAGCTGAATAGTTTTCCAAGTATGGATTCAAGACAGCAATAGGTTTAGAAAAAATTGTACTGTCATTCGCTACATGCGTCTTATTTGTTTTGATGACGACAGCTAAATCTGATAGTTGTTTGGTGTTGAAAAATGTACATATGTACATACATATGTACATATGTATTTCACTATTGCCACATATAGTACATACATACATACATACACTGCGTTTCGCATGAATAGGTGCAGTGTTTCAGCAATCAATTAGATCTTGCTGCTCTCAGGATAATTCATGCAGAGAATTATGTTGCACTTTTTATTAAAGGTTTAACAATTGAGAAAAAGAGTATACACAAACAAGACTTGAAAAAGTTCCGTTAAATATAATAGCCCAACTCACAATCTTGTGCATATGGTGTTGCATCATTGCATTTGCAAAAAGGTATAGCATATTTTTGCTCTACAGTAACAAAATACACAGCAATGCTAAAAATATGCTATACCTTTTTGCAAATGCAATAATGCAACACCATATGCACAAGATTGTTAGTTGGGCTAATATGTACTTCTCTTTATAATTTGCGAAGAAAATTGTGAACTATTTTTGCGTCAGTTGCATAGGTGCAGTGATTAAAATGTGTTTGTATGGTCATTTGTGTCAAATTTAATTACAAAAAAGTTCAGCAATTTTTAATAACAAAAAAACCAAAAATAAATTTTAATCGGTTTTAACTGAAAATGGGTCGTGGTAAATCATTAACGTTGGAAGAGAAGGCAAAAATGTATGCCTATGATGATCAAGGTCTGTCCGGCCGTGAAATTGCTTTAAAAATTAGTAAAAGCGCTAACGTTGTGTGGAATTATTTAAGAAATAAAGAAAACTATGGCAAAAACATGAAGGGACGGCAAACAATGGCCACACAGCTACAGAAAGGCGAAATATTCTAAGAATTGCCTGCAATTCTAGTGACTCTGCTGCAAAAATCAAAGCAAAAAGTGGTTCCAGTGCTAGACTTTCAACAGTTAGAAGGATACTAAATACAGCAGAGCACTTAAAACGTATTAAGTTGCAGGAAAAACCCACCATTAAGCAGCAACGTAAAGAATTACGGTTGAATTTTTGCAAAGAACACATGACTTGGAAGAGTGAGTGGAATAAAGTAGTTTTCTCAGACGAAAAAAAGTTCAATTTTGATGGACCCGGTGGTGACAACTACTATTTCCATGATTTGAGGAAGGAAGAACGCTTTTTAGCCCGTCGCCATAGTCAAGTAGGTGGTGTTATGGTCTGGGGTGCGATATCGTACTATGGAGTCATAGACTTGGAATTTAAAACCACCAAAATGATAGCAAATTCCTATCAATCTATTCTGCAAACAGCGTTTCCAAAATTTCAAGATTTGTTTGGACTCTTCCCATGGACTTTCCAGCGGGATAATGCTCCTATCGACACGGCAAGGCTTATTAAAACGTGGATTAGCGCACAAAATGTTGAATTGCTGCCATGTCCACTATACTCCCCGGACTTAAACATAATGAAAAACGTGTGGGGATGGGTGTCTCGGAAAGTGTACGAGTCTGGGCGGCAATTTGATGACCGAGAATCTCTCATTGTTACAATAAAATCGGCATGGTCGCAGATTTCCTTACAATATTTATCGCAACTGTATAACTCCTATCCAAATAGAATTTATGAGGCAATTTTATCGAAAGAAGGATGTACACATTATTAAAAATGAATAAAAAATAAAATTAATGAACAAAACTTAATTCTTTTCGTGCTTTTTTATTGTTTTATAATACGAACCTATTCGACTGACGCAAAAATAGTTCACAATTTTCTTCGCAAATTATAAAGAGAAGTACATATTATATTTAACGGAACTTTTTCAAGTCTTCTTTGTGTATACTCTTTTTCTCAATTGTTAAACCTTTAATAAAAAGTGCAACATAATTCTCTGCATGAATTATCCTGAGAGCAGCAAGCTCTAATTGATTGCTAAAACACTGCACCTATTCATGTGAAACGCAGTGTACATATGTACATACTTTACTTTTATAAAAATAAAATTACTTGTTCAACATACACATCATCAACAAAAATGCAAGGATAGGAAAAAAAAAGATTTAAAAAGAAAACTGCTTTTTTTTTTTTTTTTTTTATCTAGGACCAGCACTCAGGAGATAACTCCTACACATGCGAAGCATTGTGCTGGAACTATAGGAAAGGGATAGTCGGAGAAACGACAGGAGGTGAAGCTGAATTAATTATTTTTGCAGCTCTGCTTTCGCACGTTCTTTGTTTATACTCGTAGCAGCGCTGAAGCTTCGGTTCAGTAACCATTTTTATTATTATTTTACTTCGTCGGTGGTACACAATACCGACGAAGGAGGGCGTTCTGATGTGATTGTGGATTGCTATCAGCTGAAGCCGGTATTGTTCAGTGACCAGTGACTATGCCTTCGCCACTGAAACCTTCCGACAACAACTGACACACAAAGACACACTAATGCACATCAGAAAAATGCGAGATGTTTATTTTTATTTTTAAAATTTTTAGTCTGAAACTGGGGTTGACCCAGGTCTGTTTTTGGATTCGTAGTCAACGTGCAGACTACCATCCATCGTGCCATCGCCACCCTCTTGAAATATTGAAACAAAAATTTCAGAGCTGTATTCATACCAAACAAGAAATATATTTTAGATTAAAAAAAAATTGATTTCTAATGTTAAATTTATGCTATGTGTTTTGCGAATTGGTGTTTTCTGAAACAAAATAACGAGCTTACAATTTTGTACACATACATATGTAATATGACGTAGTGAATCGTAATCAGTAAGAAACTAACTTTCGAATTTTTGTAAAGATACGTTTTTTTGCATTTTAGGTGACGACATATTTATATCACGTAAAAATTACTTCTTACACAGCAAAAAGAAATGGGAAATTCATGGGTTCTATTGCAAATGAACTGGTCCAACTTAGCTGAAGAACGCATGATTTTAACACAGCGGTGTCTTTGGCGAGCATATGTTCACATTTAACAAAACAGCTCGTCATTTAAGTAAGTGCTTAGAACCCATGATTGCGTTCCAAAATGTTGTTTTGATCTTGTCGTATTATTGACTTCCCGAAACACATTCAAAAATTTATTTAAATTCTAATTACAACTGCGTAGTTCTTCATATGAATTAATCAGCAGAAGTTGAATCCGTTTTGCATGATTTCAAAACTGAAAATCTTCTTAACATTTCAGATGTAATTAAAAATTAACTATCGTCTTCAGAATAAATATATAGGGTGTCTGGTGGAAAATTTATATTTTTAATTACGATTATTTCAAAAAGTAATAAACGGTGCGGAGGGAGGGTGGCGCCGTTGGTATTATCGATTGTACGGATTTGACAGTCACGATGCCGCAGTGGTCGAGTGAGCATCGCGCGTTCGCTGTGGAGCAATTTTTAAGAGTAACGATTCTTACGTAATTGCTCATCGACAATTTTGTTCAAAGTTCGGTATTCGGCGAATAAGTGATGGACCGAGTGTACAGTTAATGAGTTCGTGGGTGTAGAGATTCCACGCAACTGCTTCGGCTATAAATGGCCCTCGGCAAGGGCCCAGTCTATCCGAAAACATTGAACTAGTTGAAAGCAGTTTACGTGAAAATCCACGACTTTTAATACGGAAAAGAGCAGCCTCACTGATTATTTATTTTTTTTTTTTTATCTGGGACCAGCACCTCAGCAGATGACTCCTACACATGTGAAGCATTGTGCTGGAACTATAGGAAAGGGATGGTAGGAGAAACGACAGGAGGTGAAGCTTAATTAATTATTTTACAGCTCTGCTTTTGCACGTTCTTTGTTTATACTCATAGCAGTGCTGAAGCTTCGTTTTAGTAGCCATTTTTATTATTATTTTAATTCGCCGGTGCTACACAATACCGACGAAGGAAGACGTTCTGATTTGATTGTGGATTGCTATCAGCTGATTATTCCGGTTTTTACAGTTTTTTGACTCTCACTTATTTCATATTTCTTTTTACATTGGCAACACTAGATTTTCTCATTGTCGCTAATTAATTAAATTAATCTTAGGGCTTTTAAACTTGGCTACAGCAACGGTGGTCGTGTGTATTTTTATTTTTAACAGATTGTAGCCTACTGTCGTGAATGTGTTTAATGCATAACACAATATATTTTAATTTTGATAGATTGTAGTTTAAAAATTGTGTGCTTTCACCATTATATCGTTGTTAATTCTTAAATATTATCTGTACATATCTTAAAAACACATTTTTTATAATAACTGACATTTATAAGTTTTTCTCTCTATTTTCAATTCATCTTTGTTGTATTTGCTCCATCTATTTGAAAATACCATAATAGGGAGATGTCAATTCAATTGAAAGTATAACAGAAGATGCTGCTAATGAAAAAATACCTACAGGTGATTTGGATTGGATAGATAATATCAATAAATCGCAGAAAAAGAAAAATAAGCAACATGGCAAGGAACTAGATCAGTTAGATGGCGTTCCCATTAAGAATACTTCTGCTGATAAATCTAACGAGGAAGAAGATGAAAAAGTAGTACGATGTCTTTATTATACATTAATGTGCTGTGACTGTACAATATCGTAAGCTTTTTAAAAAGATATCTAAAAGACATTTACAATTTACAAGAATACAAAAAATGCATTTACCTTTACGTTTCTTAATTTGAAAGAAAAAAAATTTTGTTTGTAAAATGACTGAAAACTTCAAAAGCAAAAAAAAAATAGCTTAAATCAAAATTAAAGTAAAAAAAGAAAAATTATAATTCTCAAACAAAATATATCGTTGTAAAACGATAAATTTTATTTAATCGTACAGAACTCAATATACATGCCAATTCGTATTAGTTACCTTAAGATTCCTAATAATTATTTAAAGTTTTAAAATATACTTATACGTATATATAATGTATTCTTTTTTGCTAAAAGAACATATGTAAGTCCATTTGAAATGAGAAATAGCATTAAAATATTATAAAAAAAATTATTAAATCAATGGTTTCTTAATCATTTATATACTACATATACATATACATATATATGTATGGATATACAAAAATACTACTACAACAACTCTTTTACATTCAGCGCAATTTTCAATAAAATTTAACTAATTAAATTAACCAATTGGTTAAAAGTTATATAAATTGAATTTTCGAATTTTGTGTATTTTTTATTACATTAAGTATTAAGACAATTAATTTTTAACATTAATTAATTAAATAAAAACAATTGCAAGAACGCAGCTATAAACCGGAAAGAAGAGACAAAACTTATTAATAAATATTAAAAACAATTGAATTGTACGTCTATATTTTTATAATATTTTAATACAGTATGCAGCAATCTCTCACTTCTTGTTTTCAATAATTAAGAAATAATTATCTATTTAAATTTATTTCGTTAAATCGAAATAAGGAGATCTAAACATATGGTAACAAATATATGTACATATAGGTATATATGTATATATTACATGTATGTATAAGGGTTCCGTTTTCATGGTTGTTTTTTAGGTGCAGTTTCTCTAACTCAAAAAAATTAATGAAATTATTAAAAAAAAATTAAAAAAAATTATATGAAAATCACAACAAATTTTTAGTAATTTCCATACACAATTTCTTTAGACAAATACTACGTATTATGTGTTTATTAATTAAATTAATTTTTATATTTTTATTAAAAATTAAATCTAAATGCCAATGAAAACACAAATATAAATTTTTAACAAGTCCTTTATTCCAGCCGAACTTCTATTGGTAAAAATAGTAATGCAAAGAATTAAAATTTTTTTTCTTCGACCAAAAACTGTTAAAGAATTGTGTATAAAAAATATGCTATATGTATTATAAGAAATCTGCTTTGATAAACCCTTTTATAAATTTCAAACGTCTTGCTTACAAAACAATGCTGAATATTCCCGTTTTACACACTGTAATAAAATTTTATATTATGTAAATATAAGGCAATGCCGATCCATAACATTGTATTCCATACAGCTTCCAAAAGTAAAATAAAATGAGTATTCATAGAGCCAATACGCCAATGCCATGGTAGCATTTTATGCATGACTGTGTGGCCAACATACATAGCAATAGCATTCATGCCACACGCTTCAAATGGATATCCTGTCCACAACCGACGTATATCTATAACATAGTAGAGCAAACTGAGGAAAGTAAAGGCCAAGGCAGTAGTAACACAAACAAATGATAAAGACCTGTAAGTAAAATTTAGTTTTATGCATTTCATGAGTATTGATATTAATTCGAATAATGGTTTAAAACAAAAAATTGTGCTCAACAATTAAAATATTTTCAATAAACTTTAGTCATTGAGGATCTTCGCCTCACTTTATTGTCCTGTTGAGTGAACTATACCGCAATAACAAGATTTTGTCTTGGCATCGGTGTGGTTTCGTGTGGCAAATGTGAACAACTTGTATCACAGTGGTACTAAGTGTAGCGTTCTCCTTCGAGGGTCAGCCTAACTTTAGCCAATCAAAAATTTTTCAGAATTCATGAAATTTTTTGAATCCAATATTTTGTTTCTTTAATAACAAAACAGACATGAACGCAATGGCAGAATATGAAATTCTAATGACCAACTAACATGGCGGGAATAAGTTGAAATTAAAATTTTGCCACGCCCACCTTTCATTTGACCAAAGTGGGCGTTATACAAAAAGTCAGTCGTTACGAATGTTTGTAGTTGCTTTTTACTTGCAAAGTGCGATGAGTATACAAGTAGAATTCAAGACTCTTCATGTGAAAAAAAATTCATTCAAATACATGGACCCGTTAAGAAATTGTGTACGTTAGTAGGCCTACGTAGGGTGCGATTTCCTGCTTCTTTTAAACTTTATTTCAATATTCCATGTCCACTATGTGCAGAGATGTGATGGTAAGTATTATTAAAAGCATTTTTAACTAAGATGGGGGGCCAAAGGTAGCCCATCGTGTAGCCTGAAATGTACTTGCTACCAGCTTCTGTTGACCTGGTATTTCACAATAAATAACCGTTTTTATTTTTCACATTTAGAAATTTTTCAGTCAAAAAATGCTT
Source organism: Dexiosoma caninum (assembly GCA_963924685.1). Taxonomy (NCBI): domain Eukaryota; kingdom Metazoa; phylum Arthropoda; class Insecta; order Diptera; family Tachinidae; genus Dexiosoma; species Dexiosoma caninum. Next base: position 28,893,203 of record OZ004726.1, on the reverse strand, counting down.
TTGCCGTTTGCTTAATTACTCGCATGTTTTTTAAGATAATTGCATGGAAATTATGAAAAATTTACTCCTATAGCATATTTTAATTTATTAATTACATGTACATGTAGGTTTAAAGATAGCTATTTTTCAGGCAAAATTCGGAAATTCTTTTTTTAAGAGGGTGGTTTTTTTTTTTAGAAAATTTAGCAATAACAATAATTTGTTTAAATGACTTTTCTTGCATATTCACTGAGCAACACAATCAACTTTGGTACGATTTCTTGTGCAGGTAAGTCAAAAATTCCGCTCCTCTAATGTACTTAACTGCTTAAATGTGCAGGTAACAAAATGCATTTGCAATTTCTAATATTAAAAACAACACATTTGTATAATGTTGTGTAGACATTTCCACTTTTTTTTTAGAAGCTAACTTGTAATTTTTAAAATATGTAGTTTAAAATTTAGAAAAAATTATGATGAAATTGCAGGCAAACAAAAAGCACATAAAAAACAAAATTAAAAAAATGTTGGTACTTAAGTCAAAGTGCGGCGAACATTGATATTTTGTATGATAATAATTTTAAAATGCCATACATATTCAGCATTTATCTGCAATGTGCACATACGCTATTTTTAGAAATAGTAACAAGAAAAACTAATTTTGCCTAGTTAGGTCAAATGTAGTAGCATGTAGTAATAATAAAAATAATAATTATTACTAACTTTTAAACTTAAGGTCTTTTTGTGTTTTATAAAAATTGTAAATGTGATATTTCTCGCTTTTTGGTGTAGAATTCCTTGCATTCATTGCCGTACACATCTATGAAATCGCAAAACTTGTATCTTCAAGAAATTAATTGGTTTGATACTCTAAAATTTTCTTCAGATGACCTGCAGTACCAGTATACATACATACATACATTCAGAAATATCTTTATTTATAATAAAGTAATTACATATATAAAAAATTCAAGTAAATGCTTTTTAATTACTATATAAAAAAATATTGACGAAGTATTTATGAGTTTTTCAATATGTCTACTAACCTACTACATCAGTAACATTTTGCTGTTTCAATAAATGTAAAGATTGTTAAAAATTAATGTAAAGCTTTTTATTTAATACATATTTTTAATCTTTAAAAATCCTAATGCGTCGTTTTTTAATTTTTTTTTTATTAAAAAAACTGCATGTAAAATTATTGTTGATTTACCAGGTGGTCAGAATCAGCTAAATTGTAGAAAGTTACCAAAAGGTGAGGGTAAACTTTTTTATTTATTTGAATCATATCATACCGGTTTCGTAGCATATCGTAGGTGGTCACTCTGAATTCACCTATTTTCAATTCATCTTGTAATTGTAATTCATATTAACTCTTTTACAACACATTGATAAAACTTAGTGGTGGCCTAGTGGTTAGTGTGTTGGCCTTGCAACCGGGAGACCGTGGTTCGAATCCTCATGTTGTGTTGTGAAGACATTTCTCGGGTTTCTTATCAGTGATTAATAAAACTTGAACGTATGTAAATTGTGTACTTTTAAATTTAATGAAATTTGTTTCTCTTTATCTCTCTCCCTATAAATTTAATAAGGAAAACTTATATACGTCAACAAACAACATCCGGCAACCAGCAACACCCACCACGCACACAACAACACACCCTGTAGTAAAGCTTTAATTATATCCCACTTTATTCGACTTGATTTCCAAATTAACAAAACAAAAATAATAAACGCGCGTTGCGCAGCGATGGCGAACAAAAATCTCCCGAATTTTTTTCATTCCAGCCGCTTGCGCCGCCGCACACCCATCACTCATCTATTATCCTCCTTTTTCTACCCGTTGGAGGCACAAATGTCATTCAATGCGCAGGAGACGACTTTCTTGGCCTCTGGTCCAATAATGAATAAGAAAGAATGAATTTAAGCCAAAAACGTTGCTTGTTGTGTGCCATTGGCGCAGAAATATCCATCGGAAGTATGTTTCAAGCGTATAATGCTCTGCTTTCTAGAATTTTTAAAAATTGTGAGGCATTCCTTGGCCTCTGGTCCATTTATCTTCTATGTGCAAAAATGCAATTTTTAGAAATAGTAACAAAATTAACAAGAAGAAAACGTTGCATTATTATTATATTGATTACTAAAAAAAATATATATTAAAAAAGCATAATTATTAATTTGTTAAAATAATTGAATGTTTTTCTTTCATAAAAATTTTAAAGTATTTATTTTTATAAATAAACACATTCACTAAATGTCGAAGTGCATAAAAATATTTTGCTACATTATTATAAATAACATCATGGTAATCAAGTGTTTGTGTACAATGTTTTCTTGTACCAAGAGCCCAGAACAACACTTTTTGAATTTTTTAAGAAATTTTAATGATTCTGATTATAGATATATTTACTGGCACACCAATCAATGCAACCGACTACGTCAAACCTAAATATGATATTTATGGCCAGAGGTTTGGTTTTAATTATTGGAAATGAAATTTTTGAAAAATTCTAGAAAGCAGAGCATTATAGGGCTGAAATATACTTCCGATTGACCTTTTTGCTCCAATTGCACACAATAAGAAACGTTTTTGGCTTAAATTCATTCTTTCTTATGCATTATTGGACCAGAGGCCAAGGAATGCCTCACAATTTTTAAAAATTCTAGAAAGCAGAGCATTATAGGCTTGAAACATACTTCCGATGGATATTTCTGCGCCAATGGCACACAATAAGCAATGTTTTTGGATTAAATGCATTCTTTCTTATGAATTATTGGAGCAGAGGGCAAGGAATGCCGTCTCCTGCGCATGGAATGACATTTATGCCTCGCTACCAGTAGCAAAAGTAGGATAGATGCCGTAAGCCGGCTGTGGATGAAAAAAATTCTGGCGATGTTTCTTCGCCATCGGCGGCGCACACGCGTTTATTATTTGTTTTGTTAATCTGAAAATTAAGTCGAATAATATGAGAGAGTGTACAGAGGCTGGTATTAGCGTGGGTTGTTTGTGCGTGGGGGGTGGGTGGTGGTGGTTACCGGCTGTTGTTTGTTACGTATAGTTTTCTTAGTAAATTTATGGGGGAGAAGATATAGAGAAACAACTTTTTATACATTTAAAGTACACAATTTACTTACGTTTTCGCTGAAAAAAACCCGGGACATATCTTCAATATGAGGGATTCGAACCCACGGTCCCCTGGATGCAATGTGTATTAATGTGTTGTAAAAGAGTTAATATGAATTAAAATTACAAGGTGAATTAAAAATAGGTGAGTTCAGATATGCTACGAAACCGGTATGGTATGATTCAAATAAATAAAAAAATTTACCTTCACCTTTTGTTAACTTTCTACAATTTAGCTGATTCTGACCACCTGGTAAATCAACAATAATTTGACATGCAGTTTTTTTTAATAAAAAAAAATTAAAAAACGACGCAGGAATTTTTTTTAAGGATTAAAAAAAAAACATGTATTAAATAAAAACCTTTACATTATTTTTGAACAATCTTTACATTTATTGAAACAGCAAAATCTTACTGATGTAGTAGGTTAGTAGACATATTGAGAAACAACGAAAGTATTATTATTAGCAATTTTTCAGTAAAAAAATGCTTTAGCCGTTTGCTCAATAACCGCATGTTTTTTAAGATAGGTGCACGAAACTTGGGAGGCAGATCGGCGACATCTTCGAGAATACGTTGAAATTAAAATTTTGCCACGCCCACCTTTCATTTGACCAAATTGGGCGTTATACAAAAAGTCTGTCGTTACGAATATTTGTAGTTGATTTTTACTTGAAAAGTGCGATGCGTATAAAAGTAGAATTCAAGAGCTTTCATGTGAAAAAAATTCATTCAAATACATGGACCGGTTCCCGAGATATTAACGTAGACTTTCGACTAATACACCCTTTGGAAAAAGGTCGACAACTCCAAAATTTTTCAACGTAGCGAAATTTTGTAGATTAATAGAGTGGGATTCCTGCGTCTTTTACACTTTATTTCAATTTTCCATGTCTACTATGTGCAGAGATATGACGGTAAGTATAATTAAAAGCATTTTCTAACTAACATGGGACACCGCCAGGCGGGCCAAAGGTAGTCCACTCTGTACCCGGAACTTTGTTAGAGTCTGCTGTGTATTAGTTGTTTATCACAAGTATTTTAATCTTCTCTACTACAATTTTGAAAGTATATAAATATATACGTATGTACACAAAGAAAAGTTAAACCTTAACCTTAAACCGCTCTGATGTTACTTGTGAATTAGTGTCAGCTGAAGCCGGTACTGTTCAGTGACCAGTGACCTTCAATAGTATAGCTTTCATTTAATAAAAGCTTTAAGAAGTTCATATTTTACCATTACAAGTTAGTAATTTGTCTAAGTGGAAATTTAAACGTTATAATTTTTTGTATTTGTCTTCCTACTAACCAAAGATTTTTATTCAAAGGTATAATCCCAGATTCTTTGTTAAATCCACTTAAAATGGCCGCAACTATGGCTAAAAGCATAGACCATAATAACCAACGCGTGATGCGTGATTTCCAATTAGAATGAACTAAGATTATAACACCAGCTAGAACACCAAAAAACACTTGCACCACAGTCAACAAACTACCTGTTAAAGAAGAAAAATATATCTAATGGTTTAAAGGTAATTTTTAAAAGTTATTTGTCAATTTTACCAAATAATCCTTCGGGATCAAAAGGTCTCGAGTCGTATATATATTTCGCGGTAGGATGTTGATATATATGGGAATTTCCCAAAATTTTTAAATCTACAAAACCCGTAGCACCGCCTATACAATTAGGATATGAGGCATTATTATGTTTACCACCAGGACCCAAATAACCTCTGTAATATAGATATACAAATTGCAAATAATTAAAAACCAAAAAACTAAAAAATGGTTTCTGGGTTGTTTCCGCATACCTGGGACAATTCGGCACATTAAGTCCAAATACAATTGATAGATGAACAATAATTAAAATTAACATTAAACAAAATTCTCGTTTAAATAAAATTAAGTCAGAAAGTTCTCGTCTCCAAGAAACCTAGAAAAAATAAATTGTATCATTATTTTTTAGTTGTTTTCGGGTCAAACTGGTCAATTGCAATTTTTATGCATAATTTACTTGCGGCTCTATATATTCCCTTTTTGTGAATACAGTATGTGCAACACCACATATCAAATAAGCAATTCCAAAACGTTGTAAAACTCCCATAATTCTTAAAGTTTCCAAATTCGGTCCATTAATTGAATTTAAACATATACCAATGGTAAAAAGTTTTAAAGCTCTCTGAAAATAAGGTATTAAGTAGTTTTTAATTATTTAAAATTAAATAATGTACGTTTGTTTAAGAATAATGCATTTTTTTTAATTTTTGACGGGAAAATATAGTGAATTTGCGATAATATGTCTTAATTAAAACCAAATCAGTTCACTCTTGCAAGATTGTTTGTATTTAAGAATGGCGTCGAATTTTACTTTGAAAGCGTTTTTCGCATAAAAATAAAAATTGTATATGTCAAATAAATAAATAAATAATAATAAATAACCATTATTGTTTTATTGCTTGCAATACCCATCGGAAACTACAAACGTTTCCACTAGTACACACTATATTGTTTGCTCGCGATGTCACAAAATGCCATAGTGTCATAGTACGCAAAAGTAAACAGCAAAATTAATTCGTTAACATTGTAAAATGTAAAAATTCTTCTTACCCACATAGTTCTTAGGCATATACGTTTTTTTGTTGCACCTCTAGCCAACTGTGATTTAATGGAAATTGGTATGCAAACACCCATTATCCAAAGGAAAGAAGGAAATACAATATCTGCCACATGCAAACCATTCCAAGGAGCATGCTCAATCCACCAGTAGTCACCGCCTCCACTATTAACAAATATCATTAAGACAATGGCCATGCTAAAATAAAAAACTTTTACGAATATTTAAAGAAAATTAAGAAAGAAAACATTTGTGGTAAAATACATATGTGGCTTCTGAAGCCTGCTTTTACATTTGTCAATTTTTCTTGAATGAAAGCTGTATAACGCTAATGGCACCGAGCGGAAGGGGCACTAACTGACTCGTTAACGAGAACGAACGTCCAGAGTTCTAGAGAAGTCTGCCTCTGTGCATTCCTGGCTATTGGTGATGTCTTTGGTAATAGCAATTATCGCTCTTCTTCGTAGGAAGATGGGCAAACCGACTTTAGGTTGTGTTGCGGTGAAGACAGATAGGGTCGTCATTGGTTATCGAGTCTGGTTTAGTAAGTACTGTCCTGAGGGTAGATTGATATATCCACTTTTATTTTATTTTTTATATATTGTAAGGCAGTAGGATACACGACTATTCTCTTCCGCGACTCGGGGCGGCGAACACAATCTTTTGTGCTTTGCAGGGACCCGCGACATTGCGGTATCGCAGGCAATGAAATTATTGTCGCATCGTTAAGAGGTGGTCCGCAACGGATTTTATTTGTCCAGTCCCTTTTTTTGTGGGGCCGACAATACAGGAGCCACAATTTCCCCAAAAAAATTCCAAATAATTTTTTTAACTTCTAAATTCTATATCTTCGGATCTATTGTAGCTACAGAGGCCGAAAAAATTAATGAAAATGAAGGAGGAAACCCTATTCGTTGGAATACTTTCCAAGAAGGCAACACAAAAAAAAACAGAATGGAATGTTGAGGTAAAAATTAATGAAACTAAAATAGTATGTCTAGTAGATACAGACACTCAAGCCAATATTTTATCTGTGGAAAGCATAAAGCTTCTAAGAGTACAACATTTAATTGAAAAAACGAATGTAAAAATTTTTACTTTTGTGTGAGCAATTAGCAGTCTTAGGATCTCTTAATTTAGCAGCAAAATATAAAAACGAAGTTTTTAATATGAGGTTCTATATTGTTAATATTAAATGTAAAAATATAATCGGGCTCGAATGTGCTATAAATTTCAATTTTATTAAGAATGTGGACTTGTTACCTGTTAATCAATTGGTGGAACAATATTCTTAAGTTTTTGGCAGTATTGGCCTATTGCAAAATAAATGGAATTTGATCTTACGTGAGGATATGTTTTCTATGGTTGATCCGCATCAAAATTCTTGAAAAATTTAATTAAAAAGACTGTGCGATTTAAATGTTATTACAAACGTCAGTGAACCGACAGAGGGGATGAGTTCTATTGTTCTAGTATCAAAACCAAATAGTGGTCTTAGACTTTGTTTAGATCAACGAAATTTAAAAAAGGCTGTACAACGTCCCTATTCCTCCACATATTGAGGACTGTAAGTCTCAATTAACAGGTTCTAATTTTTTCGTCTCTAGATACTAAAAGTTGATTTTGGCTGATTCCTTTAAATGAAAGATTTTCAAAATTATGTACTTTTAATACACCTTTTGGTGGCTATATATTTCTTAGGCTGCCTTTAGGAATAAATGGAGGTCCTGAAATTTCTCATGCCGAAGTATATTTATGAAGAGCCGCATCTCTACAACAAAACAATAATACCAAAAGCAACAGGTATTTTGTTTGCGTAAAACTGTTAATGGTGCGCTCTCTCAAATTAAATAAATGAGTAAAAATTATATTGGCGCGCATAAAAGTAAACAAATTTTGTCATATACGGCGTCTAAAATTTAAACGAGCAAAAAAAAGTCACCTGATGAGTTGATTTTACTTGATAAATGTAATTTGGTTTTACTCATTTCTCTTTGATAAATATACTTTACATATTTATTTAACACTAAACAAGTTACCCTCTGAATGTATCCAAACTTCGCATACGTTTCCGTTGTTGTGCAGTAGTTGGGGGTACATTTACTTCATTTCCAACTGAATTTGCTAAAACTTCGTCCTTGTAACGATATGAATGCCAAGCACTCACAGAAATTTTTAATACTGCCAGTATTAAGCTAAGCAAAATGCAAACACATAAAAGCGCTGAAATATGCAAAACAGTTATAACAAAGATACTATATTTATATGTATGTCAATGCAAATGACCACAAAATATACTCACAATAATTTACATTAACTCCTTCCTTATCTACATCCCAATTGCAAGTACCATTTCTATATAATGTCAAGTTGTAAACACCAAATTCCTTAAGGCTTCCGGGCTTTAATTCACATAATGTAGTCCTTAGATTAGAACAAATGAAAATATATGTATTAAAATTAGATTTCCGCTTTTGACAATAACATACTTATTATTGAAAGCGTAACGACCCACATCATCGGCCAACAATTTAAATTTCAAACCGTGAGCTACATTGATATTAAGTGAAGCACTTGTAATATTATCGTTACTATGCGAATGTAAAGCTTTCGCTTTTGTATAGGGGCACTAAACATATTTATTTCAATAAAATTAAAAATTATTAATAATAATGATAGCATTTGATTTTATAAAAATTAACCATACCGTGTAGCACTCATCTGAAAGTGTATACAAAAAAATTACTTTATCATAAAAGTTATTTGTCACCAAATAAGCTTCATCCACCTTCAATTTGCGCATATCAAGACGGCGCCAATTTGGTTCCGTGTATTCTATTAATAACGACATTTTTGATTATACCTAAAAAAAAAGGAATATTGTTGTCACTAGGTCTGTTTTTTTACTGTAAATTGGGCACCCGCGTGATTCCAATCTTACCAGAAAGCGCTTTCTTACACAAAAATTGGGTAAATGAGAGGTTTTCAGAGAGTAATGTTTTTGTTCTCCTTAATTTTATTTCATGATTTAATTAAAAATTATTTGTGTTTTTTTATTTGACATGTATATGTATTGTGTTTTTATGTATGTATGAATGTGTGTAGATTTGTATTTGTATATGCATGCGTGTGGAATTGTATTATGCGTGCATAGTTATATACATTGGCGTTTCAATTAGGTGTGTTTTCTTGCTCAAAATTGGGCGCCCGCGGGCACGAAAACGCCCGTACTTTTTCTTCGGGCTACTTTGGGTGTGAAGAACAAGCAATCAGCTGCTTTATAAGTATACAATAATAGGTGTGTTCGTTTACTTTTCCGGTAAAGTTCGGTAAAATGAGAGTAAGCTATAATTTATCTCAATAAGAGACCAAAATGTACAAAAGTGAGAAAACTCAAAAAACCATAAAATTTACCACAAAATAGGTCTGTTCCACGTGGATAACAAAAACATTTGCATCGTTGGCAACGGCTGTAAAATGTGGACAAAAATAAATTTAAAAAAAAACCAAAAGCCATTTCTTATTAAATAAAGTGATAAATATGCACAAATATATGTACTTACATTCTGAAATTTATTTAAAAAATCTTTTTTAAATTTTTAAATTAAAAACTTTTGTCTTTTCTTTGCAAATTTTCTGATTAATTTCTTAGTATCATATATAAATAAAAAACAGCCTATAATTTAATTCTAGACCGAACTTACCCAAAGAAAAAGTTCGTGCAACTTTGTACAGAAAATTACAAATTTTACTCTCTAATTTTATTTCAAAATTGTACAAAAATTGTTAATAATTGCTGGCACGCTTTTGGGTAAATTTAGAGGATTCCATCTTACACGTAGTTCACTTGTTGATAAGCATTTCTCGCCATTTATCTGATCTAGATTATGAATATATATAGTCAAGTTCATGCGCAATATAATTTCCAATTTATATAGTAATAATATTATAACTATTATTTTTTCATAAACATTATTTCTAGCTTATTTGTTGCCTACATATTTAATAATTCTTATGTTACACTTGCAGTCCACCAACTATATATGGAGCCCATATACAAAGCAAAATTACAGAAGTAAAATTTAAAGTTTCCCAAAAATTTAATGAACAAATAATAGTTAATTTTATTTCATGAATCAGTTAAAAATTATTTGGGGTTTCTTTAAATAACATGTAATATTATAAGCCATATTATTGTAGATTTGTAATTGTACATGGTCATATACATTAGGTCTGTTCCAGGTGCATAAAAAAAACGCCCGAACTCGAACAAATTTATTTTATTTATATATGATTCTAATTTTAAGATTGTGCTTTTCCCGAAAACATATGTGAATGTATTGTCACATACTTTATGGTATTCTCTTAAAGTATTTTTTTATATAAAATAAACTCAAAAATTGAGGAGGAAAGCAATCCATAGGGCCATATATAGTTGGTGGACTACAAGTTTAACATAAGGATAATTAAATATGTAGGCAACAAATAAGCTAGAAATAATAGTTATAATATTATTAGAGCGCTACTATATAAATTGGAAGTTATATTGCGCATGAATTTGACTATATATATTCGGAATCTAGATTAGTTCAATTGCGAGAAATGCTTATCAACAAGCTTAATTTTAAGTGAACTACGTGTAAGATGGAATGCTCTCAATTTACCCAAAAGCGTTCCAGATAACTATTTTTGTACACTTTTGAGATAAAATTAGAAAGTAAAATTTTTCATTTTCTGTACAAAGTTGCACGAACTTTTTCTTTGGGTAAGTTCGGTCTAGAATTAAATTATCGGCTGTTTTTTATTTACATATGAAACTAAGAAATTAATCAGAAAATTTGCAAAGAAACAATAAAAGTTTTTATTTAATTAAAATTTATTAAAAAAGAAGTTTTTTTAAATAATCTTGAAGTTGTAAGTACATATATTTGTGCATATTTATCACTGTATTTAATGAAAAATGGGTTTTACTATTTTTCAGTTTATTTTTGTCCACATTTTACAGACGTTGCCAACGATGCAAATGTTTTGCTTTTCACATATTATGCATTTGAAGCGTCTAAAATCACTAAAATAAAATTTATTTGGCAGTTTTGTTATGCATGTAGAACAGACCTATTTTGTGGTAAATTTTATGGTTTTTTGCGTTTTCTTACTTTTATACATTTTTGTCTCTTATGGAGATAAATTATAGTTTACCCTCATTTTACCGAACTTTACTAGAAAAGTAAAAAAACACATATAATAAATTCAGAAATAATAAGCCAATGGTAGTGTTTCTAAGAGAATTTTGATTTGCAAAAGCGTAAATTATGTATTTTTTTATCATTTAAAAATTATATGTACATATAAATTAATGATATTACTATCTTTCGAGTAAAAAAAATAAAATTTTTCCGATGCGATGTGTCTACCTTTATTAATAATATTTTTGAACTGGCTGGCAAAAGTATTTACAATGCTATTTATACTTTTGCTATACTACTAATGTATTACAATGTGTATGATGAATAATATTTTACTGTTGACATTATTACTGACTCCTGTGGAGTTTACAAATGTATTCATATGTCGTTTACTTAATTAATCATAGTATTTTCTTGTTAATTTATATTTTAGGTTTTCTTAATTAGGTATTATGGTTTGCTCATAATATTTTCTTGTTAACTTACATTTTAGGTTTTCTTAATTATCCTTAAATACCTTTGGGTTTTTCTTAAACTCGTAAATGTGTTGTCATCTTAGACTAATTAGCTAGAATTGGTCGACCTTGTTTCCTATCGTTAATGACCAATTTGTCCATAATATTTGTGTCGCCCTTTTTCATCTTAAGCTAGTATCCTTGAATCTGTTATGGAAATTTCCTATCATCCATCCTATGGAAGTTTCCTATTGTCTAACTTAACTCTCTCCCTACTTAAAATGAATCGTCCCGATTCTTGTCCAAGCTGTAACTCTCCCCTCACACAAAAATGAATCGCCTCGATTCATATGTGAGTAGTAGTTAATCTCCGTCCTGCATTTTCTAATTCCCTGTTATATATTACCTGAAAGTTTTCCCTAGCCTTGATTTCCCTTAAGGTTAAATAATATCCTGTTACTTTTAAAATACCATGTGTAAGGATTATTGTTGTTATTATTGCTAAAAGTATATACAAGGCGTACCTGATGGGATGTTTTTCCACGGGTATTATGAATTTCTTAAGAGAGTCTATATTACTAAATGCTAATTCCGAAGAGGATGTTAATACCCTTATTATTTCTAGATCCTCATTATGTTTGTCGTGTATGGCTTCTATTATTTCATCATGAATATTCGTATATGTAATATTATTAATCACTACTTTGTCCGTGTATTTCACTAATATGGTTCCAGTAATGTTCTTATTGTCTACAGTGTTTATGCCGTCTAGGAGGATGAGTCCTTCGTCCATTTTCAATAATGGGTAATTATATTCCTGCAGAACTGAACATTTGGCTTTTCTGTTTTCCAAAAGAGGTCGGATGCAGTCATCATTTGTGGTGTTGGTTTTGCAAATGTTTTTGCTTAAGTAATTTTTACAATCACATACCCTGTTATACACGTTATTACAGAGGGCGATTTCTTTGTCAGTGAAAATTTTGCCATGTTTAGTACTGAGTGGCGTGAATTTGAATAATTTACAATAATTGTTTATAATGGGGTACTTGTAAATGGCAATAATAGAATCATTGGTTCTTGCCATATAGATGTCGGAATGTTCTAATATGTTAATAATTGGTACAGACGATAATTTATGTTCTGCTATTTCTTTTACATCCTTTAAATCTAGTGATTCAGCCAAGTATTCATTGTCTTTGGCCGCATTTATTGTTCTTACTAATGTTAATAATTCATCATGAATTTCCTTAATTATGATGTGACTTTCTGTTACTCCTCCTTGTATAGAGTCTAATAGTTTCTCGAATTTGGAATTAATTATTCTTTGCTTTTCGTTATTGTCAATTAGGGCATTAATTCTGGTCTCTATTTCAATTAAATCATCATGGTCTGGTATGCCAGTAATTAACTTCAGAGTCGATCCCAAGAAATTTAATCCGCGTTTTTCAATTCTATGCTCAATAAGTTGATCGATTAGTGTTTCTATTTTCTTCATTAAAAACTGTTCCTCGACAGTAGGGTAAGAATTTTTGTCACATATTTGTTCATATGATTTGAGGATTTTTGTTAAATTAGTCACATGAAACAAAAATGTAAATTCGTCAAATAAATATGCGTCATCAGTTCGAGTTAATATGTATTTTTGTCCCTCAATGTGTTTTATCTCAGTTATTGCCTTCGACATCTGGAATAATATTGCCAGTACGGCTATAATCTGGTATACTTGCTTCATTATGTTTGAAAGTGATATTCTTTATGTTGCTTTTATGTACACTTTTTTCGTTTTGACTATGTCTCCTAAGTCTTCCTCGACAATTTCTTTTTTGTAACGGGGTAGATTTTTATTTCTGATACCGACTATTTTTACTAATATCTGTGTGCCCTTTGTGAACGTTCTGTGTTTTGCGTTTTTGTTTAATCGGTTAAGCACTTTTTCAGATGCGTCCTTTAGATTTTTTATTATCTCTTCCTTGTTTGCATTAATTAAACCGAAATATATGTCTTTTGGTCGATATTTTACTACACTGTGTACTGTATTATTGAGCTCTTTAATGGCTCTGAATATTTCGTCTCTGCTTGTGGAGTGGTTGTTAAATTTAAAAATTCTTGTTAATTCACTAATTGAGTTGTGTGCTCTTTCAACTTGTCCGTTCGCTGCTGATCTATGAACTGGCGTTTCTAATTTTTGAATGCCGTATTTATGGCACATTTGTTTAATGGCTGGTGTGACAAATGATGCTTCATTGTCAGTTAGCAGTCGTTTACATTCAGGAAAACTTGTAGTGATTATTTCTTCTAACTCATTTTCAATTCCTGCTTTTGTTTTTATTTCGCGAGCTACTATGTATTTGGAAAATTTATCTATGGTTACGAGGTACATCATCTTATCATTGAAATAAATATCCGCGTGTATAAATTCTCTGGGTTGTGTTGGTATAGTCGAGTCGCGTAAAGGTTCTTTGATAGGGTTTCTTTCATATCTACCATATAAACATGCTGTACAATTGTTATTATATTTTTTTACATCTCTTTTTATTCCTGGCCAATAGTTTTTCTCAAGTATTTCACTTATAGTATTTTTGTAGCTTCTATGAGCTCTATCATGTGTTTCTTTAACGATTCGAATTTGCTCGTTCCTATCTAATACATCTTTTAATTTTCTAGGGGCATAGACAAAATTTGTCCCAATAAATGTGTTTTTGATTATTTCCCCATATTTATATATGTTTTCAATTTCCGTGTGTAACGATATAATTCTCCTTGGGGGTATGAATTTTTTTAACTCTATTATTAAATTATCATGGTTAGTAAAATTAATAGTATGTCGTACTTTTCCTGAAAAAATAGTTCGTGTTCTCGTTTCTATCAAATTATTCGTGGGTACTAATTCTATTTGTATGCCGTACGAATTAAATGGTTGTGAGACTGATTTAATAATATCACTATGTGAACTTTCGGCTGAGTGGGCGGTGTCAATTGAGGACGTGTTTATAATCTGTCGGGATAATGCGTCAGCTACCACATTTTCTGTGCCTGGCTTGTATTTCATTCTCGCACCGTAATCCTCTATTATAGCTTTCCAGCGTTTTAATTTGGGGTTAGGGTTTTTCTCCGAGATGGCGTATGTTAAGGATTGATGATCTGTGAAGATCGTAAGGTCGGCTATGCCGTATATATAATTCCTAAGTTTTTGCAAGGCCCATATTATGGCCAATAATTCTTTCTCATTGGTACTATACCTTTGTTCTGTATCACTCAAAGTTCTTGATAGGAAGTAAATGGGGTTCCTATTTTGGCTTAACACGGCTCCAATAGCTATGTTGGATGCATCCGTTGTTAATTCAAATGGTTTTTTAAAGTCTGGTTGAAATAATTCCACTTGTTCCTTTAATTTCAATTTTAATTTTTCTATAGCTGCTATGGCTATTTGATCCAATTCAATTTGTTTATTTGCACTTTTGTTCTTGCCTATATGAGCGTTTTCACCCTTCAAATATATGGTTAGAGGTTTTGTAATTTGAGCGTAATCTTTTACAAATCTACGGTAATAACCTGTTAATCCTAAAAATCCTCTCAAATCCTTGAGAGTTTTGGGAGTGGGAAAATTTTCAATCGCCCTTATTTTTTCTGGGTCTGTCGTTATTTTATTGTGTTTGATGATGTGGCCCAGGTACTCAACTTCGGACATAAAAAATTTTGATTTCTCATCCGAGATTCTTAGGGTAGCTTTATTTAATGCGTCAAAAATTATGTTTATGTGTCTCATATGTTCTTCCGCTGTAGATGAATAGATTAAAACATCGTCTATGTAGACGTACACGAATTTTCCTATGAATTCCCTTAAAATGTCGTCTACACACCGTTGAAAAATGGAAGGTGCATTCTTCAATCCGAAAGGCATTCGTATGAATTCATACTTGCCTCCATTAACGCAAAAGGCTGTCTTTTCTCTGTCACTTTTTTTAATTTTAATTTGGTGAAACCCAGATTCCAAATCCAAGGTGGTGAAGAATTTAGCATTACCCAAATTTTGCAAAGTCGTGTTAACGTCAGGGATAATGTACCTATCTGTAATTGTATGCTCATTTAATTTACGGAAATCTATTACCATTCTCCTTTTAGGTTCACCGTTTTCATCAACACCTTTTTTCTTCACTGTTAACATTGGAGAATTATATGGACTGAAACTCCTTTGAATTATTCCGTCTTTTAATAATTTTTCTATTTCCTTATTAACGAATTCCCTATCATTCATATTCCCGGGGTATTGTTTTGTCCAAATAGGATCCTTACTCGTTGTTCTGATACTCGCCTCGATCGTTGTCGTGAAAGGCAAAGGACCTATTTTATTGTTTTCCCGCATCAAACTATCTATTTCCTCTTCGTATTGTCTTTCTCCTATAGAGTAATTTATTCTATGTGATAATTCTGGGACACTGAACAATTTTCTTTCTACGTCTATGACTGCGTTTAATTGTATCATTCCCTGAACTCCTAACATTAGGTCAAAATCGACGTCATTTTTTAATTCAAAAAATTCTAATTCTCTCCCAAATAGTTTTATCTTTTGTTTGGACGTTATGATCGATTCACCGTGCATGGTGGTCATTTTTAAATGCTTAATTCTTATTCTAGGTCCTAAGACTAAGTTTTTTTTAATATAATTATGGGTTGCTCCACAGTCTATGAATATCTTATACTTCTTTTGTTCATCGTCTGTCATAGTTATGTGGAACAGCCCGTTTATTAGTTTAAATTCTTATAAATATGATTATCATTATATTGAGACTTACTACTTTTTTCTGTTATAGTGCTACTGTTGTCATCTTCAGGTTGAGTTGTTTCTATTCTGTTATTGCGTTGAAATTTTTGGTTTGGGTTGAAATTTCCACTCGGGTCTCTCATCCTTTTCCAGGGTTGTCCGTGGAATCCTTGTTGGTTCGGTTAATTTGTCTCGTGTTGCCTGAGGATGTGTCCATTGGTTCCGGTTTCGGTAGATTGTTTTGTTGCTGCCAATTGTTTTGTGGCTGCCAATTATTTTGTTGCTGGTTAAATGGACGAAATGAGGGTCTTCTATAATGTTGATAATATTCCTTTTGCGGATGTTTCGTGTTTTGCTGTCTGTTTTCCCTTTGGTTTACGTTGTTATAACGTAAGTTTTTATGGATGTTGTCGTGCTCTATAGTTTGGGCAACTGCATAAGCGTGTTCCAAATCCTTGATTGGATTCCCATAGAGCGTTGATCGAATGAAATCATTATTGATTCCGTTTTTAAATGTGCGCACCGCGTCCTCCATGGCGTGTGCTGTCATGCATTTTATTGTGTCTGGTGGATCCCCAGACATCGATATTTTGGAAGTGATCACTGTTAGGGCTTTGCTAACTTGGTCATGAAATTCGGATAACGAAGTTCTGCCTTGTGTAAGTTTGGATAACTCGTCCTTTAGGACATAAAGTGGCCGTTGATCACAATAGGTGTAATTCAACCTATTTAATATTGCTTGGAAATTGAAAATCGTATTATGATTTAGGAGTATATCTGCTGCTGGCCCGGTTATCTTTGATTTGACGATGGTCAATGCTTCCACGTATTTATTTGTACTTATGTGTCGGCTGATGCTGTTCATCAAACGTATGGCATCTTCTCGCCAATGTCGGTAATTATTTATCTTCCCATCAAATGTGGATAGTGATTTAAATATCTCCAGATTAATTTCAGCGGGATTTATATATGAAGCTACACTTGGCTCCAGCGCTTCAGGTTGTTGTTGAACCATGGCTGGGTTTATCGGTATCTGGTCCAGTCGGTTTTTTAGTATCGTATTTTCTTGCTGGATGACTTGCAGGGTTGTTTGCAGGGTAGTCAATTGTTGAATTATCTGATTCATGTTCTCCATCGTATTTATATTTCTATTGTTGTCCACTAATTTTGCTCTGACTAACTTCCTCATGAATATCCTGTTCTATGCAGGATTCGTTGTTTGTTTGTAAGGTTGTTTTCCTTTTCTTCTTTTTTCACTTATTACTGATTTCCCCGTTCTTTCTGCTGCGACAGAAAAGAGTTTTTTTTTTTTTTTTTTTTTTAAATAAAATTTCTTTTTTTATTCTTCTATGAAGAATTGTTCCGCGTCCTTGCTGCGACAAGGATCCGGTGGTCCGCTCTTTTAAGGATACAAATATAATATCCTCCTGGCAGGATCGCCAATTAATGATATTACTATCTTTCGAGTAAAAAAATAAAATTTTTACCTATACATTACAACACTACTTTAACTTGCAAATTTTAGCGTTCATTTACTTTTTCACATTTTTGAGAGTAGTTTTGGAAAATTTCTTGTTACTCTCTCGTTGCTAATTTTTACTAGTAAAGTAAATGAACTTACCTAATATAATTTTTTAATTCCATTATCATATAGTGGATAAGATAATCACTTATTTTTTTTAATTCATTGCAGTTAATATGGTTATATGTATGTATGTATGTACCTTCTTATTGAGTATTTTAAGGTGCAAGTTGAAATTGTTTCTTTTTAATATATACATAAATCCATACATATGTATGTATAATGTATTACTATCGCCTTGAATGGTGGAATTTGCAGTTTATAATTATTAGATACGCTAATAAAATAAATATGTATGTATGTATATTTGTTTAACACAATCTTGCCCAAACTCTAGTTTTGAAGTTTTCATCGATAATGTTTTCACTTTTTCTCTTTGTGAGTTACTTTTTATTTTTATTTCTTTTTGTTGGAGTTAAAGCAGTGCTTAAATGAATTTAAAGAATTCAAAGCCTAATATTGTCAGAAGTAAGATAGAAAAAAAAATTAAAAAGAACAACAATGTATGGGGGTACCGTTACAGTAAGAAGTAACTGCATAAAATAAGCTGTGAGATGAAAAAACGATGAATTTTTTGTTTTCTCAGTTTAAAGTTATTTAAATATAGATTTTTGGATTAAATGATTTTTGTTTATTAAAAAATAGTGTTTTCTGTTTTAAATAATACCAAATTCTTTTTTAAATTTTTGTTAGTTTAATTTTTATACAGCTTTAAAGATAAAAAAGTCCACTGCATAAAATAAGCTGTGAGCCACTGTATGTATAAGTATATGAAATGCAAATATATACACAACTTTTTCATTTCGTAGTTATATCCTTTATATATAAACATACATACATACATACCAAAGCGAATTCCCTTTACGGATTTTAATGCAATTGTTTGTTTTTATAATCTTACCTGAATTCGATAACACAATAACAGAACCACTTAAAGATGAATGCAAAAAAATTTTCAAGCACGGAATGTTTAGCTTGGATGCTATTGGTCTATTACAAATTAGTTTGATTTAGTTATTTATCAGTCTACAATCCTAAGGTTGTTTATGGTTTCAATTAAGGTACTGCTGCTTGATGCTATTCATTTTCCATATTCAGCTGTTTTTGACATTTTGTTTGTTATATTTTCTGATACAATGCAGTGGTGTTAACCGTACAGTAACTACTGTATTTCACAATAATTAATTAATTGAATTACGCTGTAATAATAAAGGACGTGGCTATCATATTTAAATCGTTTGACTGCCAAATACTGCAACTGTGTTCAAATAGTATGATAGCGTACATTAAAATTGCATGTGTATAAGATTTTTTAACGATTTGCTAATTTCTTGAAAAGTTTCAGAAAATTTTTTTCTATTTGATCAGAGTTGATTTTTGTGAAACATGTGAGCAGAAAATTTGTCGGGCAATTTTATTATTTGATTTATACACGAATATCAACAAATGTCAAAAAACTTTGTTTTAATATCCTTATGAAGTCAATACATTATTGTTCTGCATGAATTTTACGTTTTTTTTTCTAGGACCAGCACTCAGGAGATGACTCCTACACATGCGAAGCATTGTGCTGGGAACTATAGGAAAGGGATAGTAGGAGAAACGACAGGAGGTGAAGCTTAATTAATTATTTTGCAGCTCTGCTTTCGCACGTTCTTTTTGTTTTTATACTCGTAGCAGTGCTGAAGCTTCGGTTTAGTAGCTATTTTTATTATTATTTTACTTCGCCGGTGCTACACAATACCGACGAAGGAGGGCGTTCTGATGTGATTGTGGATTGCTATCAGCTGAAGCCGGTATTGTTCGGTGACCAGTGACTATGCCTTCGCCACTGAAATCTTGCGACAACTCACACACAAAGACACACTAATGCATATCAGAAAAATGCGAGATGTTTATTTTTATTTGAAAATTTTTTTGTCTGAAACGGGTTGAACCCAGGTCTGTTTTTTGGTTGTGTAGTCAACGTGCAGACTACCACCCATCGTGCCATCGTGAATTTTTTTATTTATTTTTATAAGGAAAATTAATGGCTCAATTGTGGATTGCCACCGAACTATTGTTCAGTTTCCAGTTGCTAAAAGTGGCAGATAGAAAGTGCATTAACTCCAGTTGCCAAAATTCCAGCGCTTTTTGGCAGCCACAAATTTGTGGTTGCCCCCTGACAACCTAACTGAAGTTTGCTTGCAATCCTTAATCGACCCATAACTTTTACCTTTGCAAAATATCTGAATAAAATAAAAATTAAAAAACAGCACTCCGAGAAAGATATAATAAAATTAGTTATGAGTCAGTAAAACAACACATTTCAATAGAATTTATTTAGGAATTTTTATCGATATCGGATGCATGCCGCTTTTCTTATATAAAAAGTACTAAATAATTTAAACGCTATTGTACATATGTTTAATATTGATTATATTATATTTTCTATTTCAACTTTGATATTAATATTGAATTATTTTTTAAATATAATATTATATAACTAATAAAACGCACATCCAAAAAGAAATTTAAAGAAGTTTTTTTATGCATTATTTTTGTAATTATTTTGTGTATATGCTAATTTTTCTGTAATATTTCCTTTAAACAGGCAGTAATTTTTTAATCTGTAATGCTATTTATTTCGTGGTATATACGTACACAGGTTGAACAATAAAGCTTAATTGCTGTATTAATAAAAAAAATCTTTTTGATTTGAAAAGGTTTTATGAAAATAATTTACATACAAAATTTAATTATTACATCTTTTGCAAATTAAAAATACTTTTATGAATACGCCAGTATTTGGGAAGTGGAATGATATACTTTTTGCCACAAAATATTTTAAAGAAATGTAAATGGGAATAAAGTAACGTCTTTTAATTACATAAAAATGTATTAAGAACCAAAATTAACATAACTGCCTAAATACATTCACTTAAATAGGATTTATTCCTATTTATAAAGATAGTTTTTATTTCTTAACTCAAATTTTAAAATGTAATACGTAAGTCTTAAAATTTTTGATTTTCTATTTTTATATAAAATTAGATAACAGTTTCATTTAAATAAGTAATAAACCTTTCATATATCTCCTATCTAATCTTATATAAAAACATTTCAAACTAATTGTAAAATTCTTTTCAAAAATCTTAGAAATGTGTTTAAGTTACAGAAACTTAAGAAACAGTAAAAAAAATTGTATTATCAGATACTAGCTAATAATTTTAAAACATTTTAAAACTAAATACATACATATTTATGACATCAATTTTGACCGCAATAATATGGTTTTCACATGCAAATCATAAATATTCATGCTTAACTAAAATTACAACAGGAATTTGTTTTCTTTGCCGTCTTGTAAAATGCTTTACTTTGTATTGATAGATTTTCTGATTTGATGACCATTTCATCTATTTTCTCACCTCTCTCCAGTACCGCTTGTATAGTATTTTTCAATATAATTGTGGTCTCGTCTAAATCATTACTCATTTTTGTTAAAGCATCAGCTTCTTTGGGATCTTGATATTTAGCAAGATATGACGATAAAACAGTAAAATCAACGCTATTTTCATTTGCTGTTTCCCACAAATCTGCCGAAATTTTTGCTGAAAATTCATCAAGAATTTTTGTAATTAATGTATGAGCCACCCGTTGCGGATATTCGTGATCAGCTATTAACACACCAGCTAAATTATCAGTCCTTACATACACATGACACATATAGACTTCCTGTTTGACTGATTGACGCATTGCTGGTTGAGTTCTTTCCACAATAGTTTTTGACGCAAATCTAAATTTGAATAAAAATTATTAAAAAAAAACAATTTTCTGACGCTTGCATAACTCACGTCATAAATTCCTGCACTGTACTCCTTTGAAAGAAGGAAAATGATTGTAAATCATAAGCAGACTTCAGCAAACGAGCTTCAGGAGAACCCTTGTAAAAAACACTTAATGCAAATAATTTTACCATTTTAATTATTCTATTTTCAAATTTCTAAAATAAAACTGGTGGGTATTTTTCTTAATTATGTGCTATGCTTTTAGTTTTAGAATATCAGCAAGTAAAATATTATTTATTTTTAATCAAAAATATGTTTTATTTTATGCTATATATTTTTCGCGACACAGTCTCTTTTCAGTTTGTATAGTGATTTTAAACCACAAAATACCCTTTAAACTGTCATCACGAAGTAATCGATTATTTTGCAGGTACAGATTGTTGGAAAGTTATTTATTGTGAATTACAGTCATTAATGCATATGCTTTAACCCTTATATGGTGACACTGGACTTTTGGACCACAAAAAAGTAGTTTCGGAACACAATTTTCTTACAATCTAAGATTTTTCTGTTTTCAATGTCCAGTTAAATAGTGGAACAAACCTAGTTTACGGACGCTTCACCAAATTGAAAAAATATTAGATAGGGCAATAGGAAATCGATAAATAAGAAAATATAAAGTGAAAAAGCCAATATTGGTATCATTTGAGAGGTTTTAAAAATATATTGCTATAAACATAAAGATTATTTAAAAATTCTCATCGATTCAAGTGTCAATATAGTTTTTACATTGAAATATTATCAAAGTGCATTATGTAAGTTTGCATGGCTGGCCTTTGGCCGGGCGCAAGAATTTTTTCCTCCATAGTATAACAAACACCGGCTTTGCTAACTGAAGTATTTTTGCATGACCGGCCTTGGGCCGGGTTCATGGATTACTTTCTCCATGGTATAAGAAATACCGGCATCACTAACAGAAGCTTATTTGCATAGCAGGCCGCAAGTATTTACTACTCTATGGTATAAAGAACACCGGCTTCGTTTATAAAAGCTTAAAATTATAAAAAAAATAACTTCTAATTTCACAAATTTATCTCCGGTCCTTAATATGTTAAAAATTTTAAATAATTTACATGCACATAGTGAAATATCTTTAAAACCGTTCATATGATACCAATATTGGTCATATGTGTTCCAAATTGTAGTAGAGGCGACCAAGTTTTTTGTATTCCTTTTTATAGCGGTACTAATGCGACGATTTTGAAAGATATACATATATGATTTTAAAGCTGTTTCGGCACAGATGTGCACAATCTTAATTTTATTCAGATCGCACAGTGGGTTTGAAAAGCATGTTTTCTTGGATCAAATCAGGGAAGCTATGTTCGGATAATTTTTCTTTATTTTTCAGTTAATACCATTAAAATAAGTAAAAAAAAATGTTTTCAAAGTATATTTGAGTATAATTTTTATTAAATAATGCCAAATATCAGTGTAGGTATATAGTGCAAGGAGTACAGTATGAGAGCTTAAACATTACATTTTATACATCTTAAAGTTAATCATCATCATCATCAACATCATCATCATCATCATCATAAGTAACTTCAACATCACTGAAATAGTTCTTGTTCGGAGCTGCAGGTACAATTAAATCAATTGCCTCCTCTGGCAAGCTTTAAACCTTCTTTGTAGGCAATTGGAGGGTGCTGATGGCGAGTAGTCAGCGTGTTGGCTCTGCAACCAGAAAGACCCAGGTTCTATTCCCAGCCGGGTCAAATCAGAAAAAAGTTTTTTCTGAGTTTTCTGTGCTACAGCACCCTCCTTCGTCGGTATTTGAGCAATAAAATGTCGGCGAAGTAAAATAATAAATAAAATGGCTCCATTAGCTTAAAAATAATGCGTCACAAAACATCAGAGACGCCGCAACTTTGTGTTATAATTTACACGCAACTGCAGAGTTGTGCAAGAATTAATCTCTATCTTTCTACCACTTTCACCACCTGTCTGTTTCTTCCCTATTCTTCTCTCTAGTTCCAGTGCAATGCATTGCATATGTAGGGGATAGCCCCTGAGCACTGGTCCAAGATAAAAAAAAAAAAAAAAAGTTTTCGCATGCTTGAAATAATTGGGTCAGAGGTTATCGAAAACATATTAAAAATGTCTTGGTTTGATTTTTCGCGACTGCACTTTCGTGAATGAAACTCCCTATATTTTTTAAAATCTTTATTTCGAGCTTCTTGCGCTTCTTCTGATAACTGCCCAATTGGTAAAATGGCATTTGACACAATTTCGGGTCCGTGAATAAAATACTTGTGCAAAGTGGGAGGCATATTGTACCAACAATATGTATTCAACAAAAAGTCGCCCTGTATTGTGTGCATATATTTTAAATTTTTCATTATTAATTTCATGGCCACTGGATACAGTAATAAGCAACACGTGCATTTTTTTTATTAAATTAACATCTATTTTTGTTATTTCGGCAGATTTTTCAGCGTTTTGAAAAAAACGTCTTGCCGTATTCCCATCATTCGTGTTTCCAAAACCAGGTTTGGGTTGGTCAACTATTAATCCCATATTCTCTTTAAATTTTTTCTGAATTTCTTTTTTTGTTTCAGCTACTGTTCTTTTTTCAGAATCAGTTCTAGCCTGCCACTTTTGTAAAGGTATTTTATATGCCACGTGCAAAAGACATTCAAAAAATCTAATCCAGCCATGAAGAATGGAAAGTCCAAATCTTAAATTGTCTACATGTACAGGTCTTTGGATCATGGCTTCTATATTATTAAAATCCTTACTTGTAGCGCCACATAAGTAACACTTTTGTGTTGATGTGGTTTCTGTTAAGGCATTGCAAACTTTTCCATCTACCATTGCCAAAATTAAATTCTGTATTTCCTCTTCAACTCTTTTTTTTCACTAATTGACATATATGCGGTTTCTTTGGTAAATTAAATTTTCAAGGGTCTGCAAAATCTAGGTGAAGACGACCGTGGATTGTGCCAAATTACCTTCTCCTCAAACATAAGCCTAAGTGGTACAATTGTGGTTAAAAAAACTGATGAATCACTAGCATCAGATCCATGAAAGGCTTGTTTGTATGAGCTATGGCCAGAGCTTCCATCAAAGCACTATTTTGAATATAATACTACATTCGAGTTCGTAATACCTAATAAGTCAATAACAGTTTCTTGAAGTTCTATTAGTCGCTCCGCTGTGTGATTAAGAAGACCTTGTAAAGTTACTTCAACGGAGGTCTCGCTTATTTTAAAGCTGGTCGATTCTGGGTTTTTTCTTTTTCAGTTTGAATATTGTTGTAGGAGGGAAATATTTGAGGAGCAGCTTGTCTAACAACATTGTATTGATTTCGTGTTAGTTTAGCTTCTACAAAAACAGCCAAAGCTTTTGTATTCGATATTTTCAAGGTGGGAAGTGGTTGTTTCAACTTTTTTTTAAAATTTATGCCCTTGCAACACGTTTCATATATGGCTCGCAACACTTTTGATTCCTCGATATAACCTGCGCTTTGTAATTAACCTGTGAAGCATAAAGTAACTCTGGCAATGATATGGTGTCTCTTAAAATCTTTGTTTTTTTATATTTATTCCAACCACTGGACTCGGTAAAACTAATTTCTTTGCGAGCACGTTTTGCAGTCGGGGCAAGAGTAAAACCAATAGAGTATTCCAACCAGATTTTATTTTGAGTAATAAACCTCATTTCCATTCTATGCGCTCTAGTCCACCTAGATTTAAATTCATAAAACAAAACATCAATTCTTTTATTAAAATCACACATATTATCCTCAGAGCAGTTGGTGCGTTTTTTGATTTCTTCAGCTGAAAGTTTCATCTTGTCATTCATTGTTTGAGCGCTTGAATTCATCATAATATCAAATAAGCTTCGACGAGTATAAAAAACAACGTTCGAACTTTTTTCTATAAAAAAAAAAATAATGCTAATACAAAAAAAAATTTCAAAAATCCCTTTTACCCGATTTCTTGAAACTGCACAACACGATCACTATTTGTCAAAACAAAGAATATTATTAAAATAAACAAAAACAAAATATTATTGAAACAAAGAATATTATTAAAAGAAACAAAAATAACATCATTAATATACTGAAAAGAAGAGCACAAATAAATAGAAAAAAGTAAGATGAAAAACAACAAAACACAACACACAACAACAGCAGCCGTCGCCAGATCAATGTGATTTTTAGCTAATTTGACTGCTGCAACACTTGTATTAAACAATGCATAGCTTCTAAAAGGCACAAAAAGGCAGCGTAAAATTTTCTAATATAATACAGATTTATGTCCTCTTTAATATAAACTAAAAATTATGACACGAATGTGGACAAATAATAACTATATATCCATTTAAAATATAAAAATGCTAATTTTTTTGGCATTTCCAATATAAATAACTAAATCTAAAACACTTCCACACACAATTTGATACACAAATGTTAACGAAGTATTTGCAAAATAACCTGAACTTGATGGTTCCATTGAAAAATTGTTAACTTTTGCAATACTTTTTAAACTAAATAAAATTTTCAACGGGAAAGTTTTCACTTTTTTCAGCCTTTTTTGCACAAAAATTTCTATAAAGTTTGACTTTGAAGTTTCATTACAAAAACACCAGAGCACTTTTGACATTTATTTTAACGACAAGTGATGTATAATTTTATATACTCTAACCGGGAAAAAAAAATTTTGACGATACTTAAAATTTTTTTTTTTAATTAATCCAAGAAAACAGGCTATTCTAACCCTCTGTGGATCGGTTTAGTACTTTTGTAGTAATATCGACTTTAAAAAGTTTAAAGTTATTACTCACATTAAAAACAAAAAAATAAAAAAATTGAGTGAATCAAATATGTTTTTTTCTCTCTCTTTAAGTAAATAAAAAATTTGAGCATACATACAGTTTGTAAAAAAAATGTTTTCAAAACTTAGAAAAATTAAACAGTTTAAGAGAAACTCTTATTTGCAAGTAAATTATATAACTTTTATTAAATTTTTTTCTTCATGTATTCAATTGAAGATGTTTATAAACACTTTGCACAAAAAAAAACAAAATTAATTTAAATAACAAAATAATAATCGTAACTTGAAAAATACTTCAGTTTCTACGCTGTAAAATAAATGTTTTCAAAATTGTGTTAAATTTAATTAAATTTATTCTAAATGGTAAAAAAAAAAAGATTTGAGGGTGCTAATACTTGGTGTGCCCTCCTTTAGCTTTAATTACAACTTCTAAGCGTTTAGACATTGAATGGAGATAAGCTTTGGTATATCATAATTTTCAGGTATTTTTTCCCACTCTTCTTTAATAAATGTTATTTGTTTTTGGTGACCTTTTTCCGACTTTTTTCTTTGGGTGGACCCATGAATTTTCTATAGGGTTTAAGTCTGGGCTTTGTGCTGAGCTATCGATCACTTTTCTACAATTATATAACAACCAGGATCTACAAATTTATGCCTTATGCTTCGGGTCATTATCCTGCTAAAATTTATACTTGAGCTTTTCTGGGTCAACAAAACCGAATTTCCGAGCACTTGCACTCAACTCCTTTTTTAAAATGTTTAGATAGACTTCCTTGGTCATTATATCCTCTAATATTCTTATTTCGCCAACACCCTTGCTCGAAATACAACCCCACACCATAACGAATAGTTTACCGAACTTTACAGTGGGTATTATATTTCTATTTTTTAAAGCCGCCAGGGGTTTTCGCCAAACATTTTGAGGTCCATCATGGTAGTAAAGCATCACTTTCGTTTCGTCACAAAAAATAACATCATCCCAGTGCTCCGGAGGTAAAGAAAGGTGTTCAATGGCAAACTTATACCTTTTTCAATATTTACCGCGGATAGCAAAGGTTTTTTCCTCGTAACTCTTGAAGAGTATTTATGGTTTTGTAGCACATTTCTAACAGTCTGAGAGGTATACTTACTCCACATTCATTACTGATGCTAAGTGCAATTCCTATAGTACTGAAATGTGGATTCTCATCAATCATTTTCAAAATTTTCTTTTCAATTCGCCGAGTTACTTTTTTTGGTCTGCCTGGTGTTTGTTTTGGTTCCAGTTTTCCTTCTTTTTCAGCACTGTTAATAACATTATATACCGTCCTTAGGTTAAGAGAGAACATTTCAGCAATTTCTCTGTGAGATTTTCCTTTATAGTAATTAAAATACACCAATTGGGTAATGTCTTTGTTCAGTCGCTTTCCTGGCATAGTTTATATATAATTGGGTAATCATTTGTTTATTCTATGAGCTTAATTTAATAAATAAAAGACAACTGCTACTCTTAGCGTCCATATAAAACTATTATACGCAATACATATGCAAAAAACTAACGGTTCCTTCTTGTCTTTACATTTTTGAAAACACTTTTTACACTGTTTAAAGTATGCAAAATTATTTTGTAGCGTTGTTGTTGTAATATGTTCATAAATTTGTCAAAGTTTCGACGCCTGCTTGTCGACAACATACAAAACAACAGTTGTAAAAAAAAAATTCACAAATATACTGATATTGTTGTTGTAAATATTTATTTAAATTTAAATTCTTAAAAAAATTTTGTTTTGAAAACATTTTTTTTACAAACTGTACATACATATTTAATATATTGTCGTACATACTTATTTAAGTAACTATGGATGTATGACAGTACATTAATTTTTATTTTACTTTGAAAAAATTGTCTTTAAAGAATTTTCGAGGTCAGCGCACTAATTTAGTCTAATATTTATTAAAACTGCTAAATAATTTTCCCAGTTTGTTATTATAAAATAAAACGAAATTTATGTTTTTGGTTTCTTTTTCTTCAGATTTTATTTATATAAAATAACTTTTTATTAAAAAAGTTACAATTGTAGAATTTTCTTTTCTCGTTTATTTAATGTTTGCTTATTTTAATAACTGGCTTCCAAACATTTTTCAATGAATTTGAAATTCTATGCAACACATATTATACCCATGTATGCACGTACATATTATGTACATACATAATAATGTGAATATGTTCGAAAAACACAAACTGCGTCCGTGTCATTAGATTTTAATTTTTGTGTATCTTTTTTAACTGAGCTACGACATATTTTTCAATTTCAACATTTGTTATTAATGGAAAAAATGTGTTTTAATTTTTTTAAATTAATTCAAATCCGATTTTTTTTTTATAAAAAAAATCAGTAGAGAACAGTTTATGTTTGCCTTCATTTTAAAAATTGCAATTAAAATTGTTTTTTTTTAATCTAATTAATAATACATAGAATAATTATAACTTCATAGCTTTTTAAACAAATAAGTAGTAATTACTCAAAATTTATAAATTGCATTTGAGTTTTATTTTTAATTCAAAATAAAGCAATTGGAAACGAATTTATTTTGTTAAGATTCGCTTTGGTTGTTTGAAATAAAAAATTTGCATTTCCATTTATGCATAAGAAAGAAGTTAAAACCAATATTTTTAATTTGTGTGAAACTTTTTTTTAATTTTAGGCTAAAATTCCATTTGTTTCTTCTTAAAAACGCTATTTTTAATTTACATTTTTAGAGTTTTCCAATAGAGAAAACTAGTTTTGTAAGTAAAAAATATATTCTTTTTTCTCAAACACGATTCTTTCTTCCTTTTTAAGATTGAAATTTTACTTTATAGTTATATTTTTCTGTTTTAATTTAAATAGCATTTTATGCAAGTTTAGTCTAAAGTTTATCACACAAATTGTTTCTTCTTGGGCTTTATTTCTTTGTCTATAAATTAAATATAAATAAAAAATTACGTAAATGAATCTTATATGAATTTTTCCGTTTAATTTTCGACATGTTTCAAATGCAATTCTGTAGACTTTTTATTAAAAAAAAAAAAACAAACAATTCGACATTACAAATATTATTTACCAACGTCTAATATTATTTATACATTAGTATAAAATATTAAGTAAAGAATAAGTTGTAAATATTTAAAAGATGTAAAACTATTTCTAAAGCCCACTTTTTATTTTGCAAAACGTTTTTTGAAATTCCTAAAATCTGTTTGGAAATTCACTACTTTCAGATCTTTAGAGCACTTAAATGGCTACTACTTTGTAATTGAATCAGAAACGAAAATTATTAGAAATTGTGTGCTATTTACATGACTATTAGAAAATATTTTATTTTGATTTGAATTATTGGGAAAACAACCAACTTTCACTTATTAAAGGGTCAACAGCTTGAATGATATATTTGCGCTCTTTGTTTTATATGATTAAATTTGTATTATATTGAAAAACAAAATATACATTTCTTTTGTCAGCAATCGGGAGCCTGATAATAAAATGTGCTAAATGTAAAATACTTCCCATTAGACTTCCATTATTTTTTGTGAGTTTTCCTAGAAGGCTTTTTTTTGTTCGATAATAATTAATTTTCATTAGAAATTTAGATTTCTCCTCACATTCCTACATGACAAATTAAACTTTTTTAATTGCTGTGGAACAGCATTATCATATTAGAAAACAAATAAGATATGCTTTGGATTGTTGTTCTTTAAGTTTTACAAAATATAAAACACTTTCGCCGCTTAAATAAATTGTTTTCTTTGTGTTTTGTTGCTCGATAACGAATTCTATTATCTCAAATTACGAAACATTTTATTCGATATCAAATGTCAATGAATCAGTAAAAACACTAAACAACAATTC
Organism: Dexiosoma caninum; assembly: GCA_963924685.1. NCBI lineage: Eukaryota > Metazoa > Arthropoda > Insecta > Diptera > Tachinidae > Dexiosoma > Dexiosoma caninum. The sequence goes on along the minus strand of OZ004726.1, from coordinate 28,863,021 downwards.
ACACTATGCAACCACAAAATATTAAAATATTTTGATGTTTTTGAATCCTCCAATGAAACACGAATTGAAACCATAAACTGGACTACAGACTGTGGAACCAACAACGAAACTTGCTGGTTATAACATATATGTAATAAATCACAGCAAATCGATACCAATTTAGTGTAAGGATAACTGAGGTTCAAGAAACCATTAAACTTTGTTTTGGTTTTGTCTATACGTGAACTTATGAAAGAAATTTTGCTTTCGGATCAGTTGAGTGCAGGAAACATATACGTTTCTCATAACAAACCATACATACTTACGAGTATATACGTATATAGTTTGGGTTCGAAACTTGAAAAACAGCAAAAAAAAAATAGGAATCTACAAAATCTTTTTGACAAATTACGAGTATTTATTAGACGGTCACTGCAGGGCAGGTTATAAAACGTAACTTGCTGTCAAATTATTTAATTTGTCTTTATTTTATAAATTTTTCATGAGTGCATGCATTGAACAGTCTAAAAACACAGAAATTAGAATTTTGAGGTGATAAAAAAGTGGGTGTTGCTAGTGGTACCTGAGTGATATGCCTCGACTTTTCATGGTAAAATTGCGTTGCATACATTATTGTGCTCTGAAATGTCTGTTCTACATCTTTTCGAAACAAATTAAAATTTAATTCGCACGAAAAAGTTCAATGGCGTCTATACCTTTTATAGTCAAAGAGTTAAGTTGTATCAAAAATTTTAATGAAATTGCGCAAAATATTGGTTGCATTGGCTGAATGGTTCTTTTGCCTGCAGTCAACACATTAACTATTCAGCCAAGAGACACCCCCTTAATACGTCATGTAAAGAATAATAATATATGTACATATGTATGTATATATCGTCACCTAAACTGCAAAATAACGAAACATCAGCTCATAAGTTTAAAAGATTAGAAAAAAAAATATATCACACTGCTTCCTCTAAAGAGGATCAACTCAAAATTTTTAAATTTTCACTTTTTGCAAGAAATCGATGTAGAGTAGTTATATCTACCCACTGTAAGGGAATACTATTTTTTAGCATGTTTGATTATACGTTTTGTTTAGAAAAACTTGCCTTTGATGATACTTTATTTTGCAATATTGTTATAAGTTGGTTATTTTAATAGTATAAGATTAAAATTTTGTACACAAACATATAGAGATAGACCACTTGGCATGAAAGGTCGCATGATCACATCAAGACACTGCATGAACTGGCGGGGGTGTTCCCTGACTAAAGGATGCCAGTTCTTGCCTTCAGACTAATTTGCAATGCCATTGTTCCCGCGAGGAAATGGTGAAGGAGAAATTGCAGTACTGACGACAGTGAGAAATTTTATTTTTACACAGATGGTTCGAAAACGAATGGGAAGGTTGGCTCTGGAGTTTATTGCACACACCTGGATATCAGCAATACTTATAGACTTTCGAATCACGCTAGTGTCTTCATGACGGAAGTTTATATCATATTAATGACTGACGCATTCGCGGGGAGGATAACCACCGGAGGAAATATTAAGATTTTCACTGACAATCAGGCTGGAATTCTGCCCTTAACCTCAAGACCGTCATCATCGAAGCTGGTCAAACGGTGCAGGAAAACCCTGCACTCTAATTTGGATATCAGCTAACTGTGACATTGAGGGAAACAATATGACTAACAAGCTAAATCTTAGATAGGTGGAAATACATCAACCAACCAACACATACATAAGTAGTATGATGAATCGTAATCGATAAAAAAAAACTCAATTTCTATTTTTTAAAATACGTTGTTTTACATTTTAGGTGACTATAAAATGTGTGATAAAAGTAAAGAATTTTGATCGGTAATATGTACATTACTAGCTTCGTTTACGTCGACTTGATGCTGTTACCTAAAATTCTACTGCAAAAAAGTTCTTTTATAATTTTCTTTAGAGGTATTAATGTCAAAAAAATGTTTTTTCGTATTAATATAAAAATCAGAGGGAAAACGTAATTAATTAAATAAATGAAAACAAAAATTGCATATAAACGAGAAATAACAAAAAATTAAGTTTTATTAAAAATAGAATTTGTTTTTAAGGAATTTTTTAATTTCTTATCTGGTTACTCTGTGTATTAATAAAAAGTAATAAGTTATTGCAAGTACAATGAGTAAAATAAAGAATACAGGAAATAATTATAAAGGATATTTTAAATACATATACTTTATGTATTAAATTGTTTTCTTAAAACAAAATTTCTTGTTTCCGCTGAGTTCTATTTTATCCTTTAAATACATTTGGTTTATTATCATACTTTTTAAACAAAATTATTTTTGCCTATAAAAAGACAAAAATATGTATTTTTTCTTTATACTAAGTTAAAGAAAATACCAGAGCGAATTTTCACTTTTAAAGTTTTTGTTTAATAATGATGTCTTTTGTACATTAAAAATTATATGTTTTAATTCAATTTATTTTATAATCAATGAGAACAACAAATGATACAAAAAATTTAATTTTACATATATAGTTGCCATATATAATATAATATCGTATGTATTTGTATGTAGTAAATTGTTTTTTTATTGACCAAAAAAAATATAATTTTTTCAAAATGTTTTTCTTGTCTTTAGAGGGAAAAAATTTAGCACCTTGTTAAAAGGAAAATTAAAAACAATTTTTAAATTTCATTTTCGTTAATTAGAGTTTTTGTTTAAATTTAAAGTTCTGGAGTTTTTTTTTATAATATCACATATATTTTTAACATGTTTTTTAATTAAATTTTGCTATGGTTTACATACGATACAATCAATATGTGTAGAATTTTCATTTTAGTATTAATATATTAAAATTTTAGAAATTTAATACTTTTCTTTCTTTATATTTCTAAAGTTGTTTAAAAAAATAGCTTTCTGTTTGCTTTTGGAGATTGTTTCAACGGAAAATTTTTTTAAATCATGAACAATATTTATGATAGGAAATTATTTGTAAAATAAAAAATGAGTGTGATAAAAAGTAGGGGAAAATAAATTAAAAATAATTATAAATTTATGTGCCTCATATCATCCATAAAAATGTTTCATTTTGTATCTTTAAATCATTTTTTTTTCGTTTGGTTTTTTAAGTCTATATCACATCACATTGTATTTTTTGTTTGTTTTCTTTTTAAGTTTCATGTTTTTCCATCAATTTCTTTACTTCATTTAATTTTTAATAGTTAATTTTTTGTTTGGTTGTTTGTATAATAAATGCAAAATATTGTTTTTCCCTTTTTCGAGGTTAAACAAAAAAACAACACTCACAGCATTCGTTATAGTAGTAAATATTAAAAAATATATATAATTAAAAATACGAGATCCTTCATTATTTGTTTGTTGTGGTTAATTTCTTTAAATTGTATTTTGTTGGTTTTGCTACGTTAAAGGTTTTACAAAAACCAATTGTTTTTATTTTCTTGTTGGAAAACAAAAAATATAATATACAAAAAATAATTTACTTTTATATTTAAAAATATATATATATAGTGCATACATATATATTTTTTTAATTTTATTTGCTTTTTTGGATTTTTATCTAGTTTTGTTTTTCTATAGAAATAAGATTTAAACGTTAAATTCGAATCTTGTTTTATTTATACACATTTAATTAAATGTGAACAATGGAAATTTTCGTTTTTAATTTATTGTTGTGTTTAAAGCATTTAAGAAGAAAACTAGAAAACGTTATTTTGTTTTGCTTTCAACTAAATAATATCTATTTAGAAAAAAAAAAACAACTTAAAAATTAAAAATCCAAATATTTCCAAGAATAGAAAAACTCCACATTGCACATTCTATAACACTGAATAAAAAAAGTGTTACTTTTATAAGCAGTGCTTGTATGTTTATACCTTAACTGGGTGATGAAATTCAAAGGATCTTAAAATAATTATAATTTGATAATCTTTTTAATCTACTTTTAGTTGCGCACCTAATTTTGTTTTAATAATCAATTTGTTTTAAAACACAACACACATATAAAAGGAATCTTCTTATTTTTATTCGATTTTTTTTTAATAAAAATTATATTTTGGTTAATTGATATCAGTCAAAGTAATATGTGTATAGTAATTGGAGATCTTTTCTTTTTTTGCCAAGGCAAGCAGTGAAACCAAAGAGTAAATTTTTCTATGATGCTTATATTAAACTTTATTATATGTATTTATATATTTTGTAACTGCAATAAGAATAATAATAAATAATTCCTCATTTTAATCTTACAACACTTTGTGGCTAAAAAGAGAGGTAATATTGGATCATCTATGTATGTAAATACATATACATATATCTTTATTTCATTGTTTTCACAGAAAGCAATTTTCCATATAGAATATGTATGTATTTTTCAATTACGAGTATTATTTGCGTTAAATCGATTTCAAATTTCACTAACGCATTTAAAATTAAAAATACCAATAAATTGAATAAATAAAAAAAACTGTTCAATACTTGTACGGAAAGGAATGCTTTCGAAATACATACAGTACATACATATGTATATACTATATTATTTATTTGCTTATGAAGAAATAACAATTTTGTAAACAAAGACATATTTTTGGTAGTTAATATGACATTTATTGAATTCTTCGGTTGCCAAATAGATTAACCCTATGCAAACAATAAAAATAAAATAAACAATAACTAAATTGTGAAACCAGGTGAAAGATAATGCAGTTTGGAAGTGTATTTTTTTTATTTATTGGCATCTCTGTAAGTTAAGATATTTTGAACCTTATTATGAAAGTCGCTCTCGTGAGGAAAACAGTAAAATCGTTTTATATTGACTTGTCGCAAATACGACAACGACACTCATAATAACGCGCATTACATTATAGTTTTAAGTTTGCTTCACGATCTTAAGGGATACCATGGGAATATAACATCAGGTTTGTTATCTAATTTTTTATTTAGGTGGTAAAAAAATACTATAATAATTTATGTTTGTATTTATAAAGAAATTAAAAAACTGCTCAATAAATTATTTATTGGCCGAGAGCTTTGTTTTAAATAATGGTGTTGAAATGGTGTTAAGAAAACAACAATTACAAAAAAAAAAAAAAAAGTTAATCGATGTGACAAATGAAGCATCCAATGAAAGATATACAAGTTTCACTGCTTTCTCCTTTCCATTTTTTTTCTAAAATATTTCCCTGCGAATGTTGTTCGTATTCCTTTAAAAACAACATTAGAAAAGGTTGTTGTTGTTGGAAGAAACTTGTTGAAAAGAAAAATAAAGAAAGTTGTCTCATTTTATTTGTATGGATGAATGTGGCGCATTGGTGTATTTGATTTTAATTTTTTTATCCATTTAATAATGATTTTTATTAAAAAAAATGGATGCATTCATTTTTGATATAGTTTTTAGAATTAAATAAAATGTTTCATTTTGCAATTTTTATATACTCAAACAAATAAAATATAAATTACATTATTTGTATATAAAAAAAATAATGACAAAAAGGCTGCGGCGGCGGCTTTGGCAAGTTAATGCATTTTCTTTTTTTTACGATTTTTACTTTAAATGCATTAATTAAATAATAAAAAAACACATACATTTCAGTAAAGCATTTGCTTTTCATTTAAAAACACAACAAAAATATTTAATACTTAAATGCAAAATAAAAAGTTTTAAGTTTTGTTTCTCATTAATTAGTTTTTAAATCAAATTAATTTTGTAAATTTGTGTTGATTCGGGTGACAAAAGTTCAAGATATTCGATATCGATCGAAATTTCAATAGAATTCAAATGGTAATTTTTATCGATATGGAATCTCACAATGAAATGTCGCCGGTTTTAATTTTAGTTTCGTTTTTCTTTGTTGTTACTCATTGTAAAATTAGAAAGTTTCTTAAAAAATAATTTCAATAAAAAATAATGATTCATTATTTTTTTTCTTTTAAGTTATAATTTTGTTAGAGAAATTCATCAGTTATTTGTTAATCATAAATTATAACTATTTCAACTATTGGTGTAATAATCATTAATTGAGTTTTTTTTAATGACACCAGGGGTTTAAACAAATTTTACTTTATAGTTTAGAAACCATTGTTTCCGTTTATTTTGCCTCATTTTGAAATCCTTGTGTCTTTAAAACATCAATAATAATGATGAAAAAAATATTTTCTTTTAAATATTTTTTTAGGTAAAGAAAATAATAGAAAGTTTTTGGGGAAAATGTTGATTTGTTTTTGTAATTTTAAGAAGTTTTTTCGTAGTTGAAGATGTTCTTTATTTCTCATAATATTATTCATATTTGTTGTAATATTATTTGGAAAGAAAAAAAACATCATTATGCGTTTTTCAAACTTTTTTTCCTTTTAGGTCTTAAACATCATTCATCAAAAATCAAAAATTTTACATTTCTTACATTTTTCCGAATGTTTGTTGCTTTTTATATTCTTTTTTGTTGGTTTTTTTTGCTTTTGAGAAAAAGAAATCAATTTTTGGTTTTTTAAGAGTAATGCGTGATTAATTGATATTTTTTGTTTTAATTATTAATTTTTCTTTTGTAATAGTAATTTAAATTGATTAATATTAATAATGTGCTGTTTGGTTTGTACACAAACAAGAAATATTTATATATATTTTAATTATGAGGATAAAAATGTATGTACCTTTTTTTGTGTACTGCAACAGAACTATTTACTGTTGTTGTGGTTGGGCAATTAACTCTGCACCCTGTGTTGCTACATTTGCGTTTGCAGCTACACTACCATTAGCTGTTGTCGCAAATTGGTGTGGATGAGCATAGAAAGCAGTGGGTGGTGGTCCGAATTGACCAGCGGCATAAGGATTACCAGTAGGTAACATGCCACTAGCATCATACATATATGTATGGGCGCCTGTAGTTGGTGGCGATTGAGCTGGGGCAGTATAAATAGCACCAGCTGGTGGTGTGGGAACATTTGGATATTCAGTTGGTCCTCCAACTTGACCCGCACCTGCAGCTACTACAGCTACTGCAGCAGCTATGTTTTCAGCTACACTCATTTGTTGCTGTTGAAACCCTAGGGAATTGACATCTTGTTGACTATTCTGATCCATAAGCTGTTGATTGTACTGCGCAGCTGCAATCTGTCCATTTTGCTGTTGATAGTCACGTTTTGGATATTGTTGGAATCGTGGTGTATTGCCATTGGCATGCACATATTGGCCTCGAGGTCGATATTGTTGTTGAGCGATGTAACCACCTGCTTGTTGTTGCATATGTGGAGGAATGTGAGACACGTAGCCACCCATCATAGGACGTGGACCATTACCACCAGCTGCGTTGAATGGAGCACGGGGACGATAAGGTCTACCAGCATCTTGAGAACCACCATTATTATTGTTGTAGTGGCTATTGTTGCGGTTATTCCAATTGCCCACACCACCTGGTTTGCCACCACTATTCTGTTGCTGTGGTTGATATCCTTCGTTTGTGGCATTATTCGCATTATACTGGTGATATTGTGGTTTTGGTGTATAACCACCACCACTTTGAGCCCCGTTTGCTTGATAATTTAAAGGATTATTCCGTTGCTGTTGGTTTTGAATACCTTGATTAGTTGTCTGCCAACGTTTGTTGTTATTGCGATTGTTGGGTCCACCACCCACAGATCGAGCCAAATCTAGAAGAGCAGGAGAAGGCTGTTGACCGGCTTCTTCCAATACGGCTATTAATTCTCTAGACTGTTTGGCATTATCTGGTGTAAAGAACGTATAGGCAGTACCTAATTGCTGGCAACGTCCAGTTCGTCCAATACGATGCACGTAATTTTCTGACGAATTTGGATAATCATAATTGATGACATATTGCAAGTCTTCCACATCAAGGCCACGCGAAGCCACATCGGTTGCAATCAATATATTGGACTTGCCATTACGGAAATCTTTCAATACTGAATCACGTTCAGTTTGGGTTTTATCTCCGTGTATTGATGTGGCTGTATAGCCTTCATTGCGGATAATTTGCAATATTTCTTCAACCTAAAATAAAGTATGAAAGAGAAAGTATAATTTTATAGAAAAAATATTTTTTTTTATTAAAGAAAAAAAAATCAATATTAAATACTCACTTTGATTTTGGTTTCTACGAATATAATAAGTTTGTTACTGTTGTTCGCTGCATTATTTTGATTTGGCAAAATCTCTTTCAATAGTTTCACAACAAGTTGCGGCTTTTCATTGTCTTGGCAGATTTCAACGATTTGACGGATGTTATGATTGGCAGAGAGATTCATTGAGCCAATATTAATTTGAATATAGTCATTTAAGAAATCGCCGGCTAATGCTTGTACTTCCTTGGGCCAAGTGGCTGACCACATTACTACTTGGCGATCAGGACGAATTTGTTCAATGATCTTGCGAATTTGAGGTTCAAATCCCATATCCAACATACGATCGGCTTCGTCCAAAACCAAATAAGTGCAACGTTGTAAATTAGTGGTGCAATTTTCTAGAAAATCAATCAAACGACCAGGAGTTGCTATAATGACCTCCACACCTCGATCTAAATCGCGAGCCTGTGGTACTTTTGAAGAACCACCAAAGATGCAAGTGTGACGAATTTCGGGTTTACACAAATGGCCGTAATCGCGGACAACCGATTGAATTTGTTGAGCCAATTCACGCGTAGGTGCTAAGACCAAAGCAATGGGTCCTTCACCACGTTGTAGTGGAGGCTGATTTGCAATGTGTACCATTGCTGGTAACATATAGGCTAGAGTTTTACCAGAACCAGTCTGAGCAATTCCAACTAAATCGCGACCAGACAAAGCAATTGGCCAACCTTGAGCTTGAATGGCTGTCGGTTTTGTGAAACCTTGGCGTTTCATTTCTTCAATGGTGTATTCAGGCAATGTGCATTCATCAAAAGAACCAATCGGGTGGGGAATATCATTGCCAGACACTGTGATTTGTAATTCAGCACGCATTTCCGCAACTGTTTGTTCGCTCATATTCAGAGTATTTGGATGAGGAATGTAGAAATGTTTCTTAAATGGTTGCAAGTTTTCCCATATTGGTTTGCTCAAACTACGCCCAGGGTTTTTAGCTTTTTCACGTTGTAATTCTGCACGCTCTTCTTTCGAAAGGTTTCCCATATTAGGTTGATAACCAACATTGCCATTTTGTGGCTTCTGAAAACGTGGAACGAAATTGGGATTATTGCCTCGGTGCTTGAAACCTCCAGCGGCATTGTTGTAGAAATTCTGGCCAGCATTGGGAATCATCGAATTGAAGTTGTTGCGATAGCCACCACTATAGGTAGCACCTTGCGGATTACCGCCATAACCTCCCCCTCCCATATTGTTATGACCACCGTAAGATCCTCCGCTGCCAGCGTTAGAATTACGTTGATATTGATTACGCTGAGCGTTATTCATACTGCCATTTGCATAATTTGCATTTGGGTTTCCAACAGCAGGTGCTGCTGCATTATAACCAGTGGGATACATGATGCAATTGGTATTCGAATGTTCCTCAATCAACAGTTATTGTTATTCCAAAAGTTTACAACGTTGTATTAATAATATTTGTCTAGTAAAAGAAACGCCATTAATAATTGTTATTAAATAACTGCTGTTATTAGTAACGATGAAATTTATCTGAAAACGTAAATGTTTTCTTACGCTCAGTTTTTAAAGTACCAAAAAAAAAAGACACAAAGACAAAATTTTATCGATAAACATTCATGCTCTATACAAGCTACTGGAAGCATTATGGAAAATATGACAATTAATTAAAAAAATCTTGACTATGCAATATTAAGAATATACATTTAATATAGGGTAAATAAAAATAATGACTGTCGGTTTCAATTACTTAAATATAGGGCAGTACACGTCAGCACTGAAATTACATTCAATTTCATGACGGCTTAAATTAAATCTAGTTTAAGGGCGCTTCACCAAATGGAAAAGAAAATAGATAGGACGATAGAAAAATGAAATATAAGATGAAAATAAAAGTGAAAAAAGTTTTTACATAATTTTACATCACAGTGTTACCAAAAAGCACTAAATACATAAGTTTGAACTGCATTCAACAAAAATTGTAATAATATAACAAATAGCGGCTGGGTATCACAGCCGAATATTTGATACGATTTATGGAATAACTTACAACTTAAGCTGATCAGCTTTAATTGCTGTCGTATAAAACGCATTCCAGAATAATAATAGGTAACGAAATTTTTTTTGTGTTCTTCTATACTGTGTTCCTTTACGTATTCCCTAATATACAGCAAGTAGTTGCTGCAAACTTAAGAATGCATTTATTCATACAGGAATAAATAAAACTACTAAGTAGAGGTGAAATGAATAGGTATATATGTATGTACATATAAATATGGAACTCGAATTAGGCATGCAAGTTACATAAATGCGACCAAGACTTTTCTTTGAATAAACTACATACAAATTTACTTATGTACGTACTGTACTTCGGTTACATTTTAATGTAAATTTATGTACAACTTAATTGGTACTTAAAAGTTAGGAGTTTTAAATAGATTTTGTATACGAGTATTCTATATAGAAAGATATTTCCAAAAGCTTTCAAATGATACCAATACTGTCCAAATACGTTCAAGAATGTAGTGATCAATCGAATTTCTGTATGACAATTTCAGAGGCCCTTTTTATATATTCTTCCCAATTTTCAATCACACTATACATGGAATACAACTCTCATGTATGGGCCGGTGCTTCAAAGACTATTTTGAAGTTACTCGACCGTGTACAAGGGCGAAGAAACTCATAGCAGACAGTAGGGCAGGCAACTCTATTGACTCTCTTGAGCATCATCGCAACGTGGGGTGCGTTTCGTTGTTCTATCGTTACTATAATGAGATGTGTTCTAATAAAATCAGGGAATTCGTTCCCGAAACCCGGTCATTTGCGCGCATTACAGAGAAAATTCACACTGTATAATTTTTTTTTGATTTGGAGAAACATAAGGAAAGTAAATTTTAGACTGAAAATTCTCGCCATAAGCATCCACCCACTGACAAAATTATGAATATGAAATGTGAACCGGTGCATTGTACAACATATTATTAAAAGTGGTAACAATACTTTAAGCTTAAGGAATTTAATATTTTTGTATAAAGAAAAAATCTTACCATAATTCAAACAGGCCTTTTGAAAATTGCAGTTGCCTTTCCAATATAGTATTTGATATGCGATATGCTTACATATTTTTATGCATGTTAATTTTTATACACATATGAGTAGATTATGGATTGCAACTGAACTGAAGTTGCCAGGGAGGCAACACACTTTTTTTCATTTTTACATTAAAATTTTATTTCTCAAATTATATTCACTTCTAAATTCAATTATTCGCACTAGACTGACACGCGAGGGGTGATCAACTGTTGAAGTAAAACTAGAAGAATTAATGAACAACTGCTCTAAGATTATTCACCTTTACCCTTCCACTAATAAATGCGACATAAAACGTACTATCCATAATTCTATAACAAAGACGTAAAAGAACTTTGGTCAAACTACTACCACAGATTCAAATACTTCAATCCATATAATATTCATCCAGTATATCCAAGAGAATCTGCCCGGCGGGAAATTCAAGACTACAGCCGTCTTAGAATGGGACATACAGCAATTACCCACCAACACATAATACAGGGCTCATCCCCCAAACATTGTCACCTATGCAACACCATTAATGTCTTAAATATTGAACACGATCATCCGACAAATATTTCGCACTGGCAACACTCAATCTGAGAAATATTTAGTACTGGTAGCACACAAATACTAAAGAGTATTGCCAGAACGAAATCGCAACAGCTGATTTATAAAGGTGAATAATCTTAGAGCTGTTCTACTTTCAGTTTTACTTCAAAGTGTTAAAAAAAAATATACATGCCTAAAAAATTATTGGCTCGATTATGGAAGGCAACTATAATGGTTGGCAGTTGCTGAAAATGGTAATGCAGATGGAAAATGTATTAAGTCCAGTTGCTTTTTAGCGGTTTTTGACAACCACAAATTCGTGGTTGCACCCTGGCAACTTCAGTTCAGTTGCAATCCTTAATCGACCCATATGTGTATAAAAATTGACATGCATAAAAAAATATGTATGCACAACGCGATATCAAATGAAATATTATTATTATTCTCGAGTTCTTAATTTTTTTTTTTTATATGGAAATATCTTTCTATATATTCAAAATCTATTTAAAACTTCTTAACTCTTTAAGTACCAATTTAATTTTACATCGAACTGCATTACATACATACATAAGTAAATATGTATGTCGTTTATTCAAAGACAAGTCTTGTTCAAATTAATGACTGTCCCGCCCCAATTCGAATTCCATATGCACATATGGTCAAAAAATAAGTACATAGGCATTTTCTCCGCATACTAGCTGCTTTATTTTTTTTTTTTTCAAATTTTATATGAAAACCCCACCCCATTATAAATTTAAAGATCTAATATGTCAGCAGTGATTCAATATTGAAAATAATAAATACTTTTTTAAAATGGGTTGTTATGTTATTTAGTACACTGTTCAGATTAATCAAGACGAATTAACATTGCTTTGATAGATGGATCAAAATAAACATTGTTCACACAGAGGGTGGCGATGGTCTAAGTAGTCTGCACGTTGACTACAAAATTAGAAATTTTCCTGAGTTCAACCCCAGTTTAAGACTCATAAAAACATCTCGCATTTTTTCTGATGTGCATTTGTGGGTCTTTGTGTCTGTTGTTGTCGGAAGGCTTCAGCGGCGAAGGCATAGAACAGTGACGGCTTCAGCTGCATCCAATCCACAGTCACATCAAAACGCCCTCCTTCATTGGTATTATGTTGCACAGCCGAAATAAAATAAATTACTAAAAAAGGTGTACTAAAAAGGAAGCTTCAAAATTTAATACGTCTCCTTGACATCAGACGCTACAACACTGCTGTAAAAACAAACAACGTGCAAAAAGCAGTGTTGTAAGATATTCAAGCTTCGCCTCCTATCAATTCTCTTACTATCCCTCTCCTCCAGTTCTAGCACAATGCATCGCATGTATAGGGGTCCTCACCTGAGTGCTGGTCAATAAAAATAAATAAAAAAAGAGAATAGTTTAAAGCTAAGCGAAGGAAAATTTTTGAGATCCGTACACTGTTTTGTGTTCAAAATGCTCTTAAGCCAGAAATCAGAAGCACGTGGAGAAGTCGTAAAAAAAAACGCGCCAGACAACAGACGATCTCATTATTACTTAGACAAAAGAAACCTTTTGTCATTCAGAAAAATTTCTGCCGATATAGGGAGTATCATAACTGCTCGAATTGTTGTGCCAAGCTACCCAGCCGTATAGTTAGAAAAGTTCCATTACTCTAGACAAAAAATTTCAAAGCGAGGCTGATCTTCGCTAAAACACACTTAAGTTGGTCGCAGCCATTACAAATGGTATATTTTTTCTAGTAACGAAACCAAAATAAATTTGTTTGGGAATGACATCTGCCGAAATGTGCGTCGCCTCGCAGGTAAAGATTCCATATACGGTCAACAAAAAAGGACAGTCAAGCACGGTGGGGGTAATATAATGGTATGGGGATACTTGTCGAGGTATAATAGCGTTGGTCCAATTTTTCGTATTACTGGCACGATAACCTTTGTGGATACCTAAACCAAAGGATTTCAAGAAAAACATCTTTGTAATAAAAAAAAATAACTTGGTATTAAATTCCATTAGACACCTGCCGTAAGCTTATTAACAGTATGCCAAAACGAATACAAAAAATTGTTGAAAATAAACTTTTTATTTACCGAATATTCAGAATATTTACCCTCCTAAAGCTGTCAATTTATGTTTTTAGCTTACAAATAGTGTTTTGTTATTTTGATTTCGTCTACAAAAAAGAACTTTAAAATTTTTTGTTGCTAAAATAACATTTACCCAAATTTTGAAAAAAAACATGAAATTTCATATTCAATAATTAAAAAAATTAAATAGATTTAAATCGAATAATAAAATGTTTGTTGTATAAAGAAAAAAATTGAGTATGAAGAAGCTATTTAGTTTATCTTTTTTTTTTTTTGTATAATTTATAATTCCTAAAGATTTTTTGAGAGTTCTTGTATGAACACACGATATTTCATAGATTCTTCAAAAATTTGGTTAAGGTCTACTGACGATTTTGGTATTAGCACCAAATGAAATGTAGATATAGACTAGTTATTAAACAACATAGATAAATGGTCGTAATTAATCTTGACACACGTTGAATATATGAAAAAATAGTTACATAAATTTTAAGTATATATAAAAATATTTTTAAAAGCTTTCAAATGATACCAACATTGGCCATATGCGTTGAGAAATGTAGTGGAGATTCGCATTTCTATATCAAAACTTCGGAGGTCCATAATTCAAAAACTAAACGTTGCCTGGACTTATCTTTTTTTCTATCGTCGTATCTAATTACCACAAAACACCCTAATTACTTTCCATTTTGTGAAGTGTACGTAAACTAGATTTAAGCAAAATTTACATACATTCTTATCAACTGAACATGTGGAACATTTTCTTCACAGATCACCTTGGCAACCCTTTTTGTCTATACACACAATTTCTTTTTCTATGGTAAAAAAAATCGTTTGTGTGTATGCGCGAGTTTAAGAAAAAAACAAAATATTTAACTTACCCAACTACTTTTTTCCTTGATAATTATAAGCTTTAAAACTTTTTAAGAATTTTCTTTTAGTCTATTTCTTGTACTTTATATATTATATTATATATACTTAAACCGCCGCCTCGCTTTTTTTCTGTAAGTCTTCGAGTTCCTCTTTGTGTGGAAACTTAAAATCGATTTTTTTCACTTACGTAGGTAGTTAAATAAAATATCTATTTTATTTTACTTCAACGAAAAAAAGTAATTTTTTGCTTTTACGTTTTTCGTTATATATATTAAGTTGCTACTAATTTATAAATATCTATTGATATTAAATAAATTATTAATACTAACTTATTTAAAAAATATTTGCGGAAAAGCGAGGAACGTCGTTGGCTTGACAAAACCAAACTGAAATAAAATGGCTGAATACCTAAATAGATTTGATAAAGTCTAAACTATGTGGGTACTGATACTTATAAAATTTTCTGGGTACTTGGTATTCAGCATTAACTTTGTGTGTACAATTTTTAACTTTTAAATTCTTTTAGTTAAAAAAATATTCCACATTCTTAAATATTTTCTTCTTTGCCTACAGGTTACATAATTATATTTATTATAGTACTTCTAAAGGGTGCTTTAGACGATAAGATTTGTCGTACGTAAAATGAGAGAGAAAATAAAATGAAATTCCATCCGTATTTCAAAAAAAGAGAGTAAAAATCGAATGGTTGTTTTCTGGTATGGATAAAATCAAGTAAGAGGAAAACATTCTCATTTAATTTAACTACAGCTGTTTGCTTGTTTCCGCAGGGATGGTGTTCTTGTGCAATTGAATTTTTTTTTTAATAACTTTGAAAAATATTTTTATAACTTTCGAATATGTTATTTTCGTGGTCAAAATTTTTAGTGTACTTTTAAAAAATATACGTATATTTTTATAAAATTGTGCTTTCGTGGTCTAAAATGTACATTTTGATTTTATAATTGGTATAAATTTATTAAACCAGTTTTCCCTCCCTGGCTTTCTCACATTTTTTTACATAAAAATGCATCCCTGATCTAATGGTGTGTTGGTTTTTGAAAAATTTTAAAAAATCAAAAGAGCCATACGACTGTCAACTTTTCATCCGTATTTTCTCTCAAAATCTTATAGTTTCATTACATATTACGTTTAGACGATCCGACTTGTGCTCTTCTACACAAAAATTTGACATGTCGTACGACTTGGTGGACAATGTAAAGCACTCTTTAGGAATAATTTAGTAAACTAGAAAAATATTCGCACTCATAGCTGACTACCGGTTACCGGTTCTATGATCCACCTTGATTACTTTGGCAGCACTATAAAATTATGTTGCTGGCTACAGACGATGCAAGATGTTTATATAACATTTCGAACACTTCAGTTCTTGTTGCATTGTCCCCGTCCATATTGTGAAGCATATGCTGCAAAAGTTTTTTGAATTCTCTTTTGAAAGTGCAGCAGTGTCCATACATGAATCTTTTGCTTCATGTTTAGTATTTTTTATTCCTCCCTTCTATCTTCTTTTTTTAATTTTTTTTTACATTTCTCAATACCGAATGCAAATATAAAATAACTATCCTGTGATAGGTGTGAATATTTTTTTTTGGATACACATTTGAAGCACAAGGTATAATTTGAAGCAAAATGGACGCTAAGAAGAAAAATTATATAATAATTTTTATATAACTTTATATTTTTTTTTTAAATTTGTGATATTTCACAAAAAATTAACAATAAAACAGGGTAGCTATTATTATGATAGAAGTTAACAGTATACCAAACGAAAAGAAATAAAATGAAACGTCAAATACACCTCATCTCAAAAGATGCAAATAAGAAATTCAACAAAAACTGCATGTACATGAAACAGCGTACATACTTCCACTCCTCTTCCCCTTCTCGTCAACAAACTCAAAAGATTTGCAGCATATGCTTCACAGTATGGACGGGGACATTCGAGGTTTCAAAAACGTCAAATGTTATGGAGGGTGGTTGAGGCAGTTCACACCACAAAGTATACAGAGGCGTCAGTTCAAAGCAGCGAAGGAGCAGAGAAAGAGACATCATCAAGAGATTTGCTGTCTCTTTTACCCCCTAACTCTGTTCGCTGATTCCTTTTTCTTTTAATTCCTCAATATTGTTGTTTTGTTTTGATTTTTATTTTCTAGATGTGGAAATTAGCCGTATTTTTCATCTACTTTATGCTCACAATTTCGCAATTTTTAGCACGACAATGTTACAAACATAGGTTATAGGAATCTGTGGTTACAAAACACAACAATGTGGTGTTTTGTGTCATGAAAATTATGTACTATGAAAATTAATTTCATTTATTAAAACAAATATGTAGATACCAAAAAATCACAAGATCACTAAAATGTTATTTTATTGGCTTATGCACAACAAATTTCTTTTTGGTAATTTTTTAGCTTCGCTGTTTTTTTTGCTATATTAACACAAAACACGATTAGAACCACAAAACACTGTTAAAACAAGCTGCACTATGTTTTTTTTACTATAATATTAACACAAAACACAATTAAAACAAAGAAAACCACAAGAAATTATAAATTTGTTCTTATGCACAAAATGTGGCTTATGTTTACATTTTTCTTTTGTTTACTTTTCATCTTTCGTAAAATTGTATATTTGTCTCTTTCTCCCCCTATTTGAAGAAAAGCTGATTTAAAATTTTTCAGACCCCTAGCTGACACTTCTAGGTATTCTATGGTTCACACCACAAATCTATTTAAGGTAAGGTCTGTAATAAGAGAGGTTTTGAGAGAGTAATGCTCTTGTTCTTCACGCACGAGAATGACCGTACTTTTTCTTCGGGCTAGTTTGGGCATGAAGAACAAGCAATCAGTTTGTTTATAATAAACATTGAAAATAACAAAGCAAAATTACAAATGTCCCAAACAGCTGACAGACATTAAAAAAGTTGCGTTAAAAATTTTTCTTACGAAATAATTAATTACAAACATTTTTGTTATTTATACCATAAATTGTTAAAAACTTTTCATAAAAAATACCATTTTTTGAAATAAATATTTTTGTTAATACAAATTATTATTTCCTAACGATGCTACCTATTTGGTAGCGAAGTATTGAAAAAAAAAACAATTGTTAAAAACTTTTCATAAAAAAGACCATCGCTGAAAAATAAATATAATTAAATAAATTCTTTCAATAGTTGTTTTTTTAAATAAATTTTTTCACAAATATTTTTTTTTGGTAAACTATCATCAATCACATTAAACTTTGGGCGGGCGCCCAATTTTGAGTAAAGGAACAGACCTATAATTTCACATTTAATGCTACATACCGCAGAAGCGAGAATTAACGCTGTAAATGCACTTATTTTTACATTGTACTCAAAAAGCAACAAAAACAAGACGGGAAGACAAGATACTTAAGTCTATAACGAAACTACAAATTTGAAGCATTCTCTCTTCCTTACCTCGTTTTCTCCCCATCAAACATTGAATTACGTAATAAATGCAATTAAAATCTCAGTTTGGATTTATTTAACACTCTAGTGGCCTTAAAAGATTTATGTACTTCTGCTGACGATAACAATAATTGCTTTACTATAAAGTAAAATCAGAACATATTAGAATTAAAAAAACTATTCTTTAGTACTTGCGAAACTTTCGCTACCGTTTTTGAATTTTAAATTTTTTTCAAATTTCTCGAATTCTTTATCTGTAATTTCGTCTACCTTATCAAACACTTGTTCTACTCCTTGAACTTCTGGAATATAAAACTGCAACATATTTTCTACACCACTTTTTAAGGTAACAATAGAGCTGGGACAAGACGAACATGAACCTTGCATTTTTAGCTTGACAATTCCATTCTCGTATCCCATAAATATAATATCACCACCATCTTCCTGCACTGTTGGTCTTATACGACTATCCAGCAGTTCTTTGATCATCATGACAACATCGTCGTCTTCATCATTGATTTGGGTATCAGTATTTGGTTTAGCTTCGTTCAAAATAGGTAAGCCACTAGCGAAGAAATCCATTATAACAGCAAAAACTTCAGGTTTTATAATACCCCATTCGGCATCTTCTTGTTTTGAAATTGTTATGAAATCTGCACCGAAAAATACTGCACGTACACCCTCAATGCGAAATAAAAGTTTTGCTGTAATTAAAAAAAAATTAAATTAACTTTAATGGAAATCTTAAAAAATGTCTATACATACCCAACGGACTACAATAGGCAGCTGAGACAGAGGGAAAATCATATGTAGTTCCCTTACCCAGTACTTCAACACCAGGTAAAAACTTTAAGCTGTCTGGATTCGGTGTATCTTGTGTTTGTATAAACATATATCTTTGACAATTTTTTGAACTCCATACATTTTTAAATGTATTCAATAACTTCATGTTCTTTGGTAAAGCACTCCTCGCATTTTGAATTAAATATCGCTTTGTAATGGCATTGCTAATGATGAAAACTTGTATTGTTTGAGACACATTACGTTTTTTGTACACATTATTTACCTGAATATTATTTTGTTAATAATATTGATAGTATTACGTGAATTTCTAATTGCGTTCAACATTATTTTCCTCTATGTATTATTTATTTATTCATTATAAAATTAGCCTCAAATTAAAATTCAAGTGCAATGTAAACGCACTGAACGTATACCTTCATAGTATTTCAACCACTTTACCATATTAAAGGATTTTGAATTATTTTCCTTAGGTACATTTACAATGATGGACAGTTTACATCAATCTGTAATTTCACATTTACCTATGCCAAAATTTACAATTTCTTCTTTTACACGTTTATAGTTTTCACAACATTATAACCGGGAAATTATAAACTGATTTATATTGAGAACTTTTACACTGTAAATCTGTATTTACTATACATTTGCATGTCACAAAGAATGTCATTATATTATACACAAGTGAGGTTGTGTGTCCGTAAAAACTGCGTTATAATTATAATTTTGGCTTATAATTTTTATGTTCACACGTTGGTATTTTACGTACATGTGACATAACCTACAATAGTTCACATCAATATACTTATGCCAAATTATATTTCTGTTCCCTTTTAATTGTATTTATTTTAATTAAGAATTTTATTTATTAAAATAATATACATAAATATAAAATATAAATATACATAATATATTTTTTGATATATATTTATTAAGCCTGAGGTCTTTTTTTATCTTATTTTGTTTTTTTATTATTATATTATTATACAGGAATAATAATTCCTGATGATGTTAACAAGCTGTTAACGAAATATCGAATAATAAAAAAACAAAATAAGATAAAAAAAGACCTCAGGCTTAATAAAAATAAATCAAAAAATATAATAAAAAAAAAAGGTCAATTAATAATATAATTAATATACATAATATACAAAATTATAAACAAAAACCAATTTTCCTGAAGAAGCTACACAAAGGAGTAGCGAAATATCGAAATAAATATTAAATATATTAAAAGGAATTTAGGCTTAAATAATTAGTGTTATTAATATAAAAAAAGGTAAAATAACTAGAAAAATTAAAAAAAATATACATAAATAAATAAATTTTAATATACATATATTTGCCGAACCACAATTCAGCTGATGGCAGATGCTTTGGCACTTGAAAGTAGAAAACGTTCGGAATTAAATGCACACAAACAAAAAAATCATATACATACAAAACAAGTGAACTTTTGACATAAGGTTGGACACACAATGATAGAGCATGGCAAGGCAAATTCATACTAGGTGGCAAATTGTTGTATTTGTAACAAAAAGTGCTGTTGTTGTAGGGACGAGATCTCCTGGTATGAATTCGGCTTGGCGCATGCTTTCGGAGTCTTTGGTGAACGAGCTGAAACAAACCTTATATTGTGTTTCATGCATTGGGTAAACATACGCCATCAAAACTTTTGTTAAAGTTCATTCTTGGACTTCAATAAAAAAAAAACAAAATGGATTATGTAGTACAAAATGATAATAAGGAAACTTTTTAAACAGATAAAAATAAAAACACGATACTTATAAAGAAAGATGAATGAACCCAAAGCGATCATAAGCGAGAATAAAAAATACAAAATACAAGGTAATAAATAAAACAATTTGTACTATAAATATAAAAAGATTGTAAAGATTATAAAACAATTGCGAACTTCTAGCGTTCGCATTTCTAGGTTTAGTAGGAGGAATATCAGCTTTATTGGGCTTCTCGAAGACACTAGGAAATGCAAAAAGCGCGGAATCGAAGTTAATTGATAAAGGCGGCAATAAAACACTAATTCTACTGGACGAAGGATCCGCTTTAGCCATGCGAGCCTTAGGTTGGGGAAGTTTATATGCTGTGCTCGGAACCGGCGCCTTTTGTTTTGGTGTCTGGAAATTGTCTGGAGCTACGAATGTAAGTAATTAAATAATAAATGTAATATTTTTCTTTAATAAATTTTGTAGCTGGAAGAATTCCGACAAAAAATGGGCAACAATCTGCCAAAAATTAGCACCAATGATCCGCCAACAAGTCGAACGGATTTTGAAAGCTTAACAGACTTGATGAAGTATTTAGCTGCATGGGGTAAAGAATGAGTTGAAAATTAATTATATAATTATACTTAACTCGTTTTTAAGTAAATCTATAATATTAAAGTTTCCTGAAGTTGATCGATAGTTAACGAAATATTTAAACAAATAAAATATATATAATAAACATACCTAAGCTTCACAAAGGATCAAGAAATATTTATTATATAAATAAGCTTTAAAAAAAATTCAAATGCAATTTTGCATTTCACCTAACAATATAAAAATGATCGTAAATCGTTGAATAAATAAAAAAAGAACAAAGTTATCAAAATCTATTTCATTTAAAATTTTTATTAATGTTCGCCAAATTTTCGGCAAGTTTATTTGTTTTTATTAAAGTCAAACTATGATCGTATAACATTTCCAAATTCTGCAACATCTCTATAAACTCTGCATAGTCATATTCTAAAAACAATGTGGCTTGCTGCCTGAACTCTACTGATTCTCTAATGAAATTTTGCAAATTTTCGGCTTTTTCTAAATATTTCACTTTCTCCGGTGGCAGTATGCTTTTATCCACTACTGGATGCTTTTGCTTAGATTGTTTTAAACATTCGTATGCATTTTGATAGAGGGATTTCCAATCTTTCATATCCTGGTGCAATTTGTTTTCATAGCTATAGAAAAAATTTTTGTATTAATAATTTCGAAAATAGTTTTACACATACATACTTTTTAAATTCTATACTCTCATATTTTTGATCTCCTATAATAAGAATTTAATTTTTTATTCACGAAAAAAATGAGCATTTGGTACTTACCATTGTCAAATGTGATATTGAATAAGGTGTTCGTCGCGTTTTGTACTGCAGCTTTGCTATTAACTTTTTTATGTATTTCCTCTTCGTCATCTTGTTCAGTATCGCATAAAATAGGTATCTTATCCATTTGTATATTTTATTATATTTGGAGTAATGTAATGTACGTGAAATCAAATGAAATTTCTGGCTTTCTAATCTGAGGATGCCATATTAATATTTTCGGTTTATGTTGGTAAAACAGTTCAGGGATGGGTGGAAAATTCCCATAAATTAGATAGTATAATGTTCAAATCAAAATTTATAAATGCTACAATATTAATTCCCGAACACAGCCAGAAAGTGTACAAATTTGGAGAAAATTTTATAGTTATTTGTGTTTAAAAAAAATTAAAAAATATACGTCATTTTTGTACAAATTTGTAATTTGCGACTGTCATTTGTAATTCCCGAAATTTCTAATAATTTGGAATATTTTCCGAATTCTATAGTGGCCACAATGATGTGCTCTATTGGTTTTGCTCAATGTATTTTTATGAAGTACCGCATTTCCACAACAAAACAACAATACCAAAAAGAACAGCCATTAACTTTGTATAAAACTAGCTAAATATGTCAAATAGAATGTAAAATATGTTAATTTCATTTATGTATGCTTTTGCAAACCTCTCTCAAAATAAAGAAATGAGTAAAACGGTTAATGGCACGTTGTCTTCAATTAAACAGAAGAGTAAAAATTATATTGACGCTCATAACTGTAAACAAATTTTGACATATACGGCGTGTACAACATAAACGAGCAAAAAAAGTCACCTTATAAGTTATTATTATTATATAGGCTGGTTTTGCTTTGAGTTCTTTTGCATCCTACAGACGATGCAACAAATTTATGCAATACGTTTATCATTCATTTGGCATATTTCTACACAAACACCGCAACCATAAACGCAACATAAATTCTGAATTAAATATCGGTGGAGAAACAATATTAAACAAATACAACTTTACAGCTTGCTTGTTGACACTGAAATGAATCGGAAAAAACACAAAACAACGATTCACACTATGCAAACACCATCGGTTCAACCAGAAAATATCAAAATAATTAATATTTTTGTATCCTCGCATGCAACACGGGTTGTAACAAAACAATGATAACTATGCAACCGAACCCGCCATTTGGTTGGTGCATAAACGTGTTGCATCGTCAGTAGCCACCATTATTATCAGGTTTAGCACAAAGTATATACTTTGTGGTTTTAATTTAATAAGTTGGGAAGAGTCGGTCGGTATTAAGAAAAACTGGTATATATTTTTAATCATAGGCTAAGTATATGTGTTATTAATAAATAAGTGAAAGAAAGTAATAACATAAAGCCCAGTATGCATTTTAATAAATTTTTACATAATTCTTCGGTGTGTTGTGTCTGTGATTTTTTTTGAAAAAAGCCACAAAAAATAAGCAGTGGGAAAATATTTTTTCTTGTACGTACACACATATACAATATTACGACAGAAAAACGTCATTTGCTTATATACATGAATGTGTACATACGTATATTTATTTAAATGGTTGAATATACATATGTATATATAATATACGTGTATATAAGTGCAAAAAAAACGTATGCATGTACGTGGACATGCACATACATGCGGAGTCTGACTAATATCCAAACATTGAATACCTAAAATTTAACACTTAATTGATATTACATATGCATGTGTATATACATATATATGTATATAAATATGGATGCCGACATTGTAAGTATGCACATACATATGTGCATGCATATGCATTTCCAATCAGTTAAATGCGTTTTTGCTTTTCTGTATGGGATTGCATATTTGTAGGGGTGCGGGCGTGTTTAGTTAAATAGTTTCATAAACATAATAAATAAAAAACTAAATAAAAGTTTCAAGAACAGTAAACATTATTAATTTACATACTTACATACATACAAATGTACTATGTATCTACGCAACGAAATTGGAAAGAAAGAATAAAAAGTACAGGATTGTTATGCAATACAAAAAAGTAAGTTATTTGATATTTATTATCTATTTTTATTACATTTGTCAGTTTTTCTTGAATCAAAAGTCCCCGATTCAAGGCAGCTTTAATGAAGTATCACCTCTAGCGCCCATGGTTAATGTTGATATTACAGGGAAGTGTCAAAGATTGTACCAAAACTGCATGAGTCAAATATCTAGAAAAACACATCTCTGTGCAAGGTATATACATTTTTTTTTTGGACCAGCACTCAGGGGATGACCCCTGATGCGTTGTGCTAAAAGTAGAGGAAAGCAATAGATAGAGAGATGAGAGAAGGTGAGGCTTCACTGTCATACAACTCTGCTTCTGCACGTTTTTTTGTCAAGTGTATTATTAATTACTTTACTTCGCTGTTGCTACAAAATACGGCCGAAGAAGGGTCCTCTAATGTGCCTGTGGATTGGTTACTGCTGAAGCCGGTACTATTCAGTGACCAGTGCCTATGCCTTCGCCAATGAAACCTTCCAACAACAACTGACACAAAGACACACTAATGCACATCAGAAAATATGCGAATGTTTTTATCCTTTTAGTCTGAAACTGGGGTCGAATCCATTTATCAACTAATCGGCGACTTTTTTCCTAGTTTATGTTTCACCATCATAACCATACAAATTTGTTTACATTTCATGTGCGACTGTTGTTTTTAGTATTGTTGTAGAATTGCGACTACTTGATGATGTAACTTAGTTCTGGAACTAGTGATTCCAAGTTAACTTACCAATTAGCCACGCAAGTGCAAAAAACTCAATACATTGTCATTTTTTACTAATACATCATAAAAATATTATTATTTCAACTTATATACCGGCAAATAAGACAAAAAGTAAAAGCATGTAATCAAGGCCACCAGCCTTGACTAGCTTGTCCACCATCTCATTTCCTGGCGCACGTGTATCCGTTTCCGTTCCTTCTAGATCCACCCGGCATTCATGAACCAGAATTGATGTTGCATATATACTGTCGGTTAATATCCCAATATTCTCCACTTATATATCGTAATACGGCATCCAGTTGACCGCTCTCGCATTCGCTGGAGTCTCAGCCTGCATCACACTACACCGATCGTCCAGACTGAAAATGACTTTCCGCTCCGCACGTAGCCAAAAATAAAAACTCCGCCTTCTACTCCCATGTCCCACAAATTCAGTGAATTGTAGGGAAAAATCAAATCTTCCTGTATTATTTAAAATTAATAATTTTTTTTGCCTTGAATACTATGTCTGTATGTATTGTCATATGTATATACCACTGAGAAATATTTTTAAGTGTATTTAAACTTTAAATATCATATAATCTGCGGCTAGATTCAGTCTGCATTCGAATATTACTTATTTCTGAAGAAATACTTGTAATATTGATAATTCAGGTAGTTATGTCTTGATGATTGAAATTCGTTTTGTTTTAACGTGCTTAATAACAAATTCTGTTTATAATTGAGACTGAACACCAAAATTGTTTAATTCGTACTGTTCGTTCAGTTTTTAATATTTTTTCTGCCATACATTCATATACATATGTACATACATACATATATGTATATGTCTGTATGTACTATATACCTTGTAGCATTCTAATTTATTTTTTATAGTTGGATATTCCGTGGACCTTGAAAAAGTTTGATCACATTTCTGCATTATATGTACATATGTATATGTATAAGCAAAATTGATCTAGAAATAGACGTCGCACAGTGGTTCGTTGTATTTATTCCGTAGCAAAAATCGTAAATTTAGAAGTAATTAAGATATTTGATAAATTTAAAAAGATATTGAAAGAAAATATTTTCACTTTTGTTACGCTGTATTACAATGTGTGTGAAGATAAATTTAAATTTAAAACCCAAGACACAAACCATTTATTTTAGCGGAGCTCTTTTTCTACTTAACAGAGCACTGTTAAGCACTTAACAGCGGTACTACATTCGATGAAAGTGATAATAATTGTTTATTCCGGAAATGTGGTGACATCCAGATGTATCCCACTACATGTAAATGGTACTTCAGAGACTCCTCTAAGGAGCAGAAAAGGTCGTATTACCCAAATAATTTTGTTAGTTTAGAAAAATGAGCTTAAATAAAGTGATTTTTTGAACTGAATTTTTTCAGAAGATTAGTGGCCATTGTTGAAAAATGGACAATACTACACATATCGCACTATATACAAATGGTGCATCAGTGGGCCCTGTAACGTGCAGAAAAGGTCGTATTACCCAAATAATTTTTGGAGTTTAGACAAACAGCAGCATCTGCCATTCATATTCATTCGATCGTAGGCCGACAACAACTATGATCGCGGCGACGCGGCAGAATATGAATGATTCGCTAACAGGTGACCTCACGAGAATATTGGAATGGGGTCACGCGAACAGGGTCGATTTCAATTCCCAAAAGACCCAATGCTGCATGCTAACACACCGCCGTATGCACGATCACGCTGCCTCATCTGTAAAAATGGGTGGCATAAACATTGAGGAATCAGAAGCTCTTGATGTTCTTGGCATGAAAATTCAGTGTGATGTCCGATGGGCTGAGCACATTTTTCAGGTCTCAAAGGAAGCATTCAAGTGCCTAGGCTTTTTAAGGCGGTGTAAGACATACTTCACCCCATCTGATCTCCTCACTATTTATACCGCCTACATCCGACCGAAAATGGAATACAACTCTCATGTGTGGGCCGGTGCTTCAAAGACTATTTTGAAGTTACTCGACCGTGTACAAGAAAGGGCGAAGAAACTCATAGGAGACAGTAGGGTAGCCAACTCTATTGTCTCTCTTGAGCATCGTCGCAACGTGGGGTGCGTTTCGTTGTTCTATCGTTACTATAATGGGATGTGTTCTAATGAAATCAGGGAACTTGTTCCCGAAACCCGGTTATTCGCGCGCACGACGCGATCATCATTAAGAGCGCATCCATTTGTGGTCGATTTGAGGGCGACTCGCACTACGCATTACAGGGAAAATTCGTTTTTTGGCCGAATTATGTGGAATAGACTACCCGCAGAGGTGTTTCCTGTCACTTTTAGCATGGGAAGATTTAAATCAAATGTCAATAAACACTACTCCCTCTATCCTCCTTCCCATAACCTAATTTCCTAGTTCCAGCACAATTCATCGCATGTGTAGGGGTCATCCCCTGAGTGCCGGTCCAAGACAAAAAAAAAAAAAAAAAAAAAAAATGAGATTGAATAAAGTGATTTTTTGAAATGAATTTCTTCAGAAGATTACTGGCCATTGTGGAAAAATGGAAAATACTACACATATCCCACTATATACAAATGGTGCATCAGTGGGCCCTGTAACGTGCAGAAAAGGTCGTATTACCCAAATTATTTTTGGAGTTTAGAAAAATGAGCTTGAATAAAATGATTTTTTGAACTGAATTTTTTCAGAAGATTAGTGGCCATTGTGGAAAAATCAACAATACTACACATATCCCACTATATACAAATGGTGCATTTGGAGTTTAGAAAAATGAGTTTGAATAAAGTGATTTTTTGAACTGAATTTCTTCAGAAGATTAGTGGCCCAAAATTATTTGGGTAATACGACCTTTTCTGCACGTTACAGGACCAACTGACGCACCATTTGTATATAGTGGGATATGTATAGTATTGTCCATTTTTCCACAATAGCCAGTAATCTTCTGAAGAAATTCAGTTAAAAAAATCACTTTGTTCTAGCTCATTTTTCTAAACTCCCAAAATTATTTGGGTAATACGAACTTTTCTGCTCCTTAGAGGTGTCTCGAAGTACCCTTTACATGTAGTGGGATACATCTGGATGTCACCACATTTCCGGAATAAACAATTATTATCACACTTTCATCGAATGTAGTACCGCTGTTAAGTGCTTAACAGTGCTCTGTTAAGTATAAAAAGAGCTCCGCTAAAATAAATGGTTTGTGTCTTGGGTTTTAAATTTAAATTTATCTTCACACACATTGTATTACATACATATGTATGTTTCCACAGTTACAGAGCGTACTAGAGTACAGAGGAACTAGAGGAAAGGGATAGTGGGAGAAATGATGGGAGGTGATGCTTCACTATTTTACAACACTGCTTTCTGCACGTTAGTTGTTTTTACAGCAGTGTTGTAGCGTCTCTGATGTCAAGGAGACGTATTAATTAATTAATTAATGGAACACAATACCGACGAAGGAGGGCGTTCTGATGTGCCTGTGAATTGGTTACAGCTGAAGACGATACTGTTCAGTGACCAGTGACTATGCCTTCGCCATTGAAACCTTGCGACAACAACTGGCACAAAGCCAAACAAATACACATCAGAAAAAATGCGAGATGTTTTTATGAGTCTGAAACTGAATCCAGGAAAATTTTTCGTTTTGTACTCAACGTGCAACTACTTCGACCATCGCCGGCTTGTTTTAAATTTAAACTTTAATAAACATCACTTTCCTGCTTGCCAGACATGGCAATTTCATGAAGAATTTCCTTAAAAATTAAGACTTTTGCAATAGCCTTAATATACAAAATTTTTGGGTTTGCCGTCATAGTACAGCCGAATTTATTAAATTTAAATTAACGTGCTTTGAGTGTACATATTTTGTATATAATTATGATATTATTTTATTATAATTATATCAAATGTCAAAACCTAACAACGATAGCATTTCAAATAGTATATCTTAGTATATACTACACGCTGAACTATTTATGTTTTAAATTGAATTAATTGTTTTCGTTCCATTTCTATATGGAGAGCTGCATAGTTTCGGAGAGGCTTCTTTGGCCCTTTCTCTATAACGGTAATTTTTAATCGAAATAAAATATAGCGTATATTTTAACTTGGCCTAAGTTACATATGTGTGCGAAAGTTCATTAAAAGCAATCCAGTAGTTTCGGAAATTAGTCTGGGCAAATATCGTAACACGAGATGTTTATGTACACATGTATGTATAGAATATACATTAGGGCGGGTCGATTTAAAAATCGCTAAAATTACAAGGAAAATCGTGTTCTAGGGATCAAAATAAGAAACTTTGCCGAAGGAACCATACCTCTACAATGTATTTTGATGACTCGACTTTTGACCCGAAGGGTCAAATTTTGAAAAATCTCACTTTGACCCATTTAGAGTGCCTCAATCGAGTCAACGGTGGTTCAATTACGTTATTTATATCATTCAAATTGATCATTTCCATGTAACTTATGCAATTAAAATTTATATCTGGTTTTTTATAAACTCTAACTTCCGTTGGGTCTTCTACCGGTTCCATAGCGTAGAATTTTCTTTATAGCACAGTCTCGCTTTCCTTTGCTATCATCAAACAACATTGATAGCAAGCTATTTTCCGAATGCGCATAATATGAATTATCTTTAATTACTTTATTGACAATACTGCGTAAATGAGGTTGTAGAAACCGTGACCAACTAATGAACTTGAAAAATAATGCACTACCGTATACGACAGAGCTGTAATACTTGATATTGAAGTACATTGGCACATAACATTTAATTATAAATTCAACCAGAATCCGTAAATTTTCGGATGGATTTTCCGTTGTCGCATACAATCGTAATAATCTACCGGCCTTGGTAACCCAGCGAGAATGTAAAATTTTCCCTGGTTTGATGTTAGCCAGATCTACCGAAACCACGCCGCTAGAAATTGCATGAGCCATGTCGTATAAGTACTTCGAATCGGTGGAAAATTCAATTTATTCTGGAGCAGGGGGCATATTTTTCAACTAAATTTTCTGAAAGCCGTCCACCACCTGAAGTACATATATATTAGTAAAATAATTAAAAACGGTTGACAACTATAATAATAAATGAGTGATAGCAATAACTTACCGGAAGAGTTTCACAAGTTTCGATTTGACGGCTCAGTTTTCCGCTTGCCGATCTTGGTCCAGTGCTGGTGGATTTATCCAAAGCTTCAAGCAAATGCCGAAACAGGAAGACCGTTGAAGTGTAGAAGGCAGACGAAGCAATGCAATGGTCTTTTTAACAACAATTCGAATCGTCGTATAATTCCAAGGTGTGGGCCAGTGTTTGTTGGCTCACCGTCAGTGCATATGCCAATTAATGCATCCAGTGATATATTTTTATCGTTGAAAAAATAATTTAATTTGGTTGTTTTGTATTCAGCGGTTTCATGTTCCAGTCTTACGTAACCAATCAATTCAGAATTCGGTTCTCTCAAAATAACAATATGAGGTTCTTATACCATCCTAGTATGATACTTCTCATCAATTTTATGTCTCGTTAAAGTATCATCTTTTCTGCCATCGAATGAAAACGCTAACAAATTGGTATCATCTAACCGTTTGCGAAGCACTTGTTGCATTTCTCTTTTCCTCTGCGAACTTTCGCTTTATCCATGATGAGAGGTTCGCCATGCTTATCTTTCATTTTTAAATCTTTGAAAAGAGCGGTTCCTAATGCTGATGCTACTCTATCAGGCACACCAAATCTGTCACATATCAAGGCAAAGTTAAAACAATCGTATCTTTCTGTGTATTGTGAACTTGTGCTTCTATGCATATCTTCTTGAACCGATGGCGGTGCGTATGTTGAATCATCGGGATCTTGGTATGTTGGCATTGATGACATAGACGTTGCTCCTTGCTCTTCAATTTCCATCATAAATGCAGCCACTGTTAGTCTTCTCTGATTATGTTGATCGTGCATAAACTCTTTGAGGCGTTTTGGAACCAAGCCGCATGCACATGGAGCTGCCTTCAAATCGCATTTACATGTTCCAATATAAAAAATAGTTTCCAGAGATTTTAGAAACTGTGGAAATTTTGGGTTTTTCTTTTTGCTCTTGATTTGTTCTTGATATTTGTCAAGCAATCTATTCAATTTAATATATACACAATTTTTCGCTATTATTTCCATACCAAGTTTTTCCCAAATTTCAATCAACTTATTGATTTATAAGAAAACTTTTTTTTGGTCTGTTTTAGCACGTTCGCTCAAGTAAAAATAATATCTCAAGATATCTAGATGGGTAGGTAAATCAAGATCACTCAAATTAGTAGACACACCAAAAACAGTAACATCATGCTTGGGTATATGACTCATTGGGTTTTCGATAGTTGTTGTGGCTTCATCTTGCGGTGTACAGGATGGTGGATTCATTGTAATATGAAGATTGTTTAAACACAGTGGTACAAAATTGAATGAAGTAGAAAAACCTGGGACCGGATATTATTTTTCTTGTAGGTGTTGTCGAGTTAAAGAAGAATCCAATAGTGAAATATGCCGGACACCTCCAAAATCCGGATTTATGGTTAAAAAACCGGTTTTTGTACCTTTGCGCACTTATAAGCCTGTAATTTTGTTGATAATAATCCGATTTTCAATTTCTTACTAGATTTGGAAAGAAGTAACTGAGATCTTTCGAAAGATATATAATTTATCTAAGAAAACTTGAGAAATTTGGGTGTTATTGTCGAGCAAACACAAATTTTGTATATTTTTCAAAAATTTTTCAACTTTGGTGACGTTTTTATACATTATAATGTAATAAACTATAATACTATTGAATTTATTTAAAAAGTACGTTTATTAACGATTACAACGCATATTTGGGGTTAAAAATAGATAAATAATTGACTGAGTTATTAAACTTTTCATGAAAACAAAATTTTTAACAAAATGCCTGCACAATGTTTTTGGTGTTGGTTTTATGCACTTTCTCTAAAATTACAAATCACTGTTAGCCTAAACACAACTTAGAATTACAACAAATATTTGTAATGAGAGCTTTACTCATGTTTGTTTGTCAATATTGCTGTAATACATTAAAAAAAAAAAAATTCAACCTTCGTTTGTTTTGCCCTTTTCTACGCCTATGATTTGGCATCATCAGCCATATCATAAACCAAATGATTGCTACTTTTGTCAAACCGATGTTTTAGGCCACTGTTTTAAAACGCGCAAAAACATTAAGTACGCAAATGTTGTAACTGTTACAAAACCAATACCTCTAAGTAATGATCTACCGACAACGAGCAAATCTGACGATGTAACAGAAAAAGATTTTGATCTACAACAACGGAGCTGCATTTTTTGTCAAAAGCTGATTTCGACGATCTTGTTCGCGATTTACACTTGTCAAAGCGGCAATCTGAAGTCCTCGGGTCGCAGTGGAATTTGGTAGAAAAAGATTTCGTTATAACATCTGGTAGAAAGAGTGACCGGACTTGGTTACTTGAAGAAAGTTTTAAGACTAGTTCCAATGACAGTGATCTCGTGTATTGCGTTGATGTACCAAAACTATTTTCGGCATTAAATCACAATTATAATGCAGATGAATGGCGACTTTTCATTAATGGTTCATGTAAAAGTAAGTTTTCTTATAAAAATGTATGACTTGTAAAAAAAATGTTTAATTTTTGACAATTTTATTTGGTATGCAAGGTGGTTACACAAAGTATCCGTGCTATCTTTGTGAATGGGATAGTCGTGCACCGAATCGTTATGATAGCAAAGTATGGCCATCTCGCGAGTCACATAGAATAGGCTGGAAAAACATTTTAAATGACCAATTAGTTATAGCTGAGGACGTTGTTCTGCCACCACTGCATCTTAAACTGGGATACATGAAACAATTTGTAAAAAAATTAGATGTAAACGGCGACGCTTTTTGTCATCTCAAAGCGGTGTTCCCAAAACTAAGTGAAGCCAAAATAAAAGGAGGTATTAATTAATTTGTTTACATATCTAGTACGTTTTTATCAGTTTTGATAACTTTTAGGTATTTTTATTGGACCTCAAATTCGAAAAATTATGAGAGATGCAGATTTCATTAACAAGCTAAGTTCCGTTGAAAGACGTGCATGGAAGAGTTTTGTTGCGCTATGCGATAATTTCCTTGGAAATCACAGAAGCGACGACTATGTCACAGTTGTCAATGAGTTTTTAAGTGCGTATGGTGAAATGGGCTGCAACATGTCCATAAAAATTCATTTTCTGCATTCGCATTTGGACTTTTTCCCAGATAACCTGGGCCAGTTCAGTGATGAACAAGGCGAACATTTTCACCAGGAAATGGCAACTATTGAAAAACGCTTTGAAGGAAAAAATATATTAAAAATGATTTCAGAATATTGCTGGTCACTTAAACGAGAAACTGATGATGCTGATTTAAAAAAAAAAAAACGGTCAAGCAAACACTTTTGAGTTAAATGACCAAAAATAAAATTTGTATAAAAGTTTATTTTCATGAAAAGTTTAATAACTCAGTCAATTATTTATCTATTTTTAACCCCAAATATGCGTTGTAATCGTTAATAAACGTACTTTTTAAGTAATTCAATAGTATTATAGTTTATTACATTATAATGTATAAAAACGTCACCAAAGTTGAAAAATTTTTGAAAAATCTACAAAATTTGTGTTTGCTCGACAATAACACCCAAATTTCTCAAGTTTTCTTAGATAAATTATATATCTTTCGAAAGATCTCAGTTACTTCTTTCCAAATCTAGTAAGAAATTGAAAATCTGTTTATTATCAACAAAATTACAGGCTTATAAGTGCGCAAAGGTACAAAAACCGGGTTTTTAACCGTAAATCCGGATTTTGGAGGTGTCCGGCATATTTCACTATTGGATTCTTCTTTAACTCGACAAGACCTACAAGAAAAATAATATCCGGTCCCAGGTTTTTTGGACTGTCGCACCGTGTAATAAACTATGTAGCTTATGCTTTGAGTAGTTGCAAAATACTGAATTTTTATTATAAAAAATTGCGCTTAAATACTAAAAATGAGAACCTTAAAACTAAATAATACATATGCGTACCTGATTTTAGGCATGCTCTTTACTGCATTTTATTACCTAGCTATCAGGGATTAGCAGTATTTAACCCAAAAATAACACAAGATTCTTGTTTCATTTACATATGTATGTTCTGACTAAATAAATTTCTAAAGAGAAAAATAAACTACAAAAATAAAAAAAACAGCCATTTCGCTGATTTTTTCTTGTAAAGTGCCAAAAATGGTGATTTTTTGAAATGTGCCTCTGGCATAGGTGGGTCGGCCCTCTAAAGTTAATGAGGGTCGATCATACATTTTGACTCGATTGAGGCACTCTAAATGGGTCAAAGTGAAATTTTTCAAAATTTGACCCTTCGGGTCAAAAGTCGGGACATCACAATACATTGTAGAGGTATGGTTCCTTCGGCAAAGTTTCTTATTTTGATCCCTAGAATACGATTTTCCTTGTAATTTGAACGATTTTTTTGCCTCCATACAAATCGACCCGCCCTAATATACATATATATACTTACTTAAAAATAAACTTACCTGAAATTCCTCTACTGCAACAACAATCGCCACAAAGTGCGTCCCCGTAGAAAAAAGGTACAAGCCAGAATAATTCAGAATTAAAAACAAGAAACACGGCAACACTTCTCTGCGCACTAACTACATGGTATGGTACTGCACTATATTTATGCTATTACCCACTGTATATGATGAGAAGTGCGTAGTAGTCACCAATTACTTTAAAGCATCTAAAACGCTCTAACTCGTTAGCGGCCAGAGGGATTTTAATGATTATTTCACTATTAGATAGATTGTGAAGTTGGCTATACGCTGGGCCCACCTGTGGACTCCTAAATGCCATTGGGAACAACTATATTATTTATTAATAGTTGAGACATTACGGTTGCAGGCACAAAATTTAGCTTTCCACTTAGTTAGTAAAACTGAAAGCAGCTCGGCCAAAGTCTGACCATCTTGTGCTCGATATCCAGGTCTATCCAATGGTGAAAAAATCCCTCAAATAGCTTCCAGGGGTTGCTGAGTTACAGTGTTTTAAAAAATATATCAAAATTGTTTGGTGACTGACCATGATTATTGAACAAAAAATTGCAGGTTTTTTGTGACATTGCAGGCCAAGAGAACAGCCATAGAGTTATTAAATATTGGTGACACGAAATATTTTGTGTATTCGCCTAAAGCTGGTTTTAGACACTTTCTATTTTAAAGTGTGAGTATGAAATTTTCAACTGCAAAATGCAAACATGGTGTGTAGAAACAAAAAAAAATTGCTCCTGTAAAAGTTAGGCTGATTTTATTTACCGTGTAAATGTTTTCAATTAGAGAAGAGAATGTTCTATTTTGAACTGACAAGGCATCTGACATGAGCAGTTTTACAATTCAACTGTGTTTGTCGTTCGCCAAAAATTGCATATACTAAATTAACCCGGTGGGCTTCGTGGTCGTACAAGTGGGCGTGGTTAAAAAAGTTGCCTGTAAATCATTCCAGAGTCATAGTTAGATGTTGTGCAAATTTCAGGAATCATAATAATTTTATTATTTTTTGTTTTTAATTTCTTTATATTACTGATAAGAACTATTAAATTAAACTTGATTCTTTTGTCATTATGTATTATTAATTTGTTAATTTTGGATCATAATATTGCCATATTAGTTATTTTTATTGCGATTTCTCTGTTACGTCAAAACAAGATAAAAGTCTGTTGAACTGAAATTCATGTGACCTTGCAGTTGACTGTTTTGTTTTTTTGATTAATTCTTTGCTTTATGTCTTACTACTTGAATAAGCTACAATTATTTTTTGCAATACTATTGCAACATTTTTTAATCAGGCGTTAATACTGTTGAATTTGTTCATTATATGTACATATTTCACATTCGTTTATTTCTATTATTTGCTCTGAACAGATTGCACAATTTATAATAACAATTTCTCCGTTTTTCTAAAAAAACTATTCAATAAATATTCTTAAAATAATATGGTAAGAAAAGCAAAAAAATCTCTAGTTTACGTTCGCGTTGCACTATAAACAAACATTGAAAATGCAATTGATTTGAAATTTTTACTGCTAAACAACACATAAGTAAGTATACTTATATGTTTATTATATTATATATTATTATATTGTAGGTATCCGATATATCGGAAGATGCATTCAGTCAAATTAATTTTTCGAGTTTCGTCACTGTATTCTGGTTTAACAAAATTTTAATTTCGGTTCTAGTACTTCTTATTCTAAATATAACTAGCAAAAAGATGTTTATTCCACAGTATTATTATTGCTTTTCGCTTAGTAACAATTAGCTGACATTTTATACATAAGAACTTTTTTTCTTAGTCAATATCAGAAAAACCTACCCCACACAATTCTGTGCTTTTACGATACAAACACATTTAAATTCTATTAGCGTAGTTTGAAGTGAGTCAATTGTTTCAGAGGCGATGGCATATGTGCGAATGCTCATGAACTTTCACAAACTAAAACAAAGTTCTATTAAAGACCCCGATTCACTATCATACACAATCGCACGATCTGTCAAATATAACATATGTGCTACAAAAGTAGGCTAGTGAAAGCTAACTGCCGTATTCATAAAAAAATTTTTTTTATTTATAAAAGGTTTATTAGACCAATTTAACATACAAAATTCAATCAATATACCTTTTTTAAATCCAAGAAACTGTTATGAATACACAGAGCTAAAACTGCCTTACAGATTCAAGAAGATTTTCTCTATGAAACGTTTTTAGGCTAAGGGGTATCCCAGCAGAAAGAAACGAAAATTTTCCCGAAGAGCTTCCTTATTAATTTCATTTTAATTTTATCAAGAAGAAAACTTGTTATTCACAATTTTTTTAATCAATTTCCGTTAATTTTGGCACCAAAAAAACAATCCGTAGAGAAAAAGTTTTTAATTTCATTTAGTTTTCTTCTGAATTATATAAAATGTGGACTCCTTATTAATTTCATAAGACTACGTAATTGCTTTTTTTCAAAAGGGTATTCCTTATTGATTTCATTAGGTTCCTATATGATCATGTGTAAATCAACAGCTTAATTTTGTTCTATTTTATTAGGTATTAGACACTTTTCTCTGTGTACTGCAATAAAAGTTCAAGTGTATGACAGATTTGGAAAACTTTATGAACAATTTTATAAAATGATACAATAAAATATATTTACATATGTATGTACATACAGACAAAAATCTTGTTCGGAACGAATGAGTGAATACAACTTTAGTGGATTAAAATTCTAAAGCAAAATTGGATCGTGTAACACCAAGTTAAAATAATTATAAAATCTATCAATATATTGCATGTGTTTACTTCTTACATAAATAAAATAATTGCAAAGTCTCGGTTCACATTATGACAGTTTCTTTCTGAAATATTTTTTAGTTCTCTTTTAAACTTTTTAATGTAATTGTATACATACATACATATATTTTTACAAGTTCGCTTTAGCATTATTTTTATGTTTTTTGTACATTTCCATAACAAAAACTGAAGTGGGTTAACCAAATAAGTTAAATAAAAAATTATACGCCGAAAAGATAAAACAAAATGTATGAACAGAATTTGTAGGCAGCGTTACCGTTGACAAATATCAAAAATGGTCACAAAAATGAGGACTGTATTAGTAGTTATTGGGAAAAAATTGTCTCAAAAAGGGTATTTGAAAGAAAAATAGGGTTTATTTTTTAAACAAAAAAAAAAAAATTAAAGTTTTTTTTCATCTTCAGTATAAAAGAAAACAAATAATTAACAATGGTATACATAAATGTAAAATAAATATTTGTAATTCAATAAACACTGTTTTTTTAATAATGTAGTATGCGATCAGACCTTAGCCAAGAGATCGACCAAGTGACCTCATTTGACCGTAGCACATCAACCAGTTAACCGCCTTTCTATCCGCTACGTTAAACCGACCGTCAATACAACATTCGAGACGCAGCAACTCTGCTTTACAAATGCTCAAAAAAGCAACACGACACTGCAGAGTTGTGTGCAAAATTAAGATCTCCATTCTTCTATTCCTTCTACTCCTTCAGCACTTGTCCAAGAAAACAAAACTTAGGGGGCATCCCCTGCGCATGAGCCAAAGAAAAATACCAACTTGTATTGCATATTACGAATTAATTTGATTTCTTATCTCTTTCGTTTACTTTTTTGTTTATTTTTATTTTTTTCTAACTTTGCTCTTATTTATTTCCCAAAAAAAAATGTAATAATTTCAATGACATATTTTCGCCATAATTTTATTCAATAAAAAGCAAATGAAAGAGCGCCACAATCAAATGTGTGTTAAACGCCTACTCTCTGTGGCTTAGAAAGTTAATGAGGAATATCTTTTTTATTGAAAATAATAATACATATGATTCTAATTGTGCTTTTTCCCCTATAAACTATATGTGAAATTTATTATTACATACTTTATGATATTCTCATACAGTATGAAAAATATCATAAAGCATTTTATTACAAAAGTAACTCAAAAATTGAGGAGGAAAGCATATCCATATAGTACTATTTCGCTAACGCTTACTTAGCTCATCAGTGGATTTTCCCAACGTCTGAATATAAACCCAAGATCTATATGTTTAAAATTCAATTAATCAAACGAGAATTGTTTGAATATTAAACATACAAACCATAAAATCTATAAACAAAAACATAACAATCCATGAGTTTACTTTTATAACATACTCATATTTCTATTTTTAGTTTTTTATTTTATTTTATTTTATTTTTTATTTTATTTTTAGTTTTTTATTTATAGGGGAAAAAGCACAATTAGAATCATATGTATAAATAAATATTCCCAAAATAAATTCAGTTAATAGAAAATAATAATAATTATTTTAATGAAAAACAAAAAAAATTTTAAATTAATCATGCCATAGCGACAAGTAGCTGTGAATGCAAACAGAAATTTTTAAAGTAAAAGCCTCCATCTAAATAAGAGTAGACGTATTCAGGGTCGATAGTTTAAAATATGTATAAGTAGTTGTTCCTAAAGCAGAAGTTGCCGGTGTTTTACCTGTATGATGGCAGCGATTTGATTTGTTCAGTATTGCACTAACCCGAATGCCGCTAAACAAGATTATCATCCAGTTTGCTAACCACAAGATATCACGAGCATTGCGTAGCCCATCGAAAACGTCTCCCCTGTCCTTATGCGCTCCTTTGTGGGATTTTTATAGGGCATAGCTCCATGAACCTACAGGTATATCAACCCCAGTATTATAGACGAAGTTCTTTAAGAACCTAGCAAACAGATATATTGTTTTTAAGGAAATTTACACAATTTGGAGCGTTGTTCTGTCATTGAACGATTCATGTTGACGTGCCAACCCTTACTGAACAGAAGCCATAATTCTCGATATTGATAGTTCTTCTTATGCAGCTAAAAAAAACCCTCTATACATACATAATCGTACCAGTTTCTAAAAATTATCTCATATATAGCATACGTCAGAGGTCTTCTGCATACGCCATCAACGCAAATGGCTGTTTGCAATTATCACCTACAAATATTTCACTACAAGGAGAAACAAATTGCTTTCAATAATTACAACAACAACCAGAATCCAAAAGATGCATTAGCAAAATTACTATTTAAGTGTTTCATGCTGAAAATATAAATTTCTCACATTCTAGAATACGGCAAGTAGTTCATAGCATAAAAAGAACTGGAAAAATTTAAACAAAAGTGTAAAACTACGTCAACATATTTGATGCCACAACGTAGTCCTACTTTATTCAGTTAATAAGTTTTAAGAATTAGCTTTTTTGAGCTTATGATCAAAATCCTTAGAAATATTCATGTGCACTATAAGGCAAGGACCAGCAATTTTAAATTTAAAATTTCTTCTTGAATGATAAACAGCCTGACAAACCTGAAGGACTCGTTAAAGATTGTAAAAAATACACATTCAAATAGAGAAAATTACAACAATTACAATAATAAATTTGAGTTGGAAGTTTTTCCCACTTTTTTACTCCCAAATAGTGACCAAAATTATTAACAAAGGAAATTTTATAATCACTAGGCAAATTTAAAATTTCTAATAAGACAATATATTTCTTTTTATATTTTTTTTATAAAGAAACAAAATTATATTTTTTTATCTAAACGAAATTATTATTATTGTCCTTTTATGATACAACGTCGGTATTGTGTAGCACCGGCGAAGTAAAATTATAATAAAAATGGCTACTAAACCGAAGCTTCAATACTGCTATAAACAAAGAAAGTGCAAAAGCAGAGCTATAAAATAATTAATTAAGGTTCACCTCCTGTCGTTTCTCTAACTATCCCTTTCCTATAGTTCCAGCACAATACAACGCATGTGTAGGGGACATATCCTGAGTGCTGGTCCGAGAAAAAAAAAACGAAGCAGTAATCACCTCGTAATTGTTGCAGGACTTTCTTAGGAAATTGCTGATATATATTGTAATCAATTCATTTTCCTTATAATTATTATTATCACAATAATTTATGTAATTCTCACATTTAAATTAATAGATGAAAATGCATAAAATTTATCACAAATTGAATTTTTTATGAAAAGAAAAATGTTTAAATCAGTAATTGAGCATTTCCATCTACAGCCAAGGCGATATACTTATGTATGCATGTATGTATGTAAATATATGACCACAACTACTGGGTACATGCTGAATCTTTACGTAGCAACAGCTAGATAATCGTATTTGAATTCAGTCACAGTAATAATCAGCCATACACACTAAACTGAGTGCAATTATTGATTTATATATTGTTTTGTTTTCCTACTCTTATCGGTTATGAAACGATGATATGAAATGGTTGATTACACGTTTCTTTATTCAATTTAAGTTATATTTAGATCCCACAAAATTTTAAATCAATCTTAATTAGTGATTGTGCTCATATGTAGCAGGTACTACATATAAATAAGGAATATGTTCTCTAAAAAAAACAATTTGACGTTACATTTGAAGTGGATTTGAAAACCCAAATATCGGGTGTTTTTTTTTAGATGCATGAGAACTTAAAATGATCATACAAGACAGAAATATTATTGGAATGAATTTTTTTGAATTAAAATCTAGTACATAATTGCATGGTATTTATTTTTTTAAATATGATTTCCCGCATATGTCCGCCGTCGCTACGGGTTACATGGTCCATTCGATTAGTCCAACTTTTGAATACTTTTTCTAATAAATCTGTCCTTGTAAAAAGTTATCCATTGGCGTTAAATCGATAGCTAAGCGCGCTGTCTTGTAATTTGCGACGTCTTGTTCCAACCAAATGCCGTGGATGTTTAGCTGATTAATTTTTGGATTGGAACAACTTGGAGAGATTGAGACAACAAACAAACAAATATCATGTCATATTCCCTTATAAATCTACTTTCTGATATGCAGTATTTTTTGTAGGGAAGTTATTCACCCTGATTGTGTAACGCGCTGGCGTCTGTGTCGATGACGACAATAATGCAACTTTGTATATAAATCTACTACGTGGCGTAATCGCCATTGAAATTTGTGAAAAACTATCGTTAGCATTTTTCATCACGACAAAACTAAAATCCAAATTTAAAAATTTTAAAACAAGTAAGTCCACTGTACCCATGCACTCTTTCAAATATTTTCTTACTGATGTTTGACACAAATTAACATTAAAATCGTTGCCAGCACCGTTCTGATGTTCGACTGTTGCCTTCATTTAAAAGCTACTTCTCTGATGTTGTACCTCTTCTGGTTTTGGGATGATGAAAACAAGGAAACACTTAACATTTTGATGTTATGTATTTAATTGTATTTCTTTAAAGAAACTAAATTTCATTCTATTGTTTTTATTACGCGTCAAACAGCTATTTTTTGTTTGTAATTTTTAACAGAAGGTTGTATAATTTTTAATAATTTTGAAATACTCTGTAATAGTTGTGCTATTACAAAAATATATTTGGTTGTTTATTTTACACGGTAACGTGAAAAATATACAAAACGTCAACGGCTATTCATGGTGTCGTGTTACGCAAACGCCTTACACAATCAGAGTGATTCTTAACTCAAATGAGCACCTAAAACTAAAATTGATTAAAATTATGTTAAGATTTCGACTCGTGAACAGCAGTTAAATAAGAACTAAATTTAACCAGCAGTTAATGTTTACCCTTTACGCACCTAATTGGTTAATCTCCAATGTTGTCAATTTTCACAGTACCACAAAGCAATACATAATGCATTTATTGCACTTTGCTGTATTTATTAATAATAGACTTTATTGTTTATTATTATTTTTGTCTTTTTAATTAAATTCATACATTTTTTCTGTTATCATAAAATTCACGCAAAAATGTAAACA
Source organism: Dexiosoma caninum (assembly GCA_963924685.1). Lineage (NCBI taxonomy): Eukaryota > Metazoa > Arthropoda > Insecta > Diptera > Tachinidae > Dexiosoma > Dexiosoma caninum. The sequence continues at coordinate 28,820,807 of OZ004726.1, read as the reverse complement.
AAAGAAATATCATAAGTAACGACAATAAAATTAATTAATAGACTGAGAAAAGAAACAATGAAACAAAAATTACTAAAAGTAGAATTTAAAAATTCAATGTCAAACACACATTTTTTCAATGTCAAGATTTGCTAACAACATTTCTACTCTTGTTAGTTAATTTTCGGTAAAATTTCTAAATTATTTTTATGTACGCATATGTATGCATATTTATGTGCATACTCGCACATACATACGTAATTAAAAATATTAAAGATTAAAAATAGACAGTGACGATTAATACGAGTCATGCTAGAACATGCGACTACAACACTTTATTTATTTATTTACAGATACTAAATCTGTATATGTATGTACGTATACACCATTTAACTGGGAGTCTTGGATGAATTATAGGCTACTTTTTTTAACCACGCGCACTTTTTTAAATTATGTCTCTCCTTACACATAGTTTTTAACAGATTTTATAATATAAACGAGCATAACTTCGTCATTTGTTCTTGTTTAATATTAATTTTCAGTCACCAAACAATTTTGATATATTTTTTAAACAATGTAACGCATCAACCCCTGAAGCAATTTGAGTGGGTTTTTCCCCATTGAATAGACCTGGATATCGCCTACAAGATGGTCAGACTTTGGCCGAGCTGATGTCACTCTTACTAAGTTGAAAGGTAATTTTGTGCCTGCAATCCTTCTGTCTCAACAATTAATAAATAATATTGTTGTGCCCAATGGCATTTAGGAGTCCATACATAGTTAGTGCACAGTGAAGACTGTTGCCATGTTTTTCCTTTTTAATTGTCAATTCTAAATTACAGCTGAGCTATTGTTCATATTAATCGGCGGAGTTGAATGTGTTTGCCATGAGTTCAACAGTGATAATCTTGGCAACGTTTAAGTTGGCATAAAAATGTATTGAGATAAAGAAACCATAAAAATACGAATTCATAGTGGGGGCATTCACTTTTCTATTGGGTTATTAACAGACTCTTCGGGGCGTATGAATAATAATAATATATATTTTATTATGTACATATGGATATCCACAGCACCCACTGCGTATGATTAATTACTGTACCACAAGTGACTTAAAAATTCATAGTGAATGCATTCACTTTTTCTTTTTGCTTGGAAGGTAATTTTGTTTTAGTATAGTTTCTTAATTTTGAGCAATGCTGCAGTACATTACATTACATTAAAAATCTGCAACTGTTAATAAGTCGGCGCTGCTACTAAAGAAGAAAAGTGATATGTTGATTTAAAATTATTTGCAGAGTTGGTATGTGTGAGTTGGGACAGAGAACTTCTGCTTCAAAATTGCATTAGTGATCACATTATGAAATTCTAGTTTTGAAATTTTTATATTTATTACGGCCTTTTTTACGTACAATACCAATACATCTACATCAAACTAGTTGAATACTGAGATGTGCAAAGCAAAAGAGAATTGCAGAACACATAGAACCGTGTACTCCTCCCCAATCTTCTTATCTCTCTCCAAAACGAACTTAAGAATTGCTGCTACAAAAATTGCAAAAAAAAAATACGGGAAATAAGAGTATTTAATTTTATTCAAAATTTCTTCACTGCTCCATTATTGGTTCGAGTACACATGCATACATTGTACATATGTACACGGTGGGCCAAAAGTAATCACCCGTGGCATAAGTAATCATAAAACAAATTTTGGCACTGCTTATGATATGGGCTAAGTGACCGCCGCCAGAGTTGATGACCATACTTGCAGATCCAAAGGTTTTTATTAAATAAAATTATAGCAAAAGGACACCGGGTGATTAATTATACTCCGGGTGATTACTTTTGGCCCACCGTGTATTTATTGAAATCGTAATAAATCTTTATGCATACATAACTTTAACATTGCTCGCAATTTTATGTAATTATTAATTTACTTGTGTGTGGGTGGAAAATGTTGTATACGAGAAAATAATTGTTGAAATAACAGTGAATAACTTATTTTATATTAGTAAATATTTATATATGTAATTTAGTACACACAGAACTACGTAGTTAAAAAACAACACTGCGGCTTATGGGCTAATATACTATAACAAAAATATAAATATGGATGTAATATACAGTCGTGGCCACATAATTAGCAACGATTGACATTTTCGTAGAACAAAATGGAAAATGAAATCGAATTCGATTTGACATACAAACAAAAAGATGAAGAAATCAAATGAGAATTAAGTGATACCATCACAACTCTCTTCGATTTTATAACGTTTTTGGATCCAAATCGGTTTTCATCACATACATGTACATATATACATATGGGCATTTCACTGGTGTCGAACGTGACGGTCGTATGCGTTTAAAAATAAAAAAAAATACAAAAAGTATTTTCAGGTTCGTTTTTATTCTAAATTATAACTCAGAGGAAGCACTGTAATCTGTAATAAATTTGATAGCAGATGAAAGTGCGGATAAAAGAAAATGGCAAACCAAGTAGCGGTTCGAACGTGACAAAATTGGAAGTAGTTTTTGTGCCCACGCTTAGAAAGGAGAAATTCAGCATAACCTAACGTAGTTTCGTATTGCAATTAACTTTAGAATTTTACGTAACAATTTTAGTTTAAAATGTCTTTGGCTTGACTGAAAATACTCTTGTTTGCAATATTTTTTTATAGCTATAGGTTGGTCGATACGTGACTTGTCGAACGTGAAATTTTTTCCACAATGATTCAACTGTTTAATTACTAGTAATTTTTAAACAAATTTATTCTTCAAAATAGAATATAGATATTATTAATATAAATTAAAATATTTTTTTTATGTGAATATGCAGTCCGAGCTACTTTTGTTTCAACACCATCGTATGAAAATGAGTGCAATTTTTGGATACCTGGAGTTTTTTTAACTTCCTTCCATTTGTCAATGAATTGGAGTGATCACTTTTCTACTTGTAAAATAAGCCGGTAATTTTCTGCAAAATAATTTGCACGGCTAATTCACAAAGCATTATATTTTCTTTAACTTCATGGAAATATTTCTGTTGGGAGCGTTTATTAAAAAAATGCAACTTAAATGTTTGTAGTTGTGTTTCTAATTCATAAAAAAGCTCAGAATATGTATCAATGGTATAAGTTAACGACACACCATTATCAACTTTTCGCCACTGTTCCCATTTTACTTCCTCGTCCATTTTTATTAAATAATTTATGGGAACTAATTCTGATTTTAAGTCCTCCACACAATTTTCATATTTGCTTGTCATGCAATTCTCATTATTGATATCGCAGCAAACTAATTGTAAAAAGCTCTGGAAATTTTTTGGAATACTCGGTGTTAAGGTTGCGCATCCTTCTAGTAAAAACCCAAAATTAGCATGATACATACAAACACACATGTTATGCGACATCTTATTTGTTAACTCGACATGGCGAGGTCGCATTTTAAAAATAGTTGATTTGCCTATCTTTGTGCTTGGAAAATCTTTTTTAAACAGCTCAGACACCGTCATTAACATAAAGCGCGTAGCTACTAATTCGCCTTCGATTATAATAGTATCTTTTTTCCCCGAAGCTTGATAATAATCTTTGACGACATTAACTTGTCCTTCTGGCACTTTTCTGTTAGATTTTTTTAAGTTCGTTTCTTCAGTCTGTTTATATTTTTTGACCAGGACCTCAAGAATTTTTATTAGTCTTTGTATGTCTTTTAGCATTGCTTTGTCTACTTTTTTAACTGATTTCGCCAAGGTTTGCTTACATTCGTGCGGTTCATTTGTCGTGCGTATGGCGTTTCATTTTCTCTTTGCTTTTGATGCCTCTCTCGTTGTCGTATACGATTATATATCCTTTTCTCTTCAATTATATCTTCTTTACCTTTAGCCATTGCTTTCCATGTCTGTCTAGCTTTCCTCATTCTTTCCCTGTTTTTTAAATTATATTCTTGTAATGTTCCTTCAACGCTCGGGGCGATTGCTGATGTGGTTGAGTGCTTCGAGCGCGCTCAGAGCGAGAGGCGCTATTATCCGAAGCGCATAGTTGTCCTGGCAACACTCGACGTTCGGAATGCTTTCAACAGCCTACGATGGGCTGATGTTCTAGAGGCGCTACGGGGGAGGTTCCGTATTCCCGGATACTTTTATAGAATTCTCCGTAGTTATCTGGACGATCGGGTACTGTTGTACGATACGCCGACGGGGCGGAGGAGTAGGACGATCACGTCCGGCGCGGCCCAGGGATCTGTGCTGGGCCCGGACCTATGGAATCTGACCTACGATGGGATCTTTGGGGTGGAAATGCCCAAGGATGCTCAGCTCGTGGGATACGCGGATGATATAGCGGCGGTGATCTTGGCGCGGGATATGGATGACGCCAGGGGGAAGCTGAACCGGGTCATGATTAGGACCCGGATGTGGCTTGAGGACCACGGCTTGGAATTGGCCGGGGAGAAGACCGAGGTGATGTTGATGACGCGGGCACACATACCACTCGGCGTCGGCATGCGGATAGGGGATGTGTCTCTGGTTACCCAGAGTGCCATAAGGTATTTGGGCGTCAGACTCGACTGTAGGCTGACTTACTGGGCCCAAATACGGCATGTGGCGACTAGGGCGGCGAAGATGACTGGCATGTTGAGCAGACTCATGGCGAATGTCGGAGGCCCGACACAGAGCAAGAGGAGGCTGATTATGGCGGTCACGAAGTCGATCTTGCTGCATGGGAGCGAGATTTGGGGAAATGTACTGGGTGAGAGAACCAAACGCAGGGTGCCCGAGGCGGTACATCGGACGGCGGCCCTTATGGTTGCTTCGGCTTACCGCACGGTCTCGGGCGCTGCGGTCCTGGTGATATGTGGGGAAATACCCATAGACCTCTTGGCGCGCGAGCGGTGGGAGGCTTGGAACTCGAGGGGGGAGGGCCCTGGTGTTGGTGCTATTGGTCTGAGACCCCAAACTGTCCGGCGATGGCAGGACAGGTGGACCGCGGACACGGTCGGCAGGTGGACGGCGAGGCTCATTCCCTGCGTGGAAGTATGGATTCGGAGGAAATTTGGAGAAGTTAACTACTTCCTGACACAATTCCTTTCGGGCCACGGATACTTCCGAAAGTACCTGTACCGGATGGGCAGGCCAGATGGTCCCGACTGCATTTACTGTGGTATTACGGATGATGATGCAGAACACACTTTCTTCGACTGCACCAGGTGGCATACTGAGAGAGGTGCAATGGCGCAGCGAGTTGGCGGGTTCGCTCCTGCCACCGTGATAGGGAGGATGCTCGATTGTGAGGACAATTGGGACGCTGTGGCACAGTACGTGGGATACGTTCTGCGGAGGAAAAAGAGGGACCTCGATGCGCTGCTGCATAGCGGAGCCCCCTCTGACGGGGACCAGGCGATACGGGCCGGGGCCATGGCGCCGGCTGCGGACTTGGCGGACCGAGACGTGGGTGAGTGAGAGTGGTCCTGATTGGGACGTGGCTCTGGGCCTTCCCGAAGTAATGCGGAAAGCGGTCCCGGGGAGGAATCTACCCATAGGAGGAGGAGGGAATTTTTTAGTGGTAACACCACTCGACGCAGAAGACGATGGTCTCTGTAAGTGCGAAGGCATTTTCAACCCTACCTCACACGCCAAAAAAAAATGTTCCTTCATCATCTTTTAGTTTTTCTCTCCACCGTTTGCAGCTGGCTTTATTTTTCTCGGCGTCAATTTTAGGCATCTTCGTTCAAAAATTGCATAAACTGAATGTACATATAAAAATAAAATAATTTTAGAAAAAATTTTTTTTTTTAATTTGTACTTGTTACACTTACGATGTCGAACGCTACAAACGTTAAACGAGTTAAAAAATCCAAGTACTGATAATTATCCAGCTATTTTTTTTATTTAATAAACAGTAAAAATGTCTGTTTGCTACCAATATTTGATGACCGTTGGACAAATATCTTTTACACGCTGACAAAAAATGTTTTTCAATGTCGAATGCGACATCGAAATATGATGTAGAACAAAGAAAAATTTTGATTTTATTGATAACCGAATAGCCGTTTTTACATTATTTTCATATTATTTACACATAAAGCGAGATTTAAAAAAGCAAATATCAATGCATAATGCTTCTAATAAAGATCAGTCATAAAAACAATATATGTAATAAAAAAGTTCAAAGCAGAGCTATTGCACTTGTTCGACTTTGAACTCTTATATTTCAAAATGTATTATGAATTAATGTAAAATTCGATAACATTACTTAAATTTGATCGATTCTCTATAAAAATACGTTAAGACATAATGATTTTACAGACTTTGAATTTTTTGACTGCGGTTGACTTTTCTGGAGAAATGCCCATATGTATAGTATTCCAGCAAAAAATAACTTTCGAAGAAGTGAAGAAAATCATAATGTTGTGATCCGCAAATAGTGCAAATGTGGATCGTTTCCAATAAATTTTATATAGATTTGCCCTTGCGGGAAGTTCTTTTTTTTTGGCACCCATTCAGTGAATGGGACGCAGTGCTCATATGTCGAAAAATTTGATTCTCAAGAAGCTCTCTGTAGCTCATTACAGCTGCTTCCGTGAAAGTACGAAAATAGTAAAAACAATGAATTTTTTTAATTTTTAAATAAATTTAATTTTATGTCTTGTAGACGCCCATAGATTGGAATCTATTTTTTTATTATTTCTTATTTTCCAGGTTTCTGGCGTTCTTTTTTAAACTCAATTTAAGCTAAAGCGTTAACTATGCTTTACAATATACAGATTGTTAGTTATTTCTCCGTCGATACTCAGAATTTATTAAAGGCCCTTTCAGACTATAATATTTTTTATTAAGACTTGTCAAAAATTGAATCATTACGAGCAAGTGTGAATGCAATGTGTTATGAGAATGACAATTAACACGGTAATGCATTTGCCATCCCATAATACTTTCTAATTTTTAAAAATTTTACAAAACGATAAGAATTTTCATTTTATCAGGCTTGTAGTAGTACAAAACCAACCAAAGAAAATAACAAAACAACAAACCGATTTGGTTCGTTCTACTTATACTTTTCATTTTATTGTAATAGTGTAATAGTGTGAAATCAAAATGTAATAATACTTTAGATTTTTTGGCAGTCACACCAAATCTCATTAGATTTCACTCTCACAAAGTATTATGAAGTCGGAAGACTTGTATTATAGTGTGAAAGGGCCTTAAGCAGTGCAAAATATTCACATATGCATCCTTTAGAAGCTATTAATATGTCATTCTTCAAGTAAGAATCCCATTTTGTTTGCTGGGTATTAACAAATTAATATGCTGCAAGATTGTTGCTAATTTTTAGGCCACCGCTACATGCACTATATATATATATATATATATATATATATATATATATATATACTATATATACTATATATATAATATATATATATATATATACATAGAATACAACATACATTTAATTTTATTTAGATTGAATACGTGTATGTACGAGTATGTACTCATTATGTATATATGTATGCATGTATGTTTGTTTGTATATACATATACATATGAACATAATGTATTTTTGTACCTACTTATGTATATTGTTTTATTAGTGATTTCACCTCTATTTATATGCTCATGTGTAGTTAAGTAGGTAAGCATGTGCGCATATGATGTTCATGTATTTGTATGTATGATGTAGATACAACGTTCAAAACTATAATTTATAACAAACAGGTTTGCCTTTTTAGTTGTTAGTTTTATGCTCCTCTGAGTTTGATACTAAACATTTTTAAGCCACAAAATTTATAACGGTTTGTAGGTAGCTAGCTATTTGTTATTTTGTATGAACTAAGTCTCTACATTTAAACTGGGAATTGCTCTCACTTGTTAATGGTTGACTAAATACATTTTCATTATAGTTGAAGTAGTCCTCGTTTAAACGATGCAAGATTTCTTGCAGGTAGGTAGTGCACACCTATTAACAACGTAAGTCTTCGTGGACATTCGACATAAATTTTCCAACGTCGCAAATGACGGCGAAGACTTCAGCAGGAAGTCTATTCCACATACTAACAGTTCAGCGAATTCCTCTGTAATGCATAATGCGATTAGCTAGCATTAGGGTGGCGATGGCACGATGGATGGTAGTCTGCACGTTAACTACGAATCCAAAAACAGACCTGGGTTCACCCCCAGTTTCAGACCAAAAATTTTAAAATAAAAATAAACATCTCGCATTTTTCTGATGTTGCATTAGTGTGTCTTTGTGTGTCTGTTGTGGTCGGAAGGTTTCAGTGGCGAAGGCATAGTCACTGGTCACTGAACAATACCGGCTTCAGCTGATAGCAATCCACAATCACATCAGAACGCCCTCCTTCGTCGGTATTGTGTACCACCGGAGAAGTAAAATAATAATAAAAATGGCTACTAAAGAAGCTTCAGCACTGCTACGAGTATAAACAAAGAACGTGCGAAAGCAGAGCTGCAAAAAATAATTAATTAAGCTTCACCTCCTGTCGTTTCTCCTACTATCCCTTTCCTATAGTTCCAGCACAATGCTTCGCATGTGTAGGAGTCATCTCCTGAGTGCTGGTCCTAGATAAAAAAAAAAAAAAAAAAAATCACCCACAAATCAATGCGCTGTCGAGGACAATCTTATCACACGTAAAACCGTCCGAGTTTCGGAAACGAGTTCCCGAATATGGCGTCTGCCATATTGTGTTTGCAGAGATTTTATGATATTTTATGATCTCTTAAAAAATCTATTTAATTTGAAGGGTGGTGGTTTTATAAAAGTAAAAAATTAACATCATAAGCAGTATTTAAGTGGCATAAAAGTACAGAGGTATAATTTTACCCCATGTATGTTTGAATTAAAAAAAGAAAAACAAGAAAAGACATTTGAGATTTTTTCTAGAAGAAACGATTCCAGAAAAAAGGTTTGTTCAATGCGCAATACATTTGGTTGAGGATATATGGTTGCAAAGAGAGGTACCAAAATGCAGTTTTTGCCTGTTTTACCCACATACTCGTATACCTGATTGAGTTGTCAGGAATTGCATCGTCTAAACGGGGATTTTATAAGAGTAATCGTTTACATGTAGTGTACAGATAGTTCTCTTTTAACACGGTATCTACTTAGAACGAACATGTTGTATAAAACAAAATCCTATTAAAGGGCACACAAAAGTACTAGAACTAGTTTTAGTTTATTCTAAGTCATACGGGCATTTTATTTTTATTAAATTTTATTTAAAAAATAGCCATGTACATATTCATATGTAAAACGAGAAAGTAACATTCCATTGGTTCAGGAAACGAACGTTTTTTCTGTTAAACAATAATATTTACCTGTTTCTAGAAAACGAAAGAAAAGCAGGCAGTATATGAAAAATATGAATTGTGTTGCCGAAGCCGAGTTAAAGGCAGAACGTGTTAAACGAAATCCACCTGTCCATATGTATGCACATATACATCTACTCACATCACACCGCTACGAAGAAAGAGTAAAAGAGCCGTCTAAAGGGCCTGCGACAAGCATACAACTTGTGTGTTAGCGAAATTGGTAGGACGGTTGTATCGTGTATGGCTGTCTTAACTTATATAACAGCTGATGTTGCTACGAACGCAAAACATAAAAAAATCCATATAAATATTCCCCTTCTAAATGAAAAGAACTGGTGCAGCGTGTGTAGCAGATTTTTTAGAATAGAGTGTAGAGGCCTTCTAGAAGGCCTTTCTAATGTATGCCTCGCAACCGCGGGATTACTACATAGCCATCTGTACATACATATGCAAATTGTAATATGCCCGCTCTCTTTCTTACCTTCAAATAAATTTTTTGTGCATACATTTCCCCCGTTCAACTCACTCCTATTCACCATTATATATGCTGAACAAATGCAACAATTATTTCGTTTGGGTCATGCTCAAACGAATTCTCTCGTTGTTAGTTCACATGAATTATTTTTATTGTTTTGATGTTGATGTGCATACAAATTTTTTACTATCTTCCTTTTTCCATTTATTCTATATACATATGTATGTATGTATTTCCATACATGTATCCATATCTCTCTGATTCTTTATATGAGTACCCAGCTATTTATTAGAAAATGTTTATGTGTTTGAGATAAAAGAGGGAAGAGTAACTTTTTGTTTGCTGTTACCAGACTATTTCTCACTGTTGCCAAAACAGAAATGCAAAGTACACAATTTTAAATGAAATTACATACTCATACAGTAGTAGTGATCATAAATATCAAAAAGTGAGTGCAGTACAACAGTTCGTTTGGCAGTTAATTATTTTCATGAATTCAATCAAGGTAAAAAATATACTATTTACTTATAATATGTACATATGTATATATGTATATGCACGTATATTCTTTTATTACGAATATGGCAACACTACTTACAGTTAGTGTTTCTATATTTATTACAAACTTGTGTATTTATATTTTTCTCTCGAAAATGCATGGAAATAAAAGGTGAAGAGGAAGTCAAAAATTCCTGAGAACTCTTCAGCAATCAGTGATGCCAGCTTAGCCATTTTCAAACTAGATTTCATTACTTTCGAATCGTAATTTTTCCTTCTGTTCTGTAAGTATGTAAATGGAACTTTATGCAGCTTTGGTATCTTGCATTTTGCATCGTCTTTGTGTCATTCATATAGATATACCTGGTACGATATGCTGGTATATATATACGAGGAATCCACAATGGATAGGGAGGGTCGAAAACGGATTCCCTAAAGAAACCTGGTTCCCTCAGCCTAAGAGTAGTCCGACCCGAAACGGAAAGAATATAAAGGTCTACAATTTTTCTGCAACTAATGATATTTTATTTTCAACCCAAAAATGTGATATTGTTTTAAAAACGTGGAGTTTGGTGTTTGTTTCTTAAAAATGCATTGCTCTCAGAACGGGTACTATATTTTATTCAACAAAATCACCCGTAGTAATGGTGAAATGAAACATATTTTACACCCCATATAAATCTAGAGTGTTGAGAATGTCATGCAAAGAATGTTTTTTTGTGTATTTACAGCACTTCCTGACAAACTTCGTAGGGCTACCAGGAACATTTTAAAAATCGCTTAGGTAGAGTGAAAAAGTTGTGTTCTAAAATATAAGTGGAGTCGCTGTTCGAATATTGTTCTCAAGAAAAGAGTTCATTAGAAAAATAATCAACCATGAAATCAACTAACAATATCAATATCTATCTACTGTAAAAATTTCAGATATTTCAGAAAATTTACTCCCTGTTTTTAGCAAACGAAATAAAAAATTAGTTTGGGATATTGTTTTTGTTTCAATCTAAGTACACGAACGAAAATTTACTTTCGTTGTCTAAAAATAGCCAGTTAGTTCTTCTTGAAAACTAGGTTTTTTTAATTCTACGCTTTTAAAATTTTAATACATACTCGTACATATGTATGTTAACTGAGTAGGAGATCCACAGTTCTACCCCGGTCGGACCGTAAAATTTTTAATTTGTGTCAGTGTAACAGTGCCCTCCTTCGTCGATATTTGAGCAATAAAACATTGGCGAACTGAAATAAAAAATAAAATTGCTCTGCATTACAAATTCACGAAAAACACACAACTGGAGAGTTGTGTATGAATTAACCTCTCTACTCCTTCTTATGACTTCACCAGCTTTGTCTTCTCTACACTACCCCTTTTCAAGTAGTTCCGGTGCAATACATTGCATATGTAGGATGCATTCCCTGGTTCAAAAAAGAAAAAAACACAGTAATTATTTTTTTAAATCAAAACCAGAAAGAAAAAAATGTGGTCATGATTTCTTAAAATATTGAACAATAAAATTCCATAAAAACGGAAAAAGTTTTAATTATTAAATTTAGTACTTTTCAGCCATTTTCGGCTGCTGTGTCAGCGAGTTTGATTTTGAATGGTGGGCAACTCTGTTAGTATATCCATTAATAAATACATTTGCTCTCTTGCACGTTGTATTATTTTTTTTTAGACTGGTTTATTATTATTAATTTGTTTTGGCATGTTACTGGTTTGTATTCTTGTGTATAAGCTTTATTTTATTCAATAAAGCAACAGAGATACTTACTTTTGTTTAACTTTAAAAGCAACAACAACGAAAACAATAACAAAATTACAACTACTAAGATGTTTTTTACTTTTTATTGAATTAAAATTGGTTAATGCTTTGCTCGCCCTGAATGCTCGTCGCACAATAGCATTAGTTTACATTTAGAACGTTGTCAGAGAGTGGCTGAGCTCGTGACTTACATATTTGTGAACCTTTAACTTTGTATTCTACTTTGTGAATAACAAACTATAAAATGTGTGAAAGTGAATAAAATTTAACCAAAACCTATTTAAAAAGTAATTCTTTTTTGTGTTAATTAGGCACTATTGGCTTGCTGCTGTTGCAATAAAATATATAAATAAAAACAAACAAAAAATAATTTTGGACGAAATTTATTATTATTGATTCCGAAATATCATTCGCTTGTATTTGTGTAGTATTGTGGAAAATACATAGATTGTACATAAATTCCCAGTAGGCCAACATCTACATGACATGTGTCTATTGCCGACGACAATACAGTTCTACTATTGACGACTTTTTCAAACAAAGGGCACTGAAGTCATCAATGACTTTATTGGCGACATTAACATAAAACAAACTCGACAGGTGACGTAGAGAATTGGAATTTTTCATCATCTTGTCTTCAACAACTCTGAAAAGAAGACTTTTATTTTATTCCCATAACTAAATATTGAAATATGACAAACTAAATTAAATTACAAATTAAATAACAAGCCTAAATAAGTTGATTACTTTTTGTGTGATATCTTAAAAACTAAATTGGCGCTGATTATTGTAAACAAAGAGTCTTGTGAAGATTCCTTTTCGATTAAAATACGAAGAAATTTTCTTCTCTCGACTTATGATCTTTTGTCAAAAGTTCGCATAATTTTACTACCAAAAATATGATATACAATTGACTCACTACAAATGCATCCGAACAGTGCTGCCGGGTATTTTTTCTTGACATCGCGAAACAATTTGAAAATATCCCCAAACATAAAAAAATTCGCTTCTGCTAAAAATAAACATAAAATTTTTATTGAATTCTATTTATATTTGTACTAAGTATCAACATATTTTGTAAAGTATCAACTTTTTCAAAACTAACCGTCAGGCTCACCACTGGAATTCTCATCGCTCGCATGCGTTTAGCATGTTACTATGCTCATTGACAATTGTATTTGTAACATTTAATAACTACATATCATACGTGGTTTTTGTATTAAATTTGTTTATCATTTCATCGGGGGCTCAAATGACTTTACAGCAAATGTTATTTATGCTCAGATGTGTAGTTGTACGCAACAAATATTGTAATAATTCGTATGGCACGTAATTTTGTTTTTCTTAGGTTTATTATAGAAAATATTATTTCTATGCATGCATTGGTTGTTAGGATAAAAGCATATTGAGTACTGCTTCAGAAAATTTTTTTGTGGTGAAAAGTTCCGGCAAGATGATGGAAACTGACTATAGACCTTTGACCAAAATAAATATAAATTTGTTGGAATCTCGTTGAAAAACTTGAAATTATCCCAATTAGCAAAGGTGTTGGAAAATTTATTGTTTATTTTCTCTTGTTATAAGTAAAAATATATTTAAAACAATGAAGAACATTTAATGAAACCATTTCGTTAATTCATATTGATAATCAGTATTTTAACTAACATACGTTTTAAGGTTTTTCAAAAATGAGGATGGCAGCCTTAGATTTTTTATTTACCACTTGACTCCTAATGATGCAAAACCGTGATTATTAATTCTCGCAGTAATCGTCTCTTAAATAGTTTTATTGTCGTGTTTAATAAGAATATTGTTGTTTATAGAATAAAAAATGTATGATATGTTGTATATCAATCAAAAAACTAATAACAGTAAAAATATCGCTTGGTAAGATTGCAATTTTAGTGACTTATTTAATTGCAGTTAAAAGAGTATTTGAATAACGAGTTTCATACTATTTGTTTTGATTGTTTACACATCACTACTTAGTCAACATTAGTTTTATTTGAAATTTGTGTAACATTAATAATAATATTTTATATTAACTGAATTTATTTTGGGAATATCTCCTCATATATATGATTCTAATCGTGCTTTTTTCCCTTAAAAATTATATGTGAAATTTATTATTACATACCCTATGATATTCTCATAAAGTATGAAAATATCATAAAGTATTTTATTATAAAAGCAACTCAATAACTGAGGAGGAAAGCATATCCATATAGTAATATTTCGCTAATGCTTACTTAGCTCATCAGTGGATTTTTCCTAATTTTTGAATACAAACCCAAGATCTATATGTTTAAAATTGAACTAATCAATCGAGAATTGAAGTTGAATATCAAACACATAAATCAAAAAATCTATAAACAAAAACATAACAATCCATGAGTTTACTTTTATAACACACACACATTTCTATTTTTATATTTTCCTTCTCATTTTTTTTGTTTTTTTTTTTTTTTTCCCCTCAGTTATTGAGTTGCTTTTGTAATAAAATACCTTATGATATTTTCATACTTTATGAGAATATCATAGGGTATGTAATAATAAATTTGACATATAATTTTTAAGGGAAAAAATCACGATTAGAATCATATATATTAATAATAATATAAAAAAAACAAAAAAAAAGGGAAAAAAGGAGCACTGCAAACGCAAACGTTCCGAAAATTGGGTCGAATTTTTTTTCACAAATAACAATCACAATGAAGATCTTAAAATAGCTTTAAAACAGGGTCGAACTAATTTTAAAATTTCCATATTTACACAAGGTTTAAAATGTGCATTTTAAGCTAAAATTCGTTTATTAACACCATTTTAATGAATTTTGCTTAAAAATGCCGTAAAACGCGTTTTAAAATTTGTACTAATACGGCTGTAAGTATACATACATTCATTAATTTTAAGCCCCAACTATTTTGTACCATTGTGGTAATACAGAAATTTATAATTTTATAAAGACTGGATTCTGTTGAAGACTGTTTGAATTCAAAGTTTGTATATACATAAGTATAACTAAAGTATTTATAATGACCATTGAGTGATTATAAATAATTTTTAGCTGTCTGCAGATTAATTTAAATTATATTGCACAGTGGTTTTAAAGACGTATTGGTTAGTTTGCTGTATTACAGCATAATCTTTTTTAAACAAATTTTGAAATAATTAACAGACATAAAATTGCTATTCACTGTCTTTCTCCTCATTGAACAGAAGAAACCCACTACTAGTTCGAGCTCGATTTATTTATTCAAAGCAGTTGCTACTCATATGCATTTTAATTCATCTTTTTTTTATTTTATTTATTAAGTTCTTTAAAGAGTGCAATAGGAAATACATAAATTATATTCATATGTACAAAGGTGTATTCTTCGTCGCATAACAAAATAAAAATCATGTCGTGCACCGACTGCTTCAAATAGGATTTGTCAATACGTTTTAAATCCTTTCTTTACCTCCTGCTACCAGCGTACCACCATATAAACACACTTCAGACATTTTTAATTAGTGCATAAAAATGTGAAAGTACACAAAAGTAAAAAAATACAAAAAAGAAAATAAATAAATAAATAAAACAACAAACTGCTTGAGGAAAAGAGAAAAAAACAACAAACGCTAATGAAATGAAAAATGGTTACATTTCCATGGACTGACTTTCGCATGCAAAATTAAGAATTCCATAACGAAATTTCTTTGAATGGATACATAAAGTTTAGAATTTTATTTGAATAGCCAGTGGAAGATGGAATATTTTTTCGTTTTTTGCTTAAGACGACATAAGAGAACCTGTATTGTTTATGAGACTTTGGTCGATTTGGGTGTGTGATTTTGGGCAAAAAGGATGAACGTGGAATTATCATGGATAATTATATTCTATTAGATACTGTGGTTGCAGTTCCCGTATTGATTTTGAGATCGTTCTGTTAAAGGCATTGGATATTCCTTATCTGCTATAAATTCCATTAATTTCTACCCACCTATCTTCCTCCATTTTCTGGAATTCATGTTCGAGACAAACTCCAAACACAAATACATTCCCAAAGTCTCGGAAATTAATTCGATTTAAATCTTCCCACGTCAAAAGTGAAGGGAAAGATCTCTGCGGGTAGTTTATTTCACATACGTGCTTTTCCGGCTGTTCACCGAAACGTGCTTCGAAACGTGCCGCTAAAACTGTATAATGCATTCAGGCAAATTTCATTCATTTATCCGTCCTCTTGAACAGATGTTGATTTTTTTTTATTTTGTAAAAAAAATCAATTTGGAATGTATTTAAGCAGGTAAATAAAAGATTTCTCGTGCAATGTTTTAACGATTTCATGGATCATAACATTTGAACGAAGCACGGAACTAATGAATGGATATCGGAAAACTGGCAGTAAATAAAAAAGAATTACTTTGAAATATCATTTTTATAAAATTTATCGATTTAAATTTTTAACCGAAAATATTATTGAAAAGTCTTAATATTGTATATATGTACGTATGTATATTTAGGATTTGGGAGAAATCAGTGTTCAGTTTCTAGCAACGCTACCTGTATGAGAACATTTTCTATTAACAATTTGTATAAGTTTGTGAATAGCATTTAATGTGTGATAAGCATTTAATTAATTGAATTGTATTTGCCGTCTACGCTCAATTATACAATTAATAATTATCTGTCATTTAAAAACTTTTAAAAGGGTAAATCTAATAAGACGACAAAAAAAACGACGTTAAAGATAATTGTCAGAATAACTACCTTAAAAAAATATGGAAAATCGTTAAAGTTTAATAAACATGTTCAAGAAAAGTTTTTTAAAAAAAATCAAGAATTGTTTTAGGTAGTTAGTTGTGGCAGCCAGCTAGTAATGGCATTTATAAACAAACAAGAGCAACAACAACAAAAGATAAGGGGAAAAACACGCCGGTACAAATATGTATGTTTGTTGTATGTAAAATATTACAAAGTTCTTTCCCCTCTATTTACATAAGTATGTTCATGTTTATTTGTTCTGTAAATAAAGAACCGTTACATGTGGCATGCAACAATAATTGAATGGGTGTAGGGAAAAAAACTTATTTAAGACGAAGTAAACATAATTGCATGTCAAAGTTCTAAAATCTCACACACAACCAGACAGACGAGCACTTGCATATGTACATGCACAAACACTTATAACAAACAATACATACACCAAAAGCCTAAAAGGCCAAAGAAGTGTTGCAAAGTGAAGTAGAAGTCTGAAAACAACACGAGGTCTTCTTTCTTTAATTCTTCTCTACTCCTTAAAAAACATTAAAACATGGAAAATACTGTGTACTTTGCCACAGCTACCGATTGTTTATAATTTATTGTAAAAAGGAAGGAATCCTTTTTTACACTGTTCACATTTACCAAGTTCAGCTGGCTGTTGACTCACAATGATTTTGTTTATAAGAAGAAAAAAATAAATAAATAAAAAATAAAAATCAACTTCCAAGTTTAATTTTCTATTGCGAAAAGAAATTATAAAACTACCGGCATCAACGCTCAGACAACACAAAAGCCCCAGACACAGAACATCCACGTGCACATCATCCTTTATAAAATATGCATGTTTGCTCATGCATAAACATGTTAAGTTGCACATGCAAAATAAAAATACAATTTCTGAAAAAAAAAATTAAATTTTATAAACAATACATTAAACTAACGAGGACATGCGACAAGGAAAGACTTTTAAAGTTATTGAGGTTTCAGCAGGATCTGTTGTTTAGTTTTTAATAAATTTTAATTATGGTTTAAGTTGTTCTTATACAACCACATTACATATTTCAGTGTCTTTAATTAAATATTAAGTTGAGCCAGTTGTTAAACTTATTTATCAATTTAATTCAATTAGTTTATATTCTGGACCCAATGGAGACCTCTCGATATTATCGTTTTGCATCGACTAAAAATTAACAGCTGTTTTATTTGAACACTTTATCAAAAGAGAGAAAAAACAGAATCCGTTAAAAGCTGCTAGGAGAAGTTCCGTTCTTGCATGCGTTTCTTCCTTAAAAAGTTTGTATAAAACAAAAAACAAATTTTGAAAAGTCTTTCTTGGCAAGACTTGAAATATTAATTAAGTTGATTTTTTGAATGGTTTAAAACAATTCAATTTAATTTTTCATTACAATACTTAAATAAATAAATAATTTATTTTTTGCTATGAAATACACAAAATTACAGATTCTTTTTATTTAAATGCTTGTCTCATCGTTCTACTACTTTTTAATATTAAAAATTTGTTGGAAATTGAAATATTTAATTTAATTTTTAATTATTATGTCACTATATATATACTATATATTCACTATCACGCGAAAATCGCTAAATGGATTTCGATAATATTAAGTAGACAGATAGGATATGGGACAGATTAAAATATAGGATTCTTTGGCGGAAAGTCATAAATCCTCTCCAAAAATATCCAAAGGACTTTCGTAGAATTTAAAACATGAATAGGTAGGTCGTCTATGGCCCGTTACTGTAACTTGTGAGAAGTTTTCGCAAACTAAACCTTTTTTTCTTACTCATTCTGTGTTTCACACAATAATAAAAATGTTTTCGATTATAAATTTTCTCACATATTCTTTTTAATTTTGACCAGCACCTATTCGATGCATTAGTGTCACTGTTCAGTGACTATGCCTTCGCTACTGAAACCCTCCGGCAACAACTGATTCAAAGGCGCACTATAGAATATCAGAAAAAAAAGGGCAAGTGTTTTTATGACTTAGACCGACACTGCGGTAGAACCCAATACTGTTGAGTTCCCCCATATGTTACAGAAGTCTGACACTGAGCACAGAAGCATAATGAAGATATAAACATTTGTATAAAGTAGTACGAAGAGGAGGCTTAGGAGGTAGCGTAGGTCTCTCCGAAACTATTTAACCGATTCTAATAAAATTATTGAAACATAGAAAGATATGAGTGGAATAGATCGTGCACCCTTTTTTCACTTCAGAGCTGAGATTATCCCATTGCGTACATATTTTACATGTTGACAAGTGCGTCATAATAAACCAACGCTTCACCCATCTGACCTTTAAGTTTACGTGCCTTTGCGGGGCTTTTTTTCTCTTTATTTTTTATTAAAAGGCAGCCACTGCAAAATAATAATAAAAAAAACGTGTATAAAAGTAAAGAAAGTAAATTACAAAACCCTTAGTAAAATGAATATTTATTATTAAAACTCCTTATTTGGCACACACAATTGTTAAGAAGAGCAGCTACTCCGCATGAAGTCATAGCGTCTAGAAAATAATATTTTCCTTAAATTATTTTTTTGTTTACTGACATTTGGAATGATACACGAAAGTAAAGCCAGAAATTTAAGCAAATACGAAAAAATATGACAACATACTTTTTAGACTGTAATCAATACCAGCACTAAATTCTATTCAATTCTGCTTTCATGTTTCAGGACTAACAGAATATGTATTCAATTTTCTTTGTCTTCTGGTTTTCTGTTCTCTTCTTTAACCTTTGCATTCTTCTTGCTCTGTTTAGATTCGAAATTTTCTTTCTTCTAAATACTTTTGCGATTATCCTTAGTATCCAATCTAACTAGATACTATATATTGTATGGTCTCACAACCAATTTCACCTCTATCTGCGTATCCTTGAAGAAAACTTAAAAGTAGACACTAGGAAGTAAAGCAACTATACAATGTATTACTAAGTAATAAGAAAAGTTGCAAAAAAGGCTTAAAAGCCTACATTGTTTAAAACATATACAACTGTGGTCAACAAAATAGCATCGAAAATAGAGTTGACCTTTATGCATTATTGCGCCAAATAAAGCAAATGTATAGGGCCTTTTGCAATATAATTATGGATTTTTTCGTATTGGAAATAATATTGCCAATGTCTATGGATGATGCTATATTCGAAGGTGGCACAATATATTGACAAAACTCAAAATACTTTTGATATTTATCGTACATACAATATACTATGAACTGTGTTGGAAGTTGTTGTACAATAGATTACGTTTACTTTCTATTGTAAAAAAGTTGTGCCTATTATATTTGAAAATATTACTGGTTTTTTTTTATATTTGTGGGATGTGTTCCAATGAAATCAGGGAAATTGTTCCCGCAGTCCGAACATTTCTGCGCACAACACGTTCATCATTAAGGGCGCATCCATTTGTTTTCGATTTGGCAGCGAATAGCACTACGCATTACAGAGAGAACTCAATTTTCCTACGAACAGCGCGTCTCAGACGTCTTTCCTGTCACTTTTGACGTGTCAAATGACGTGCCAGAGAAATACATGAAAGAATTTATAATATAATTGTTATAGCCGGATTTGCCTGTATTTTACGCTTTTATAGAATTTTTTAGCATAAAAAATATTCATTAAACATATCTCAAACTTCGTTCGGGTATTCGAAGCCCCGTTCTTATTATTTTCTATTGGTCAAGTGGTATTACTGACCAAACTTGAATTTAAAGATTTTAAAGTTTTGTTACACAAAATTTAGTTTTTGGTGAAAACGTTATGGAAGATGAGTTAATTATCTTCAATTTGAGGTACAACCCATTCCGTAATCTTTTCTGGCATGGCCACAACTTAAAATAATCCCACTAGTGGACATTAAAATTTTTTTTTGTTCTTAATCGGTTAACCTATTAACGTTTATCTATTGATTAAATTAACTCCTGGATATTACTACATTTGCTTTCATCAGCTGCTGCGTAGTTGGTTCTAGATTTTATTGCGCTCACAAAGTTGAGTCATGATAGAAACACCACTTGGGAAGCACGCCAAGAAAAGCATATAAAAATTAACAAAAGCCCTTCGATTAGAATGGACTGTCAGAACGCCCAGTCAGCCAGTCATGAAACATTGAGATCCAGCCATTCATCTTCTAATCTAACACTGATTGATTCCATAACAAACAAAATTCAACAAAAGGGCGATTGAACAAACAAAACGTTCAAAACAATCCCATCATAACTATCAGCTAATTCGCATGACAACCATCATTGCCGTTGTTTTCATGTCAAACAAATCTAATCTGTTGAAAAGATATTCTCTGAATTTAAAAAAATAAACTCAAGTAATAAAAGCTTTTAGTAGTTCTGAGAACTGAGAATTTTTAAATCGATTATGTTACAGTAATTAATCATACGCAGTGGGTGCTGTGGATATCCATAGGTACATAATAAAATATGTATTCTTATTATTCATACGCCCCGAAGAGTCTGTTAATAACCCAATAGAAAAGTGAATGCCCCCACTATGAATTCGTATTTTTATGACTTCTTTATATGAATACATTTTTATGCCACCTCAAATGTTCACAAGATTATCACTTTTGAACTCATGGCAAACACATTCAACTCTGTCGAATGATTTTTATGAACATCGCAGTTGTAATTTAATTTTTATTCATTGCGTTGTATTCATGACGAGCTGCTTTGTTAAATGTGATGACATGCTGAGACGTAACCAAAGCGTGGAACCTTCATGGGTTCTAAGCACTCATTTAAATAAAGAGCCGTTTTGTTAAATGTGAACAAGTGCTCGTCAATGACACCCCTGTGTTACAATCATGTGTGTTGAAATAGTTCATTTGCAATAGAACTCATGCATTAACTATTTTTATTGCCTGCCTTTTTTTGCTGGGAACATATGGCCAAAATAATGAGTACACGAGTATGTTTCACATTTTTTAATAAATAAATTTTTATTTTTTTTAATCAATTAAACTTCTTGAGAACACTTTTTTTGTCAAAGTTTAGTTTTATTGGAAGCCCGAAAAAGTTCTTTATGTTTTTTAGGTGGTAAGCAGTTGTTTTTATATTTGATATCTGTTGAAGAATGAAGTTTAAAAAATTTCATTAAAAAAAATTTTATTTATCAAAAAAGGTGAAACATACTCGTGTACTTATTGTTTTGACCATATGTGTGTATGTGTGTTTTTCTCCATGTTGCAGGGGTGAAATTATTCTCATATTTTCTTTTAGCAATTTTACTCTACTTTCATGTTAGTTTCTTTGGTTATTGTTGCCTTTTTTTTAAGGAATTTTCATGTTTATGTCCATAATACCGCATTGATGTCAAACAAAATGCATCGAAATTTCTGAGTTTAGCATCGAACGGCGTTCGACATCAAATAACACCATTGAAACATATTGCAAAGTATATCTTCTCTAGCGCAGTGCACACTGAAGTCCTAATAATCAATAATATTTGCAATAATTTGTAATTATAAGTACTAGGAATGGACTTATACCACTTTGAGAAAAATAATGTTATACAGCCCAACTTATTTCGTTACTTGTATTAGATATTGTATTGTAATGATGGTAAATAAGGAGACTAAGAGCCTATTTCACCAATCTATTTAAATATCAATTCATATTTAAATGTCGATTTTCATTTTCATCTAGAATATTTAAATGCTGTTTAAGTATCCAGCACTCTGCATTTAAATATTGATTTTGCAACAGCATGAAACAGCTTTTAAACAGCTTTTAAACAGCTTTTTAAAAAGCTGTAAGTTGACGCTTTCATATTAAATATCAGAGCGTTACCATACTTTCTTGTGTTTTCACAATTTTTTCAGTTGGTGAAAATAAAATTTTTTTAAACATACTTTAAATAAAGATCATTAATTAAATTAAATTGTGTTTAAATATGTTTGGTGAAAGAGACCCTAAGACTATATATATTACTAAAGTTACAATTAAGTCATATTGTTTATAAAGTGAGCTTATGCCCCTTTCAACAATAACAGCTCATATATGTACCTATTTTATTATATCATTTTTAAGGTTTATACCCGATGTATCAATAGAACTAAATGGTAAGAACTTCAATATATGATTTATAAATAAAGCAAAGCAAATGGTTGAATTTTTACTTGATCGGGTTTAATGCATCGGATTCAAACCTTAAAGAGCACATTCAAAAATTACTTTTTCCAAATTATTTAGAATTAATTGATCTTTCAAACTACTTCATTAGTTTTTTTTTTAATTTTCATAGAAATTTTAAAAGTGCAGAAGCGTTATTTTTAAAATTTATGTATAAATTAAAACAAATGAGCAAAGTTATTGCCCAAACTTATATTTTTTTTGCACACAGAAATAAAGCTTGGATATTTTTTGTTTAAATTGTTAACTCAAAAGTGAGGAAAATCGTACTTTTTGACAAACTAATAACAAAAAACACAAAGAACGGCCGGCAAACCTGATTTTTGGCAAAAATTCGACTTGTGCTACCTATAAACCTTTTCCGAAAAATCTCAAAAATACTTGACCCCATAAGCTTTCAAATTATGCTTGAGCCCCACAAAAAATTTTTGAAAAACACACTAATGCACATGTCTGTTTATTTGTTTACTTGTTGTTTTATTTAACGCAAACTTTTTGGTTTATTACAATTATTATTATTAATTAATTTATTTTTTAATCTTTAATTGCACAAATTTTCATTAGATATCCCTTTATCATTATAAATATTTTTAATAACTTCTCCGTTTTTCTTTGCAGGTACAAATAAATTGTAATTGCTACTCGTATGTCGAAAAAGAAAAGGTAAATTTTATATTCCATTTAATGATTTAAATTTTAAGATAATTACAATTTATTCATTTTTATATGTATTTCTAAAAAAGCTCGCGACCTCTTTTTATATTAATTACACTAATTATTTAAGCTGCAGGTCCTTTTTATGTATGTAATATTTATTTTTATTTGATATTTCTCTAATCCTTCTTCAGGAAAATTGGTTTTTGTTTATAATGAAAAATATTTCTTTTTTTTTTAACAACAACCAAATTTCCTGAAGAAGCTACACATAGGAGTAGAGAAATATCGAATAAAAATAAATATTACATACATAAAAAGGATCTGCAGCTTAAATAATTAGTGTAATTAAAATAAATAAATAAATGTTGCTGTTAAATTTTTAAATAAAGAAATATTGGTTATTTACCTCCCAAGTCAAATGGGAATTCGATTCGTTGGAGAAAATGGGATTTTCACTGAAACCCCATCCGGTTGGTCTTCAATGAAGTTAATGAGTTGTCGACGCTACTGATGGCAATTCAAATGAAGCCTGTAAAAAATTTACCACACAAAATAATTGTTTAAGTTTAATAAGTTTTTTAAAGGTGACTTTAAAATTCACTGCATGTAGATTTTATTCTAGAAATGTCTGTCTTAATATTAAACATTATTTGAGCATGTTTTAAGTCAAAATTATTCTTGGATTTGTGTGAAAAATTCAATTGTTTGACATTTAAGCGCGATGGAAAGAATAGAAGAATTATTTTTAATAAAATAATTTTCCCATGCAAAATATGTGTGCTAAGGAGTATTTGATTCTAAAAAATTTATTCTCAATACTTTAGAAAAACATGTTGAATGAAGTTGCTTTGTGGCGTTAACTTCTTCTTTATTTTTAATTAATTAATTAAATGTCATAATTATTTCAGTTGTATGAAAATTATGACTGTTATTCTTGGTGTTATGCTTCAAACACGCATATCAGAAAACAAGAATCAGCCCATAAAATTCTGCTAGAGAACCAAAAAATTGACTAGAAACCTGCAATCTTCTGTATTGCGTAAAGTGATTTGATGTACCTCTGCAAGTGCTTTGAAATTTGGCAAATGTTTGTGTTTGAAAATGTATATGCATGTCTTTTACTGCTGTATTTAACTGTGGTGATAGACTTTTACACTCAGGCATGGCAGCTCTTCGGAAAAAAGATTCGTGGAAATGCTTGAGAAGAGTAGAGTGAATGTGAACTACCCGCATAGCTCTTCCTGTCACTTTTAACGTGCGAAGTTTCAAATCGGATGTTCATAAACACTACTCCCCTCCTAAAATCGTATTTCCTAGTTCCAACACAATGCGTAAGGTTCTCCATCCCCTGAATCCCAACCCAAGAAGAAACAATTTTTAAGGGGCACTAGATTGTCCTTACAAAAATTTGTTGTAAATAATGAAAATAAATTTTAAGAATTTGCCATTTCATGATAAAACTGCTAAACAAAAGTGTAGGAGAATTAAAATAGAGTTTCAAGATCGGACAGACGCTCGATTTAAAAATTGGTATTACGCAGAAATTCTTCAGAACTGTTGGATTCGCAATGTTGAACAATTTTAACGAAACAATTGTACACGTACACCGTAATTGTGCTTTTTCACTTTACACCTCCTCTCGACTAAAACTGTATTCGCTAGATTTTCACTTGAGTTGCATTCATACATAAACTCATCGTATCATTGGCTTTGTATGCGTATTGTAATTGTTTACTGCTCGTGCAATATTTTACAAAAGTTGTTATTGTAAAAGCGCATTTTATATGTCAATGTACGTTTTCAATGTTAAATGTGAACAACATGCTCTAAGGTTCGTTCATCAATAAGAATAAATACACAAAAGGCAGCAACGAACGAATAAGGCAAACCACAATAACAATATCAACATCAACTAGCAATCAGCCCGACAGCCAACAAACCAGTCAGTCCATCCAACCCATCCTCATCATCTCTTTACAAATTCAAGAGAGAAAAAAACAACCTCTAGTAGTTACAGCAACTCGTAAACAAACTAGAGATTGTTGTTCTCACTTGCCGTATTTGCTGCAGTTGTTTTTGTATTAAAATTGCATTACATATGATACGTGTACGCATACGTGTGCATGCTTATGTTGCATATGTATGCATTTGTGTACATGAGCTTTGATGGCTATTTTTTCAATTTAAATTCAAGTCAACGTTATGGACTAGCACAGCTACGAACGATGTCAACGACTGCAAACAAAACGATGAGTTTAAAACCAAGAACGAGTACAAGTACGAATAATGGCAACGTAGAATTGTGCGAGTGTTACTAAAATTTGCGAGCGGTTGTTGCATTTAAAAGCTAAAAAGCCAGATTATTTTTTTTTTATTTTCGTTTTTGCATTTTGCCCGGTTTTGGCATGACCAACAGAATGTGAGTAAAATAATTGAGTTCTGAGTTGCCAATGAAAATATTTGTGAGTTGTGATGGTTGTTTCCATCACGGTGGGTTGAAAAGTATAATGGAAGCTGTGTTGCCAGATCTGAAGATATATCTTACTTTCGAAGTTTGCTGAGATGCCAAAAAGATTAAAATTTTTTTAACTTAAAAAAATCTTTTTTTAAATAGTAAAGTATTTAGTACTTTTAGAGTATTAATTAAGTTCCTCTTCATTAAACTTGCTGATAAAAGTATTGCCCAATAAACAAAATTCTTTCAAATGTTGTTGAAGGGGATAATATTCCAAGTTCAAAGAATACAATTTTTGACTGAAATTCGTTGCGATTGCTCTGAAGCTTTTCATTGTTTAAAAAATAGCTGAAGCAGCATTACCAATGCCAATAGCAACAGCTAAGCAATGTCAATCAGGAGAAAATAAAAGTCCAATTAGATATACAAACCATTCATATTGTGATCTTTTTAGCACATTTTTAAAAAAATCATATCGTATTTGGTAAAACTTTGAAGAAAATAAAAAGAAAGTTAAAATAAAAAAAATACTACGAGTATAAATAGATGTTTATATATAAAATATATAAATAATATATATAAATATAGATAAATATTTGAACTGGATTTTATTTCAATAAAATCTCTTAAAAAATATAATAAAATATGAAGATTTTCGATATGATGATTTTGAAAAAATATTTGGCAGCACTGAATGGGAACTATATTGAATAAGAAGATAGATAGAGAGAGGGAGAGAGAGAGAGAAAGAGAAAGTTTAAATGTTGCAAAGAGATTACAGTTTGGAAGAGCAGCAATTGCTATAGCAAATGCAATTAATGCATTTTCTACACAAATTTGTTGTTCAATGTGAGTGGGAATTTAGAAGTAGTAGTGTTCGTTCGTTGGTTTAAACGGATCGAGTTTTATCAAAAATTTTCCATCGGTATATCGGCCAACAGTTTTTCGAAATTGACTTTTGAAAACACTAAAAAATTAGTTATCGGAAAAGATTGAACACGTAAAGAATATGGTTTTAATATACTTACATATATACTCTTATATGTACCTATGAGTGTTTTGTTTATGTTTGTTTTGTTATTTAATGGCAGTTAATTAGAACACTTACATGGCAGAACATAACAACGGTGCTTCCGGAAGACGCAACACCCTTTGATTACTGTGTATTTCACGCCGTTACATAATTTTTAGGTGGCTGCGATGGTGACAAAGCGCATTTTATATACATCACTACGTATCTATATTTGTGCCAGAAGATGTGAAAAATTTTATTTGTTTAAAAATGTTCAATATTTTTCTATAACGTTACCTTGCATGCATTAAAATTCTACTAACATGTGTCTAATAGCCTTGGGAGCCGAAGGAGTTATGGGCCCCGACATGTGCTCCGCATAATTAAGTTTTTATTTTCACATTTCAGGGCTTCGTATAAACAAAAATATTTAGATCAAAATACAAAACTTAATGAAAACATAACAGCATTAATAATCAGCGTTGTTCGTGTATAATATCAAGTAAGTCCCAAGTGCAATTCTATTCTGGGTCCTAATTCCGTCATTATAGTGTTAGTTTTTTTTTACTTTTCGGATTCTCTGATTCGTTATCGAAAACACATAACACAATTTCGAATCATGGCTGTCGGTATCGAATGATTGTTCGAATATAACCAATTTTTTTATATACATATATGTATAGCAATTCTCATTCGAAGCAACCTCTTTCTGTTAAATAGTGCTAACGAAAAGAATCGTTCTACAGACTGGACGAACACAAACTCGTACTATATTGGTTGAATGCCTTTTTTATAATTGGGTAGATGGCCTTTCATATGACACCAGATGCCTCAATGGCGCTGTTTGCAATTTTTTTTGGGCATTTCAAATAATGCCCAACCGTGGATGTAACAGCCAAAATGCTGCAAGGAATTTTATCAGCATCATAGTTGTACTTACATTTAAGACTTGGTTTCTTCTTGTTATTAAAGGAGGATGAATTTTAAAACGGGTTATTCCAAAAATATTGTGGGATTGCAGCAATGGGTTGGAACTGTTGTGTTTGATACCAAATATTTTTAAAATATTGTTTGTTACCACAGATAATTTAAGATTTAAGAAGTGGACTTGATACAACCGCATGTAATTTTTAAATTTTTAATATATTTTTATTTATTTTTTTATTTGCTGGTTAATTTGGCACCTTTTCTTTTATTTTACGTTTCACATTCCACATGCAGTTGCTTTTAATCAATCTGGAAATAAATGCAATGAACATTTTATACTTCAAACGCACTCACACATAAGTGAGCGTAGATGAGAGCAAAATAAGAGCACAAACAAAGAGAAGCCAAAAATTTTCCGCAACTTTTAGTGTTAGAAAAAATTATTTGTCTACAAGAATTATATTCTTTTAAAGAGCGCTAATTTTTAAGCAAGTGTGCTGCAAACCTTTTGTAAAGCTGCTAATTTTTTGGCCTTTCACAACAATATTGTTAATTATTTAATATACACATAAACTTTCATACACATGCTTATGAACATATTAAAATATATACAATACATATACAATATATGAATGTATGTATGGTATGCACATACATATAAGTCGTAGATGCATACATATTTATTTAGTAAACTTGGCTTCTCGACGGGCTTTCTCTGTTTTCGTTATCAATTCAAAATGAGGGGGTCTTTATTCTCTGCCTTTCTACGTTTTATGTTCTAATATTTTATCGTTTCTGTTAAAATTGCATATTATGTAAAGAGCGTTTGTTGTACGATAAATCGTTTGAAATGGAATTCAACTATGAACTAAGTTCACCAATAAATAATATAAAAATCTATAATTTGCGAGAACTGTTAGCTGAAGGAAAATTTATAATAATTTCTGGTTTTCAATAATTAAATTGAATTAGAAAGTACGGGAAATACGGACACAGCGGCCCAAAAGATCTATTGTGTGCCCTGCCAGGTGTCAAAGCACTCATCTAAACCTGCGCTTCTGAGAAATGTCAGGATTGCTTTCAGTTCCAGCATTGGCAGTTTCCAATCCGTTAATAGCTCTCAGCAGGGCTGTTCTCATTTTCTCGTTACTCAGAATGATAATTCTGTTGATGTGTTTTCTAAACCTACAATACTCCCGCGACGATCTCGGTGAGTATACTCATGTTATCTTGCTCAAAGCCATGAGACATTCGAAACGATCCTATTAGTATGCCCCAAACACCAGTTTCAACTGTCTCAGAATGGGGAGATCGAGTCAGAGGTATTCCCTGGAACTCCTGATCGGCAGCCGTATATCTTCCCAGATTAGATATCAGTGCAAGCGAAATGGTGTCGCTCAGAAGACCATGCGTCTGAATTCTCAACTCAGCAGAGTGTAACGCTATTGGTGGCACCTAATTGATCGAGCTTCATACGGTACTCCCAAGTTAACGAGTAGTTATCGTGTTGCCAGAAGCAGCCCGGCTTGATTCCAAGACTGATCAAGAAAAAAATAGTTTTTTCTGTGCCACAGCACCTCCGTCGTCGCCATTTGACGAATAAAACGTAGGGGAAGTAAAATAATGAAAAAAATGGGCACCCCTTGGCCAAAAAAATAATGCGTACAAAATTAACTTTGTTTTTATTTTGAACCAGCACTCTGGAGTTGACTCCTACACATGGGATGCATTGTGTTGAAAGTAGAGGATAGGGATGGTGAGAGAAATGACTGGTGATGACGCTTTAACTCTGCTTTTTTTTTTTTTTTTATCTGGGACCAGCATTCAGGAGATGACTCCTACACATGCGAGGCATTGTGCTGGAACTATAGGAAAGGGATAGTAGAAGAAACGACAGGAGGTGAAGCTTAATTAATTATTTTACAGCTCTGCTTTCGCACGTTCTTTGTTTATACTCGTAGCAGTGCTGAAGCTTCGGTTTAGTAGCCATTTTCATTACTATTTTACTTCGCCGGTGCTACACAATACCGACGAAGGAGGGCGTTCTGATGTGATTGTGGATTGCTATCAGCTGAAGCCGGTATTGTTCAGTGACCAGTGACTATGCCTTCGCCGCTGAAACCTTCCGACAACAACTGACAAACAAAGACACACTAATGCACATCAGAAAAATGCGAGATGTTTATTTTTATTTAGGACTTTTTTGTTTATAGCAGTCCTGCAGCGCCTCTGATATCAAGGAGACATATTAAATTTTGAGGCTTTGTTTTTGTAGGCATTTTTTACTAATTATTTTACTTCGCTGGTGCTATACTAAATAATACTAAAGAAGGAGGGCGCTTTGATATCCCTGTGATTGGTATCAGGTGACGCCGAAAGAAATTAAGATCGCTATTCAGCTGACCATTTCACTACCGGTCTCTTTTCTACGGTCTTTCTAGTTTCAGTGCTATGCATTGCATGCGTAGGAGACGTCTCTGAGGACTGGACCATGTAATCAAAAATGTTTAAATTAAGGCCAAATTCTGAAGCAGATATTACGGATTTAACTGATTGGTTTTTTTTTTGTAATGAAGCCAGTATAATATGCAGAAAATAAATATATGTACGTGCTATTTTTTTCGCATGTTTGCGATCGTTAGCGCAAATAGGCAGTGCATGTGCCTCGTTTCTGCAGTCATCAATTGATATGAGCTTGTTCAACCCAAATCGTTGTTGTTGTTTGGTACGACTTCGCTACATTTTTTTTTATTTGTGTGTTCTCTTTTGTTTTTATTTTGACGATTGTGAAACTTATTAGTGTATTTCATGGATCCATCCACTAAACTATATTTATGTATGTGTGTATGTATGCATGTATGTACATATATATGTAACCAGCTGATGACTAACTGGATGAATAAAAGTGACAGACTGACTGATTAAATAATTTTTTTATTTTTGTTTATACTTTTGTTCAAATGTTGGTTGTCTTGCATTGTACATATACCAACTATATATTTACATAAATCGCTTTTTTATGCATATTATATCGATATTTGTGGTGTGGTTTTGTGTCACACCCATATGTGGCACATGGTTGTGTGGAGTTGCTGGTTTAACAGGAGGGCTGAATGATGGTGGCAGTGGTGGTGGTAAATAGTGGTGCTATTGATGACAACAATAACGAAATCAAATCACAATATTCTTCATAATAATGATAATTGTTGATTATTGAATTATTTTTTGGGAACAAATGTAATAATTAAACGATTATCGTTAACGCAAGGCAAAATCATGTACATACATACATACATATGTATCTATCATTTCCTATTTTCTTGCTTTTTAGAGTTTCGTAGTGCTTCCAAACCGATGTTGGTCCCGATGTCAGACTCAATGACTAACTATCTGACTTGAAGGCAAGTCAGCCAATTCCATTATCTCCGTTTATTTGTGCTTTAAAATGTTGGGGCAACAACGCCAAAAAGTTGTAGGCGGCATGATTATCGATTTGATTCTTTGTGAAAAATCTATAGTTCTCGTTCAGTCGCCTCAGATTATAATAAAAAATATTTCATTCCAACAAATTTCTGTCTTTCATTATAATTTTATGTTCTCATGCAGCTAAAAAATAACACCTGTTACATATGTCGCCTCCGTAGCCTAGTACAAGACCATTAGTCTTATCAATATATGGGTGCGGGTTCGGTTTCCGCCTAGACCGTGGGTGTTTCTTGTGGTATCACAATGGACCTAAGCTCTGGCCCACGTGGCCAGAGGGGAGGGTCCGCCACCTAACCTAACCTACATATCGAGCCTTTTGTGCAATACCGCAGTAACTCAAAATTTTAATTTTTGAGCTGGGTATGCAGAAATGATCTTTGGGGAAATATATATCTAAAAGAAAAAATATTATGGTTCTATTTCTAACTGTTCAGATTCTACAGATACAAATGTCTTTATTGCCTCCAGCTATTTCCAACAATATTTATTTGCAATAATGAAATATTTCCTTTGACAAGAAATTTACAAACAGAAAACATTACAAAACATGCCTCTTTATTTAAAAACTTGTAAAAAAATAACTTTAGTAAACGAAAATACTATCAAAAAGATGGCTCAAAACTTCAAATGTATTTTTCTCAATTCACGATTTTTTGAATTACGGTATTGCACCAAAGGCTCGATATGTATATTGTTCGGTCTAAGTCTCTTCTTTTTAAGGCTGCTTATAAATTTGAAATCTGTTGATACTCAACTAAGTTACATGTCGATAAGTGAATACGGGTACGAAAACCCTCGGGGACGCAGCAACTCTGCTTTAGAAATTCACAAAAAAAAAAAAAACTGCAGAAAGTATTTGCAAATTTTCTAAATATACAAATAAATCCAAATATAAATAAAATGCACACTGTTTTTCTATCATTATAATTTTTATTTTTTTTTTTTACATTTGGATTTATAACAATTTTTTATATGTGAATCCAATAGGCCGTTCACATTAGTACTTTTTGACCTTAAATATTACTTTATTACTCACCACTTTAGAGGACTCTGTGAATTGTGCTATATATATTATTTATTAGGGAGTAAAAAAAAATTAAATATATAGAGCATAATTTTTAATTCAGTTAAAAAAACAACTTTGCCAGATAGTTGCTTTTTATCGTTTGTTTGCCTATAAAAAGGTATTTGAACTGCAGTTCAACACTGACCTTGCTGCAAGAAGAAAGCAGCAAATAGTTAAACAAATATAAATTGTACATATTATGTACATACGCTTACTTGCATGATCCAAACTAGCACAAGTATAAACTCAACAATTCACTGTTCAGAAACTGAAAAATTACAAAAGTCTGAAGATAAATATTTTTGTTGTAAAAGCCCTTATAATGTTACATATGCACATTCCGACACATATCCCTATGTGCATAGCCTCATCCATATGGTGGCAGAATACGCTGTACGTCTGACGAAAGAAGTCTTCGATTTTTATATTAAGCTTATCTGTCTGTCTATGTCTATGTCTGTCTATCCCTGTAATCTATACCTTTCCTCTAGTTAAAGCACAATGCATCGCATGTGTAGGGATCATCCCCTGAGTACTGGTCCAAGAGGGTGGTGATAGCTGAAGTAGTTTGCTCGTTCACTACAAAATCGTAAAATTTCTTGGCTTCCCAGTTTCAGACTCATAAAAACATCTCGCATTTTTTCTGATGTGCATTTGTGTGCCTTTGTGTCAATTGTTGTCGCAAAGATTCAGTGGCGAAGGCACTGAACAGTAACGGCTACTAAAAACGAAGCTTTAAAATTTAATACGTCTCGCTGACATCAGAGGCGCTACAACACTGATATATAAAAAACAAGGAACGTGCAAAAAGGAGAGTTGAAAGATAGTGAAGCTTCATCTCCTCTTATTTCTCTAACTATCCCTTTCCTCTAGTTCCAGTACAATGCATCGCATGTGTAGGGGTATAAAAAAAGATTAAAAAACACTACTTCAGGTATCGCCACTCGCATTATCTGTAACTAAAGGGCAGTCGAAGAGTAAGTACTCTGCAGGAAATGACAATAATAAAACTGTACTGATTTGGTACGTAGCTCTTATGGGCCCAGGCTTCCTATGGTATGTACTTCCTATGCATGGGGAGTCACACTAAAGAGTGCTTTACATTGTCCCACAAGTCGTACGACATGCCAAATTTTTGTGTAGAAGAGCACAAGTCGGATCGTCTAAACGTAATATGTAATGAAACTATAAGATTTTAAGAGAAAATACGGATGAAAATTTGACAGTCGTATGGCTTTTTTAAAATTTGTCAAAAACCAACACACACCATTAGATCAGGGATGCATTTTTATGTAAACAAATGTGAGAAAGCCAGGGAGGGAAAACTGGTTTCATAAATTTATACCAATTATAAAATCAAAATGTACATTTTAGACCACGACAGCACAATTTTATAAAAATATACGTATATTTTCTAAAAGTACACTAAAAATTTTGACCACGAAAATAACATATTCCAAAGTAATAAAAATATTTTTCAAGGTTATTAAAAAAAAATTCAATTGCACAAGAACTCCATCCCTGGGGAAAACAAGCAAACAGCTATAGTTAAATTAAATGAAATTGTTTTCGTCTCACTTGATTTTATCCATACCAATGGTGTAAAGGCCAGAAAACAACCATCCGATTTTTACTCTCTTTTTTTGAAATACGGATGGAATTTAATTTTATTTTCTCTCACATTTTACGTACGACAAATCTTATCGTTTAAAGCACCCTTTAATACCAAAACAGACCCTATAATTTTTCAACGAAACGGAATTAATTTAAGTCATATTACTTTTAGTATGAAATTTAGAAACGTGTATACCCGGCCTAAGTCTTTCTATTCATAAGTATATTGTACGTCTCTCTGTTTGCTTTTTGTTAATGTATCATGTATCATTTTACCTTGTGAGATTTGTTGCTTGCTATTTGAATTACTCATGGGTTTCTTGTTCCAACAAGCAAATGGAAAAATAATTAAAATATTACAAAATCTTTTGTTGGTGTTCTAACGTTTCAAAGTTAAAATCGATAAAAATTTTTTTTTTTATTTGTAATAAATAATAAGAATGATTTGTAATCGCAGATTTGAACAACTATAAAAACCATCGATACCCGAAAGTACATTATCAGATTGATATTTATGATTTACTTTGTCTACCGCTTTTGTCAGTTCTGTATAAGCATTTAAATCGGTATAACTCTTTAAGTGGAACACGAATACTTCGTTTCCTGGTCGGACAATTAATATTCCTAGTATAGCTGTAAACGAGAGCTGAGAATATACTCCTCGCGTACTGTGAACACCATATAACATGGAAATATTAACGTAACGTAACGTCACGTTACAACACCAAATATATATTTTTTTAATAGCGGGACAAGATTGTTAGTCTGGGGTGTTGAGTCAGCTCTGTTACCATCCTAGGACTTAAATAATTTTAAAAAGATAACGCTCTTCGCAGCGATATATTAACTTCTTTATTATTTTTTCTTCATCATCAATTTGTTTGTTGGTCTATTAAATATTGTTTATTGTTTTTAGTGAATGCTGTTGGTGCAAACGTACGGAAGAATGTATGTACATACATATGAAGCGGTTGTTTTTTTAAGTTCAAGCCAAGTTTAAAACATGTTTCTGGTGTTTATTTGCATGTACACTTCTGTGTTTCTGATTTCCTTTCAATTTTTTCTTTGCTGTTTTTGCATTTGCTATTGTATTTATATTTTAAACAGATTTATATTTTTAAACTTAAATAAAAAATTTAATAATTGACACAAAGTTTTATTAAGAGCATTGAACGATAGAATGGAAATGCGGATTTTATTTTTTAAAGAGTATGTCATCCAGATCCTTCAGATCATTTTTTAAAATTTCATGAATAATCGCTTTAAAAAATAAAATAATCAATAAAACGTCTACCAAATACAGCTTCAAAAATGTAATGCATTTCATTGATATCAGAGGCGCTGTAACACTGCTATAAAACAAGAAAAGTGCCAGAAGCAGTGTTGTAAGATAGTAAAGCTTCACGTGCTATCATATCTCCTACTAGTTCCAGCCCAATGCACCGCATATGTAGGTGTCATCTCCTGAGTGCTAGTCCAAGATAAAAAAAAATTAGTGTACCAAAATTGTTGCTAAAGGACGGAGCACCTACGGCGTAGATGCATTCATTTATCGGTCTAAAAAACGAATTTTAAAACCTTAATTTTCTGTGTTGTTTTTGCGAAAACCCAAACGGTTAAAAAATCACCCTTTAGTTGGAAAGGGATAGTATAGAGATCAGCCTGGTGCTGATAAATAGAAAGAAAGAATGGTAGCGAGATCAATTCTTGCACAACTCTGCAGTTGCATGTTTTTTACAATATGGTCACGCATTAATTTTTAAGCTAGAGGTGAGCCATTTTATTTATAATTTAATTCTCCGACGTTTAATTACTCAAACACCCACGAAGGAGGGTGCAGTTAGCACAGACAAAATTGAAAAATTTTTTGTCTCACCGGGTCTTCAACCGTGGATCTTCCGGTTGCAGAGTCAATGCGATAACTATTCAGCCAACATCACCCTTTAATGTGTTTAAACTAAATAAGATACAAGAAAAGAAACATTATTGAGAAGCTTATGTGATTTCAGGCCGTTTCTAATTAGTTGTCAGTAGCTATATATAATACATATCGCTAATTTACTCGAACAACGTCATAATTCATAAAAACTAGTTTCGTAAAAAACGTAATTAAAGTTTTCAATTTCCATGCATCTAAATGGGGAAATGAAAAAATATTGTGCTATTACAAGGTGAATTTTGCAGCTACTTGTAGCAACTTTTTACACAAGATAAAAGTCGATATGAAAAATTATTCTGCATTATTTACTCAAAAATAATATTTTTTGAGTTATGACGTTGTTCTAGTAAATGAGCGATATGTTCACTCCATTGATTTTTCGAAAAAATATTTGCCATTATCTTTTTAATTTACTTTTTGTTCTTACCCACGTTGAATGTGGCTGTGTATGACGCAGAAGTAAAAAAATTATTTGTTTTTGTTTTGAAATATCAATTTTTTTACAACGTGCCTTGGCAAAACGTGTTGTAATCATCACACCACGAAACAGGTTTCAATTTTCTCATCTCGATTTTGTGTATCTGTTTCTACCCCAGCCTGTTCGCCGAGACCTCCAAAATATTGAAACCATGTTCTACTGCACACATCATGTTTATTACATCGTTTGATAGTAAAACATGTAGCAGAATAGGAAAACTTACCACTACATGGTTCATGTCGTTTGGAGTGGGATTCAAACGAATACAACAAAATAAACTGGAAGTCAAACTACTTGTTTTGTTTTGTAAATACATCCATCCATGGACACACATATATTTTTACCAAGCCATGCTAATAAATGAACTTGTATACCTTTGGGCGTATGTACATACATATATGATAATAGAGACACGACGCCAGAGAGAGAGAGAATGCAGCACATGTTGCCAGCTTAAATTTCAATTTTTTTATTTTAGGAAATTTTTACCATTCAGAACGGTTTGTTAAAGAAAAACTAAAGAAAACTAAACTATTTACAATAGTTTTTTTTTATGTTTTGCTGTAGTGTAAACTCTCTTGGTATCCTTTTATTTAACAGAAAGAAAAATCCAAAAACAATGGTTGGCCAAAATGTATTTCTCTTTGCTTTTTGGAGAATTTATATTGCTATTTCCTTTCCTCCATTTCCCTAATTCTCCTTACTTCATTGTAGGTTGTCATAATGCATGCGCATGCTTTTCATTTGCTCATTGTTTTTTTTTTTCAATTGTATTTTTATGTTGCCTCCATACAAACATTATGTTTTTGCACATTTTCTTCTTTTTTTTTACCTTGGAAAACAGTGATGTTAACTTTGAAATATAATAATTAGGACAAAAATACTGTATAGTATCTGGAACCACGTTAGAGATCAATTTACATCTTTATTTCATCTTTCAGCTGTGATTCCTACGTCAAGAACATCAGTGCTTTCATTAAGATTTTGAATATTACAGTGATTAAAAATTCAGTAGATGCTCGAAAATTAGAAATTACTACGTATTTTTACGATTATTTATCTATGTTTGTTATATGGTTTAGCTGGTCTACATGTACATTTCATTTGCCGCCAATATCAAAAACGTCAGTAGACCTTTAACCAAATTCTTGAAAAAATGCTGCATGTGTTACATATATTTATACAAGAACTCCCAAAACAAAACAAACAAAATGCCTTCTTCAAAAATTTTCTTCATACAACAAACATTTAAATCTATAAAAAAAAAAACTGTTACTTAATTATTTTTAGTCAAAATTCTCCTATAAAATATAATTAATTAGCGTACGATTAACATCACTGCTCCCGAGTTGGTATCCCTAGGAATAATCGTATGTACGTTTGCAACACGTATTACAAGTATGTAATCATGTTTATTTATATTTTGTTCTGATATTTCTCTTCATTGCATTAAAATGTAAACAGCACATATATTTTTA
Source organism: Dexiosoma caninum (assembly GCA_963924685.1). Taxonomy (NCBI): domain Eukaryota; kingdom Metazoa; phylum Arthropoda; class Insecta; order Diptera; family Tachinidae; genus Dexiosoma; species Dexiosoma caninum. The sequence goes on along the minus strand of OZ004726.1, from coordinate 28,782,750 downwards.
TCTGCTATTTCATGCTTTTATCTACTGTACATAAGTGCTTTCGTTTTTTCCCTCCCTGTTTGTTTACTGTTCCTTTTATTATAAATTTTTCCCGTGTTGCTTTATTGCTCAAGAGCAAATGAATACATATTATCCGGAACAACATGTATTTAATATTGCACAAACTTTTGCCATCAATAAATGGGATGTATTTCTAAAACTCCAAAATTCTCTTTGAAGTCTATTGAGACTAATTAGAGCCGGGTGGAATTACATATATGTAAAGGGTGGTTTTTTCTTTTGGTAAGCCCCATTGAACATTAAATTGAAACAATTTAATTTTATTAAAAAAATGTTTTCTATTTGAACGGTCAATACACGGTGATAGTTTTTTTATATTGGACCAGAACTCAGGGGAAGATCCCTACACATGCGATTCATTGTGCTTTAACTAGAGGTAGGGTATAGATTACAGGTGGTGAAGGGATAGACAGACAGGAAAGCTTCATTATTTTTACAACTCCGCTTTTTGCAAGTTTCATGTTTTATAGCAGTGTAGCAGGGCTTCAGGTGTCAAGGAGACGCATTCAATTTTTGAAGCCGTGTTTAGTAGCCATTTTTATTCATTATTTTACTTTGCCGATGATGCTATACAATATCGACGAAGAAGCGTGCTGGAATGTTACTTGTGGATTAGTTTCAGCTGAAGACGATACTGTTCAGTGACCAGTGACATGTCTTCGCCGCTGAAACCTTCCGACAACAATTGACACAAAGGCGCACTAATGAACATCAGAGAAAATGCAAAGTGGTGTAAGACTTTGGCCAACATTGGGGTCGAACTGAGGAGTTTTGGTTCAGTAGTCAACTACTTCAGACATCGCCATATGGACATATGACCACTACGGCTGTTCTTGGCAAAACGCATTCTGAATGTCCCGTTGCTGGTCATGGCCACTTATAACACCAACAATTGTGGCTTCAGCCAGTGGAACTAATGGAGAGGTGTCAAATCGCACCACCTTTTTATGTATGTATATCTCGCCCGTATCAATATAATCCGTTTTTCTTTCGTTAGCTATTTTAATTTTACAGCGTATGGCTCAGCATTTTGCTCAGCTACTACAGCTGTTAAAGCAATGATTGCCCCACATATGTTCAAAAACTAACACAAGCGGCGCACACGTTAACATTGGATTTAGGCAATAAATTTGACAAAATTAACTGAACGACGTTTACCACAGCCAACACTTGCTGGTTAAATTGCTCCATGTAAACAGTATCTGCCAAGGCAGGTCAATACCTGTATTTAAGATTTATCCAGGACAATTTGTTTTACACAAATTACCAGTACGTGCGGTAGCCGTACTTATTTGCGTGCATTTGTCTACTTATATCAAATGTAGCCGTTTAATGAGCTCAACTCTGCGTTTGTCAGGCATGTTCTATGAAAATAGTGAAATTGAAATTTGAAAAGTACACTTTTCATTTTTGATGTGCTGGAAAATTAAATGGAAATGAGTTTGAGGTGTCTTTGAATTGTTTTCAGCATATTTCATCAGCCGCAAATTACGCTCGTGCCGTTTTATGATTAATAAAACGTTGGACTAGTAAATGACTCAATTAGTTGGGACCCACTCTATAACGTTCATAACATTCCTATAAGTACACTATAGAATCTGTACGAAAACAGTTGCTGTTGTTTTGTCTTCGTGAGGTAGGGTGGAATATGCTTAATCTGCCTGGCAGGAGCATGCTAAATGTGACGTTTGTTCTTAATGTAACAAAAGGAAATGTTTATTGTTTTTATGTTCTTCACGACAAAAAAACGTGCAAAAGCATTGTTGTAAGATAGTGAAGCTTCACCTCCTGTGATCTCTCTCAATATCCCTTTCCTCTAGTTGTAGCACAATGCATCGCATGTCTAGGTGTCATCCACAGGGTGCTGGTCCAAGATAAAAAAAATGTGCAAATTGGCAACAATGTTCGCAACAATTTACAATCAGCCATTGACATTTCGAAAAGAACATGTGTTTTATTTGCCTTCTCTCATGTTGTCATTTGCAACTCTTTTACATGCCGCTTTATCCCTCTCTTGAAACATCTCTCTGAGTTTATATGAATTTATTTCCTCTTTCTTGTTTTCCAATTATCAATCTTGCTGTCTTGCTTTGGGTAGAGTTCATTGCGTTAACGTCATGCGTTCCATTATCACTACTTGGACGATGGATAATGTTTCCTTTCTTTGCTGGTTCTTTATGTGTGGAGTGTGTGTGTGCGTGTATTGTATATTCGTTTAGGATAAAAGTTTGTTATTGTTTTCTATATTTAGCAGCATGTTTAAGAGGGTGTTTGTTGGAAGTCCTTTTATTGTTGTTATGTATACCTACCTATTGTGCTCTAGAATCTTGTTTTGCTTCTTATTTTATTTATTTATGTATATATTTTGGGGAAAGGGATTTTCAAACACTGCACAATATGTTTTTAAGAGCGACAGTTTTTTCTCATTTTATTCCTGCAGTTTTCCATTTGTATGCATTGTTTTACCAGTAGCCAGCTGCAAAATTTTCTATAAATATATTAACGCAGAGTCATAAAAAAGGTTTGAACGAAAATGCGCTGAATACACAGCGCAAGCAAACATGATAGTGTGTACTATTGGCAACGTTAGTCATTTCCGATAGGTATTTCAAGCATTGCACACATTCCGATAATGGCGTCACAAATTGACAAAATGCATTTCAACACATTCACTTACAACAGCGCAATGTTTGGTTCTTCCTATGTTTTGTATTCAATATATAAAATAAATAAGTTAATGCACGTTGCGCCAGGAAGACGAAAATAGCTCGAACCTAAGCTCAGCAATTCATACACATTTAAAAGAGACGAATTATATGAGCTGTCAAATCATTGCTTTTAACACGGTAAAGACACTAAATTTATAAAATATCCGACGCGCAAATAAATTGTCGGAAGGTTTCAGTGGCGAAGGCATAGTAACTGGTCACTGAACAGTAACGGCTTCAGCTGTATCTAATTCACATGCATATCAGAACGTCCTCCTTTGTCGATAATGTGTAGCACCGGCGAAGTAAAATAATTACTAAAAACGGCTGCTAAAATGTAGCTTCAAAATTTAATACATCTCCTTGACATCAGAGACGCTACAACACTGGTATAAAAACAAATAACGTGTAATAAGCAGTGTTGTAAGATAGTGAAGCTTCACCTCGTATCATTTCTCTTACTCTCCCTTTCCTCTAGTTCCAGCACAATGCACCGCACGTGTAAGGATCAAATGCTGAGTGCTTGCCCAAGATAAAAAAAATTTAAAGGAAGAAATTAATTTTATTCTTTTGATCTACAGAAAAATAAATAAAACAAAATTTTACTTAAACGAATTAATAGAATCAATTAATTTAATTTTCAATTGAGCTATTAATAGATTAAGTACCATTTTCTACACCCAAATTTAACTTTGAAATTTGTATTAAAGGTTTTGAGCAAAACAATATTAGTAGCACGAATTTAATGCTTTTCAGAGAGCTTCGAGATGCCATTAAGAAAAAATATATCGATAAAAAAACGCCGGTCAAAAAAGTTTTATTAAAAATTTAAATAAACAGAATGTGTAATGTTGTTATTAATTTTGGTACTAGCATATGTTACAAGTAAAATTAACCATATTTCATTAAAATCCATTCGTAAATTCCGCTTTTATTCACAAGTATGTAACTGTTAGCAGCAATTTTACAGAAAATGTTTGTGGTTTAATTTTTTTGTTGTAGATTTTTTTTTTAATTGAGTTATATGTATATATCTGATTTTGTTGAAAAAATTTTTTCACTTGCAATAAAAGAGTGTTTTGGAAAAAACATCAAATCTAGAATTTTGGAATGAAATAAGACATCAGGGGAAGTACTGTGCCCTACACAAAGTTTGCAAGACTTGTGTTGAGTCACTCCGACTTTGGTGTCAAGGAAGACGTAAAAAGCTTTCATTTCGAATACCCATGATATGGAGAGAGCCAAGAAACTACCTGGATGACTGTTATTTTTGTACTGTGTAAAGTAAAGGGTATGAACCGACATAAATAACGTTCTTGGGTTTACCCAAACTTACTATCCGCTAAGTCACCAACAGCGCACAGCCAAATTGTACCAATACATGTGCATCAAGGCCGATGGAATCGCCATATGATGGCAGACAGTAGTCTGCTGGAACTTACAAAGAGATTGTCGTGAGAAAACATACAGTAGAAAATGCAGCGTTACACTGAAAGCAAATTCATTAAAACTCAACTACTTCTATTTTGTGTTAATAAATTTAAAATAAGAAAATAATGAAACCGCAAAATTTTTCGTTAAAATAGGTGCTACCGCTTAATTGTGAATAAAATCGGAATCTATGAATGGATTTCAATGATTATTAATTGCAATAATGGAAATTCGAATTGTATTTTTATTAAATTGCAGTAAATAAAAGTTTAATTGTTTTATTTTCTGAAGTATAATGCAAAATTTATGTATATACTGTGTGCATACCTATACGACTATACACACATAAATTAATTCATTCATTCCTACATACATTCTACCTTTTTTCCCGTGACTTTGTACCCTTCTTTTCCTACGTCCAAAAACTTTCCTGCATTTTAACTATCTGAATGGCAATCATATCAATATGAACAAAAAAAAATACCTCACGTAACAGAGCAGCAAGAGTGCCAGTTTTTGTTCTATTCCTCCTCCTCTAAGTGTAATGTATGTTAAAGTAAAAAAAAAAAATTGAAAATCATTTTTTTTTTCAAGTCTTCGTCAAATTTAAACTCACCGTTTATAGACTTAAGAAATGTATCGGATGCGAGAATTTAACAAAAATCTATAAAGTGGTTTAGGAGATTGTCGCAAAGCAAATTCGCCAATTCGCTTGGCAGCCGAACGTAAAATTTTTTTTTTGTACACGTCTTTTGTTCAATATAAAAGAAAGTGTTAATTAAATTAATTGTTACAAAGAGCAATTTATTTTGTAATCTTATTATAACAATAAATTATTTACAACCACTTTTCTTAACTTTTTCACAAAAGTAAACAAAGTTTGACGTTCGGGGTTAAAATACGTTACAAATTGTTGAATCAGCTGACGGGCGAATTAGCTAGTGGCTCAACCTGTTATCAATTTGTCTTGGTATTGATTTCGAAAATTTTCGAAAAATGATTTCTTGGTCATTCTATTATTAATAAGCATTAATAATTAATTCTGCGCTTAAATACCTTGTCGAATGCTGCAAATTTGCTTTGAATGAGATAAGCTTAGCCGCAAGTTTCAGTGTCAAGCGATTCCCATATTTTTTTTCGGAAAATGTTACTAGCCGTACTACAACATCTTTGTGTATTTATAGCCTTTTCCGAGACCGTGTGTAATACAACACGTATTAAACGTCGTCTACATGTACTAAAATTTAATAAAAAAGCTAAATATATGATTTCTTACTAAATTAACATACATTATGTATGTATGTATGTATATATAGCAAATATTTGTTTGTAAAAGCTAAATTTAGCTGGAAAATGCAACCCTATGCAGCCCTTCCTATCCGAAAAATACTACTATGAAAATTTTTTTATTTAGAGAGAAAAACAAAAACAAACACTTCAAAAGAATGCGAACATTAATTAGTTTGCTCAGTCGGCCGTGATGATCTTCAGTTGGTAGCGAATTCCTGCAGGGTACAGCCTGATTATCGCCTTGAATTTTTTGTGTTAGTTTCATATTCAGCTAATGCACAATTAATTACTAGTTTGGGCACAAATCACATTTACTATTATCAGACCACACTGCCTGCCTAATTCCCCAAAAATGTATATTTGACAGTATTAATGAAAAATATTTGTCTGAAATAGAGAGTGTACAAACATACCTGAGTTTATAGTAAGCTATTGCTTGCACAGTTCTATTGTGGCGTGATATACGGTCAAAAGCACCCCCTCGTTTTTCGACATTTTACGTGCCGTCTCCTGTCAGGGCACAAATTTCCAAACAATGAAAAGTGGAAGAAAAGCGCAAGATGTTGAAAACAACACGCATTACAACAAGCTGGAACTGAAACAGTTCCTATTATTGTTGTTACTTGTGGTTTTCTTTCCACGCTTTTTTAATTAGACGTGTCTCTTATTTGGTAGAGAACTAAAACAAATGTCTGCCTGTGTTCCTATATTGTATATTCCTTTTGCATCTTATAATCCCCTATTTTTATTTAATGTTCTTGTTTATTCTTTATTTTATTGTTTTTATAATGTGAAATACAGTGTTGACAACTCGTTGATACTTCTAACGTGGAAAATTTTCAAATCAGTTATCGTTTTTTTTATATGTTTAGTGCGCCTTTCTCTTTTCCTCTGGCACTCTTCTTTTATGTTGACGAATTAATTTTTAAGCTAGAGAGTAGTGCTCATTATTTTACTTTGACGACGTTTTATTGGTAAAATACTGGCAATGAAGGAGGCCGCTATTAGTGCAGATGTGGACGCCTCTAGATTGTTTGCAACAGTTATTTTTTTGAGGTAATTTTAGACCATTTTCATGCATATTTCAATCTTCATAACATTTTCCTTAAAATGGTGGTGGGAGTGCGAGGGAAAGGCAAAGTAAAGGAATTTTAATGAGTTTTTCACCATTGGATAGACCTGGATATCGAACACAAGATGGTCAGCCTTTGACCGAGCTGCTTTCAGTCTTACTAAGATGAAAGGTAATTTTGTGACTGCAACCCTTCTGTCTCAACAATTAAGAGATAATATTGTTGTGCCCACTCCCACCTAGGGGTCCATGGATGTAACCAGCTTCACAATCTATCTAACAGTGAAACAATCGTTAACATCCCTGTAGCCGTTAACGAGTTAGAGCGTTTTAGGTGTTAGTGACTACTACGCACTTCTCACCATATACAGGGGTCACTGTATAATTATAGTGCTGTACCACACCATGTAGTTAGTGCGCCGTGAAGAGTGGTGCCGTGTTTTCTGTTTTTAATTGTGAATTCTTCTGGCTCACTGATCACGTCGTGCATCTTTTTGGTACGTGGACGCACTATGTGATGCGGGTGCCCCAGTAGGATAATTTCAGATACGTTTATTATTAATAAAGAATATGCATATATATGTAAAAGTATCGTGTCACGATGTTTGTCCGGAATAATTTTCTTTATTACTGGATTGATTTTAATGAAAATTTGCATATATATGTAACTTTATCCAACTTAAAATTTAGGCTATATTTTATTTCAATTAATGACGGCGTTATTCGGGAGAGCAGGTAGAGTCTAAATAAAAAATCTATATAAAAATGAAACGAAACCAACTAACAGAGTTTAATGAAATTTTAAAAATAGATAAGTCTGAGTCTAGAAGGACACATACAACATATAGTTTTTAGATATAGAATCACAATATCTATTGAATACTTTTTTTTTCATTCGTGCATTATTTCTGTAAAATTCAAATTTTAACATAATATTTTTTAAATCTGATCTAACAATCACAGCAACACGTGACCAGGTCAGCTATTGCATATGTGTATATATAATATATATAATATATAATACTGCCAAAGTTTAAGATTAGAATAAAATTCTTTGTACCCTTGCTAGTATAAAAGCTTTTTACTGCTTATGGTTTATGATCTGGATTTTGTAATGTACATATACTTACATATAACAGTTCATATATTGCTGCTATGAACACAGAACATAAAATTTTTCTATATATACTATAAACACTGGTTTGTTGAATATCAAAACTCTATAGATTTTCGTGCAATTCACTTCCCTCAACACAATATTGCCAAACTTGCGTAAAATTTGATTCAAACAGGCGCTTTAATGGTTTTGATATTCGTTAAACTCACCTCAAAAATGCCAAAAGTCCATAAACACTACTTATAACCTAATTTCCTACTACCAGCACAATGCATCACATGTGTAGGGGTCATCCCATGAGTGCTGGTCCGAGATAGAAAATAAAAGCAATACTTGTGGGGTGAGTTTACTCACCCAACAAAAACATATGAGTTTGACTAGTTAGTTTGATGTCTGCCCCTGCCGCTATATCCAAAAACGATTGTTCAAATTAATGTCTTCTAGAAGTAGGAATTTTGTATGCGAAAAGCGGTTTTCACCTACACTTTATCTCTCACATTCATTTTTGCCTAAGGGCTCTAATCTATTTTTAAAATGAATCTTCATTGCTACTCACCACAGTATTGTTACAAAAGAATATATCCTTTATCTATAGGTACAGTATGTATGTATAAAGTTTAAACTACTGACATAAAAAAAAATCGCGTTTAACATAGTAACATCGCGTAAAGTTGGCAACGTTGAAGGGAGTATTTATATAAAATTATCTCTCTCCTATAAATATTTTCATTTAAAAATGTGGGGACATTTTTGCATTTCTTAAAAAAGAGATGCGGAGAGAGAGACAGAGAGAGAGATGTAGAGTCATGTGGCAATGACTGGACTGGATGACTGAGTTGTTATTTTTATATACACTTTTAGAATTAAACAAAGGCCATGAAGAGAAATTTTCCGTATTAAAAAATAAAACTAATTATTGAAAAGCTACATAAAAATTTGTTTATACATACACATACATATTTGTGGTATATAGCAAAAGAAATTACAACCCTGGTTGTAGTTGTAGCATGCTGTTCACAAAACAGAAACAATAATAATGATAATTATCGTCATGATGTTGTTTACAACAGTAATGATAGGACAAAGAATACAATTATTTAGACTTTAAGTTTATAATATTTTTTAATTATTATGAAAATAAATAAAGACTGTGTATGGTGAGATATCTTGTGATAAAAACAATAATAACCAACAACAAAAACACAGTTACAAAATCATCTACAGGGAGAGAGAGTATCAAAATCAGCAAGCTATTTATGAATTAACAGAGAGCTAAAGTTTATTTTTTATAATTCTTGTTTTTTGCTTTTATTATTTGTATTGTAGTTGTTTTTTTTTAATTTTGTTATGTACACTTTTGTTATATACAAGACTCGTATGGTGTCATTGTAATATTTTTTCGTTCCTTGGTTTTTCATATTCAGTTGCGTTTTTGACGCTGCACAGTTTGCATCACGTGAGAATAGTAGAAGAGGAGTTAAGGTAGATTGTGAACTAAATGATACAAGCAAAAATTGGACCTTTGGATACAAATATATGTATTTAGAAAAGAAACATAGGTATAGAAATTAATAAAATTCAAGCCATAGTGTGTATTGACAGCGAAATCAAAAGATTTGAACGTGTGTGCGCTAAATACAATTTAATTTTATATACATATGTATATGTCTATGCGTGTACATACTTATTTACAAAAATCGGAGAAGAAAGTAAAACTTTTAGTGGCAATTAAAATCAATTTAACTAAAACAGGAAATTAAAAAAAGAAATTTGGTGAAAAAATACCTTAAATTATTTTTATAGTTTTATCTGGTGCACAAAGCAGTGAAAAAATTAACTAAATAAAAAGAGGAAAAAAGTTTAAAGTGCCAACATCACCAATATTTACATACAACATCGTCGTCATCATCCGCACATAGCAAACAACGAACCATTAAATTTTTTTAGTTCAGTTTTCAGTTCAAACAAACAACGGCAACATCAGCAGCAGCACAATTTAGTATGAAAACAACAAAACCAAATCATACCAATCCAACAACAACAATATTAACCAACAACTAGTCAGTCAGCCAACCCGTCATCTATCCATCCAAGTATACAATATTCATACATTGTATTTAATTTTGTCTTTTGTATGCTGTTGCTGTTTAGTGTATTTTTTATACATGCATACATATATTTATTTATTTTTTCATCAAAAATGTCTCACTCAGTGCTTTGTGTAAAAAGCTCTCTTCTTTTCTGTTCTTTATTTAAGTTTTTGTTTTTTTTGCGTGAATACTTGTTTTTATACGCTGTATACTTGGGTACGTTTCTTTGTTTTTAAATGGGATTTTACTTTAATTTTCATTTTTAGCAGTTCTCTAGCTTTGTTTTTCTCTTATAATTAATTCTCTCCAGCTCTCACGCCCTAAAGTTTTAAATATTTATATCCAATATCAAAAGTTATACATGCATATGTATGTAAATATGCATAAGTAATAAAAAGTTGTAAATGCCTTAAAAATGTATGTATATCTTCTGCTTAATACAAGGAAAATTAACTATTGTGGTATAATTATAAAAAAAGAACTTTGTAAGCAAATCCTCCGAAAAGGTTTCACAAATATGTTAGAAAATAGTAAACATTTTCAAATAGTTCAGTTTAGATTAATTTTAAGATTCGAAATGTAAAATATCAAAAGTCCACATAAATATGTATGCATAGATATGTAAATTTCACAATACACATGCATACAATGGAACAGTGTTGCCGATTTTTGTCTAGTTTATCCATAAGTCCCCGTCCATATTGTGAAACATTTGCTGCAAAACTTTTTTGAATTCTCTTTTGAAGCTTCAGCAGTGTCCATACATGAAACTTTTGCTTCATGTTTAGTATTTTTTATTCCTCCCTTCTATCTTCTTTCTTTAATTTTTTTTGACATTTCTCAATACCGAATGTAAATATAAAATAACTACCCTGTGATAGAAGGTGCGAATATTTTTTTTTGGATACACATTTGAAGCACAAGATATAATTTGAAGCAAAATGGACGCTAAGAAGAAAAATTATATAATAATTTTTATATAATTTTATATTTTTTTTTTAAATTTTTGATTATATTTCACAAAAAATTAACAATAAAACAGGGTAGCTATTATTATGATAGAAGTTAACAGTATACCAAACGAAAAGAAATAAAATGAAACGTCCAATACACCTCCTCTCAAAAGATGCAAATAAGAAATTCAACAAAAGCTGCATGTACATGAAACAGCGTACATACTTCCACTCCTCTTCCCCTTCTCGTCCACAAACTCAAAAGTTTTGCAGCAAATGTTTCACAATATGGACAGGGACTAAATGAAATATTTACTAAATAATAGGTAAATTTTTCTTCTCGCATTTTCGCGAAATATTTAAAAAAATTATATTTACATTGGCTACAGTGGGTGACGAATAAACTAAAACCGCTATGTAAATTTCTAAGCCTAGCACTGTATATTTAAGTACCGTTATTTATAATGTAAGCAATTAACTTTGTTTTAAGACAAACACACGCGGAGCTTTAAAAAAATTAAGATTATTTTCCGAGTAGAACTTGTTTTTTTTTAGCTGGAAACGTTAGCAATAAAGGGAGTGTACTCTAAAAACCTATAGTTTATGATGCAATAATTTTACTTAGTTTTAGTTCCTATGAAGTCATGTACCACGGTACGCATTGGCACACTCATGATATTAATGATGAAATTGTGTGGTGCAACATTTAGAGTTGTGCTTATTATTTTGATATACATACATATGTATGTATGTTGTAATACCCACCACGCAATGAACAAATCTCGCTTAAACAAGCAGTCATATCTCAAATCTCTTCTTATTTCCAAAATTACGGCACAAAATTAAAAAAAAATAACAAAGTTTCGTTTAAAAGGTTTTCTTTATTGTGGCATTCAATTTGTTCATAAAATTTTTAAAAGCATTTTTTTGTCTACATTTGTAATTTTTCAGTTATGACTGTTTATTATTTATTATTATGCGATATGTATACATATGCCATTTCACGTTACGTCATTGGCTTCAATAACATTTCCGCACATACATATGTATGTATGTATCTACTCAATGCTTTCATTCCTTGAGAACAGGCTTCCTATCGGCTATTGTTGATTAACTTTAATATATGTATAAGTACGTAGTTCCTCTTTTTTGTTTAGTATCTATTTTCAGTCTCCTGGCAGAAAGCAGAATTCAAATGGTTTTTTTAACGAGAATTTTTAAGAGATGTAATTATTAGAGCGATTAAAAGTTAAAAAAGTGACAAAATCCTATGTAGGTAGGTACATATCATACTTACCAGGTAATTTTTTCCGGTAAAAAAAAAAAAAGATTTAAACTCCCTAAATTTGCCGTTTTCCAGAAAAAAATTCTCCCAAATGTTGAATTTTAAATGTTAACTTTATTTCAAGAAGATCAAATTTTAATTAACGTACTAATATCAAATACCTACATATGTACATGCATATATGTAAATCTAAAGGAAAACCCTGGCAACTATGGTACATAGTATAAATGTACATATGTTTGTATATATCGATATATTTTGATATTGTTTAAATTGCTAAGAAATTTTTATTTCTGCTGTACAGAGCGATTAGAAATGACAAACTTGAAAACAAGAGTCTCATTTTTTTTACTTGCTTCTTATTTATTGAACTTAAAAAAAATATTTCGCAAGTACATACTAGGTAAAAAGAAAAACTACCCATGAATTATATCTGTATTTGATATTTATTTATTATTCAGTAGTTTAATTTTTTGGGTTACAAAATTAATTTAAAGGTGAACCTTCTGTTTTCCCTTTTGTTAAATACTTTCTTCAAAATAAATACTCATTCAAGCAATAATGCATAATACCTACATGCATTCATATGAATGTATATACATATACGTATGTAGTATATAAATACATCCTATGCATGCATGTTTTTATATTGAATGTATTGTATCATTTATATTGTTTAACTTGTATGACGCACTGTAAATATTTTACAATTAATTTTTCTTTTAATACTTTTCAAATTTACTCTATATTGTTTTTTCACTTTTTTCTTTATATAAGAGTAGAAAGAGAGCCATTAAGTAAAAATAGAGATTTAAAAAAGTTTGTTTTTGATGTAACACTCAGGGGTGCCAAACGTGACGATTTTACGTAATTTTGACGATTTTTCAGAGCGTTTTGGCCAAAATGACCATTGACTCTACGTGTAAATGAATTTTTATCATGTCGAACTCTATAGAACAAAATACTTTTTTTCCTATTGCCATTTTGTTTAAAAAATTTAAATCTGTCCAGTGAAAGATTTTTTTATCCCTTTATAAAAAAAAAAGAAACAATAACACGATAAATACTGAATAAAGTAAGAGGCAAATATACAAAACACATTTTTTTCTTGCAAAAATATAACTCTAAATCAAAAAGTAGGAATCCAAGAAGAAACTGTGGAAACGTTAAAAGAATTTGTTAAATGAAGAACTTACTGATAATATTAGAAGAGGATCGTACAATAGAATAGATAGAACGATATTTTAAAAGGAAGCGAAATCAATTATCAGATTAGTTCAAAAAACTTCAGTAGATCTTCACACTAGTTTTTGCAAAACCTATTTACATATGTAGTTGTTTTCTGTTTGTATATTTAGGAATTCTGAAATATTTTTAGGGGGTTTTTGTATAAACAAGTGAAATTTCATAGTTTTTTTTTAATTGGTTAAAGGTCTCGTGATGAGTTGGCATTAACCAACGAAAACCAAACAAAAATAAGTAATTTGCATATTTTAGAAAATATTAAATTTTAAACTATGGCGAATTTAAAACTATTTAAAAATATATATGTACAGTGAAATCTCTCCTAACGGACACCTTCCATAACCGGACAAACTTTGTAGAACCGCGATTCTTATCAGTTTTTCAACACAAAATGTATTCTAATAATCGGACGCGGACACTAAATTTTAGAAAAATTGTGCTCAAAAGCGTCTCATAAGCGGACATAGCGTTAATTTTTATTAATTCGTCTTTATAGACACTCACCAACGCACTTTGGTCTAAATGACAAATTTAGCGCGAAAAAAGTAATTTCTTCGAATGGCACAAAAATAAATAATTTCTTTGGTATTTTATTGGAAACACTCTGCCGTCCATAACGGTATATTTTTTCTTGTATACTTGCAATATTTTCGCTGCGGCATTGGATTGAACACAAATAATTTTTGCATTTTGTTTTTATAAGAAATCAGTCGATATTTTTTTTGTGATTTGGAGAGCTTATAAAATAATATTAAAACATTTTCGTTAATCTTTTATTTACAAATTAGAGGTATGTACTTTTTTAATTCTTGATTTGTCGTCGAATAAGTATTCCGTTTAAAAAAATTATGAAAAGCAAAACGTATTCGTTAATTGTGCATTTTCATCTGTTTTATAAATTGTGTTAGAGTTTTAAATGTGCATTTATCTATCTTTAACTCCAATTTTTATTTCTTTGTGATCTGTAGCATGTGAATTATTAAATATTTAATGTATTAGCTGCCAGTTTTAGCCATTAAATTAAATATCCAAATTTTAGGTTACAATGTCTATCACCAAAAGAGATTTGTTTAATGTTTGGTTCACTGAAAGGGATCAAAAGAAAAAAATCTAATGCTGTTATATCATACATTTTCATAAACATTTATATACAGAATGACGAAAATAGTGAATATGAATTTAATTAAAATAAACAGCTCGGAATTTCGTTACCATTCTATTGCAAAAGTGGGCGAAGGCCAATCGAACAAAAAGTTTTTGCGAGTCTAGATATAAGGATTGGTTGGATAATGAGTTCTTTGTTTTTCCTATTAAAGCATCGTCGTTGTTTTTGGAAGAAGATTTGGCTGAGGGACCGTCCACATCGAAAAAAGGACGACCTACCAAACCATTAGCAGAAGGAGGACAAAGATCAAAACAATCAAAAACGAAATCTCTTTTGAATACTTACTCCCCAGAAGAGCTGCAAGTAGTCATTGTAAAGCAGGCGAAAGAATTGTTGCAGACGTTATTAGAAGCATAGATATTTCTCCGAACAGTCCTTCGAAAATAAAAAAAAATTTTAGATACTCCAAATAAAGAACCGATACCTTATGGGAAATACTCGAAAAGTTCTTATGTTACCATGCGCTTAGGTGCTAGAAAACGTAATGCTAATACATATATATCCATCTTATAAGAATCTTTTGGATGCCAAAAAAGATTGTTACCCATGCAGTGGTATTAAGATTACAGAATCATCTGCCGAAGTAGCTTTAGAAAGTTTAGTAGACCACACAGCAAATAGGCTAATAAAGCTACAAAAATAAAATCTAAAAGAATTTACATGTTCGTCTCTAATGTTAACATATAAATGGAGATGTGATGGTAGCATCGGTCACTCAACATAAAAGCAACCTTTCAGCGAGCATGCATGAGGAACAGATCAGCATTTATTTGTAGTATGTTTGGTTCCTTTGGAGTTGAAAAATAGAGACAAAGTTATATGGTAAAACCCACGCTCTTGCAGACAGATTAAGCTTACATTTGAACGAGAAAATAGACATTAATTACCCAAGAAATTGAACTAATACAAACTCAAATAGCAACAATTTTTCCAACTGAAATACAGGTTAATGATGATACATGTTAACCCAGTCTCTTTTTGAGTATGATCGATGGCAAAATTTTTTCAACTATTGCCAATTTGTCGCCGTAAAGATGTGAAATTTGTGGAGCTCCACCTTCCGCAATGAATGACATAAGAAAAAAATAAATGAAAGTCTTTATGAGTATGGACTCTCGACTTTGCATGCTGCGATAAGAACTTTAGAGTGCATTTTGCACATTGCGTATAAACTTGAGTTGCAAAAATGGCAAACTCGAGGAGAGGTGAATAAATATTTATCAATAAAATATCACAGAATGTGTGTACGAATATGTAGAATTTTAAATGAAATTGTAAATAAAAATAAGCATCCTCACCTATGAAAAACAATAAAATCAATCATTATAAATATTATTATCTTACATAGAAATTGCCCATTCATTCGAATCCGCCCATTTTTGGTGCAAGATCGTGTCCTGTCACGTAGTTAATTTGTAAAAATTTTTATGCTTCTTTTATAAAGAAGTTATGACTTTTTTTCGCGCTAAATTTGACTTTTGAGATCACTGTGCGACGCTAGTAGTATTTCATAATTTTTCACCTCTGATTCATATTCATGTTAATGCCATTGAAAATTTTGATTCCCGTGTTAACACGAATATATTCTGGGGATTGCATAGAACTTGCTGTTTATTTGAAAAATGGCACAAAAAAAACATTTTATTAATTAAAGAAAAAATGCAAATTACATGTACTTCATTCCTTAAATACTTGAAATTGTCGGTTTGACGTACATATTTTACTTTTAAAATCATTTTGAAACTCAAAGGCTCAAATTGAACCGATCTAAGTTAAAGCAATATATGTATTTTTAATAAATTTTTTCAACCACTATTATAGCATTATAACATAAAGAAAATATTTAAAAATATAAATGTGTGTACCTCTTATAAGCGGACAAAAATACTGCGACAGTGAGTGTCCGGTTATGAGAGGTATAAGAATTGCTAACTTTTTCATTATGTTGTGCTTAACGATTTTATTAGAATTGACATAGGCCATAAACTTTATATATTTATCAAGAAAAAAATATGGAATGTTGTTTTTAACAAAATAAACTTATAAAAGTGTTTATTAAGGAACACAAAGTTATATTCAGTAAAAAAAATGAGATCTCAAAGTAAAAAAAGCAAAAAACACATGAATTAAAATATTAATAACAAAAAACAAGCAAAAAAAGTATTCGACATTGGTACCATTTTTAAAATACATGAATTGAAAAACAAGCTTATTTCTACTTCAGTAGCGAGTTGCTTTTCCTTGCCTACGTATAACCTTTTTTAAAAGATCTGGCATAGATTTTACCAACGTTTTGGTATATTCTGGATCAATTTGGCTCCATTCCTCCTGCAGGATAACTTTCATCTGGTGTTTGTTCGTAAAGTCACGTTTTCTGATTTTTTTTTCCAAGTGACCCCAAAGATGTTCAATAGGGTTAAGCTCTGGGGACTGTAGCGGCGTTTTTATTAATTTTGGACAATTATATAAAAGCCAAAGCTTTGTATTAGTGGCACAATGTTTGGGATCATTATCTTGATAAAACTGAAATCTATTTGCCAGACCCAATTTTTCAGCACTTGACCTCAAATTTTGCTTTAGGAGGTCAATGTACTTTCGGTGATCCTTAATCCTATCAATAAACCCAATATTACCCACGCCTGATGCCGCCATACATTCCCATACCATCACACCACCGCCACCATGTTTAACAGTTGGTACCATATTCTTTTCATCCAATTCTGTGTTCGGCTTGCGATGTACCAGAACTTTTCCATCACATCGAAAAAGGTTATATTTACTTTCGTCAGCAAAAATAAAATCCTTCCAGAACTCCATTGGCTTATTTACATGCTCTTTCGCAAAATCTAATCTCAACTTTCTATTTTTCTTAGTAATGTGTGGCTTCTTCCTGGCTGATCGTGCATGGAAATCGTGCTTTTTTAAGACGTTTCTTATTGTTTGAGGTGTAACGGATATACCTAAGTGTTCCTCAGTGTTTTTAGCTAAAGTGTTAGCAGTAATTTTTGGATTTTTTCTTACTTCACGCACGATTCGCCGTTCATCTGAATCTGTAAGTTTGCAAGGTCGCCCAATCCTTACCTTGTTTATCACAGTTTTACTTGATTTGTACTTTTTTATAATGTAATATACAGTAGTTCTTGACCTTTAAACGATTTCTGATATAGTCTTTTCCGTTTTTCCTAATTTAAAATGATGTATTATTAAATTTCTTACATCAACAGAAATTTCTTTCCCTTTACGTCCCATCATCGCGACCACTTGCACAGAAATAAGAAAAAAGTTCTTGTAAATGATAAACAAGAAACATAGCGATATTTTTACCAACAATTACATGAAGTAATAAGAAATACACAATCAGAATAAGGGAAAAACAATGCCAGTCGAATACTTTTTTTGCTTTGCAATTTTTGTTTTTTCGTTCAAACAGATAGATGAGTTAACAAATGTGCAATTTTTATTATTTTTAGGACCATAAATTATTAAATACATATAATACAATGTGATCTCACGTTTATACATATAAAAAACAAAAGGATACTAGCGTTTTCAATAAAATTTAAGAATATAATTGCAATGTCGAATAGTTTTTTTGGCCACTGTATGTATATGATTATTTATATAAAATACTACAAAGTTTTTAAAAACAGTTAGTTTTATGTCTTCGTTTTTAAATTTTGACAATTTTATTTCCAAAATTTAACGATTTGGAAATAAATTCTTGGCACTGCTGGTAACACTACTAAACTTCCAAAGTAAATAACTGTTAATAGACTCGAAGCCTTTAAAGCCGGATTGTGCATGCTTTTGATGAAGTATTATTATTTTTTTTTTACTTTAATTTCAGTTTTGTTAAAGTATTGTGTTTAAATGCCAGAGTACGCTAATATACTATTAGCTAGATTTAAATGAGAAACGCCCTGATTGCGCATGTTGACAATTTGCAGCCCCTTTCTCTGGGAGCTCTCTGTCAAACACTGTTTTCTCTTTCCCTCTCCATCACCCTATTTCTTCAAGTTGGAAAGAACGTGTGATTGTTGTGTTTTTTAAACT
Organism: Dexiosoma caninum; assembly: GCA_963924685.1. NCBI lineage: Eukaryota > Metazoa > Arthropoda > Insecta > Diptera > Tachinidae > Dexiosoma > Dexiosoma caninum. Next base: position 28,764,281 of record OZ004726.1, on the reverse strand, counting down.
TATGCTTGAGTAAAGTGTTTACAAAGTGGAAGAAGAATAAATAATTGTTTTTTGTTTTTGTTGTGAATTGTTTGGACTCCCCAATTTATGACTAGTTATTTGTTGTTTCTGTTTTTAGGTCTTCCTTGTGTTCAGCTTCTTCTACATACTTGCTAATATTTTGTTATTTCTGCTACATACGTATGTATGTATGTGTATGCAATTTCTTGCTGTTGGTGTTAACATTACGTTTGTTTGTTGGTTTTGAGTCGTGGTCGTTACCGTCGTCATTCCTAGTGCGTTTCGAAAAGTTGCGTCAGTTTCAAATTTACAGTTGGTTAAAAATTTCCCCGCAATGAAAACCAAAACTAGAATAACTACGGAAAATAAAATAAAAAAAATTTAAACTGATTAACAATATATTCTTTTATTAAAGAAAAAAAATATAACTGCGCCTACCAACTATTAAAAAAAAATTACATGAAGTTAGTGATATGCATTTTTAAAATTCTATACGTACTAACTGCCTATATAATTGTTGAAAGAATAAGCTTGTTAAAATTTTATTAAATAAATAATAATTTTCTCCAATAAGTTTCAGTGCCTGCAATTCAACCAGCTTCAGTGCACAAGTGCGTATTATTCAATAAAATAATTGTGTGATTATTTTGCTATTTTTATACCTACATACATACAACAAGTTTTAAAAGTACCTACCTGCCTATCAGAAATTTAAATGCTGCAGGACAATAGATAATTGAATGTTAATCTAGTAAGAAAAAGAAGGTAATATTCAACCAGGTAATTACTTATGTATGTATGCATGTATTTATGTATATATTTTAATTCTTGATTTTCAGCAGGAAAAGAAATTTCATTCCGGCTTGTCTAAAGCAATGTTTTTCCTAAATGTCTTTGTCCTTTTATGTCCTTTATCAACGTGTGGAATATGAAAATAAAGCAACCACATACGCTGTGATTTATTTTCGCAATTGTGGGTGCCGCTTTTTTATTATATTATTTTCTTCTTTTATGTGGTTATTCTCGTTTGGAAGTGAAATTTTCTACATGCATGCATACTTACTAACTATTCTCTACGTTTGTATGGGAGTATAATTGCTTAGGTATTTACTTTCTCTCTCTCGCTCTCTTTAGCGTCCTTTTGTAGTATTGGCAGCGTTGCCAACTGTGTAGTTTTATCTGTTTTTAGCAGGTTTTTGAAGTGCAAAAAAGTTTTTCAGTTTTTGTCCAAAAAATAAGTTTTTTAAAATTATTACAAGTTTTTACAGCTGCCGGGTGCCTCCGTAGCCTAGTGCTTGAGCATTAGTCTTATTAATTGTTACTAAATCTAAAATTTTTCTTTATTTATAGTTGACGTTCTACAGCATTGTGTTTTGGTTGACGTTTTAGAGTAGATAATGTTATTAAAAGAGTGTTGACGCAATACCGAGAGCACTGTATTTTACTTCACTGCATATTGTTCATATGCCGAAGAAGGGGCACTATTAGCGCAGACACAATTGAAATTTGTTTGGAATGATCGGGGATTGAAACCGTGGATTTTCTGTTTGCGTAGTCAACATACTAAATACTCAGCCAAGTTATTGATTCTATTGAACCGTTTGCGGAAGTAAATATTTAATTTTGAATTAAAGATTTCTGTAATATGTATGTTGCGATGTGCACTTTATTATTATTAATTAGTGAATACGCTTTGATATATCGAAAAATTTACGCATTTTTTCCATTTGCATTCACTATTCTGACAATTTTAAATGACTTGAAAATATTTTTTAAATTACTCTTTCTCGCTCTCTCCCTGTCCCTGTCGCATTTTACAATATTGCATGTCGTTAAAATTTTCTGATAAATTGAAGAGAGTCCTTTTGGCGAATTCAAAAGTATTGCGAAGTATTTAGTATTTACGTACTATGTGTGTACATATACTTATTTCATATTGTGGAATATAAAGTAACACCAACACCCCCTTACATACAAATAACGTGCCCAAGACCCGCAACTCTAGTATATAGAATTCATTAGAAACGTGACTTTTTTCAATAAAATGGTAATTTTTTTCTGTTTTTTCGTTTTGTATTTGTTCTTTTATGCTTTGTCACATTTTAGGTACATGGATTTCAGCTAAAGTACCAACATTTATTAAATTTTTTTTTTTTGGAATTGTGTATAATTTCAAAAAAGAGACAACATAAATCTTCCTAAGCAGTTCTTCTCTCGTATTGTGTGCGCTTTTATTCGACAGTCTTGTTTATATTGAATCATATATGTACATACACTTGTGCTCATATAATTAAGTTACTCATGGTCCAGGAACAAAAGTTCTTTCAGAATGTTGTTTTTATTAAATTTTTAAATAAATATATGATGAAATTAAAAGAAATTCAATGTAGTTTAAAATTAAAAAAAAATTTCGTTGAAAGTACACTTTAAGAAATTTATTTGTATTAACATCTTTATAGCTAGTACATGTTGTGCTCATATAATTAAGTCACTGGAAAAAAAAGACATTTATTAGAAGAAATGGATTCTCAAATCATTTCTACCTTACATGGGACTAATATTTAGTTGGAAAACCTCTATTTCTGAGTACTTCAGCACATCGCTTTGGCATTGTGTGAACCAACGCAGCACATTGAGCAGGACTAATTTTACTCCATTCCTCCTGTATTATTTGCCACAAAAAAATTTTATTTTTGGGTTTTCTTGCAGCAACCGCCCTTTTTATAATCCCCCATAGATTTTCAATGGGATTTAAATCGGGACTTTGTGCAGGCCAATGCAGGGTTTTAATATTTTTGGAAGCAATCCACGTCTTGACCACGCGCGACCAATGCTTGGGGTCATTGTCCTGCTGAAATATCCAAGCTAAGGGTAAGCAGTCCGCGTAATCACCGTCCAAATTGCTTTCGAGTATACTCTTGTACATTTCACCCGTCATTTTGCCATCAATTTTAACAATTGGACCAACTCCTGACGACGTAAAGCAACCCCAAACCATCACTGACGACCCACCATGCTTTACTGTTTTTTTAGTATATTTAGGGTTATTTTCTTGTAGCGGCGGGCGTCTTACATAGGGCTTACCATCGTTACCAAACACATTAAATTTAGATTCGTCACTCCAAACAACAAGTTTCCAGAATTTGTAGTCTTTCCACAAATGCTCCCTTGCAAACGCTTTTCTTTGCTTGACATTTTTTTTCGACACATTCGGTTTTCTTCTAGCAATGCGACCATTCAACAAATTCTCTTGCAAACGACGACGGACAGTTTGCGCAGATATTTTAATGTCGTAATATTGCTCTAATTGCGCCCTAATTTCAGTGGAGGTCAAAAATGGATCCGACTTGCTCAATCTAACCAAGTGCCTGTCGTCCTGGGGGGTAGTTTTGCGTGGCTTCTCGCGTGCTAACGTTTCAAAAGTTTCATTTTTTTATAATATTGGATGGCATTATTGACCCTTCCACGGGAAAAGCCCAAAATATTTGAAACTTTTGCAATATTTTCATATTTTAGAAATGTTTCCCAAATTATTTTTCTTTCAGCTGCAGTAGACGTTTTGCCTTTTCCCATTGCTAAAATCTTCACTAATGACGTTGAAAATAACCTGAATTTCCTTAAAAATAACTTTACTTACAAGGTGTAATATATAAAATAATACATTTACCTTTTCAAAACGAAGTGACTTAATTATGTGAGCAGAACTACAATGCCGTTAACAGATATTTATAAAAAATTTTGCAGAAAGTTTTTTGTTTTTATTATATAAAAAATAAAAGTAGTAGAAAAAGTAACGGCACTTTATGATGACAAAATTTCAGGGATGTAAAAGAAAGTACATAAGTGCTATTTAAATAATAACACCAGGCTTCAGCAATGACTTAATTATATGAGCACAAGTGTACATACATATGTACGTATGCATGCACTCGTATGTCGATAAAACTTCATTCATTTCGGGTTATAAAATTATATATAATTACATACATATGGGTGCGTATATAATATAATAAGTAAAAGGACTTACAGAAGGACAACCCTAGTAAAAACAATTTATTAAATTGTGTGAAAGACTGCATTCCTGGTTAATTAAATGTAAATAATTACACTATGCTATAGAAATGCGCTCTTTTTCTCAATCGTTTGCTGTACACATTTATTTCAATCCTTACGAATTTTTCTTTTAAATAATATAAATGAAATCCAGAAAAAAGGAAAATGATAAAAATTGATTTGTTTGAAACATAAACAAAAATTTTTTGAAAATGATACTCTGTGTGATAGTTGAGCAATAGCACATTCTCTCATTCAAACGTTCTGTTTTTTTCTGTATAAAGAGGGAATAAAAGAGTGTTAGAACTAAAAGCATAATAAATGCCAGTAATATAAAACTAAACTAAGATATACTGTTACTAGTATAACTATTATGCTACTGTTAAATGTCAAGGGAAATTGAAATCAAATCTCTGACAAAAATTAAAGGGAATTTTGGGAATGTGTTCATTGAACAGAATTGTTTTAAGAACAATATATCGTCCTATGTAACTGAAAAAGCCCAAATTTACATTGAAATACTTTCTAACTAAAATGAGCAGGTATTTGCGCAAATTTTTTGGATTTTAAATTTGTTTTTATTTATGGGAGCGTAAAATGTGGAATTACTCTCTGTAACTTAGGTTTTTATTTATTATTTCATTGTACGATATACATACATACAAATTCCAATGCGCTAATTACCGAAGCTGTTTATAAGAGAAAAAAGTTTACATTCGCAAAACTTTTATTAATTGTATTTTTTTGAGGAAAAATTTCCGGATTTTGAAAAAAAAAAAAAAAAAAAAATCACGTGCGAGAGATGATGTGAAGATCAATTTCGAAAGTTAAACCCTAGACACAAACCAACTTTTTTAACAGACTCCTGTTAACATGATAACATGGCTCTGCTAAACATGAAAAATCTAGAGGTACCTAAAATAGAACTGTCCTCATATTTTTGAACAAAATAACACAAATTAAAGGAGCAAGTTCCCCATCCAATGTCTTTAACAAACATATAAGATTGTATCAGTAATATGTAAAGAAATCTTGTTAATTTTACAAGTGAAAAAAATATTCAACGAAGTTACAGGCTGATAAGCGAATACTGTTACGAAATACTGGCTTTTTAGCCGTACCTCAAGATTTGGAGGGCGTTTGGAAAATAACAACCCAAAATTGTTGTTTTCCTGACCAATAACTACCAGAAACATAATATCAGATCCTACTAGTGCGATTCAGTAACTTTTAACGATTAGACAATTGTTAAATTTGTCGAGGTTGTTCGCACTAACGATTGTGCGATTATGTAACTTCCGTTAACGATATTAGATAAGGATTGAACTCAAGTGGCATCTCTGTGAAAATAAACGAAAAGTACACCCAAAAATTCTAACAACATTTTAAACATCATATACATTTTATCGCCAAATTAAACAGGAGATAAATTATTGTCGGAATCTTAACAACACCAGCTGACTTGAAGTATTGCGAATGTCTTTAAAAATTTTATAGAATTGCAAATTCGATAACATTTCCTTATCAGCACAATTATGTGTTTACCAAATTGTGTCGGCTTTAAATGAAATGGTAAAGAAAAAACCCAAGACCAAAATCAAAAATGTAAATTGTGCCTGCTAAGAGGGAGGGCGCTGTTGAATTGTGTGTGAGAAATAAAACGTCTGCGAAGTAAAATTATTTAAAATAAGGAACAGGAAATAGAGATGGTGGCGATGGCACGATGGCACGATGGATGGTAGTTTGCACGTTGACTACCAACCCCAGTTTCAGACTAAAATTTTAAAATAAAATTAAACATCTCGCACTTTTCTGATGTGCATTAGTGTGTCAGTTGTTGTCGGAAGGTTTCAGTGGCGAAGGCATAGTCACTGGTCACTGAACAATACCTGCTTCAGCTGATAGCAATCTACAATCGCATCAGAACGCCCTCCGTCGTCGGTATTGTGTAGCACCGGCGAAGTAAAAAATAATAAAAATGGCTACTGAACCGAAGCTTCAGCACTGCTACGAGTATAAACAAAGAACGTGCAAAAGCAGAGCTGTAAAATAATTAATTAAGCTTCACCTCCTGTCGTTTCTCCTACCATCCCTTTCCTATAGTTCCAGCACAATGCTTCGCATGTGTAGGAGTCATCTCCTGAGTGCTGGTCCCAGATAAAAAAAAAAAATTTACATTCTTATTATTTGTTTTCTTTGAAATTTAATGCCATAATTTATTATGTTTTTAAATAATAATAAAAAAATAAATAAAATGAAACAATCTAATATTTTCGTATAAGAAAAAATTTTACTTTGATAAATTACTTCCGATAAATTACAGTTGCCATTGCAATATTTCATGCAATATACATACGTATTTTTCTGCAACATATTTTTTTATGCGTTCATATTTTTCTACAGATTTTCACACTCTTTTTGCAATTTTGCCACTAAAAACATAGGAAAACTTCATTTCATAAATTATGTATACTATTAAATTTAATTTAATTACAGTCGACTGACTCGCGCCCGACTTGATCAACTGTTGTAGTAAAACTAAAATAATTACGTAACAGCGCTGTCAGATGAGTCATCTTTATAAATCAGCTGTTTGGTTATGCTGCAAAATTTTAATTAAGAAACGTTTCGTAGTGGCAACATTCAATTTGATATACAGTAGGGCATCGATTATCCGGAATGTTTGGGACCGGAAGCGTTGCGGATAATCGATTTTGCCGGTTAATTGAGGTGAAATTTTGTACGCGTTTTTACATAAATTTTTGTTTTATTTAACCAATAAACATACTTACAGCATATAATATTAATACATTTTTAATTAATACATATGAAATTACTTAAAAAATTAATTTAATGTTGTTTGTTTATTTTTCTTAACTTTCATATTTTCTTCTAAAAGCTTCTCTTGGACCGGTAGATTTGCATTTTATCTTGTTCTGTAATGTTGGAAATGGATGAATTTTCCAAAAAGTCTATCAATGAGCTGGATGCGTTTATGGCATCCTGTAGAGATGGTTTACAAACATATATCATCTTCATCAGATTCCTGCGAACTAATTTCTGGATCAGGTTCATCATAGTCATTAGTCAAACGTATAAGTTCTTCATCAGACAAAATCGGAAATGAAGGAACAGATTTATCACAATTAAGCCAAGTTTCTGCATCCTCAACGGTCAAGTTGTCTGCTATATTTACTATCGGTGTTATATGATCGAGAGGTTCTATATCTGGAATAAGAAAATATTTTTTGTTTTAATTAAATTGCTTTTCTTTTTTAAAAGGAATGTACACAAACCATCATCGGTTTGAGAAGATAACAGGTTATTCCAAACATTTTTCAAAACGGATAAAGTAACTGCGTTCCATGCATTCGAAATATTCCACAAAGCATTTTTGATATTATATGACTTCTTAAAATCTTCTAGATTGCCTGCCGTGACTAGCTTTTGTATTTGGGTTTTGCGATAGTGGCTTTTAAAGCTCCATATTGCACCTTGATCCATCGGCTGAATCAAAGATGTGCAATTTGGTGGTAAATACTCAACAAAAACATTTTGAGCCATTAGTTTCTCGACGTCTGGATGTGCCGGGCAATATCCAAGAGTAGGAGTATTTTACAGTCTTCTTTTAAGCCGATTTGCTTAAAATGCTCTCTCACCTCCGGAACGAAATTATTTTTAAACCATTCTAAGAATAATGCGGAATACGGAAAGATCTCGAACATTTTTAAGGGCCCTCGGGCGAGCACTTTTTCCAATAACAAACGGTTTGCATTTATGTGTACCAGTAGCATTAGCGCAAACCAGTACTGTAATTCTTTCCTTTGAATTCTTATGTCCATCTATGAAATGTTCATTGTGGCAACCTAAACTGTTTTCAGTGAAACACTTCCAGAAAAGTCTTGTTTCATCTCCATTGTAGATTTGCTCATTTGTAAGATGTTCCTTTGATATGTATTACTACAGCTCATTTACAAAAATTGTGGCAGATACATAATCGGCAGATGCTTTTTCTCCTCCAGCCTTGAGTTTGTGAATTCCATGCCGTTTTTTAAAATTCTGTAACCAGCCTCGAGAATACTCACATCCTAAATTAATATTTAATTTTGAATGGAAGAACTTTGCTTTTTCCATTATCATTAAACTGGAAATTGGAGGTACCTTTAAAACGTTCTTGTCGGAACCATTCGTATGTCACAAAATCGATTTTTGGTTCTGATGCACTTTTTAAAGTTTTTCGATTTTGGAAGCCAATAACTGAATCACTTTCTGCACAATATTTTAATATTTTATCTTTATTTTTCAATAACTCATAAACTGTTTGTTTGCCTACTCCTTACTTTTGTGACAGGGTTTGAACAGAAATATGTTTTTTTGAATGATCATTGATTAAGTAAATTTTTTCTTGATATCGAGGCCATTCTCAAATTACACATTAACAAACCGCACTGCTTAAATTTCAAACGCAACTAAACACGAGGAAAAATATACAAACAAGGAAATTCCCCTATTTGGCTTTACACACATGTTAATTGAAGTGTTGCTAACATGTTAAAAAAAAGTTTTCGGCAAAATAAGTAGAATTTTTTCGATCACGGATAATTGATGTAATCACGGTTAATCGATTAAAATAGAAAAGGGATATTTTCGTTATCAATCCCGGATAATTGATGTTCCCGGTTAATTGAATCACGGATAATCGATGCCCAACTGTATGCATGTTACAGCATAACTTAAGCATGATCGATTAACGGCCATTTTCACAATGTCTGATTAAAACTTAATTGGAACTTTAACAGTCTGTTAACTAAAAATATATTTCACAATGTATGATTAACTTTTAACTGACACCATTAACGAAAAAGTGTCTGTTAAATTTAACCGAACAAAATGTGGCGGTTAACAATATAATCGACACCTATGCATAGCTAATTTTTAATTGATAAATAGAAAAAATATACACATGTAAAAAATGGGAAAGCAACACTTATATTTATTCAATGTTTATAATTTTAAAACTTTGAAACAAAAAAAGGAATCTTGCTTGTATTTTTTATATTATATATTGAATCTTGTAGAGAGGCTCTACAAAAAACTTTTTAACATGTGTATATCTTAATATTTTACCTGTCTCACTTGTTTTTTTCAATGTTCCAAGCTGGAACAATTTGTTGCTTTGAATATTCCGCTATTTCCTTTCAGAATATTTCAATGTTTTTTTTTTCACAAAAATTAAAATTTTTTTCTATTTTCTGTCATTATAGTATTTTTCGTAAACAAACACAAACAATATTGCCACACTTTTTAGCGAATTCTTTTGTTAAGTAACTGAAGGATGGTGAAACTGATATCATTAACCGTTAGTTAATATTCTGTAAGTAAAATAATTAGACATTGTGAAAATGGCCGTAAATCTAATTTCTTTCGATTAGCCGACTGTAAGAAAAATCAATCTTTTTCAGCTATTTGTGAACATATTTTTAATATTTTTGATTATAAGCCAGAAATCATGTGACATATAGATGAGACTTCTACCGCTAAAGGAAATATTCTAGAAGACACATTGTGTTCTGTTGGCAAAGTATAGTATTGAACAAAACAGATCTTCGTTAGCTTTCAAAAATGGTTTGAAAATTAAAAAAAATTGTTTAAACATAGGCTGCAGTGATAGTGATAACACTGGAAAACAGCATGTCTGTTGCATGAAATTTTTTACATGAATCTGAATAGTTTTTCCACGCTGATTTAAAAAATATATGCCGTTTTTATGTAGCAGCTCTAGTTTTGGAGTTATGAAGTGACAGGATTTTTCATTGAAAATGCACATAGTTTAAGTTTAAAAAATGTATTAATTATATTTATTCTGAATAAAATTTCCTTTTTTTGGATTTTCTAGAGTGAGATGTTATATGAGTACTATTTTGAATGCTCCAACAATAATCAGCCATCATATGTTCATTCCAGTGCCCCTGATACCTCTCCTCCATAGTGCGAATATCCTGGTGAAAGCGCTCTCCTTGTTCCTCGCTTAGGTCAGCGAGATTTTCAGGAAAATAGTCTAGATGGCTGTGAAGGTAAGGTAGTGAAGCTTAATACTCATGTTGCATCCAAGCCGCTGGAAGTGTATCAGCAACTGTTCAACGTGCTGAATGCAGCCGTCACATTTCCTATTGCCCAAAAAATTCCTCACTACCCAAACAAACTCTTCCCATGCACATTTCTCGACAGCTGTCACACGGTTGATGAAAATTTTATCATCTATCAACTTCCTGATTTGTGAGCCATCGAAAATACCACCTTTGAGAAACACTTTTACAATGTATTTGAAACATTCTCCATCTTTGTTAAGAGCTTTTACGAACTGTTTTACCAACCCCAGATTTATATGCAAAGGAGGCAATATAATTCGGTCTCTGGATACTAGTGGAACATTAATTACATTTTGCTTACCGGGAATCAAAGCCTCCCTAGAAGGCCAGTCTCTTTTTGTCCAGTGCTAAGCTTGAGCTCGTCTGTCCCATAAGCATAGGAAACAGGGATATTTTGTGTAGCCACTTTGTTGACCCAGGAGAAAATTTACCATTTTCAAATCAACATATACAACATACAACTGATCAAGTCATTTAGATCATCTTGAATTAGTGGTCGGGGACTACCGTAGCAATCAAAATCACTGTCGCTACCACTGTCGTCGTTTTTGGTTTGTCCGCTGCACTGGTCTGAATTTTGCGAAGATGTACATGGGTGCTGTGGTGTTGATGTGTCACTAATACTCAAGACTGGTCTTATGGCACATTTTAAGTTTGGATATATCCGCTTAGAGCAATTTTTATGGTTTATTCCTATGATTTTCATTACACAGAAATAACAGTCGTCATGATGGTTGGATGGTTCACGCCAAATCATAGCTTTGTACTTAAAAGTGGGTCTTTTTTTGTCTGCCCACAGTCGCAAAGATTCAACACATGTTTTACATACCAAACTTGGTATCCAAGGTTTACCGTTTGACGGCAACAGAAGCCCAAAGTAGTCCAAGTATGCCTTTTTCACAAAGTCCGACACATTTAAACGAAATTTTTGGAACATATATTCTCCACAAATAACACAAAAACAATCAGGATTATTTAAACACGTCCTTCTTGAGGAAGACATACTGAAATTTATAAAGGAACTAGTTAAGTTACACCGCTATTGATAGAAACTATCGACTACTTATGAACATTTAAGACGGTACCTGTATCTCACTAACTACAGCTGCTACAAAAAATCTGAGGGTAGATTTCAAATCAGCGCACCCAAATTAGTAAACAACAGTAGACAAACTTTATGCAACAATAAAGAAGTTTTATTTTGTTTTTCTGTGTAATTTATAAAATATCAATGATACGATAGCGGCAGAATGTGGATTTAGAGTCGTCAAATATAATTAACACACTTTCAAAAATGCAAACGTAATAGGGTACGCAAGGACATGAATGTTTTATGATCTTTGTAGAATATTTTGCGAAGTAGATTCTAAAAATAAAGCTGGAATGCATATTGAGGCGGCCAAATAGTAACTTATTTTAGAAAGTGAAGTGTGTCAAGTAACTGTCATCGCTCTAAAGTGCAATTTTAGAATCTCTCAAGCGGTGTCTATATAGTTGCCTAACTTTTCACTTCACTTCTAATACTTTTGCCATAGCCATAATAGTTTATGGTTATGGTAGTAAACCAAAGTTCAATTGGATTCTATGGTTATGGTTATAGATGTGGAAAAATTATATGTCGCATATACGCGAATATATTTTCGCCATAAGATTGGGTCGCTCTCTCTGGTTATGAGGGATTATTATTTAAGTTTAAGTGTATACAATTTAATATTCCTTTGTCAAAGTTTTGTTTTCTTTTTTCATAACTCTAAAGATTTAATCGTATAAATGAAAAGTTTTACATTCCGTAATTTATTTTCTTTATTTGCAGATCCACCAAATATTATAACAATAATACAATTTGCAAACCCCATATATATATAAAACTACCCCACAATAAAAGAAAAATTTTTCTAAAAGAAAATCCTAAATTGTAAAAAAATTTAAACATTTTTGTAAAAAAACTACGATTCCGCCATACGGTAAAAATAGATACAACAACATTTGATCACAGTGATATTTAACAAAAAGCAAAAATTATAAGCATCATCATCGATAGCGCTAGTAGAACATAGTTCACTTCACTTTTGTAAGCCTGATATGTCGGAAGGTTTAAAAGCGCTCCTAGAAGCTGCTCAATTTATTGAGCAGCAGGAGAAATTAAAATTGTCACCACCATCCACAGAAATACCGGTAATACTCAATGAACAGCAACAACGTTTTATAATGCATGCATATGATGCAACAATTGCGGCGGCAGCAGCGGTTTCAGCCAATACGAGCAATACCACAACAACAACAACAAGTAATGTCCATCTTAATGGTGGCAGCATAAATATACGCAATCCAAACATACGACATGGAAATAACAATTCATTGCAAGTGTCCTCGTCAGCACCAGCTGCTACACCAACTTTTCAGCATATTAATGGTCATCATGTTCATCAAAACCATAACGGTACCAGCAACAGCAACTGCAATTCAACCGCCTCCTCCCTGCAAGCAACAACAAAGGTATTAACTAACTGTACAAATAATGCATCCGCATCATCATCAGCAACAACAGCAAACGGCCATCAGCAGCACCTCCATAATTCTTTGCATCATCATACACATGTGAATCTTAATCATCATCAGCAAAATAGTCAATTATTAAATTCGAATAATCACGATTGTGAATTTAATGGAAATGACAGTGGCAGTGGCAGTGGCACTGCAGCTGTAGTAGCAATTTCACCATCGTCACCGGTGGCATCAAGTGGCAATTTGTTACAACAACCATCGTTAAGCGCAAGATCCATGGAAGGTCGCATAACGGGTAAGTTTATATTCATTTACTTTCGTTGTGACTTTTATTCAACGCTTTTATTTTATCATGTAATTTCATTAATTTTATAATAATTAACATCAAAACAAATTTTCTACTACGATCTTCATTGTTGGCTTTTCAGTAATAATCAAAATACAGTTAAACCTCGGTTATCTGGCGCTCTATTAACTGGTTACGTGTTCACCGGTATTCTTCTCGCTTTGATTTATAACTTTTATTATCCGTGCTTTTACCTCCATTAGCCGGGCTTCATTTTTATAACTATCAACCGTGCATTGCTTTTTTGTGAGGCGAATCCCATTTTTTTTGTTGCTCACTTATGTCTTCTTTATTTTTCCCTTGGAACTCTTTATTTCAGTTATGGTTTGTTCAGATTGTAGCTCATCAAAAGGAGCAAAACATCATGTTATTTTATTTAAAAACAAAATTGCTTTAATTTAGTATGAAAATCGGTATATTAGATTGTTGTCTGAAAAATATGGTGCTTTTTACATAAACTTTACTAACAATGTTTTCCATTCTTCGTGCTAAGATCGGTCCCGCGCGAACTAGATAATCGAGTTTCAGCTGTAAACATCAAATTTCACAAGTACCTGAGCCATAATGTAATTATCATGACCTGAACTATTGACTATGAATTAGAATAGAATATTTTCAAAATAAATATGAAACAGCACGCAGCGTTATTTCTATAGAAAAAAAATTTGCGTCAAGAGAATTTTTTGGTATGGAATATAAAAATTTTGGGGAAAAAATTTGCAAAAGCTTTATATCATTCTTGTTTGAAACTGCATTCGTGTCCATACTATGACGTTTTGTTTCATAGTTTTTTAGATTTTTCGTATTCGCTATTATCCTAACATCGGTGACGGCACAACTGCAAAAAGTAAGCTCTATATTCTTTTTTATCACTTTCACCACCTGTCTACACTCTACACTATATCTCTCTATCTAGTTCCAGTGCAATGCATAGCATATGTAGGAGATAACTAACCTAACTATAGATCTCGATTTCACCGGGACAGTCCCGTATTCTGGACTCTGTGGGACCTCAAATTGTCCCGGCTTCCATAGCGTAGTTCACAAAATGGAAAACTTAATAAACATTTCATAAATTCATCATAAAATGTTGTTTGTCTTTTCTGAAAAGTAGTACCTTCTGAGTTATGTTGTTGCTTGCGCCAAAAAAGCTTCAAAATCCACAGAGATTCAATTGCAAAGGATGTAACAATTAGGGATTTCAAAAGAATAAATAATAGAGAGATTCACAAATGAACAAAGAACCAGAATAATATAATTTTATTAAAATCAGCCATCAATTATTTTAACGCAAAGAGCACACCGTCGACATTTTAACGTCAGAATTTCGCACTCTAGAGCACTGATTCGATGCTTAGTTTATCGTCACCATCAACATTTCACCGCAAGAGATTTGAAATTTGGAACCGGTTGGCATTGTGGAAAATATTGAACATGTATAGCAAAGTATTAACGAAACACTGTATACATCTACCAGATGCAGTGTTCTGCTCAGCTAGGAATCAGTTCGTCACTAACGCGCATTTTAAAAAAGATTTACTGTTACTCCCATATAAAGTGCTATTGATGCAAGAATTAAAATCCGCAGATCATCGGCAATTTCTCAATTTTCCAGTAACATTTCAACAGCAATCGAGCAATGTCAGTATATGTTTTGTGATTCTAGAAGTATAGCAATTTTTTGAATTTTTCCTTTTAACTCGGCGACATTTTTAAAATAATGTTTACTTTCCTATGTAAACGAATAAGAAATTTTAATAAAAGTCATTGATTTCATCGAAATTTTTATTTATGATACGTATACAGGAATCTCAAGACAGTACTTTCATGTGTAAATGCAATGTAGTTAGAAAAAAAGTGGTTAAGAAAGTGTTATAATAATATGCGTCTTGAAAAGTCATTTTATGTTGTGATTTCAAATGATGGCAACACTGATTTCAATTAAAATTCTCATTGCATTTTGTACTACTCCCACCCACTTCTATTTCAGATAATTTTATTTTGTATTTTTTATTGCTGAGTATCAAGCAAAAGTGCCGCTCTATATTTAAAGAGGGCGTTTTTTGCTTTTGTTCTTTAATATCTGTCATTTTTATTTATTTATTTTAATTTTTGTCGATTCTTTTTTTTATTTTCTTATTTTGTTTTTTAATATTAAAGTAGCATGTAAGAAAACCACAACAGCAAATAAAACTTGTTTTGACCTTGTTTATAAGAAAAATAAAAAAGTTTACTGTGGAGCAACCACAAATAACAGTTGCGCGCACATGGTGGGAAAAGTGAAATAATATAAAAATAGTTACTGGTGTATGCAAGAGGCATGCAAAATATAATTACTGCTGCTTGGGATCTCTCTTAGCGATAGATTTTACATAATGAATAAATATCTACATACACATTTTAATATTACACTTAACTTAAAGATATGTACATACATGCATATAAACATGCACAGCCACACATAGATACAGCGAAAGAAAACTCAGCATAATTGTATGTATGCTCTCTTTGAGCATATATTTATGCTCATTTTAGAGACAAAGGAAATTATTATATTTTTGTTGTATGAAAACATGTGAAGCAAAATATGTAGTATCGCATCTACATCAGCAGGAAATGTAGTAGATTTGAAGTAAAATTTTTTCGATTAATGGATGTCGTTTCCACACACATACATATGTACATACTTATTTGCTTTGTCATTTTGCATGCTTTCATTGCATACATACATACATACATACCTACCTACCGATAAAAGAAAAATTTTGTTCGACATGAGCATTTTATTTTACAAAGAAAAGGACTCTATTTTTATTTATTGTAGACTTGAAATCCTTTGGATTTTAAATAAATTAATATTTTGTTAATAAGTTATTGATTTCATTCCATTTTATTTTTTAGTTTAAACAGTCTTTTCACTTGATCATTTTATTTTCGCACTAATTCCCATATTCACAGTTTTTAGTTAACTAATAACAATATACGTATGTATGAACATACATATGTATGTACTTTTATTGGTTAAACTAGTGTTAACTAATGAGGCAATAAGAGGCATAACTGATTCAATTTATTAATCATGATGATTCCACTTTACACATTTTGGTGTAATATTTTTAAAAATTTTCTTTAATATTCCAGCCACACAGGTAAAGGGAAGAACTTAAAAAAAAGGCATTTGTTTTTAATTTATCACTTTTATAAGATTTCTTTACATACAAAAACAATTTTTTTTCTTTGATTTTATTTACATTGCATATCTGTTTAGTTCGGTTTTGGATATAAGTAAAAAATATATACATATGTATATGCGATATATTATTTTTGGCCAATTTGTGGTTTTGTTTAGTTTCTCTCTAGTTATTTCCTCTATGGTATTTAGCTTAGTGATGGGAAGGAATGTCGATGCGATCGTAGTTTTTTGGTACTATTCAACTGGAAAAAGAATTGCCGAATGCGAAATATGTGTATGGATATGTGTACTAAATCGCTAATTTAGTCGAGCAACGTCTTAATTCAATAAATTAGATACAATTAAATTGGCTATCCACGTCTTGACAGAATATTATTTCATTTATTCATTGAATTTAAAGTTTTTTAACAATTCTTCTGACACTCCAACCTGGAGCTTATCTGTGAGAAGGGACACGCGGACGTTCCTGGTAACGTTGTCGCCTATGATCTGATTACCTCTGGTAGGAGGGACACCGACCTTATGGTGGGAGTTTCGATGAGTTATTGCAGTACGTACGTTCAGTGGATACTGTTGGTTTCACGAAGTCTGCTGTTTTGGCTGGGATGTCTTGGAAGAGGCGGCGGTGCTGAATTTTCATACAACTTTTTATATTTAATTTGCGATAGTGTTAAAATGCACAGTTTGCCAGACTTTTAAGCGTTTTCATGAATAGCCTCTTAAACAAATTATAATACATACGACATACAATTAATGCATGAACGAACAGATATTTTATTTCGAAATAGATTAAAATTAAATACATACATATGTATGTATTTATGTACATAATATTAAATTTTTATTGTTTACACAAATTCACACCGAAAAGTCAACAAAAACAGTGACATTGAAAAACACACACTACAATAATAAAAAAACGTTGCTTTTTTACCTTCAATTAATATTTTAATTTTGTTAAATATTTGCTTTCTACACCATTTTTCATTGAAACTGAGAACTTTGGGGATAATATTGAGAAAATTCCAAATGAAATTCAGAATTTCTAATTGAAATTGGGAAAACTCCAAATGAAATTGAGAATTTGAATTTCAAAATACAAATAAGAATTAATATTTCAAATTGAGACAATTCCAAATGAAATTGATAATTTAAATTTCGAATAAAATTAAGGATTCCAAATTGTAATTGGGAAAATTCCAATTCTTCTGGAATTGCATGCCTTATTTATTGTATGTCTAAGAGTCTAAATATTCATAAGCTTAACTTCCGCCAATAATTTGTTAATGTTAAAATCTTATTAATTAATTCAGATGTCGATTTCTAATGAAATTAAAAAATCTATAGATACATATTGATTTCACCAAGTTAAACAATTTCTTCCATACATATTTGTGTTTATATATGTATGTACATATGAATGTATTTCAATTTGTTCTACATTTCTCTACAAATAATTGTATACTACACACCTCCCACCCCTCCCCCTTTATATAAATCGCCATTTATTTTATAAATATCAACAGCCATACAAATGTATGTCTGAATGTACTGTGTATTGTTTAGCTGTGTTTTTCCTTTTTTTTTCATATAATCATAATTCTTTTTTTTTTTTTGGCTTACCCATCCCAAAAGATCCCAAAGAAAAAAAAATGAGCCGCAATATTATCATAATATTAGCGAAAAGAAAACAATAACAGCTTTTTATTGTAGGCCACGTGTACTATAAAGTACTAAAACAAGAAAAAGAGCACGAATACAGATAAGTAAATAGTGAGTAAAAACAGCGCGTGTGCATGAAGTAGAGAGGCACTGAAAATGATTTATTCCTCCTTCCTCCCCACACTCCTTCGAAAAGAATATTTTTTTTTCATTGCTAATATACCGACCGGTTTCAGTTAAAGCTTTTATAATTTGTATATGTGTATGTATGTATTTTAGTTTTATGTGTGTGTGTATGTAAATATGTAAAGAATAAATGTTGCTGTATCTAAACTTGTTGCTGAATTGTTTTTTACAAGCAATTATTATTTTTTTGTTCTTTTGTTTATACACATTACGTTGGGGATGAGAGATTTTCCTTCTCTAAATACATACAAGTACATTGGTAGCGAGTTTGTTTAATTTCTAAGAAGTGTCTTTTTTTTTAATTATTTGGAAGAGAGATTAAAGAAATACAGTATAATCTTGATAATACGGACAGACTAAATCCTGAGCCCGTCCGAATTACTGTGAAGTTACTCTGTAATTGAAAACGAAAGAAAATTATTGGATTTTTTTTTTCTGGGACCAGTGCTCAAAGAAAACGATCGGTGGTGTGGGGGCAGCAGTAGTGGGACCCAGAATCTACAGCTGACTTGCTCTCAAAAGAATACTACCATATTTTAGGCGTAACTTCTCGCATTGCTCTGCAGGAGAAAGACTACAGGACAGTAAGGGAGGGTATAAATGCTTTCGGCCGATCAGAATGTCCTGAAGGCTTTGGGCGGCTATATTTCCAACTTGAGAATCCTTTTGGCGTGTCACAGGGCACTCAATAATCTGACATCCAGGAACAGTGCTGATTTGGATTTAATAATAACCTAAAAAATACTAATAATCAGAATGTTCGAAATAAGTCTTACTTATAGTAGTTTGAAATAATGCAAAAGGTCTTCTGGTATCTTTT
This sequence comes from Dexiosoma caninum, assembly GCA_963924685.1. Lineage (NCBI taxonomy): Eukaryota > Metazoa > Arthropoda > Insecta > Diptera > Tachinidae > Dexiosoma > Dexiosoma caninum. Next base: position 28,745,367 of record OZ004726.1, on the reverse strand, counting down.
CCACTTCCTTTAAAACTCCTTCCTGCTCAATATTATTTTCTTATACGATTTTTCAATTATTGAATTAATTTCTTAAACACACTTTTTTTTACTTTTTATTTTTTTTTACGAAACGATTTTGGGAATAAGAAACTTGGTAGTTTTTTGTATTATTGGCAAGGAATAAACATTTTGACTGTAGCTGGGGAACCCTATGATTGATTCACTGTTTTTGTGTCAGCAGCAGAAAACATCAGCTGACGCTCGCAACTACAAGACCGCAGTATTATAAAATAATATACTATACACATATATGTATGTATGTACATAAATGCTTGTGAATGTGTATGCATATCCATACATACATACATATGTTTTCATTATACATAATTGTTGGTGCATTATATGCATACTACTTGGTTAGAGTAAAGCGTAGAGCACAGTGGTGATTGTAAACAAAAAGTCATTGAACTTTGTACTATTTGTTTAATAAAGAAAACAAACAAAAAAATAACAAAATATTTTCTCTTTTTTTATTTTCTGTACTAAAACAATTTCTAAACGCATTTTATTTCTTGTATATTTTTCTATTGATTAAAATATATGCACAAGCATATATTTATATTTGGCATATCTGTGCGTATATTTATAAACGAAAGTGTACGAATTTAAAACAGGCGAAGAGGGAGATTTTATGAATTCACTTGATTTGAATTTGAATGTGTTAAGAGCGCCTGCTATTTGTCACGATTTATTGTTTTTATTTTCAATCTGTATTGTAGTCACGTGGAAAGTGTTTGATTTTGATTTCGTTTTATTGGCAAATACAGTGGTCAACAAAAGTCTATATATGTATGTACGTAGCTACGACTATTATTTCTAGAACTTTAAAAGCATAATTTGATTTTAAATCCTATTTTATTGATGTACTTCATGTGTGGCTGCTGTTGGATGAGTAATTAGTGCGTTGTCTCTGAAACCACAAGATACTCTGTTCAAGAAGGGGTTTCTTTGTAATTCAGGCAGTTGAGTTCCACTCCATTCAGTGCTGGAAGTGAGAAAAATGGTATCTTATACATCTTTTTGACGAGCACAAGATCCGTCTTCAGCGGACTTATAACCAGTACGCTACCTTCAGACCACCTGCCAATGATTTCCAAAGACTCCTGCAGGCTCTGTGGCACAGTATGCAGGTGTTTACCCGATACCGACACTGCGATACCTTTAGCGTACGCTACCCTTCTGTACACCGAAGAATTCAGTTCCCTCAATATGGATTTCAGAACGAGGTTCCACAAGAAAAGAAATAGAGCTCTTCCTGTGCGGTCTTCCTATTATCCACTCTCATTACCGTAAGCTGTCCTAAATGGCACATAATGTCGACTGACATGTCGGCCCGCCGGCCCTTAGTGTAAGGGGTGCACCCGGGAAAATGCCCGTCCATGAGTACCCCAAGGGTGTCGTTTCCCAGAGGTGGTTCGTTGTTCAGATGTGAATCCCTCCATTATTTATTCTCCAGGTGCTATTTATGTATTTAATCATAAGTTATTAAATTCTTAAACCCCATGGAGACTTTCCGCCCACCATGTACATACTTATATGTGATATTATTGTTAATATCATTTATTTTTGTGATTTTAATGTAGGTATTTTTTTGCGATGTACATCGACTGAAACAAATATTGTAGAACGAAAAAATATTAATAAAAACGTTTGAAATTATTTTGGAATATTTGTACATTCCTAAGTTTGTCTGCGTGACAGAACTTTGTGTTTTCTAAAAGTTATTCGCGTTCTTAATAATGTAATGGTGCCTTATGACAGAACCTTTTTTTGCGCATTAACATTTAAAAATAACAATAATGTAGTCTTAATATAAAAAAAAAAAAAAAAAAAAAAAAAATAGCACCACCATTCCAGAAAAGTATTATTAAGTAGAATGGATGATTTAGAAAAAAATTATATTTTCAAGCTTCTTGATTTGATCGATTGAATTATTTGATGGAAATATTTATGTAAACCCCTCCTGCCAATTCTTTTTTTATGCGTTTTATGAGTTATTACATAAATGTACTTTTCCTACCGTTAATTTATTTTCCTTAAATGTTACTTCAGTTCATAATTCTACTGTTAATGGCAATAATTTTTTACCATGCAAAATTACAATAATATACACACGTTTACAGCTGCATTTACGCACTTCTTTGCATGAAATATGTTTTTGATGTCATGTCTTTCAAAGAGCTGCTATTCTCCTTTGCCCTTTGTAGATAAATTTTAAAGCTTTTTATTAAATTCTCGCAGCAATTCTCTCCTGAAAAACACCAGCTTTTTGTTTATTAATTTTGATCCGGATGGAGCCTTTTATTCGAATGCTTTTCTTTGGCATCTAAACAAAACAAATACGACTGCTCTCTTAAACAAAACACTGAAGCGTGCAAACATACCCACACAACATTTTCAATCGTGGAACAGTGCCCTGGAAATCTCAGGAAGAGTGTTTATTTTTGTCGGCGAGTGTGATTTTTAATCGTAGAAGCAAAGACTATAAATATATAAAGATATTGCACGTAGAACATTGAATAAAAACAAAAATTGTTTGCGTTTATAGATGCTGTGGGGGGAAGTAGCAAGAGAGTCTTTGAGCAAGAGAAGAGAACACAAAAATTTTAGGCATACATACATATGTACGTACATAAGTATGTATGTAGTAATAAGCATTGGTTTTGTTAAGTTTATTTTGTTGTTGTTTTTGAAACATTTTTGTTTTTTTTAACTCTACTAGAAATTTTTTTTCCACAGAAATTATGTTTTTTTTTTGTTGTTTACACATATAAATGATGCTTATTGAGAAATGTGTTTGTGTGTGTTATATTTCTTGTCCAAAGCACATTCAATAACAATATTAACAACTAAAAGCAGTTTCTTGTTTTCATATAAATCATGTGCAAATAAACAGTGCAAAGCCAAAGCGACCGATTTCTATGGCTGTAGGGTAAAATTACATTTTTTGTTATTTTACTATTGCATTTATGTTGATTCGCACCGAACTATGTATACTCATTTGTTTTATTAAATATTTTATTTTAGAATTTTCAATTGTATAGTTAGAATATCTATGTATATGCATAAATCAAATAAAACGTGAGCTTACCTGAGTTCGAAAACCATACAATTTATTATTTTGTTTACAAAACTATTATAAAATTTATTAAAATCTTTTTAATAAGTGATAACTAGCACAAGAAATGTAATTATTTTTGGTGATTGGTACATATTTAATAATTTTCTGAATTGAGCATATGTTTTATTGTTTTAAAATTTTAAGTTTTTCTGCGCTCGTTAATTTGTATTTGTATGTTTCCCACGAGGAATGCTTTCGTAAAAGTGTAAGAATTAATAAATTTAGCATCTCCATTCTGTGCTTATAGCATACGTTGTTTTCTTGAAACCAAAAGGAATATATTGTATTTTTGGTGCAGTTTACACATTGCTCAACAATAGTTTTTTTATGTTTTTTATTTCTTTGGATTCAGAAAAAATTTTTTCGAAAACTTTTATATGAATCTTACATACTGCAAAAAATAAGTCTGATGGAGCACACAAACTTCCAAAATCTGAATTTTTATCGTAATTTTTTGCATGTACAAACATTTCTGATGGATATGACAAAATTTGCGCGGGTTTTATTATATCCATACGGCAGCGAGCACAAGATATCCGTTGAGCTATGTAACCAACGAAATAGCGGCTTGATGTTAACTCTATTGGAATGTTTTCAGAGTTAAAACAATCAGCATCTTCATTAAAATAATCTTCATTTTCGGCTAATATATTTGTAACATCTACATCAGGAATGTGAGTGCTTTCTGATGTACTGCCACTTCTTTGAGTATCCTCTAAAATTGTTTGAAACTCGATAGGTAAAAATATCGCATCGTCTTTAGCACAATTCGATGAGGTACTAAATTGAGTTATTTTTAGAGATGACAGTTTAGCTATTGCGACATTTAATTCATAAACCGAAGGATTTTTGCAGTGCCAGCCCTTGGCACGTATATATGAAAATAAGTGTTCCAACGGATCTTGATTGAAATGGCTTGTTAAAATGCAGATAAAATTTGAGTTTTTTTCTATTTCAAATTCAAAATAAGATATAGCCTATATTTCAAGTTATACACTGTTAACATATCTGCGCAAAATTTCATTTAAATCGGTCCAGTAGTTTCGGAGATTAGCGAGAACAAAAGTCGTGACACGTTATTTTTATATAGATATACATAGTTACATATGTATATAAATTTCCAATTTTAAATAATATTAAATTCGGTGCGAATCGATGTTCTTGCAATAGTACAACCATAAAATACATATATTTGCCAGTCAAATAAGAATCAACGACATTAGCTTTACGTATCTTATGTCCACATATATTGTGCGAACACAAAACGAGCCTTTGCTGTTTTTGTTTGTTTATATGAATTCTTTCGTTTGTTTATTAAATGTACACACATGCACACATACTTGAGAATGCAAAGACACAAACGTATGAACACATGTATACATAAGTAAGTGAATAGTAGAGACATGAGAATAATAAATTCTCTCAGAAAATAAATGACTCTCTTGCAAAAAGTGGTTTTAGCATGGTTTTTCTACTAAAACCATCAGCACATATAGCATTGGCAGAACAATGTATGGCAGTGCAACATCTTTATATATTTATAGTCTTTGGTAGAAGATTCCTCGCACGGGAGAAACTGTAACGATAACGCGAGCTGATTGTTCTCTGAGAAAATGTGTAAAAAAGTAATAATTAAGAGAAACAAGTATGGCGATGTTTTTGTTATTGTTACTCGTCAGATATCGTCAGAAGATTGTTTTACGAGTTGTCTGTGGTATTCACTGATAGTGTTATTCACTGATAGTGTTATTCATTGTTGTGACTACATATTTACCAAACAACAACAAACTGAATGCGGAGAACAATGAATGGACGAATAGAATGACTTATATTGAGAGATACACAGTACTTGAAAATTGCTATTGAGGCAACAGTCACACTTCATACCCAGCATGAACGCATAATTTTACTGATTTTTAACATTCTGGCAGTACTCTAATGCTTACATACATACATATGTATGTACATATGTGAATGCACAAACAAGTAGGCCTATTTCTGTTTTCTATAAGTGTGTTTAGTTTATAAATATGATGTTAGTGTTATTTTAGTTGGCGTGCAACATGCAATAACATAAAACGAAAAATTTTTCAAATTAGTTAATGCAACATCACATGTTTTTAAATACTTACGTATGCATGTACATGCGTACATTTCCATATATGTATGTATGAACGACGATGTATGCATGTGTATGTGCAAATGCAGAAAATACAATCTCACACAATTTCATAAGATTTATCCAGTTAGTTAGTTGTTAATCCTCTTGTTTAATTCATGGCTTGTTTCTTTATTTGAAAAATCTCTTTTTTACTGTGTAACAGAATTATAATTTGTAAGTCTCTTCTAGTTTTTGTTCAGAACTGTGTGAGTGCCTAGGAGCGTATGCGTGATTTTGTAAATGAAATTTCTTGTTTTGTATTTTAAAGAGCAATCTTTATTGGATTTGTTTTGTTCTTACAAAGGAAATGCAGTGGTATTCCGGTTTAACGAATACTAAGTTTAACGACTTCGCGATTTAACGAACGCTTCAATATTTCGTATTGACTGACTACCTTGTATAACGACCAAGGAAATTTTTTAAAGGATAAAAAAAAAAAGAAAAGGAAAGAAAAAAAGGTAAATACGTACGAACATATAAACATCTACCAAAGTTTCTCCTTTTTTATGGATGCAACACTGTGTAGCACTGCTTTTTCAGTGATTATTATTAAAATTTTTTTCTTGGAGCAGCGATGTCCACTACCTCCTATAGAATAAAATACAGCGTAATTCGTGCACAACTATGCAGTTCTGCGTTTTGGAATTTGTAAAGCAGAGTTGCTGCGAGAGCCATTTTATTTATTATTTCACTTCGCCGACGTTTAATTGCTCAAATACCTACCAAAGCATTTACTGCTGGTTGGTCGATATGCCCTCGTTCGTTTTGTTTATCATGCACATTTAGATTTGAAACAAAAACAAAAACCAATTGGTATCAGTATTCGCGTGGATTTATTCGCACAAAGCCAGTCTAATCGTTCGCAACATCTATGAACATGATAGCGACAATTTATGATGCAGTTTTTGTATTTTCATAAATTAGGATACGCGATTTTTAAAGGATATGACAATACCAAATAAATAAACGTTTCTGATAGTCGGTAGGGGAAGCCTTAACAATTTTTAGGAGAAATTGTGTGCTTTTGCGTTAACGTGTATATCGTTACCTTCATATAGAAATGTCCTAACTAATAATTTAGTTTGCAGGAAAAGAAAAAATTCTCATAAAAATTAAGTATTGTAGTCACGATTATTTTTTGCTGGAACACACCAACTTTTTTTTTTATCAATTTGTTTAAAGTCTTATCTATAAAGTTAGTTAGGGCCTTTTTATATTAAAGTGTACATGCTGCTGTTTTTATATGTATATGTCGTATACATATGCATTTTTTTTATTTGCTTTGCTCTCATTTTCTTCTTGATAACTAAACTGCTTTGTTTATTTTTATTGTCGGTTTTAGTGTTGCCGACGTCGAAGATGTTGTTGATGATTATAGGGATTTTCAGTAGTGATGGCGAACAGCTGCGTGATTTACGACAAGCAATCACCCTAGATGACGCGTTCTCGTGTGAACTTGACAAGGCGAATTCACTTTACAGGTGGTGTTAATTCTGCACAACAATTTCACCATTACAGAAACAACTGACTAATAAGTCTATGTAAACATATGCAAACTTTGAAATAACGGCCTCTAATTAGCCGATAACACAATAGCACAACAGTACTACCGACATCATCCGTAAGGGGAATTCGTGTTGGGATTAACTGTATGGGTCGCACATGGAACAAATTTGTTGTTCTTTAATTACATTTATTTGTTCACTTTAATTATTCTTTAGTTATATATAAATGTACAGTGTTGGTCAAAACTTACATATGAATGTACGGTGTTGATCAAAACTTATGGAACTGAAATAGTTTTCAAGCTCTTCATATATATCTTCCATATATCACCTATGAAATTCCCGGTAATAGATATAAAATTGTTCTTACATTTACGATCTAGTTTAATCCTTTTTATAAAATCATTGCAAAATCATGTTCTGATTGCCGGCAATAAGGAAAAATAATTTAAACGCGATAGTTGAAATTTAACTTTTCAAAACATTTTCAACTATGATTCCCCATGCTTTTAATAAACAGTTTATAACATCATTTATTGCTTTTCTTTTTCAAAAATATCAGTTTTTTTTTATTTCTTTTGCATTTCATAAAAGAAGTCCTTCAGTTATCAAGAATCAATTTATTTTAAAGAAGAAAATGGCCGAAAACAAACACAGTTCGGTGTTTCTCTCAAGCCAGTCGAGAACTGCCACTAGACTCTATTGAGTCTGCAACAGATTTGCGACGGATCTCAATAGTTAATGGAGTGGCCACTTGTTGATGGCATATTATCTGGCTCTACTTTTTAAACTGCCCCTGTACATGCTGTGAAGCATTTGGTGCTAAAACTTTCTTAGTTTCTTTTTTAAAATTGCATTCGATTCGCAGTTTTGTTGGTGTTAAGCATTATTTCTTTCTCTTTCGCCTACAAACCGCCACTTAGGAATTTAAGATTTGGCTTCTTTCGGAATTAGTTTCGGATATTTCGTGAAAAAAATTCGACTTCATTTTGGAAATTAAAAAACATAAAATTACCTAATGTCCTCATAGGCTGTGAGTTTTCATGAGCTAAATGCAATAATTGTGCATAGTAATGTGAGAAATGTTACCCACAAATACCATCTCTTATATGACTCGTATGTATCTCATTTCGTTGGTCTTGTGGTTAGAATATCAACTCAACTCTTTTCAGCACAAAGTAGAATGAATACAAAAAACAAAATGCATTTTTATTTTGCTGCTGCGTGCTGCTGTCGTTGTATTTTGTTTAATTTTTTTGTCATTGCTGTTTACAAACCTACAAATACAAGTAGTGGAGAATAAGAATTAAAAAAAAAACGGCAGTATATAAGTATAATAATAAAAAGCATTGTTAAAGTTTTTAAGTAAAAATAGCAATCATTCGTATAAAAGTCGCTCGCGTGTGTGGTTGACAGAAAATAGAAGTAAGACACAGAATATTAAAACTTAAACACACCAACCGCCTGAAAAAAAAACAAAACGCCTTAACAAAACAGTTAAACAAAAATGAAATTCGTAAAGAATTTTCTAAAAGTGATATTTATGGCAATAAAATTATGTAAATAAATAAAATATAAAATAATACATACATACATACATACATGTGTATGTACAGATATACGCATAAATAAAAATATTTTTTTTTTGTTAAAGAAAACAAGTTATCTTTAAAAATATTTGTGAAATCATAAAATTATTTAATAATAGTTTTACGAAAGAATTACGATAACGCGCTTGAAATGTGGCACTCGCCTTTAAATAAACATTTATGTCGGGGTTCTGCTTCCTATATAAACAACATACAACAAGATGAACTTGCGGCAAATTGGTTGCAAATGCAAAAATTATATCTTACAGACTTATTGCCGTTTTTATCGTCGTCTTTGCCACATTCTCTGTATTCGAACGCCAGAGAAATTTCTTTAATGCAAAATAGTAGAGCGGGGAGCATGCCACCTAGAATAACTAGTTTAATGAATGAATTGCAACAATGTGCAACAACACGCAGTAGTAGAGCTTCACCAACATCACCCTCAGTACAGTGGTCAACAACAGCTAATAGTAGCAACAGGCACTTGTTGCTTTCATCCTCATCCTCACTATCACCATCAACAACTGACACTACAAACTCTACGAGATCAACATTTCTACCACCACCTTCTGTCGCTTCTTTGCGCTCAGATGCAGAAATATCTAAGGCAGCTACAGGTTTTGATGTGTTACCTTCCGAGATGTTAAATGATGCATTTGCAAGATTAAATGCTTTACATTTAACAAATCCTCATTTGGCTCAAACTATTACGCAATTAATGTCAGCCACCACACTCTTAAACTCTACTACTGCTTCCGCAAGTGTCCAGCCAAATGGTTATTTTCAGGAAAATGGAAGAACAGTACTACCATCCTTACCACACTCTTCTTCATCGTTACCTTTATCAGTCGCTATTCCCGCCGACACAAGTTTACATAGTTCTCAGCATTTAAATTTATTTAAACAATATGCGTCCATAGAGCAACAACAACTACATCAATATTTATTGGCTTTAAATAGTGTTAAAAAATCATATGCGAACGACTCTTCCAATACCTTCTGCAGCGGTTATTGCGGTGGCCCTATGAATCTAAATCATTTCACACCGCCAACATCATCAAACACATCAACTTTGAAATCCCAATTTTGCTCTTCGCACTCTGTCTGCTGTGATCAAAAACAACAACAACAACAGCATCAGCAGCGATTTCTACGTAAGCGTAGAGACGACCTGAACGAGTTATATTTCCAAAAATCTAACTCTTCATCGCCTGCATTCACAAGAGAGGAAACAGATTATTTATTGCCACCGCCGAAAAAGAAATGGATACGACATTATTTGAAGGGTATGATTTGATTTTAATTTTTTTTTTTATGTAAAAGTGGGATAAAAGTGCCCGAGTGTATTGAATGACGATAAAGTGGAAAAAAAATGACCTATGTTCAAGTATTATAATTAAAGATTACTGTATTACAATTTTTTTCAATTTCAATTTACTGGAACAGATTTAATAGGAAATGCACAAAAACTTTCTAGGTTAGGCTAACGGCAGCAAACTCCTTAAGTCCACGTGGATCCTCCTGGGCCCCGTTGTGCTGCATGAATGAGATGAACACAGAACAGATGAGGTTCTCTCATCATCATCAATTCATTTGTTTGGTACCAAACCTTTCCGAGTCCCGAATAAATAAAATAAACTTACTTCCTCATGTCCCGATATGGCCGTAGGGTTTTGCAGAAATGACATACGGCCTCTTAACGAGAGAGCGGAATAGTGCCAGAGCAAGTGATCAACTGTGTTCTCCTCCCGACAGCTCCTGCAGAACAGGTTAGCGTGCAAACCTGTTTGACAACTGCCGTTGTCATACGAAGGTGACTTCTCGATAATGATCCCAGGATGGCGGACCATCCGTGAACATACCGCGGCCAAGTCATCTTGGAAGTCGGGATCTGACGAATCGATCGGTATTGTAGTCCGGCAGCCGTGCTCCATTCTTGGCCATCCCGTTCGCCACGTCCTTCCCTAGTACACCCACATGTACCGGTATCCAGACCTATTCCAAGCTTGAATATCTTTCCTTTTCAATCGGTATTCGCAAACCAAAGTGGATGTTGTAAATATATCGCTGAAATCTTAGCTTGTACCTTGCGACACCGATCGTCCAGCTTGAAACAGACTCCCCGCTCATAGAAGGGATTAAAAACTCCTACGCCGACACACATCAAATCTTCTATCAGGCCTTTGCCTGTTTCAGCCGTAGTGCATCTGTTCCGCAATTCAATCCTTCAATCATCTTAATACCGTGTTGTGTTTAATTTCTTTCGTTGTTATCTCAAATAGGGCTTTTCGATTTCACATGGCGACATGTTGTACATTAATAAATTTAGTAGAGTTCTTAAAAAGTGTTTGCACGAAATAGTAATCTAATCTAAAGAATTTCTGAAAGATCATATTTGAAAAATGAAAATATATTTATGTACATATGTACATACTATGTACATATTTATGTATGTATATTGCCTCTATATACCTATATATCTACTTATATACGAATATTTTAAAAGACCGAAAGCTTCAGAATTTCTAGAATTTTTTTTTTATTTTAGAAGTTTAACAACATCCCAACTAACTTAATATCCAATGCAAAAAATATTCTTATGACAGTATTTCCGATGTTGTAAATCGTACTGCTGGCAAAATTTCTTCTTTATTTATTATTTGTTCAATTATCAATTGTTGTCATAGCATTGTTGTTGCAAATATGTAAACAATTGTAACAGCAATTTCATTAGAATTCCGAGTGGATTGGTTTCACGCGGATTATGCAATCTTGATTTATTTAAAATTCCGCAAAACGGTTGCACAATTTTCTTTTAATGGGCTTCTAGAAAGGGTGTTTTATATGTATTAAAGTTATGTACGTTTTAAAGATCAAGATGCTTCTGATAGCTTCAATTGTTCGATAAGTCCAGACAAAAAATTATTGAAATCGTTATTGGATATAACAGATGATATATTTATTTGAATTTCCTGTATCGCTCGCATAATATCAAATAAATTTCTATCGGAGAAAAACGTGATGCGTTTTTAGTTTCGTTTTTCTTTGACAGTGCTGAGGATAAGCAATTAATTGCAGCGGAAGTAAGAAAATAGGTTATGGGTAGGAGGGGACAGCGAGTAGTGTTTTTGGATATTCTATTTAAAACTTCCAACATCGCAATTAGCGGGGAAAAATTCTGCTTGGTGTTTATTCCACATACGAACGGTTCAAGTAAAAGACGAATTTTCTCTGTAATTCGTAGTGCGATTCCACAGGTGTGCAGAAACGTTCAATAATTACACGAATTGTTTGCTCACTATGTTGACCGTAAAATGGACGAAGTGCTCTATGAACATCGAGAACTGATTTATTTCTTCAAAGTAAATTTCCACAATTTCGGAAGCGCTGTTCTCACGTTAAGCGAACCTTACTGAATTGTCAAACCATAGTTATCAATATCGATAGTTGTCATGCAGCTTAAAAAACAACCACATGCATATATGTATGTACATATATATGTTTGTATAACCGTTTTATTGCTTTTCTTTCTATCCTTTTTTACGAATTTTGATTTAGAAAATAAATATATTTTTAATATTTCCGCCATACTTCGGAAGATTTCATGTGTTAGAATTAAATACGTTATTGTTTTAGATATACAGTGGCCAAAAAAACTATTCGACATAGGCCGTAAACTTTATATATTTATCAAGAAAAAAATATGGAATGTTGTTTTTAACAAAATAAACTTATAAAAGTCTTTATTAAGGCACACAAAGTTATATTCAGTAAAAAAAATGAGATCTCAAAGTAAAAAAAGCAAAAAACACATGAATTAAAATATTAATAACAAAAAACAAGCAAAAAAAGTATTCGACATTGGTAACATTTTTAAAATAAATGAATTGAAATACAAGCTAATTTCTACTTCAGTAGCGAGTTGCTTTTCCTTGCCTACGTATAACCTCTTTTAAACGATCTGGCATAGATTTTACCAACGTTTTGGTATATTCTGGATCAATTTGGCTCCATTCCTCCTGCAAGATAATTTTCATCTGGTGTTTGTTCGTAAATTCACGTTTTCTGATTTTTTTTTCCAAGTGACCCCAAAGATGTTCAATAGGGTTAAGGTCTGGGGACTGTGGCGGCGTTTTTTTTTTATTAATTTTGGACTATTATATAAAAGCCAAAGCTTTGTATTAGTGGCACAATGTTTGGGATCATTATCTTGATAAAACTGAAATATATTTGCCAGACCCAATTTTTCAGCACATGACCTCAAATTTTGCTTTAGGAGGTCAATGTACTTTCGGTGATCCATAATCCCATCAATAAACCCAATATTACCCACGCCTGATGCCGCCATACATCCCCATACCATAACACCACCGCCACCATGTTTAACAGTTGGTACCATATTCCTTTCATCCAATTCTGTGTTAGGCCTGCGATGTACCAGAACTTTTCCATCACATCGAAAAAGCTTATATTTACTTTCGTCAGCAAAAATAAAATCCATCCAGAACTCCATTGGCTTATTTACATGCTCTTTCGCAAAATCTAATCTCAACTTTCTATTTTTCTTAGTAATGTGTGACTTCTTCCTGGCTGATCGTGCATGGAAATCGTGCTTTTTTAAGACGTTTCTTATTGTTTGAGGTGTAACGGATATACCTAAGTGTTCCTCAGTGTTTTTAGCTAAAGTTTAGCAGTACATTTTGGATTTTTTCTTACTTCACGCACGATTCGCCGTTCATCTGAATCTGTAACTCGCCCAATCCTTACCTTGTTTATCACAGTTTTACTTGATTTGTACTTTTTTATAATGTAATATACAGTAGTTCTTGACTTTTAAACGTTTTCTGATATAGTCTTTTACGTTTTTCCTAATTTAAAATGATGTATTATTAAATTTCTTACATCAACAGAAGTTTATTTCCCTTTACGTCCCATCATCGCGATCACTTGCACAGAAATAAGAAAAAAGTTCTTGTAAATGATAAACAAGAAACATAGCGATATTTTTACCAACAATGACATGAAGTAATAAGAAATACACAATCAGAATAAGGGAAAAACAATGCCAGTCGAATACTTTTTTTGCTTTGCAATTTTTGTTTTTTCGTTCAAACAGATAGATGAGTTAAAAAATTTTCAATTTTTATTATTTTTAGGACCATAAATTATTAAATACATATATTACAATGTGATCTCACGTTTATACATATAAAAAACAAAAGGATCTAGCGTTTTCAATAAAATTTAAGAATATAATTGCAATGTCGAATAGTTTTTTTGGCCACTGTACTATTGCAGGTGGATATTTATTTTTAGATTTTCTCTGTAGCACTTTAGCTTTATAATTGCTTATTCGTCTAAAAATATTTATATACAAATTTTAAATTTGAGATTTCGAAATATGTACCAATTTTTACAATTAACTAAAAATATTTTTTTATATTATCTATTTTCTTTTTTTTGTAATTTGTAATTCTTGGGAAAACAAGGTGTGAAAATTATTATGAAATGTCTATACTACATACGTATGTATTTATGTATTGGTATTGATGCATTTGGACTTGTAAATTGTATACAATTTGTAGCGTATATATACATACATACATACATACATATGTACATACTTAGGCATGTAGTATATTTCAAATGTTAAATACACCACGTTCTCCTTCTACACATGCAAAGTGTCATTATTCGTCCCCAACAACAATGACAAAAGCAGAAATCGTACAAACATTTTGAATGATTGACATCTATTAGAGCGCACATGTTGCTCATTAGAATTCATTTTATTTTCGTTTCGTTTTTTTTTTCAATTATTTTTCTTGTTTTGTTATTTATTTAATTTTTAATTTATATTTACATTTCGTTACCGTAATTATATTGTAACAATGTTGCTTGTGCATGCATACAAAGTCATAGACAAAAGCTTAAGACCTCTCCACCTCACCAAAGAATACCATCCAACAACTATTAATTACTGTGTGCTTGTGGGTTTTATTTAATTCCACTGTTATATGTGTGTTATATGTGTCAGAGTGTGGGCCATGTACATGAAATTCATACAATATCTTCATACATACATACATATGTATGCACATATGTATTTATATTGACTTGACTGTGCCCTCAAAAGTTGATGTCATTCTTCTAATGATTGCAAATAGATAAAAATGCAAATGCAAATAGAATTTCACAAGCATGCCTGTGTCTCTTCTCATTTGCTCTTTTTTTACCACAACCCAGTTGACCATGGCTTTAAGACATCATCAACGACGGCTACAAGACATCATTAAGTCTAAGAAGACATTCTAAAGACAGTTCAATAGAAATCGTCTACGAAATTTTCATACAAATGGCGGCGATGCCATTGTTGTTGTTATCGTCGTCGTTAACCTTTTCACAATGACAGATTGTCCTCAACAAAAGTTTATTAAAGACAAAACACGGTTACATTCCCGCTCAAATTGTCTATTAGAAAACCTATTGAACAGACGACATGACGTACATTAATCGTCAAGCAGAATGTCGTGGAAGACGATTGGGCAACTGGGAAGTTATAATACATACATATGTACATGTATATGTACGTTCTACAATGTTTTTATTGTTGTCAGATTAGTTAACATTTTATAACAGTAATTGCAAATAAGTACAGGTATTAAGTATACAAGAGAATAAATCATGTGCAGACAATTAAACATGAATGGGTTGGTTTAGATATTATTTACTCGAAGAGTACTGCTCAATTAAAATTTGGCCAATACCAAGCACCAAATAGAAAATATGTACATTCAAACTAAACTACGTACATCATAATTTATTAAATAGATTCGATAAATATATCTTTGGGAGTAAAACCGGGGAAAGAACATAGAGAAAAATTTAACTTGCATTTTATCCACCCTAAAAAAATATCTCAAATTTATATTCGCATTTAGGGAAACTGGAACCAATACGGGGGTAAACAAGGTATTATTTTTAATAATTTTTCCTTTGAAACTCATGTCATGACTTTCTTGACGAGGTGAAAAATGTTACCAATTCATTTAAAAGATACAAAATTTTTTCCTTCCAAAAATACTCGATTAACTCTCTGGGTTTATTTTCTTATTTTTTTTTTTTTCTCGAGCAAAGTTTAACTCATTTTAATAAGTTGTATACTCTCTACCTGAGACCTGCAAAAAGGGAATTGTCAAAAGCAATAGGAAATTTGAAATTCGAAGACGTGTAGTGCCACGCTAGACTTTCTGCTGGCTGTTCTTTAGTTGTGGACATAAATAAATTCTTATATAAAATCTGTAGCGTATCAGTTTTTAATATACCCGTACTCCTGTCTGACAAGAAATGAGGGGTATATCGCTTTTTGCAATGCTTCATTATTAGTCATCGAAAATTTGCGAACAGTTTTTTTTTTATACATTCTTACATTCATATGTACGAGTATGTATTTATGAACGTATGCACATGCAGACATTCAATATATCAATCTCATTCGTTATTCATCATCATTGTTTTTGTTTTTTGTAACGTTTTAAAAATTGCAATTAAATAATTTAGTTTTTTTCCTATTCAAGTAAATTTGCATCTGCTCAATTTATTTTTTAATTTTATTTCATTATTTCTTTTTTATAAAAATGCACGTGTTTTGCATTTAAACGGCCTTTATTTGTTGCTGTTCTCTTTTGTTTGTGATAATAAACTTTATTAACATTTTGTTTTTAACAAATTTATCTAAACTACTTTGATTTCTAATGCAGTTTGAATTGTAAGTTAAACACGTTTGGCCATATTTTACACTGTTTTCGAATTGTAATTTATTTGATGTGGTTTGGACTGGAGGCGCCTGAATATGTAGTAGATATGGAATAAAAAAAAAGCCAAAGAAATTAACCTTTTATCTGCTGCGACGAATTAATTAAAAAAAAAGTAACAGTTAAATTTAGGAAGTTTGAATTGAAACTAGTTTGAATTTTTTTGAAAGATGAATCAATCTGACTTGCATACATATGTATATTTCTATGTACATACATACAAAACAAATTATCGAGCTTAAATATGTTAAATTCTTTTAAAAGCGATTATAACCAAATGAAATGATTCAATTCAGTTTAAAAATTGATTTAAATACTCGTCACAAAAACACACGCTAATGTTGATATAATATTGTACTATGGTATTACGAAATTTTAATTAAATTAAAATTGTTGAAGAATTTTTCTTTACTTTTAAATCAATTCCCATGTGCGATCACTAATAACTCATTCGTTTAAAGTTTTAAAAATACATATGTAAATATAGGATGATTTTTTAAACGCTTTTGAAAATATAAAAATAAAAGCACACACACACACACACACAAAGTTTGCAAAAGTGAATGTGTCACTTCTACCTTAATGTAAATGTTGCCCGCAGCTAGATCGTATATGATCCATCCGTGAGGTTAAATTTTTGTATACTTTTTCGAGCATTTCAGCCGGTATCTCACCAATGGCTGGTGTAATGTTGTCTTCCAGGGATGGAATTGTGGCTAGCTTGCCCTGTATATGAGAAAATTTGCGTAACCCCACCAAAAAATAGTCTAGTGATGTCAAATAGCATGAATTTGTTGTCCAATGGACTGCTCCGAAACATGAGATTAATTGTTCGCCAAACTTGCCTCTCATTAGGTTCATGGTATCGCGTGCCGTGCGGCATGTGGCACCGTTTTGTGGAAACCTCATAGCAATCTAGTCAAAATCTTTCATTTTGGTAAAAAAAAAGTCGCTAATCATCGCACGCTATCTTGCTCCATTGACAGTAACGCGACGAATTGATATAGCGCGACCTTGATTGACACTGGCCTATACAGCAGCAGCAATATTTTTCCACACACTTCTCACACATCACTTATTTTGATAATAAAATTCAATGATTTGCCAGCGTTGTTCGTTTGTTAGTCTATTCACGGTGAATTGGCAAACCTTACTGAGCATTTTTAGCATTGGCAGATGCTACTATTCTTTTTTAATACGGAAAAACCAAATCGAAAAAAATTCACCCGATGCGACAAATTTTAAACGAACAAATTTTATTACATAACAATTTGTAAATTAACATTTTGTCATCACAATTTTTTTGTATTAAATACAAAGTTACATACTTACATACATATATAAATTCCGAAGGAAATTGTTTTCCAATTAATATTTTATTTCATATCATTCACAAAGAAAGTAAGGGATTATAATTATAAAAGCATTGCATTTGGAAACTGGTAAAATTTTTATGAAATCCTTTTTTAACTCTTTAGCCTGCCTGATTAGGACTAGACTTGAAATATTATGTATAGCTCAGGATCGGTGAAAGTTCCGACCACCGATTCACAATTTCTGTAGTTATGTTTACTGTTTAAATGCGTAAATGAGATTTCTTTTGAGAGAGTAATGTCCTTCTCTTTCTTGCCAGAAACTTCCCGTAATGTTTCTTTGCGATAGTTTTGGCAAGAAAGCAAGCAATCAGCTGTTTCTTATATATATTGTTTCAAATAAACAATAGCAAAGTAAAAATTAATCTCTCCTAACAACGCAAAAGTTTGAAATTTGTATTAGAAAATTTTTAAGAACCTGAATTGAATAAGTAATAGTTAATTTTAGCCCATTATCTGTTAAAAACAATTTTGTTTCTCCAATTATTTTTCAATTTTTAATTAGGCTAATGTTCGAGAAGGTTGCATTTCGTTACTTAACACGTTACTTAATTCCACGAAATTAAAAAATAGAAAAAATATATGTTTCGTGTTTCCCTGTTTTCGTACGTATTGAGAGAAAATGCAGTTTACTATCATTTTACCAAACTTTACTGAAAATGTAAAGAAACGGACCAAATGTCAACTATCTTCCTACTTAATTAACCAAAGCTTCTTATCTTTCGTAGTGTAGTTATGTACATACTTTGATATGCTTAACATATGTAAATTCATACATTTTTATACACATGCATACATACTATGTATGTACGTATCTACTACTTACATGTCATTATTGTCATTAATTTGTGTTTATTCTTTGCAAAGCTTTCTATAATCATAGTTTCTTCCTTTATTTAAATTTATTTTTTAATTTCCACTCTTTTATTTTACTACCTGGTTTACACCCGCCTGCCCTACCAACACTCCCACAAAATACAAAAAACAAACGAATTGGTTTTAAATGAAAAATAACAAAAATAATAATTTATACTCAAATTATTAATGAAAATTAAAAAAAAATCACCACAATAAAGATGATGCTAACAGCCATAACAAAAGTAACACTACCTCATTCATGTTACGGAATAATTCAACAACTACTAAATTGCTGAAAACATCATCGACGTCGCCTATTCCTATGGTCATTGATGAAGAACCCGATGATGTCTTAATAAAAAGTGAGAGTACCGGTGATAGGATGACAGATGGCTGCAATACGGCGACAGTCACATTAATTGGTAGGAACGGTGAAATTGTAGGAAATGCTGCTGCTAGTAAACAAATGTTGCTGTCTAATGGCAGCATACGAATTGCGGCTCCATCGGTCTCAGTTGACCAAATGCAGCAACAATCTCAACAAATCACCTTATCCAAAGCCACTAACAACATAAAATTTAATAATAAAAAAAATAGACCTACAGTCACGCTGTTTCCCTATCAATTGACCTCCTCAGTGACGTCATCTTCGTCTCAGCACCAACAATCCCCCAACAATAACGGCAGCGGTGGTGGTGGTAATGGTAGTAACAATAATACAGTTCTTACCAGTCGACATAAAACTTTTATGCCTTTGACACCGCCACCAATGTCAAGTAGAAAATTTGTTGAACCAACGCAATCACGTATACGAAGTTTCTCACTATCCTCCCATAAATTTTCAGCCAACAATCATCATCAGTTGCATATACAAAGCGGTAACAACAATAACAACAACAACAACAACAACAACAACAACAACACCAACAACAACAGTATGCTGGTTGATGAAATACCACCAACGCAACAGCAACATCACCCGACGTCTAGCCAGCATTCACCGCCACGTCATATTTCCTCGTCGTTGGGTGCAACTGCCGGCAGTCATTATATGCATATGATTAATGCTGCTACTTCCCAGCAGGCTGGGTTAGCTGGATCCGGAGCAAATCAAGTAGCACATGCTACGCCTCGAAGGCGTACAATTAGTTCCACTAGTAACGGGTAAGTAAGACGAAATCTCTTCATAGTGATGGAAATATTGTCAATTTTCGTTTTTTATTGCAGTGCTGGCACCCGTGAAGTCCACAATAAATTAGAAAAGAATCGTCGGGCCCATTTAAAGGAATGCTACGAAGCGTTAAAAAATCAATTGTCCTTGAAGGATGAAGATCGCCGAAAAACATCTAATTTAGCTATATTAGGAGAAGCTTTAAAATGTGTCCAAGTAAGTTGTTTATAATCTCTTTTTTTAATTGAAATTTGTTAGAAATTTATTACCTCTGGCGATTGCGACGCATTTATTTAATAATTCCAAAACAACGATATCTATTAGCCTTCAAAGCTTTTTAACTTTTTAACTCCATTTGAAAATTGAATCTAAAAATATATCGAAAACAAAGTTATCTCTATCTAATTTTAAATTTTCGTTCAAAATGTGTGTGAGGTTGTGTGTGTGTACTTAGAGCTTTATTTCATGTGGCATACTTATAATAATTCATAATTATGCTATAATCTTTTATATGGGGCCTTAGATATTTGAAAAAGACAAAATTACCTTGAAAGATAAATATTTTTTCTGTACTCGAAAACATTTGCTTATAGGAATACATACGTACATACCATACATACATATCGTCATATGAAATCGTAATAGCTGTAGGTTACTTGAAAAAAATTAACAGGAAGAGTAAAAAAAACTTTATAAGTAATTTCTTTGCTTCCATCTACAGCTGTTAGAATGTTGTTTTTAATTGTAGAACTAAAGTATAAAATTTTGGAGACATACACATGTGTTCTCGATACACCGCATCATAATCCATCAAAAAATTGGTTTTGAATTAGTTTTAACTGAAAGCTTTTGTTATTTCATATGACGATATATTTTATATAAAAATTATACAGATTTTTGTAATTTGTGTTTTTATTGCAATTCGACGACTTGAAAATCAATTTCGGGAGTTTTTGTTGAAGAAAAACAAGAATTTACATTAATAAAGAATACCGATTTATAAATCAAATTGTACTAAATATTTTCTCTCTTTATTTTCAGTCTTTCCAAAATCGTAATCAAGAACTTGAAGCTGAATGGGAACATTTAGCAAATGACAAAATTAATTTGCAAAAACGTATTGTTAGCTTAAAGCGTGAACTTGGCGTAAAGTATGAGCAAATATTTTCGGGTATGTTTCCTGATAACGAAATTGGTAGCATTCCAAGTGAGAGAGGTAAGTAGAAGCACATTGAATTATTATTTAATTAATTAATTAGTTAATAGGCGGTTTCATAGAATCCAAGCGGTTTTGCTTTTTATCGGACTTGCAAACCAATATTGGTTTCATTTGCTATCATGAAAACAAATCGGTTTTGCTATTTTCGAATACAATTAAAACCGATATTCGAATCAGCTGTTTTAGTTTTTGCTCATTTGTTTACCGCTTTTAGTGCAATTATTTTGTTTGAAGAAGTGAAGAAGCAGTAAAGAATGAAATAATATCCATATTTGTATTATTTATGTAGATATGTTTTTTTGTAAATTTGTTTTTTTGCCAACAAAGTAAATTTATTGAAAATATAAAAATTTTGTTGTTTAAAGTATTAAAAAAGTAAATTTCTATAAATATAAATAAAATGAGCACTGCCGTTGTTGCATATATGCTGTTAGAGGAAGAGCGCGCTGAAAACATGAGAAGACTTTTGCGTTTTTCTTGCCATAAAGCGGAAGCTTAGAGTTGGGTCTGCACTCTGCGACACAGTTTTCTTCAGTCTTGCATGTCTGCAGACAATTTCAAAGAAATCCAGAGACTGTAGCCCAGTCTGTCATTTTGAATATACCACATTCATATAATAACGATATTGAGTTGAATTTTTCCCAATGAAAAACATTCGCCAAATCCGGACTGTAACGTTCCTACATGAACATTTGTCACTGTATTTTACCCTTTTGTCGCTTCATTTCTTTTTGTGTAATTCTCTTTCACTTTTTTGCTTTTGCGGAACTGCTGATGATTATTCTTGCCTAAAACGCCTTTAAAGAACATCATTATTTTTTAGGTGAATTTTTAAAACTCCAAATTTTAAAGAAATGTTGAAGCATTCAGGCTTTTGTCCTTGAATGTATTCCGTTTTTCCCCCATCTAAACTGTTATATATACCAATTTGGGTCATGACTTCTTTACGATGATCTGAAATTAAGCCTTCCCTTCTCATTTTAGTTTTGAACTCAATATTTGAATTACAAAGAACCCCTCGCATCACAATTTTTAACTAACCCAGATAAACTTATAAATAATTAAAGCAATTGCATAAATTAAAAAAATATATGTATGTCCATACAAATAAAGGTTTTACTTGTTTGGCTGTGAAAATAAAAATACTTCAACTAACGGTATTTACTTCCTCTTGATTTAACAAAAAAACCTGTAAAACCTCAAATTTACCCACATAATCAGATCCCTTTCTTTATGGGTGTAGTTCATGTACATGTACGTATGTGTGTATTCATTAACGTATCTTTCTCCGTTTCAAATGCAATTTGTTATTGAATTTTCCTTTTTCCTTCAAAAGTCAAAATTAAAATTTATAATTTCACTTTTACGCAAATTACATACATATGCATTTAAAAAAAAAATTAAGAAAAACAACAGCGTCTTATCCAAAAGCGATAAATTTCGTGCGTACCTTTTTGCTTTTTTTCTCCCAAATGCATGTAGTTTCTTTTTAATAGAAACCATAAACAACAAAGTGTTAGAGAATAAATTTTAGAATTTTATTCAAATTTTGTACGACTTATTTTTAAAAAGTAGACCAAGTATTGAATATTATTTTGCGCCATATTTTAGCATAATATTTTCAAATTGTTGCATTTTATTGCACGAACAGCAGTCAGTTGTAGCTGTGATTTTATTTAGCATTTCAAAACGAGATCTCAGTATCTGCTGCTATTTTCTATGCAATTGAATAAAGTTTCGAAATATTGATGAAAAAGCATGCTTGAATTTTTAATAGGATGCATTGAATAAAAACTATGCATATATAAACAAAAATTCATAGAAGAAAAATCGTTAGATAGAATTGGTGACCGTCATTTAAGTTTGTGAAATTTTAATCCATCTATTGTTCCATTTTTTTTTTTTTTATGAAAATTAATATATTCGATATCGAAGGAGAATCTTGTGGAATACTTCATTTCAAAAATGCGATATATATATTCAATAGCTCTCCGTCACTATTATATTAGAAAATAATTTATATTAAAAAATAGCTTTTACCTGCGGCTTCGCGCCACGTTATTATCTTCATGATCGTATGCTGGGATGTCGCCGTTGGATTTGTTCGTGAAGAAGACAGCGACAGTGGCAGCATTGCGGTTCCAGAGTAATGCCACGTGGTACCGCTTTAGGACCACTGGGAGCCATATGGGTAACCTGTATCTGGTGCGAGGCGAACTAGGGAGTCCCATCTCCATGATGAGGAGACGAGTGATGGAGAGGTCATATTGGACTCTCCACGTGTCTGTCTAGCAGGCAAAGATGTTCGAATTGGGGCACACATTAGGCCACTTGATAGAGGCTCAGGTAGAGGGGGAAGAAGATTCTCATTGTACTTGACAATATACATGTGATTAGATGCATGCAAAAGGCAAACGTATACTCTGGATTTTTGCTGGAGACTGCCCTGAGACTCAATAGATGTAGCTCGGTGAATGAGCTTCCACTAATCTGGGTCAGAGGACACAACGGAAATGCAGAGAACGAGGCAGTGTACACAATCGCGAGGGAGGAGCTGGGCTGGGTTCATGCGCTGGTTGGGTTCCATTAACCGTAACAGGCGGAGGAGTTTAACGACCGGTAATGCTTACGGAGCTCTCATTAAACTTTTTCAATATAATCGTCCCATTTGGTAGACAAAGATAACTGGCCGCAATTTACAACATTCTAAATCTTATTAGAAATCACCTTTTAATATTGATGAATCAGTTAACATCACTAAACCTTGCAAACATTGGGGGTGCTAATCGCGAGTAATCAGCGTGTTGGCTCTGCAACCAGAAAGACCCAGGTTCGATTCCCAGCCCAGAATAAAGTTTTTTCTGAGTTTTCTGTGCGACGACCCTCGTTCGTCGGTATTTGAGCAATAAAACGTCCGCGAAGTAAAATAATAAATAAAATGGCTCCATTAGCTTAAAAAAAAAAAATAATGCGTCAAAAAAAAAACATCAGAGACGCCGCAACTTTGCTTTATAATAAACACGCAACTGCAGAGTTGTGCAAGAATTAAGCTCTATCTTCCTACCACTTTCACCACCTGTCTATTCTCTATCCTATTCCTCTCTCTAGTTCCAGTGCAATGCATTGCATATGTAGGGGATAGCCCTTGAGCACTGGTGCAAGATAAAAAAAAAAAAACAAAAAATATAATCGTACCTAGACAGAATATAGAAATGCTACCGCCAAATTATCAAATGCTCAACAAATTAATATCATTATTAAAAATTAAGTTTTTTGCTATACATTGTAATTATTTTGGATGTATTTCTTTTTACAGAAACGATGAATGAAACACATTCACTCTCGTCTGGACGTGGCAGTACGTTATATAGTTCATCTAGTTCGTTATCAAGTGGTGGCAGTAATGGCAGTAGTAGCAGCAGTGGCAGTAATACAATGTCATCACCAGTTGGTGCTGGTGTAAGTAGTAAAAATCAATTTCATAATAGATTTATGATGATGAAAGAAATTGAGTGTTAGCATACGCTTAGAAAGCAAATTAGGAAAACGCATGGAAGGACAAAAAATCTAGCAAAAAAAGTGTCCATACATACAGCCATCCTTATAGCGTCTCTGTCAACTAGATATAGATTGTTATTCAGACTTGTGCTGAACATTTTTTAGTTTTGCTTTTTTGTTATCTTTGAAACATTTTTTAGGTTTTCTTTCATTTCTTAAATATTAAATTACACAACTTGTATATAAACAATTATTTAGTCTGAGCAGACTACGATCTCATACACCAGTGCAATTATTTTCAAACACTTAACTTGACATAAAAAAAGAAAAAGAAAAGAAAAAAAAAAAGAAAAAGAAAAGAAAAAAAAAAAGAAAAACAGAATCCTGTTGGCTATTTTTGTAATGTTGTTTAAATATTGTAATTGTTATCAATAGTTACAAACTGCTATGCCCACAACAATATCGCCTGTGATAAACAAAATCAACAACAACATTAATTCTACATCACCAATTAATAGCAACAGTAATGTTGTAATTCAACAACAGCATCAGCGTAAAAATCCTTTTATTACCACCACTATACAAGCTGTAGCAATTCCTACTCAGGTCGGAGGTGGTGGTGGTATTAGCAGTTCTCCAGCTGGTAGTCCCACGGCTCTCATAACATTTGGTAGCAGTCTGCCATTGTCATTGACAGCGAAGAATATATCTGCTACCTCTGTCACACGTGGCTCACCCACACCATCGACACCATCACCGTCGCCGTCCTCTTCAAGTGGTGTATCTTCATCATCGTCCTTGATCTCGTCATCACCTCCTATTAATGGGGTGATAAGTAATGGTCGTAATGTGACTGTTAACATTCCTAATGGTTTGAAATTGCCAGCAGCAGCTGTAGCTGGCGCTGGTTTAACTGCTGGCGGCGGTAACAGTGCAATTATTGCCAATGGTACAACAACTTCTACCACTGCAACTACATTGGCTACTTCAACATCCGCACAAGGAGTTAACACAAATAATGGTAAGTCAAATAAATTTTTAATTAATTTTTTAATGTTAAGAAATGTTCAAATTATATAAATTTAGTTTATGCAATTGCCAGTGTAAAAGTTAATTTCATTATTTTCTCTAAAACGAATGCCTCCTTATATCACTGGTCAAATCCGAAATTCAAAAACTTGCTAATAGACACACATACAACATACATATTTAATATATCATTTATTTGTCGTCCTCCAAAAAAATCTGTTATAAAACGTCTCATACATAAAATTATTGGCTGAAAGGTTTCACTAATTTAAACTACAAAATTACGAATTTATTAGAATTGGTATGTTATTAACATTAGGATAGGGTAGGACCCACTTGGGTACAATTCAACATGGTCCCGTTGCGACACCTCTGAAGAAGAAGAGAAGGGGAGTAGAGAAGAGCAGGATAGGATAGATTAGGTCAGGAAGAGAAATGCATCACTGGACGGGGATGTGATAGAGTGGGAAGAGTCCCGTAGGTACTGACAGTCCGACGAATACGGCGGTGCTAACGCGATAACCAGCCACTGCGATAGGCTGCTGGACGATGCAGTCTTTTGCGGTGGTAAGCGCAGGTCCCTGAGTGCAGGGCACTCGCACCCAGAGCAGAAGTCGTTGTATGGCAGACCCATGCGTCTTGCGTGAATCCCGATAGGCCAGTGTACAGTCATCGTAACGTCGGTAAGACTAAGCAGCCTCGAAAACTCCAGCCACTGTCCAGACCTCCAGACATCAAACCGAGGCCATAGTGTCCTCGGCATCGTGCAGGCCGGGTCATTGAGCCACCAGCTTCGAGCCTCTCCCAGGAAGTCATCATCCAAGCGGCTCCAGCTTGAAGCGAGAGCGTTTATGTTGTAGATCTATCGGAATAATGCCGTCCGGTCCAGGAACTTTAAACGGATGGAAGTATCAATCCCCCAAAAGAACCGCCGATAGCACTACAGGTGTCGGAGTCAGGGCAGATGGCGTAACCACAGACGCGGCGATCTCACCGGTCCACCATGGCGGCCTGCGATTCGTGCCCCTCACAGAAGGCACACAAGACATCCGATATATGCAGAGCCTGATCCCCATAAAGCCATAGAAAAACATGCCCTGCCTCTCCCGGAGTAATGGCAGCGGTTCCTGATTCTGGAGCACGGCCACCTTCCTTGTTGCCCCTACCGATTCATGAATCCTGATCACCTTCTAGTCACTGGTAGGTAATTCAGGATTCGCCCTCCTTAAGATCGACAGAATTGCCTTAGGGTCATATGGCTCAGTCGGAACGACTGCAATTCGATTCACTTCCTATTATTTCTCCTACTATCCCTTTCTTCTAGTTCCAGCACAATGCACCGCATGTGTAGGGGACATCTGAGTGCTGGTCCAAGATAAAAAAAGTTGCTCTCGGCCACATTTTCTATGCGACTACGCATGTCATCAGGACTTTTTGTGTCAACAGGGAGGTAGTTGTAAAGTCATCAATAGCATCTATTTAACTCGTCAGAGTTGCGTAGAAAATGCGCATTATACTCAACTAGTGTGGGAGATTAACTGTTCTCTTTTCCCTTATTCAAATAATTTCTTCACAATATTTTGATAAATTAGCTGTGAACTTGAACACGACAAAATTTCGTTAATATGTAATAACTACAGTTCGATTCTATTCTTAATATTTAAAATATTAAAATTATAAATTACACATGCAAGAATTTCAAGATGCTGCAGAAAACTTAAATATGGGAACACACGTAAAAGTCCAAAAATGTGAAAATTATTTAAAAAAAAAATAAATATTTGAAGTTTTTTTTTTAGCATGAACATCCGAAAATCCCATTTCTTCATCTATTGCGAAGTCATACATAATTTAAGTTTTTATTTTTAAGTCCTTATTTATTGGAATTTCCTTTAATAATTCTATATTTTTATTTAATTCATTTTCTAAACAAAAAAAAATAAATAGCAATAATGTTGCAAGCATTACGTGGTTGTCATTTGGTATAAGATTTAAAAGAAAAATGTGTATTGGCAAAATTGTGAAAAATTGCTAACTTAAATCAAAAGGATTCAACAATGAACTTATTGCCACACATATAGAGAAAAAGAAAAATTCGAATTAAACAAAAATAAAAGCATCCTCCTATCTATCACCAGCAATGACTAAAATCCACCCTTGAAATTGAAACTAGATACCAAAACATATCCCCGATACTATTAAAATAATCAAATCCTACAAAATTTTATAATTTCCTTCTCTATCAAAAAAAAAAAAATCTAAGCACCATCCATTGCAGCCTGTTTGATAAACCATAAAATCATAAGCCACATCCAGCATTTCTTATTTTTTATAAATGAAAAAGAAAAAGAAAGAACCACCAAAAAAACAAAATGCCTCCAAAATATATTTTAACCAACCACCCCACGACAAATTTGATTTAATAAAAAAAAATTGATGAAAATTTCATTTGACCACAAAAAAGAAGATGAAATAAATGGCCTTTCAAAAAACAAATACACAAATCTTTTGTAAATTTCATAAAATTTCTATAAAATCTTAAAGATAGAAATCAATTTGAAATTTTCAATAAAACAAAAACAACAACTTTTTTATGTATTTCTTGCCAGCAGTTTTGGGAAATCAACAAACACAACAGCAACAGCAACACAACGGTCGTAAGAAAAATTTAACTTTAGCTAACAACAATAATAATATAAACAACAACAACAGTAGCAACAACAATCTGGAATCAAAAAATAATCATCAACACCAGCAGCAGCAACTGCAACATGCAAGTGAGGATGGCGAACAACCAGCAAAATTTTTAAAAGTATTTAATTCATCGACCACATCGTTAACAAATGGCCATCATCAACAACATGAAGTAAAAACGCATGGACAAAAATTGTTATTAACAAGCAATGGTGGAATTTTACAAGGTGGTGGTTGTGGTGGCAATATTAATAATGCTAACATTGGCAGCTCCATAACTGCTACGGCTGCAGTCGTCAATAAATCTGTGTCTAATGGCTCAGCTTCATATGGATCTGCTGCACCTGCAACAATAACATCGTCAAATGAATTGTGTCGTTTGCCAGGGGGAGCTGAATTAAATATTTTACCCTCAAACGGTTTAAAAATCTCCTCAGGTGTTGGCCCGGTTGCAACAGCGTTTTATCATGCCAATGGTAAAATAACTTTTGTAAATGGTCCTCCACCGCATCATCATCCACATCAGTATCAATATCAACAACACCCACCGTCGTCGCCTTTGCCAAATTCGACTACAATCACAAGTAACGGAACCACAACTTTAACTAACGGTATTTTGTTAAAAGGTATTAATTACATATGTATATTATTTTATCGCTCCTTTAAATTCTACTTTGAAAATTATTTATTTTCAGATGCAACGAATGTGACACCACTGTTAGTATCAGCGGCATCATCACCAACAACATCTACCATTAATGGTTTGCATTTTGCTGGAAATTTTGCCCAACTATTAGCTGCTGCTAATACGACGGCCACAACTGCTAATAGCGGTCATATTAGTAGCAATGGAACTGTTGCTGGTGCATCAATTCTGCCACTGGCAACAAATTATCAAAATATAGTGGACACTAAAACTAAAAATAATAAGGTAAAGAAGACGGAGAACTATCAAAATTTAATGTTAAAAATTTCAAAATTTTTTAAAGCATTTAAAATTTTATGAATTCAACTGTCATGATGGACAATCCATGCCAACCACAGATGCAGAAGCACCAGTGCACAAAAGATTTGTAACTGATATCTGTAGATGTCCCTACAGCTTTAAGCTGCTATTGTCATCGTAAATCAATGATGGAAATAGGATAGTACACAGGCTCCGTCAGTAAAGCGACGTTGCACAACAGAGGAGATAAAACTCCCACGTGAGGTTCCCTATTCGGCAATCATAATGCCGTAGCCTGTCGCATATTAAAGATAATGAGCTTATTGATCAGTGGTTGCTCCACTAAGCCTGTCACATTGTTAAATGCACCACCCTCTGTTCAGAAAAACCACAAGTGTAATGCGGTCTCAAACGATATGCCCTGGGTCTACGCGTCTTGAGGCCCCGATATGCAATCCATTAGTAAAGCATTTTTGGATATTTTATGATTAATGCTCCAGCTTTACTCCATTGGTCCTTGTGCATGTCTAAATTTGTAATAGTAGCCCTGTCAATGATAACAGTTTGGTTTCCGGGCAGATGCCTGGCACAGATTTCGATATAACCAATAGGTTAGGTTCAGATGATATCTATGCTATGCCCAGCAAAGATCATAGGTCCCCTTTCTCACTTGCTGACCATAGTTCTAATCGAGCAGAGACCACTCAAAGCTCCCATCAGAACCCTCAAGTCCCTCCGACCCATTACCAATAGCCGGGTAGTACTTGCCCTGTCCAGCTCAGTACGTAAAAACTTCGAGACCTTGAAATCTCCCAAACTCCATTAATAATTCACCTTCTCCACAGCCCATCTCCTTAACTCTGTATAGTACTATTCTCTCGGTGGCTGCACCGACAAGTTCCACTCTCCTTCGATCAACCTCGCCAGCTCATAATTACCCTCAACTCTGCAATGAGTCGGACTCCAGCATAGCATGACCCTACTGAACCTTCCCACCAAATCGCTAAGGGCACCCTGCAGTCGCCATCTACATTCGACCTTGCAGTGTTTCAGCCCAATGCCTTTACAGCTGCCTGACTGTCGACGTAGAAGGTAACCTTCTCGTCCACTGTCACCAACCAGCGCCACCAATGCCGTACCGTACCAATATCGCCAAGACGTGGCCTAGAAAGTACTGAACTTGTCAGAAAGATTTTATTTATATCGGTTCCCAACTTAGATAACAGAACCCGAACCTATCTCAGTGTTTTAACCGCCTGTAAAGACCGCCAATCGCTCAAATAGTTTATAGCTATGAGCCCACAGGCTCCTACACGGAATAACTAATTGAAAGGTCCTAGTAAAATCGACTTCAGCAGCCTTCAAAACCGTATACCGAGGAATAATGCAGAGCCGGCTACCGACACCAATTTCGCTCAAGATTGCAGTGTGGTCTATAGTCACCTGCTCCAAAAACATCGGCTTCGCTGCCGCCCTTTCCATCACGAACACCTGTATGGGCAGTAAGGAGAGGAGGACGTGCACGAATGCCTGATGTACGCTCCTCATGGTACCAGTGATGTCCACTGAGGTGCACCACTGCACCATTGCAAGTAATTTCCTATTACTCTTCCTCCTCACCGCCTCCCAGAATAATAGCCAACAAGCATAAGCTAGTACCGGCTTAACGACTATTGTGTACATTCAATTTAGAACCCTCTGTTATAGGTCACAATTCTTGCGTATGGAGCTCCTACACGCGTAGTAGGCATTGAGCTCCTTCCTAAGCTCTCCTCATCCATGATAGCGTGCTATCTATGTAAATTCTCAGGTACTTCGCTTCCTCTACTAGTCTCAACTGAAACTAATTTGGGACGGAAGTATCTCGAACTAACAGTTCTACTGTTAAATAGTTCTTGACGGAAATACATTCTGATGTGACATAGAGTTTAGACCGCTCGCAGACCTCCACAAGGTGCATTATAGAATAAGGGATAACTATACTGATTTGCTAGCCATCTCTAGGAGGCAAGTTGGCTTTCGTGGCATTACTTGCTCTTTCTGTGCTCTGGGGGTGTTAGAGGTCGTCTCCTATTCACTCGGTGTTAAGACCACTGTGGGGTTAGGCCTTCGGGCAGGTACCCACTATAATCTTGAAACACGCATGTACCTAACCTAACCTAGAAAATATTTTTTGTAGGTAAACTATGCAGGTTTGTTCTCAAATTTTAACTTTAGAAAACATTAAAAGATTTGAAAACGTGACAAGCTTAGTTCACGGTATAGCGAGTTTACCGTATTTATTTATTCAGTATTTTTTGTATGTGGTTAGAAAAAAATTATATAAATAAATATTTGATTGAGCTTGAGATCAGCTTTTTTTATAAACATGACAAAAATTCCTCTTTATTTGTCGATATTTTGATATTCGCGACATACCTTCTTTAGGACAGAATATATTGTATGTAATATATTAGAAAAATATATACAATCTAAATAACAAAATTATAAAATTCCTTTTTATATATATATAAAGAAATGATTTCAATAACAATTTGTTATACATATGTTTTTTGTCATTCTTTTTAGACTTCGATTGTTACTTGGCGATCTGGGGCTGCTGCTAATTAAACTTAAAACATTACAATTTAACATGGGAAACGGTTGTAACGAAAAATAAAAAATATATAAAAATCAATACTGAAGGCCAGGGAAGTGCTTTTGTTTCTTTTTGACAAAAACTAAAGCAACAGTATCAACAAGAACAATGGCCTCAAAGAAATCTACACTCGTTTGTGTGCAAAAAAAAAAAGAAAAGAAAAAGACAGTTGGAGATATAGTGGATGAAACTAACAACATTAAGCAAAGACTAAAAGTTGAATATACTGCAGCACTATTTTAAACAAACAACATTTATGTTGTTATTAAAATTATTGATACAACTATTAAAAATAACAAATTAACAAAACAAAAATGAAAATGCTCCCACCTTTGTCAAATAAAGATGACACAAATCACACAAATTAACTAACAAACCAACAAACAAAAAGAGAACAAACTGCAACGATTAAACTCTTATAATTTAGTTTAAGATTAAAATTTATATTGAAACATCATTTTATAACAACACAATCACTCAGTCAAGTCAGTCTCCCATTTCAATCGGTTAAAAAAACATTTAGTTTAAAATATTTTGCTTTTGCTTTAGGCAACGATTTCAATTAAATTTTTTTTAAAAAACGCCGCAATTATTGAAGATTTTTTTCTCTTTTGGAGAGAAAGGTAATTATTGAAAGAAAAGAAGAGAAAACAAAACAGATCCGCCCATCATTAGTATCAACGATTTTGCAACACACAAGAAAGCAAAAAAAAAACTAAAACAAAGTTAAGAGAAGCATTTTGTAAAATAATAGAAATGTATAAAAAAAGTCGCAAAAAATTAACTAATTTTGTCATAGGTTTCCCAGCTAGCATTTTCAATCGTGGAAGAGTCTCCTGGAAATGTCGTGAGTGTTTTTGATTGTAGACGAGCGCATTTTTTAATCGTAGAAGATTCCTCGCACAGAAGAAACTGTTACGCGACCTGCTTATTCTCTGAGAAAATATGCAAAAAAAAAAAGAGTAATCATTAAAAAGAAGTAGATGCTTTTTTTTATTGTTACTCGTCACACATCGTCAGCAGATTGTTTTAGGAGTTGTGTATTAAACACAATCGTCTAACAAACAGTCTATGCTAGCTGGGTTTTAGTCATAAAAAAAGATAATCATCCCGAGCCACTAAATAAACCCGTGTACTATTGGTGTTTTCTTTTTATTTATTTCTAAACATACATATGCATAGAAACATGCACGATAGCCCAGCACTTTCCTTATTGAATTTCCTAATTAATACAGATAGTGTTGATATTTGAACTCAGTTTATGTAAAAAATGTTTATAATAAATTATAATGAATAAGCGCATGAATTGCTTTAAGATAGAAGTACATAAGACGCGTTACTGCGAAGCGTGCCGTAATTAAAAGAGCATTTTTATATAGAACAAGTTACACAGAAAACGGTCTGACGCGTCTGCCACAACAAGTTGCTTAACTTTTTAACGAGATGCTTCTTAACTGGGAAAATATGGGTTTTTCACCTTTTTTTAATTTACTATTTTAATTTTCTACTTGTTTTTTTTTTGTTTTGTGCAGGTGCGTGCATGATACTCAGCGCCGAATGAACGCGTGTCATGTACTTCTACCTTTACAATTGTTTTAAATCTTAATCGAAATCCGATTGTTCAATTGGTCTGCACAACAGTTGTGCAGAAGTCACTCCAAAAATTGTGTGAGCTTTTCCATATAAATTTTATAGACGAGTTGACCTGACCATGTAAATTTTGAAAACGGGAGCTTAATTTTTAGTCTCAAGAAGAAGTAAATCACTAGTTTAGTATCGACATTTCCTTCAATGTATATACTCACCCCTATCACGAATTAGAAATGAAATCTTTTTCCCGTGAAATTTTCATTCCCTTCGAAGGGAAAATTGGTTAATGAAATCCACGTGGAATTTTTTCCCATTATCATTTTCAGTAAATGTAGAAAAGGGATAAAGATTTCAAAAACATAAAAATTAATTAAAAAGTAAACCAGATTTAATTTAACAGAAATAAAAATTAGTGGGTTTAAAACTCTTTTTTTAAGTGCTAAGTTGTGTTTGTAAATATTCAGGAGCCATTGAATTCGTCAGCCACATAAAAAAGTAGTGCATTTGAACTATTGCGCAAGATAAGAGCATTAACAAGTGCGAATTTTAAAAATAAAATCATTAAAAATACTAAACAATTTAAATAAACTGTTTAGACTTGGAACTATGAATTACCAGCAGTTTAAGTTAATCCAGAACTCAGCTGTCTGTTGGTTTGCATTTTATTTATTAGTTATGTATATTTTCACTCAAATAACTGATCTTGATACAACAAAAAATTATACTTATCAAAATATCTAAATAAGAGAAGAATTTATTTACATTTTGTATGCAATTCCCCAGCAAAAATAAGTCAATAAATTAAAGGGAAAAGTGAAAAAAATCACAGGAAAAATACTTTCACGATAAGGGAAATTTTTTTTTTAGATACAATTATTCATGGGGTTTTTACACAATTGCAAATTTAGGGAACAGGGAAATATTTGACGTGAAAAGGGATTCATGATAGGGGTGATTAACAAAAAGTTATTGAAATGGAATGTCATCTTCAATTATTTATTTTTAAGAACACAATTTAAAGTACAGTATTGGTATAACCATGCTATTGGAGACGTTTTTGTTTTTAATACTACATAATGAAAATTGATACGAAGTAAAAAAAATGTTGGTCACAGATTTTTGACGACTTTTCAAGTAATTGATTTTATCTAATTGTTATTTAGTTTTTAATTAAATTTTGTTCAATAAATTAATTTTCTTTTTAATTTCGTTAAATATTTCCATTATTATAAATCTTGCCTTAAATGTGATTTTCGAATTAGAAAAAAACAAGTTAAAAAATTTATATATGATCTTTTAGAGATATGTGAAGTTGTTAAAGTCTTATACTGTGAATATAATACAGAAATGAAGACGCATAATGTAATTAAACTAGGTGGCATCATTACGTCAGATAATTATTTTTTTCTCTGCTTTTAGGTTTGCGACATGAAATGTCGAAATTCTATACAAACACAGTTGTTTAACAGTTTTTATTATTAACAAAAAGTGATAGCAATTTAATTTGCGTAATTTTATTGCATCCGATATTTTATTTAAAGAAAAAACATCATTTGCGGTTAAATTTGCGGGTAAAAAAAAAGCTGTAATGCTGCCACCTTAGTAATTGCATCATGTGAAGGCCTCAAACACTTTAGTAAAATTGAATTGTTTTTATACGTCAAAATTTCTATAAGTTGTGCTGAATAGAATAATAATAATAACAATTGAAATTTATGATTTTGCTGGGTGTCCCATTAAAGACAGTAATAATTATTTTACTATATCGTCACCTAAAATTCAAAAAGCCTTAACTAACAATAAGTAAAAGTGCACTTTGATTATGATTTAATTAGCCAAAATATAATTATCGGATATTTTTTCAAAAATACCGATTTTATTTTTCACAATCTTGTTAATTATTTTTTATTATATATTGATGTCTCAATAAATGTTGAATTGAATTGAATTGAACACTCTACTCAACCAGTTTTTAGCAACGCTGTTTGGGTAATGTCGTTTAATTAAAAAAAAGCTATTAAAATGGAAGTCTTTTCTAAAATGTTGAAAAAATCACAAATTGTTAAATGTGTGTAGGGTGGGTCTATGTATATCATGTATCATGAGTATTTAGAAGAAATGCTTTTTCTAAATGCATGCAATTGCTGCAAGATCAGGCTTTGCTTTGGTTTTTCCAATTATCCTGGTGTTTTTTATATAGTGTGTCAATGAATGTGCCTTGGTCAAAATAGAAAATTAGCACAAAAAGTGCGCTAGTTTATCAGTTCTGTATCGCAACAACATGTTAAAGGTATCACAATGGGATCAATTTATTATTGGATCCAAGTAGGCTGGGAGCTTTTTTTTACCTTTACATCCAGAAACCTGCGACCTAACCAAACTTATCCGAATGTTGATTGTTGCCGTTTGTCTAGAAATGTAACGAATTACATTTTAATTCAAATTTTTAATTAATTAATCGATGAATTAAAATAGAGGACTAGTAATTAATTTTTCCATTTAAAATTGACAAAATCATTTATTGCAAAATTCTACGAGATTTAATGACTTATCCAAAAACAATGTCATAAATACTGCTGGTTAAATAAAACTGGTCAGGTTAGTTTTTTATAAAATAAAAAAAAAAAATAGCTGTTTAGTTCCTATTGGAATTTTGAACATTTAAAAACTCCTTTCAAATAATGAAAGTCAATTAAAATGGCACAAGTTTTAATTCAACTCATAGAGTTTTGGGCACAATGAATGGAAAAATGTCTGAATGAATTTTTTAATATTTTCAAGTTTAATTAACAATTTTGTGCAATTAAATGAAAAAAGTTGCTTTGTTGTATCAATTCGCCGATGGCTATACCTGGCAGGTTAGTTTGTAATTCGAAATGAAAAAAAAATTATTCGAATTTACATTGGTATACGATAATATTTTCTTTCGATTCATATGACCATCGTCTTTTTTATTCTTTTTTTATATTATATTTATTTAACTGAGTTCAAAACCAACAACATATAGAAATTTCAATATTTGTAATGCAATATTTTTATTCACACTCGGTATACATAATTCTTTTCCAAATACTAAATAATAGTTATTAAGCGTCTTTTTGAAAGTTTTTATTTTTTTTATAGTTTTTTATTTCGAAAATATAAAATGTTGTTTTATTGTTGTGTTATTGTTGTGCAACAGAAACCACCAAAAAGGCAACACGTTATTAAAGAAAATAAATAAAGTAAAGATATAAATTTTTAGAAGTTTGTAATGGAAATCGTTCAATTATAAAAATAGCGTTTTGAAAAGTTGTATGAGGAATGTCAAATAATGTTGAGTATTAAACTATTGCCTTTACAAAACAGAACGAAAGAAAAAAATACTTGCATTGGAAAAAAGTGAAAGAATCTAATTTTTCTAATCATGCGATTTACACGATAACTTTTTAATAAAATTTCTTGCATGAAACTGTTTTATATTTTTTAAAAGAAGGAATATAGAAGTGCAACAAAATGATGTAACCAAAAGCATTCGTAGAATTTAAAATTATATTTCAATTTCATCGTCCTCATATTGTTAAACAAAAAAAGTTTCATACAACAATTTTCATGCAAAAATAATTTTTTTCTTCGTTTTGAAAGCGCTTACTTCAGAATGGATTTCCTTCACTCATATATGCCCTCCCCTTTATCTCTATCCACTCAAATATAAAATATTCTTACATAAACCTATAAATTAATCATTATTTTAGACGGCAACAATAAATTAAATTATGTATGTATTATAGAAAGTAAATAATAGAAATCGATAAAAATATTGTAACAATAAAGAAAAAACAAAATAAATTAAGTTTAAAAATATAAAACAAACAACACAAAACGAGTAAATAAACAAGCAAAATTTTTGTTGCAAAGGCAGTTTTCAAGAAACCTTTTTACCTTCGTCCCTGCCTAAAACATCCTTCTACGTCTACTTCCCTTCACTTCTAAATTGCAAAACACACACCCTTCCTATCACAGCAACTAAACAAATCTGTGTGTTATAATTTAAGCAGAATTAAACTACAAAAAATGTTTTTAAAATAGAAATTAACAAAAGCAAAAACAAACAAAAAATCATTCTAAAAAACAAATTACAAAAAAGTGGAAATATAGTCAAGTTATATAATAGAGTATAAAAAAGATATAAAAATAAATATGTATATATATACATATACTTTAAATATAAATGCAATTTGTATAAAATTTAAATCTAATCTTAAATATAAATATTAGTTGATAATAATTAAAACTAAAACTAAATGAAGAGACAATTCAAAGTGTAATAAAATATGTATATTTAATTTACATCCAATGTAATTGAAAACAAATGAATTATAATAATAATTATTAACAATAATAATGTATTAATGTATGTTTAAATGTGTAAATTAATTAAATATTAATATTGAAACAAAACAAAAAAAATTTTAAAATAAATATTTGTAAAAAAAAGATAAAAAAAATCAACTTCTATTTTCTATACAAAATTAGTAAAAGAAACGAACAAAGCAGAACACATTCGAAAATCCCTTATTCCATACATATTGAATTCTATGACATTAAAATATTTTTCTTTCTGTTTGTTTTTTAACAACGTATATCAATTAATATTTATATGAAGTATTCAAAATATAACGTGTATTTTGTTTTTGTTTTAAAATCGCCGAACTTTCAAAAGCGACGTGTTTTGTAATCCCTTTTGGTCGTACTACTGCTCCGATTTTAGAAAGATATATTATATGATATGAAAGCTATATTTACGATTTATTTGCACAGATGTGCACAATCTTTAACATAAATCGGTTCAGTACTAATACGGTGAGAATTAATACGATCTACGACCCCCGCTTGACATGAGAATTGCTTTTAAGAATTATTTATAAAAATTGTCGAAAATTTAGCGAAAATCATCGCTTTGTTTGAATTTCAACTAATAATTCTCAATTGGTTAGTTGGATTTTGAACATAAGGGTCTTAGATGCTGAGCTAGCTAATGGCTTTTTCTTTTCAACCAAATATGCATTGCATTTCTTGCCTGATTTTTTTGCCCTTTTCATTCAAAACATTTGCACTTTATGGTTCCGCTTTAGAGCCATTTTGAACAACTATAAAAAAACAACAATGAAATGCAAGTATTTGTAACAAATAAAATGAAAGTGCAATGCACTTTTTACGAATCGAAATCACTGTAAGCATGAGCGAAATAGTAATATTTGCATATGCGTTCCTCAATAATCAATTTTATTGAGGTTATTAAAAAAAACTTTAGATGAATATCATAAAGTATTCAGAATATATTACATATATATATATATATAATTTTAAATATGTATGTTCAAATACTTTTTTCATTTAAAAATTTAAGCAAAACTTTTCAGTTAGAAAATCTGTGGTATTATAACAAAACAAAACACAAAATGATGTGCGAAAAATGTAAACAACTTTTGACAGTTCGGATGCTTGAATCATAATACTTTGAGTTTAAATTACATTTGGATTGGTTAAATTTTCTGTTTATTTCGTTTAAATTTCTGTACGCTTTAAATTTTCATTTCAATATTTTAAATCAGTATATTGTCTAAATAGAACGTTGCAAATGCACTAAATATAATTATAAATGAATACAATTCTACACGAATGTTTTTAAATTCTATAAAAATGTTATTCCTTAGGAATTCTCTAATTTCAAAGATTTCAACTGCCTCATTCATGTGCTCTGATGCAGTGCAGTATGATGGCATTCAATATCGAGTGAAATTTTTTTTTATAAAATTTTGTTAGAAAATAGTAGCATTTAGAGAGTCATGGATTTTTATCAATACAGATGTTTAACTGAATACCGAATTCTCCAACATTTCAAAATCAATTTCATTAAAATAGCACAGATTTGCAGGTTACTAATGAAGACGTTTACAAATTCTTTCAATTGTGAGAATAAATTCATTATTTTTCCAGTAGGAAATTTTAGTAATCTGTATATCTCGATTTAAAGTGCAAATTAGCAGCGACCAATTTGCTTTTCAGTGAAAAATATACAAATTTAAGGCAACAAACCCGGTAGCATAGTAAGTGCTAGTTTACCAGTTGGGGGTTCTAGGTTCGATTTCTAGTAGAGACTCTGGTCTGCATCACTACAACACGTGAAAGTTTTTTTACAACAGGTATCACAATGGCACCATAACAACTTGGACCCAAGTGGGCTGGGACCTTTCTTTACCTTACTGACCTAACCTAGGGGTAACAAATTTTCACATTGAGAGCGTTTGTTTGCTGTCGACTGATTAGTTAGTGCGCTTACTCTGCGGCCAGAAGTTCGTGGGTTAAAATTTCTTCTCTAGCCTTCACAAATTACTCGGATGACTATGGTATTAGCTTCTTTGCTAATGTGCATCACATCATCGCTGCTGAATGATAAAATGGAAGCTGACTGGTTATATAAAGGGAGTCACGACAATCTCATAGCTGCTCATATACGACCAGATTTTACTTCGTAGGAGCAGAATTTGACCCTCTAAAAGACGCAATCACATACAAGTGGCCAGCTTTGGAATCTATCTATGTGAAGAATTGTGCTCTAACCGGACCGCGTGCTTTTTTAACAGGTTCTCATGCATTCATTTTGTAAACCGGCCTCAAGTATTTAAATAAATTTCTATTTATGTCTTACTGTTATTTTAAATTTCTTGTAAATACAATCGAAGCTGGACATAACAAAAACCCACTTTTTATTTCATATTATGAACGTAGTTTCACATAACACGTGAGCTTTTTGGAACGCAACTACCGTGTACTAGAAGGGTTAACTGTACTGTAGTGAAAAATAAACATGAAAATATGAATTTAATGCCAAATTATTTTAGTTTTTATCTAAACTAATTTGTTAGGTAAAACGAAGCTTAGCGAAAGCGTCTGACATTATAACAATCGTTATACCGGCCATCGACTGTATTAAAATTATTGTTGAAGAAAACGATCAACATACATACAAAATCGATTACAATGACTTCACTCATTGAGTAAACTACTTAAAGCCATATGTGTGGGACAAGGCAAAATTTACTAAATAAAAAATAAAATTTACGATCTGCCCACCACTTTTGAATGAAAATTTCTTTGGAGTATTCAAATTGAAAACATGCACAAATATAAAATATGTTTCAAGCGTAGTTCGTGAGACACTTCTTTAGCAAATTTCTCTATATTTTTAATTTAATATACTGGTTTTCTATATGCATACTATTAATTTACTACCTGCGAACAAAAATTTCCTTTTTTTATTTCGAGGGTAGTTACTGTGTAATTCTAATCGAAGGAAACTGTTTTCGAATTTCAATGTAAATAACAAACAAATTCGAAAAGTTGTCGTTTCGAATCGCATTACACAGTAATGTCTGATTTCATTTTCTTATATCGCGTATTATTTTAAATATATCGATTATGGATAGCAATCAAACTTTTAAAATTCATAGTTGGCATTATAGTGCTAATAGGCATTTCAGCAACTGCCCAATCAACTGATGTTCGATTGACATCCATAAATCGAAGGGTTAAACGCTATCAAATACATACAACTCAAAACTATTCACTGGACCAATAAAAATTTCCAAAATATACTCCTCTACAATCATGTTCAAAAGTTTTTTCTTACTTTTTTTTTTTGTTTTAAGAATAAATTAACTAGATGGAGAACAAAAAACAACTTAAATATACTTTATCAACCTAGAACATTTTTTTAACACTAATTCCTAAGATATATAAATATATTTAACAGAAATTATATTGATGTGTAGCTAATTTATATAAAAAAAAATACTTGAAAAATTGTAAAAAAAAAAAAAAAATTATACAGTCTTTAAAATAAATAAAAGTTACCCAATTCAACAAGTCAATAAAAAGATACAAAAATTTTTTTAATCAATTAAAAAGGGATTATTTATTATGTATTTGTAAAATACACCAGTATCTAAAAATCACCAAACTGAGTACTTTTGACGATCGACGTCTTGATGATGATTTCACCAAGTTGTTATTGAAATTTGATATGAAAGTGAAAAGGATTTCAATTAGTCATTGACAATTGTATGGTAAAAAGAACATAACATGGTGAAGCTTTTTTTTCTTGAAATTTTATATTTTTCGCAATTTTTGTTAAGCACAATGTCACATCTTTTACAAATATCTTTCTTAAATGTCGTGAGATAATGAACCGATTCGCTTCCGTAGATTTCGAAAACGACAAATTTCAAACTATTGAGTCGAAAGTTCAAAATTTAATAAACTCTTAACCTCAAACTACTGCCAATTTGACTAGAATCCGGGGATTCGTTCGAGATATCGTTAACGAAAAATTAAAAAGAAATCTTTTGTTTCTAATAACTTCAAAGCCTTTATCAAATCGATTTTAGATTTTCACTGATTTGTATAGACTTGAAAAATTTATCGGTTGCTGCAAATTTTAACAAAATCGGTCAAAGAGATATTTGAATGTCGAAAATTTAAAAAAAAAAATCATTGTTTTCAGTTACGCATTTTGTTGTCAAATCGATTTTTAATACGTATTTGGGTTATGCTTAGCGGGAAGTTTCATAAATGGCTTCCAAGCTCAACTGATTCACTTATTTTTTTAAATATACTTCTCATGATAAAAATGCACAAGTAGTACTACGGGGATATATATATTTTGCCCCAAATAAAACTACGGGTATAAAATTTTATAAACTTTTTATTGTTATGGTGTTTCGTGTTTCTAATAAAAATTTACATGTTACTACAACACGTACATATTATACGATTTACGACATATACCAAACTGTGAAATTATTTAAGACCC
Organism: Dexiosoma caninum; assembly: GCA_963924685.1. Classification (NCBI taxonomy): domain Eukaryota; kingdom Metazoa; phylum Arthropoda; class Insecta; order Diptera; family Tachinidae; genus Dexiosoma; species Dexiosoma caninum. The sequence goes on along the minus strand of OZ004726.1, from coordinate 28,703,262 downwards.
ATTAAGGCAACCGAGGTTTATTTATATACTGTTAAACTACTTTGCTAAATTGAAAAACAAAAAAAAAAAAAAAACAACGGAGAGAATTGTTTGAATTGTTGAAGCGTTTTAGATGTTTAATGTTGCATTTTTCTTTTGTGAATCACAAATATTATTTTTAACTGCAGCAAGAAGCAGGAGTAGGGTCCAAACCGGAACGTTTTGTAATAGCAAGACGTGTAAATTCTTCGGCGGTAGTGGGATGAATACCGACCGTATTCAATAAGATTTTCATAGTTAGGCCAGATCTGTAAGAGATTATATATTTTTTAATATTTTTTAAAAATTTTTGTGTACGGAAACCTACTTTACAGCAGCGCCAAAACCTTGAATAACTTCACCAGCCGATGGACCAACATAATGCAAACCTAATACTTTTTGATCACCACTGCGTTCTGCCACAGCCTTTACATAACAGTAACGTACACTCTTTTGAGGTATAAAGAATTCTGTGGGCTTGTAGAACCCATGAAATACTTCAATGTTATCTTCACCATACTTCTTAATGGCATCTTCTTCAGCCATACCGACACAAGCATATTCAAGAGGAGAAAATACTGTGGTGGCAACATCTGTGTAATCCATAAGTTGTTTAGCGTTATCGTATAAACGACGAGCCAAAAGACGGCCGGCATGAATAGCTACAGGAGTTAATTCTGGACGACCATGAATAATATCACCAATAGCATAAATGTGTGGAACATTTGTTTGTTCTGCGCCATTCACAGCAACTTTATCACCTTTAACTTGAACGCCAGCAGCAGGTAGATTAAGATCATCAACTAAACCTTTGCGACCAATAGCCCACAAAACTGTGTCGTAAACCTCACTACCTTCTTCTTGAGTTTCGGTATTGATGTATTTCACCAACAAGCGACCATCAGGTGTTTTTTCCACAGACTTTGGTATTGTTTTGTGCAAGAAATTTATGCCACGTTCGACCATAGAATCGGCGACAATATTAGCCATTTGTTGATCAAAACCACGCAATACTATCGAACGAACCATAACAGTGGCATCATAACCCAGACCCTTAAGGAAACCGGCACATTCTAAGCCGATGTCTACAAATATATATAAATGTCCATTTTATGTATTTTATAAAGAAATTTGTATTATTTACATCCTGCTCCAACGACCAGCGTTTTGCCGGGTTCTTTGTCCAAACTGAAAATATCATCACTGGTAATACCATATTCCACAGCACCGGGAATATCTGGATAACGAGGACGGCCACCAACAGCAATAACAATATTACGACCAGTGATTGAACGTTCCGTATTATTTCTCATTTTAGCCACAATCGTAAAAGGATCTTTAAAGTAACCCAAGCCGTTAATATATTCCACTTTCCTTAAAAACAAAATCAACATAACAATATTATAACTTTTACTTATCAAAAGTATGTATGCATATAATAAGCATTAAAACTTACTTGTCACGCAAATCCACACGAGTTACCCAATTTACAGATTTAATGTGATTTTGAACAGCCTGTACTAATTTGCTCCAATCGGGTTTAATATTTTCAACGTTTGGAATTTCCCAACCATAAGCAGCGGCTTCCTAAAGTATGAAAAGAAATTATTGACGACGAAGTGGCGATATCTGCGGATTTTGCTTAAATTAATCACCTTATCTGGACTTTTTCTTGGTGTAATTTATAAGCTTGATTTTAATAGAAAGTAAATTTACAGAAACTTAAAAAAAAGAAAAAGGAATAATGTAGAAATGACGAAACAAACACGACTAATTAAATAGTTTTAATTTTCACTCCTGACGTTTTGTCAAAAGTCCACAGATATGTACACCACCCTAGGTTCGACTCTAAAGAAATTAAAATTTTCCAGGGTACTTACGTGCACAGCTTCACCCAATATAGATGCCTGATGCATTAGTTTTTTGGGAATACAACCAACATTCACACATGTGCCACCAATACCCCATTTCGTACCTAAAGGCGTCGGCGAAACATAATCAAGGCAGGCTACTTTAGCGCCTTTTGCAACCGCTTCTTTGGCACAAGCCAAACCGCCGGAGCCACCTCCCACTACAATCAAGTCGTAATCGTATTCATCTGTAGTATTTAAAATAGAAATTAATGGACACATTTTAAATGATAGTTCCTAGAGTGAGATTTTGTGAGATGAGTTGATTGTTGTGTAATTATTTTGGAATATGTTGATGTAGGTATACATATGTACATATGATGCCATTGAAGATGGATATCAAAACCATTAAATAGTGTATTTTTCTTCTTCATTGAAGTGTAAGTATATGTATGTGCAATTGTTGGCAATCACATCAGAACAGCTAATAATATTATCTCCTTGCAACACTGCTTTCCTTATTATATAAATAATACATCAAACTCTTATATGGTATGTTTATTAATCTGCCTGGCGCTGCTTACAGTAACATATAGAACTGTCTCCATTTCAAAACAAATATAACAACACTATTTCTTAACTGATTGTGACACAAATACTTCTCGTATGTAAACTTTCCTTATTTTAAAAGTAATATATGTAGTTCAAACGTCTTACATCACTTTGTTCAATATGCCGATTTAAAAACAAATATATATAAATTCACTCAACAAAAAATACATGAATACTTGAACAGTGTTTAGCGCATTAAGAAATAATTCGCCAATAATTCGATGAGTTAAACATTTAACGAAGAAATCACACTCAACAAGGAAAATATTTGGCAAAATCTATTCGAAAATAATCAACCTTCTTTGTGTAGTCAAAGTCGTCGTTGACACCAAAACTTTGTCTCTAAAACGTCCATATGCTGTGGCATTCATTTCAAATTTTAATTTGCATTTACAAAAATGCGACACTCCTGGTAAAATTATTGAATATCGACTTGAGAGAGGGAGAGTTTTGGTGACGAAGGCGACGTTGGCAACTGTGAAATAAGATTTTTTTTATTTTTTTCCCACTCGTAAACGTGAAGAATTACAACAATGTTTGGAGAAGTACAATTCTTACAAAAAATTCACAGTCGAGCCTCGATATTTGAAACAAGTTAATTTGAATCTTGCGATAATTAGTAGTGTTATCCAGTTTTCTTGAAAAACATTCAATAAATTTTTCTTAATACTTTTTTTAACCTTTTTTATTATTTTAACAATCTATATTTTTTAAGCTTTAAGGTTTTTTCTCTTTTTATTTATTATTTTTATATTTATTTTCGATATTTCGTTAACCTTCGGTTAACCTGTTCAGGAAGTTTTTATTTTTTTAAAATAAATAAAAAATAAAAACTTCCTGAAAATAAAAACTTCCTGAAGATGTTAACCGAAGGTTAACGAAATATCGAAAATAAATATAAAAATAATAAATAAAAAGACAAAAAACCTTAAAGCTTAAAAAAATAGATTGTTAATATAACATTCAATAAATTTAAAAAAATTCTTTCACATTTGAAATTATTTAAATGGCAGCATTATGATCGCCGACACGCTCTATTTTTTAATTTTTTGCCTCTATGCTCTATAATTTGAATTATATTCAAATGCTGAGTTTAATACATAATAAACACAAAATATTCATTTACTTTACTCTACATATGCACATATATGTATTGCTCTATTTATAGATATGTCATATAATTTGAAGTTTGGCTTTCCTACACTATAATTTGAACACGTACATATGTACTGTGATGTATTTGTGATTTTGTTGTTTGCTTTCGTATCGCAATGCTTTTACCATGCACTTTGCTTACAATTAAACTCTTGTTAATTTGAAATTTCGACTATTTGAACTTCTTCTTTTGTCCCTTGAACTTCAAATTATCGAGAGTCGACTGGAAACACTTTGTTCTGAACAATAATATTGGTCTTTTTACTAATTCCCTTTATTTTTTATGATCTTTCTACTAACGTTACAAGTATTTGGTATTGCTGACAACTTTTGTTTTAATTATTTTGGTATATTTCTGTACATAGTTACATACAACATATATGTATGTACGCAATTATGTATGTATAATAATTACTTCAATGACGACAATTTATAAACTATTTTCAATAGTTTAGCATTTTGTTACACACAAATATGTTTTTGTCTCTTTTATTTTATTAAAAGATTTTTGAACAATGCGGTCATACATTTTATTTATTAAAAGCTCTTAGTCACATATGTATTTTCTAACACAAATAATACGTTCTTCTAATCCTTTAGTCGATGTTGATCAATTAATTCTTAAGTTCACTTAATACCTAATCCTTTTGGTCGGCGACAATATAAACGTGACAATACAGCACCCATTTCAAAGTTTTTATTTTAGATAAATAAATAGAAGTCTATTATTAATTGAAAACGGCTGTTGTCTTTCACTGTAGACTTTATACTGCTCTCTTCTCTTCCCATCTATTTCTTTAGAGAATTGTAAACAAAAAAAATTATATTTTATTTGTTAACAAAAAAAAAAAGTTCTGATGATTTCATATGTTTGTATATTTTACATTACAATATTGAAACCGGTTGCAGAGTACACTGAGTGAGATCTGCTTAGAAGCAGATTGGCTGATAAAATAATACCAGATGAAATTGTAAGCAATTGAGTAGAGTTATGAGGTACTCTTTGGAAAATTAGGTGTCAATGTCTAAAATATTATGGCTGGGCCTCGATTAATGTACTTAAACAGGTCGGGACAATCAATACTATACAATACGTGGATGTTATATAATAGCAGGGCTTATTAAACTTTTCTACGAAACTCCAAAGTTTGATTCATAGGGAGGGAACAGAAGATAAATAAGGAAGCGATTAGGATGAATATCTGTACAGATGAGTTGGCATTAATTGAAACCAACGAAGTAAAAGTTTATAAACCAGCTTAACCGAACACCAAATACAAATTAATAATACACGTTAATTTCGACTCGTGTTGATCAAAATAAATGTGAAGAAAACGTATGTACATAATGAAATGGTTTTTAAAAGGCTGCTTAAACACAACGGAAATTATTTAATAATTTCCCATCAAGTTCAAAATCTAATCACTAGTGTGCAGATAAAAGTTACCTAAGATAAACATTAGAAATTTTAATTAGGCCGGGTACAAAAATGCGTGTAGCTTTGCTTAATTTCGCCAAATAAAACTGCTGGTGCACAGCTCCTTCAGAATTACAAAATATACAAAAAAAATGACTAAAAAATATGTTGTTTATGAAGAAGCTATGTAGTTTACTTTGTTTATATATTTCGTAACTCTCAAAGATTTTTTTTGGGAGTTCTTGTATATAAACAAATGGAATTTCTTATCACCAAATCAAATGTACATATGGAACAGTTTAACCATATAAGGATGTTAAGGTATAGAAAAGTCCCAAGTAGCCCACTTGGGTCCTATTTATTATGGCCCCATTGTGATACCCGTTCTGTAAACTAGTACACTACTCACTAGACTACCTTGGCACCCAATAACATATGTAGGTAAACAATCGTAGATACTTAATTTTGACTCCCATTGAATAAAATAATAAAACGCATTTTTTTGGAAATTTTCAAATTTCAAATGTCTTTAATATCATTGCACTTGGCCCTTTTCATTTCATTTATTTAGTTTATAATCATTGAAAATCTTTTACCACTAGAAAACAAATATTACTATGGATTTTTTTTCTAAACGATGTACTTTTACTTACTCTATTGCACTGCATTTCCAAAATAATTATAAATTGAAATACATAATTGGGGGAAAAAAATGTAAATCAAATTTTCATCAATTTATAAGTATAGTAAAGGGTGGTTAAATTTCAAGGGCCGATGTTGATTTTGAATAAAACACAAACTATTTAGGAAATTATTGTAATTTTATTTTATTATGATATATTGGTATTACTCAATTATGTATGGAAAAAATATCGGCCTAATGGGCGCCGCGACCACGGCAACAGTGGATGATCAATTTTCGAAGAAAATCATCTTCAGTGATGAGGCACATTTTCACCTCAGTGGATTCGTCAATAAACAGAATTGCCGCATTTGGGCGAATGAGAATCCAAGAGTGATTGTCGAAAAACCAATGCACCCACAAAGAGTGACTGTTTGGTGCGGTTTATGGGCTGGCGGCATCATCTGGCCGTATTTTTTCCAAAATGAGGCCGGTCAGGCAGTTACTGTGAATGGTGTTCGCTATCGTGAGGTGATAACGAACTTTTTATGGCCCGAATTGGAAGATATGGATGTGGACGATATGTGGTTTCAGCAGGACGGTGCCACTTGCCACACAGGTTACGAAACAATGGCTCTTTTGCGCAACAAATTCAATGGCCGTGTTATCTCACGTAATGGCGATGTCAATTGGCCGCCAAGATCATGTGATTTGACACCGTTGGATTTTTTTCTTTGGGGTTATTTGAAAGAAAAGGTGTACGTCGATAAGCCAGCAACAATTCAAGAGCTAAAGGATGAGATAATTCGGCACATTAACGGCATAGAACCTCCATTATGCCTCAGGGTCATCGAAAATTTTGACCATCGGATGGAGGTGTGCCGCCGTGGTCGCGGCGCCCATTTGGCCGATATTTTGTTCCATACATAATTGAGTAATACCAATATATCATAATAAAATAAAATTACAATAATTTCCTAAGTAGTTTGTGTTTTATTCAAAATCAACATCGGCCCTTGAAATTTAACCACCCTTTATATGAATGTGTAAGTGAAAAATGTGATTGTAATAAAATTTGAAAGGCAAATGCTGCTTTGAAATTGCATTAGTGTCCCCATTATGAAATTATATTTTTGCAATTTTAATATTTCGTATGCCTTTTTCCATCCACAATACCAATACACCTATGTATGTACAGTGGCCAAAAAAGTATTCGACATAGGCCGTAAACTTTATATATTTATCAAGAAAAAAATATGGAATGTTGTTTTTAACAAAATAAACTTATAAAAGTCTTTATTAAGGAACACAAAGTTATATTCAGTAAAAAAAAACGAGATCTCAAAGTAAAAAAAGCAAAAAACACATGAATTAAAATATTAATAACAAAAAACAAGCAAATAGGGTTAAGGTCTGGGGACTGTGGCGGCGTTTTTTTTTTTTTATTAATTTTGGACAATTATATAAAAGCCAAAGCTTTGTATTAGTGGCACAATGTTTGGGATCATTATCTTGATAAAACTGAAATCTATTTGCCAGACCCAATTTTTCAGCACCTGACCTCAAATTTTGTTTTAGGAGGTCAATGTACTTTCGGTGATCCATAATCCCATCAATAAACCCAATATTACCCACGCCTGATGCCGCCATACATCCCCATACCATAACACCACCGCCACCATGTTTAACAGTTGGTACCATATTCGTTTCATACAATTCTGTGTTCGGCTTGCGATGTACCAGAACTTTTCCATCACATCGAAAAAGGTTATATTTACTTTCGTCAGCAAAAATAAAATCCATCCAGAACTCCATTGGCTTATTTACATGCTCTTTCGCAAAATCTAATCTCAACTTTCTATTTTTCTTAGTAATGTGTGACTTCTTCCTGGCTGATCGTGTATGGAAATCGTTTTTTTTAAGACGTTTCTTATTGTTGGAGGGGTAACGGATATACCTAAGTGTTCCTCAGTGTTTTTAGCTAAAGTGTTAGCAGTAATTTTTGGATTTTTTCTTACTTAACGCACGATTCGCCGTTCATCTGAATCTGTAAGTTTGCAAGGTCGCCCAATCCTTACCTTGTTTATCACAGTTTTACTTGATTTGTACTTTTTTATAATGTAATATACAGCAGTTCCTGACTTTTAAACGATTTCTGATATAGTCTTTTCCGTTTTTCCTAATTTAAAATTATGTATTATTAAATTTCTTACATCAACAGAAGTTTCTTTCCCTTTACGTCCCATCATCGCGATCACTTGCACAGAAATAAGAAAAAAGTTCTTGTGAATGATAAACAAGAAACATAGCTATATTTTTACCAACAATGACATGAAGTAATAAGAAATACACAATCAGAATAAGGGAAAAACAATGCCAGTCGAATACTTTTTTTGCTTTGCAATTTTTGTTTTTTCGTTCAAACAGATAGATGAGTTTAAAAATGTGCAATTTTTATTATTTTTAGGACCATAAATTATTAAATACATATAATACAATGTGATCTCACGTTTATACATATAAAAAACAAAAGGATATTAGCGTTTTCAATGAAATTTAAGAAAATAATTGCAATGTCGAATAGTTTTTTTTGGCCACTGTATGTATATCAAACTACAAGTTGAATAGCAAGAATTGCAGAACATATGAAACCGTATACCCCTCGCCAATGTTCACATCTTTTTCGCAAACAAAATCAAGAATTTTTGCATTTCAAAACCCCAATAAACTGTAACTATTAGCAGCTGCTAGTTAAATAATTACTGACTTTCTAAAAATATAAATACTATACTTTAGGTTTTTCTATAGTTGTAATCTTAGGAAAACTTATACCCAGCAAAAAAAAGTGAATGCGTTTACTATGAATTAGTATTTTTAGGACTTCTTAAGCACTTCGGTATCTGAATTCATTTTTAATGCCATCTTAAATGTTCACAGGACTATCACTTTTGAACTCATGGAAACCACATTGAACTCTTCAGATTTATTCATATGTAACTACAACTGCGCAGTTGTGATTACAACTTAACTAAATGTTGTTTAAATGTGTTACAAGAATTCACTCACCCAGGAAAAGCGTAACCAAATCATTGAACATTCATTGGTTCTATGCACTCATTTCAATGACGAGTTGATTTGTTAAATGTGAAAACTGCTCCCTCTGTTAAAATCATGCGTTCTTCAGCTAAGTTGAACTATGTCATCTGCAATAAACCCCATTCATTAACTAATTCTTTTAAGTGCTTTTTTTTGCTCCGTACCCGTGTTCGTATCTAATCTTATCAATATAAATTATGACACTTATAGATATCTGAGCGTATCTTTATTAGAAGTTTTTCTAATTTCAAAATAATTTAAAGAAATTTGAAATTCTATCCCAGCAAAAAATTTCTGAAGTCACATAATATACTTTATTACGGTATGTAGGAATATTTTAAAACGAATTTATGTATTTATTGAGAAAAAAAATAACTATATTTGATATTAACTTTCTGCAAATTGAACAATTTAGTAGACCTTTATGAAACAACTTGTTAGGGAATTGTTATTTATTTCCAAACTTGTTTAGGGCAAGCATTAAATGATTTCGGAAATAAATTTATTCCATAATTCCCTAAAAAACTGCTTAAGAAATCGTGAAAATACCAATACATAGTGAACGCTTGCAATGTTTTTTGCTGGGTAATAATGTGTTTTGAAAGTAAGTGCCTGTCATATCGGAAAAATATCTAATCTTGAATTACAAATGACGTCACTAAAAGAATTTCGCATTTAACAAAATAAAGCAATTCTTGCAATTAACAGAATATTTATAATAGTGGCAATGCATTTTATAAAAATATTGTAAAAAAATTTGTCTGGTATAAGTAGCAGTGAATTGAAATTTAAATTTTGTTTAATATACCGTCATCATGGTAGCCCTTTCCTTGTTCCTCCTGTTCATTTTCAAATTGATTGTGAATTTCAGACTCGTCACCGGTCATATTATTTTTTATACGTATGTCAAGATAATTCGATTGATAAACGGAACGTCGTTTATCTTTTGTGTTTTTAGCTTCAGATGCAGGTAAAAATACAAAATAATTCATATGAACTTTTATTTTATGCAACTGAAAAATTACAATTATAGTTAAAAAGAAAAACATTAACTCTTACTTGTACAATAGGTATTTTGATTTTAATTGAACTATTTGCCAATCTTCCGGAAGAAAATATAAAAATTATATAAATTATAATTGTGTAAAAAAACGCTTTCCAAAACCTTTTTCTTGTTTAATGAATTACTGACATTATCAGATTATTCTCAACAACAATGTACAACAAACGTATTTCAAATAAAAAATTATTTATAACCTTGATTGAACATAATTACTTGTGATTGAAATTATATATTTCTCTTAGCACGGTGTTTTGTGTTCGTTTGTTTCGTTAAAAATTACTTTGAAAGTTTTGACATTGTAATATACAGTTACTATAGCAACCCGTATTCATAATTGATAAATAATTAAGAATGAAGAAACAACTTTTAATATCTTATGTGTTACAGTTGTTTTATAAGCCCAGCATATTATATTCTATGTGTGGGAGCGTTCCAATTAGTTGTGTTCATTTACTAAAACTTTTTACAAATTTGTAACAATTGTTTCTAGAAAGCGTTCATTAACCCAAAAACTTGCAATAATTATTCAAACAGCTGTTTTGCGTTTGTGTTTACAAAACATTATTTCTAAATGAATTTGAACAATCTATTTAATTAAAAAAAACAAGTATTAAGAAAAATTTCTAAATGAAGTTAAAAATAAAAATATTTTGGAACATTTCTTGTTGCTCTCTCGTTGCTAATTTTTACTAGTAAAGTAATATTGTATTGTATTGTAATATTGACCAACAATGGGAACAATTTAGCGGCGGGCACATAAATGAGCAGATCGTCGACCATCAATTCACAGTAGCAGGACGTAGAGTTCCCACTATGTACCTGCTGTTTTTCTATAGTTGTACTTCTTCTTATCAGATGCGTAAAGTTCATATGAATTTTCGTTTGTTGTATTAATATCTGAAATTTCTGATTTTTTAAGAATTCTTAAAATTAACTGACCGCCATATTAGTAAACAAGTTTTCTAAAGAATTTTCCAGAAACTACATAATGATTATTTATTTCATATTCGTATATTCGAATTAAAAATGAATTTTTTTTTTTTACTTTAAAATTAACTTTGCTTTAAATGAAACAAAATCTGGTATCTCTTTTGGAAAACAGCTGCGAATATAAAACTTAAACTGGAAATAGACAAATGAATCCAATAAGCATTTATTTATACTACATGCATATGCATGTATTTATGAGATCAGAAGCGAGTAAAACTTTTTATTTAAAGTGTAGAACTATCTAAATTGCATGTGTTTGTAAAAGAACAAGTAAAACACGACTATCACAATAAGGTTAGGACATAAATACAAGTGTCTATTCAAATGAAATATCAAGTAACAATGACTTGACAAAATTTAAAACGACCGGCAAGAGAAAATTAAACAAGCAAAAATTTATTGCTTAAACAATTTTGTGAAATACAAGTTATATAACAAAAAAAACAACAATATACATATATAAAGTAGCTATTCATTAAAAAGCTAACAATTCTATTTCTCATGAGCTGACCATTGCAAATTTAGACGACAGCTACTTGCGGTTTTTCAGCCACTACAAAAACAAAGCAATTTAATACGGTCAAAGAAAAGAATTTATCTCATAACTGCAAAAGATTTGCGTTCAACTTCCATAGGTAGGTTCGAATAATTAAAAAGGGGGGACAAAATTAAAGAAAACTTACGATTTTGTGTTGATGCACCTCTGTGATTGTTGCTCATAAAACGTTTGTGCACAAAATTTGTGGAGGAAGTTCTGGAAGATCCAGATACAATTGAGGTATTAGCGGATCGCACAAACCTTACAACTAGGCATGAATTCCATACAGTAAACATACTTAATAATACTATATATAACTTTTACTTAATAACCAAAACAATACGTTTTGCAATTAGTTTTTCTTCACAAATAATTATAATAAATATTATATTGGTTTGGCTTTTCTATTAACTGCCAAAATGTTTTGACGTTTATAATCAGTAATGCAAGGCACGAAAAGGAAATCAAAAACAAGACAATTAGAGAGTTCAAAGAGAAGAAAATAATAATAATGGAAAGATAGAGAGACGTTACTTGCAAAAACAAAAAAAGCAACAATTGTTAAATGGGGAAAAGCCGACAAGTTTGTTAATGATTAAACCATTTATTTCCTAGATATAAATTTCAATGTAACTAATTTTTACCTATTATTTTAGATTATTTCCACCTATTACCAGTTTGATATAATTTGCAACCTACAAAAATTCTATGTTTGTGGAAAGTCTTACAAGCTTTATAAGTGTACTTCACATTTGAACTTTTCAGAGACGGAAATGAAATCCATACTAATTACTGGTTGTAATAGAGGACTAGGTCTGGGCTTAGTTAAAGCGATGGTTAAACTGCCCCAACCACCTCTACATTTATTTGCCACATGTCGTAATAAGGATCAAGCCAAGGTATTTATTTTTATTTTATATAAAAAAGTAAAAAATGAAATGTCACTTACTTATGGGAGCCATTTTTAGTTGTTTTAATTCTTGCTGTTGTTGTCTTTGTTGTACTAGATACAATTGGTCTTCAGGAACTTTTACAAAAAGCAGTATAGAAAGTACTATAATTAAATAAATTCTCTACAATTATTTTCACACACTTAATTCAGTTTCCTGTTGCAAATATTTTTCACACTTTATTTTATGAACTTTTCGTGGTCACAATATCGCCAGCCAACTTTCCTGTTAAAAATTCCGAAACGAAATAAACGGCGTCTACTTTAACATCTGCTTTTTGCTATCATTTCATTTTAAATTGTCTTTTAGTTTTTTTCTCTTCCAATGGTTGATAACTTGTCAACAAGAATACCAATTGGAAATATAGTACAGAGTTGTATTTTTCATCACACGTCTTTTCATTTAAGCGTTTTTATATAAAATTTTAAATTGTGCAATTTCTTTTCGAAATCCAATTTTTAAAATAAACAGGTTAAAGCCTCGCAATATAGAAGTTTCTGTAAAATTATAATAAACGTTAAGAAATAAAAGTAAAATATCACTTTAAAGTGCACATACTTTATGTTTTGAGATTAACGTATTAAAATAGTGACCGAATTCTAACTTTGTCTATAATTTATTGCAGGAACTGGAAGAACTCGCATCTCAAAATTCGAATATTCACATATTGGAAATTGGTATGCACTGACATTTATTTTACACTAATTTATTCAGTTTTAATTTTGAATTTCATTGAATTAGATTTGCGCAATTTCAACTCGTACGATAATTTAGTTAAGCAAATCGATGATGTCACTCAGAACAATGGTCTAAACGTTCTCTTTAATAATGCCGGAATTTCACCTAAATCTACTAGAATCAATATTACTAAAACAGAAGATTTAATGAATACTTTTGAAACTAATACTGTGGTACCCATTATGTTGGCAAAAGCGTGTTTGCCATTGCTAAAGAAAGCCTCAAAAGCTCAAGAAAACTTGGATTTTGGTGTAAGTCGTGCGGCCATTATCAATATGACTTCAATATTGGGTTCAATTGAAAATAACACTGACGGTGGGCTTTATGCTTATCGCACTTCAAAAGCTGCTCTTAATGCTGCTACTAAATCATTGAGCATTGATTTATACCCGAGTAAAATATTGTGCGTGGCTTTGCATCCCGGTTGGGTACGTACCGATATGGGTGGATCAAAGGCTCCGCTTGACATCGAACCAACTACAGCTGAAATTGTGGAGACTATTATAAAATTTAATGGCGACCAAAATGGTGGTTTCTATCAATATGACGGTAAAGAATTGCCGTGGTAGTGGAAATATTACATTGTTAGTTTCACCTACATTTAATAAAATTTCTAATAATAAAATACCTATTTAAATGCAATCTTTTTCTTCTCAAATATTTTATTTACTATTTCAGTCTCACTTTATAAAATTAGTTTTACAAATAAAACATTTTTTAATTTTTCACAAGTATTTTATTTTTTTTTTTTCAAATCTATTTGAATCTTTTTCTCTTGTTAGACAATTAAAAAGTATTTTTCGGTTCAAATGAAAAATTATTATTATGCAATTGGTTATTGTTTGTTGGAATTTCCGCTTAACTAAAATTTAAAAAAATTTTGATCCAGTGTGTCGGTTTGCCTTTTTTACGTTGGAAAACATGCAATTGAAAAAATAAAACTAAATTTTAGAATTGGAAATTAAAAATAAACGCACACATTTATGTATATTGCAAAACTCATTTAAGAACGAATAAAAAGCTAAAAACTATGATACAAAAATGAAAAAGCCTAAAAAGTTCTAATGAGCAGCAACATTATTGTTTCACTAACGTATTCATAAACAATGTTTTTGATTTATAAAAAGTTTATGAAACAAAATCTTAACCTTTTATTAAGCAAAAACATTTTTATGAATAAAAAAGTTAATAATATAAATGATTATGTTTAAAATTAAGATTTGTTGTTCGGTACATACTTTCTTTTAAAATGAAGGATTGTTTGGTACATCGATGCATAAAATAGCCACAAAATACGTAAAAAGTTTAAAACATGTTGTCACATGATTATCTTATATAAATATGAAGATTTAAAATTCGTTTTATAATATATGTAGTTCAAAAAATGTATTGTATTATTATTTTCTCCATTTGATTTAACAAAGAAACCAAAATGTTTATCATATGTGCTGGACTCTAGAGTTGATGGATGATGTGGAGGGGTTGGAAGAAGTGGAGGAGGAGGCAGATAGAGAAATTGCTTCTGCTGAAGAACGTGGCATTGCGGTTACAGACATGGTGGGTACTGCGGTAAATATATTTGAGTTTCCTATAGTGTTGTTTGCTCCATGAATTGTGGTCAGTTGGGCATTGACTGTGGTATTGGTAGCGGCGGAACTACTCATTACCTCACTGCTGGTTGCCGTTGTGGCATTTGTTGGAATTGTCAAGACAATATGTCTAAGAGTAACTGCCCAAGAAGTACATTCGTTGGCGTGATTGGCTACTAGTGATGTGTAAATTTCCATGGCTTCAGAATATGCACGGCGTCCGACAGCCTCACTTAAACGATAGATTTTCTGTTGCACTCCTTGACTTAAGTTACCCGTTTGCCATAATTGTTCTATAATACCCAAACGTCTTTCAATTTCTTCACGTCGTATATTTAATGATTCTTGCACTAAAGGAACTTGTTCCCGTAGACACCGAAAACTTGTTGCCATAGCATCTGTGGGTAAAGTTATGCTTTCTTGTTCATTACTTGTATGGGGCATAGGGTGGACCACAGCCACAGGCTGCATAAGAGTTGCAGCAGCTGTAGGTGGTGGCGGTAAACCAGCACTCGCTTGATTTGGTAAAACCACCGCAGTTGGCTTCGTTGAGGTAGCCGTTGCAGCTCCTTGAAGTGGATAAGCTACTCTTTTGTTTAGACTAATACGAGTTCGTCCGGGTACACCGCCTGCTGATGGTGATATCGGATTAAAAGCTAATGTGGGAGGATCATTCCAGCCAGGTGTGCGAGAACCTTTAATATATAATACGTATAGAATTATTGTCAAATAGAAATCTTTTACGTTTCATGTAGCAATCTTTTTTCCATTTGCTAGCGATTGCTTGTCATCGGCTGTGTTGAGTGTATTAAAATACAGCAAAGTTTTTCTTACCTGGAAACGGTTCACTGGCTGTTGGCATTGCAGTGGGTGCTTTATCTGCCATGTTTACTTAAATTATGTAATTATAATTATTTGAATCTTTTCTAAAGTTAAATTGTTTAAAACTTTTTGAAAATATTTTTAACTAAATTTTATTTTTACATTAAAATAAAATCAATTGCTTGAGCAATGACGTCTCCTTTTCCCTTTTCTGTTCTTTTCTATATTTTTCGTTTGCATTTCTCTCACTGACGTTTACAAAAAATTACTTTTCACCATTGCGGCTTCTTATTAATCTGAAAATCACTGAAAACTAATAACAAGTTGTGTTAACCCGGCAGTTGTAGTATTGTATATGACGTTGTTTGAGTAAATAAGCGATATGACTGTCAAAAATATAAAATTTTTTTTATTTAAGTGAGTTTTCAGCCATGTTATCATTTTTCTTACATTTAACTGTGGTCCAGGGCTTTTTAAAATGAGAATTACGGTAGGATATGTGACGCGCAAAATAGAAAGGGACCTAAGGGTAAAAACCGGTTTTGTTCAGGAGAGCCATTTTAAAGATTTAAATACGTGTATCTTTGGTGTACTTCACTTTCATAAAACGCGCATATCTCTGCGAGGGAACACTTTTGGGGCATGGGATCGGTCTCATTCGATGCTCAGATGTTGTACACATCAAAAAAAAAAAAAAAAGTGAAAATTGCTTTTTTTTACCCTTAGGTCCCTTTCTCTATGCGCTGTCACATATAGTGATTTTTTACAGTTTTTTAAATTAATTTAATTTTCACAAAAAAGCAATAAATTTAAAATTTAGAGGTTTTATTTGTTCTGTTCTTGCATTTATTTATACTGTATTATGCATTTTTCATAAATTTTCTTTTAGTTCCACACAATTTTATTTTATGATTTATTTCAAATTAACTAATATTACAACAATTCAGAATTTAAATTTCTAATAAATTGCATTATCCACAAAAAAAAATAAAGTACACATACATATGTTAGTCTAAATAGTATATAAATAATCGTAATAAATTTTGATAAATAAAAATAATTATATAAGTTGTGCAATATTTACAAATTTTGAATATTTTCAATAAAAAAAAAAAAAAAATACGGCATCAATGATATGCTCTCGTTCTCTAATTTCAGCATGAGATTATTTTTGTAAAACGATGAGCTAGTTTCGTATTAACTCGTGAGAATATCTCGCATTTTTTCTGATGTGCAGGGGCGAAGGCATAGACACTGGTCACTGAACAGTACCGACTTCAGTTGATACCAATCCAAAGGAACATCAGAGCAGCATCCTTCGTTGGTATTGTGTAGCGCCAGCAAAGTAATATAATTAATGAATGAAATGAATACGGCTCCTGACATCAGAAGCGCTGCAACACTGCTATAAACAAAAATGAACGTGAAAAACCAGAGTGTAAGATAGTTTAGCTTTCCTCTATCTATCCCTTCACCACTTGTCATCACTCTCACTATCACCAGTGTAAAAACAGGGTTAGGTGTAGTTCTTATTTAAAAGAAGCAATTACATACATATTGTCATGTTCTAATTAAAAAAATTAGAGGATCGCTTGACCTGAAACTTCCCGTTAAGTTTAACCCATTCAAAGCAAATTTGCAGTATTCGATACAGTTTTAAGTCCAAAAATTTAATACGTATGAAATAGCACACATGTGCATAAATAAAATTAAGAAATACCCTATAAGAAGCCTGAGACCAAGTGCCTCCAAGTCGACTCTTTTGTCGATTGTTTTTGGTAACTTTTTGATGACACTGTCAACGAATCGTCTACAATTTTTATTTTATTTTGCATTTGTGATGAGAAGAGAATGCAATTTTTTCTTTCACCGTTGCTTCCTCCCTTTTCATAAGTTTATAGTCTTTGGTCTAATCTTTATATTTTTTGCTGTTTATAAATTATCACAATTTCTTTGTTTTTTTACTAAATCTCGTTTAAATAAAAATAAAGAAACGAAGCACAGAAATAGCAGATACTGCATCAAATATGTAAATATACATACTATATATGTACATATATGTAATAATACAATGACAATGCGAAATTTAAAATTGAAGGCTTTATTTAGCAGTTGACTGAACACATTTAGGTCAAATATGCACCGTCTACGGTTTTATTTAGATTTCTACTTTATTAAATTTTAAAGAAGTAACTGTTGAGTTTAACAGTTTGGTAGCAGTTGAGCGCAACTTTACAACTTCTGAACGCTCCCATTGTCTTATTATTTACTAATTTGGGGGTGCTGATGGCGAGTAGTCAGCGTGTTGGCTCTGCAACCAGAAAGACCCAGGTTCGATTCCCAGCCGTGTCAAATCAGAAAAAAGTTTTTTCTGAGTTTTCTGTGCTACAGTACCCTCCTTCGTCGGTATTTGAGCAATAAAACGTCGGCAAAGTAAAATAATAAATAAAATGGCTACATTTAGCTTAAAAATAATGCGTCAAAAAACATCAGAGACGCCGCAACTTTGCTTTATAATTTACACGCAACTGCAGAGTTGTGCAAGAATTAAGCTCTATCTTCCTACCACTTTCACCACCTGTCTATTTCTTCCCTATACTTCTCTCTAGTTCCAGTGCAATGCATTGCATATGTAGGGGATAGCCCCTGAGCACTGGTCCAAGATAAAAAAAAAAAAAAAAAAAAAAATTGTTAACTCTGTTAATAGCGTGGAATCATTATGATTTTGTGGATCTTAAGTGTTTTGAGTTCTCCAAACTTACATCGAGTAATGCTTTGCGATTAAGTTCTTAAATAAATATTCACCCGTATTGCGGTTGGCGCTTTTCGACTTCGACAT
The DNA here is from genome assembly GCA_963924685.1 of Dexiosoma caninum. Taxonomy (NCBI): domain Eukaryota; kingdom Metazoa; phylum Arthropoda; class Insecta; order Diptera; family Tachinidae; genus Dexiosoma; species Dexiosoma caninum. The sequence goes on along the minus strand of OZ004726.1, from coordinate 28,684,963 downwards.
TTTCTTTCCGATTACCGAAAAATTTAGTTAACTGTCGAAAATCATCAACAACTCTTTACTTATTGTTAAAATGTATTGTTGTGTGATAAGTCTTTTCAACAACCTATCCATCCATAGTTTATGTACTCTCCATAACATTTATTGACCCAAATTGTAATAGATTAATATTTTAAGTTTTATGGTTGGACTTATCATTATATTCAGCAAATGATTATTGTAAATAATTCCTGCCAAAGACTCCCAAACTGTTAAACAGTCAATAATCTGGTAATTTATAGCACACAATTTTTCTGATTTTGTAACAAAAAAATTAACTGCACATCAACTCCTTTTTCTACTCAAAAGTTTTAAGGAATGTGGTGAAATGCTCAAGACAAAACTTCACTGCACATCAAATCATTTTTCTCCTCAAAAGTTTAAAGAATATCGTGAAAAGTTTAAGCAACATTTAACATTCAACATTTAGGGGTAAACTTTTTGTGGAATATATGTATGTACGCAGAAACTATTTGCAGGGCGATAACATATTTTAAGTATATTTGTACATACAGCCAAACATATGTATCCACGTATATACATATTAAAGCCTTGCACAGTTCCATCTGTTCGTACTAGTTTCAGTGGATGAGTAGGTTCTTGTATGAACTGATAAATATAATAATAAAATAGCCTTTCTGTTACAAGTCGCTATAGTTATTTTCTAAAACAGTTATTGGTATGGTTAGATAAGAGACGAAAAGAAAACCATACTTGTTTTACTATAAGTATGTACTTGTGATATAAAAAAAACTCTTTACTGTGAATTATCGTCAATAAAGATCGGTGTTGCCAATGAAGAATTTAAAAATGATTTACTACTGACATCCAAATTACACATATGCAGAAAGATAACACATGCATCCAACACTTAATACGAATGTCTATTACTCAGCTGTACTTTATGTAATCCAAGTAGCTTTTTTCTAAAAACATTGTAAGAAAATTACTATATCATACTTGTACTTTGGATTAAATACGTGTAGCACTACAGATATCTGAGAAGAAAAAAAAACAGATACATGTCCTCAGTACCGATACAATTAGCAACGGTAACTATCTTTAACAGTATTGAAATACTATATGAAATGTAAGCACATACAGCAACTGTTGCACTCGTTTCCCAGTTAGGACTTTCAATCTTAAAAGACTCTACCAAGATCCGAGCTGACGATTAAATCAAAACTGGGCGATCCGAATACGATATCAAGACAATGGGAGAAACTGTGTCATTATGGCGACTCTTCCATATGAATCGTCTACGATGCTCCGAAAAGAATCGTGTAAGAATGTAATACGTGTAAACTTTATGAACTATAATACTCTCTTTCAATTTACCAACCGCCTCATCCTCATACTATCCATTTCAGAGAACTTTCAGAGAAGTTCGTTTTCAACAAACAAACGGAACAAATTAAATTGCGGTTCGAATCTGTGATTATAATATAAATAAAAAAATAAAAATTAAATGATATTCGTTACTAAGCGCATCACCGGAGAACTGCTGTATCGATTTCGATAATTTTTTCTGTTTGTTGTTGGAAATGTTCCGAGGATGGTATGAGGGGGGTGAAGAAAAGTTCGAGTGACTTCAGACTTTACCCGAGCAATTTTATTTTTCCTTTATTTAGGGAACCAAATAAAGCAAATATTAACAAAAAATCAATACAAACGTTTACAAAAAAAGTACTATTTAAATACCCTCTTTGTCATCACTAGTAAATTCTGTATAAATTAATCACGATTTAAAAGAGCCCAAAATCACTTCAGTATTTTAGTGACGGCTCAAAGCGTAAGAACGGGTATTTTGTTTAGCGCAACATTTATTTGCATTAAATCGTTATTTTGTCTCGATTGTATTATTATTAATGAATGTACTGATAGTAGTTGCATTTGCCTTATGGGCTATGTTTATGCGTTATTTACCAAAAATTATCGCAATTATTAAACTAAAACAATGGGCAAATACAATTCCGGGACCAACTTTTAGTGAATTTCTTGAAAATGTTAAAAAAGACGGTAAGTTTATGATGATGACGGTAATATAATGATGGTTATGATAATTGGACTTTGAACCAGAACATGTACATGCACATTTCTGCACTCTTTTATTTTCATTGTTCATGTTTGGTTTGGTTTTGTTTTAGTTTTTGTTTATGCAGTGGACATTTTAAAAAGCACACACATCCGTTTACATGAACGTCTCCAATTATTCTTACTGTGTTAACTCATTGATTACACATAGATGCATAAAAATGTGCATATGTATGTATGTACATAAACATACATACATATATATGTCTGTAAGTGCATTAACATGTAGGACAGTGCTCTTGATTTTATCACTTAATGAGTTTGCAATAAATTTATTTTCATTATAAATACATATGTATGTACATACGAGTACATATGCACATGCATACGCTGATCTTTTACGTGATTGCTATGTTTAATTAGATTTTTGTAAAATAAAAAAAATGTTCAAAATAAAAGTAAAGCTTTGTTCTTCGAATGTTCTCGCATGTGCGGTTCTCTTATCTTGCGTATTCCAGTCAGGGGAATCAGGAGTTAGTGAACCTGGTCACTCGTAGAACGGCTCGTGCTTATTTATATCTGTGGACTTTTGACAAAATATTATACGAATTGTGCCACATTCGATATTGCGCTCACTTAGGGTAGATAGGTCGCGTTTACAGTGTGGTCACGGTGCAATACAACTCCCGTTAGACTAAAATATTTACTAGGTGGATGATTCACTTTTTATTGGAGAATTCCTTCTTACAGTGTGGTCACATTTTAATGACGGGCGGATCGGCAGAACACCCCGCCTCTTCCACCGAACTCTTCACTGGTGGACCGATTTTGATGATTGTTTTTTATTTGAAAGGTCGTGCTTACAGTGTGGTCCCATTTTCATGGTGGCAGAACGGGCAATACATTTCCGCATAGACAAAAATTCAAGTTTTTAAATAGGTTTTATTTACATATTTAGAATAATATAACAATTTTCAAAAGATTAACGTAATGGAATACTAAAAAGCGAAAAGCCAAAATGTTTGGAAAAAAATTAAACCGACTTAAAAAAGGAAGTAAAAAGTAAAAAATAATAGTGAACAGTTTGAAGTCGGTGCCAAGTACGAAATGCAATATATCGGGAAAACATGATATATATATTTCTATACATATATATGTACGAATATAAATGTGTCCATGTACATGTACATGCATAAAAAAGACATTAATAAAAAAAGATGTTGAACAAATTTCAAGATTAAATAAATTCAATACGACATATTAAGGTCGCCGGTTTCTCAAGGCCTAATAAATAAATGATTACTATAACCTTTGTTCCTACTACATTGGAGGTCCAATAGTATGTACCTTGGTTTTTATAAATTTCCAATACTACGAAAGCGAATTTTTTTTATTGGGCAGTTCTGTAGGACGAATTAAAAAATTTTTGTTATTCTATAATCCATAAAACTGTATTATATAATACAGAAAACTGTATTTTTGTACGAATCTATTTGGTTTAAATTTCACTTTGATGTTTTGTACTTGTTTTTTTTTCTGCGGTCAACTGCCAAATAATCAGTAATAAAGAAAGAAATTTAATAGTGATAAAAAGCGTCTTGTGTCGCGTGCTCTATATTTGATAAATAAAGCATGGCAGAGTAAAAGAAGTGAAAAGGAATCAAATCTCTTTAGAAAATAGGTTAAATATTATAGAAGATAATAAAAGTGGCAAATCCGTATATGAAATTTGTACCAAGTATGGATTATCTAGGTCAACCATTTGCAATATAGAAGTCGAAATTTTTGTTTTAAATAAAAAACTAATCTAAATCAAGTTATTGATATGTGTTTTGCTTTATATAAAAGAAGAAAAACCTGTTGTTCAATAATACATTATATAATTCGTACTATTTGATCTCAACTGTACTTGATAATTTTTTTATCAATTACATAATTAAGAATAAAAATTTAATACCTTCGGCCAGTTTCAAATGATCGCAATCTGCATAAATGCGACGCAAACAGCCGTCGTTTATCTGCAATTCTGCTCGAACTGTATTTTAATGGCACGTAAGCCAAGATCTACGTAAAATTTTCCACGTAGTCGAAGGACAAAGGCCAACAAGTTGATACGACGACGAATCGACATTTCGCACTCTTTTTCAATACTTTGGGCTAGAGCAGCAATATTCTCTTCGGTACGCACGTTTCTTTGACTTGTTGATGGTTTTGAATCGAGAAGAGTTCAAAAACAGCGCAAACGATTAATAACTGCGCGAACTGCTTACTCACTAGGCCGATTATGTTGTCCGAAAAATGCATGAAGTGCTCTTGAACTTCGCGAACAGATTTATTTTTTTCAAAATAAATTTCCACAGTTTGTGAAACGTTGTCGTGGCGTTAAAACATTCATACTGAATAGAAATCACAACACAGTTTGATATTCTCAGCTGTCAACCCATAGTTATCGATAGTTCTCATGCAGCCAAAAGGCACCCGATATTTATATTCATTTAAATATTTATCTATTTAAAATTCTTTGATATATATTTTTTGTTAGTTTGTTAAAAAAAAACAATTTTTTTTTATTTTGAATTATTAATTCGCATTGTTTTGCTTTGACACTTTGAGCAACAATAAAATACCATGTTCTTTTTGTCTTGTTGTATTTGTAGCACAACTTGTGAATCACCCAAATACTGAAATAATTGCCATACTCTTTCAGTCTTTTTTCATTCATTGATGCTTTCGAGAGATTCATGTAGTTTAGTCTATTTTCTGGTTTACAAATTATTTAAATTCTTTTTGTGTAATACTGAGTACAAATTCATTTCGAAACATTTTTAGAAGTTCTCAATTGGTTCACTAAATTGCGCAAAGAACATGGTCCTGTTTTTCGTATTTGGATGGGCAAAGATTTACTGGTCTTCTTTTCGGATCCCGAAGATGTGCGACAATTGCTGAGTAGTAACACACTTTTGTACAAATCGAAAAACTATGACATCATAGAGCCATGGTTGGGAAAAGGTCTGCTACTCAATGGTGGCGCAACATGGCATACACGTAGAAAATTTCTAACGCCAGCATTTCATTTTCGAATTTTGAGTGAATTCAAGGAGCCAATGGAAGAAAATTCTAGAATATTGGTAAGCAAGTTAAAAGAGAAGGCCAATGGAGAACAATTCGATATTTATCCCTACATAACGTTGTTTGCACTGGATGCGATCTGTGAAACTGCAATGGGTATAAAGAAGAATGCTCAGTTGCAAGCCGAATCGGAGTATGTGAAGGCAGTGCAGAAGTAAGTGAAAAAAAAATATTTTGGAAACTTGAAATTAAATTTTGTTTTTGTTTTTCAAAGGAATTGAAATAGTTTTTAAAATGCAAACGATTTTGCTTTCGCATATTGCAAATACAATATTGAAAACAAAACCAAATTTAGTGCTTTCGAAAGAAATATTCGTTCGCATTTAGAGGTAGAAAATTTTTCTATTCATTTCTTACAGAATCTGTCATATTTTACACAAACGCTCCTTCTCTTTTTGGCAACGTATGAATATTTTCTACAAGTTCACGCAGCGTGGACGTGAAACGGATGCCACTATCAAAATTCTGCATGATGAAACTAATCGCGTTATAAAAATGCGCCGTAAACTTCTCCAAGATGCACAAATCAATAATATGACTGACGCCCAGCAAGTAGACGAAGTGGATTGTCGAAAGCCGCGCTTAGCTTTCCTTGACATGTTGCTGATCTCCCAAATGGAAGGTGTGCCGCTTACCGATCATGAAATACGCGAAGAAGTTGATACTTTTATGTTTGAAGGTCACGATACAACCAGTTCAGCTATTGGATTTGCCATATATTTGCTCTCCCAAAATGCCAACGAACAAAAGCTGGCTTATGAGGAAGCTGTTGCTCTGGAGGGTAAGGAAAAAGAACCGATGCCTTATTTGGAGGCCGTTATCAAGGAAACTTTACGTATATATCCATCAGTTCCATCATATTCACGCTGTGTAACCGAAGATATCAATGTGGGTTCTCTAGTTGTTCCAAAAGGTGTTAATGTTAATATTTTGACGTATATGATACATCGTGATGAGAAAAACTTTCCTGAACCCGAGAAATTTGATCCCACAAGATTTTTGTGCAAGGAAAACATTTTGCATCCCTATAGCTTTGTGGCCTTCAGTGCTGGACCACGTAATTGCATAGGACAAAGGTTTGCCATGTTGGAACTGAAATGTTCTCTATCGCATCTTGTGCGAAATTTCGAATTTTTACCTGCTGAGAACTACAAACCGAAACTATTGGCAGAATTGATTATGAAAAGCGGAAATGGTATACAAATTCGCATGAAAAAGCGTCAAGTTTAGTAAATTACAAAATGTTTCTTTTTCCCATACATACATATGTCTTTAATCTTCATTTTTATATAATAAAATCTTTTATGTCTTTCGAGTCGCCTCTTCAGGAAAATAAATATAATTAACGAAAAATTTAAATAAGTAAAATTTTAAAAAAAATTTTGGTGCTTTTGTTTTTCGAAAATTAAAAAGTAGTGAAGATAAGTTGTTTTACCAAAAATCAAATCAGCTAAACGTCTAAATAAGTTAATTTTTCATATGTATATAATATGTTTGAAAATATATGTATATCGCTAATACCTACCGATAAGAACAAAAAATGTTTGTCGTATGTCCACAGATTTAATTTCCTAAAGAACCCACTCAAAAGAAGCGCCGAAATATTGATTAAGTAAAATATTTTTTTTTTTAAATAAGACTTTAAAACAAAGCTTGAAGAATATTAAATAATATTGCAAAAGTTTAAAAAAAGTAATTATCCCTATCGTGAATACTATTTCCCTTGAAATATATTCCCTTCTCCTAAAATTGTAATCATTTTCCCGTGAGTGCAAAACAAAATTCCCATATCGTGAACGATTTCTTTCCTTTCCCGTTGATTTATTTGCTGGGGAATTGCTTACAAAATGTAAGTAAATTATTCTTTTACGTGGATATTTTAATAACGCTGAGGTTACATGATCAAGTTTGCCTTTCAAAATTTTCACACAAAGGCTGCCTCCTAAACATCTCTATGCAATGTCAAAGCAGTGTTTAAGTAAAGCAGTAATATTTTACCAACCTTGCAAATCACGCATTGAAATTTTATAATTTGTAACATCGTCGACGTTTAGAAACATCTGTTTGCTTTGCTTTATAAAAAAACAATGGCTGCGAAAAACTTAAATTTTCGAAAGCAATTAATAAGAATAATAACTATTATTTAATACAATAATTAAATTTTTAATGAAAATTAAGTACTTATTTTATTGAAATTTTTTAACTTTTGTTCTTTTATCGCTATTGGTGGCGATGGCACGATGGATGGTAGTCTGCACGTTGACTACGAATCCAAAAACAGACTTGGGTTCAACCGCAGTTTCGGACTAAAATTTTAAAATATAAATAAACATCTCGCATTTTTCTGATGTGCATTAGTGTGTCTTTGTGTCAGTTGTTGTCGGAAGGTTTCAGTGGCGAAACATAGTCACTGGTTACTGAACAATACCGGCTTCAGCTGATAGCAATCCACAATCGCATTAGAACGCCCTACTTCGTCGGTATTGTGTAGCACCGGCGAAGTAAAACAGTAATAAATATGGCTACTGAACCGAAGCTTCAGCACTGCTACGAGTATAAACAAAGAACGTGCGAAAGCAGAGCTGTCGTTTCTCCTACTATCCCTTTCCTATAGTTCCAGCACAATGCTTCGCATGTGTAGGAGTCATCTCCTGAGTGCTGGTCCAAGATAAAAAAAAAAAAAAAAAGCACTTAATATAAATGTTGCTTTTGTTGCGTTTATTTGCATATCAACTGATGACTTTAGGAATGCTATACATCGTCAAAGTTTGCACACTTGCGTTTAGAAACATGAGACATTGTCGCACTGGAAAGCAGCTGATGTTTAGGAAGGCAGCCGTACTCTTTGCCAAAAACAAAAATTATTTTCTGCTGTGTCGTAGGCTGCACGCAAGTTTTCTGCAATTTGAAACATACAAGCGAAAAGAAAATTTTAAAGCAGTCGATTTGACCAGAGATTCGCTTTTAAACGAATGTTCGCTAAAGCGAGGAATTCCGAATATACAAACATTTGCTAAATTGTCGGAAATTTTTAAAAATATGAAGATTCGTAAAAACGAATTGGCAAAAATTTTTTATATACAAATGGTTCATACGGCTATCAATTTGTGGGGTGGGTGTTAGATTTCCGCCTAAGACCCTGGGTGTTTTTTTCAAAGAAAAAAAAAAATTAAAAAATAAAATCAACATGATATGAAAAAAGGAAAAATTTACTATAAAAAAAAAACAAAAGCAAAGAAACAAAAATCGTAGAGTATATTTTTAGTTTTAGCGAATATTGTTAACAATGTTAAAAATAGTTATTAATATATAATCGAACATTCGAAATCGAAACATTTGCTGCCTCAAACTGAGCGATGGATGAACTCTAAACTCTGTATTAAAACCAAAAATTTTTACTTCCGTATTAAACAATATAAGAATTGGTTTAATTTATTTTTATATTCTTGTAATGTTCTTCCATTTTCTACATTCACTGAGAACTAATAACGAGAAGAAAATTCCGCATGTACGTCACGAAGCTAATTTTCCCCTAGAGGGTAGTGAGAATTTCATGGGAAGAAAAATTTTAAAATTCCTCTTCGCGATAGGGATATGTGTGTGTGTACGTAGACTATAAACAAAATTATATATTTGAATTGCAAAAATTTGTTTTTAAAAAGATTTTACATGGTGTGTATTCGATATTAAAAATCTTCTGTTACGCACCAATCTAAGCAAGTCTAATCTGTTACACAGCAATCTATGCCGCCTGGCGATAACGCTGAAATGTATTGCCATGTATTACCGCTTTTGTTTAGGTTGGTGTTCTAGTTGTTGACGTTTGCATTTTACTTGCGTCGTAATTTTTTAAATTAATTTTATTTTTCTAACTTTTTTTATGAAATAAAATTAATACTTTTTGAAAAATTATTTTTCTTCTTTTGATAAAACTTTTTTAATTAATTAATTTAGTTAACTTTAATTTCGATGCAGTTTTTATTTTTAGCCCAGTTCTTCTAGTCAAATTGTAAATATGTGTTTGTAATTGGCATTTTTAAGGCACTCTCTTTTAGCTCTTTGAAAAGATTAAAATATTTTGCTAGTTCAAATACAGTATTTTTAAATTTAAAAAGTGTTACACATTTCGACACTGATTGATTTTTTTGTCCAACATATTTAGTACGAGTATCATTTAGTATTATACCTCGTTTACGCTTGAAACGCTTTGAAAAGTATAAAAAACTTAATGACAATGTATGTACATGAAGTTTCATTGTAAGTGGGCAGGCAACATAGACTTGCATCGAACTTGTTGCAAAGATAATTTTAAACGCAACACCAATGATCAATATCAAACGTCTTTAATTTAAATGATTTTCATAATTGCAGCAAATGCCAAAGTGATTACTTGCCGTGTTGTGCCAACGGTTACAAAATTATAAATTGTTTGGATTTTATTAAATTATTGTTATTATTATTTGAGAATAAAAAAAGAACTTATATTGGCCATGAAATATGACTTTGAAAACTGTATGTATGCAATTACTTTCCAATTAAAAATGATAAAAATGCAAAGAAAAACGAAATTTTGCTTAATTATATCTCTACTATATACATATGTGAATGCCTAATTTGCCAAATTGATTAAGTCCATAAAACATAAAATTGTGAAAAATTATGAAACAGTATTTGCAAATCTCGCCATAACGAACGATATAATGTCGGGCGCATTCGTTATACCGGCAAATTCGATATATGTGGAGCCTTTTTTGTAAAATACACAGGTTTGTTAAAAAAAAAAAATATAGGAAATCTTTCCGCTAAGCAAATTTGCAGCCACGAGACACTTTTTCCAAAAAATTAATACGTATTGAAAATCGATTTGCCAAGCAATTGTGTTGAATCACCTCTGATGCCAAGTAGACGTATTAAATTTTGAAGGTTTGTTTTCGTAGCCATTTTTTTTAGTAATTATTCGTCGGTGGTACACAATACCGATTGTGGATTGTGGACTGTGGATTGGTTACAGCTGAAGCCGTTACTGTTCACTGACCAGGGACTATGCCTTCGCCACTGAAACGACAACAAGTGACACAAAGCACACAAATGCATATCAGAAAAAATGCGATACGTTTTTATGATTCTAAAACTGGGCTTGAACGCAGGAAATTTTTGATTTTGTAAACATGCAGACTACTACAGCCATCGCCAGCCATAGTCTGAAACTGGGATCTTAGGCAGTGCAAATGTTCACATATGGATCCTTTAGAAGCTATGAATATGCCATTCTCTAGTAATGACTTCCATTTTTGTTTTCAAAGATTGCTACATCGTCAGCGTTCGGATTCGTCGTCCGAATAAATATGAAGTCGTTGTAAATAACTTGTATTGAACCGATTAATTATTTATATATTTATTTCATTTAGTGAGGTTTCTAGTTATTATTCGAATAATTTGTTGTGAAAATACTATATGCAGTTAATATTAAAATGTAAGAAAATTGAACAATTAGAGTTAATCGATTTGGCAAGTGAGGTCTACATATGTATTTATATCACTCATACGTCGTGTTGCTACGAGTACTTAAAAATATTTAGTCTACTTTATTTAACAAAGTCCCAAAATTTTATACAAATAAAAAAATATACAAACAGACATCATATACGGACAACAAAGAGTCGTGCCAACAATAGTGGTGTGAAACAAAAATGTGTTTTGTGCAGTTATCGATGGTCTCAAGTAGAAAGGCCATAACTCGTATTTTTTACGAAATTGAACTTTTTTAAATTTATTACAAAAATTTAATGCAATAATCTCATTGTAATAATAACAGTTTCTGTTATGTGTTTACCATTTCCTGCAAAGTTACAGATATTTGAGTTAGGACCTTTCTGCTTGAAACCAACGTTATGTACATATAATATCCGCAGTTGTTCCGTCTTAAAATTCTGCAATTTTCACTTTATGCAAGAAAGGATATACAGTGCGGTCAAAGTTTTCAAGTTCAGTTCTGCTAACCAGTCTCTTGAGTGGTGACCTTTTTAGTCTCAGTTACTTCTTTGAGTTCCGGAGATTCGGATCGTAGTATTGTGGTTACTCTACCTACAGTGGGATTTTGCCAAATTCTCTTATGTTCGCCATTGGCCCGCCCATTGTTGAAGTTCGGTCTTGAATTTTGGAAAAGGTGTGACATTGTACAGTGTAATGTAATACAAAGAATATCCCATTTTGGCAAACCTATCAGCCTCTTCGTTTCTTATTTTACCTTGATGTCAATTTTATCCGTAGATCAGTTTAGTATTCGTACGAATTTATTTCATTTTTAAATTTCAGGACATTTACGGACCTCACCTCCTCCCCCTTTAAGGCTTTGACAACTTTCTTACTGTGTGTAAAGATACGGATCGGAGCCCAGTTACCTGTTTCCTTTAAATAATTAAATTAGGATGAAGCAATCAACAAATATATTCAACAGATGCCACAGTATGACTGCTCGGAATTACGATCAATTAATCGATTTGCACTCATTGCTACGAACATTGCTGCTGCGGCTTGGCATAAGTTTATGCTGTATAAAATGACAAAAAAAAGTTGACAGCTGTCAAATCGACTGTTAAACAAGACAGTGGTGTAACATCAAAAATTATTAACTCTAAAAAACATCCTTTAGAAAAGACCTTAATTTTCCTACAAATATTTACCGATGTTATTTGTATGTGTATAGTTAGTTATGTGTGCCTATGTATTCTTATAAACTGGTATGTTTGGATGCAATTTATTTAACTCTAATTGTTCTAATTACATTTCAATGTGCAACATTCTTTGATGTTGTTGCTTCAATTACATTTTTTTCTTCATATGAAGTGGCAAAACAGAAGGAGAACTAAAAACAAAAATAACTAAACTACTCGTAAATAAAGAAAAATAAATATTTATACATTTTAAAAAAGTACTATGTACGTACTTCTACCATGGAGCCATTTTAATATGTTTAAAAGTGAAATTGCATTTAATTGTCCATTCATATCAGCCATCAGAAATGAAGAGGAAGGAACAAAATTCAGCAGGGAAAACCAAAATTTTTATTTCTTCCAACGTAAAGGTGCAGGTCAAGCAGTGCCGAGTCAGTAGAAAAATATTGACCTCTCTGAAAAAATTCCCATAATATGGAAATCATTTGCAAGCATAAGATCCTGCATTCTATCCCCCGTCAGGCCAAAATATTTTCCGATTTATCTATACTAATATCGCCTTCCTTTGTCAGTATTTGTTCAATCCTTTACTTTAAACTCTCTTCATTATTTAACAAAACTTCACATCGAAGACCTGACGGGGATTGTTAAGTTTAAAACATATATGTGAATGTGTTAATAACACTCATATTTATCGATAATAAACTGACAATTAGTGCTATTTGTAACTGAAATTATAAATTGCTGCTGGTAAATAAATACTAACGAGTAAATGAAGCTGAAGACAGTCATGCAAAGATGTTGCTTATGACATGCATATGGGTATTTAAGCATCATTATACGGTTTGAACTTTTGAACTTGAATGCAGCAGTCTAATAGGAAAGATACATACATAAGTATGTATGTACATCATGCAGCATACTTTCTCTTACTATATATGGATGAAAAAACACAGCTTAAAGGCTTTTAAACAGCAAATTTAAATAATTCGTCATTGAAAGAGAAGCAGCACTTTATTTAATTTAAATACACTTTCAACGATGCAAACAAAATGTTCAGTGAAATGTAAAAGTAGGTTAGGTGGGTTATATAAAGATGAGAGTGACTGAGTGAGACTTGGTCACTCATTGTGACATTAAGGGGATTGCCTAAATGGAGTACCACCGCCAAACCAAGCAGTGGTCAGAGAGTAAAAACTTCAGCACCGTTATCGTTGGAAAGTTTCCCATTGTAACCCTTCCACTGATTTCTAGTACGGGTCAGGATTTGGTATGTCCTTAAAACATCGGAGTGCAATATCGTACACTGTTACACAGTGAACTATAATGATGATGGAGCGCAGGCAATGGGGAAGGCCGTACTAACCGTACTGGCGGACAGCAATATAGTGAATAAATCATAATATCGACCCCTGTGCGCGAAATTATCGTATGTTACACTTTTTTCGAAATCGACTTTTTTATGCAAAATGGTTCTAAATCCATTAATTCATCTGCAGATAAAGTATTATAGCGATAATTGTTATAGTTATGGAGATAACACTATGTACATTTTATCGTATGTGACAGTTACTGCTGTCAGGCAAATAAAAAAAAAGACGAATAAAAACGCTCTCCTGTGAAATTTAGTTTTTGTAACATACGATAATTTCGCGCACAGGGGTCGATATGTCTTTGTCTCCAGAGCAGTCCACAAAAACATTAACTCCATACAAGACAATCGGACGTATTGTATCCCTATACATATAGCGAATGACTTTCGTACTTTTTCCAAAAACCCTTTTACATCTCTGCATTCTTCGCTCTCTCTCTCTCTCTCCCTCTCTATCTCTAAAATATTGTTCTTAACGAAAATAATTCTGCCTCTATATAAATAATAAAATAGGTGATCACAAAATACTGCATAATCTGCGCAATTTATTTCGTTATAGACAAAGTTCGAAAATAAATTTTTTTTTCGGTAGACAGTGTTATTAAATTGTGATGAATAATTTAACGTTTCAAAATACGACCGACAACAATTTCCAATTTTTTTTTGTTTGTTATAATCGAATAAATTTCCGTGCATTATTGTTAATGAAACTTAAGAAATAGTTCGTTATAATCAAAAATTCACTATAACCGCAGTTTGCTATAGCCGCACTAATTTGTATGAAAAATTCATGCAAAACTTTTGGGACCGGGGAATTTGTGCGTTGTAAGTGAAAATTCGTGTGTTCGTTATAACCGAACTTCACTATTTATATATAGAGACCTATTATTAATTATGTTTTCCCCTCAATCAAGAGTGTATTGCATTTCATGCCAAATTATGACTTATTGATTTAAAACATTCGCAGTTCATTGTTCCTCTATAAAGCTATTTTACGACACTTTAAAAGGGCAACAATAAAGTGCAAATCTTCTTTTTTTAGAAATAATTGGAAAAATGCCCTGCACTACAATCGAAATCATTAAAGTTCTGTAACTGCATATGTTTTTCACATCATTAACATTGACTTCAGTCTAAAAGTAAATTAGAAAAATAGTTCAATACGATTTCTAAAACGATTTGCCAATTAAAAAGAGAAACAAGCGAACTGTAACACCTTCACACAAAATAATGAATGTGTGCTTTGCGACTTATTTTGAGAAAAATTGATTAAAAAAGAAGAAAAAAGCACATTTAGTATCAAATGCTGACAATAAAATTATTGTAAAAGGGGAGCAATATTTCAGTGTGTAAAGCGATTTCTGTTTTCAACGACCTTTTAGGCTATAGTGAGCGTGTGTGTGCGTGCGACTGTATGAAACAATATCCACCTACGAATGTTTTATTTCATTCCTTTTGGATTATAAAAACTAATTGAATAAAATATTTTTATTGCATTTTGGCCTCTGTTCTGAAAACTAAGCAAGAAGAGTACAAAAGAAAGATTTAAAATTTTCAATTCTTCACTTACAAAAATGCAACAATAAATAAAGTCGACGAAAAAAAATTAATTTGCTTAAAAAAGTCAACATTTGGGTCAAAGTCAAATTTAATATAAAAAATAGAAAGACAATACATGGATGAATATGTATGTATATATGTATGTTATGTCCACACTACATACATATATACATGCTATATAGTCATATATATGACATAAAATGCAATGGAATACTCATACAGCTAAATAAATAGTGAACGAATGAAGATATTTAAAACAAAATATGTATTTAGAAATGCCTCATGATGACAAGGCGAGCGACTGTGCTAACAGGGTGTTATTAAAATTCAAAATACACTCTGTGCCACTTTCATAGGAGGTCTCTAACTCAGTGAAATATATTAGAAGCTATTACGAAGGAACTACTTTTGAACTGCTTCCGAAATATCAATAACTGTATATCTTCGACATCTCCAGAAGTTATTAAGTAGAACATCCTGATATTTAATACGAAAGTGATTTTATTCTACAAAACTCCTTTCGTTTGTTTATTTAATATATTTGTTCATATCGACCCCTGTGCGCGAAATTATCGTATATTACAAAAACTACATTTTACAGGAGAGCGTTTCTATTCCTTTTTTTCATTTGCATGACAGCATTCATTTGTCACATACGATAAAATGTACATAGTGTTATCTCCTTAACTATAACAATTATCGCTATAATACTTTATCTGCAGATGAATTAATGGATTTAGAACCATTTTGCATAAAAAAGTCGATTTCGAAAAAAGTGTAACATACGATAATTTCGCGCACAGGGGTCGATATAGCTATTTATCAGCACATGAATTAATGGATTTAAAATCAATTTGCATAAAAAAGTCGATTTGGAGAAAAGTGTAACATACGATAATTTCGCGCAGAGGGGTCGATAGGTATAAAATATTTGACTTTGATGCAACTGAAAAAAATATCTCATAACGAATAACCCTATAGAAATTCATCTATACCATTGGCAGTCATTATTAAATAAGAAACAAATTTCATTTAAACAAAGCAACTGCACGAGTACAAAGTTTCGGCAAAAGTTTTTGAGAATCAGCCAAAGAAAACAAGAATTCTGACGTTGACGTTCATATAAACAAAAAAAAAGCTGCATTCGAAACACAAAGTGAAATGATAATCATTAAATAAAAAATATGGCTTTAATATGGGAAGCTGGTATCTACCGGCTTGGCATTACTGAAAAAATAATGGACTTATTTTATATGTATGTAAATACATACATATGTATGTTTGTGTGTAGTACCTATCACCTTATAACATAAGTTTTGACTATTAATAAGTAGCTGAAAGATCATCTCTCATGTACTGCGGGCTGCTCGAAGAATAATTTTTGAATCAGTATAGACGAATGTGATTTACACATAAATCTTTTTGCAGTTCCAACAGGCCCCGTTAATCAAGTTATAGGTATAATACGCGTACGTACATACATACATGCATACAATTTAAAATGTCAAAATGAATCATAGTGAAAAGTTTTGAGCCAAAACAAACAAGAGAACAAATAAACATCGTAAATTAATGATTTCTTTTATTTATATAATTTTGCCATACACTTCGCTCTTCGCTCTAAGCCAGAAACAGTTATTTAAACTCATAATGTGTTCTCTTCTGTTGGGTGCTTATGAATTGGAGGTCTTTTACAATGCATTTGCATTTATGTATGTACTTATGTATATTTGTTAAGTTGGATTAACAATGCTGTTACCAAGTTTTTTATGTAGATATCGTTGGTGTCATGTGGAAAGGCCGTCACTCGAATTTTTCCGAAAATTACTTTTTTTCATTTCACACGAATGCACCTTATCACGAAAATTTAATGCAATATTCTAAAAAAAAAAAAAACGGTGCAACAAACATTTACATTTTGATAATGGTATTGTAATATTTTATTAGGTTTTCTTCTCCTGTAATGTTACAATTTTGTTTTTCTTGGAACAGTGCTCAGTGGACGTCGACGTCCCCTACATATGCAATGCTGAACTAGAAAAATAAATTTTGAGGTGGAGGATACTGGCAGTAGTGTAGTATACTTGAATTTTTCAACATGATAAGTAGCAGGGACGACTTCTGCGTGGATCCCATTCAGCGTACAAAACAAATGGTTGTCCTCTGATGCCAGCAGAAAAGGGAACTCGATTTCGCTCAATGCCGATAACACAAAAAGTTGTATTATTTGTTAAGAAAAATTTTTAATCATTTCATTTTTAAAAATGAATGAAATTCAGCTTTAGAGAAGTATTTGCGAGCAAAACTCTCTCCAAGACAAGATGGGTGGCACGCCACGATGCAATTTTACTATTTGCAGCAAGAGTGCAGCATATCATCAAAAAAATCTGAGTGGAGAGACAGAGCAGCAAAATATAGATCTGCAAAAAGGATCCAGCCTTATAAAAACTTTATGAATGTGCTTTAAGGAGAAAAATAAATCTGAGAAGAAAATTAAAGTGTTTTTTTCAGAAAGTGAAAGTTATTTTTTGCATTGAAATCGAAATTCCAATTGATTGTTGGCGAATCCTCTAAATAGCCAAAATTCAGAATTGAAGAGTCTGTGAGAGCCATCACTCTTGAAGTTATTTTCTGGATATGTCAATAAAATTGGCATAAGGCGTTTCTGAAGAACCTTTGAATGAAATTATGTTATTATGCATTAATTGTTCATTATTAATTTTATCTTTTTCCTAACTATAACTTTTTTTTCGTCTATTTTTCCAACTGAACTTGATATGGAAAAGTCCGAATTTGATGTTGAAATCCTATAAACATATTGAACTAATTTTAAGTTTTATTTTACTTCATTGTTGAGTTGTTTTTTATATTAACTGATTGTGTTGTAAATAATACTCTGTTTTTGTAATAATAATTTTGTCAATAATGATGTAGAAATCTATTGATGTTGTTAAATAAATAAATAAATAAAAAATAGTATTTTTTTTTTTTAATTTTTCTAGTTTTTTGACCTCTTTTTATATTAATAACACTAATTATTCAAACTGTAGGTCTTTTTTAATATATTTAATATTTATTCTGATTCGATATGTCGCTACTCCTTTGTGTAGCTTCTTCAGGAAAATTGGTTTTAGTTTATAATCTAATTAATTTTAATTAATTTAATTTAATTTTTTTTTATAAACTTCGAAACACAAATTGCTGTACGATCCAAAATTCCTCCCGAAAGTTTCGACTGGATCCGCGCCTTCGTAGGGGACATCTCTTGAGCACTGGTCCAAGAACAAAAAAATGCATGTGTAACAATTTTTGTAATGAAACAATAGCTTCTCGTAGGTTTATTCGTAAATAAAAAGCATTCATATTTTTTTTTGTATAATTTATAAAATTTAGGATAATGTAGAAGCTTTCTCTGTGTAAAATGGAATTGTATGCCCTGCAACACAGCTTTCTCTCCATTTTTATGTGAATGTGTTTATGGGTTGGTGTTAAATATCTTTTCAATGGTTGTTAAATAACTATTTAAATGACCTTCAATTCGTTGTTGCCTTCAAGGCCCTAGAATCTATGTAATAGGTAAAATTTAACAGGACTTTTTATATGTATAAAGATTACATACTTTTATGAATGGAGGAAGAGTATATTTTTCAATAAATATTTTCAAATAGAAATTTCATAATATCTGTCTGTTTCTATCTCTTTGAATAAATAACGTTCCATTTGTTTGTAAAATGTATTTTTTTAATGAAATTAGTTTAAAAACTGTTTTCTATGGGATTTAGATTTTATTTATATCTTAATTCTGCTCGCTCATCTTAACATTAGAAGAGTTCTTCTTTTCAATTAACTTGATTTATTGTCAGAATAAATTTCTTATTGTTGCCAAAAATAAATGAAAAATACAAAAACAATAAGTTTTTTGTAAGTAAATATACATATGTATGTATGCATATTTATGTCTGTATGTATGTATGTATAAAATGTTGAAACTTTTCATACAGAATCTTTCGGCTTAAACAAATTTGCAAATAACTTTTGTATTGCAATAAATTACACATTTATGTTGTGTTTTAAAAAATGTATTTATTTTTGTTAATACTTTTCCCCTTTTTACTTTTGACATTATTGAATTCATAAAAATGTTTATTTAATAAAAAAAAAAAAACACTTTCATAATCGCATTGCAATTTGAGGATAAAATAAAACAAAAACGATAATAATAATAGAAAATTGTTATGGCTATTGTACTTGAAATTGTTTTATGTTTTGTATTAATTTTGTAATGTAAATTTTTAAATATTTATACAGGGTGAGCCAACTTGGACTGACTGATTTGAAATGCTTATAATTTTTGTATTTTTTATTTTTTTTTGCAGATAATACAGAATTTTATAATGTCATCATACTCAGTGGATTGGTTTTGTTAGCGACAGAAAATGTCAATTTTTTGAATAATCTGATTATGAGCGATGTCGCACATTTTCATTTAAATGGATATGTGAATAAGCAGAACTGCCGAACTTGGGGTACAGAGAATCCGAGAGCATTGCATCAGCGACAAGTACACCCTGTCAGATGCACTGTTTGGTGTGGAATCATGGCTGATATGGTTATTGTTCCATATTTCTTCGAAAATGAAATTAATGAGCCTGAAACCGTCTCTGGGGTGGTATACCGGACCATGTTGGAAAATTTTTTACGTCTCAATAATCGTAACATATGGTTTCAGCAAGATGGAGCTACAGCTCATACCGCAAGAGCCACAATGGCAATTCTGCCGAATAATTTCAAAAAATGCAGACTTCGCGTGGCCACCTCGTTCTCCAGATTTGACGGCCCCAGATTTTTTTTTTGTGGGGTTTCTTGAAGGAACGAGTTTACGTCAACAAACCACAAAATATTCAGGAGCTAAAGCAGAATATTCGCACAGAAATTGCTCAATTGCAGTCAGAAACGTTGCGCAACGTAATGCAAAACGACATCTAAAAGATGCAATTTTTCATACTCAGCTTAAAAAAAATTTATAATTTATACTTTAATTTGCAAAAAAAATTTAAAAATACAAAAATTATAAGCATTTCAAATTAGTCAGTCGAAGTTGGCCCACCCTGTACATACATATGTATTTATGCACAGGAAAAACTGTAAACTGAAATCAATGACGCAAGTTGCGTATTCAATTATTTTGTTTTTAAAGTTCAACCAACGATGAAAATTGCAGATTCAATTACTAAAGTTGTATTGAAAAATGTAACCTCTACGAATAGCAAATGTATATTGGCTTGATTTTTCAGCATGAAAGTAATTCATTAATAAAGAAAGTAATTGAAATAAATTCAAATTTTCATTGTGCATATGTGAGCCGTTCAATGTACACATATGCTAACTCCAATTACTGAAATTCCTTAAATTTATAGACATGCTTTTTTTGAATTGAAGACCGCTATAATAAAAAGTAAAACAACTTTTTGTTTGTACGTATAAATTGTATGTACTATATAAATATATTTTTTTTTTATCTTGGACCAGCAGTGACCTCAACATATGCTATGCATTGTGCTGAGATTAGAGGAAAGAAATAGTGAGAGAAATGACATGTGGTCTCTCAAGCATTTTTCAAATTGAATTCTAATTGATAATGATTTGAATATAAACATTTTAAAATCAGTATTTTCTCAATTTCTTTTCAATTTAATGTAACGTGGGTATACTTTTTCAAACAAAACATAATGTTGAAATAATTTATTTATTACAACTGAAAAATATTACTTCTTTACGATTTGCTTGTGAAAGAAGTATTTGTTTGTGAGCACAAAATTATTTATTATGAATAAGGATGTGAATAAAAATAAATAAAATGCAAAAGTGCAGAAATGATAAATTTACAAAGCGAAATTTGCAATTGAGAATAAATGAATTTCTCAATTTGAAAAAATGTTCTCCTTTTTCTTGAGAACGCTGTTTTTCAAATTATTTTCAAATAATTTTCAAACGTTTGTCGTTTGAAATCAAGCCTTCGTGTTTGTTGGATACAAATTTCTCTTGAAAGCATGGAAGTGCGTATGAGTGATATTTTATTGTGTATTCGTATTGTCTACAAAAACAACCACGTTCTACGAGACTTTGTATTGTTGCTCGCAATATGTCGGGCGTCAAATTTGCAAGCGTCTTTTTAATGTATGTTTAAAAGACGTGCAATTAAAATTTTTGTAGGGCAATAAAAGTCGAAAATCAATTGGAAGGCATGCAAGGGCAGTTCTTGCATTTCATATGTCGTCGAGTGTCTGCTTAAACGACTTAAGCGCCATTTTTTTCCAAATTAATTTTTTTGGTTTTTATGGTAGAAAATAAAATTTCCCAGCCGATTGCATTCTCATCTTAACAACTTTGTATGGAAAAAAAATGAAAGTGATTTGAAAAACATTGTAGGGGCACACAAAATGACATTTTCATGGAAAGTTTCAGCCCGATTGGGAAGTAAATGCTCCTCGCGCCCCCTTCCTTTTAATAAATATAAGGGGTTTTCCTGTTTGGGAAAGTTTAATCTCGAACCCAAATATTTTACATAACCAGCATTCACATTAAAGAATTCAACGCTCTCTCTCTCTTTCTCTGCGCCTTATCCTTGGATAAGTTTATCTAGAATTCAGTTTTTTAGTATTATAGTTCGGAGCTATTAGTTTTTTTTCGATGAGTTGAAAACAATACAACGTATTCGAGGAGGGGTGCCAGGCGGGCAGAACTTGGGTTGCTTGTCCAGCGTTTTAGTTCTGTCTCTCTACACTTGAACAGCTGATCTCATTATAAATGTTGTTGCAAGCAGTATTAAATTTCTTTTAAGTGCAAACTTTTTTATTTTATGAAAAATAACTGTTGTAATAGCCAGCACAACGTACTGAAATGGACATTGATGAAGAAGGTGGTTCATCAAAAATAAGACCCACAATAAATTAAAAAAAAACATGTTTAGATGTGCACCTGGTGCTGTGTGCTGGTTTCAAATCTGAATATTTCATATAATAATTTAACTTTAATAAAATTTAGTCGAGTACTTTCAGTTTTAAATCTGAGTTTAACATTTTTTGTGGTAACACTGGCGTGATTTGTAATCGCGCATTCGTTGCACAGCTACTCCGTTTAACAAAAATTAGACAGATATAATTTTGTACCGTTTTCTGCTTTAGACATACAAATGAAAAGCCAAAGGATTGTTTATCATTTCACATCCATGTATTTTTTTATATTTTTCGGCCTTCTGGTTTTGTTCTGAAAGACGTGATTTGTTTAGATGAAACGTAAAACATCGTACAATAAAATTAAACTATCAAAAGGACATAAACATACATATGGATGTATGTAATTATATAAGAAGAAGAGGTCCTTTAACTGAGAAATAACAAAGGAATACAAGAACAACAACAACAACAACAACAACAACAACAAGTTCAAAAAAAAGAACCTGCAAAGGAATTTCACAAATGCAACACACATTTTGTAGTGGTGCATGTGTGTGAGTACTGGTTGCTAATCTCACTTGGCAAAAAATTCCAAAGCTTGTTAGAAATAAAATGGAGGGCGCAATAACAAATACATACATACATACATACTTTGTATTTATTACTCACTCACATATGTATTTGTACTTTGGTTATGTTCCCGTCGCACATTTATCCACATTTTATAGTTATAGTAGAGTAGTTAATCATTGATTCATGTTTTTAGGACAAGAATGACCTGCCACACAATTCTCTAAAACATTATTTGCAAGTTTATCCAAATACCCACGAAATTTCGTTTCGTTATGTTGAAATCAATGAAAAAAAAACACAAATTTTAATTTGTTTTCATTGCAATAGGTTTGGTAGGCAGATTGCTGCATGGAAAGAGAAAGGTCCCTGTCCACCTGGATGGAATTCATTATGGTCCGATTGTGATACCTGTCGTGAAAAAGCTTTCATTCGTTGTAGTGAAACTGACCATTCAGTCATTGAAATTCACTTAGGAAATGTTCGTTCGCATTTAGATGAACCTCCAGCTCACAGTGGTTTGTCACATGTATGTGTTACGTCATGCACAGTGGCTTGCTAGTGATTTAGTTAGGAAGATTTTGAAACGACACTTACCTGCAAAGAAAATAAATAAATAGAAAGTAATGTAGTAATTTATTTAAAACTTGCACTGACATTGTATAAAAAATGTGAACGGTGTTGCCATATAAAAATATTGTATCAAAAATTAAATGATTTTGTAAAAAATTTAAATTGAAAATTTTAAATCCATTATTTATCTCTGTTTGTTATATGGTTTAGCTGGTCTATATGCAGATTTCATTTGGTGCTAATACCAAAATCATCAGTAGACCTTTAAATAAATTCTTGTAAAAAGCTAAAAAAATTTCACATATTTATACTAGAACTCTTAAAAAATCTGAACTAAAATGAGAACTACGAAATATATAAACAAAACAAAGCAAATAACTTCTTTAAACATTTTCTTTATACAACAAACACTTCATTATTTGATTTAAATCTATTTAATATTTCTTAACTTTTTTACAAATCTATTGTTAGATTATGCGACAAAGTATAAAAAACTGTTATTGAATTTTTAGAATTAGTGATTTTTAGTTAAACTACAAAGGAGGGTGGTGATAGTCGAAGTAGTCTGCACGTTGACTACAAAACGAAAAATGTTCCTGAGTTCAACCCCAGTTTCAGACTCATAAAAACATCTCGCATTTTTCTCATGTGCATTTGTGTGTCTGTTGTTGTCGGAAGGTTTCAGTGGCGAAGGCATAGTCAAATGGCCACTGAACAGTGACGGTTTCGCATGTGTAGGAGTCATCTCCTGAGTGCTGGTCCAAGATAAAAAAAAAAAATTATAAATAAAAATTACTAATTCTAAGGATTTAAAACGCATGTGAACGGCGAAAACGACGGAGGAAATAAACTTTTAGTGTTTTCGGTGGATAGCTAATAAACCAAAAATGTCAATAAGGAAACACGGTTAAAAGTTGTAAATCTTATTTCGTTGGCACCTGTACGTAGAACAATGCTTTGAGTTTTTGGCAATAAAGTATGCGGACAATAATATGCATTTCTCGTATTTATTTCTTAAACTTTGTCGGTTTAAATAGCTGATATAAGTGACTTTACAACTAACCCTCTGGTGACGCAAAGAGTTCTAATAAAGTGTGTAGGGGCATAGAAAATATGTACATATATGTATGTATATGTGTTCTACTCAACTGGCGTTGGATATTAATTGTTCTTTTTTCCTCCATGATAATAAAACGTAATTTTCACATTATTGTGATAAATTAACTATGAACTTATACATGACTAAATATTCTTTCATTGTGTTTGATAAACTTTTATTAGTTGTTTAGTCCAGAGCCCAAATTACGCCATTCGATATCTAACAATATTTGAATAAAATTTTGTTTGAAATTCGAATCGACTGAATTGCCTTAATTTGGGCCTTGCTAAATTTTCTGGCAGAAATATTTCTTCGTATATTTTTTTTCAGTAGCTGCACGTGCGTAATCTGATGGTACTTTAATTGAATCAGCAACTTAATTGATCCAATTAATAATATTTTAAGATATCATTGCCTTTATTATAGTTCTATATTTTTTTGCCACCAAATATCGTCACAGTCATTCTTTTCAAAAATGAAAGAAATTCTAAGGATGAAAATGAAATCAAAGTAGCCACACATGTTCCTCGTGCACATTATTATATAATGATTTTTTACATATGTTTGTATGTAAGCACAGTGAATGTGCATGCTTGTATGAGGATTTGTCAAATGTTTTTCCCAACATATTTTCTTCGTATTTTTCCCCTCTAAGAAGCAGAAAATTAAAATGTTGAGTTATTTATATAGCATGTGCACAATCGTGCATATAAATTTACAGTGAAACCTCTCTAAGGGGGACATCAAAGGAAATTCTAAGGAATCATTTGTGGGGTTAGTGTTGGCTGAGTAGTTGACTCTCCATCCAGTACATACATATGTTCTGTACCTTGTGTCAAATATCAAGCAATTAAATTGGTTGTCCTCTTTTCCGCATGGTGATTCATTTAAAAATTAAAATAAACTTTCAAAAACCGTGAAATTATTACGTATTTTCGCTACTCATACTGTGTTTCACACACCGATCATAACTTATTCGACTCGAAATTTTCTCACATCAGTTACAGCGCACACGTACAGAATATCATAAATCCCCATCAGACAAAACAGTTTTCTATTGTGTATGAAACGTAGATGGGTGTTGATTGCATAAAACTGAAAAAAAATGATTTTACAATATTCTTCTACCAATTTATTACTATTGCAAATGTTTGCAATTATCCCGATTTACCAACAGTTTTAAGTGCCGAGAGTAGGCGCTAATATACACATTAACATAAACTGAAGAGGCTGTCACTGTTTAACTTTAAAATTATTATTTCAAAACATTATAGATTTAAGTTTACTTTGTAAACGAACTATCGGGATTCCACTGTATTTTTTTCAGCACAAACGTTAAAGGACCAAACACACGTTAAAAGTTCATAGTAAAATGTAATGAGAAAATGCATGCATTTTGTTTCTTATATTTTACGAATAAGTACCAAAAATATGTACAAATGTTTTGTAGGTATTTTGGTTTGTTCGTTGTCTTATTGGTTCACTAAATAAAAAACATGCACAATCATTTGTGATTGTCATACAATTGATTATGCCCACACACCAACATTATTGCCTTTCTTTTCTTTAGTCACTCTCCCCAACCGCCTCCTTTACGTACAACATTTTCCCACATCTCAAATTTCTTTATTAACATACTTAAAATGTATGCTGCAGAATATTTTAACGTATTTATTGTTGTGAAATACCAGCAATATCCTTACGAAAATGTACCCAAATATTTTTTAGAAATTGTCTTTTACATTAGTTTTGTTTTACACACACACACACACACACACCCATATGCATGTGTCTTATGTAAGGAGTGTAGCAAAATTCAGGAATAAAATTGATAAGGCGGTCCAATAGTAATCTAATATACATATAATACAAATCACAAATCTTGTGGTGGCACTCCTCCGAAACGGCTCGACCGATTTTAATGAAATTCTTTTTTATATGTATTTGGTAGGCATGATAATAAAACGTGAATAATTTTTCAAATTCTGCCCTCAGACTCGACCCAGATAAAGAGGCAATATATATGTATATATATGTATATCTCCGAAATGATGGCTCTGACTATGTTGGAATTTAAAAAAATAGAAGGACACACACGATATACATATCTTTTGTTTTTCAAAAGTACGACCAAGAGGGAAGTTCTGCGCAATTTATTCCTCTCCCAAAGTATTCAACCGATTGTAATGAAATTTAGAACAAGAATAGGGGCAATTGATGACTCTCCGCAACTATTTGACTGATGATGATGAAGGTGGACATGGTCTGCCGGTATAATTAAAAAAAATAACAAACAACAAATAGGAAACTCTCTGTGTGTTTAATAGTGGCAGTTGCAACGATGCTGGTGGCATTAGTGGTTCGTATTGCACCATCAAGTATGCATTTTATTATTTACGTGTCAGTGCGCATTTTTTGTTATAATTGGCATTTCAAGGTCATTATAAAAGACTCTCTTTTGCATTTTTAATATATCTTCTTCTTTATTCTTAACATAATTTTTTTTTAAATCTATTTTCTTTATATGACAGCGAGTGAACTAGAGAAACAAAAACAAACCTAAAACAAAAAGCAGGAGAGGAAGAGGGGGCTGCTAGCGCAAACCAATATAACCAGTGTTACCAACTTTAACTGCCTGTCTGTGTAATTAAAATAAATATTTTCGTTAAGGCCGTATGACGCTACATTATTTTTCATTAATTAATATAAAACTGATAGAAAGGGTACAGGGAACAGCCAGAAAGAAACAAATACAATATAATAATTACATTTTTAAGTGTTTCCTCATTATTTTCATTAAAAAAAAAAACGCTAAAGAAAAATATACGGTTCAAAAATCGCAGACATTGTGCATAATTCGCAAAGTTATCAACATATAAAAGATTTTGAGTTCGAAACGTCAATTTTAAGTTGAAACTTTTTGCATTTTTTTTTTGACAGGTAAATAAATCTTATCGATAACACTAGTGGACGATTTGACGTTTGTGTATTTATCTTAATATGGTTGTACTCTTTGCACCTGATTAATTTTCCTATTACAATATATTTGCGTTCTTCACCAAAAATTGAATGAATGCAGAAAAAATGTTGTGTCATAAGAGCAATAATTTATTTACTAATAGTTCAGCTCTATAAAAATATAAATTTTTGTGAGGCCAACATTTTCACAAAAATAAAAAAAAAGAATCTGCAATAAATTGAAATAGAATATGGCAACAGTGTTTGCAAGTGTAAGTTTTTAATACTAAAATCCTTTTAAACAAGTTCATACCGATGTGATTGTTCGATTTGTGTGCATGTGAACATGTGTGTGTGTGTGTGTGTGTGTGTGTATATATATATATATATATATATATATGTTTCTAAGTACACCCATACATAAATAAATACGAATCTTATTTGAAATACATTTTGTGGTAAACGTTTGCTTTTTCATTTATGTTCATTCGTTCCATTATTTTAATAAAATTTTTGCATTTTGTGATAAAAAGGAAATTGAAAATTGTGTTGAAATTATGTATTAAAATAATGAAATTTGCGTTTAAAATTCGATGTTTATTTATAAGTCATATGCAGATAAATGTAGGAAGTCATACGAGTAGAATACGATGGAACTTGCCAACAAAAAGAAAACGGAACCTTGAAGAATTTTAACCAAGATAATTTTTGTATAAGAATGCAAATAAATTTAGTTCGCAATGGCGTATGAATACTCGAATTAAAGGCGTATGAGTATTTTAAAAATTAAATGCAAATAATATTAAACACACGCCTGCTAAAATTTGAAAAACAAGAACAAAATAAAGAAAACAAAAGATGTGGTTGGATAAATATTTGTCAATTATGCAAGAGATTTAATGAACACGAAGCAACTGGAATGCATAAGACAACACGTGAATTCATGAATTTAGCAGATCTAATCAATTGATTTATGTCAAAACTTATCAAAGCAAACCTTAACATTTCAGTAATTATTGATGTGTGAAAATTTGTGTTTATTATTCACTATTTTTACCAGAAGAATTTTAATAAAATTAGACGGAATTTGGCGCTATAGATATGGATAGTATATTATTTTCTCAGAGAGTTGTAAAAATATGGGCAGGCAAAGGGTGTTCTTGTTTAAATAATGTCATCCATCCATAAAGATAAGGTAGATTCAATTAAAATAATAATTAGATTTCAACACATCACAAAAATTGCAGGATCAATTAAAAGTTTTAATTAAAAAAATTTCACAATTTCTTTTCCATTTGAACAGTTTATGGCATTTTTATTGCACTGTTTTGAGAGAACACCAAAATCAATTAAAATAAATGTGGATTAAATTAAATTATTAATTAAGAAAAAAAAGGTTTCTGAGCAAAAACTTAATAACTGTGTTGATTCACTTACAATATCGCAAATTGCAATGATGCTCAATTAAATATAAGCATTTGAAGAGTGGACCAGTGGACTTAAGAAAAAGTAAAACTTTCATATGGAATTACGTAAAAAATAGACTTTGGCAAACATTGAAACAGCACTTCCTTCATTCTACTAATCTACAGAACAAACAATCGTTTCATTTGAAAATATAAATTTAAAAAAAAATTAATTATTTCTCTCCATACACAACCAAGTGAGTACAATTAAAAATTTGAAATTTTATTTTACCAAGCAAAGAAAGATTTCTTTATTTCTGTACAAAGTACAACAGTACAAAAGAATAAAAGAACACTCGATTCAAAATGAACAGACGGGGAAGGGCTACCATGCCAATAGAATTAAAGTTTTGAAATGCTTTGAGAGCAATTTAAGTGGAATTCTCATATTATTCAGCAGCAATAGATGCAGTTTTAAACAAAGCAAACAGGCGTTTAAATAAAATTCACGTTTTACAATCATTTTCAAATAAGTTTGAGACGTAAAAGCAACACCAGCACCAGCATCAGAATCTGCTGTTACAAAATTGTAACGACTTCCAAGGTAAAGTTTATTAACAACAATAACAACAATAAAATTAATTTGCGAGCAAACAATAATAACAACAACAAATTACTAAAAACTAAAATTACATTAAGAAAAGAGAATGGAGAGGGAGGGAACTAGTACAGGTAACAATGTTAAGCATCATTATCTTTGGAAGCATTACAAAAACGATTTTGCTCCTGCTAACAGAAATTGAAACAAAAACAAAACCAAAAACAACAATAAACACCGCTGACATTGAAAGCATGAAAAACGAGAACAATTTGCACCGTTTTTCGTTTTAATTTTTTTTTTGTTCGGCGTAACGATGCGTTTGTTACGTATGAGTGAATACGTTCTACAACGTTTGAATTTGATTTAAATTTGTGTATTTTTCTAATTGTACAAAAGAGAATAAGAACTGCATTTTAACTTTGACTGAGTTTAGACGAGGAAGCATTTGGAAGGGAAACATTTAGTTTGTAGACATATTACGGGTGGGGAAGGGAGTATCGTTTTTGTGTGCAGTACTCGGCGACACGCTTTGTTCTCATTTTCGTTGCTTGCAAAAATAACAATAACAATGGAACAATATTAACAATAATAATGGAATGATGCCGGCAACATTTTCGTCTAAACTCAGTCATAGACTGAGTACCAACCACAAAAACGATACTCTCTTCCCCACACGTAATATGACTGAGTTTAGACGAGGAAACATTTGGGAGAAAAACATCTGGAATTCTCTTTTGTTTTTCATCCGCGGTCACACAGCCGAAGAAGGCGTGTCGCCGAGTACCGAATACAAAAACGAGGCTCTCTTCCCCACCCGTAATATGCCTACAAACTAAATGTTTCCTCGTCTAAACTCAGTCTTTGTTATAATGTAAATAATCGACTAATCAATGAATCGGGTTTTTTAATTTAATCGATTAATTATGCTATCGATTAATTGGTGCTTAATCGGTTAACCGTTTTATAAATGTCGTACAAATAAAAATAATTCAATTATTATTATTTCCATAAATTTGCAACTATTTACTGAAGTTACATTATGTGATCATTTATCCTTTCCATTCATATAATGAAAATATATTAATAAAAATTTTCAGATCAGATATCAATTTCTAGATAAACAGTCATATTTTAAATCACAAATTTATCATGAAATTACTAATTATTTTCTGTTTTTAATGAAACGGCTGGTATTATTGAAACGGTCAGGTAAAAGTTAATTTAAAAATGTTGGCGAAAGCTGCTGTTTAATGTAGAGTTGCCAATGAGTTAAAAAAAGGTTGATTTTTAGCACTGAACTTTATTTTTTTTTCTTGGACCAGTACTCAGGGGAAATCCCCTACATATACAAGCGATTGAACTACAACTAGATAGACAGGTGTTGAAAGCGGTAGGACGATAGAGCTTAATTCTTGTACAACTCTGCAGTTGCGTGTTGATTATAATGAAAAGTTGCGCCGCCTCTGATGTTTTTGACCCATTATTAAAGTTCAACACTTCCATCTAGCAGGTATCATGGTAGACTTAAGCACTTTACCGGGGATCGTGTTGAAACACGGCATGTGAAAGTAAACTTAAGGGAACTCACAATGTGTTTTTTAAGTCATGAGGAGCAGTTGGGATACCACAGCTAAGGCCCTCACAGTCCATGTAACCAAAGTCAACCCCAAAGCCCCCATTATCTATGAAAATGCTTTGAAGCAAAAAAAATTAATTTCTTCTTTCATCTTTTTTAGAGGAGCTTTAACAGCGAATGTAAACACTATTTGATTTCTCTAATATTTTTCTATTTCTCCTTACATTCAATTGCCATTGAAGCGAAATCCATAGAATAAAAATTGTAATTGAAAGAAACAGGTTGAAAAAAAATGACATGGACATGCATCAACATGAACTTCAATTGTTTTATTATGAAAGGTAAAAAAAAAAACGAAAATTGGCAAAACAAAAACGCCCAAGAGTGCTTAAGCTTCAAGTGCCTCAATTGTGTTTCAATAAATTTCCAATAGCAGAAGGCAAAAAAGAAACGTGTAAAGGCATTTTGCAATTAGTTTTTAAGTGCTGCTATACGAAATGAAGGACCGGCAGTATTAAATTATGCACGTTGACAGTGGGACTGTTGAACTTTTTCAAAAAAAAAAAAAAATCAATAGACTAGAATGCACAAGGAAATCTCAGCAACATTTTTAAAATTTCTCTCATTCGCAGAGATCTGAACCCACTGTGGTGAAAACATGGCTTTACGTGCTTTTATCCAAAACTTGTTTCACTTGTTAATAACGATAGAATGAGAGCAATTCAAAGCGAATAAATTTCCAGTAGTTTCTTTTTTTTTTATCAAAGATTATGACAGGCCACTGTCACTGCCAACGTCAACAATAACACCAACACCACCTATGCTGCAGCAGTCAGTGCAAATGCGCTTCAATTGTTGTCGCAGGCAATAAAATTATAAAAGCAAAAAAAAAAAAAAAGAATAACAAAAAAGCATGAAGAAGAAATAACAAGTCGTGGAAATAGATAGTCAGCCTGCAAGGATAGACAAGCCAAGGAACATACAGTTAGATGGAAGACAGGATGAGAACACTTGACGAAATAAATGTTGTAAGTTAAACTTAAAATTTAGGGTCACAATATAAAGATGATTATGGTACTTGGCATAATATGCGCACAGTTAGTTGCGATGGGTGACTTTGAAAATGCAGCTTTTGAAATGATACGAGTATCAAGGCACGACAAAAAAAAATGACAAAACTGTTAAAGAACTAAAATCTAAAGGCAAACGAAATTGAATACTTGCAGCTGCAGGATAAGTTTATTCCCATAAATTTAAGCAGTTCAAATACGAGTCAAAGAAAATTTTAAACAGCAAAGCGAAAACGTTCACATAAACTTGCAAATAAAGACAAATATTGTGATGTGTCTTCCATTAAATACGAAACTTAAATTAAATTCTTGATAATACAAATTAAACATAAGGGAACGTTGATCTAACAATGACATTCCCAAAATTATGCAGCATTTCCACACGAAAAGATAAAAGTATGATTTAATTCAAGAAATCCGTGAGTTGATTAAAATAATAATTGACATTCAAACAATGCGCTGTACGAAATTTGTAGTACAAAGTCAACGATCTCACAGTAGAGTAAAAGAAACACGTGAGCGCTACCAAAATTAGCCGACGTGACGTATAGATGACGGCAGTAGTTTAAGAAACTTTATTTAATTAATCGAATGACATTGTACAGTGTGGCGCAGAATGAGCTATATGGTTGGAATTCTTTATAACTTTTTTAAATATTATTTTTGCTTTGTTTTTTTTCAACATTTTGTTAAGAAGATTTGGGGAATTAATTATGAATCATTACACGATCGAACAACGTACAAAAATAATTGAATTTTATTTTTCAAACCAACAGTCTATTGTGTTGACACAGCGTGCATATCGTCGTCATTTTAATGTGCGCATTGCACCCACACCAGATTTAACAGCTCCTGACAGTTTTCTTTGGGGATATTTGAAAGAAAGAGTGTACGTTAACAAACCAAGAATCATACTTCAACTAAAAACCAACATTCGAAATGAAATCATGGCCATTACAGCAGAAATTTTGCGAAAAGGAAAATGGAAAATATCCTAAAAAGAGCACGTATGTGCGAAGCAGAAAATGGACAACACTTACAGGATAACATTTTTCAAAGCTAATTGCAAAAAATTCCCCAATAATATACTATATTAAAAAAAAAATTATAATAATGGCATAAATAAAAAAGTTATAAACCATTTGAACCATATAGCCACCCTGTACTTTAACATCTGTGCAATTTCCGGCGGGATTTGTTGACCTCATAAGGGTGCTAAATATCTAAGCTTCCTTTTTTCTGGGCTACGACCCATATTTTTATTACATGAAAGGAACACACTTATTTCTACTTAAAATTGTAAAAATAAAATCCCTACTGAATTGCGCAAATAAAATTTGGACAGTTTTTGTAGAGTGTCCTATTTGTATGTCCAAATAAATTGTATGAACGTTACGTAATTATGTAGTAGCTCCAAACTTAATGCTGTAATATTGTGGACTCCTTTTTATTTAGTCTGAGCCTACTAGATTAGTCCTTATTAGAAATTAGAAACAATTGTTTACATTAGGGACACTATTTTAAGGAAATATACAACTGCAACGAAGTGTCCTATTCCTACATACGTTCATGCGATGTTCATAGCACAGTGCATTATATTGGATATAATTGGTCAGTCGAAGTGATAACAAAGTCAATTCATACAGGCATCGGTCGATTTAAATTGTTTTTAATTCATTGACTGTGTTGGCATTTTTAATTTTTCTTGTGACAAAATTTTTTTGCTGTCCCTTGTATTTGGCGGTAAATTTCAAAATAATTTTTATTATCAACAATATATTTTTCTTGCAGAATCAGAACAAAAACGTAGTGAAATATTTACCCTTATTCCAGTTGTCGACGTCGTCATCGACAACGAATCTCAGCCCTTACGACAATCTTACGTCGAAATGCTGGGGGTTTTGTACGCAATTTAAATTGACATTTAAAATTATTCCACATTTCCAGTAATGGTCAATTAAGTTTTTAACCAAAAGATAATGTATATCGATTTGAAAGACGCTAAGTTGTTGTTGTGTGTTGCCAACTGAAATAAGGCTGATTAAATAGTTTGTGACTTTGAGCTTGAGGAATATTTAAATTTTTTAATTTTCAGTTGAATGCTTTTTTTTTCTCTTTGGATTTGCCCATTCAGAAATCTTATTAAACTGAAATGCAATCCTTAAATATTCATTTCGAATTATTTGTTTTCTTTAAAGTTTAATTCGTGTTTATTAATAAATCCTTGTACTTATTTTGTTACTTTTAAAGGAACTTTCCATAACTTTTGTAAGACTTGAAAAGTCCTCTGTGATTTCAGCCTCTCTTTAATGTTGTCTTATTATGGGTATCTAGATATATTGTTGTTGTTGCATTTCCGTTTTAAAAGCTGTGTCGCATTGTCCTTGCCTAAGAGTCATAGAACAGTTATGGCAGATGTTTGTGAGCGTATAAAGTGTGCGTCTTTCATATGCAGCCTTTAAGATGAAATTAAAAAATCAACTTTTTACTGCAATCGTTGGAGTGATGAAAAAATGTTGCACAAAATAGAGTGGAACGTTTACAAATAACGAGAAGCAATGAAACCTCCTGCTCGTCAGCATACTGCTATCGTTTTCGCTGATATCAAATACTTCTGTGACAGCAGACAACGTTGACGGTTTATGAAATGAAGACGAATATGAACTGTAATAGGATGATTTAGTGAAATAAAAAATGTCCAAAGTTCTACAAAAAATAAGTACTTTCAATCAAATGGAGTATGTAGCAACAATTGTCGCTGTGTAGCTACCTACTTAACCATTTTTAGAACCACATTCACTGCAGCAGGCTACCGACGACAATTGTCAGCTACTTAATAATTTTGAAAAGGGCAATTACACGGTAACCAGCTGCAACCTGATTATTAACTGTTTTTTGCTGAAATTCAGATTTCAGTATTGCCATATTAAAATATGTTGCATTTATAAAAATAACATTTATTTAAAATGCAAAAATAAAGCGATTCATTTGTTTAAAACCTTTCGATTGTTAATGCATGCTCCCTCTTTTACATTTGTGGTATTATTTTATACCATGACATACATACATACATATTTTATGTGTAGATGAATATTTTCTTGGCACACAATTGATTCAAATGTAAACAACTTTTGACATTGAAGACGCATGGAAACATACATACACATCAAAAAAATGTCACATGAGCTTACGATGCAACCTTGTTTTGTTGCATCATGGCATAGAAACTAGTTTAATTTGGGGACAGCTAAAACTGTGGTTATGTAGTCGTGCAAATAAATATTTAATACACATACATGTACATGTATTTTATTTTTGCCAGGTTGTTATAGGTAACCTAACCCGCTGTCGTGATTGTGTTTAATTTATCATGTATAATATACAGTAGTGGTCAAAACATATATTGAAACCATTTATAATATTTTCATATGAAATTTAAATTTCAATAACGACGAAAAAAGTTGTTTGCTGTCTGTGATACCGTATAAAAAAATTACTTGAAAAAATTAAACATTAACAAAAAACAATTATAAAGCAATTTTATTGTAAATATTTCTGTATATTTAACTTAAATTATTTACATATTTTAAAAATTAATCAACTATTAAAATAAAAATTAACTTTATTTACAAATATATTTAAAAACTAAAATGATAAACGGTAACTCTGTACTAATTTGTTAGTCGTTCGTCGGCGTTTGAAATAAAAATAAATCTATATTAGATATCGTCATGCACGACGAATTTCGTCGACGGCACTATTTTGTTAATTTTCATATGCACAAATGTGTTTTAATTCTGAGGACGAAAGTTCGCAACGAATAATTCGTCGTTCGTCCCAATTGTGTTCCTAGCATTAAACAATGTTTTGCCGGAATCACAAATAAATTGATTCTTGAAAAGTAAATGCCTTTTTCATGAAATGCAAAAGATAATGCATGAATAGCTTGAAAATATTTCAGTTCGAAATGTTTTGACCACTACTGTATTGTTCGTCCGAAACTATGTTTGAGTGCATGTTCCGATAATTTTTTAACTCAATTACTTTTCTATATGTATGTATGTATGAATGAGTGGTCTTAATAATTTGTTCATTAGAATATTGATTGTCATGGAAAAGCCATTTCGAGGATTCTCATATCAGTCTCTCAAACTATGTAATTGCGAATGACAACAAAGGAGTTAAAGGAACGCCAAAATAAGCAAGGATTTATTAAGGAAATTAACTTGCCCCTGGAAAAAATAGCACTTGAATTAAAAAGTGGAATGAAAGTACATACATTGACTTTAGAAAATTAGACGGCTGCATTTACAAAAAGATTTGAAAACTTAGCCGATTAATGTAGAATAGAATGAAAAGTACACAGGTCCAGTTAGAAGGGCGGAAAATTGACCAGGGTTACTTTACAAAATTATTCAAATTTAACGTAGCATGAAAATCAAACAGGTTCATGGAGAATAGTGGTTTATTAAGAATATTACGTTAACTAGAACGATTCATTTCGCGTTACGTATGATTTGAAACAGTTTATAAGGAAAAACGACAGTGAATAGGTGAGGGTGGCAATGGCACGATGAATAGTAGTCTGCACGTTGACTACGAATCCAAAAACAGACCTGGGAACAACCCCAGTTTCAGACTAAAATTTTAAAATAAAAACAAACATCTCGCATTTTTCTGATGTGCATTAGTGTGTCTTTGTGTGTCAGTTGTTGTCGGAAGGTTTCAGTGGCGAAGGCATAGTCACTGGTCACTGAACAAAACCAGCTTCAGCTGATAGCAATCCACAATCGCATCAGAACGGCCTCCTTCGTCGGTATTGTGTAGCACCTGCGAAGTAAAACAATAATAAAAACGGCTACTGAACCGAAGCTTCAGCACTGCTACGAGTATAAACAAAGAACGTGCGAAAGCAGAGCTGCAAAAATAATTAATTAAGCTTCACCTCCTGTCGTTTCTCCTACTATCCTTTTCCTATAGTTCCAGCACAATGCTTTGCATGTGTAGGAGTCATCTCCGGAGTGCTGGACCCAGATAAAAAAAAAAAAAAAAAAAAAAAAAAAAAAAAAAAAAAGTTAGTCCAGTATGAAAAGTAATCAAGATTATTAAACAAATTATATACATCTTATTATCTCAGAATAAATTAAAAATCAGGAAGAAATGTTCCTTTAGTTTTGCAACTTTGAAATTTTCAATTAAGTCTGTGTTCAGACAATGCAAGTCTTCTTGACAAGATTGCTACTTTATTATAAGCGGGAGGCATGAGGAAAAAAAAGAAACGACTACTTACTCATTTTCTCGTCCGTAACTTAACTACATACATAAAACTATATACAAAAAACATGTCGTCTACAATATGACTTGGATTGTGTGAAAGCACAGGGCAGAGGGATAAGACCCCGTCCAAACTTGCAATTTTTGTTGCAGCAATTCTTGAATGCGTGAGCGAGATTTTCAAAATTGCAAGTCTGGACACAGCGACTAAGTAAGAATACTTATATAGTCTGAACACAGCCTACTCCCAATAAATATGGACGCAGCAAAAAAAATATGGAATTCATTCATAGAGAATGACATATTCATAGCTTCTAAAGGATCCATATGTGAATATTTTGCACTACTGGAGATCCATATTAATAAATTCTGAGGCTCAACTTAGAAGGGATTAACAATCTAAAAAGAATCCTAGAAAACTAGAAAATAAGAGAAAAAAAAATTAAATAAAATATTTTCGCTCACCCTTATATTCAGAATTATAGTCCTCTGAACAATACGTAACACTAAAATTCTCATAACTCCATGGAAACAACAAACAAACTAACGGGAGTATGACATATTGAACACTGCTTCCGATTCACCAAAAGGGCGCCAAAAAAACGGAACATCTCGCAACGACAAGTCTGTATCAAATTAATTGGAATTGATCCACATTTGCACTACTTTCGGATACCAATATAACGATCTTCTTCACTTTTTTGAAAGTATATTTTTTGCTGTGTAGTGTAATGAAAATTTGATGCCTCATTGTTGTACAGACTTAAAAAAATATTCTGTATTTAATCTAAAAACCTAAAAAAATCTCCTACTTTTTTTGCTTAATAGAAAAAAAACAGCTAAATAGCTTTAAATAGGGACTAAGAATAAGAAGAACCAGGAGAAATAGATTACAGATAAAAGTTTTATTTTTAAATACTTTTTCTTTTTGTTTTGAATTTTTTTTCCTCGTGTGGCTTAAGTAAAATTTTTAGTTTTTTTTCGCTACTGAAAGAAAAGATTAAAACAAAAATTCGTTGATGGTAATGCAATTGTTGTTGTTGCCGTTGGTCGTTCAATAATCCTTTTCAATTGGATGAAAACAACTGATACTAATACATACATATTTACTTCATACAGTCGCGGTAGTGAGCTGCATCTT
The DNA here is from genome assembly GCA_963924685.1 of Dexiosoma caninum. Classification (NCBI taxonomy): domain Eukaryota; kingdom Metazoa; phylum Arthropoda; class Insecta; order Diptera; family Tachinidae; genus Dexiosoma; species Dexiosoma caninum. The sequence goes on along the minus strand of OZ004726.1, from coordinate 28,646,934 downwards.
CATTCGAAAGCAATGAAAGGACTAAATACATCCATTTCATTTTAAATATTGCAGAATGTTTTAAATCTTTTTCGTTGATTTAATGCCTCTGAACATTTTATATACATATTTATTTTGTATTTTTTAATAATTAAAACAAGAAAAATATTCATTCTAGAATACCTAGAATACATTCTAGAGCAGAAGGGAACGAAAAAAAACGAAGGGATCCTGAAGAAAAGTGTTGATGTTGGCAGAATTTTATATGCTGTTAAGCTTATTTTTCTATCCGTTGTGAGTTTTAGTTAATTTTTTTCTTTTAGCATCACTAAAGAAACAAAAATTCCACCGGTGAAAGTATGAAATAAAATAAAATGAAAACATTCCTTAAGAAAATTCAGCTCAGTTTATATGGTGGAAAATGAAAATGGTTTCACTAGAGATAAAGACTTGTTACTTTTTTTTTTATTTGGAAATCAAAGTGAAAATGTAGGTAAAAATATTAAAGTGTTTAAATATGCAATGTAGCGGATGTGAACAGAGGTTTTACACTTACAATGAAAGAATGTTATCTTATACTAATGTAAATAACATACAGATTCGAATAATTCTAATTTGATTTCGAATTATATTAATTAGAAAACAAACAAGAAACTTACGGTACAATTGAACCGTTTATTTTTAAAGTGACATAAGTCACTTTTTCAAACATATCAACTTAATGATAATATTGATTACAATTTAACGGTGTCTCATCTTTTTTAAGAAATTTCTTAAAGTGACTTATGCCATTTTCAAATTAAACGGCTTAATTAACTGGCGCTCTATTCACCACATCTGTTTCTATCACCCTAATGTCAGAAAATTAATGCTCGAAAAAATTAATACAGTTTTTTCGAAATTGCCTTGCCGAAATACTTTATATTATATAGTGAACGGGGTTTTTACTTTAGGTATGCTCTAATGCACATACATACATACATATGTATATTCATTCACACACATTACTCAAGAAATTTTTTTTAAATAGAAAAAAAAACTGAAATTGAGAAAATCCGCAGTTCTAACAAAAAAAAACCAAACAATCATAGTCATCATCTGTATAAAGAGCATCGCCATAATTAAATGGTATCAAAACGAACAACAACAACAAAAACAACACCAATATTCCAACGTCAGCACCACTGCAACTCTTTAAAATTCAAATAGTGAAAATGAAAACAATTTACGAAACATTAACAGCAACAACAACAATATGAAGCAAAGTACGAGCAAAAAACAGCTGGAATATAACGGTTATCAATAATAACCACTCTCACTCACATTCTTGGCAAAGCAAAAAAATGGTTGAAGAGGGTGGTGAGTGGGAGGTAAACAGATAAGAAAAATTGTACTCAACTCCAGTCAACAAAAAACATCAAAGGAATTGAATGTGACAATATCAACAGAAACAAACAGTTATGATTGTTGTGGATGTTGTTGTTGTCCTTAAGTTCAATGTAGCCATTTGGCTGATAAATGAACAACTTCTGGCGATAGCAAACCTTAAAAAACCTTAACTGTATCGGCCCTACTTTAAAATGTCTACTCAAAAGATTGACCGAACTATCTTAGAGTGAAAACCTCCTCTAAGGTCACCACGGTCCAGGCAGCCCTCGTACTTCCTGGGCCAAAACAGTAACGAAGGGACATGAAGATTGTGAGGTGAAATGGCACAAAATCGGGGAAAATGGAGACAATTCGTAGGCGTCCTAAGTTCATAATGAACGGTTTACTTATTTCTTTTCTTTTTTTTTTATTACGATTTTTAAACTCTATATAAAAAAAGTAGTTAAATAACCCTCTACCCTTTACTCTTTCTCCCTAAACCTTATTTCCTAGTTCCGCCACAATGCACCGCATGTATAGGGGTCATCCCCTGAGTGACGGTCCAAGAAAAACAAATTAACGGAAATAGCAATTGGGCGGTATTCTGAATTCATAAAAATTATACATTAGAGAGCAAATCTCCGAAATACCAATTTAACTTCCGATATAAAATTACAAAATTAATTTTTTTCTATTACACACTTATTCTTTATGTCGTATATAATTTACTATGACTATTACTTTTGATAGTCCATAACAAATATGAAATGAACCATTCAATATCACCGAATGAAAATAAATCTTTACAAAACATTTGGTTATGACACATTCATAATGCATTCTTGTTTATACAAAAATTAAAAAAAAAAACTGTTTGCAACTTTATTTTTGCACGTAAGTTTCTTTAGAAAACAAAAACAAATTTATGATAAAACCCTCATTAAACGTACACACATGCAGATTTACATGAGCACGCAAACACACATGCACACACCCTCACGCACACTATCTTTTGCAAAGTTTATTCAAACAAATTATTAACAGGATATGAAGAATGGAAAGTAATAATGTCCTTGAGCATTAAATATTACAAAATATTTTTGAAAAACTGCACAATACACGGAGTACTGGCTAATATTATCAGATTTTGAATTGACTCAAACACAAATTATGTAAATGGATTTTTCAATAGAGTGGGTTGGATAAAACGAAACTAAAGTTTTATGTGTGACATTTACAATATTCTGAGAATATAACGAGCTGTGATCGCAAAAACAACGTAACCCGCAAAAAACAAATTTTACAGGAGACGGCTTTTTCTTACTTTTTTTACAATTTCTTCACAATACCAAAATCGTTAGCAAAATTATCGAAAAACATAAATTTTAAAGTTGGTTAAGTTGTTGGTTAGTTGGACTAAGTCGGTTTAATCTACATAAAAAATATTTATAAATATTGACATTTGACATATTTACCGCATTTGGTAGCATTATAAATGGTGAACTATTTGACTTCACAAATACACAAATCAAAAATATTTTTTTTCATTTCGATACCACGCAACTTTGTAACTCCATAACAAATTAATCGAACTTCTCTATAATGTAGTACCTGGGGACCGACGAACTTCTACGTTATAGAGAAGATTTGCTATATATATATAAATATGTACATTGCTTTCCATGTAAATATTTGATTTTGATTTCAATTAAGAGTTGTTTGCATCCAAACGAATTTATATGAATACACAAAATTGCGCATTTAAGACCCATTTTAAAAAAGGTTATTTTTTTTTATCTGGGACCAGCACTCAAGAGATGACTGCTACACATGCGAAGCATTGTGCTGGAACTATAGGAAAAGGATAGTAGGAGAAACGACAGGAGGTGAAGCTTAATTAATTATTTTTGCAGCTCTGCTTTCGCACGTTCTTTGTTTATACTCGTAGCAGTGCAGAAGCTTCGGATCAGTAGCCATTTTTATTGTTTTACTTCGCCGGTGCTACAAAATACCGACGAAGGAGGGCGTTCTGATGCGATTGTGGATTTCTATCAGTATTGTTCAGTGACCAGTGACTATTGGTGTTTTCTTTTCTGACAAAAATGTTACATATATGCTACATTTCGGTACTATTTCTGTTTCATTCTAAAAAATATGTAACATTAAAAAAAGCTATTTCGTTCCTTTCTAAATATGTTGCACAAATAACTGGCAAAATATGCAACATATTTGACCCTCTACTCTCAAGTCGGGGTGATATACTAACCTTTTTTACATCTTTGTTAAGTGCTTTTTTATACAAATAAGAATTATAAAAATCAATATACTCTTCACTTTGACTAGAGTCCATCAGACCTTTGTTAGAGGAAGATTCTGTTTAATTTATTATTTACTTTTAATGTAAACTTTTTTGAAAAATTTTTGGTTTAAAGTTTTTGCAGTTTGTTCTAGGTAATAGCAGGTGATTAGAAAGCAATGTTGCTGACGATTTTTATTGATAAAATGGTGCTAAAAACCGTAGAAACAGTGAAACGCTAAGTATACATTAATGTTAAATCTCAAATATTTTGTACCATTGTGGCAGTAAAAAATGTATCACTTTTTAAAGGTATGGGCAAACTGTAGAAAATGTTATCCATCGAAAGGACAACATTTTTGCTCAGAAAGGAAATCACCATATGCCTTCGTCACTGAAACCTTCCGACAACAACTGACACACAAAGACACACAAATGCACATCAGAAAAATGCGAGATGTTTATTTTTATTTTAAAATTTTAGTCTGAAACTGGGGTTGAACCCAGGTCTGTTTTTGGATTCGTAGTCAACGTGCAGACTACCATCCATCGTGCCATCGCCACCCTCGTACTGTGCATCATAATGAATCAAAAAGGCGATCTCGAACTTTTTGTGCTTTTTAGTAATCATGCCACCCTTTGTAGACTTTTAAATTTAATATCATTGAAAAAATGTTCGCTGCTATTGAGAAATTTCTTATAGGGAGATTATTTAGCATATAACAAGGAAGTTGTGTCTCCAGAAAAGGTTCTTTACAGAGAAAAATGCGCTATAGAAAAATTCGTTATAGCGAGATAAACCTTACCAACATACAGTGTTCTCATAAATAATTGGTTTGGATAAATATTCGTTATAATGAAGTTCGACTGTAATTAAAACAGGCGAATGGATCTAATACTTATTTGCCAACATCCGTATTTATTTGTGTCTACAGCCGCCAGGAAATAACTTTAGCAACTAAAAATCTACTAGCGAATTTTCACACCCTGTTCCTATATTTTATTGCACAGAGTGGTTAATAAACAAATATGTTTGTGACTCTACTAAAATATCGTAAATAGGGATGCCAAACGGAATTGATTTTTAAAAATCAATGCTCTTCTTAATACATAATAATACATTTGTTTATTTATGAATTTTTAAAATATTTTATATACATATTTACATAACATACCTTAATACAGAAAGACTACTGAATAATATTTTTAATCCGGTTTTTCTTATATTTTCATATAACGCACTTGATCAACAAGAGGGTATTACCTCAAAATTTTTAAAATTTCACTTTTTCGAAGATATTATTGACCAAATTCACACTAGCACAATTTTTGTTTTTTCCATAACACACTAGACTGGCATAAAATGTATACGTACAAAGCTTTTTGTGTGTTAGTATTTATTTATTCATTTTGTATTTCGTATGTGTATATGTATTAGTTTTGTGCTGCTAATGGGGGGTTGTAGCTGGTTGAAAAATTATGCCAACCAAAAGCCCTCCACCGAATTTGCCTACAAATTACCATGTTATGCCAGCATAATTGTACTAGTGTGCTGGTTCATACAGTTTACTTTTTCATCTCAAAAAACCATGAAGTATTTGCATTTTCAAATGTAAAGAAAAATAGTTTTTTGGTTGTACTGAAAATTTCGAGTTGATATCAGCTTGCTAATCAAGTAGGATATGTAGATAACACCTTAAAACAAAATTGATAAGAAGTTGGTATGATCCAATGGAAAAATGCTTGGTGACTACAATACTTAATTTTTATTAAAATAGCTTCTATTCGTGTAAAATAAATTATTCATTAAGGTAACGTCAAGTTGTACTCAGCTAGTTACTTGCCCGTTCTTATAACATACATATATTTTTAAAAAAGAAAACATAACAAAACAATTAATTTTATATAATAAGATAACAAAACATGAAAATGTTATGCATATCATTTTGAAATTGATTAATCATATTTGTGTTAATCAAGGACTTAATAGTTATAGCTTCTATTATATTATCATTATTATTATTTTTTGTTTTTATTTTTAAAAACTCATTTTATGTAATAAATAAAGTTTAGTTACACAAATTGTTTTATAAAGGATGTAATTTTCTATGTAAGAAGAATTAAAATTTAAACAAAACATAGAAGAAATATGCTTTTATGTCACTGCTTTAATTATATAGAATATATATTTTTTTTATTAGAAACCTGTAAAATATTATTAAGACATCTTCAAGCTGAATGCGAAGAAAAATAAAATTTATGAAATTATGCTTTAGCAGAAATACAAAATTTTTTTACACCAAGTATATCATACACCAAGGCATATCATTAAATCTCGTATGTTATTAAAACTTTTCGAAAATAACGAAGTTTTTATAGCTAATTTTATTTGTTTGGACCCAAATCAACATAACAATATTGTTATGTTAGGTGGCGGAATCTCCCTGAAGGAAAACTACCCATTTAGGCCCATTGCGATATGACAAGAAACAGCCAGTGTCTAGGCGGGAGTACAACCCGTACCTCCACATTTTTCCCGCAGGGGAGTTCTGGAGACTTGTGAATCTTGTTTTTCGGAACTTACGGGTGTATAAGCGACCCCGCGGTGCCTAGCTCAAGGTGCAGCATTACCTTGTTCCTCTCTGGGGTTCGAAAATGATAGAGGAGGTGACTTTTCGAAATCTCACTAGAGATTGATGAAGGACTGCTTAACACCAGTTAGATTCTAATCTAGTACTACGGGACCAGCTTGGCCCCACACCGTCTTCGCTAGTACGGGTTTAAGGACTGATGTCTTCCTTGGGGGTACTATAGGTACCTCGGGTAGAGGACTTCGTGTCTACCCCCAAAGGTCGGTGGTGTGCTGGCTTGGGTTTGGATTCGTAGTGGCTGTGGTTGCTACCTAAAGTTACGCAGGGAGTGGAGTTTTTGGTCTAATCGTAAATATGTGAAAGTCGTAACACGCATATTAATGATATGACTTTTACTCTACTAGGTGCTGTTGCCATTCGACAGTAGTCACCGGAATGTGTTTCGAACCAACAGTATTACTGTTAAATGGGTCTTGACATAAAAAACATTCTGATGTGACAAGAGTTTAGACCGCTCGAACACCTCAACAAGGTGCATTATAGAAACCAGAGAATACTATACATGATTTGCTACCCAACTCTGGAAGTAGGTGGCCTACGGGCTCATTTGCTTATCAGTGCTCTGGGGGCGCTAGTGAATCGTTTCAGAAATTTACTCGGTGTTAAGACCACCGTCAGATAAGGCCCTATGGGCAGGTGCTGACGTAAATCTAGAACACGAGTACCTCCACATTGATAAGACCAATGCTCATGCACTCTGTTACAGAGGCACACAATAACAACGTTAAAGTATAACTAAATAGATTTTATTTTTCTGCATTCATTAGTAACCAGTCTAAAAATAAATTAATATTTTAAAATTTTTATACCCCAATCTAAGGTACACTTTTTTGCAAAATATCTTTTTTTCTAATGTTGTACAAAACTAAAATAATTACATATGTATGTAATATTAAGAACATGTTCCAAGTATTTATCGTAAATGTAAAAAAATAAAAATCTTTAATAATAATTATGAGTAAAAGAAATAAAATATTTATCGATTATAATAGTTCTGAGGAATGACAAAATTTATTAATCCCGAAAAACCCAGGAATTTTTGTTTTTCCTGTTTGGCATCCCTAATTGCTAATGACAATTTAAGAAGTAGAAAAACACCATAGAATTTATATATTTGTGGCAAATGTATTTTAATAACTAGATGAAAAAAGTACCTCAAATCTTGATTATTTAAATTCATGCTCGATTTCTAGCCTCTTTACGTTCATAATATCTTTCGACTGCTGCTATATACACATCACCAACTGTACGTTTACGCCATATTTCAGATTTATCGCGTTTTTGTGTCATTCGCGGTAACTTTTCTTGCTGTAAGTCTAGCGAAGTAGTGGGCAAAATATTATCTTTTTTATTTGTATTTACAGATTTACTTTCACTTGGCTCGGCCGGCTTAAGAAATTCCAACTTAAGTGCTATAGTATTATTTGGTATGTCAGACAGTTTAGAATTTACCACATTAGTTGCAAAATTCGGTTTGAAACTTTTAGATTTCTGCGATACTGTTTTATCATTGTCATCACTTTCAGATTCTGTAGATGAGTCGTCGTCTATACTAAAATCAGAATCAGCGTCGATGTTATTTGTGAGATGTACTTTTTTGTCCAGTTCATCTTTTATAGTTTTGTCATTTTCGTTTTCCTCTTCTTCTTCAGAGGCCTTTCTTTTGCGGTAGGCTCTTTGGGTTTGAACTTTTCCGGATTTTATAGGTTTATAAGCTATTCCACCTTCATTTGTCATTTCTGGCAAAAGTTCAGGCTTTTTAATATCTTTACAAGTGCCAGTTTTCTGTTCATAAATATGACGATAAAAACCATCTAAATCTTTTTGTTTCGTAACGTCCCCTATAGTCTCTAAATAGTCATCTCTCTTATTCTGTTCTTCCAATTTACGCATCTCTTCCAACTTTTTCCGATATGCTGAAGTAACAAAAGCTTCTTTATCTTTAAATGCTTCTCCTTCGGCTTCGCGCTCTTTCTGCACTTGTCTCTCTACTCTCAATTCATTTTCCAATTTGCGCTTTTCTGCTGCTTCCATAAGTTTTGTTATATATCGCGCCTTTTTTGGCTCCTTACTTTTAATCTGCTTTTCCTCCTCTCGTTTTGTTTCCATTTCATCGTAGAGCTCGTCATATTGAAATATAGTAGAATCTTCCGCCAAGGCTTTTTCTTGCAAGTTTTTAGCCTTACGTTTTTCCATTAGACTTGGGCCCATAGCAGATTTCTTCATTTGCATTTGCGGTGGCCTGTTGTCATCCGATTCGGAACTGCTCTCATCAAATATAGAGGGTCGCGTAAATTCACGTGATACTTCCCCCGGTATAACTTTTTTTCGTTGTCCGGGTAGTATAAGACCATATCTACGAAATACCATATGAAGAATAAAATTATAAAAGTGAAATATACTTTTCTTACTGTTTAGCCATTATGTTTATTCTTCGTTACACTGATTAGATGCCAGCAAATTTATAATTTTAATAAAACCAATTTCGATGAAAATAAATAGGAGCTCTGTGATAAATAATTTATTCTCATAGGTTTTTAACTGTTAACCGTTAACCAAGCCGAAAAATTTTAACGGCGGCGGTGGCGCTTCCAAAAACCTTTCGACGTCGGCTATAATAATAATACGAAAATAGAATTTCCGAAATAAATGTTAAACAACTAAAATCTAAAAACAAATATAAATTTTTCTATAAAAATTTCAGAAATGATAAAGAACCAAACTACACAAAAATTACGAAAAATTTAAGTGTGTTAATTTCAGGCGGCTCGTCATACTAAAGGGTGCTTTACATTGTCCCACAACTCGTACGACATGCCAAATTTTTGTGTAGAACAGCACAAGTCGGATCGTCTAAACGTAATATGTAATGAAACTATAAGATTTTGACAGCAAATACGGATGAAAATTTGACAGTCGTATGGCTCTCTTGATTTTTTAAAATTTTTCAAAAACCAACATACAGGGATGCATTTTTATGTAAACAAATGTGAGAAAGCCAGGGAGGGAAAACTGGTTTCATAAATTTATACCAATTATAAAGTCAAAATGTACATTTTAGATCACGACAGCACAATTTTATAAAAATATACGTATAATTTCCAAAAGTACACTAAAAATGTTGACCACGAAAATAACATATTCGAAAGTTATAAAAATATTTTTCAAGGTTATAAAAAAAAAAATTCAATTGCACTAGAACTCCATCCCTGGGCGAAACAAGCAAACAGCTGTAGTTAAATTAAATGAAAATGTTTTCATCTTACTTGATTTTATCCATACCAATGGTGTAAAAGCCAGAAAACTACCATACGATTTTTACTCTCTTTTTTTGAAATACGGATGGAATTTCATTTTATTTTCTCTCTCATTTTACGTACGACAAATCTTATCGTCTAAAGCACCCTTAGAAATATCAATCGCCGGAGTTGTGACTTTGATTATGCATTGCCGTCGTACAAAGATGTTTGCAAACTATAAATTATTTTATCAGCTGACACATGGATGGAAAGTACGGTATCTACACGAAATCAAATGTAAAAATGGAGATTTTTAGAAATTTAGCAGTTGGAGGTACTTCACAAATAAGTTATGGCTGTCAAGTAATATTACACTCTTCCTCTTTTACTACACACCAATAATTTTTAAAAATTCTCGTCAATTTTTCGCTTTAAGAAAAGTGTATTTTACATTTCATGTAGGGTTACGTAAAAAACTATTACGTGTGGCTGGCTGATTTATTATCCTATTTTTTAATGCGATTTGTTGCAACTAAGTAATTTATAAATGGCGCTGCAGCGCAGACGTGAAAATAAAAAACGACAAGTTTTTTCAGACGGCAACATAATCTGCTGCGTACGTCTATAAATTTATTGAGAAAGTGGTCGGAAAGGTTGCTTAAAAATCGTAAATACCATAGAAAAGTGTTTACCAAGTGAAAGGAAATGTTTTTCCTATAAAATTATGCGAAAATAAATGATTTTGCGGTGAAAAATTTGTTGAAAATTTCTTTGTCAAGTTGATGAAATTAATTTCATCACGAAGTACGGCAAAGTATACGACAGAAAACGAACTGTTTAAAGTGTTAAATTTGCCAGTGGACTTATTCTTAAAATTGGAGCAGTAACGTTTTCTAAAGACTAGTTTTCGACGAATTGCACTCAAATATTCAACAGCAGTATAAAAATAAAATAATTTTTAAATATGACTACAAATGATTCTAAAGCACCTCTGCGCCAGGTGAAACGTGTGCAATTTGGTATACTATCTCCAGATGAAATCGTAAGTAATTCTATTAAGTATTTATCTTTCAATAAAATATTTGTTTCTGGCAAATTTAGCGACGAATGTCGGTCACAGAAGGTGGAGTACAGTTTGCAGAAACTATGGAAGGCGGTCGTCCGAAGTTGGGCGGTCTGATGGATCCTCGGCAAGGTGTCATTGACCGTACATCACGTTGTCAAACATGTGCTGGCAATATGACTGAATGTCCAGGTCATTTTGGTCATATTGATTTAGCTAAGCCAGTGTTTCACATTGGTTTTATAACTAAAACCATAAAAATTTTACGATGTGTTTGCTTTTATTGTTCCAAAATGTTAGTATCGCCACATAATCCCAAAATCAAAGAAATTGTTATGAAAACAAAGGGCCAACCCAGGAAACGTCTAGCTTATGTGTATGATTTATGTAAAGGCAAGAAGATTTGTGAAGGTGGCGAAGATATGGATATGACAAAAGATGGACAACCAGCCGATCCCAATAAAAAACCTGGACACGGTGGTTGTGGTCATTACCAGCCGTCGATTAGGAGAACTGGCTTGGATTTGACAGCCGAATGGAAACATGTTAATGAAGATTCCCAGGTAAGATAACTATGATGAATTTATTTCTGATAAGTTTTTTTTTATTCCAAGAAATTTTGAATTAGTCATTTGTTTTACATTAATTAAATTAAACGTTTACTGCGCTGTTCGTAAAATTTTTTAGATTTATAAAAGGTATATTGATTAAATTTTGTATGGCAATTTGGGACCAAATCTAGTTTACGGACGCTTTACCATATGTAGAAAAATTAGTAGGCGATAGAAAATTGTAAAATAAAAAGCAAAATATACAGTGCACAAAGTACCAGTAACGCATACTTTTCGAGTTATAGACCTGCAAAGTTTTCATATTGAAATGCGAATCTCCGTTACATTTCTGAACGCTTATGGCCAATAGTAGCATCATTTGAAAGGTTTTAGAACTATCTTTCTATATACTTAAAATTTATTTGTAAGAACATGAATCTTAGAGCAGCAATTAAAGAATTATTCTAGTTTTACTTCAACAGTTGATCAGACAAGTGCGATTAAATTTAATTTAGAAGTAAATATAAATTATGAAATGAATTTTCATGTGTTTCAATGGCAAAAATTGCAAAAGAGTATTGCAAAATATGCATGTCTAAAAAATTATGTATACAACAATATGCATGCATAAAAAATATGTGCAGAAAAATATGTAAGCACAACGTCTATCAAATGAAATATTGGAATGGCAACTGCAATTTGTCTGAAGGGTTGTTTGTGTCAAGGTAAGATTTTTTCTTTTTTATACAAAAATATTAAATTGTTACCGACTTTAATTATATGATGTAAAATGCAGCACTTGTCACTTCATATTATTATAAAAATTAATTTTGTCAGTGGGTAGAAAATTAAAAATTATGAAGAAAATTAAAAAATGAAAAAAGTTTCGGCAACGCATAGTTTTCAAGTTGCTGACTTGAAAAATTATCACATAAAATTTGGATTTTTCACGCAGTAACTTAGTCAGAAAACCCGGTTTCTTTGCATAAAACCGTATTTGATATAATGATTTTTGAAAAGTCTATTTATCGAATAATTCGTAAACCGGACTTTGAAAACTACTAATTTTTTGCAACGAATATCCGACATTTTTTTTTTATTGCAACGTAATTTTTATTTAAAAACCAATAAAAAACGTCGAATTTAATGTTTTCATATACTTTTTTAAAAACACTTCTTTCTGTAGGAGAAGAAAATTGCCGTAACAGCAGAACGAGTTTGGGAAATTTTAAAACACATTACAGACGAAGAGTGCTTTATCTTGGGTATGGATCCTAAATACGCACGACCTGACTGGATGATTGTCACGGTTTTACCCGTTCCACCTTTGGCTGTACGTCCAGCTGTTGTTATGTTTGGTGCCGCTAAAAATCAAGACGATTTGACTCACAAACTGTCAGACATCATAAAGTCCAACAATGAATTACGCAAGAACGAAGGCACTGGCGCCGCAGCTCATGTCATTATGGAGAATATAAAAATGTTACAATTTCACGTGGCGACATTAGTTGACAACGATATGCCCGGTATGCCCAGAGCCATGCAGAAGTCGGGAAAGCCACTTAAAGCTCTCAAAACACGTCTAAAGGGTAAAGAAGGCCGCATTCGTGGTAATTTGATGGGAAAACGTGTAGATTTTTCGGCACGTACTGTCATTACACCCGATCCCAATTTACGTATCGATCAGGTTGGTGTACCCCGCTCCATAGCGCAGAATTTAACCTTTCCCGAACTTGTTACACCCTTTAATATCGATCGTATGCAAGAATTAGTGAGACGTGGTAATTCACAATATCCTGGCGCCAAATACATTGTGCGAGACAATGGTGAACGTATTGATTTGCGATTCCATCCCAAACCCTCTGACTTACATTTACAATGCGGCTACAAAGTAGAGCGACATTTACGTGACGATGATTTGGTTATTTTCAATCGCCAACCTACTCTACACAAAATGAGTATGATGGGTCATCGTGTTAAAGTATTACCCTGGTCTACATTCCGTATGAATTTATCGTGTACTTCACCCTACAATGCTGATTTCGATGGGGATGAAATGAACTTGCATGTACCGCAGTCAATGGAAACAAGAGCCGAAGTGGAAAATATACATATCACTCCTCGACAAATTATAACGCCCCAGGTGAGATACAACTCTGCAATATCTGCTCATATGTTATTTTAATATACATATTTAAAAATTTCTTAGAGCCTTTAATAACATAATACTTTTAAATCTATAATATTTGTGTGACAGGCCAACAAACCTGTTATGGGTATTGTGCAGGATACGCTGACGGCTGTCCGTAAAATGACAAAACGTGATGTCTTTATAACGCGTGAACAAATGATGAATTTGCTCATGTTCCTGCCCACTTGGGATGGTAAAATGCCGCAGCCTTGCATTTTGAAACCCAAACCCTTGTGGACTGGCAAACAAATATTTTCCCTTATTATTCCCGGCAATGTGAACATGATACGCACTCATTCCACACATCCAGATGATGAAGATGACGGTCCCTATAAGTGGATTTCACCCGGTGACACCAAAGTAATGGTCGAACATGGTGAACTGATAATGGGAATCCTGTGTAAAAAGACTTTGGGTACTTCCGCAGGTTCCCTACTGCATATTGTGTTTTTGGAATTGGGTCATGAAATTGCTGGTCGTTTCTATGGCAATATTCAGACTGTAATCAACAACTGGCTACTGCTGGAAGGCCACAGTATAGGTATCGGTGACACAATTGCCGATCCTCAGACATACAATGAAATTCAGATGGCCATTAAGAAAGCCAAAGACGATGTCATAAACGTTATTCAAAAGGCACACAATATGGAACTCGAACCTACACCCGGTAATACTTTGCGTCAAACTTTCGAGAATCAAGTAAATCGTATTTTGAACGATGCTCGTGACAAAACTGGTGGCTCCGCTAAGAAATCTCTTACCGAATACAATAATCTAAAGGCTATGGTGGTGTCAGGTTCAAAGGGCTCCAACATTAATATCTCCCAAGTTATTGCTTGTGTGGGTCAACAAAACGTTGAAGGTAAACGTATACCTTATGGCTTTCGCAAACGCACTTTGCCACATTTCATAAAAGACGATTACGGTCCTGAGTCTAGAGGGTTCGTGGAAAATTCATACCTAGCCGGCCTGACTCCTTCTGAGTTCTACTTCCACGCTATGGGTGGTCGTGAAGGTCTTATCGATACTGCTGTAAAGACTGCCGAAACTGGTTACATCCAGCGTCGTCTTATAAAGGCTATGGAGTCGGTAATGGTAAATTATGACGGTACTGTGCGTAACTCTGTGGGTCAACTGATTCAGTTACGTTATGGTGAGGACGGTTTGGCTGGCGAAACGGTAGAATTTCAAAATCTACCCACTGTCAAGTTGTCTAACAAATCTTTTGAAAAGCGATTTAAATTCGACTGGTCGAATGAGCGCTATATGCGCAAAGTGTTTACAGATGAGGTGATCAAGGAGTTGAGTGAAAGTGGCAATGCCTTGCCTGAATTGGAAGTCGAATGGGAACAATTGTGCCGCGATCGCGAGGCCTTACGAGAAATCTTTCCAAATGGTGACTCGAAAGTTGTATTGCCCTGTAATTTGCAAAGAATGATTTGGAATGTGCAGAAGATCTTCCACATAAACAAGAGAATGCCAACTGATCTGTCCCCATTGAGAGTCATAAATGGTGTAAGAGATCTATTGCGTCGCTGTGTAATAGTGGTGGGTAACGATCATCTTTCCAAGCAGGCCAATGAGAACGCAACCCTTCTGTTCCAGTGCCTGGTACGCTCCACCTTGTGCACAAAATATGTAGCCGAAGAATTCCGTTTGTCAACAGAGGCTTTCGAGTGGTTGATAGGAGAAATCGAAACCAGATTCCAACAAGCTCAGGCCAATCCTGGTGAAATGGTCGGCGCTTTAGCCGCCCAAAGTTTAGGTGAGCCTGCCACACAAATGACATTAAATACTTTCCATTTTGCTGGTGTATCCTCAAAGAACGTAACTTTGGGTGTACCTAGACTTAAGGAAATTATCAATATTTCAAAAAAACCAAAAGCGCCCTCCCTAACGGTGTTCTTGACTGGCGGCGCGGCGCGTGATGCAGAAAAGGCAAAAAATGTATTGTGCCGTTTGGAACACACCACACTGCGTAAAGTTACAGCCAACACGGCCATCTACTATGATCCCGATCCCCAACGTACCGTTATTGCCGAGGATCAAGAATTCGTTAATGTCTACTACGAAATGCCAGATTTTGATCCCACGCGTATTTCGCCCTGGCTGTTGCGTATCGAACTTGATCGCAAGAGAATGACGGATAAAAAGTTGACCATGGAACAGATCGCTGAAAAAATTAACGCTGGTTTCGGTGACGATCTCAATTGCATATTCAACGACGATAATGCTGACAAACTGGTCCTACGTATTCGCATCATGAACAATGAGGAAAACAAATTCCAGGATGAAGAAGAGGCTGTCGATAAAATGGAAGATGATATGTTTTTGAGATGTATTGAAGCGAACATGTTGTCGGATATGACACTGCAGGGTATCGAGGCAATTGGCAAAGTGTACATGCATCTACCACAAACGGACAGTAAGAAACGCATAGTAATCACCGATACGGGTGAGTTTAAAGCCATCGGAGAATGGTTACTAGAAACTGATGGCACATCCATGATGAAAGTTCTCTCGGAACGTGATGTTGATCCAGTGCGTACATCTTCGAATGATATTTGTGAAATTTTCCAGGTGTTGGGTATAGAGGCAGTGCGAAAGTCCGTGGAAAAAGAAATGAACGCCGTGCTGCAATTCTACGGTTTGTATGTGAACTACCGTCATTTGGCCTTGTTGTGTGACGTAATGACAGCCAAGGGCCATTTGATGGCCATTACACGTCACGGTATTAACAGGCAAGATACTGGTGCTCTCATGAGATGTTCATTCGAAGAAACTGTCGATGTGTTGATGGATGCCGCAGCTCATGCTGAAACCGATCCTATGAGAGGTGTATCAGAAAATATTATTATGGGACAATTGCCGAGAATGGGCACAGGTAAGAGAAATGGGCGAGAGAGAAGTTCGTATTGAAAATTACTTAGTGTTTATTTTTTGTTTTTTGCCTTTCTTTTTTAACTGAAGGCTGTTTTGATCTCCTGTTGGATGCTGAGAAATGCCGTTATGGTATTGAAATTGCCAACACCTTGGGTTCGAGCATGTTGGGCGGCTCAGCAATGTTCTTTGGTGCTGTATCTACGCCCAGCATGTCGCCGGCTCGTACACCTTGGACACAGTGCGGTACTCCGAAGTACTTATCACCCTCTGGACAAAGTAAGTCAAAAACAAAACTAAGTTTTCCTCTTAGGAAATTTTTATAGAAACCTTTACATACGGCGGCAGGCACATGTAAACAGTGTAGCCTACCTGCACCGTGTAGGTATCTTCCACTTTAGAGAATCTGAAGTTTTATGGTTCGAAGGTAAAAGTCCATGTCATATAGCACACCTATTCCAAAAATGACTCAACTCAAAATTTTAATTTTTCATAATTAGAAACCTTTTTTTTTTTTTTAATTAATGCTAAATCAGAAATATATAATATATGTATAACGTATTTTTTCCAAAGCAGTTTATGGTTCTGTAATTATTTAATTATTGTTTCGTTTTTAATTGCAGTGAGTGGTATGACGCCTGGTGGACCAAGCTTTTCGCCATCAGCGGCCTCTGAAGCGTCTGGAATGTCACCGATTTGGTCTCCAGCTCATGGTGGCTCTTCACCATCATCTCCAAGGCCAGGAATGTCACCATTTTTATCGCCATCACCCAATGTATCTCCGCCGACATATTCGCCTACAAGTCCCAACTACGCAGCATCATCGCCAGCCGGTGGCGCTTCACCTAACTACTCGCCGCTCAGTCCAAACTACTCACCAACCAGTCCAGTTTATCAAGCTAGTTCACCCAGATATCAGTCATCAACGCCAAATTTCAACCCTCAATCAACGAGCTATTTACCTTCAACAAGTGGTTATTCTCCATCTTCTCCGGCTTATTCACCGGCATCAAATTACAATCAGTCATCGAGTCCCTCGTTTACGGGCAGTGGTTCAAATTCATTTTCACCAACAAGTGCATATTCACCAACCTCTTCAAATTATTCACCTAATTCTCCTTCTTATTCGCCTACATCGCCATCCTATTCACCTTCCAGTCCTTCTTTTGCATCATCTCCTGCATATTCTCCTACATCGCCGTCCTATTCACCCTCTTCACCAACCTATACACCAGGTACACCATCTTATTCTCCCTCTTCACCGAACTTGTCGGCATCACCTCAATATTCCCCGGCTTCGCCAGCATATTCTCAAACTGGTGTAAAATATTCTCCCACTTCACCCAATTATTCGCCTCAGTCTCCCTCATACAGTGGCTCACCAAGTTCTCCACAATATACACCGGGCTCACCCCAATACTCTCACTCTCCAACTTCACCTAAATATTCGCCAACTTCTCCCGTATATTCGCCTGCTTCGCCGGCCTCGCCGCAACATTCGCCAGCACATCAATACAGTCCTACTGGTTCCGGTTACTCGGCCTCTTCGCCTAACTATTCACCCACTATGTCTGTCTACTCGCCTAGCAGCACAAAATATTCGCCCTCATCACCTCAAGCTTATACACCAAACCGAAGCTATTCACCAGTTTCCCCAATGTATTCACCCACTGCGCCCTCACAGGGTTATTCGCCCGCTAGTCCGACTTATTCACCCAGTAGTCCCACTTATGAAGAAAGCGACGATTGTACACAGTTATAATGCAATTTTTTTATTTTAACTTGTCGGCAAGTTAAAGAAAAGTATTTCATGTTCATAATTAATAATTTAAAGTTCGTCGGAGACACCAGTAAGTATTTTTTACGAATTATAACAAGATTTTTGTACGTTCCTTTTCTTTCTTTTAATACAAAATGTATTTTAAATTATTTTCCATCTTCTTAAGTTAAAAGAGAAGCTAAATGAAATGTGTTGAATTGTCTTGGAACGTTTTTGTAATTCTAATAAAGATTGTAATTTTTCCGTACTATGTAAATATAGTCTTACAGAAAAATAAAAAGAAAGATTCAATTAATCAATTATAAAACAGTTTATTATGGACAAATTTTACATGAAATATTTCTATATTTTGCCGAAGAATATTCCAGCATTGTTAAATTTTATAATTAGATGCGTAAATAGTAATTAACAAAAGATATATACAGTGCCAGCTCGCTAATCCGAATTAATGATTGCAGACCGTGATTCGGATTAACGAGACATTCGGATTACTGGATGTGCTGTTATTATGTAATATAATTCACTATATTCGCAAATAAAACACAAGCCAGAATGTCAAACAAATTTATTTAATTTTTATTAAACAAGAATGAAAAAATTAAAGCTTTTTTAAATATTATGTGTTTTTTTTAACATAATTTGTGATGTAGGTTTGCTGCTCTTTCAGTGCACATACTTCCAAAGCTTTATTTCGCTATTCCTTTAGCATCAATATGTAATCTGTTCCTTTGCCTAATCTATTGAAGTATTTAAGGCCTGCACAGCTTCACGATGTTTAACGTGTTTCATAATTATAAGCTCTGATTCTACATTTTCTGTGTGTGATTCTCAACTGCGACACAAAGTATTGTCACAGTTAATAAGCCAGCTAAGAATTTCATCTTCAGAAATTCGCACGTCATTATTGCGGTGAAATAAGTTGGTTATTGTGTGAAATTCTTCTGTTTCGCCAACACAATCATTCTCAGGCAATTCTTGTTGTGACAATGATAGTGGGATGTTATTCTCTGAAGCCCACTTCTGTGAATGAATATGCGACTAATACCATTCAATAACTAAACTATTTGCAACAAAACATAAAACATACATACTTATGTACTTATGAATATTATATATGTATGTACATATGTACATTATCAATCATAGAAGGCTCTCAATGATCTCCCGTTAGTTTTAAAAAAACATACACAATAATAAAAAAGCAGAGAATAAAAAAAATAAAAATTCGGTTTAGCGAGCTTGCAACCAATGCGGACTATAGATTACGTAATACGTTATAAATTCAATTCGGATTACTAGATAATTCGGATTACACACCTTCGGATTAGCGAGCTGGCACTATAAATTCGAAATCGAGTTTTTGATTGATTATGATGCACAGAATCAAAATATATGTTCTTGGCAAATTTTAAACGCCTGCAATTAGAAATAGCGTTCTTATCAAAAAATCTTGCAAATGCGTGCAAGCGTAGAGTTAGTTTGAAATTATTTTGCTTCTCCTGTAAAATGTTTTTCCGTGAACTTGGAGGTTTATTTGTTTTTAAATCGTCAGATTTTAAAATTCATTTTAACTGTCTCAACATCTGGCAGCCGGTAATGTGGCATCTTTCTTGAGGAAGTGTTTATTTTTAGTTTTCATATCCGTTCTCTTTCGTGAATGTGCAATTAGTTGTCTGTGATCAAGATTTATGAATATTGAGTAAAAAAGTTTAATTTTAGTAATAAAAAGGTTTATATCTGTGATAAAAAGTGCGTAATATATTAAATAACAATGAGTGTTTATATGTTTTTGTGTTGTGAAAGAAAATTGATTAAAATAAATCAATGTAATGTGTTTTCAAAAGATGGCGTCCATTTGGTGTTAAACGTTTGCCGGTCATGGTAAGTTTTCCAATTTGTTTACATGTTAAATTTCAAGAAAACGAGCAAGTTTGCTCAATACTGAAGTTATTTCCAGCATTATAATAACGTTGCCTCCCATTACCGGCAGTGTACTAGTGCCATTCTCCCGTCTAAAGTAAACAGCAGTCTCAAGCTTCACAATAAAGCATGTGCTTGTTGTAGGACGCAAGTCTGTTACCGGTGTAGAATATATTGGGCTGTTTTAGAGGAAACTAGCATAATGAAATGATACCAAGCAACAAAAGGAAATCGTACAAATGTGCCAACAGTGTGTTTGTTTTCGTTTCGTATGCTGCTAGTGGTATTGTCGGCTTGACAAATAAATTTCAAAATTTTTTCCGAAATACTTACATACGCATGAACATATCGCAAAACCATGAATGTTTTCTATATACATATGTAGATAAGGGCGGGTCGATTTAAAAATCGCTCATATTACAAGGAAAATTGTATTCTAGGGATCTAAATAAGAAACTTTGCCGAAGGAACCATACCTCTACAAAGTAATTTGATGTCGCGACTTTTGACCCGAAGGGTTAAATTTTGAAAAATCTCACTTTGACCCATTTAGAGTGCCTCAATCGAGTCAAAATGTATGACCGACCCCCACTTACTTTGGAGGGCCGACCCACCTATGCCAGTGGCACACTCCCTGGAACCACCCCTAGGGGGTTCCCCATACAAACATTTAAAAAATCACCATTTTTGGCACTTTAAAAGAAAAAAATCAGCGAAATGGCTATGTTTTTTTAATTTTGGAGTTTATTTTTCTCTTTAGAAATTTATTTAGTCAGAATGAAAAGAAAAAATTAATTTTACTTACTAATAGAAAAGAAAATAAAAAAAAATTATTGTTTGAAGTCTTTTTTGCTTTCAAGTCTGGGCAATTTCGCACGGCTCTCTAATGTCGTCGCCATAACAGCCTATATATTTCCTGGAATGACTCGTTTGGAGACGCTAGGTAGCAATTGAACGTGTCGTTCCGTTCCTTGTATGTGTGATGGAATTTCATGTTCCAGTCTTACGTAACCAATCAATTCAGAATTCGGTTCTCTCAAAATAACAATATGAGGTTCTTATACCATCCTAGTATGATACTTCTCATCAATTTTATGTCTCGTTAAAGTATCATCTTTTCTGCCATCGAATGAAAACGCTAACAAATTGGTATCATCTAACCGTTTGCGAAGCACTTGTTGTCTGGATTTCTCTTTTCCTCTGCGAACTTTCGCTTTATCCATGATGAGAGGTTCGCCATGCTTATCTTTAATTTTTAAATCTTGGAAAAGACCGGTTCCTAATGCTGATGCTACTCTATCAGGCACACCAAATCTGTCACATATCAAGGCAAAGTTAAAACAATCGTATCTTTCTGTGTATTGTGAACTTGTGCTTCTATGCATATCTTCTTGAACCGATGGCGGTGCGTATGTTGAATCATCGGGATCTTGGTATGTTGGCATTGATGACATAGACGGTGCTCCTTGCTCTTTAATTTCCATCATAAATGCAGCCACTGTTAGTCTTCTCTGATTATGTTGATCGTGCATAAACTCTTTGAGGCGTTTTGGAACCAAGCCGCATGCACATGGAGCTGCCTTCAAATCGCATTTACATGTTCCAATATAAAAAATAGTTTCCAGAGATTTTAGAAACTGTGGAAATTTTGGGTTTTTCTTTTTGCTCTTGATTTGTTCTTGATATTTGTCAAGCAATCTATTCAATTTAATATATACACAATTTTTCGCGATTATTTCCCAAATTTCAATCAACTTATTTTGTACTTCAATAGTGAATGATTTATAAGAACACTTTTTTTGGTCTGTTTTAGCACGTTTGCTCAAGTAAAAATAATATCTCAAGATATCCAGATGGGTAGGTAAATCAAGATCACTCAAATTAGTAGACACACCAAAAACAGTAACATGATGCTTGGGTATATGACTCATTGGGGTTTCGATAGTTGTTGTGGCTTCATCTTGCGGTGGATTCATTGTAATATGATGATTGTTTAAATAATAAACTATGTAGCTTACGCTTTGAGTAGTTGTAAAATACTGAATTTTTATTATAAAAAATTGGACTCAAATACTAAAAATGAGAACCTTAAAACTAAATAGTACATATGCGTACCTGATTTTAGGCATGCTCTTTACTGCATACAGCTACATATTGTAAACACATGGAAGATATATTTTATTACCTAGCTATCAGGGATTACCACTATTTAACCCAAAATAACACAAGATTCTTGTTTCATTTACAATTTGTTCTGACTTAATAAATTTCTAAAGAGAAAAATAGACTTCAAAAATTAAAAACCATAGCCATTTCGCTGATTTTTTCTTGTAAAGTGCCAAAAATGAGGGTGGCGATGGTATGATGGATGGTAGTCTGCACGTTGACTACGAATCCAAAAACAGACCTGGGTTCAACCCCAGTTTTAGACCAAAAATTTTAAAATAAAAATAAACATCTCGCATTTTTCTGATGTTGCAATAGTGTGTCTTTGTGTGTCAGTTGTTGTCGGAAGGTTTCAGTGGCGAAGGCATAGTCACTGGTCACTGACCAATACCGGCTTCAGCTGATAGCAATCCACAATCACATCAGAACGCCCTCCTTCGTCGGTATTGTAAAATAATAATAAAAAAAATAGCTACTAAAGAAGCTTCAGCACTGCTACGAGTATAAACAAAGAACGTGCGAAAGCAGAGCTGCAAAAATAATTAATTAAGCTTCACCTCCTGTCGTTTCTCCTACTATCCCTTTCCTATAGTTCCAGCACAATGCTTCGCATGTGTAGGAGTCATCTCCTACTCTACTCATCACTCTAAATGGGTCAAAGTGAGATTTGTCAAAATTTGACCCTTGTGGTCAAAAGTCGGGACATCAAAATACATTGTAGAGGCATGGTTCCTTCGGCAAAGTTTCTTATTTTGATCCCTAGAATGCGATTTTCCTTGTAATTTGAGCGATTTTTTTTTGCCTCCATACAAATCGACCCGCCCTAATGTAGATAAATAAATAATTGTTTTTTTATTGTATATTACAAATTATCATTTACTCTTTTCGTATTTCTCTCATACAGTGTTACCGCTGAGATCTTAAAGGGTCTCTTGCCAGTTTTTCTGAGCCTTTTTTAAATTTACCCTTTTGTATCATTTTTAACCAGTTTGTGGTACTTTTTGACTCTTTTTGACAATTAGTACTTATCGTTTTATTTCACCGGTGATGATAACTAATGCAAACGATCGCGGTACGTTGTACAAACAAAGGTAGAAAATACTTTGGGAAAATTATTTAATAAAACGAAAGATAGAGTTAAAAACACAGAATTATCTAATTTAGTATACAAGATACCTTATGGAGGAAATAATTTAGAAAGTTGTAATAAAGTATATATAGGAACAACAAAAAACAAATTTAAAACTAGATTAGCAAGACATAAGACAGATCAAAAATAGACACATAAATACACAAAAAACAGCATTAACTACACATTGTGTTACATTAAATCATTATCCAAAATTTGACGACACAACTATATTAGAAAAAGAAACTAATTATAAACGATGTTTTTTGTTAGAAATGTTACAGACAATTAAAATACCTGCGGATAATAGAGTAAACTATAAATCAGATGTAGATAATTTAGCACAAAATTATAGATATTTAGTTCATACAATTTATAATTAGATTATGTATTAAATATATATTTTTATATGTATATGTAAACAGAGAATATTTTTGAAAACATGTTTATTTAAGTATACATGTATTCACATTTACCCATGTGCATACAAAACATTTTTAATATCAATGACAAAAAATTTTCATTTCCTTTCAAAAATAGTTTTTTTTTCTTTTTTCAACAAAAATTTTGTTAATGCAAATAATTATTTCCTGACGATGGTACCTATTTGGCATCGAAATATTGAAAATAAATAATTCAAAAACTTTTTATAGAAAAGACCATCGCTCAAAAGAAATATAATTAAACAATTTAATAAAGGTCAAATAAAAATATAAGCGAGACTAGTAAAAATATTTCTTTTATATTTGTTAATTCTATGCTTTTCTTTTTACTGAAAAGAAAATAAAGTTATAATTATTTTGTTAAAAAATACCCTTTTTTTCCTTCAAATACACTTATTGGGACCTTTTTTCGCAAGAGACACTTTCTTATAACCCTTTTTGAAATTTGTCAACGGTAACGCTGCTCATGTTTCGACTTCCTCAAGAGTACAATCATTAATATAATAATTATAGGATAGATGGCTTCCTCTATAGAACAGCATAAATTTGCATTTTTTAAGTTGAGGTCCATTAAATTGATATCACACCATTGACTGAAATTATTTAGGTCAGATTGCAATAATGAATACAGGTGAGGATTATTCAAACTTAGAAAAAGTTTTACATCGTCGGCGTACATTAATAATTTGGAATATTTGATACAAGATGGTAAATCATTGATGAATAGTAAAAATAAAAGCGGACCTAGGTGGCTACATTGAGGAACTCCAGATGGAACAGAAATATATTTGGACTTCATATTTTTAAAAATACGCACTGAACTCTGTTCGTAAGATAAGTAGATATCCAATTCTGAAAAGCTGCAGAAAATCCAATTTTGTCCAGCTTGTATAGGAGTAGTTTTTAATTTACTTTATCAAAGGCCTTACTGAAATCAGTAAAAATTGTGTGTGTCTGCATACCAGAACAAAAAGATTTAGTTGTACAGGATGTAAATTCCAAAAGATTTGTTGTAGTTGAACGACCTTTTCTAAATCCATGCTGAAAAGGCATGAAGTACGAGGATAGTTGATGCCATAAGAATTCGGTTACTATCTTTTCAAAAAGCTTGGG
This sequence comes from Dexiosoma caninum, assembly GCA_963924685.1. Classification (NCBI taxonomy): domain Eukaryota; kingdom Metazoa; phylum Arthropoda; class Insecta; order Diptera; family Tachinidae; genus Dexiosoma; species Dexiosoma caninum. Next base: position 28,622,165 of record OZ004726.1, on the reverse strand, counting down.
GATAATACTTAATTTAGCTATACCTCTATAATTTAATATGTTAGATCTGTTTCCACTTTTAAACAGCGGGATAATAAAGACTCTTTCCAAAAATTCGGAAAATACCCATATGATAGTGACCTGTTAAACATGTACGCCAAAGGCATAGAAAACTGTACTGAACATTCTATAAGTATACTGCTGGGAACACCATCGGGGCCATATTTATAAGAGTACTTAAAATTTTGCAACTCATTTAAAACTGTAGAGGTATCAAGTCTTGGAGTAGTAATATTATTCGCTTCAGGAATAATATATGGATATTCTGATGAGTCATTCCACACCTTCGTTGAGTATGAAGTTGAAAAGAAATTAGCAAACAAATCACTAACTTCCGACCCATTTGAAGATTCAGTGATTCCTAGTTTCATCACCGTTGGATATCCCGAAATTCGACGTTTCGAATTGATAAACTGATAAAAAGTCCGTGGATCTCTCTTCAAGCCCGACTTTATTTTAAAGATGTAATTATTGTAACATTGGCCATTTAACAAATTATAAGCCGATCTAGATACGGAATACTTGGCGTAGTCAGAGCATAGACCAGATCTTTTAAATATTTTGTAATGCTTATTTTTTAAATTTTTAACCTTGCAAGGTATTTTGTATTCCATGGCGGGCCATTCGGTGTTTTTATCCTTACCATTGGGATCGATTTTTTAAAGCAATTAAATAAGTTAGTATAAAACTGCTTAAGACATATATCAATTTTCTGAGGGTTGTTACAAGGAAGATATGTGAACCAATTTCCAGTTAACAGGTTGATTAACTTAGACAAATCATATTCTACTATCAATTTTGTTTGGACGAACATACTCAATTCGATCGTAGGATGATATGAATCCTCATACAATAATAATGGATTTATACGCTTAATGTCAAAGTCTTTAGGATTATTAACAAATGCCAGATCAAGTAATCTACTTAAACAATTCTTTACACCATTAATTTGAAAAAGCGCTAGGTCAACAATGTCATCGATAATATTAGGAGTAGACTCGAAATTAAAGGAAGGTGGAAAGAAATTAATATCCTCATTTTCATTCCACACGATATTTGGGAGATTGAAGTCACCAAGTATAATAACAGAGTCGCCAAGCTTAGATAAATTTGTAACGAGTTTAACAGCCCTTGAATGTGATTCATAAATTTCCAGGCTGGAAGCAGGTGGAATATAAGAACATGTAATAAACAACGATATACTTCTCAGTTTCACACATATAGCGATAAATTCAATTTCAGTAACTCCATTAAGAATTATTTCTTCGGAAGGTAAAAAAGCAGATACGGCAATTAGTACACCACCGCCTTCTTTACCATCTCTATCGCGTCTATAAATTTGGAATTTACTACACATTATTTCGGAATTATTAATTTTATTTGTTGAACTCCTTCTAAGCCAAGTCTCGGTAAGCACTACAATATTATGCTCCATATCAAAACTTTGAGGATAAAACGATTTTAATTTTGTATTCATACCCCTAAGATTTTGGTAAGCTATGCTGATTGACGATAAAGTACTAGATTCAACCACTTGACGACTGCTACATGATGAGGCCTGAACACTATTAATTTTTTTGCAATAGAATTAGAATGCGTCGGCTTAGCTCTGTCATCATTACGATATATAAATTCACGAACAAAAATATCTTCAGGCCAAAAACTTGGTTTAAGTACTTCATCAAAGAAATCTTCCGGAACAATAATTTTAAATGATACTTTAGTAGATGAATTAATCATAAATATTTGGATGTCCTTGTACGGCTTATTGCCAATATTTATTTTAATGTACGACTCAATATCAATTATAGAAGTATCATCGACAAAACGTGTAGCGAAAATAGTTTTCCTCTTTTTTCTGGGCGGAAGAGCACGAAGCGGCTTCGGCGACACTGTAGAAACAGAAGACTTATAGGAAGCATTAGAGGAGCCAGCATTACTAAGCGCATAGTGTGATGTAGACGGAATCGGAACCATATCAGTTTGAATCACACTTAAGGCTGGTTCTGAAATAGGATTTCCATTAGACGATGTAATAGACTTAATACTAACGGCAGCAACAGCATCCTTTCTGGTTAGAATGGGAGAAGTACAAACTGCGGATGATGATGTTGGGTCAGAAATAGGATTTCCATTAGGCGAAGTCACATTAACGGTAGGAAAACCACCACTTCTTGTTTTAATAGGAGATTTACGACCTGCGGTAGATGAAGCTTTATTAGCCCGTTTGCTTCTCTGCTTAGGAGACGTCGAGAACTTTTCCAACGCAGTGAACTTAGAAAAAAGGTCACCATATTTAACAAGTTTGTCTTGCAGTATTTCAAACTCCTTCCTAATACCAACAAACTCGGATTGATAACTATTAAAAAAATTGTAAAATTCAATGCCAATGCTCACAATTAGTGCAAGACCAGTGAAGATTTTTGGCTGGGTCGTAAATAGCATCTGCATCACGCGATTTGAGGTTGGCACATTTTATATGGCAAAGTTCAAAGCACAACCAACATGTTACCATACGTTCATCAGCGGAAACATTGCATTTTTTTTGTTTAAACAATCCATAACGATTTGATTGCTGGGAAAGATATTTATATTGTCCACGAACAATATACATTTTATATAATGTTAATTTATTACAGGAACCTACGGTATAATAATGTTTACCCAAAAATTAATCAGATTTGAGGTGCTATTGTTTTCACAAATGGCTCTTTTGAAATATTCAAAAACGTCAAAAAAATATATATGTATATGAAATTAGGTCTGCTTTTACACTTCTTAATGCAGGTTTTGTTTTTGGTTCACTTATCTCTATTTACTTGTATAACTAGATTTTTTGTTGTTTTAACTGTATATTAAGCGAACAATGTTTAATTTTTTTTTTTATTTTTTTTTTTATGCTTTAAATATTTTATTTATTTTATTAATGTATCATAACAGCCGTGTGAATGCAATGAATTATTAACGAAATCATTAAAGGAACATAATGTACAGTTTTCAAATTTAGGCAATTCAATATTTTAAATTATCGCGACTAAAGTCATGTTTTAATTAAATTATTCCGATATAAAAAAACTATTATTAGGCGATTTTAAAAAATATGTCCGATCATGACAAACGACAATGTTGTGGTTTGTTGTTGAAAGAGGAAACTGTAAAAAAAAAAAAAGTATATAAAAAATTTTTAATGTAAAACATTTGTAGGAACTCGGGAAAAAACTACGCATATTTATTGCAATTTACTAATTTTAATACTGCAAGTACTACTTTTAGGTCAAAACAATTGCAATTATTTAGTTTTAAAATTTAAATGATTCCAGAGAAAATTTTTCCAACCGATTTCTAACTTTGATTTACTTGACTGAATACTCCTTCAACATTTGGCGAAAAATGCGGTAAAATTAAAATGTTTTTTTTTACAAAATTTCTTAAGATTACATCAGAATATGTTAAATATTGTATAAATTATATTATTAAATAAATACAAATTTCATTCATAATTATCCTGAGATAATTATATACAATTAGATTGGAATTTCGAACCTATTAAAAACACGAACAAAAATAGGGTTGTGGGAATTACAAACTTGGGATTAACAATTTGTCGGTAAAATTACTTTAGACAGGATCGTATTTTCCTGGATCTTATTAATTACATAATAATCAGATTTTTCAAGTTCAACTTCACTATTTGTAAATTAAGTTGGCAGAGAGTTCTTACCAAGATGGAAGTTCAAAAGCAAGTGAACTACAAGAAAAATTTTCAATTTTCAATATATTCATAAAAAAATATTCAATAAATATTATATAATTCAGAAAGTGGAAATTCAAAACCGATGCAATTATAAATTCTATAATTTAGAAATAAATGTAGATACACTTAAATTTTCAAAATTCTTTACATGATTAAATAAAATTTTTATTATTGTTTAAACGAGTTTAAACAAAGATTTTTTTCTCTTTTTTGTAAATAAAATATAAATGGAAGTGTCATGTAATATTTTTATTATTGGAATCATGGACAGGTCTGATGACCAACAAGATGTGACACTTTCGTCCGCGGAAAAAATTTAATTGCGTTCGTTTGGTAATTACTATCACGCAAGCAAATACAGGGTGGCACAAAAGGAGCTATATGGTTTGAATTTTTTAATTATTATTTTTTCTTTGTTTTTTTTCAGCATTTTGTGAAGAAGACTTGGGGAACTAATTATGAAACATTCGAAATGAAATCATGGCCATTACACCCGAAATTTTGCGAAAAGTTCTGGAAAATAAGCTAGAAAGAGCACGTATCTGCGAAGCAGAAAACGGACATCACTTACAGGATATCAACTTTCAAAGCTAATTGCATAAAATTCCCCAATGATATACTGTATTTAAAAAAAAATATAATAATCGCATAAATAAAAAAGTTATTAACCACTTAAACCATATAGCTCCTTTTGTGCCACCCTGTACAAAGATAATCAGTTGATAGTTGCCCCACAACCTAGTATTCTATTGCAGCATGGGCGGCGTTGTCAAACTAATATTCTGAACTTTACTTTCACATGTTGCATTTGTATAAAAAAAAATATATACATATATATATATATATTCTGATCAAATTAATTGAAAATTATTCTATTATTTCGTGTTCTGTTCGAAATTATACAATTATATAATATTTTTTTTGAAAATCGTCAGATATTAAAATTAAATTTAACTGTTTTAGCATCTGACAGCCGGTAGTGTGGCATCTTTGTTGATGATTTCATTTCTTTTTAGTTTTGATATCCGTTCTTTCGTGACGTGCAATTAATTTGTCGGTGATCGAGATTTACAAATTTTGAGTAAAAAAGCTCAAGTTTAATAATAAAAAGGTTATATCTGTGATAAAAAGTGCGTAATATATTAAATAACAATGAGTGTTTATATGTTTTTGTGTTGTGAGAGAAAATTGATTAAAATAAATCAATGTAATGTGCTTTCAAAAGATGGCGTCCATTTGGTGTTAAACGTTTGCCGGTCATGGTAAGTTTTCCAATTTGTTTACATGTTAAATTTCAAGAAAACGAGCAAGTTTGCTCAATACTGAAGTTATTTCCAGCATTATAATAACGTTGCCTCCCATTACCGGCACTGTACTAGTGCCATTGCCCCGTCTAAAGTCATAGCGTCGTAGCTGTTTCTTGTAATATTTCTATTGAAATATTTCTTTTGATAAATGCTCTTAAAGAGAGGCATTGTCCATCAACTTTCTTTTTGCTCTGAAATTTATTTCAGGTTACAAGGATCTACATAGTACAGGGGTTCTTTAGAGCTACAGTAGTTTGAATCATAATAAAGCAAAGATATAGATATTTAATATTAATAAAATGGGCTTTCTTGGATAGAAAATATATGGACATTGGCCATGTGGTCGTCACGGCTGGTCCGTACAAGGCGCAATTTGGACACCATTTTTCACAAACTTTTCGCAGCATTTGCGGCCGAATGTTGATTTCCAGGTGTTCAATTGTCTGTTGTTTATCGAGTTAGATAAGTGACTTTACATAACCCTAAATCCAATGGGTTTAAATCACACGATCTCGGTGGGCATTACCTGAAATTATTTTTTAACAAAAATTTCTTTGAGTAAATCAATTGTGGCGCGAGCTGTGTGGCAAAATGATTGCCAGCTAATTAAGATACGAACACATTTCAAATAATGTCCCTATTCCGTTCACCATTCACCATTGACATTAACATTCTGATCATTATCATTTTTGAAGGCATAAGGACTAATGACTCCGCCACCCTATAACGCGCGCCAAACAGTAATTTTCTGTGGATGTAGTGGTGTTTCGACAATTTTGTTTGTGAATTATCCTAATTCCAAATGAGACAATTCTGCATACTTACGTACCCATTCAACCAAAAATTGGCTTCATCGGAGAAGAAAATTTTTAATGAAAATTCAATATCAGGTTTGATGAACAGAACCATTATTTTGATAAAAACTTTTAACAATTTGCAAGCGTAGCTCTGTCAAAAAAATGTCAAACCAAACTTAACAAAAAGCAACTATCAGCTGTTAAATGGAAATAAAAAACAAATCATAAATGGTTTGTATTTGTTTTGAATGCTGCTAATAGCATCGTCGATTTGATTTCTAAACAAAAAAAATAAAAACAGTTTGTTTAAATTAATGTTCTATGTAATTTATTTTCTGACGATGTTAGCAAACTGTTAACCAAATATCGAAAATAAATAAAAATAATATAATTAACGAACTCGAGCTTAATGTTTTAATTGTTTCTTTATTATTTAAGTCATTTACAATTTAATTATGAAGACGAAGCCAATCAGTTGTTTTTGCCAATACAACAGCTGATTAATTGTAAACAATAAAGAAGTATGCTTGTTGTTTTGTAACACTTTATCATTTCTCTTACAGTTAACTGTTGATCAGCTGTTGTAATTAGTTTGGCTGCTTATTACGTGTTTGTTTACTTTTTCTAAAATAAATACATAAAATCTTAATATAATCCCAGTGTGCAATTGACTAAATATAAAAGTTATTTTTGTTTCAACTTAAAAATGATATCTGGTGATCATACGATAATTAATTTATTACTGCAAACATGCAGTTATTAAATATTTATTCAATATTAAAACTAAATTTGCCATTAACTTTTATTATACTCGTATGTGGCGACTAGATGAGAGGATTTTGAAATATTTTATACAAAATGTTCATGGTCAGAAGGATCATGGATCATCAACTATAGGGAA